>CM057345.1:364321031-365571031 GCA_030015575.1 Agapanthus africanus
GTTTCCTTTCTATCGTCTTCTATTTCTTCGCTACGGCGTCGTATATTTGTTGTGGTGGTTGTTTTCCGCCTTTGGGCGTGGATTTGCTCCCGTTGGGGATGCTTTACTTTATATTTATGTTGTACCCATTTTTGGGGTTGGTTTTTATAAAGGAGGTGCTGCCGAAATTTTCAAGAAAGAAAATTAGACTTAAAGAATTTATACTTGAGATTTTTTTTTTAAGGTTTAAACAATGTTTCTTATCCTTTCTTGTCTTTTAATGGTTTAGATTTCTGGGTTTTGGTATTCTTTTACTGCATTACGCCTGTAGACGTTGCGCAGTATTAGGGCCGTCACGTGCCAATTTCGGGTCGTGACAGTGATACCTCTTAAATCCTGGGTTTTGGATCTATGAGATAGATCTAATTTGATGTTAGGATACTCACTAGTTGTAGTGAGATGGTATCAATCGATCCTGGGGAGAATCACTGGAAATGTTCCAGGGTGATAAGGACGACTGAATGTCAGTCGCAGGCATTGTCTATACCCTCAGTGGAGGGACGGTATGTTGGAGGAGTTCCAAGCTAGATACCGTGACTTACTAGACGATTAAAGGCAAGATACATCGTTACTAAGGATGCTACCAAAGAGGCAGTCTGGATATATAAGTTCATGAGATGAATTTCGTTCCTACCATTGTGTGACAATGGAGTTGTGGCTTTGGCCTAGGAACGCCCGTCCCATCAGAAATCCAGATATAATTCTTAGGCAGTATCACCTGATCATGGAGATGGTTGATCTCCAGGGAGATCAAGGTTAGGAGAGTAGACACAGAGGACAACAGCGCAGATTCACTCACAAAGGTCTTTTTCTCAGTAGAGACTTTTATGGGATGGTTGAGTATGAGATACTTCAACCACAGCTAATTGTTGGGTATGTGAAACCACAACAGATGGCCCTAGTGCAAGTGGGAGATTGTTAGTTATATGTATGCCCTAGAGGCCATTACTGTACAAACGATGTATATTGTAATGGATGCTTGGACGTATATAGGGAGGACTTTCTTGCTCGACATGATAGTACGCTATCTGGTTGTACTTTATCTTAACATGTACTCTGATTGTCTCTATATTACATATTGATAAAGCCCTTAGGATATGTACTCGACTACTGGGACTATGATGAGATCATACTAGTGGGGCCACGGTAGTCGACGAGTACATCCTATAACTGTTCCTAGTCGAGGGTGTATCGAGACAGTGCATCGATACACCAGAGTAGACTAGCGTATACTCATCTTGACCCATATGATAGGCGATGGATGATCCCATATCCATCGGTGTTTGACATCAAGGATGATGTACGGGTGCTCGGTGGAGACTGGGTATACTGGACGGACTCGCCGAGAACACCCAGATGGTATTAGACCTCACGTCAGATGGCAGTTCTCCGATGACACTGGTACAAAGTAGTTTGTTGACCCGAGATCGTCATAGAGTCTTGTGTGATTCCCACTGTGCTTTGATTTCCATCATACCACATCCAAGAGGGCGTGCAAAAAGGTGGCTTTTGGGTACAGTCCCGAATCATATGGAGGCAATGAGCGATAGGAGGGGATTCGTCTCTCCCGGTATAGGGAGTTGATGTTGTGCTGTATTCGATTGGCTATAACTGGAAATCCCTGGCCAGGGTTGCTGAGATTTACTTGTAAGTGTTATCAGTAGTTTCTCAAACTGTTATAGACCTCATATCGACATGACTTATCAAGCTACTGGGGTCTGACGTTTACCACCCCTAGGCAAGATGCGATATATCAGACGACGAGACTGGACTGTACGGGAGTGTTACTGATTGGATTCGCAGGGGAATGTACAGGATTGCTTGTTGATCTTCTGATCGCTCAATACCTGGGTGGCTGTTACGTTTAGCTGACCGCTTGCAGCTTGTGGATGTTTGATATGATCATCACCTACTGCCGGCGTATTGACGATTCTTTAGAGTCCTACACAGAGGTTTCTTGACTCAGGCAAAATGGAGTAGGAGAACATATGTGATATGTGCAAGACTGAGGATAATGCGATATGAGATACCGTATTATATTCTCGCGATATTTGATATCAGCCGGGTCATCGGATCAAGTGTTGATTCGATGAATCAGTAAATGAGATATTAGTCGGTTATATGCGATATAGCCGGATTGTCGGATCAAGTGTTGATTCGATAATTTAATGTATAATAATATATATGATATATTAAATTACATTAATTAATATTAGCTCACTAAAAGATTATTTTTCTCACTAGGGTAATACATTTATATATATGCGATATATGTTAATTGTATTATTTTATTTTGTTACAATAAATATTATATATGTGATATATAATATTGTAACATGATATGATTACTAACGCAACATGTTTAGTGGAGATTAAACAAGATTAGGGTTTGTTTTGGGTTAGTTCCTTCTTAATGCTTCAAGAAGGTTTCCTTTTTGTTTTTGTAAAGATATTTTCAAGTGACTCATGCTTTAACCCAACCCAAACCCTAGCCCTAGTTAAATCTCTACAAAGGTTTAGTTAACCATGGTTGCATTATTAATCATTATTATCTTTTCATTATTCATCACAAAAGAATGCTAATCATTATTCATCTTCTTCTTGCCTGAGTTCTTCATGAAAAACTTTCTTGCTTTGATTTTGTGATGAAAAATTAGTGAGAATAAGAAAAAAAAATGAGAGCAAAAATCCTACTTCATCATCCTCATTTACCCTTGCCCTTTAGATGAGAGTGTTCACTTCATTTAGTGAGTGAGAGCTTGTGTTAATGAAACTTCAAGGTAGATCATCTTTGTTATCGAAGATCGAAAGCAAGCTTGCATTTTTCTCTTCGTGGAGTCTCTCGAGAGTCCGGAACACGATGATCGCAGCGAAGGGACCTCAACACGGAGCTTAAGAAGTGAATGACTGGATCTACAAAGGTTGTAATCCCTCTCACTTAGTGTTAAAGTGTTTAACATGCTTGTTTTCGCCTAATCTCTAGTATAAAGATCTTGTTTAGGGTTGTTCGACATGGCTAAATTTTAAATCGAGTATGGTTGATGTCTCGTAGACCCTTGTGCGTGTGCCTAGCAACCCTACAACAATTAGCCGATCAAGTAGGTGTCTAGAAAGGTGTTAAAGGGGTTACGCCACTAGGAAAACAAGGTTCATTTTAATTAGGTCCATGCGAAAGCACGGAGAACCTCCCTCAAAGTACCGACACTGGCCTGGCAGAAAGATTAGCGAACTTATAGGGTGTAATTAATCCCGGCTAGTCTTACCTTTTAGGGTTTGAAGGAAGATTTGATAAAACAGTGGGAGCCATCCTGATTAGATAAAATAATAACCAATCTAATCTTACAAGAGCGCACGCAGAGTGTTTTCTTTTCTTTCTCTCCTGGTAGCGATTATATCACGCCTTAATCAAGATAATAATATGGATGCATTGACCAAACCTGCTTATTATACTGTGCTAGGAAACGTTGGTTCCGCTCTAACTTATAATTGTTATAAATCCGAGCAGGAAATAGGGAAATATCCGGATTCCTATGCCACCCATTCGAGTAATGTACATGTTGATGCATCTTCTTAGGGTGAGTTTGTTACCGAGAACTGTTTCTCAGTATCCTCTATGTCCAAGGTATGAGATATCGGATCAGGATCCCATATATGTAATTTGTTACATGTGCTACAGACAGGTAGAGAACTGGGATTTGGTGATATATCTCTAAGTGTTAGAGAATGGTGCAATTGTTGCAGCCAAATCAGTTGACAAATATCACCTTGTATTACCAAGTGGTATATACATTGATTCTGAACGAATGTTATTATATACCGAACCTGATATACAACATTACATCAAATTCTTTATTGAGTTAAAGAAGGATATAATTCTGTATTGGAGGATAACGTTGTGAACATTTTCCTGAATCAAGACTTGATTGGATCAGGCACGTTATATAATAGCATATACGTTCTAAATCAAACAACAGCTCAAAATATCTAGAACACACACAGAGGAGTAGTTCAGAGATGAACGAATCGTTCTTGTGGTATTGTAGACTAGGTCATACCAATGCGACACGACCAGCTATGTTAGATAAGGATGAATATGAGAATCTGTTCGAATTTTCATCTTATTATACTTTCTAGTCTTGTCTCAATGGTAAAATGACCAATACTCCGTTTACTGAAAACAGAGAAAGAGTTACTGAACTCTTAGGATGGATACATGATGATGTATATGGTCCGATGACTACAAATGCCAGGGATGGTTCTTCGTACTTCATTATATTCACTGATAATCTCTCAAGATTCGGACATGTGTTTCTGTTGAAACACGAGTCTGAAACTTTTGAGAAATTCAAGGAATATAAGCTTGAAGTTAAGAACCAGATGGGTAAAAGTATTAGAGTCTTTCGATGAGATCGGAGAGGCGAAACTTGGGCATGGGATTCCTGGATTTTCTAAACAGGGAATAGGATTCTCTCTTAGTCCTTCGAATACACCATAGCACAACGGTGTATCGGGGCGGAGGTATCGCGCCCTATGAGATACGGTGCGCTCTATGATGAGTACTGCTGAGTTGCCTGTTTCCTTTTGAGGGTTATGCACTTGAGAAGCTGCATACCTATTGAATGGGGTTCCATCTAAATCAGTGCCTACCACTACTTATGAGATATGGAATAGGAAGAGACCATGTCTTAAAAGAGTTAAGATATGGGGTTGTCCGGCCTATGTTAAAAAAAATCCGGAAAAGCTCGAGGCAAGGCCAGTTCTGTAAAATTTTGTTGGATATCCCAAACATTTGTGAGGGAATATCTTCAACCATACTGAGGAGCAAAAGGTGTTTTGTTTCTCAGCATGCCACCCTTTTAGAAAAGGAATTTATTATGAAGAAATTTATGGTCATGGGGTTGAACTAGAAGGAGTCTCAGCTTGACATACTAACAGCTGATGATTTGGTGAAGCCAAAGGATTCAATAGTCTCCAACGAATCTTAGCCTCTCCGCGAATTTGGTAGGATTTCTCATCCACTTGGGAGATACTACGGTCTTCTCGGTGACATTGAGAGCGAGAATTGCATCATGGTAGATGATGGCCCAACTAGGTTCAGGCAGGCCATCATGAGTGGGGACTCTGTGTAAAGGCTGGATGCTATGCGATCAAAGATGGAATCCATATACACCAATAAAGTATGACTTTGAATATTGCACCTAAAGGGGTAAAACCCATCAGGAGCAATCGGATCTTGAGAAGATTCTTGGTGTAAATGGAAAAGTTGAGATTTTCAAAGCTATGCTTAAGTCCATCAGGATTAAAGCTGGCATCGTGGAGTTTGAGCATATGTTTTGACGTGGTAGTCAATGTGTTTGACTTCATCAAAAAGGAAGATGAACCTTGTATATACAAGAAGGATGTGGAGAGTAAGGTTGTCTTATACGTATTGTACGTAGATGACATACTCTTGATAGGAAATGGTTTCTTATGCTACATTCGGTCAAGCTCCTCTTATCACGAGGATTCTCCATGGAAGATCTGGATGATACCTACTGCATCTAGTGGAAAAGGATCTATGGTGATAAATCTAAGTGGATATTGGGAGTGTCCCAAATCCAGGTACATTAACACCATTCTAAAGGGGTTTAGTATGGAAAATTCTAAGCGTGGTGGTTCGCCCACTAGGTCATGAATCACTCTCTCCAAAAAGAAGTCTCCCGAGACTGATTTGGAGAGAGCTCGCGTACAAGAGATAACATATGCTTCGACAGTAGGCTCTATCAAGTATGCGATGTTATGTACCAAACTAGATGTAGCTAACTCACTAAGTGTAGTGATCAGGAATCAATCGGATCTTGAGAGAATCACTGGGTAGCTGTGTAGGACATTCTTAAGTACTTGAGAAGCACTGAAGAAATATTCTTAGGGTTTTGGTAACGGTGAACTCCAGTGGGGGTCCTTTACCAATTCCAGTTCCCAGAGTGATAAGGACGACTGAAAGTCAGTCATAGGCTTTGTCTTTAACCTCAGTGGAGGGACAGTATATTGGAAGAGTTCCAAGCTAAATACCGTGACATACTAGACAATAAAGGCTGAATACATCGCTACCAACGATGCGACCAAAGAGGTTGTCTGGACATTTCTTGTTCATGAGATGAACATGGTTCCTACCATTGAGCGTCCAATATCTGTTATTGCGACAACAATGGACTTATGGCTTTAGCCTAGGAACGCAGGTCCCATTAGTGATCCAGACATATTCTGAGGACAATATCACCTGATCAGGGAGATGGTTGATCTCCAAGGGATCGAGGTTAGGAGAGTTGACGCGAAGGAAAACACGGCGGATCCATTCACAAAGGCCTTTCCCTAGAGAGACTTCTATAGAACGTTGAGTATGAGATACTACAACAAATGGCCTTAGTGCAAGTGGGAGATTGTTAGTTATATGTATGCCCTAAGGCCATTACTATACATAGGATGTATATTGTAGTGGATGCTTGGACATATATAGGGAGGACTTTCTTGCTCGACATAATAGTATGCTATCTGGTTGCTCTTTATCTTAACATGTACACTTATTGTCTCTCTATTACATGTTGATAAGGCCATTAAGATGAGTACTTGACTACCAGGATTACGATGCAGATCATACTGGTGGGGACATGGTAGTCGGTAAGTACATCCTTCAAATGTTCCTAGTCGTGGGAGTATCGAGACAGGGCATCGATATTTCAGAGTAGACTAGCGTATACTCTTCTCGACCTATGTGATGGGCGATGGATGATCCCATATCCATTGATGTACGGCATCAGAGAAGGTATACGGGTGCTCAGAGGAGACTGTTAGTGTATATGCCCTAGAGGCCATTACTGTATCATACTAATTTGTATATTACTTAATGGAAGCTTGGGATATTCACCATTGTATATACAATCTTGCTCAAAATAGTAGTATGCTACTTGGTTTGTTTCTACTTCAATGTGTGTACATGTGTTTCTTTTAACATATCGCCTATACACCTTAGTAGAGCCCTTAGGATCTTTGCTTGATTACCGGCGTTGTGATGGCGATCACACTCGTGGGGGCTGGGTAATCCACAAGCACATCCTTATGCAGGTCCCTAATCGTAGGACTATCGAGACAGGGCATCGATACTCCGAAGTAGACTAGCGTATGCGCTTCTTATCCCAGCAGGGGAGACGGTCTGTCCCACAGCCGTCAGTACGTCGTACTTGAGATAGTATGCGGGTGCTCGTTAGGTTACGAGTACACTGGATAGGACTCGTCGGGAACTGTTGGTTGGTATTATACTTATCGTCAGTTAACAGTTCCCAGGTGACATGAGTACAGCTTAGTCTGATGACTTGACACTCTCACTTCGCCTTGAGTGTGTTCCCACTGTTCTTTGATTACTACCCTACCACGGCTCTACTGAGTCGTGCAAACAGGTAGTAGTTGGGTGCAGTCCCGAAGCATTTGGAGGCAGTGACGGTTAGACAAGATTCGTCTCTCCCGGTATTAGGGGTTGATATCGCGCTGTGTCTAGGAAGCCATTACACATAGTCGTCCCTGGCCAGGGCAAGCGAGATATACTGGTAGGTTTCCAGTGTTATCTCAGGGTGTTCTGGGCTACACTCTGACATGACTTGTACCGCTATTAGGGGACTGACGTTTACCACTCCCTAGGCCCTCCATGCGATATTCTCAGACGAACAGACCGGACTGTATGCAGATTGTCACATACAGGCTCAGTAGGAGTTCCGATGTGTTCACCTCATCAGTCTTCTTATCGGCATCTACCTGGGGACCGTTACGTACAGCTAGTGCCGCTTGCGGTCTGTGGTTAACCCCACTGCCAGCGTAGTGTCGAGTCTTTAGAGTCCCATACAGAGGGTTACTCGCCTTTGGGCAAAACATAGTAGAGATCGCATGGTTTTGCGACAGAGTTCGTTCACGCTCGCGCACTTGTGCACGTTTGGTGACCGGGCAGTTATTACTAGTGGGCTTTGATTTAAGCCAGATACTAGCATTTGTTTTGGGATTGGTTTTGTCTCATTGTATTCGTGTTCCTCGGAACGCGGATGCGGGTGTGTATGCACAGTTGATAGAGGCAGAGGCAGAGGATTCTCATTAGGGTTGTTGACCGTTTGACTTTGGTTGACTTGTTGACCGTTGACTTTTCCCAAACCCTAATGAGAATGATAAATATGATTAATAATGATAATTAAGGATTACTGTGTGATGGTTAGGTTGACCATTTGACCTTGGTGGACATTTTGACCCTTGTTGACATTTTGACCATAATCATTTCATATCAAAGATGCTTCTTGATCTTTGCAAATTGCATTTATTATGAAATGATAATGGTCATTCCATACTCACCATCACATTTTCCTTTTAATTATTATTATTAATCTTATATTCTCTCATATGAGCATGGTTGTAAAAAGAGAGCTCTCATTCTATCATTTTTCTCTTCTCTCTCTTTGCAAAAGCTCTTCTTCTTCCTCTCCTCAAAGCTTAAATGTTCCATCTGTTGGAAATTATAAGCTTTTGAGACAAAGCCACCATAACATATCTCTACTCTTTCTAAGGTGCTAAGTTTAGCAAACCAAACACCTTAGTTACCTCTAGGTTGAGGTAGGAGCTCAAGTTCGAGACCCTCGGGTGGATCTATCTTCGGCAAGGAGGAGACGGGGAGGAGGAGCCGTTCAAACTACCACAAGGAGCTAGCAAGGAGGAGAACAACAAGAAGAGAAGGAGTTCAAGACCAAGGTATAACCCCTAACCGAGTAGGTAAAACTCGTAGTTGTTTCTAGTGTGTAGTTTAGCAAAGATCCGGGTTTTCAAGTCCATGTTACCCTTTCATGAAAAATTTGATTTTTACTATTTCCGCAACCCCGAAAGGACCGGGATGGGTAACATGGACCTAACAGTGGTATCAGAGCCTAGCTAAACACACACTAGCATGTTAGCAAAGTATCTAGAATTTCGATCGGACAAAAAAACCGCAAAACACGTCAAAAATATTAACTTTCTGCCGATTTTTATTTCTGCTCATAAAATAATAAATCATGTACTAAAAATCGGCTCAGGGTTTTTAAAGAACACACAAGAAAAATGATCCACCAACTCGGTTAACGCGCCGCGGAACCGCGGCAGGAGCTTGCTCTGCCGCGGATCCGCTGCCGAGTTGACTCTGCTGTGGGTCAAGTTTCCTGCAGTGTTCTTATATTGGTGTTTTGTGATTTTTAGGATGGTTTGTTTCTGCCCAGAATTTCCAGAGAACAAAATTTGTTTTTGGGGTGGTTACAAATCCGTATTTTGATCGATTTTCTGTAGACTTTGGCTAATGGGTTATATCTGTGATGTGATATATGTATTAAACGTCTGCTAATCGCTATATGTCGATTAGTGGGGGTTATACATATCTGTGATCTGTAATGTTGGTGGTTTGTGTATATGAATTCGTTGGATTGTCGCGGATGAATAGCCGGGGGGTTGTGAGTTGAGAGTTTTCTTTATCTTTGTCACGACCCGAAAGAACGGAACGTGACCGGCACTTAGATTACGAAGCGTCTAGAGGCGCCACGTGACCTAAGTAAGCCGAAGCCCAGAAATCTAAACCATAAAAGAAGAAAAAGAAGAAAAGAAAAGAAAACAAGTATAAAAACATCAGCAAATTTTACCAAAAATTTCGGCAGAGTCTCCTCTGTAAAAACTGACCCCCAAACGGGTACAACAAGTATAATATACATAAACAATAAAAAGCATCCCCAACGGGAGCTAGCTCAACGCCAACAGGCGGAGACAACCACAACAATCACAATAATATACAACGCCAAAAGGCGAGGCTCAAAACTCAAAAGAAAACAAAACCACCAGATCAGAATAATACATGCGCGACTCTAAGGTCGAAATAAAAGACTGGTCCAATAAACTTATCAAGTAATACAAGTATGGTTGATGGAGCTTACTAGATACAAATGAATGAATAAAAGTACAATGGTGGTTCGGATACAAGTGAACCAACCTACCGTGCAAATCACCCTGAAAGAATAGATGTGCCAGGAAGCTGCCAGGGAAACCTGTACACCGAACCTGTAATAAAATTTGGCACAACGGGGGTGAGTTGCCAACTCGTGAGTAGAAGACAACTACGAAAAGAAATCGAATGCACGACGCTATCCTAGGTCATAATAATACACTATTATATCCCAATCATCTAGTAATAGCAGGGTAAAACTACGTGTAAATGCAGATACTCCATGCTCGTGTCAGTGCCTCATATAATACTATGTCATATGAATGGATATGCATGCATCATGAATATAAAATAACCAATCCCGAAATCCAGAAATATCTGTATAAGAAATCTTTAGCTGTTATCAAAGTAAAATGTGTATAGAAATCTGAAATCTCAACAATGAAATCCATGGAAATCCGTGTCAAGCATCGACACAAACATGTAAATCTCAAGTCTCATAGTCTCAATATCTCGGGCTCCGTCAGTCCGGATCGGCCCATATCATCAAATCTCACGACAACGGTCGGTATCCTCCGGATATCCGCCGCGCCAGACATCACCGGTAGGTAGCTTTCCCTGCCAGGCTCATCGTCTACAACTCGATCTTCTTGCCCCGGGGTACCATACCGGGCCCACCATGTACCCGAGACGGTTCATCCACTCCTCGAATCGGGTCTCGAAATCCAACAGAAAACATGAAATACTCATGGTGGACGACACATACATCACGAGAAAACCGCATCTTATTTTAAAAAAGAGAAGAGGAGAGAGAGAAGTTTTTATATATTTTTGCGGTTTTCCCCAAAAATCCAGAAATCTCATAGAAATCCAAATCTCAAAATCATGAGTAAGTATATGATAAGTGTCGGCATATGCCCATACTACTATGCGATAACATGAACATATGAATGCATGAATGTCTAAGTAATAAATATCATGTCTATACTAACGTCAGAGAATAATCACAATAATATATTGGTCAAGTTGTTAGCTGATTCTATCAATGAAAGATAATATAATCTAAAGTGTACGTGACATAGCAATTACCGATGATGATGTGTGTGAGCCGGCAAATAAGTGTGCATGGAATATGCGCATCATCGGTAATGGTGCTGGTGTCCTAACAGGTAAAGTTTATACTGATTATAGCAACATATGTAAGAACATGCAACATTATGATTACAATGTGAAAGTAAAGACGGATGTGTGTTATCCACTCATTTGATATACAATTACCACTACCACTATACGACTCGAACCTAATGTAGTGTCCATCTAACCTCCCTAAGGAAAACTAAACCTAAGAACTGGTCGAAAGAAGTATACCTAAAGCCTGAGTCCATATCTCTAATAGTCGGGGATCCTGCCTCAATAGCGTCACGTACATAGTACGACTTCCTCAAATCAAGAGTGCGGATCAATCATCACATCTATGCCTCGTACGGTAAAATCCGTCGTACGGCATCCCAATATCGGGGTACGGGTCAAATATCACCTACGTGTCTCATTATTCGTATAATATCATCATCAACACATGTCATGATCGAGGTGCTATGCTGTAATCGCATACATCAATTATATAACATTGCCATCATAAATATACCTCATTAATTTATCCTCAGAAATAGCATGTCATATGTATCATGTTGTGATCGAGTCATACTGATATCATATCGTCATCAAGTCACACCTATATGATATCGACATCAGGTCACACCTATATGATGTCGTAATCAAGTCATACATATATCATATCGTGATCAGTCACAAGTTACAGTTCGGGTTCTATTTTAGAGTCCCATGTACCTCAATATCATCACTACCCATTATAATTTAGGTATACCTGTTCATTATCTCATTCTCTAATGATCCGCTAACACTTTAATACGACTGTGTAGTCAAGAATCACGGCATCAAGCCCAGTTATCCTGTTTCATTCCCGTGTATCAATGTATCCCACATACGTGTTGTATATATCTATATATATACCTATACCTAGTCCTATATATATATACACATACCCGTATACACCATGTCGAGTTTCAGTGTGTGCGTGTGTGTGTTTCTACCTGAAACCTATGAACCTCTTCCAGGGTATTCATCCTCTGGTATGGTCTTCCTAAATCAGTCTAGTCCAGCCTAGGGTCATTACTAGGGTCCCGCTCATTTAGAATCTAGGGTTACATCTGGTTTCCTAATGACAATAGTACTATTCCTATGCTACGTTGCGGGGGTGCTAAACGCCATCCACCCGACTTCCCCCCGTAGATATACATCTACTCACCTGGTCCATGTCTGCCGAAGACAGTGTCGCCATCATCCTCTTCATCGCCCGCAGTCCACGTGGGGGGTACCTAGACGCAAACATATAAATAGCATCGTAAACTGAATCACATACGAAAGTCAAACGATCTAAAGGAACAAGCATAGGTTAAAACCTATGTCCCGCCCACGCAAAAGAACCAAATACCGCTCGATATCGGCGTACGAACTCCGATGGATCGAGATAACATCATCAAACAACTTGTAGTTTTAAAACACATTACTTATACCATAAAACACGATTAAATCCATCGAAACCCTAAAATCCATCAAACCGTCCAATTTCGTAAAACCCGAAAATGCCAGTATACCGTTTTTCATCAAAACTTGACATTTAAATGAAACCAATGGTTATAAAACTCATTAAATAGCATAACTAGACTTTACAAACCATTACTATATTTTTATTACACAAATTTATATAAATTTGAAATTTCTAGTTTGCAACCTTTAGTAATTTTTAACATTTTTCAAGCAAAATACCACAATTTCACAACAAAACATGATTTTGCATGAATTAATGTATTAAACTACAATTCATGATGATAATGATATAATGAAACCATGATTATATTTTTAATTTTATTTATTTAGGAATTTCCAAAATCTAGTTTACAAAATACTAGCACTTTATTACTATTTTCCAATTATCACAAGAAACTAGTGATCAAACTAAGTTTTTCATTCCTTTAATATGCTCATATTCTCATTAAAACTACCATCTAATGATAACCACCTTAATAAGAATTTTATTTTACCCACAAACACATTTTAGAAAAATCTAGTTAGCTAAATAGTTTAATTAAAACAATTTGAATAAACAATTTATTATACAACAACCATGCAAGATTTTTCCACTTCTAAAAATGGTAGACTAGTTATTATAACCCTAATTAATTAATAAAAATCATAACTTGAATTTACAAACCCTAACTTGAATTTTAAAATTTGCAACTAGAATTAATTTAACAATTCTAATTATGCTATAAAAGAAACATCTAATAGAAATAAAACAAAAGAAAGAAATTTATACCTTCAAAATATGAAATCCAAACATGAAATAAGCCTCCAAAATGCATGTTTTCCATCTCCAAAATCCATGCTAAATAGGTCAAAGGAAAATGGTAGAGGTTGAATGTTGATTTTTTAGATTTATTTTTGGAATTTTTGATGAATTTGATGATTTTTAATGCAAAAATGATGGGGGGGAAATTTTGGGGCTACCCATGGAGGGGAGGCCGGCCATGGAGAGGGAGGAGGGTGGAGAGAGAGAAAAATGTGTGGTATTGTGTAGAAAGTTCATAAATAATGCATTTTTTCACTTAAACCCTTTATTATCTAACTTTTTCAATTTAACCCTTTTCCTAGAAATTTCTAGAACCATGGAGAGATTTGGGAAAAGATTTTGCATATTACACACTTGATTCTAATATACCATGGCTCATTTTTACAAATTAAAACCATTCAAATTTGTAATTTACACTAATTTAGTGTAAAAAATAAAGTTTATGTTAATATTTAAAATAATTAATTTAGGAAAAATATTTTATTAAACTAAAAATTTATAAGTGGCTAAATAAACACCATTTACTAGTAATTACATAATTAAAATAGGTATTTTTGAAATTATAATGAAAAACAATCACGGTTTGGTTTTACGAAAAATACATTTTTCTTTACCGAAAGTCATAAAATTCACTTAAACAATTTTATTCATTTAATTATTTATTTAATTATTTTTAAAACGTTACAATCTTTCAATTCATGTAATGTGTAAATTGATGTAATATTATTCGTATGGCCGCACATCCGGGATGAGGTTGTAGCCGTCATTGTATAATTTCTTTTTACTGTTTTTGCTCCTAGGATAGACCCAAGGAGGGGTGCATAAACTACCGGGTACTTCGATGTTCCGAGTGGCCTACTCACGTTGTTGAGGGAGGTTGCTTCACTTCGGGTATTTGGCGGGTAGTTTGCCGCACCCGTAAGGGTCTAGGATGGGGTATTTGGCTATTCATCGCGACCGTGTAATCTGTCTTTCGTTGCAGGCTCGAACGAAATGCAGATTCCTAGTATATCCAAAGTGTTCATCTATGATCTGGAATGGCTATCATTGCATCTGACGAATGTGTATATATCTATATATGATATCTATTTAGGCGTTGCTTATGTTTTGCATCCGCGCTAGTCCAGCCCCCGCTCTGTCGTTAGTTAAGTAACCTAACGAGTGATGACGGGACCCTGTGGCAAATGCGGATGGCATAAGCGTACGTCATATTTTCGTTGTTTTCTGCAATGGTAGGATTAATTGATGGGACGCATTAAATTAATGCAAGAAAACAAACCTAAAAGACGTTGTTGGAACAATTTTCAAAAAGCTGTTATTGCAAGGACGTTCACTTTTGTTTTGCACAGAGGTATTCGGTTATGAATGCCCAGCACCTCATTCGACGAGGCAAGGGCCGAGATCCCTTCATCGGGAGTAACCCTTTGGACAAAAGTTTGCGTCAGGGTAATAACTTCACTATAGTCGATTATTCTTGCTTTGCATCGAGGTATTCAGCTTAGAATATCCTGCACCTCATTCGACGAGGAAAGAGCCGAGATCCCTTCACAGGGAGTGACCTCTTTAGCAAAAGTTTTCACCACTATATTTTCAAAAGGGTATCACGTTCCTTCAACGATATCAAGTTCATTACGTTAACGGGTTTTCGCCAAAACCCAGTCGTAGCCCTCCGTCGTTTCGGATTGGTATTGCTTAGTATTTGTGCTACGTATTTCGTGCTCAGCCGAGGCGTAGTGTACAGTAGCTATGTAATATTTTTCCGTAGGATACAATGTGATTGGTTGGGACAATCATGCGGTCATTTTGGCTCAGTCAAGGACTCATACGGGTGGGTCTAATGCAATCAAGATAATGACGGGTTGAACTTGACTAGGATCCTTTGATATGTTGGCTCAATCAAGGTCACTTGGGTCCTAGGGGCAAAAACCACATCGGGCGTTTCTAAAGAAACTGAAACTTGCAGATTTAGCATACCTTCTGGAGTGTGGTGACTTGAGTGGATTCCATCTAGGTCATCACACAATGATAGTTGGATCCCAATCCCACAGATGAGTTGGATTACTCTCGGGAGATTATTTCACTTAACAATCAATGCTATAAACCAATTAGGTGTCTAGAACGGTGTTAGCTGTAGGGTTCCTAGGCACACTCAAGAGGTTCCACAAGGCATCAACCATACCAAAATCAAATTTTTCATGTGTCAAGAAACCCTAATGCAAGATCGTTAACTAGAGGTAAAGGCGAAATACAAGCAAGTTAACTACTTTAACTACAAGTGAAAGGGACTACAACCTTTGTAGATCCGCTCCTCCACTTTTAAAGCTCCATGTTGACGTGCCTCCGCTGCGATCATCGGGATCCCGGACTCTAGCGATGGTTTCGTCGGAGAAATAAGCGGGCTAGGTCGTTGACTTCGATGTTGAAGATGATCTACGTCGAGGCGACTAAAACTCAAGCTCCATCTTCACTAGGTCATGAACTTTGTGAAGATAACACACTCTACTACATGGCAAGTGGTAGAGGATGAAGAAATAGGAAGTGGGTTCACTTTGGATTTGGATTTCTCACTTGATTTCATCACTTGAAATTTTCTAGAAAAGGTTTTCTTCTTCATGAAGAAGAAGAAGAAGAAGGAAAAATGAAAAAGAATTATTGAAAATGATAAATCAAGTGAAGTCTATCATCTTGCAACCATGCGTTAGTAAACTCTTGTAGAGAGTAAACTAGAGTTTAGGTAATGGTTAGGTCAAAGCATAAAACAAAATGGTTAGACTTTTCAAAGATGCTTAAAAAGCTTCATGAAGCTTCAAGCATAAAAACAAAGAAATCCACCATTTTATTTTTGCCAAAAATAAATAAATAAAATAAATGAAACCTAACCATTAACCTAAACCTGCTGTAAGTCATTCACACACCCAAGTTTGCATGTATCATCAATCATGATACAAACTAGTGCACAAACATATATCACATATACAACTTGTGCACATCAAGTGAGAAAATCAATCTTAAGTGAACAATACTAGTCAATGTAGAGTAATATATCCAATATATAATTATACATTAAATCATTAAATCAACACTTGATTTAATGATCCGGTCATACCTCATATAACCGACTAATATTAAGTGTATCATTATATCGAATCAACACTTGATTCGGTAACCCGGCTATATCACATATAACCGTCCAATGATACAAATCGCGAGAATAGAATACAGTATCAAATACTGGTATTATACTCGGTCCCACACATATCTCATATGTGCTCTTATTTCATTTCGCTTGAGCCAGGAAACCCCTGTGTAGGACTCTAAAGACTCGTCAATACGCCGGCAGTAGGTGATGATCATATCAAACACCCACAAGCTGCAAGCGGTCTGCTAAACGTAACGGCCACCCGGGTATTGAGCGATCAGAAGATCAACGAGCAAGCCCGCTCACACTCCTGTGAATCCAACCAGTAACACTTACCGTACAGTCTGGTCTGTTCGTTTGATATGTCGCATATCTCGCCTAGGGGTGGTAAAACGTCAGACCCCAGTAGCTTGATAAGTCATGTCGATGTAAGGTCCATAACAAGCACGAAACCACTAATAACACTTACCAGTAAATCAGTGCAACCCTGGCAAGGGATTTCCAGTTATGGCCAGTCGAGCATAGCGCAACATCAACCCCCAATACCGAGAGAGACGAATCCCCTCTTATCGCTCATTGCCTCCATGTGAATCGGGACTGTACCCAAAAACCACCTGTTTGCATGACTCAGTAGAGCCGTGGAAGGGTGGAAATCAAAGCACAGTGGGAGACACACAAGACTCTATGACGATCTCGGGTCAACAGACTAAGCTGTACCGGTGTCACCAGAGAACTGCCATCTGACGTGAGGTATAATACCATCTGGGAGTTCTCGACGAGTCCGTTCAGTGTACCCAGTCACCACTGAACACCCGTATACCATCTCTGATATTAAACACCAATGGATATGGGATCATCCATCGCCCATCACATGGGTCGAGAAGACATACGCTAGTCTACTCTGGAATATCGATGCCCCGTCTCGATATTCCCACGACTAGGAACATTGAAGGATGTACTCATGGACTACCCAGGCCCCATAGTATGATCTACATCATAGTCCTGGAAGTCGAGTACACATCCTAAGGGGTTTATCAACATGTAATAGAGAGACTGCAAGTATACATGTTAAGATAAAGAGCAACCAGATAGCGTACTATCATGTCGAGCGAGAAAGTCCTACCTATATATGTCCCAGCATCCACTACAATATACATCTCATGTACAGTAATGGCCTCTAGGGCATACATATAACTAACAATCTCCCACTTGCACTAGGGCCATCTATAGCAGTGGTTGCAGTATCTCATACTCAACCATCCCATATAAGTCTCTCTCTGGGAAAAGGCCTTTGTGAGTGGATCCGCCGTGTTGTCTTCTGAGTCTACTCTCCAAACCTCGATCACCCTGGAGATCAACTATCTCCATGATGAGGTGATGCTGCCTCAGAATATGTCTGGGTCACTGATGGGACCGGGGTTCCTGGGCCAAAGACACACTTCCATTGTCATACAATGGTAGGAACCTAGTTCATCTCATGAACTAATATACAACCAAACTGCCTCTTTGGTAGTATCTTTGATAGCGATGTCACCTGCCTTTATCGTCTAGTTTGCCACGGTATCTCAGCTTGGAACTCTTCCAACACACCGTCCCTCCACTGAGGGTAAAGACAATGCCTGCGACTGACATTCAGTCGTCCTTCTCACCCTGGAACTTTTCCAGTGATTCTCCCCAGGATCAATTGATACCATCTTACTACACCTAGTGAGAATCCTAATATGCATTTAGATCTGTTTCATAGATATAAAACCTAGGATTTAGGAGGTATCACATAGATCATATATGGAAAATTCATGTGATAAGAGAAGATTGACCGTGCGTAGCATAGGAAACTCTTTTCCTATCAAGAGTATGTTGTCCACGTACAATACGAGGATGACCACCTTACTCTCTACTACCTTTTTGTATATACAAGGTTCATCTACCATTTTGATGAAGTCAAACTCTTTGACTATCACATCAAAACAGACGTTCCAACCCCGCAATGCCTGCTTTATTCTGTAAAGCAACTTGCACACGTTTCCGCTGCTCCCACTGTTTACGAAGCCCTCTGGCTGTGTTCTTATAGACGTTCTCTTCTAAATCATTATTTAGAAAAGTAGTCATGGCACCCAACCACCAGATATCGTAGTCATGGTATGTAGCAATGGCAAGTAGGATCCGGATGGACTTAAGCATAGCCACTGGAAAAGGTTTCATCATTATCCATGCCTGGTCGATGACGAAAACCTTTAACAAGTCTATCTTTGAAAGTCTCAACTTTTCTATCTACACCAAGTAATCTTCTCAAAATATACTTGCTTCTGATTGGGATTTAACCCTTCAGATATAGCAACCAAAGTCCATACTTTGTTGGTGTACATGGATTCCATCTCAGATCGCTAAGCATCCAGCCATTCTTACAGAGTCCCCACTCTTGATGGTCTGCTCGAAACTAGTTGGGTCATCATCTCATGATGCAATCCTCGCTCCCACTGTCATCGAGAAACCGAAGTATCTCTCAGGCGGATGAGGAACCCTGCTAGATCGGCGGAGAGGCTGAGGTTCGTCGGGGACTATTGAATCCTTTGGTTCTGTCAAATCATCAGCTGCAGTTTTGTATAGCTGGAACCTTTCCAGTTCTACAGAACTGACCTTGCCTCGATCTTGTCCGGATTTTGCTTTTGACATAGGCCGGACAATCCCAAATCTTAACTTACTTAAGAGATAGGCTCTTCCCATACCATATCTCATATGGAGTGGTAGGCAGTGATCTGATTCGAACCTAATTCAATAGGTATGCAGCTTCTTAAGCGCATAACCCTCAAAAGGAAACAGGTAACTCAGCAGTACTCATCATAGAGCGCACCATATCATATAGGGTGTGATTGCTCCGCCCCGATACACCGTTGTGCTGTGGTGTATACAGAGGAGTAACACTGAGAGAGAATCTCATTCTCCTTTAGAACAGTCCAAGAATTCCATGCACAAGTATTCTCCTCCCTGATCTCATCATAGGACATAATACTTATACCTGTATTGGTTCTCTACTTCTAACTTATATTCATTGAATTTCTCAAAAGTTTCAGACATGTGTTTCAACAGGAACATGTGTCCGAATCTTGAGAGATCATCAGTGAATGTAAGGAAGTACAAAGAACCAGTCTTGGCATATGTAGACTGGGGACCTCTATACATCACTATGTATCAGTCCCGAGAGTTCACTGACTCCTTCTTTGTTTCCAGTAAACAGAGCTATGGTCATCTTATCTTTGTGACATGACTGGCAAGTTTCATAAGATGTAAATTTAAACTGATTTAAATATGCATCTAAATGTAACTTAGCTAGTCGGGTCGCATTGATATGACCTAGTCTACAATGCCTCAAGAAGAATTCGTTCATTTCTGAACTCTTCCTCTTGTGTGTGTTCTGTACGTAAGGAACAGTAGTTTGATTTAGAATGTATATGCTTTTAGATAACGTGCCTGAACCGATCAACTATTGATATAGGAAATGTTCAAAACATTATCCAACAATACAAAATTATATCATTTCTTTACTAATAAAGAGACTGATATGATGTTGTATATCAGGTTCGGTATCTAATAACATTCATTTAGAATCAATGTATTTGGAAATACAGGGTGATAGTGACCGACAGACTTGGCTGCAACACTTGTACCGTTTTCTGTCTCATGAAACTTATCACCCGTTCTTAGTTCTCTACCTTTCTTTAGCCCATGTAACAGAATACATATGCGGGATCATGATCCGGTATCTAATACCCAGGACGTAGAGGATACAGAGAAACAGTTCTTTGTAATGAATACACCCGAAGAAGATGCATCATCATGCACTTTCTTCGTTTGGGTGGCACGAGAAATCTGGTGTTCCCCTAATTCCTGCTCTGTCTTATAACAATTATAAGTTGGAGCGGGACCAACGTTCCCCAGCTCAGTATAACAAGCGGGTTTGGTCAATACATCTATATTATTATCTTGATTAAGGCGTGACATGGTCTCTACCTGAAGAGAGAGAGAAGAAAACACTCGGCGTGCGCTCTTACAAGATTAGATTGGTTATATATTTTATCTAATCAGGATGGCTCCCACTGTTTTTATCAAATCATCCTTCAAACCCTAAAAGGAAAGACTAGCCGGGATTAATTACACTCTACAAGTTCGCCAATCTTTCAGCCAGGCCAGTGCCGGTATTTTGAGGGAGGTTCCTCGTGCTTTCGCACGGACCTAATTAAAGTAAACCTAGTTTTCCCAGGGGCGTAACCCCGTTGACACCTTTCTAGACACCTACTTGATCAACTAATTGCAAAGTGCAAAACTCTCCCAGGAGTAACAATTACTCGCAGTGGGTATCGGGATCCAACTATCATATAGAAGGTATGCAATCTCATTGCAAATTTCAACACTTGAAACTCCCGATAAAGGTTTTTACCCCTAGCACTTATGACCTTAACTATGGTCAACAAATCATAAGCACTAGTCAAGTTCTACCCGTCATTTCGTGATTAATTAGACCCACCCACATGACCCTTAACTAAGGTCAACAAAGTCACGCGACTGTCCCAACTAATCGCATCATATGTGGTGTAGGAAGACATCACTTAGCTACCGTACACTGTACCTTGTCTATGGTCAACAAACACAGCACGAATACTAAGTAATCTACTTCCTAAAATGACGGAGGGTTGCGGATGGATTTTATGAAAACCTTTAACGCTTTGAACTTGATCTCGTTGCGGAATCAAATGGTTTTTAAATGGAGTGTTTTTGAGGCTTTTCTAGTTTTGCTAAAGGGGTCACTCCCGGTGAAGGGATCGTCGGCCCTTTCCTCATCGAATAAGGTGCAGGATATATCATATATACCGCTGTGCAAAGCAAAAACTATATAAGCAATCAAAAGACAAACCGAGGGTTGTAGCATCTGCTAATTATTGCTAAAGAGGTCACTCCCGGTGAAGGGATCGTCGGCTCTTTCCTCATCGAATAAGGTGCTGGATGTTCTACAAGGAACACCACTATGCAAAGCAACAACTAGAGCTACCTAATTTTTGAAATTCGATTCCACAACATCTTTTAGGTTTATTTTCTTTCATTAATCTCATTAATGAATGTCCCATCATTTAAGTCCACCTAAACATCACAGATAAATACAACGTACGCTTATGCCATCCGCATTCGCCTCGATGTCCCGTCTGCACCGTCAGGTTAGGTAACTAATGGCAGAGCGGGGCAGGGCTAGCGCGGGTGTAAAACATAAGCAACGTCTATATAATATATCATATATACTATATACAATATCCATCTGAACAAATCACATGATCGCATCACAGATAACGCAGCAGAAAATATCATATTAAATATTGGATATACTAGGACGTCTGTGTTTTATTTTGAGCCTGTATAAAACACGGATTTCACGGTCGTGATGAAAAGCCAATCCCACACCCCTAGACCCCTATGAGAGCGGCAAGCAACCCTACCAATTCTAGAGTTAGGAGACCTGGACTCGACTCCTCGAGATTGTCTCCCACTGGACCCTAGAACCCGGTTACTTGTGCTCCCCGCCTTGGGTCTATCCTAATGCGGAAAAGTAAATAATATACAATGGTGACATCATCCTCAACCCAGAAGTGCCCCAATAAAAGAATATTGCATATAAGTTTTTTACATGAATGAAAAAAGAAAAAACACTCATCTCACATAAAAAAAAACCCGGCTATTCAAACATGACGATCCAATATAACATATCCAGCAACACATAACATCACATATCATCAACGTAAGTAAATATGCCCATCCCAATTGTCGTTGACATATAGCAACGAAACCGGCAATAGCACATATTACACTTACGGTCGCAGAAAAGAAAGTGTAAAACTACAACAGTTGGAATCCGCAACCTGCATAGACATCGCATGCCTAACCAAATGAATTCCTTAGACATCATATGCCTAACAATTATAAACCTCGCATTTTAGTCTCATTATCGAAAACACTTTTCAATATCAAGTCGGGCAATTCAACAAGATTCCTGGCATCCTGAACGAATGCTCGTCGCAAACTTTAGTAGACGGCCACACCCCCGATACCGTCGACGAAGTGCACTAAGGCAGAATACCGCTGCCGCGAGCACCCAAACGGATCCTTTTTGGCGACGGGGTTCTCCTACAGTCACTTGGTCGGGGCTATGGGGTGTAGCTGTCTATTAAGTTTACCCGGCGAGTATCCGCGTACGCAACGTGATTGCGACGGACTTTTGATCACATCAAAATCCCGTGGCAACCGATCAAGTGAGACTAAACTGCTAGATTTATAACATTCAAATCAGTTATCTCATAACTATTTGTGGATTCCAAATATTGTATCACATTCCAGATAAATAGAAAATGTTAAACTTTCCGATCGAACAATCAAACACCCAAGTTTTCCCGAAAAGCTCAACACTTGAAATAAGTTTAAAAACATTCACTTCATGCCACAGTACCAACGGTCCAGCCGTAGAAGGGTCAAGCCAACGCCTCACATGTGGCACGCCGTACTGCCCCAAACCCTAAGGTTCAAAGGGCAGTTCAAGACGGTCACATAATCGAGTTAAGGTTTGTTGTCTTCTAAAGGGTCCATCGAGTTACTTGCACTACTTAGAACATTCTTAAACTACGGAAAAATCCAACACTCGGAAATTTCCCGTCAGGGGAAAAAGTGGGTTATTTATATCCGGTCGAACTTTTTAACATGTTCTATAATACCCGGAAAAACATAAACAAAATTAAACAATCCGATCGAAACATCGAGTCCCCAAAACAACCCAGAAAACTCAACTGTTGAGTATAAATTAAAACTTCCCAGAAAACACAGGCATTACAGACGGGAATTACTGTGCAAATCACGTGACAAGATTCTTCTCTGTGGCCGCGGAACCGCCGCGCAAGCCAGGGTGGGGCCGCGGTTCTGCGGCACAATTATTGACTTAGGGTCACGTGCTTCACAGTAACTCTTAGAAAACCCTGCTTAATTTTTTGAGAATTTTTAATTCACAAAAATCACAGTTTTGAAAAATGTACAGAGAAGGGTTTTGTTTAGGGTTTCGGGGTTCGATCGGGTTTCTAACTTCGTCTACACTTCGCCTAAAGCCCTAGCTAGGCTTTGATACCACTGTAGGGTTCCTAGGCACACTCAAGAGGTTCCATAAGGCATCAACCATGCCAAAATCAAATTTTTCATGTGCCGAGAAACCCTAATGCAAGATCGTTAACTAGAGGTAAAGGCGAAATACAAGCAAGTTAACTACTTTAACTACAAGTGAAAGGGACTACAACCTTTGTAGATTCGCTCTTCCACTTTTAAAGCTCCATATTGACGTGCCTCCGCTGCGATCATCGGGATCCCGGACTCTAGCGATGGTTTCGTCGGAGAAATAAGCGGGCTAGGTCATTGACTTCGATGCCGAAGATGATCTACGTCGAGACGACTCAAACTCAAGCTCCATCTTCACTAGGTCATGAACTTTGTAAAGATAACACACTCTACTACACGGCAAGTGGTAGAGGATGAAGAAATAGGAAGTGGGTTCACTTTGGATTTGGATTTCTCACTTGATTTCATCACTTGAAATTTTCTAGAAAAGGTTTTCTTCTTCATGAAGAAGAAGAAGAAGAAGGAAAAATGAAAAAGAATTATTGAAAATGATAAATCAAGTGAAGTCTATCATCTTGCAACCATGCGTTAGTAAACTCTTGTAGAGAGTAAACTAGAGTTTAGGTAATGGTTAGGTCAAAGCATAAAACAAAATGGTTAGACTTTTCAAAGATGCTTAAAAAGCTTCATGAAGCTTCAAGCATAAAAACAAAGAAATCCACCATTTTATTTTTGCCAAAAATAAATAAATAAAATAAATGAAACCTAACCATTAACCTAAACATGGTGTAAGTCATTCACACACCCAAGTTTGCATGTATCATCAATCATGATACAAACTAGTGCACAAATATATATCACATATACAACTTGTGCACATCAAGTGAGAAAATCAATCTTAAGTGAACAATACTAGTCAATGTAAAGTAATATATCCAATATATAATTATACATTAAATCATTAAATCAACACTTGATTTAATGATCCGGTCATACCGCATATAACCGACTAATATTAAGTGTATCATTATATCGAATCAACACTTGATTCGGTAACCCGGCTATATCACATATAACCGTCCAATGATACAAATCGCGAGAATAGAATATAGTATCACATACTGGTATTATACTCGGTCCCACACATATCTCAAATGCGCTCCTATTTCATTTCGCTTGAGCCAGGAAACCCCTGTGTAGGACTCTAAAGACTCGTCAATACGCCGGCAGTAGGTGATGATCACATCAAACACCCACAAGCTGCAAGCGGTCTGCTAAACGTAACGGCCACCCGGGTATTGAGCGATCAGAAGATCAACGAGCAAGCTCGCTCACACTCCTGTGAATCCAACCAGTAACACTTACCGTACAGTCCGGTCTGTTCGTCTGATATGCCGCATATCTCGCCTAGGGGTGGAAAAACGTCAGACCCCAGTAGCTTGATAAGTCATGCCGATGTAAGGTCCATAACAAGCACTTAACTACTGATAACACTTACCAGTAAATCAGTGCAACCCTGGCCAGGGATTTCCAGTTATGGCCAGTCGAGCATAGCGCAACATCAACCCCCAATACCGAGAGAGACGAATCCCCTCCTATCGCTCATTGCCTCCATATGAATCGGGACTGTACCCAAAAACCACCTATTTGCACGACTCAGTAGAGCCATGGTAGGGTGGAAATCAAAGCACAGTGGGAGACACATAAGACTCTATGACGATCTCGGATCAACAGACTAAGCTGTACCAGTGTCACCAGAGAACTGCTATCTGACGTGAGGTATAATACCATCTAGGAGTTCTCGGCGAGTCCGTTCAGTGTACCCAGTCACCACTGAGCACCCGCATACCATCTCTGATGTCAAACACCAATGGATATGGGATCATCCATCGCCCATCACATGGGTCGAGAAGACATACGCTAGCCTACTCTGGAATATCGATGCCCCGTCTCGATATTCCCATGACTAGGAGCATTGAAGGATGTACTCATGGACTACCCAGGCCCCACTAGTATGATCTACATCATAGTCCTGGAAGTCGAGTACACATCCTAAGGGCTTTATCCACATGTAATAGAGAGACTGCAAGTATACATGTTAAGATAAAGAGCAACCAGATAGCGTACTATCATGTCGAGCGAGAAAGTCCTACCTATATATGTCCCAGCATCCACTACAATATACATCTCATGTACAGTAATGGCCTCTAGGGCATACATATAACTAACATTAGCGGGGCTACGCCTCTAGGGAAAAGAGGTTACTTAATTATGGAACTTCGCGAAAGCTTTGGAATAGCTCCCTCGAAGTACCAACACTAGCCTGGCTGAAAGGTTAAGCAAGTATTGTAACGTGCAATTAATCCCGACTAGTTCTTCTTTTAAAAGGTTTTAAGAAGAATTTGAGGAAACAGTGGGAGCCATCCTGGTTAGATAAACTAATAAACCAATCTAATCTTGCAAGAGCACACGCTGAGTGTTTCTTTTCTCTGTCTCCAGGTAGCAACCATTTCACGCCCTAATAAAGATAATAAAATGTATCGCTTGACCGATCCGAATTCTTATTCGGGGCTGGGGAACGTTGGTTCGGCTCTAACTTGTGACAACAGTCATAAGTTTGAGCAAGGGAAAGAGAATTGTATGGATTCCAAGGATACCCAGTTAAAGAAGAAGCATGGTTTTGCATCTACTTCAGTTGTTCTTGTAATTGAGAACTGCTTTACGGTCAGCCCTACCTCCTGAGTACTTGATACCGGATCAGGATCTCATATCTGTAATTTATTGCAGGGACTGAGAAAAAGTAGGAAAGTTGCACCTGGTGATATGTCGCTCAGATTAGCGAACGGAGCACAAGTTAATGTTGCAGCCGTCGGTGAATATCACCTAGTGTTGCCAAATGGCAATACTATAATTTTGAACGATTGCTACTATGTACCTTCCATGGTTTGCAACATCATATCAGTTTCTTTACTTGATAAAGATAGATATAACTTTGTTCTTGATATAAATATCATGAACATTTACCTTCATAAGGTACTAGTTGCAGAAGGTACACTGTGTAATGGTATCTACGTTCTAAATCAGAATACAGTTCTCAATGTACAAAACACACGCAAGAGGAAGAATTCAGATACGAATGAATCCTACTTGTGGCATTGTAGACTTGGTCATATCGGAGAAAAAAGACTAAGTAAGTTGCATAAAGATGGACTCTTGAATGCGTTCGAGTTTTCATCTTATGAAACTTGTCAGTCTTGTCTCAAAGGGAAGATGACCAAATCTCCGTTCACCGGACATGGAGAAAGAGCAACAGAGCTCTTGGGACTCATACACAGTAATGTATGGGGGCCGATGTCTACTCGTACTTTATCACATTCACTGACGATCTCTCTAGATTCGGATATGTGTATCTTATGAAACACAAATCTGAAGCTTTTGAGAAATTCAAGGAATTCAGAAACGAAGTAGAGAACCAGACTGGAAAAAGTATCAAGATCCTCCGGTCTGATAGAGGAGGGGAGTACTTAAGCACGAAATTCCTAGATTACTTAAAAGAGAATGGTATTCTCTCTCAGCTTACTCCTCCTTATACACCACAGCACAACGGTGTATCAGAGCGGAGGAATCGTACCCTACTGGATATGGTTCGCTCCATGATGAGTAATGCCGAGTTGCCTCTTTCATTTTGGGGACATGCGCTATTGACAGCGGCATATCTATTGAATGATGTTCCGTCTAAATCTGTGCCTAAGACACCGTTCGAAATATGGAATGGTAAAAGGACGTATCTTAAACGTATTAAGATATGAGGTTGTCCGGCTTATGTAAAAGTACAAAATCCGGAAAAACTTCAGGCACGTTCAGTTCTATGTAAATTTGTGGGATATCCTAAAAACTCCACAGGATATCTGTTCTACCACACCGAGGAACAGAAGGTGTTTGTATCTCGCCACGCCACCTTTTTAGAGTGGCAATTTCTTGCAAAAGAAACAAGTGAGAGTTCGGTAGAACTGGAAGAAATTCAGCGACCACAAAATGAAACTGAAGATTTGACAGAACCTCAGAATTCAATAACTCCAGACGAACCTCAGCCACTCCGCAGATCTGGTAGGATTTCTCATCCGCCCGAGAGATACTACGGTTTTCTCTTAGACGGGGATCGAGAGGATTGCATCTTGGAAGAAGATGACCCTACCAGTTTCAGGCAGGCCATTATCAGTAGGGACTCTGATAAGTGGCAGGAAGCAATGCAATCCGAAATGGAGTCCATGTACACCAATAAAGTGTGGACCTTGGATATTGCTCCACCTGGGGTAAAACCCGTTGGATGCAAATGGATCTACAAAAGGAAACTTGGTGTAGATGGGCAGGTGGAAACCTATAAGGCTAGACTTGTTGCAAAAGGTTTTCATCAAAGACCCGGTGTGGACTATGACGAAACTTTTTCTCCAGTGGCTATGCTTAAATCCATTCGGATCCTACTTGCCATTGCTGCCTTCCATGACTATGAAATCTGGCAGATGGACGTTAAAATGGCTTTTCTAAACGGCTGTTTGCAAGAGTGCGTTTACATGGATCAGCCAGAAGGTTTCGTAGACAGTGGAAGCAGCGGGAAGGTGTGCAAGTTTCTTAAATTCATTTATGGATTAAAGCAGGCATCGCGGAGCTGGAACATCTGTTTTGATGAGGCAATCAAGGAATTTGATTTTATCAAGAACGAAGATGAACCTTGTGACTATAAGAAGATTGTAGGACGAACTGTCGTGTTCCTAGTCTTGTACGTGGATGACATTCTTTTGATAGGAAATGACATTCCTATGCTACAATCGGTCAAGCTATTTTTGTCACAACGGTTCTCCATGAAGGACCTGGGTGATGCCTCATACATTCTGGGGATCAAGATCTACAGAGATAGATCTAAGAGACTACTGGGACTTTCGCAGTCCAGGTATATAGAGACCGTACTAAGGAGATTTAGTATGGAGGATTCCAAGCACGGTAACATACCCGCATTGCACGAAATTACCCTCTCCATGAAGATGTCTCCTAAGACTGACGAGGAGAGGATTCGCATGAGCACTATACCCTACGCTTCGGCGGTAGGATCTATAATGTATGCTGTAAGTCCACGGTACCGCCCCGGCCGTCTAACAGATGCCAAATGCGGAACAAAAACTTTTACAACTGGCGCTATCGCGTACTATAACCCGGATCTGCCATTAAAGCTAAACTAACAAACTACAAAGTGGGTAGAAATGTTATACCGAACGATCCGAGTCCTTCGGTCTTCAACCATCATCCCACGCTTTGTTACGGCTGCTCCGATCTCCTGAATCTTTAGTCTTCTCATCCAGGTGGCACCACGTCGACGGATCTTTAAACGGGCTCCCTCCTCTGAACCGAGGCAACTCGGTCGTCAAGTTAACTAAAAGAGACGACCAAAATGTTGTAGAGAATGAGTAGAATACTTTGTCTTGTTACGTCCAAGGTTATGGACGAACGGTTAATGAAGTTGCCTTTTGGATCGAATGAAAATGAGAGAATGAACTTATGAAATTTCCATGAGGCAAATTTCATATACTTTTTCCAAATCAACAACCATTATCTTTCCTCAAGGGGGTCGGCCATAATATAGAGGGGAGGGAGGTGAGTGTAGGAGAGGGGAAGGTGAGCACAAGATCAATGAAGAGGATGAGTCACTTAACACCTTGTATGAATACATTTAATGAAAACTATGAATCATAACCCTTAGTCATCATATCATTAAATGAACATTTAAAGCACTAATGACTCACTAGCCTAGTCACCATCCTAGTCACCATCTAGAAGCTTCCACACTCATCTCAAGAAAAGATAAATCCGTATTTAACCGAATTTTAATACGGCCGATAGAAAACTGGAAACTGGCAACTTCTAAAAGCGATCCAAAAACGAATTTCAGGATAACCCCGTATCAGTATAAACATACCCGCATTTGTATTACGACCGAATACAAATGCAACTGAGACAAAGATATTATATCTACAAAGTGTAATACTCGGATCCGGCTTAAACCAAAGCCGACCAGTATTATCTGCCAGAAAAATGACACGTGAGAAAACGCACGTGCATTTTCTGAACCTTACCATAAACTTATACGGCCTCTACAACGTTTCGCCCGAACTTGGGAAAGTGTCTATGGGGGACTCTAATGACTCATCAACACACTGGCACTGGGTATAACCTCTAGCACGTCAGAGGTACAAGCTGTACGTAACGGTTGCCTATGTATTGATTGGAAGGGAAGCTGACGAGCGAACTCATCCATAAACCCTACTGAGCCTGACAGTGACAATGTATATACAGTCCGGTCCGTTCGTCTAAAGAGTATCGCATATCGAGTCTAAGGGGGTGGAGAAAGTCAGACCCCTAATAACGCGATAAATCGTGTCGGCATGAAGCCCATCACCATCTGAGAAGCTACTGATCCAAATCAGTAATTCTCCACTACCTCGGCTGAGGATTTCTAGTGATGGCCACCCGTGCACTGTACGACATCAACCCCCAATACCGGGAGAGACGAATCCCCGACGATCCGCTCACTGCCTCCATGTGGCTCAGGACAGTACCCAACTAAAACCTGTTTGCACAACTCCTTTGAGCGTGGTAGGGTAGTAATCTAAGCACAGTGGGAACTCACACGAGACAAATGACGATCTCAGGTCGACAAACTAACCTGTACACATGTCACCAGGGAACTGCTATCTGACGATATGTATAATACCAACTAGCATGTTCTCGGCGAGTCCTGTCTGATGTACTTATAACCTAATGAGCACCTGTATACATCTTAGGTGAACCAACTGACACCAATGGCTTGTGAGACCGGCCACCGCCCCTCGTCGGGGTCTCGACTGTATACACTAGTCTACTTTGCAGTATCGATACCCTGTCTCGAAACTCCCACGACTAGGGACACTTTAAGGATGTGCTTATAGACCCCAGCTCCCACGTATATGATCGCCATCATACTGCTAGTAGTCAAGCAAGAATCCTATGGGCTCTATCATCATGCAATAGTGAACTAAAGCATGTATACGATGATAAAGACAAACCAGATAGCATACTATCATCTCTAGCAAGACTGTCATCTCGGTATAGGTCATGTCTCAATCATTGCAATCACGTACCTGCGATCCAATAATTGACTTTGAGGGCACTATCTCCAACAAGCTCGCACTTGCACTTAAGGCTAATTATTACGATGTCGCATACTCACAGCCCGTGTGATACCGAACATCCAACTTATCTACTAATCAGTTTCACAAAGGTAGTTTGTAAAACTCTTGTGTTCGAGAAATAGCTTCAGTGAGTGGATCCGCCCTGATGTTTCTTTCTATGTCTCTCTTAATCTCAAGTTCGCGGAGAAAGCATCTCCCGAATCGAGTAATACCTGTCTTAGAATATGTCTGGATACCTGATGGGACCTAGTTCATATATGAACTACAAATCCAAACTTCTTAGACTTTATTGATAACTGAACCTAATCAGTATCCATCGCCATGCCTCCCACAGTATCCTCGTGGACCACCTGTCCATAATACTGTCCCTTGTCAAAGGGAAAACTATAACTCTGACAATCACTCTGTCATTCATGTCACTTTTGAAGCCTGGAATGATAACCGTCTCCCGAAGGAGGCTGCTGTCATCAAATCCGTAGAACATCCACTTATGTTCTAAAACTGCCTCTTTATATTTCTTCAGGATTGGATTAATATAAACTTATTGCATCTAGTGCAAAAACAACATCTGGTGTGGTACTTGACTTCTCACGATTGACTCAATTGCCTAAGCAAGTGATCTGCCAATCATGCACATCCCTCTCTCCTTTAGTCTATAAGACACCTTTAGAGAGGGTGACTCCATCACCTGCAGGTACACCACCATGCCAGGAGTCATCTATTCTAAAAAACATTAGAATACTGTCAAAGTACCCATATTGGGAAACTACCCAAATCTAGATCTAAAACCATAGATCTAGTAACCAGAATGTCTGATATTAAATCCATATCCTTTGCGGAGAAACAATTGTATGACGACCACAGTACAACCGATCGTAGTATAGGAATTTTACCTCCTACTCTTTGTATGTCATCCAAATTCCAGGACATCACACCTTACTACCTTCTTAACAGATCCATCCCCTATTCTGATGAAGTTAAACCCATGACTGTCACATCAAAATTAGATGATCTTATCTCCGCTATATATGCTCAAGTCTATAAATAGATATAAGCTACTTGCCCACTATGCTTCCGCTGCTCCCACTGACTACGACAACCTTCTGGCAGAATAATATATACGTACACTTCTAAAGCTAGTTTAGAACGACGCTATACATATCCTCCTGCCGGGTCTCATAGTTTGGAACAACAGTAGTGTCAAGTCTGGGTAAACAAGAACTTCCCTGTCACCGTCCTTGAGGCTACCGGAGTACCTCTCGAGTGTCTGAGGTTACCCACCATATCTGCGGAGTGGCTATTGGAATGTCAAACCTGATTGAATATATATGTCCTATTAAATTTTCCGTAATCGTTTGCAGTTCTGGAATCACTTCCAGTTCTACCATACTCCCATTACTGTTTTCTGAAAAAATCCATTTTAATAAAACTGTGGCGAGTCAAGAACAATATTACTATTGATCTTCCAGATGGTAGAAATGTCAACCCTCGTCAAAGCCAGGGTCAACCCACAAACTGCCATTACAGAAACGTGCCTTGAGTTATCCAGTGTCTGGTTTTAAGCATAAGCTGGACAACTCCCCGTATCTTAACATCGTTAAGATATGAACCATTCTATATACAATATAGAAATAGAAGCACTAATTTAATTGGAACCAGATTCAAAAACATGCAGCTGTCTCCAGTGCATATCAACTTAATGGAGAGAGGCTACTCAGCATTACTCAACTTAGAAATCCATCCAATTATGAGTAACCTGAAAGAGAAACAAGTTTCTCAAAACCATTACTATCATCTAAATACCAATCAAAAGAATCTACATCTTCGATTTTTTTGAAGAATCCCGATACTTGCGATACGTAGTTCTCTACTTTATTCTTATACCCACAACTTCTCAAAACATAGACATTGTATTTCTATGAAACACTTGTCTAAAAACTAGAGAAATCACAAGTAAACAGAACATAGTACGAGGACCTACCCCTTTGTCCTGATGAACACTGGACAACATACAATACTTTGTATAAGTCCGCTGAGTTGAATAACTCAAAACCTGTGCGTCGTAGGTTGAAAACTGTACCGAGGCGATTTCCTCAAATATCACCAATTACAACGAATTCCGATATAATGAGGATGATTACCTAATTTCCCATAACTTACCCCCACTCATCATCTGTAAAACCATACAGATGTGAGAATCATACCTGGTAAATACATACCCTGGAGTAAGTATCTAATCGGGAAATCAGTTTTCTTTTAATAATGCACTGAAACATGAAAATGTTTCGTAGGGGTATCCTGGTATTCCTAGTAATGCCTCTTCCATAATCCAATTCATGACTTCAACCGTATACTTTATTGCCATCTCTCCAAACCCCTTTCTCTGTCTTTATTCATTTCCTTCTGTACACCATCGTTAAGCTAAGTGGTTTTCTTCCTTCCCTACCGTTCGGCACCAGCCTATGGTTTGGAAGAAGACTATCCAGTAAGCATAATAGGTGTACCCTCCTTAACCTAGGAGTACTCTCAATTTGAAAGAAGGTGATGATAAAAGACAACTGAATAATACCTTATTCTATTAAAGGTAAAATAGGAGTGGCGATGAAGTACGCGGTTTGGTCGTGAATGATAACAGTCGCAATTCATTTTGCCCTCTTTCTAATCCCTTTATCTGTCTTTACATATTACCTTCTGCACACCCTACTTAGGCTAATTGGTTTTCTTCATTCTCTACCTTTCGGCACCTGCCTATGGTTTGGAATAAGACTATCCAATAAGCGTAACAGGTGTACCTTGCTAAACTAAGGATCCCTCGCAACTTGAGAGAAGGTGATAATAAAAGACAACCGAATAAACCAATTCTATTTCTCCTGAACCTGGATCCATCCTCGAAGAAGTCCCTTCAAGTTCGTATATAACCATACGATGGATCTATCCAATGGAAGTGGATGCCCGTAGTAATACGGGGTGTTCTGAGAAATACAAAGGGTAAAAGAAGGAGCGGCAATAACTTATGCAACTATAGACAATCTAAAAGCCAGTATTTTAAGAAGGTTCGGTCAACTTGGTCACTGAGTCATAGTTTAGCGTCGGTCAATTGTCGCTGCCAAAGAGAGAGAGAGAGAGAGAGAAAAGAAACACTCTGCGTGCACTCTTACCTATATCAGAATGGTTATCACTTTATCTAATCAGGAAACCTCCCACTGTAATCTCAAATTATCCTCCAAACCTGAAAGATGAATTAGTCGGAATCACCCGAAGAGTAAACCTACTCATCAGTGAGAATCGGGATCCAACTATCTTCGCATGATAACTTGATGGAAGCCACTCAAGTTATCACACTCCAGAAGGTATGCACATGCCTGGCAAGTTTCCTGTATGTTTGAAACTCCCGATGTTTATTTTTTCCCCATGCTCTTATGACCTTGACTAAGGGCCAAATATCACATAAGTCACATGTCAAGTTCTATCCATCATTATCCCGGTCAATTTAAGCCCGCCCGTACTTACTTTTGACAAAGGGCCAAGTATAGTAATACGACTGTCCCAAACCAACGCATCTATCTATGCAACATGTGAACACCCCAGCAGCTACCAATCACTATGTTTTGACTAAGGGCCAAATATACATAGCTTGAATACTACTGACCATCCATAAGAAATGACGGAGGGTTACGGCTGGTTTTTGGCGAAAAACCTTTAACGTAATGAACTTGATCTCGTTGAACGAACCTGACAACTTTTTATAAAAATATAGTGGCGAAAAACCTTTTGCTAAAGAGGTCACTCCCGGTAAAGGGATCTCGGCTCTTTCCTCGTGGAATGAGGTGCAGGATATTCTAACTAAATACCGAGATGCAAAGCAACTTGTAATCGACTATATTGAAGTCATTACCCTGACGTAAACTTCTGCCCAAGGGGTCACTCCTGGTGAAGGGATCTCGGCCCTTGCCTCGTGGAATGAGGTGCAGGATATTCTAACTGAATACCGCGATGCAAAACAAAAGGAAACATCTTTGTAATAACACCTTTTAAAATTTGTTCCAACAACATCAAATATAGGTTTGTTTTATCCTTGCATTGATAAGAATCAATGCAGTCCCATCAATCAATCACACCAGAAAAGAACGAAAATAAAATGTACTTATATGCCATCCGCATTCGTCACTGGGTCCCGTCATCACCCGTTAGGTTACTTAACTAAAGACAGAGCGGGGGCTGGACTAGCGCGGGTGTAAAACATATACAACATCTAATAGTATATATACCAATATACAATAATCGCTCCGGGCGTGATAATATGCAACATTACAGAAAAGTAATAAGCATCACAGAACAATACAGATAATCTGGGATCCCCGGGTTTCACAGAGCCGCTACTGAAACCCGACGTTTCCGTGGTCGTGTGGATAGCCTGTGCAATGAAACGGAGACCCCTACGGGTGCGGCAAGTTACCCGCCAAAACCTGAAGCGAGGTAGTCCCCCACGGCATAGTGAATGGAACACCCGGCACTTCACGAAATCCGGTAAATTGAGCACCCCTCCTTGGGTCAACCTATACCCCCTACGAGTGCGGCGAATAGTCTGCCAATTCTAGAGTGAGGCCCCTCTGCCTCTCAAAATCATGAGATACGGACCCGTTGCCCTCCAGAACCCGGCTATCCGTGCACTCCGTCGCGGGGTAATCCTAGTACAGAAATAAAAATATATACAACGGGTACATCGACCTCAGCCCGGTCGTGCCCCAAAAAGAATATTATACAAACGGGCAGTGACGGCAGTCCATATGTTGGATGCTCGCCCCGCAATAACAAATGTACAAATAAATCCAAACTGTACTACCATTGCACACTGCTATCCACCACGACATATCCGCAACAATACAGCACAACACAGAACATCAACGCGAATGTCACGTTCGCAAACCCGTCTAAAAGAACTATAGCAATCAGACGCGGTTTACCGCTCAAATGACATTCCCGGTCGGAAATATAATGTAAATACTGCATACTAACAAATTTAAAATTTCGATCGACAAAATTTCCCGAAGTGGACCCCACGTACATCTGCTGTACAGTAACAAAAACTGGGCCCAAAAGAACTATACCAGAAACTACAATTTCCAACAAAGAACCAACAGTAGAAAAATGACCAACTAAGTCGCCAAGACGGTCGCGGCTCCGCGGTCAAAGCTAGGCTTTGACCGCGGTTCCGCGGCGGTATGGACGATTCAGTGGATCGTGTTTCTCCATTATTCTTTAAAAAGCCTGCTTGAATTTCTGTGATATGTAAAATTATTTTTAGACATCATTAAAAATTAACAGAAACTCAAAACTTGGAATTTGCGGTTTTCGAAAATCCGTTCGATCGATATTTTAAACGCGTTAGCACAAGCTAGTATAGCTTAATGGTGAGGCTCTGATACCACTGTAAGTCTACGGTAGCGCCCCGACTGTCTAACAGACGCCAAAAGCGGAACAAAAACTTTTACAACTGGCGCTATCGCGTACTATAACCCGGATCTGCCATTAAAGCTAAACTAACAAACTACAAAGTGGGTAGAAATGTTATACCGAACGATCCGAGTCCTTCGGTCTTCAACCATCATCCCACGCTTTGTTGCGGCTGCTCCGATCTCCTGAATCTCCAGTCTTCTCGTCCAGGTGGCACCACGTCGACAGATCTTTAAACGGGCTCCCGCCTCTGAACCGAAGCAACTCGGTCGTCAAGTTTGCTAAAAGAGACGACCAAAATGTTGTAGAGAATGAGTAGAACACTTTGTCTCGTTACGTCCAAGGCTATGGACGAACGGTTAATGAAGTTGCCTTTGGATCGAATGTAAATGAGAGAATGAACTTATGAAGTTTCCATGAGGCAAATTTCATATACTTTTTCTAAATCAACAACCATTATTTTTCCTCAAGGGGGGCGGCCATAATATAGAGGGGAGGGAGGTGAGTGTAGGAGAGGGGAAGGTGAGCACAAGATCAATGAAGAGGATGAGTCACTTAACACCTTGTATGAATGCATTTAATGAAAACTATGAATCATAACCCTTAGTCATCATATCATTAAATGAACATTTAAAGCACTAATGACTCACTAGCCTAGTCACCATCCTAGTCACCATTTAGAAGTTTCCACACTCATCTCAAGAAAAGATAAATCCGTATTTAACCGAATGTTAAATACGGCAGATAGAAAACTGGAAACTGGCAACTTCCAAAAGCGATCCTGAAACGAATTTCAGGATAACCCCGTATCAGTATAAACATACCCGCATTTATATTATGACCGAATACAAATGCAATTGAGACAAAGATATTATATCTACACAGTGAAATACTCGGATCCGGCTTAAACTAAAGCCGACCAGTATTATCTGCCCGAAAAATGACACGTGCGAAAACGCGCGTGCATTTTCCGAACCTTGCCATAAACTCATACGGCCTCTACAACGTTTCGCCCGAACTTGGGAAAGTGTCTATGGGGGACTCTAATGATTCATCAACATACTGGCACTGGGTATAAGCTCTAGCACATCAGAGGTACAAGCTGTACGTAACGGTTGCCTATGTATTGATTGGAAGGGAAGCTGACGAGCGAACTCATCCATAAACCCTACTGAGCCTGACAGTGACAATGTATATACAGTCCGGTCCGTTCGTCTAAAGAGTATCGCATATCGAGTCTAGGGGGGTGGATAAAGTAAGACCCCTAATAACGCGATAAATCATGTCGGCATGAAGCCCATCACCATCTGAGAAGCTACTGATCCAAATCAGTAATTCTCCACTATCTCGGCCGAGGATTTCTAGTGATAGCCACCCGTGCACTGTGCGACATCAACCCCCAATACCGGGAGAGACGAATCCCCGACGATCCGCTCACTGCCTCCATGTGGCTCGGGACTGTACCCAACTAAAACCTGTTTGCACAACTCCTTTGAGCGTGGTAGGGTAGTAATCTAAGCACAGTGGGAACTCACACGAGACAAATGACGATCTCAGGTCGACAAACTAACCTGTACACATGTCACCAGGGAACTGCTATCTGACGATATATATAATATCAGCTAGCATGTTCCCGGCGAGTCCTGTCCGGTGTACTCATAACCTAATGAGCACCTGTAAACATCTTAGGTGAACCAACTGACACCAGTGGCTTCTGAGACCGGCCACCGCCCCTCGTCGGGGTCTCGACTGTATACACTAGTCTACTTTGGAGTATCGATGCCCTGTCTCGAAACTCCCACGACTAGGGACACTTTAAGGATGTGCTTATAGACCCCAGCTCCCACGTATATGATCGCCATCATACTGCTGGTAGTCAAGCAAGAATCCTATGGGCTCTATCATCATGCAATAATGAACTAAAGCATGTATACGATGATAAAGACAAACCAGATAGTATACTATCATCTCGAGCAAGACTGTCATCTCGGTATAGGTCCTGTCTCAATCATTGCAATCACGTACCTACGATCCAATAATTGACTTTGAGGGCACTATCTCCAACATATGCGATGTTATCTACAAGACCAGATGTAGCTTACGCACTGAGCGTGGTGAGCCAGTATCAGTCAGACCCAGGTGAGGACCACTGGACGACAGTGAAGAACATTCTCAAGTACCTAAGAAGGAATAAGGAGATGTTCTTGGTTTACGGTAATGGAGACCTCAGGATCGAGTCCTTTACCGATTCAACCTTCCAGAGTGACAAAGATGACAGCAAGTCTATCTCGGGTTTTGTGTTTACCCTTAACGGAGGGGCGGTAAGTTGGAGGAGTTCCAAACAGGATACCGTCGCAGACTCGACGATGGAGGCTGAATACATTGCTGCAAGGGATGCCGCAAAAGAGGCGGTCTGGATGAAGAATTTCATTAGTGAACTTCAGGTGGTTCTGTCCATTGTTGACCCGATACCTTTGTATTGCGATAACAATGGGGCTATAGCTTTAGCGAAGGAACCAAGGTCCCATCAGAGATCCAGACACATCTTAAGGCGGTATCACCTGATCAGGGAGATCATTGATCGCCAGGAGATCGAGGTACGGAGAGTGGACACAAAAGACAACACGGCGGATCCATTCACGAAGGCCTTGCTTCAGACTCAGTTCGAGCGGCTGATCGAGATGATAGGTCTTCGATACGCCAGTACATGGCCTTAGTGCCAGTGGGAGATTGTTAGTGTATATGCCCTAGAGGCCATTACTGTATCATACAAGTTTGTATATTAATTAATGGAAGCTTGGGATATTCACCATTGTATATACAATCTTGCTCAAAATAGTAGTATGCTACTTGGTTTGTTTCTACTTCAATGTGTGTACATGTGTTTCTTTTAACATATCGCCTATACACATTAGTAGAGCCCTTAAGATCTTTGCTTGATTACCGGCGTTGTGATGGCGATCACACTCGTGGGGGCTGGGTAATCCACAAGCACATCCTTATGCAGGTCCCTAGTCGTAGGACTATCGAGATAGGGCATCGATACTCCGGAGTAGACTAGCGTATGCGCTTCTTATCCCAGCAGGGGAGACGGTCTGTCCCACAGCCGTCAGTATGTCGTACTTGAGATAGTATGCGGGTGCTCGTTAGGTTACGAGTACACTGGACAGGACTCGTCGGGAACTGTTGGTTGGTATTATACCTATCGTCAGTTAACAGTTCCCAGGTGACATGAGCACAGCTTAGTCCACTGACTTGACACTGTCACTTCGCCTCGAGTGTGTTCCCACTGTTATTTGATTACTACCCTACCACGGCTCTACTGAGTCGTGCAAACAGGTAGTAGTTGGGTGCAGTCCCGAAGCATTTGGAGGCAGTGATGGTTAGATAGGATTCGTCTCTCCCAGTATTGGGGGTTGATATCGCGCTGTGTCTAGGAGAGCCATTACACATAGTCGTCCCTGGCCAGGGCAAGCGAGATATACTGGTAGGTTTCCAGTGTTATCTCAGGGTGTTCTGAGCTACACTCCGACACGACTTGTACCGCTATTAGGGGACTGACGTTTACCACCCCCTAGGCCTGTCATGCGATATTCTCAGACGAACAGACCGGACTGTACGCAGATTGTCACATACAGGCTCAGTAGGAGTTCCGATGGGTTCACCTCATCAGTCTTCTTATCGGCATCTACCTGGGGACCGTTACGTACAGATAGTGCCGCTTGCAGTCTGTGGTTAACCCCACTGCCAGCATAGTGTCGAGTCTTTAGAGTCCCACACAGAGGGTTACTCGCCTTTGGGCAAAACAGAGTAGAGGTCGCATGGTTTTGCGACAGAGTTCGTTCACGCTCGCGCACTTGTGCATGTTTGGTGACTGAGAAGTTATTACTGGTGGGCTTTGGTTTAAGCCAGATACTAGTATTTGTTTTGGGATTGGTTTTGTCTCATTGTATTCGTGTTCCTGGAACGCGGATGTGGGTGTGTATGCACAGTTGATAGAGGCAGAGGCAGAGGATTCTTATTAAGGTTGTTGACCGTTTGACTTTGGTTGACTTGTTGACCGTTGACTTTTCCCAAACCCTAATGAGAATGATTAATAATGATAATTAAGGATTATTGTGTGATGGTTAGGTTGACCATTTGACCATGGTGGACATTTTGACCCTTGTTGACATTTTGACCATAATCATTTCATATCAAAGATGCTTCTTGATCTTTGCAAATTGCACTTATTATGAAATGATAATGGTCATTCCATACTCACCATCACATTTTCCTTTTAATTATTATTATTAATCTTATATTCTCTCATATGAGCATGGTTGTAAAAAGAGAGCTCTCATTCTATCATTTTTCTCTTCTCTCTCTTTGCAAAAGCTCTTCTTCTTCCTCTCCTCAAAGCTTAAGTGTTCCATGTGTTGGAAATCATAAGCTTTTGAGACAAAGCCACCATAACATATCTCTACTCATTCTAAGGTGCTAGGTTTAGCAAACCAAACACCTCAGTTACCTCTATGTTGAGGTAGGAGCTCAAGTTCGAGGCCCTCGGGTGGACTATCTTCGGCAAGGAGGAGACGGGGAGGAGGAGCCGTTCAAACTACCATAAGGAGCTAGCAAGGAGGAGAACAACAAGAAGAGAAGGAGTTCAAGACCAAGGTATAACCCCTAACCGAGTAGGTAAAACTCGTAGTTGTTGCTAGTGTGTAGTTTAGCAAAGATCCGGGTTTTCAAGTCCATATTACCCTTTCATGAAAAATTTGATTTTTACCGTTTCCGCAACCACGAAAGGACCGGGACGGGTAACGTGGACCTAACATAGACTGGGTATACTGAACGGACTCGCCGGGAACTCATAGATGGTAGTATACCTATCGTCAGATAGCAGTTCTCTGGTGACACTAGTACAGGTTAATCTGTCAACCCGAGATCGGCATAGAGTCTTGTGTGTCTCCTACTGTGCTTTGATTTCCACCCTACCACGGCTCTATTGAGTCGTGCAAAACGGTGGTTTTGGGTACAGTTCCGAGTCACATGGAGGCAATGAGTGATATGAGGGGATTCGTCTCTCCCGGTATTTGGGGTTGATGTTGCGCTATGCTCGATTGGCCATAACATGAAATCCCTGGCCATGGTTGTAGAGATTTACTGGTAAGTGTTATCAGTAGTTTCTCGAACCGTTATGGACCTTGCATCGGTATGACTTATCAGGCTATTGGGGTCTGACATTTACCACCCCCAGGCTGAGATATGCGACATATATCTAACGAAGTGACCGGACTGTACGGTAATGTTACTGATTGGATTCGCAGGAGTATGAGCAGGCTTGCTTGTTGATCTTCTGATCGCTCAATACCAGGGTGGCCGTTACGTTTAGCAGACCGCTTGCGGCTTGTAGGTGTTTGATATGATCATCACCTACTGCCAGCGTATTGACGAGTCTTTAGAGTCCTACACAGAGCTTTCCTGGTTCATGCGAAATGAAGTAGTAGCACATATGTGATGTGCGAGACCGAGATTAATGCGCGTTTGTGATACCGCATTCTATTCTCACGATATGTGATATCGGACGGTTATATGTGATATAGCCGGGTTATCGGATCAAGTGTTGATTCGATAAGTTGTTGCATTTGATATTAGTCGGTTGTATGTGATATAGCCGGATTATTAAATCAAGTATTGATTTGATAATTTAATGTATAATTATATATTTGATATATTAACTTACATTAATTAATATTAGCTCACTAAACATTTCTTTTTCTCACTAGATTACACTTAGTTTATATGTGATATATATTAATGTACATCTTCTGTGTCATGCTAGTTGCCACATGCTACATGGGTGTATGAGACTCACACCAAGCTTATAATAATGTGAGTGTTTATTTATTTAAAGTAATTCAATATTAGTTGGAAATTGTCATGCTTGGAAGCTTGGAGAAACTTGAAGCATCTTTGACTTAGTCCACTAGTTTTGTTTTACTTGTAGATATTTATTAACTTAACCATTATTGTTAGCCATGGTTTATTCTCTACATGAGTTAGTGTATGATACTAACTCACCCATGCATGCTATTCTCACCTCATGAGTTTCATTCTCATCTTGACTTCATCTTCTTCTTCGTCATGAAAAAAGCTTTCTAGCTTTTGAAATGGTGAAGAAATATTGTGAGAAAAATAAATCTAAAGTGAACCCAATTCCTATTTCATCATCCTCTACTATATTAGCCATTTAGTTTAGGGTGTTTGCTTCACTAATTAACTATTAGTGAAGAAGTAGCATGAGCTTGAGTCTCCTCGACGTAGATCATCTTCGGCCTCAAAGACTTCGAACAAGCTGTTTCGCCCAATCAGAGCAAAGCTCTGTTGAAATTCAAAATTCAAAATTCTGAAGCAACGCTTCAAGTCTCGGGCGCAACGCGCCACATGTCAGGTGCTGATACGTCAGCGCAGCGCCCAAGAAGACGCACCCAATCAGAGCAAAGCTCTATTAAAGGAAGCAACGCTTCAGTTGCGCTGCGCTGTGCGCTGCGCGACACGTGTCAGCACAGATGCGCTAGCGCAGTTGCGCTGCGCTGTGCGCTGCGCGACACGTGTCACGCGCTGGGGCATCTGCGCCAAACAGAATTAAAATTTTATGAAATCTTTTCTGTTCTTGTTAAAACAAGAAGATTTTCTTCTGCAAAGCAGAAGCCCTTGGATCAAAGATCCAACGGTGGGGAAAATTCCCCAAATCACTCAGAGAAAGATCTCTTTAACAAATTTAACTAATGGGCACTACAAAAAGGACCCTAGGCCTCAATTAAAAAAAAGGAAGATCTTTCTAAATAAAAAAAGAAAGAGAGAAGAGAACTCTGAGAAACTCCTCAAGAATAAAAAAAGGTAAAAACCTTTAGAAAAAAGAGAAAGTTCTCTTAGGAACAGATCATAGATCTAAAAACAAGATCAATGATCTTTAATAAAAATAAAATAAAAATAGTGCTTTGCACTTTTCATGAACCTTTCGTTCTCTGAGATAAGAAAAACAAGAAAAAAAGAAAAAACTTATTTTTCTTTGATCTAAGTTAGATCAAGAAATCAAATAGTGCTTTGCACTTCTGTTCTTGAATCTAAAAGATTCTTGGTGCTTTGCACTTGCAAACTGCGCTGTTGCGCTCTTGGGAGAGCGCCACGTGTCAGCATCTAAACCACTTGCGCTACGAAATAAGAGCTTTGCTCTCTGGAGTTGGCGCAACTCACCAGAGCGCGCCACGTGTCAGCAGCGCAACAGCGCAGCGCACTGCACTGTTGCGCTTGCGCTCACCAGAGCATGACACGTGTCTTCACCACAAGCGCTTGCGCTCAGTGAGTGGCGCAAAGCGCCTAACAAATGCAATGCAAGGCTAAGCCCAATTAAAAGACCAAACAGGTCTAATTAAATTGATGCTCTGCATCATTTATAAATGGGCAAAGCCCAAACAAAAATAATAAAATGCCATGCAGATACCTTGCAGAGCCCAAAATAAATTGATGCTCTGCATCTTTTATGGGCAGAGCCCAAACAAGAAAGTAGAAGTAATGCAATGCATTATTTAAGTGTGGGCAAAGCCCTAGCACAGGCCTAATGGACTAAAAATAAATAAAATGTTGAACATTTTCAACTGGTCTTAGCCCAATTCTGGCCGTAAGTCCTTAAATTAAATTGAACTGAGCACAAATGCTCTCTCTCAAATCAATTTATATCCGGTTCAAGGGTACATCTCCGAACTCCTTTGAAATCCATCGTTGTAATTCCTCAACGACGTCAAAGAGGTGATGGGTCCCAACGACCACACATCAATACGGACTGCGGGGTCCTTAAACTCGTGGACCGAAACGTCCTTAAACTAATATTGGACCGAAATGTCCTTAAACTAATATTGGACCGAAATGTCCTTAAACTAATATTGGACCGAAACGTCCTTAAACTAATATTGGACCGAGACGTCCCTAAACTAATATCGGACCGAAACGTCCCTAAACTAATATTGGACCACCACGTCCCTAAACTGGCGATGGACCTTCACGTCCCTAAACTGAAATACGGACCACCATGTCCCTAAACTGGAAAATAGACCACCACGTCCCTAAACTGGAACATAGACCGCAACGTCCTTAAACTACCTATGGACCACTACGTCCCTAAACTGGAACAATAGAGCCTCCAAATGCTCTTTTGTCGGATCTAAATGATCCCGTTTAAGTTGATCTTAGCCCCAAACACGGCTAACGTATCCTTAAACATTCAAAGGGACTATAAAACTCCAAATCAACCTTGGTTCAAGGGTACATCTCTGAACTCCTCTGACATCTGCCGTTGTAATCCTTCAACGACGTTAGAGAGGTGACGAGTCCCGATGGCCAGATATTAAATGGATTATCACGTTAAGTCGATCTTAGTCTCAAAACAGGACTAATGTATCCTTAACGAATGTTTAAGTTGATCTTAGCCGCAACGCAACTAATGCATCCTTAAACTAAAAACACCAAACCCAAATCTAAGTAAATACGGATTTGGACTAATCCACGTCCTACGGGCGACGGCATTACTTAGTCTCCGTATACAATCCACGGGCAACCACAAGCAAAACAAACACACACGACACGAAGTGAAATTCTGGAGAAGGAGAAAGTTGTTACCGCGATGCGGTAGCGTAATTAACTGCAGGGGCTTGCGCCTGCAGAGAAGAGCGTCCCCACAATCAAAAACCCCTCTAGCGAGGGGGAATCTGACGAAGTCTGCTACATCGGCCGCATCCGTCTAAACCTCCGATACACGGTGCCATAAATCAACTTGGCATCTTCGGAGAGGTGGACGGATAAAACCAAATAGCATCTGCCCCGAATCTCAGCGTCAGGACATCGCGGTCCTGTGCGCCGTCCTTCGAAGGGGAACAGATTCTGGCACGCCCGGTAGGACCTTTTCCTCTTTCCACTTCACACTTCGTGTGTCGTCTTCGCGAACCAATCGCGGTTTGTTAACGGTTGCCTTTGGATTTCAAGTTACTAAGATTTGGTCTTTTGCCTGGCGCAGAACTCAAGCATCAATGGCCTCTAACTGCACCAACTGCTCGAAGTGTCACTACAACGGACGCTCCACCTCACCTGGAGGTGTAGCATATAGGCCCCAAGCGGCCTCCTTCCTCGCTCTGCCGGTAGAACAAGTGACCCAGGCCACCACTGGCCTGTTCTTCGGGACCATGATCCCAACTACAAGCTTCCCTAAGCCAATACCTACACCGGAAGTGAACAAGAAGTCGGTCTTCGACCGGCTTACTGCTACTACGACCCCTGTCAACGGGTCGCCCACTACCAAACCGACAGCCTCTGTTTTCACCAGGCTAAATCAGAACTCTAAACTGGCTGTCCCAAGGAAGGCAATGACTGCTGCTTCAGAAGTCGTCAAGGCGGCTTCCCCTGTCAAAGAGTCAGTCTTTTCAAGGCTGACGATTCCTGCTCCTGTCCCTGCTCGAAGATCTGTCTTCGATAGGTTGGATATCACACCTCAGAAGACAACCTCAGTATTTAAGAGGTTAACACCGGCTGCGCCCCATTTAGACAGGGGGCAAAAAGAAGATGTCTCAATCTCCGAACCAGTCCCAACGGCTCGTCATGCTCGACGTCGCCATTGGCAACGAGTGAGGAAGGCAGGAGGCAACTCCCCCTCAGGGATAACTCCACCAGCTCCAGTGGTGGAAATCAACGCTGCTGTTCCAACTGGGAACAGCTTTGAACTGCTGAGGAGGGTACGAAAGAACTCTCCAACCGCTACACTGAAGAGATCTCCTCCGCCTACGGAGAGAGCCCAGAAACAAAGCAAGAACAGCCCCCTCAACGGCTGTCCTCAAGAATTTATAGAGTTTGGAGGAGGGTTCAAGACTCCGTGATCGACACGGATCACTCCCGTCAACGAAAGAAGATGAAGGTGCAAAAAGAAAAGGACCGTCCTATTAAACAGCAGAGGACAACGATCACCAAGATGCCCACTGCAACGGCCCCTTCAACTTCAACGGCCCACAAAAGAAGAAGGCCGGAGAAAACCCCCGCACCCGCGGCAAATGCCAAAGGTGGTGAGCCTAAACGCCCTAAGTCCGGGGGCATGATAGTTCATACCGTCTACGTAGCATCTGGTAAAGAAGATAGCCGCATATCTACGGGTCATCGACCGCTCACCCGATCAGTGACCAAGGCACAGGAGCAACAGCAAAAGCTCCAAGAAATGATGAATGCTATGGCTGCACTTACCAGACCAAAAGAAAGCCCTGAAACATCCTCGGACGAACGTCAGGAGGAAGAAACCCACGCTGAATTCCTTCGTCGGATATTGGAGAAGAAGGACAAAGAGGCTGCTGAACAAGCAGCCAACATACAGCGTATGGGCCTCCTCTTCCAAGACATGATAGGGATGATGATACAACAAGATCCTCCGGCCGAAGAGCCCCCGATCGTTCTTGGAGACGATAGGGGAGAAACATCAAATCCTCCACTAGCTCTGTCGATGGCTAAGGAGGATACAATCTCCAAAGCTGATTTGGATGAGTACATCGCCCAACAAATACGGGTTCATCATGCAACCGAAACAGCCGGTCAGGTCATAAAAACGGGGCGGCCATATCCAAGTTGGTATGATCAAATCAAGTACCCACCCGGTTATACAATTCCCAAGTTCCATGTCTACAAAGGGACGGGCAATCCTCATCAGCATGTTGCCCAGTTCAGGGCACTCTGCGGCAACACCGGCGGTGATGACAAGCTGTTGCTTCGCCAATTTGTTGGAAGCTTATCAGATACGGCGTTTGAATGGTACTCTGAGCTCCCGAACGACTCTATTAAAACCTTCGCGGAGATGGAGCTGTTGTTTACTCAGCGTTTTGCAAGCGCCAGTGAACGTACCCCGATGATAGCACTGATTAACGCCAGGGTAAAGCCAGGCGAGACGTGGGTTCAGTACGCTATACGATGGCGGAACTTATGGTCAAAGTGTGAGCAGCGCATTGAAGAAGCTCCCGCGGTGGGTATGTTTATGGGAACCCTCGATCCACAAGCAACCATCTCACAGTTTATGATGTTTTTCAAGCCGACTACCTTCCAGGCCTTGATTGACAAACTAGCGCAAATGGATCAAATGGGCCATAAACCCCCTCTTCTAAGGCCAGACACCCGAAATGACAAAGGGAAGGGAAAAGCGATCGTCGTCGCTAATGCACAATAACAACCGAGCGACTCGAAGCCGGTTGCTCGTCAAAACAATACGCGACCGTACGTGCCCCTTGAGGATAGGATGGGACGTCCCTATTCCTTTCCCCGCGATAAAACGAGGAGGTTATTCGAGCTGGCGTTGCGCAAAAGACTCATAAATTTGCCGGATCCAAAACGTCCGTTGCAACCAAGTGACGTCAACGAGCCCAACTACTGTCCTTATCATCGAGTACTAGGCCATCTGATCGAAGATTGCTACGTTTTCAAAAATTGGCTTGAAAACCAGTACCGACAGGGCAAGTTCGCGTTATCTGACAAATGGAAGGTGAATCCCCCGCAGCCCCACACCTCTAAGGGGACGAATACGCCGGGGGCTAGATGCTCCGTCGTTGAAGAAGCTCCTTGGGGGGTTGTATTATCAGCTAAAACGAAGAGGATGCTAAATGATCTTCAGACATGTCCAGCGATTGAGTGGAAGAACCCGTTGGAACCGCAGGTCATTGAAGGGATGTTGAAGCCACGTCCAACTCCAAAGACCGATAGTGGTGGTTCAAGCACTTGCAGCCCGCCGTCAAAATCTTCGAAAAAGAAGAAGAAGAAATCTAAGAAGCCCGTGAACCCTGGCGACAAGCGCACGGACTTACAAAAGCAAATTGACGCGCTGGATGAATACAACCAAAATGCACGGACTCCCATTACGCTCCAAGAGTTCCTCAACCACGTCTTTCAAGAGGAAGGAGAGGGAGAAAGTTCATCAGATGAAGCTGAAGAATACGTGGCGAGCTGTCATATGATTTCCCATTCGATCACGAACGATGAGGAGACTCCTTGCACCGAAAAGCTGGGGGCAGATCCTGAACCAAAAGTTCTAGGGCCACCAGAGGAAATAATCGACGCATTCCTTAATGAAGCTCGGTTGAAAAGTAAAGCTGATCGGGAGCGCGAGGCGGCTATATTTGAAAGGGCCAAGCGCCAGCGACTTGATGAAGGAGCTGAGACGATCCCGCTGGAGCAAAACACCTCCGCTACCGACAAAAACCAATTCAAGATGAGGAAAAAGTTTGCTAAGGCCATATCAATGGGCATGAAGCTACCATCCTCTGAAGGAAACATCGCCGGTGAAGTGGAAACGCACCCCTCGTATTGCTTATATCATCGGAAGATTTCACACCCCACTGAAGAGTGCAAAGCTTTCGATAGATGGTGGCAAGGATATGTTGCTCATCGACAACGCTTTAAGCGGGAAAAGCGTAAAACTCGTCGGGAGCAAAGAAATACGACCGAAGGGCTTAAAAGAACTGCTGGCGATTGTTGCATGATTAACACCGGTAAACCACAAGTGCCTACATTTGGGAGTGATTCTGATGAAGAGCTAGAACTTGCCCCCCTCTTTAAAGAGTCTGATTCGAGAAAAGAAGAAGAACCGAAGGTTTGTGAAAATATCCGGCTACGTAATCGCACGCTGCCTGAAAAGAACCTCGGACCCTCGAACAGGAAAGATAAATGGAAAGAAAAGGTCTCTGAAGATATCGTCTTAGATGACCAAGTGGTAGAAGAGCTAGCTGCCAAAGACCCACCAAAGAAGAATAAGGTGGATTACAACGTCTTAGCACATCTGAGGAAGCTGCCCTCACAGCTCAGCATTCTTGACGCCCTTTTGCTATCAAAAGAGGTGAGAGATTCGTTGATTAAGGCGCTCCAAGACCCGGAACAATTCCAAGCATGCTTGGCCGAGGAAAAGATGAAGGATGAATTGGAGGAAGTGCACACGGCCGATGTCACTTTTGGCGATGAAGACCTTCTACTTGGGACGTGCGAACACAATCGCCCTCTCTATGTCTCGGGATACTGCCATGATATAAAGATAGGAAAAATCCTGATCGATAACGGGTCGTCTGTTAACCTACTCAACGTGCGGGTGTTGAAGGAAATCTGCATGAGCGTCCAGCACCTTGCTCGGGACAAGATCACCATCTCCGGGTTCGACTCCCAATCGTCAAAAACTCTTGGATCTGTGATACTGACACTACGCTTCGGGCTGCTCGTCACAGACATTAAATTCCACGTCATAGACGCCAAGACATGCTACAACGCTTTGCTCGGTCGACCATGGTTACACGAGTACAACATCATCCCTTCTACACAGTATCAGTGTATGAAATATTTTAAGGATGGTTTCGAGTATACCGTGACGGGAGAACTAAACCCGTTCTTTGTAAACGAGGTCCGCAAATATGAAGACGCCAAATACTTCTTACCGGATTTCGAAGATACGGAGAAGTGTCACAAGCCGGAAATAAAGCTAATGCCACCATCCCTGTCTTCGGCAGTGATACCGAGGAGGAAGAGGAGAGAGTTTATTCGGGTCCTTGATTGGAAGATTTAGCGTGCTTGCGCTTTCTAAAAGATAGATCAAAAATATTTGTAACCGCAATCAAGAACGGCGTCGCTTTGCAGCTAGCCGGTGAGTACGGGTCGGTCCACAGGGATGTTGTGAATTTCCGAATCGCGCTAACGAGTTAATTCCGAAGGGTGTTCGGATTGATTATTAAATCTAAAAACTGAATTAATCTATATCTAAGTCTTGCTAGGGTTAGGTCTAGGTTAAGTTTGGAAAGTCTATAAATCTCACCGCTTTCTATACCCATATGAAGATCTAATTAGGTGTTATGGTAAATATTAATAAAAGGGATTAGGATGATTGGGAAGATTGTTCTTCCTCTAGATCCTTGTCCTTCCTTTAGAAATCTTTACCCTAACCTCCATGGAAAACCTTAAAGTCCGGGCCTTTAGACTACGGTATCACCGCTACCTCGTGGGTAGAGTGCCGTAGGGAGCGGAATAAGAAGGTATGCATAGAGTTCTATGAAAATATATGAAGGGCAAGAAAGGGGATGAGAGATTTTCGTCTCTCAAACCTTCCCCAGATCTAACCCTAACAAGCGAGGAGACTACTCACTCATTAGGGAATTTAAAAACATCTATCTAGGGCAGAGAATAAAAATTACCTAGGGCAAGAATTGAAATCTAAACTAGAGCAAGGAATTAACTCTACTTACAGATGTATCTCTCCAATCATCAACACAGGGTTGTCAGATCTGAATTTCTGAATTAAAGAGAGGCACCGATGCTCTCCAAAAGATTTCTAAATTTTATTCATTAAAGGGAGGCATAAAGAGTTACAATGATTAGAGTTCCTATTTATAAAGAATAGGAAACCCTAGGGTTACATTTGACCCGCATGTCTACAATTACAAAAATAGCCCTAGGAAGACCTATTCAGCGCCGCCATACTTTTGCTAAAATTTATTTCCTCTGATCGCACTACCTTGCCGCGGAACCGCGGCCTGAGGCATGGTTTGGCCGCGGTTCCGCGGCCAAATGTTGGAGTTGGGCTGCGCAATTTTGTGGTTTTGTTTTGGGTCTTCTTGGGCTTCTGGTTATTTGGTTCTTTCTCCAATTAGGCTTCTACATTAGCTCCAGATCTTCAGTGAACCATTTGCAAAGGATTTTTAACCGTCTGCTTTGTATTTTTGGACCTTGAGTTGCCTTTTTAATTGTGAACTGTCTTTTGATGTAGGCTTGACTAAGGTCCTCCCATTTGTTGGTCAAAAGTCCATATTTTCATTGTCTTTTCATCGTTTTCACTGTTTTCTGTCCAAGAACCTGTAACCTGTAACATGTAGCAGACATGCGTCAAAAGCACCCGTTTATTTATAAAAATAATAAGAATGGGGAATATAATAATGCAATATTATGGTGTGAACAAATACCCCCAAACTTATCTTTTGCTCGTCCTCGAGCAAACTTATTTTTTATTCACTAAAATCCTAACCGCACTTTCGCAGGGAAACGCGATTGCACTGAGCTTGTGCAACAAGCCGTTAAACCTCTAGGTGTCCCTAGTAGGAGGAGTGTTGTCTCCTGAGGGTTTTCAGCGGATACTACCCACAAAATCCTATCAATTTGGCCCATTTACTTTTGTTCTCCAATTAGGTTTTCTAACAAGGAATTCTATTATCTTTTGACTCGCAAATTATCCACCCACATTCTTCACACTTCCTCATCGTCTAACTTAAGATTATATATGTTCTGTAGACTTACTTAGCTTTCGGCATTTCTTAAGTTTTCCTTTTAGGGTTCCATCTCCACTTAGGAATTTCTATCAACTCTACTAAAGATACAAGTTCTATTCTTCATTCCTCTCTCTTATCTAAATTCCAATCACATACCCCCACGTGTGTGTATAAATCACCCCTGCACTTGGAAATTCAAATCAGGCAATCATGCTCTCGTCCGTTGTCCAAAGTACTTATTAGTAGGTGAATTTTTAATTGAATTTTGCTTACACATCCTTCATGCGACCGTTATTACTTCTTGAGGTACCAACGACCGATTACAAGATGCGTTTGCACTTTAAAGCGTAATTCCTAGTCTTGCAACACCCAAGGCTTTAGCAGTGACTCCCAAACCAGTTGGTCTAAGGCACTAGGTGATGAAGCACCCTCGCTAAATATTTTTCTATTTTTGCAGCCTTAAGTAATCACAAAAACCAGTGTCCATTTTTTTTTATTCTTTATTCACACTTTTTTTTTCTTCGTACTAAGGACTTTAGACAAGAACATTTCAAGGTCTCTTCTACTATTCCAAGTTTCAATGTGCGTGATTGTGCAAATTGTAGGGTATACATTTTCAGAATCTAGACTTAAGCTAGGAATTATTTTTCAAACTTATACTCTAATAAGAACATCAATACTCTTCCCTTGTTTCGACTTAGCCCAAGAAGTGAACCCAAAATTTGCCTATTTCTAAACAAACTACAAAGACATATACTTTCTACCGTTAAACTTTAAGAAAGGTTATTTTTAGGGTTTTTAATTCACTAAGTCTAAGATCTAGTTGTTCCTAGCCAGTTAACATATTTGTCAAACTCAAGTCAATTAGCCAATATTGAATACAATAATTTTTATAATTTTTGAAATTTTTAAATTTTTATGGGTTTTCAAATAAGTATGCAAATGCAAAAATATATACAAATGAATGCGAAGGAAGAAGACGTACCGAGCATACCCCCAAACTTGTACTTGACAGTGTCCTCACCGTCATACTAAACCAAGAGGGTCAAAATGTCGGCACACCCCTGTTTATTTATTTACAATTTTTTTTTATTTAATTGTTTTGAAATTTTTTTTTGTTATTTTATTTTTATAGAAAAAGAAAACAAAAATATATATACATATATACAACAAGGTTCCCCCCAAACTTAAGCTTGGCCTTACACAAGCCAAAGGTTAGCACCAACCATTCAAAAATCTTATCATGGTAAAGGTATAGTTGGTGCAAGAATGGGATGGAAAGAAAAGAGATGAGAAGCACACGAGACCGTGTGGAAAGAAGAATGGAAGATGGTCTCGGTGGGGGGAAAGAAGGGCGGAAAGGAGAAAGAAGGATCGCGCGAACTTGAGGGTGTAAATCGAGTGAATAAATTAGCGCAATATGTGATGATCGATATGTTATAAGCGATTGCGCTAACCTATTAACCCGTTTGGAAATGGGGTCAAATCCCTCAAGATTCGCAAGAAAACATGGGTACGCCGAACTTGGTATAGGAGATGAAAGCGTAAAGGTCTCTTGTTCGGTCGGAACGATAGGAAAGAGGGAGGGTGATATAACAGTCAAAGGTTCAGGAGGCTGAATTGGAAAATCCGACATATTAAACAAAAATGGTTCAACCTCAATATTATCCTCAAGACTCTCCTCAATACTATCCTCAATATTCAACTCATCCATGCCATTATCATCAAAATCTAGACGCATATGAGGTTCGGGAGAAACATTTAATAACTCGGGATGATGATTTGAACATAAAATTTCAATTAAATCGACAGGTTCATCATCCGAAATATTCCCGGCGTCTATATCCTCAATCAAGTGAAAATCAATTTTCTTAGATACCTCATCAAAAGCATGGATATCTATCGATTTAGGTTCTAGATGGGAGGTGTAAAGATCGAAAGGATTAGGTGCGGTTTCACTCGAAAGGGGTTCTTCATAATCTGGCAAATCAAACACTACAAAATCACACAACTCATTTTTATTTTCAACTGGTGAATCATTTGGGACAATCGATGGAAAACTGGAGTTGTGGGCTTCAATTGGGTAAGGGTAGGTGTGATTTGGAAATCCTCTCTCATTCTCATTCTGTCCAACCGCCTCCTCAAACATTGAAAAATTTGGTGCTAGCGGGAAACTAGCTACCGGTTCAGCAGGTTGCATAAGGGCGGCCACGGACGCTTCCACATTCCTAACCATTTTATTTGTTGCTGCGATATACGCCTCCAACGCCTCTTCCAAACTAGACTTTGGTGGTAAGGGGGTTTCAGTAAAAGATTCAAAATTGGTTGGATATGTGAAACTCCCTAATGGCTGTGAAGAAACAGTGTCTAGTGAAGGTGGAAAAGTCGGGTAGGACTGATAGGAAGTGGGTGGTAGGACAAGGGTAGGGTCAACATATGGATAAGAAGGGGAATAGTCGTGTGGATCCCTAGAACTAGATGAGTGGAGAGGGGTGAAAGATCGACTGCGAGATTGAGCAATATGCTCAGCAATGGACATCGGCCTAGGAGTGACAGAAGGACTTGAAAAAGTGGTGTCAACATATGGAGGTGGTGAAGGTTGACTCGGTTGACACAAAGTGGGTTGAAAAGTCAAACTGTTTCTCCTAGACTCCTCTATGTGATCTTTCAACGATTTTTTAGGCATGGAAGGATCGTCTTTAAATTGACCGAACACATTGACATATGACGCAAAATTAGGTTCAGGATACCAAAGTTCGGCTAATGATTTATTGTGTGGGGTACCCATGTTAGAAGAAGAAAAGTGACAAGAAGGAAGGTTGGGTGGTGCAAGGATTTATTTGGGGCTAAAATTTTTTTGCAAGTTCTATAAAATATTTGTCCGTTTTATTTTCATTTTTCATTGATTTTTCTCTCTCTTTATTTGGAAGAATTTTGTTGCAAAAAGATTTTAGAGAAAAGATATGCAACAGCAAAATATTACTTGCAATTGGTTATTATTTGAAGCATATCACAAGAATCTTTATTTGGAAAAAATTGTTGCAAAAAGATATTCGAGAAAAGATATGCAACAAAAAGATTACTTGCAATCAATTTCAATTTTGAGCGGGGCCCAAAAATCCTGCACAGGATCGTTATTTGGAAGGGAATATATTTTTTAATGTGCACAAAATCCTGCAGGAATTTTCATAAAAGATATTTCAAAATGTACAGAGAAGAAACAGTGGGGCTTACAGAAATTTTTTTCCAAGATGAAGTCTCGAGATAGCCGCGATTCCGCGGCAAATGCGCTCTAACACCGCGGTTCCGCGGTCCCCTGAACTGTTTGGATCCCCAGAAAAATTTTGGTGCGACGATTCGACAGGAAGGCCGCGGTTCCGCGGCCTAAGGTGGGTTTTGGCCGCGGAATCACGGCTTGGTGGTGGAATTAGGCCTGCAGAAAAATTGCTCTGTTCTATTATTTAATTCCCCTTCTGTTTCAATCTTCTGATTTCTATTTCGCCTTCTGGAATTTTCCAGATCCGATTCTGTATATCCTGCAAAAATTCAAACAACACAATATCCCTTCCAAAAATAACAGATTATATATATTTTTATATTTTTTTGATTTTTCAGATTTTTATGATTTTTTTTTAATTTAAGATTAACCCGAAATTGCAAAAAGGAAAGTTCTACGCCATCCCCGGCAACGGCGCCATTTGATTTTGTGATTTAGCGTGCTTGCGCTTTCTAAAAGATAGATCAAAAATATTTGTAACCGCAATCAAGAACGGCGTCGCATGAAACTAGCCGGTGAGTACGGGTCGGTCCACAGGGATGTTGTGAATTTCCTAATCGTTCTTACGAGTTAATTCCGAAGGGTGTTCGGAGTTGTTATTAAATCTAAAAATCTAATTAACCTAGGGCAATTATCTAGATCTATTCTTGCTAGGGTTAGGTTTAGGGATGGTTTGGAAATGTAATTAAATCTCACCGCTTTCAATACCCGAATGAAGATCTATGAGGAGTTATGGTAATTATCAATAAAGGGGATTAGATCCGTTCGGGAAGGTGTTCCTTCCTCTAGGTTCTTGTCCTTCCTTTAGAGATCCTTACCCTAACCTCCATGGAAAACATCACACCCGGGCCTTTATACTACGGTATCACCGCTAGCTCGAGGGATAGAGTGCCGTAGGGAGCGGTATGTGCATGCATGCATGGAGTCCTATTGTAAATGTTTGGTGGGTAAGAAAGGGATGAGAGATCTCATCTCTCAAAATCCTTCCCCAAAGCTAACTCTAAACAAGTTCCTAGGGCATGAAATTAAATCTACCGAGGGTAAGGAATTGAAATCTACACTAGAGCAAGAAATTAAATTACTTACAGATGGCTCTCTCCAAACATCAAAGCAGGGTTGTCAGATCTGAATTTCTGAATTAAAGAGAGGCACCGATGCTCTCCAAAAGATTTCTAAATTTTATTCATTAAAGGGAGGCATAAAGAGTTACAATGATTAGAGTTCCTATTTATAAAGAATAGGAAACCCTAGGGTTACATTTGACCCGCATGTCTACAATTACAAAAATAGCCCTAGGAAGACCTATTCAGCGCCGCCATACTTTTGCTAAAATTTATTTCCTCTGATCGCACTACCTTGCCGCGGAACCGCGGCCTGAGACATGGTTTGGCCGCGGTTCCGCGGCCAAGTGTTGGAGTTGGGCTGCGCAATTTTGTGGTTTTGTTTTGGGTCTTCTTGGGCTTCTGGTTATTTGGTTCTTTCTCCAATTGGGCTTCTACATTAGCTCCAGATCTTCAGTGAACCATTTGCAAAGGATTTTTAACCGTCTGCTTTGTATTTTTGGACCTTGAGTTGCCTTTTTAATTGTGAACTGTCTTTTGATGTAGGTGTTGGAGATAGTGCCCTCAGAGTCAATTATTGGATCACAGGCACGTGATTGCAATGATTGAGGGAGGACCTATCCCGGTAGGACAGTCTTACTCGAGATGATAGTATGCTATCTGGTTTACCTTTATCATCGTGTACTGTTTCAGGTGACCTTACAGGTCGCTATTACACGTTGATAGAGCCCCTAGGATTCTTGCTTGACGACCAGCAGTATGATGGCGATCATATACGTGGGAGCTGGGGTCTATAAGCACATCCTTAAATGGTCCCTAGTCGTGGGAGTTTCGAGACTGGGCATCGATACTCCATTAGTAGACTAGTGTATACAGTCGAGACCCCGACGAGGGGCGGTGGCCGGTCTCACAAGCCACTGGTGTCAGTTGGTTCACCTAAGATGTATACAGGTGCTCATTGGGTTATGAGTACACCGGACAGGACTCGCCGGGAACCTGCTAGTTGGGATTATACCAGACGTCAGATAGCAGTTCCCAGGTGACATGTGTACAGGTTAGTTCATCGACCTGAGATCGTCATTTGTCTCGTGTGAGTTCCCACTGTGCTTTGATTACTACCCTACCACGGCTCAAAGGAGTCATGCAAACAGGTTTTAGTTGGGTACAGTCCCGAGCCACATGGAGGTAGTGAGCGGATCTGCAGGGGTTCGTCTCTCCCGGTATTGGGGGTGAGGTCGCGCTGTGTCTAGGAGAGCCATTACGCAAAGCCCTCGGCCGAGGCAGGAGATTTACTGGTAGGTATTCCAGTAGTATCTCAGGGCGTTCTGGGCTACACTCCGACACGACTTGTACCGCCTTTGGGGGTCTGACTTTTACCAACCCCCTAGGCCCGACATGCGATCCTCATAGACGAACGGACCGGACTGTACGGATATTGTCACTGACAGGCTCAGTAGGGTGTCAGGATGAGTTCGCTCATCGACGTCCCTTTTGGTCAATAGCTGGTGGCCCGTCACGTATTGGCTTATACCTCTGACGAGCTAGTGGTTAAATCCACAGCCATAGTATTGACGAGTCTTTAGAGTCCACCACACTTACAGTTACTCAAGCTTTCGGGCGAAACGCTGTAGAGGCCGTATGGAGATATGGCAGGGTCCGATCAGATATGTGCGGTATTGCACAGATCAGGATCGGACGGTTTGTACTAGTAGCCGTATAGTTATATTGCAGGGTTCGATCTGATACGTGCGGTATTGCACGGATCAGGATCGAACGGATATTACTAGCCGGCTTTGGCTTAAGCCGGTCCTAGTTTAGTACAGTGTAGATTTTGTCTCATTGCATTTGTATCCGGACGGAATACAGATGCGGGTGTGTATGCACAGTATCGGGGTTTTCCTGTAATTTATTACGGGACCAGTTTTCTGGAGTTGCCAGTTTGTATTCCGTTCCGGCCGGTTTTCCTTTGTTCTTTCCCGGCCGGACTTTTCTGATGGAGGGGGTAATTTGCAGTTTTGCAAATTACATTTGGTTGAGGTTTTATTTGTAAGATGATTAATTATGATAGCATCTTTTTATTCCATTCCTTTCTATCATCTTGTCTTGCTTTATGAAGATTAGATTTGAGATGAAGTTTGATGTAAGTTTGATGATGATTATGTCTTGATGTGGTCACCACTTGCTTTACCCTACACTCACCTCCCTTCATGCTTCATATTACCTCCTCCACCATTCTCATTTTTGAAGATAAGTTTTTCATTAGAAAAGAGAGAAGAAGAAAAAGAAAGAGAGAAGAAGAAGGAGAGAGTTCTTCATTCTTGAGAGTTTCATCTTCTTGATCTCATTCATGCTAGAAAAATGCAAGCACCATTTTTCTTATCTCATTTCCTCCATCAAGGCAACCAAAACCCAAGTGAGACACTACACTACACATTCTACAGCATATCTTGAGCATGTCGAGTTGCCGGCTTCATGCCCGAGTTGCCTCGGTGTTGAGGCGGGAGCCCGTAAAAGACGCAGGCGTTGTGGTGCCCTTTCCGACGAGGAGGCGACGATGTGGAGGCAAGACTTTCCGCGGGAGATCGGGACATGACGAGAAGACCGGAGGACTCGGATCACTCGGTATACTTCTCACCCTATCTCTTGATTGCTAGCATTAGGTTAATGGTAAACGATCCGGGTTTTCATTGTCCGCGGTAGCGCCGGTTTCCGAGTAAGGAAAAATTTTGATTCCGCATTTTGGCCTCGAGTACGAGGCCGGGGCGCTGCCGTGGCGGAACAGTAGGCTTGACTAAGGTCCTCCCATTTGTTGGTCAAAAGTCCATATTTTCATTGTCTTTTCATCGTTTTCACTGTTTTCTGCCCAAGAACCTGTAACCTGTAACATGTAGCAGACATGCGTCAAAAGCACCCGTTTATTTATAAAAATAATAAGAATGGGGAATATAATAATGCAATATTATGGTGTGAACAGTCCTCCCCAATACACCAAACCGGAACCATCGGCTCCTGCATTGATCTTTGGTAGCGATTTGGAAGATGAAGTCCATGCTGTATTCTCTGCTCGACCTTCAATACGAACATCCGTTGACGAAGAGCAAAGTCTACAAGTCGCCATAGTGCCGCATAAACACCATAAAGAACTGGATGCACTTAATATCTACAGTGTAGAAGAGTTGCGGACATTCTATATCCCTCCCAGACGAGAGAGCGAGAAAGCAATTTTGTTCTACCGCTCTGAAGAAACCAAGGTGAAAAAAGAAATCTGGCATGGCGCGGATCCCACGCTCGACAGGCTTCAGCCTATCCGTCTTCCCAGATATTATACAGAGGGTTTGAAGAAGCTGCTGAAGCACCAGGGGATATCCTTCAAGCAGACCGTTCGGAAAGCCAAGTTCTATGACAGACTCTGGAACGTTCCCGGGACTCAACGCAAACTGCCTAATGGGAGAATGGAAACAAAAGGGCTTGGATACATCCGGTCAAAGAAACGAGAGTTACTGCCCAGCAGTTACGTCGTGTATGACCTCGATGAAGGAGCGGATGCTCAATGGGAGGACGCTAATCCTAAGCCAGTGAAAGTTCCAGATGCAAAGGAGCCCAGTCCGTCGTTCGAGGAACAAATGGACAAACTTATAAAGAAAGCTGGTCAAAAAGTCCGAGATGATCACAACCGTGAGACGTCCATCTACGAGAAAGCCAAGACGCAATGCCTTCTCCAACAGGCCGTAAAGGATGAAAATGCCGCTCCTTGTCAACCTGTTATAAAGAAGGCTCGGCGCAAAAGCAGAAATAAGTTGAAAGCCCAAAAAGGCGCTCAACAACAACAAAGCAGGGCTAAGAAGCCACGCAAACGGGAGTTGAGCGTTATTGATCTATCCCTCATGAAGAAAATGGGTCGAGCGTACTCGTTTCCTCGGGACAAGACGAAGAAGATACTTGATCTTGCTCTAAAGCATCAATTGCTTACATTGCCGGAATCCAAGCACCCCGAGCAAGCAAGCGAAGTCTCTGGCCTAAACTATTGCTCTTACCATCGAGTAATAGGGCACCCGCTCGAAGACTGCTTCACCTTTAAGAATTGGGTCGAAGATCAGTACCAGCTCGGAAAGTTCGCTCTGTCTGACAACTGGAAGGTAACACCGCCACAGAAGCACGAGCCCAAGGCCACGAAAGAAGAACGGGTTCCACATTAGGATTGGAAGCGAATTCGCACCTGTCACATGATTACAATATTAAAAGAAGAGCCCGAAGACATAGATGAGCTCCCTTGGTGCTTCGAAAACAGCAACGACGAAATAATCTCAGAATTCCCACCAGCGCCAAAAGAGCTGGAAGATGGAATCCATACCACTGCAGATAACCTCAAGAAGATTGAGTTGGGGACGGCAGACGATCCGCGACCGACACTCATCAGCGAGCTACTATCTGAAGAAAGGGTAGCTGCGTTAAAAGACGTGCTTCTACAGCATAGAGATTGCTTCGCGTGGAATTATTCCGAAATGCCGGGACTAGATCCAGAAATTGCCGTGCATAAATTGGCGATATCCCCGGACGTCAAGCCAGTCAAACAGGCACCGAGGAGAATGCGACTCGAGCTTGAGATGAGCATCAATGCCGAGGTCAAGAAGCTGATCGACTCTGGCTTCATCCAGGAGGTTCAATACCCTGAATGGATCGCCAACATCGTCCCGGTGATGAAGAAAAACGGGACAGTGCGTATATGCGTAGACTTCCGGGATCTTAATAAAGCTTGTCCGAAGGACGATTTCCCAGTGCCAGTCACCGAGCTGATGATAGACAACACGTCCACTCATGAAGTTTTCTCCTTTATGGACGGCTCATCAGGGTATAATCAAATAAAGATGCATCCCGAAGACCAGAAGCACACCGCCTTCAGGACTCCTTTGGGTATATTCTGCTACAAGGTGATGCCCTTCGGTTTAAAGAACGCCGGTGCCACCTATCAGAGGGCCATGACGAAGATCTTCGATGACCTTATACACGAAATCGTTGAATGCTATATCGACGACCTCGTTATTAAAAGCAAATCATATGAGGAACATCTCGAGCATTTGAAGACCGTATTTCAACGCCTTCGGCAATACAACTTGAAGATGAACCCGCTTAAGTGTGCATTCGGAGTTTCCTCAGGCAAATTCCTGGGATTCATTGTTCGACATCGAGGTATTGAAATAGATCCGTCCAAGATCAAGGCGATTATGGAAATTCCTCCGCCGAGGACTCTTAAACAGTTGCGGTCTCTCCAAGGGAAACTCGCATACATACGGCGATTTATAGCCAATCTTTCAGGCAAGTGCCGTCCTTACAGCCACCTGATGAAGAAGGGAACCCCGTTCGTCTGGGATCACAAATGCCAAGACGCACTGGATGAGATCAAGCAATACCTGCAGAACCCTCCAGTGTTGGCTGCTCCGGTTAAGGGAAAGCCTCTCATTCTTTATACAGCCGCCCTCGAAGGTTCTTTAGGCGCATTATGGGCACAAGAGAACGATCAAGGGAAAGAAAGAGCACTCTACTACTTAAGTCGAGTTCTACTGGGGGCAGAAAGCAACTACTCCCCCATCGAAAAACACTGCCTGGCGTTGATCTTCGCGATAACAAAGCTCAGGCACTACGCGTTGGCGTATGAGGTTCGTCTCATTTCAAAGGTGGACCCTCTTAAATACTTGATGTCAAAGGCCATATTGACGGGACGACTCGCTAAATGGGCCCTACTCTTGATGGAGTTCTCGATCACGTATCAACCTCTCAAGGCAGTGAAAGGCCAGGCCATCGCCGACTTCCTTGCTGAGCATCCCATACCCGCCGATTCTCCTCTAAATTGCGATCTTCCAGACGAACATGCGTTTGATGCGATCGACGGTGGTGATACCCGATGGGAGCTCTATTTCGATGGAGCATCTTCCGTAAAGAAGCGCAAACAAAGTACCCCTATAATCAAATCGGGGGTAGGACTCATCTTTGTGACTCCACAAGGAGGGATAATGCGCTTTGCTTTCTCCCTAACAGAACCGAGGACAAATAATGAAGCCGAATACGAAGCTCTGATAGCAGGCCTCGAGATCGCCATTGACATGGGAATTGAAAACCTCCTCATATACGGGGATTCTCAACTGGTCGTTAATCAAATAAACGGCGACTACCAAACATGCAAACCAGAATTGGTAAAGTACGGAGAAAAAGTGCAACAACTGTTGACTCAAATTCCCTCCTATACTTTGGAAAACATACCGCGCACGGAAAACAGCAAAGCAGACGCATTAGCCAAACTTGCTAAAGAACTGGCTGACGAGAACCTCGATGATGTTAGAATCGTGGTGCAAAGCCGTCGGGTGCTTGCCCCAATAGAAATATCTCCGGAATCATCCGAAGAAAAAGGAGCGAGCGAGCAGATGGCTCTACAAATAAAAGACCGGGAAAAGGCCGAGGATTGGAGGGAAATCTTCATAGACTACTTTAAGTCCCACCGAATGCCCAAAGAAGCGTCCACAAGACATCAGCTTATGAAACGAGCTCTGTCTTTCGCCTTTGTCAATGATACTCTGTACAAGAGGTCGTTTGATTCTCTGTGGCTGAGATGTTTAGGACCTGACGAGGCAAAAAGAGTCGTTCAGGAAGTTCACGACGGACTCTGCGGTTCTCACCAAGCAGGCCCAAAGATGAAGTTGAAGATCAAACGGATGGGCTACTATTGGCCCACGATGATTCAGGATTGCCTCGAATATGCGAAGCAGTGCCACTCATGCCAAATTCATGGGGACTTCATCCATCAGCATCCAAACCCATTACATCCAACGGTGACTAGCTGGCCGTTCGAAATGTGGGGAACTGACATAGTCGGCCCCATCGAACCAGCATCGTCTAGAGGACATCGTTTCATCCTGGCGACGACTGACTACTTCTCCAAATGGGCAGAAGCAGTACCGTTAAGAGAAGTGAAGACGGAAAATATCCTCCACTTCTTCAAAACGCACATCATATACCGGTTTGGAACGCCAAGACGGATCATCTCCGATAACGGGCCGGCCTACAGAAGCCACAAGATCAGTCGCTTCGCGCAACAACACAATATAGATTGGAGATATTCCTCGGTTTATAATCCGCAAGCTAACGGTCTAGCTGAGGCCTTCAACAAGACCTTGACGAAGATCATGAAGAAAACAGTGTCGCGAAATAAGAAAGACTGGCATGAAAGACTGCAAGAGGCTCTCTGGGCATATCGAACTACGTTTAAAACGGCCACGAACGCAACACCATATGCGTTAGTATTCGGGACAGAAGCAGTACTCCCCCTCGAGATAGAGTTACCCTCTCTACGAGTGGCAGTCCATTATGAGCTGACGGACGAAGAAAATGCTCACCTTCAGCTTGAGGAGCTTGACGCCCTTGAAGAAACACGACTCATGGCGCAACAAAATCTGGAGGCCTATAAAGCAAAGATGACGCGCTCATATGAAAGACTGACCCGACCGAGGACATTCCGCCAAGGCGAGCTTGTGCTAGTGGTCAAAAGGCCTATGATCCCCAATCGCGCCAAGCGGGGAAAATTCGAGCCAAACTATGAAGGCCCGTACGTCATAGATAAGGTCTACCAGGGCGGGGCCTATCTACTCATAGACATGCACGGTGAAAGGCCTTTCAGGCCAATAAACGGTCGCTTCCTAAAGAAATACTATGTTTAATGAGCCACAGCCTAGGTCAATGGTAGATGACGACGACTATGTCCGCTCGCTATCTTCCTAAGCTCAAGCTTCATAAGCAGTAGCCAGCCTTCTCCATGTCGGACCGAAATGTCCTTAAACTAATAGCAGACCGAAACGTCTTTAAACTACTACCGCAGCATCTTTTAGGCTGACGAGATATAAAAAAAACATATAAAAATAAATATAAAAAAAAACGGTATGTCCATAAGCAAAAAGGGCACGGATGAAAACCCGAAAGGGCTCCGTGAGTAAAAACAACAGGGCTACCGGCGAGTGTTCGTGAAAACCCGAAAGGGCGCGACCTCGTAAAAAAAAATATAAAAATAAAAAGAATAAAAAAAAGCGGTACGTCCATAAGCAAAATGGGCACGGATGAAAACCAGAAAGGGCTCCGTGAGTAAAAACAGCAGGACTACCGGCGAGTGTTTGTGAAAACCTGAAAGGGCGCAACCTCGTTAGAGACCGCTTATAGGGTCCTCTCGACCTTGTAAAGGAACAACCACCCGCGTGAGATCCTTACGACTCACAAGGGAGCAACACACTTAGGGATCCCCAGGATTCCTAAGGAGAAAATACACTTGCGAGATCCTCACAACTCGTAAGGAGAACTCTCTTATGGGACCCTCACGGCTCATAAGAGTTGGAAGTCTTAAGTTACAGAAACCTAAACCTGTGCTTAAGCAACCCCCACAACTTTCGATATTTCCCTACAAGTGGTCCAACACGGGCTCTTGTATACAATCCACGGGTGCGAATAAACATTTCCCTAATCAAGTCTCAACCGAGACTGGGGATATGTTCGCATGATGAACAACCCTTATAAGTCCTCTCGACTTACAAAGAGAAAACCCTCTTGTAAGATCCTTACGACTTACAGAGGAACATACACTTAGGAATCCTCACGATTCTTAAGGAGAAAAGTCACCTACAAGATCCTCACGACTTGTAGGGAGAAATACCTTTGTGAGACCCTTACGGCTCATGAAGTTAAAAGCCTTAGACGACAGGACCCTAACCCTGGTCGCTAAGCCACCTTTGTTCAACAGCGACAGAGGCAGATGATGATTCGCTCCTGGCAATATCCCAGTTGTAGCGGTGCTGATGCCGAAATTGGTTTACAGCGAAAAGCTAATAGGTCGCACATGCATACGAAATAGCCGAAATGATAGGGCAACTTGCAATAAAAAGCAGCAAGTAAAAATGTATGCATGTAAAATAGCCGAAATGATTGGGCAACTCGCAATAAAAAGCAGCGAGTAAAAATAAAATAAATAGCCGAAATGATTGGGCACCACGACAAATAGCCAAAATGATTGGGCAATCGCGACCTTCGCGATATAAAAGCTGAAATGATAGAGCATCGCGGAGATAAAACAAAAAGAATGATGACAAAACTTTGGCCCTACAGTTAGGATCACATCGATCTCTGTATACAATTCAAGGGCGTAAACAAAGAGGGAAGCATACTTTCCCAACAGGCTCCGCCAGAAGACGAAGCCAAATCTCGACGGTTCAGTCCAACTCTGAAGAAACCAGTGTCTTCAGCAAACTCCTCGACTCACGGATACAAACACTCCTTGACGAGAGCCTCCTGATCCGCGTCGACTCGCAGAACCACCAGTGCCTCCGTGGGAAATCTTCGACTCGTTTCAAACCCCAAGGAAACAAAAAATCCTTGGCGCTTGGGAAACAAATAATCCCTAGCAAATTCCTCGACTCACGGATACAAACACTCCTTGACGAGAGCCTCCTGATCCGCGTCGACTCGCAGAGCCACCAGTGCCTCCGTGGGAAATTCCCGACTCGTTTCAAACCCCGAGGAAACAAATAATCCTTGGCGCTTGGGAAACAAATAATCCCTAGCAAACTTCTCGACTCACGGATACAAACACTCCTTGACGAGAGCCTCCTGATCCGCGTCGACTCGCAGAGCCACCAGTGCCTCCGTGGGAAATCCTCGACTCGTTTCAAACCCCGAGGAAACAAATAATCCTTGGCGCTTGGGAAACAAATAATCCCTAGCAAACTCCTCGACTCACGGATACAAACACTCCTTGACGAGAGCCTCCTGATCCGCGTCGACTCGCAGAGCCACCAGTGCCTCCGTGGGAAATCCTCGACTCGTTTCAAACCCCAAGGAAACAAATAATCCTTGGCGCTTGGGAAACAAATAATCCCTAGCAAACTCCTCGACTCACGGATACAAACACTCCTTGACGAGAGCCTCCTGATCCACGTCGACTCGCAGAGCCACCAGTGCCTCCGTGGGAAATCCTCGACTCGTTTCAAACCCCAAGGAAACAAATAATCCTTGGCGCTTGGGAAACAAATAATCCCTGGCAAACTCCTCGACTCACGGATACAAACACTCCTTGACGAGAGCCTCCTGATCCGCGTCGACTCGCAGAGCCACCAGTGCCTCCGTAGGAAATCCTCGACTCGTTTCAAAACCCAAGGAAACAAATAATCCTTGGCGCTTGGGAAATAAATAATCCCTAGCAAACTCCTCGACTCATGGATACAAACACTCTTTGACGAGAGCCTCCTGATCCGCGTCGACTAGCAGAGCCACCAGTGCCTCCGTGGGAAATCCTCGACTCGTTTCAAACCCCGAGGAAACAAATAATCCTTGGCGCTTGGGAAACAAATAATCCCTAGCAAACTCCTCGACTCAAGGATACAAACACTCCTTGACGAGAGCCTCCTGATTGGCGTCGGCTCGCAGAGAAACGGTGTCTCCGCGGGAAATTCTCGATTCGTCTCAACATGCAAATGAAGCCTCAGGCAGCAAGGACTAAAAAACTTGCTTCCTGAACAATGGGACCCTGCAAGTCAATCCAAAATGGTCTCTTGCATACTATTCACGGGTCTCACTCTCCAAAGTCGAATTTCGACGAGGAGGGAAACAACCGCTTGTGGGTCCTCTCGACTCGTAAGCGGGAAAAATTCTCTTATGGGATCCTTACGACTTGTAAGAGAAAACCACACTTAGGAATCCTCACGATTCCTAAGGAGAAAACCCACCTACTGTTAGTGTATATGCCCTAGAGGCCATTACTGTATCATACTAGTTTGTATATTACTTAATGAAAGCTTGGGATATTCACCTTGTATATACAATCTTGCTCAAAATAGTAGTATGCTACTTGGTTTGTTTCTACTTCAATGTGTACATGTGTTTATTTTAGTATATCGCCTATACACATTAGTGGAGCCCTTAGGATCTTTGCTTGATTACCAGCGTTGTGATGGCAGTCACACTAGTGGGGCTGGGTAATCTATAAGCACATCCTTATGTAGGTCCCTGGTCGCAGGACTATCGAGATAGGGCATCGATACTCCGGAGTAGACTAGCGCATGCGCTTCTCATCCCAGTGTGGGAGACGGTCTGTCCCACAGCCGTCGGTACGTCGTACTTGAGATAGTATGCGGGTGCTCGTTGGGTTACGAGTACACTGGACATGACTCGTCGGGAACTGACTAGTTGGTATTATGCCTATCGTCAGTTATCAGTTCCCAGGTGACATGAGTACAGCTTAGTCCGCTGACTTGACACTGTCACTTCGCCTCGAGTGTGTTCCCACTGTACTTTGATTACTACCCTACCACGGCTCAAAGGAGTCGTGCAAACAGGTGGTAGTTGGGTGCAGTCCGGAAGCACTTGGAGGCAGTGACGGTTAGACAGGATTCGTCTCTCCCGGTATTAGGGGTTGGCATCGCGCTGTGTCTAGGAGAGCCATTACACGAGTAGTCCCTGGCCAGGGCAAACGAGATATACTGGTAGGCTTCCAGTGTTATCTCAGGTTTTTTGGGCTTCACTCCGACACGACTTGTACCGCTATTGGGGGACTGACGTTTACCGCCCCCTAGGCCCGCCATGCGATGTATCAAACGAACAGACCGGACTGTACGGAGAATGTCACATTCAGGCTCAGTAGGAGTTCAGATGGGTTTCACCTCGTCAGTCTTCTTGTCGGCATCTACCTGGGGACCGTTACGCACAGCTTGTGCCGCTTGCGGTCTGTGGTTAAACCCACTGCCAGCGTAATGTCGAGTCTTTAGAGTCCCACACAGAAAGCTATTCGCCTTTAGGCAAAAGAGTAGAAGTCGCATGGTTTTGCGACAGGGTTCGGTCACATCCGTGCACTTGTGCACACGTACAGTGTCCGGACAGTTCACACTAGCGGGCTTTGGTTTAAGCCAGATCCTAGTGTACCTTTTGGGATTGGTTTTATCCAGTATGCATTCGTGTTCCTCGGAACGCGGATGCGGGTGTGTATGCACAGTTGACGGAGAGACAGAGGCAGAGGATTCTCATTAGGGTTGTTGACCGTTGACAGTTGACTATTGACTTTTTGGTCAACCCTAATGAGAATATGATATGTGATTAACAATTATATTAATTAAGTATTATGGTGACATGGTTATTGAGGGATTGACTTTGTTGACTTTTGTTGACTTGTTGACTTTGTTTACCGGTTGACTAGGCTTGACTAGTTGACCATCATGATAACTATAGCTATCATTTCATGGCAAAGACTTTTGCTTGCTTGCTCTTTTGTGCAAAATGAGTGTATGAAATGATATGGCTATGGTTGCTTAAACCATCACATAATACTTGATTGATATGAGGTGTTATGATTGTTTTGGATTATGAGAGCCAAATGAGAAAAGTCTTCTCTCATTATTCTTTCATGCTCATTCTCTCTCTTGTTCTTGAGCTCTCATCCCCTCCTCTTGCTCTCCCTCTCTTGACTCTATGGTTCACTTGTCTCATGAGTTGAGAACCAAGAACCATAGATAAAATCCCATACAAACTCTTCTCTACTCACTCTAGTTCACAAGGTTTAGCAAACCGAGTGAACTAGTTTCTTCAAAGTTCGAAGAAGGAGCCAAAGGTTGAAGCTTTCAGGTGGATCTATCTTCGGCGCAAGGAGACGACGGGGAGAAGCCGATTCGGACGACCATCGAAGCTTGAAGACGAAGGAGTTCGAGAAAAGGAAAGGTATAACCCCCTAACCGAGTAGTTAGCAACTCGTAGTTAGGTTGTTAGTTAGATGTTTAACAAAGATCCGGGTCTTTAAGTCCATGTTACCACCTCTAAGAAAATCGTTTTTTATCAAATTCCGCTTGCCCGAAAGTACCGGGAGAGATAGCATGGACTTACAGTGGTATCAGAGCCTAGTTAAACTCTATCTAACATGTTAGCAAAGTAGCTAGAAGATCGATCAAAGAAAAAGTCCCGAAATGAACCCCGTTTTCAAACTTGCTGTCGATTTTTTATGTCCTGTAAAAATGATAAATCATGCATCAAAAATCGACTCAGGGTTTTTGAAATATACTGTAGAAAATGATCACCTGATCTCTTCATTGCGCCGCGGAAACGCGGCAATAGCTTGCTGTTGCCGCGGTTCCGCGGCCGTCCTGGCTCTTCTCTGGTTGTTCTTTGCTACAGTGTGCTTATGGGGTTATTTTGGGAATTTTGGTATATGTATTTTCATCCCAGATTTTCCAGAACGAAAATTTTATTTTTGGGGTCCTAAAAATCCGTATTTTTGATCGAACTTCTAAAAGACTTTAGCTGACGGGTTTTTCTGTAATGTGATATTTGTATTGAACGTCTGCTAATCGCTATATGTCAATTAGTGGTGGTTATACAAATATGTGATCTGTAATGTTATTGGAATGTGTATATGAATTCATTGGATTGTCGCGGGTGAATAGCCGGGGGTTGTGAGACGAGAGTTTTCTTTTCTTTCAATTCATGTAAATTTGTAAATTGATGTAATAATTATTTGTATGGCCGCACAACCGGGTCGGGGTTGTAGCCGTCATTGTATAATTTCTTTTTACTGTTTTTGCTCCTAGGATAGACCCATGGAGGGGGTGCACAAACTACCGGGTATGCCGAAGTGCCGAGTGGCCTACTCACGGAGTTGAGGGAGGTTGCTTCGCTTCGGGTACTTGGCGGGTAGTTTTCCGCACCCATAGGGGTCTTGGGTGGGGTTTTGGCTATTCACCGCGACCGTGTAATCTGCTTTTCGTTACAGGCTCGTACGAATTGCGGATTCCTAGTATATCCAATGTGTTCATCTGTGATCTGAAATGGCTATCATTGCAATATATCTATATATGATATTATTTAGGCGTTGCTTATGTTTTACAGCCGCGCTAGCCCAGCCCCCGCTCTGTCGTTAGTTAAGTAACCTAACGGGTAATGACGGGGCCCCGTGGCGAATGCGAATGGCATAAGCGTACGTCATATTTTGGTTGTTTTCTGCAATGGTAGGGTTAAATGATGGGACGCATTAAAAGAACTAATGCAAGAAAATAAACCAAGTTAAAATCGTTGGAACACTTTCGGAAACCCACTCGGTTCTTTTCAAAACTAACTTTTAAATGCGGAGCTTGAGCCACTCCTTTTAAAAGCTATCTCGTTCCATCGATTATATCAAGTTCGCTACGTTCACGGTTTTGCCAAAACCATTCGTAGCCCTCCATCATTTCAGTTAAATATTCGGTAGTATTCAAACTATGTATTTTGACCTCACGCCAAGGCATAGTGATTGGTAGCTGCCGGATATTTATCTGTTGCATAGATAGAATGCGTTGGTTTGGGACAGCCGTACTACCATTTTGGCCTACGTCAAGGGTAGGTACGGGTGGATTCAAATTAACCTGGATAATGATGGGAAGAACTTGACATGTGACTTATGACATTTTGACCTCACGCCAAGGTCATAAGAGCATGGGGCAAAAATCCACATCGGGAGTTTCAAAAGAACTGAAACTTGCTAGTGTTGCATACCATTTGGAGTGTGATGATTCTGGTAGGATTCCTTCAGTTTCGTCACACGATGATATTTGGATCCCGATCCTACTGTGAGTATATGCTACTCCTCGGGAAATTTCTCACTAAACGATCAATGCTATAAACCTAGTAGGTGTCTAGAAAGGTGTTAGCGGGGCTACGCCCCCAGGGAAAAGAGGTTATTTAATTAAGGAACTTCGCGAAAGCGTTGGAAAACCTCCCTCGAAGTACCGACACTGGCCTGGCTGAACGGCTAAGCAAGTATTGTACGGTGAGATTGATCCTGACTAATTCTTCCTTTTTGGTTTGAGGAGGGATTCGAGAAACAGTGGGAGCCATCCTGTTTAGACAAATTAAAAACCATTCTAAAACTTGCAAGAGCATCAAGCTGAGTGTTTCTTCTCTCTCCTAATTGCAGCGATCAATCGACATGACTGGACTTAAGTTATTTCTAGATAAAAACATACTGACAGGGCCAAACTACAAAGATTGGCTCAGGAATGTCAAGATGGCAATCACTTACGACAAGCTGGGGTATCTTCTTACCACCAAAGCTCCCCCTGTCCCTGGTCCCACTTCCAGCGACACGGATAAGGAAATCCGTAAGACTTGGGAGATTGATAGCGCGAAGGCCAAGTGCCTCGTACTTGCCTCTATGGACAATGAACATCAGAGGAGGCACGAGAATATGGACTTGGAATCCATATTTCTTCATACAAAAGAACTGTATGGAGAGCAATCTTGTATCGCAAGATACGAAGCGTCGAAAAAGTTATTTTCGGCAAGGATGGCCGTCGGATCATCAGTAGCAGAACACGTACTTAAGTTGATCGGCTACATTGAGGAGCTCGCGGACCTAGGGACCACATTGGAGAGTGAGCTCTATACGGACTTAGTTCTCCAGTCCCTTCCTTCCACTTACACCCAGTTTATACTGAACTTCAACTTACAAGAAAAAGAAGTTGAACTTTCAGAGCTCCTCAACATGCTGAGGAGCGCAGAGGGCACCCTACAGAAAGGTAGGGAAACACCCATTTTGTTTGTAGGAGGATCATCTTCTTCTAGGTCCAAGGCGAAAGCCAAGGGAAAGAAGAAGAAAGCCCCCGCCAAACCAAGAGGCAGTGTTAGTAAAGTGGATACGAAGGGAAAAGCTAAAGCAACAAAGAAAACGGGGAAGCTTGTGGATAAGGAAGAATGCTTCTATTGTCATAAGAAATGACACTGGAAGAATGATTGCAGGGCCTGGAAGGCCAGAACACAGGAATTGAAGCAGGTTGCAGCTTCAACTTCAGGTGTGTATGTTATTGAAAACTGTCTTTCAATAAACTCTACTTCCTGGGTATTGGATACCGGATCAGGATCTCATATCTGTAATTCTTTGCAGGCGTTGAGAAACCGTAGTGTTTTGAAAGCAGGTGACATGACCCTCAGAGTTGCGAACGGAGCTAGCATGGATGCTAAAGCCGTAGGGGACTATCACCTGGGAATGTCAGATGGACATGTTTTAGTTTTGCGTAATTGCTTTTTTGTACCCAACGCAACTTGTAATATCATTTCTGTATCTTTGGTTTCTAAAGAAGGTTATGAATTTGCGTTTGTAAGCAATGTTGTAAACATTCACCTTAATCAAGTTCTGATTGGGTCAGGTACATTGAGCAATGGTATATACGTATTAAACCAACCACAGATTTTCAATGTCCAGAATACACACAAAAGAAAGTCTCCGGAAATAAATCAGACTTTCTTATGGCATTGTAGACTGGGTCACATCAATGAGAGAAGGTTGACAAAGTTACATACAGAAGGATATTTGAATCCGTTCGAATATCAATCGTATGCCACTTGTCAATCCTGTCTCAAAGGAAAGATGACAAAGTCTCCGTTCACTGGACACGGAGTAAGAGCGAGCGAGCTCTTGGGACTCGTACACAGCGACGTATGCGGTCCAATGTCTACACATGCGCGAAGCGGTTTTTCTTACTTCATTACTTTTACGGATGACTTTTCAAGGTACGGTTATATCTTCTTAATGAAACATAAGTCCGAAGCCTTTGGAAAATTCCAGGAATATAAGAATGAAGTAGAAAAACAAACCGGCAAAGGTATCAAGATTCTAAGATCGGATCGAGGTGGTGAATACTTGAGTGCCGAGTTCCTGGACTATTTAAAAGAGAACGGAATTCTCTCTCAGCTTACTCCTCCATACACTCCACAACATAATGGTGTATCGGAGAGACGGAACCGAACCCTATTGGATATGGTACGGTCCATGATGAGTAACGCTGAGTTACCGCGATCATTCTGGGGGTATGCGCTAGAATCAGTTGCATACCTTTTGAACCGAGTACCCACTAAGACTGTGCCTACCACACCTTATGAGTTATAGAGTGGGAAGAAACCCTATCTTCAATATCTGAAGATCTGGGGATGTCCAGCTTTTGTCAAAAAGCAGCATGCGGACAAACTCGAGGCACGCTCAGTACTGTGCAAGTTTGTGGGATACCTAAAGAACACCAGGGGTATCTTTTCTACCACGCAGAGGAACAAAAAGTCCTTGTTTCTCGTAATGCCCACTTTCTAGAACACCAGTTCTTAGAAAAGGAAATTAGTGGGAGCGCAGTAGAACTGGAAGAAATTCCAGAACCACGAGCTATTACTGAAAGCTTAGTGGAACCAGAGGGTTCAAAAGAACAGGACATTCCTACGCCGCTCCGCAGGAGTAGTAGGCAGTCTCATCCGCCCGAGAGATACTACGGTTTTCTCATAGACGGGGATAGAGAGGATTGCATCATAGATTATGATGAGCCTACTAGCTTCCAGCAGGCCGTTCAGAGCGTTGACTCGGTAAAATGGCTGGATGCAATGCGGACCGAAATGGAGTCCATGTACACCAACAAAGTACGGACGTTGGACATTACTCCAGACGGGGTAAAACCCGTAGGATGCAAGTGGATCTTCAAAAGGAAGATTGGTGTAGATGGACAGGTTGAGACCTATAAAGCTAGACTTGTTGCAAAGGGTTTCTGTCAAAGACCTGGCTTGGACTATGACGAAACCTTTTCTCCAGTGGTTATGCTAAAATCCATTCGGATCCTTCTTGCCATTGATGCCTTCCACGATTATGAGATATGGCAAATGGACGTAAAGACCGCTTTTCTAAATGGAAATTTAGAGGAGTGTGTCTATATGGACCAACCAGAGGGTTTCATTCAGAGTGGGAGCAGCGGAAAGGTGTGCAAGTTGCTTAAGTCCATCTATGGACTAAAGCAGGCATCGCGGAGTTGGAACATCTGTTTTGATGAGACGGTCAAGGAATTTGGCTTTATCAAAAATCCAGATGAACCATGCATCTATTGTAGATTTGTAGCGAGAACTGTAGTATTCCTCGTTTTGTACGTGGATGACATTCTCTTAATAGGAAATGACATTCCTATGCTACAATCTGTCAAGGGGTTCTTGTCACACAGGTTCTCCATGAAAGACCTGGGTGATGCCTCATACATCCTGGGGATCCGGATCCATCGTGATAGATCCAAGAGGATATTAGGACTTTCACAGTCCAGGTACATCGACACCATACTGAAAAGATTCAGTATGGAAGATTCCAAGCGCGGTAACCTACCGTCTTGTCACGGGATCACCCTCTCTAAAGAGATGTCTCCCAAGACTGATTTGGAGAGGGATCGCATGTCTATTATACCCTACGCTTCTGCGGTAGGCTCTATAATGTATGAGATGTTGTGTACCAGACCGGATGTAGCTTATACACTGAGTGTGGTAAGCCGGTATCAGTCAAACCCTGGGGAGAAACACTGGATAGCAGTAAAGAACATTCTCAAGTACCTCAGAAGGACTAAGGAGATGTTCTTGGTGTATGGAGGAAAAGACCTCCAGGTCGAGGCCTTTGCTGACTCCAGCTTCCAGAGTGACAAGGATGATTCCAAGTCCATGTCGGGTTTTTTCTTTACCCTCAATGGAGGGGCGGTGTGTTGGAAGAGTTCCAAACAGGAAACCGTTGCAGACTCGACAATGGAAGCGGAATACATCACTGTATCTGATGCCGCAAAAGAAGCTGTCTGGATGAGGAAGTTCTTGAAAGAGCTTCAGGTGGTTCCGTCCATTGTTGATCCAATACCTTTGTATTGCGACAACAACGGGGCTATAGGTTTAGCGAAGGAACCCAGGTCCCATCAGAGATCCAGACACATCTTGAGGCGGTATCACCTGATCAGGGAGATCGTGGATCGCCAGGAGATCGAGGTTCGGAGAGTCGCTTCAGAAGATAACACTGCAGATCCATTCACCAAGGCCTTGCCCCAGACTCAGTTCGAGCGGCTGATCGAGATGATAGGTCTTCGATACGCCAGTACATGGCCTTAGTGCAAGTGGGAGATTGTTAGTGTATATGCCCTAGAGGCCATTACTGTATCATACTAGTTTGTATATTACTTAATGGAAGCTTGGGATATTCACCTTGTATATACAATCTTGCTCAAAATAGTAGTATGCTACTTGGTTTGTTTCTACTTCAATGTGTACATGTGTTTATTTTAGTATATCGCCTATACACATTAGTGGAGCCCTTAGGATCTTTGCTTGATTACCAGCGTTGTGATGGCAGTCACACTAGTGGGGCTGGGTAATCTATAAGCACATCCTTATGCAGGTCCCTGGTCGCAGGACTATCGAGACAGGGCATCGATACTCCGGAGTAGACTAGCGCATGCGCTTCTCATCCCAGTGTGGGAGACGGTCTGTCCCACAGCCGTCGGTATGTCGTACTTGAGATAGTATGCGGGTGCTCGTTGGGTTACGAGTACACTGGACAGGACTCGTCGGGAACTGACTAGTTGGTATTATGCCTATCGTCAGTTATCAGTTCCCAGGTGACATGAGTACAGCTTAGTCCGCTGACTTGACACTGTCACTTCGCCTCGAGTGTGTTCCCACTGTACTTTGATTACTACCCTACCACGGCTCAAAGGAGTCATGCAAACAGGTGGTAGTTGGGTGCAGTCCCGAAGCACTTGGAGGCAGTGACGGTTAGACATGATTCGTCTCTCCCGGTATTGGGGGTTGACATCGCGCTGTGTCTAGGAGAGCTATTACACGAGTAGTCCCTGGCCAGGGCAAACGAGATATACTGGTAGGCTTCCAGTGTTATCTCAGGGTGTTTTGGGCTTCACTCCGACACGACTTGTACCGCTATTGGGGGACTGACGTTTACCGCCCCCTAGGACCGCCATGCGATGTATCAGACGAACAGACCGGACTGTACGGAGAATGTCACATTCAGGCTCAGTAGGAGTTCAGATGGGTTTCGCCTCGTCAGTCTTCTTGTCGGCATCTACCTGAGGACCGTTACGCACAGCTAGTGCCGCTTGCGGTCTGTGGTTAAACCCACTGCCAGCGTAGTGTCGAGTCTTTAGAGTCCCACACAGAAAGCTATTCGCCTTTAGGCAAAAGAGTAGAGGTCGCATGGTTTTGCGACAGGGTTCGGTCACATCCGTGCACTTGTGCACGTACAGTGTCCGGACAGTTCACACTAGCGGGCTTTGGTTTATGCCAGATCCTAGTGTACCTTTTGGGATTAGTTTTATCCAGTATGCATTCGTGTTCCTCGGAACGCGGATGCGGGTGTGTATGCACAGTTGACGGAGAGACAGAGGCAGAGGATTCTCATTAGGGTTGTTGACCGTTGACAGTTGACTATTGACTTTTTGCTCAACCCTAATGAGAATATGATATGTGATTAACAATTATATTAATTAAGTATTATGGTGATATGGTTGTTGAGGGATTGACTTTGTTGACGTGTTGACTTTTGTTGATTTGTTGACTTTGTTGACCGGTTGACTAGGCTTGACTAGTTGACCATCATGATAACTATAGCTATCATTTCATGGCAAAGACTTTTGCTTGCTTGCTCTTTTGTGCAAAATGAGTGCATGAAATGATATGGCTATGGTTGCTTAAACCATCACATAATACTTGATTGATATGAGGTGTTATGATTGTTTTGGATTATGAGAGCCAAATGAGAAAAGTCTTCTCTCATTATTCTTTCATGCTCATTCTCTCTCTTGTTCTTAAGCTCTCATCCCCTCCTCTTGCTCTCCCTCTCTTGACTCTATGGTTCACTTGTCTCATGTGTTGAGAACCAAGAACCATAGATAAAATCCCATACAAACTCTTCTCTACTCACTCTAGTTCACAAGGTTTAGCAAACCGAGTGAACTAGTTTCTTTAAAGTTCGAAGAAGGAGCCAAAGGTTGAAGCTTTCAGGTGGATCTATCTTCGGCGCAAGGAGACGACGGGGAGAAGCCGATTCGGACGACCATCGAAGCTTGAAGACGAAGGAGTTCGAGAAAAGGAAAGATATAACCCCCTAACCGAGTAGTTAGCAACTCGTAGTTAGGTTGTTAGGTAGATGTTTAACAAAGATCCGGGTCTTTAAGTCCATGTTACCACCTCTAAGAAAATCGTTTTTTATCAAATTCCGCTTGCCCGAAAGTACCGGGAGAGATAGCATGGACTTACACCTACGAGATCCTCTCGATCCGTAGGGAGAAAAGTCTCTATGAGACCCTCACGGCTCATAGAGTTGAAAAGTCTTAGGCAACAGATCTGAACCTGCGGCCTAAGCCATCGCTATCTCTTAAAAAAAAACTAAGTTATCTACCAATTATGTTTATCAAAGATAACATGCTGATAATAAGTGAAGACAGAAAGCAAAAGAGCATACAAGACATTGCAAAAGAAAATGTATATCTTTATTCATTGACTTCAATCAAACACAAGATGAATCGTACAAAAGAATAAAGAATGGATACATATTATTTAAAAGGAAATTTTTACAAATACATTGATACAAAGGCAGCTATTGGGAAGGAAGCGTCTTAAGTAGCTTTATCAGTTGTTCGTACACTTCCTTCCATGCCTTTTCCTGATTGGCCACCACTGCCAACTCCGCCTCCACTTGGGCCCGTTGCTGTGCGACAGATGCAAGCTGATCCCTAACGGCCTAATGAGCAGCTTCACGGCCTGGAGTGTCATGCTCGGCGATATCAAGTGCCCGCTTCAGTCTTAGCCCATTTGAGATGCGCTCCAGAAGGCCCTCGAAGACGGCCTTCACCTCAGCGGCGTTTGCCTCAACTTCAGCACGCAGGCGAGCAGTTTCGCTTGAAGATTCTTGGCACTCCTTCACCCTCAAAGCTGCTTCTTGTTCCAAATGACGGAAATGGGAAGTACTTTGCTCGAGCCATGCTCCCCGTTGAGTGCTCACGGCCAAAGTCTCTGGGGATGGGCGCATCGACTCCAGCTGATGAAGGCAAGCCTCAATCTCCCGACAATGGTTAACCCAAGAGGCAACAATGCCCTCGTCATGGAAGGTGGCAAATATCACCAACATCGGGTTAACCGTCATAGCGAAGTCCTCAGCAGATGTAGGAGACTCAACGTCGAGTTCCTCGATGTAGTCACTCAACATGCGCAGACTATTCGCCGCACCTTTTGAGGACGGACGTCTCTGGGAAGGGCCGTCCGGTATTGTAATACGAGACTCAAAAGGCACCGAGACTGGAACGACAGCTGAAAAGGACAAAATGTGATTAGATGATGATTCAGTAGATACAGAGAAAGTCATTGATAAAATAGTTTACTATACCGGTTGAAGCAGGTGGCAAGGCCGGAAGGGCCGGTGGCGCAATCGATCTTCCTTCTCCCCCTTCGATTTGTAACACTGCAGTCAGGACACGAGAGAGTTAGAAATAATTCTACCACTGAAAAACAAAGATATCAATCGGGAACGGTACTCACCAGCGCCACCAGAGGGGGAGGCGAATTCAGATGGGAAGGAGAAGTGTGGGAGCAACACTTGATAAAGATGGTCAAAAAGCACTCCTGAAAGACACAACAGTATAACTTTAGTACACAAATTATGCGTCTGGAAGATAAGATTAATAAATTACAAACCCATACCTTCCAACATCTTTGAGGGTATGAGAGAGGGTTGAGAGGTGACCACCGCCAAGGCAGTCGTTGAAGGCGCTCCCTCGAGCAGTGGGGCATCGGCACTGGCTGCACCTGCATTACAACAAATGCGAATTTGTCAGAAAGAATTGTAAGATAAAAGAAAAGATAGCAACTTGGGATTTACCTGATGAGCTGCCGGCTGAAACAGAGGCGATTCCCTCCTCTATTGACATGAGACCACCGCCCGTGGCCTCATCACCTGACTCAATGGGAACCGTCGTAGTGCTCGTGAGACCTGGAGACGGCGGAGGACCATAGACGGGGAGGGCTATGACTGGAGTATTGCCAGATTCCAGAGAAGGAGCGGTTGACTCGTCCTCGGGAATCATGGCTACCTCACCCACTACTCTCTCAGGTTCAGTAGTCACGGTTGTATCGTCCACCATCACCACGAGATCGCCGGCCTCGAGCACCTCGTCCGCCACCACCCTCGGTTCAGTTATAATGATCATATCATCTGCCACCGCTTCAGGTTCGGCATCAATGACCTTCTCGGCTGCAGGCCCCTGGACCTCCACCTCAGGCTCCGAAGCCACAACGACGTTGCCCACCGTCGACCCGAGTTCAGCAGGTACCGCCTCCTCTGTTTCTTTGGGATCAACGGTTTCCGCCTCCCCTCGATCGGACTTGGCCCTGCAAGATAAGGGATATAAGGACCAATGACATTAAAAATCCTTATAACAAAAACTCTGAGAGAAATATTACCTGAAGCGGATTTACCGTTTGCGCTCCGAATTGCGCGCGCCACCTCTCTGCGGGCAGTGGATAGGGCGACAGGGGCCTCTTCAGATGGAGTATCAGCACGAGGGGCGGTGCTGGGACCCGCTCCCATAGCCAAGGCAGCCCTGCGCGCCTTCGCCTCACGCCTCAGCCGCTTCCTTTCCTCCCGGGATGTCGCGATGGACCTTAGTGACGCCTCCTTCAAGGCGTCGTCATCCTCGTTTAGGGATGCCTCCAGAGCCTTTAAGGCATCCTTCATCGGCTCTTCAAGACGAACCTCCTGCGGTGGCCCAGAGGAAGCGGGAACATCGGCAGCTGGTAAAACATCTGCGTCGCTTGGTGGGAACGGCATTGAGATTTCTGCAATAAAAAGAGAAAGGTTAGATCGACCATAACACGAGGGAGATGGAGACTTGATGGATTAAAACTTACTAAGGCCCATAGACGCTCTAAGACGTTCCTCCTCCTGGAATGTCTTCAAAGAAGCGGCGATGGCTTCTTCATCAGTGATGCCTGTTGGAAGGAAAGAAAGAAAAGTGTTACTCAAAAGCAATAAGGAAGATATGTTACAATAAAGAAAATGTGACTAGTAGTTACCTGATTGCGCAAGCTTAGCCAGCCACGCGTCACGCTTCGCCAACCACGCCGAAGTTTCGAGAGCGGCTTCCAAGTCTGTATCGTCCGGCGGCGGCATCACTAGTCCTTCGTTCGTCCCGTATTCGATCAGGCTCTCGGCATAGGGAGCATGGGGTTCCTGGCCGAACACGACATCTGCAGCGAAGAGCGATTTCTTTTTCTTCTGCCCTCCGCCCCTAGGCTCACGTGAGATCGACTTCCGTTTAGCAGCCACCTTGGGACGACGGGTCTCGATGTCCGCACCCATGCCGGACTCCGGCGAGGATACAACCACTGTCTCCGCCGGAGCACGGGGCGCTGCAGGTGCATCTGCGACATCAGGGAGCGACGAGCCACGTGGAGGGCTTCGCGCACGCGATGGTCCGGTTCTGACCTCTTTTAAAGGGGCAACTACTGGGGTCCTTGGGACCAAAGGAGCGTTGCGATCGGTACCTGGAGGCACACCCTTACGATCGACCAACAGTCGCCTTTCCTCCTTTATAACTGCTCCTGTTGCATGATTGTACCAGTCTTTGTACACATTGAGGAGTCTCGGAGCATAAGCCAGCGCATTGATAAAAAAATGAGAGCTCGTATTCAGGCGCATGAAATGGTGCAGTGCGTTCTCCATCCCTTCTTCAGTTGCAGTGGGTTCGAGCAAGAAGGCTTCCAAGGGGACCCTTTGATCGTAGCCCAGTTGTTGAGCAAAACGATGCGGGTTATACCTCATAAAAATTGCCACACCATTCTGCCTAAAGACTAAGAAACCCGGTCTAATAGAATATAAGTGAAGGGTCTCCCGAGCCGTCAAAACTGAGGCTCCATCTTTAAAGATATCTTGTAATGGCCGCGTCACTGTGGTAGACACCTTTCCAATGGTCAATACCTTATCGACAAAGGACATACCGGCTCCAACGGTGTGAGGGCGAAGGAGTAAGCCCCTGGCGTTCCGCGGTGATGGGGTTACAATTGATGCGCCGATCAGCTGTATAATGCGGGGAAAACCGCACTTGTCAAAGAACAAGGGCCTCTTATGCATGCCGAAGACACCTGCTGTGTGTAGCTCGAGCCACGATGCAAAGTAATGCATCGGGAAGACCACATGCAGTACCCCGGGCTCATTAGCATCCGCTGCTCGACTGAGGCCATGGTATAAGTGCGCCAAGCCAGCAATCCCAACAGCTACCTTTATCCCGATGACCATCCGGTGGGCTGGGTAAAAGACAGAGGGTCGCATCCGATGAGAGTGCATTGGGATCGCAAACCAGCTCAGCCACAATCCAAGAAATCCTAAGAAAAAGGCCTTCTCATCCATTCCAGGGGCCGCAATTTCTGCAAATGACATAGTAGGGAAGTCCGGAAGAAAAAAAACCCTTTTGATCTATATCCTTCTCCGGTAGATTGTCTACACCTAGACCGAAAGGGTCATCCAGGGTGGCGAACTTGGCAGCTTCCGATGAGATGACGCTTGGACGAAGGAAATGAGCAATGAAGTCCTCAAAGTTAACTCCCCAACCCCCATGTTCGACGAAGAGGGACTCATATATGTTCAACACTTTAATCAAGCTTGGGAATTGATGTTGAACGGCATTCTTTGGTGTGACCCCCCTTACCATCGGCCTAGCACCAAAGACATACACATCTGTCGGGAGCAGCTCCTCATAATGTTCCCCCATCACTGGTAAGCCGGATACCTCCGCAAACTCCTCCAAGGAGATTGACACTTCCCGATCCATAGCAAGGAAAGTGTGGGTAGGAATATTCCATTGCTCCAAGAAAGCTTTGAACCACCAGGTGGGGAGCGTGGGATACTGGGAAAGAGAGACGTAGACCGCGGTGTACAGTCCTAATCTTATCAACTGCGACTTCTTCGTCGACAGGATGTACCGGGCCCATGGCAGATAGCCAATCGGGTGGCGGGGGATCAGACCAAGATTGTACGATTGCCCTCAAGGTCGTGCTTCACCCTGACAAATACGGCGCCCTAGGATGTCCAAAACCATAGGACGCTGAACCGGTATCGCATCTATAGCGGGATGTAGAAAGCCCTTCGATGTCCAATCCACCAACTCCACGGCATACTGCACCGAGGGTGGGGTAGCATAGTGAATCGCCATGATGGGTTCCGACGGCACCGCGTATGTGAAGCTCCGGCGGCCCATGATGATCTGATTATACCACGATCCCCAAAGGTGGAGACTCTTGTATTCCGGGTCGTACACCTTAATCATGGTCAGGACCTCACGGTCCGAGGGTGCCTCGGGAAATCCCTCCTCCGAGCGGACGAAAGGGAATGAAGTGTCTGGAGACATGATCGCTGCAAAGGAACAATTTAGCCATTAGTGTTGTAATTCCAACGTTTGGCATAAAAAAAAATGCATTAAATTAAAATTAATTAATTACACCACACAGCAGTGCAGTGAGTAGGAGACCAAACGGGGACCCACAAAATCTGGATGACAATATATCAGTTAATAAGACAAGCTCATCATTGGATGAGATTGTCAGTTGGTCCCCAGGAAAACATTCCCACTAATAATAATAATAATAAATCCCCAGAGACAAGGAGAAAATCTTCTCTTTCAGAGCAAAGCTCTGCCACAGAGTGACACTTGTCAAACTCTGGTCTCAGGGAAATAAGATTCCTTAAAAGAGCCTAGCTCTGTGGCGATGATGAGGAAATTTATTTAAAACTCCTAAAGAGATTAGAACATTTTGAAGACTTTTAGAAGTTCTTCATTTTTAGATCAAAAAGATCTATTTTTGGATCCATGAGCAAAGCTCTGCTCATGGGTTAAAACCCATGAACAAGATCTCTATAGATCTATGGATTCATCAGAGCAAAGCTCTGTTGGTGAAACCCTAAAGGGAATTTCTTTAGATCAAAAGATCTATGAGAGCAAAGCTCTTTTGGTTAAGATTAATGTAAATTAATTTGATTTAAATTAATTTTACCTAAAAGTTTTCTAACTTTAGAAACGAGCAAAGCTCTGAAGTCCTTAAGCAAGAGCAAGCTCTGAAAATAAAAGTTCTTGAAGATGGTAATCATCTACTGAGGGCCAGAGGTCCTATTTATAAGGCGCTTGCGCCCCTTGAGCTCACCCCTTGATCCAACGATCAGGAGTTTGCCACCGCTGCACTCACGTGTGCGCCACGTGAGCGCAACGTTGGGGGGGCATTTGTTTCGCCCAATCAGAGCAAAGCTCTGTTGAAATTCAAAATTCAAAATTCTGAAGCAACGCTTTAAGTCTCGGGCGCAACGCGCCACATGTCAGGCGCTGATACGTCAGCGCAGCGTCCAAGAAGGCGCACCCAATCAGAGCAAAGCTCTATTAAAGGAAGCAACGCTTCAGTTGCGCTGCGCTGTGCGCTGCGCGACACGTGTCAGCGCAGATGCGCTAGCGCAAGTTGCGCTGCGCTGTGCGCTGCGCGACATGTGTCACGCGCTGGTGCATCTATGCCAAACAGAATTAAAATTTTAAGAAATCTTTTCTGTTCTTATTAAAACAAGAAGATTTTCTTCTGTAAAGCAGAAGCTCTTGGATCAAAGATCCAACGGTGGGGAAAATTCCCCAAATCACTCAGAGAAAGATCTCTTTAACAAATTTAACTAATGGGCACTATAAAAAGGACCCTAGGCCTCAATTAAAAAAAAATGAAGATCTTTCTAAAAAAAAAAAAGAAAGAGAGAAGAGAACTCTGAGAAACTCCTCAAGAATAAAAAAAGGTAAAAACCTTTAGAAAAAAGAGAAAGTTCTCTTAGGAACAGATCATAGATCTAAAAACAAGATCAATGATCTTTAATAAAAATAAAATAAAAATAGTGCTTTGCACTTTTCATGAACCTTTGGTTCTCTGAGATAAGAAAAACAAGGAAAAAAGAAAAAACTTATTTTTCTTTGATCTAAGTTAGATCAAGAAATCAAATAGTGCTTTGCACTTCTGTTCTTGAATCTAAAAGATTCTTGGTGCTTTGCACTTGCAAACTGTGCTGTTGCGCTCTTGGGAGAGCGCCACGTGTCAGCATCTAAACCACTTGCGCTACGAAATAAGAGCTTTGCTCTCTGCAGTTGGCGCAACTCACCAGAGCGCGCCACGTGTCAGCAGCGCAATAGCGCAGCGCACTAGCGCAGCGCACTGCACTGTTGCGCTTGCGCTCACCAGAGCGCGCCACGTGTCAGCAGCGCAACAGCGCAGCGCACTGTACTATTGCGCTTGCGCTCACCAGAGCATGACACGTGTCTTCACCACAAGCGCTTGCGCTCAGTGAGTGGCGCAAAGCGCTTAACAAATGCAATGCAAGGCCAAGCCCAATTAAAAGACCAAACAGGTCTAATTAAATTGATGCTCTGCATCATTTATAAATGGGCAAAGCCCAAACAAATATAATAAAATGCTATGCAGATACCTTGCAGAGCCCAAAATAAATTGATGCTCTGCATCTTTTATGGGCAGAGCCCAAACAAGAAAGTAGAAGTAATGCAATGCATTATTTAAGTGTGGGCAAAGCCCTAGCACAGGCCTAATGGACTAAAAATAAATAACATGTTGAACATTTTCAACTGGACTTAGCCCAATTCTGGCCGTAAGTCCTTAAATTAAATTGAACTGAGCACAAATGCTCTCTCTCAAATCAATTTATATCCGGTTCGAGGGTACATCTCCGAACTCCTTTGACATCCATCGTTGTAATTCCTCAACGACGTCAAAGAGGTGACGGGTCCCAACGACCACACATCAATACGAACTGCGGGGTCCTTAAACTCGTGGACCGAAACGTCCTTAAACTAATATTGGATCGAAATGTCCTTAAACTAATATCGGACCGAGACGTCCCTAAACTAATATCGGACCGAAACGTCCCTAAACTAATATTGGACCACCACGTCCCTAAACTGGCGATGGACCTTCACGTCCCTAAACTGAAATATGGACCACCATGTCCCTAAACTGGAAAATAGACCACCACGTCCCTAAACTGGAACATAGACCGCAACGTCCTTAAACTACCTATGGACCACTACGTCCCTAAACTGGAACAATAGAGCCTCCAAATGCTCTTTTGTCGGATCTAAATGATCCCGTTTAAGTTGATCTTAGCCCCAAACACGGCTAACGTATCTTTAAACATTCAAACGGACTATAAAACTCCAAATCAACCGTGGTTCAAGGGTACATCTCTGAACTCCTCTGACATCTGCCGTTGTAATCCTTCAACGACGTTAGAGAGGTGACGAGTCCCGATGGCCAGATATTAAATGGATTATCACGTTAAGTCGATCTTAGTCTCAAAACAGGACTAACGTATCCTTAACGAATGTTTAAGTTGATCTTAGCCGCAACGCGACTAATGCATCCTTAAACTAAAAACACCAAACCCAAATCTAAGTAAATACGGATTTGGACTAATCCACGTCCTACGAGCGACGGCATTACTTAGTCTCCGTATACAATCCACGGGCAACCACAAAAAAAACAAACACACACGACATGAAGTGAAATTCTGGAGAAGGAGAAAGTTGTTACCGCGATGCGGTAGCGTAATTAACTGCAGGGGCTTGCGCCTGCAGGGAAGAGCGTCCCCACAATCAAAAACCCCTCTAGCGAGGGGGAATCTGACGAAGTCTGCTACATCGGCCGCATCCGTCTAAACCTCCGATACACGGTGCCATAAATCAACTTGGCATCTTCGGAAAGGTGGACGGATAAAATCAAATAGCATCTGCCCCGAATCTCAGCGTCAGGACATCGCGGTCCTGTGCGCCGTCCTTCGGAGGGGAACACAAGCTTGTTCATTTCTTCATGTGAACCCTTACTAGAGTTCGGGTGTTCACTACTTGGACCGAAGGGACTACTACACGGAGTTTTAGAAGTGAAGGACCGGTTTACAAAGGTTGTATTCCTCATTCACTTAGATGTAAAGTTGTTTGCATTGCTTGTTCATCTAAATCTCTAGTTAAGATTTTAGGGTTAGGGTTCTTTAGTACGGCAAAAATTTGAAATTGGCATGGACGGTGCCTCCCGAAACCTTGCTGCCGCCTTAGGGAACCCTACATGGCCTTTGTGAGTGGATCCGCTGTGTTATCCTCTGTGTCAACTCTCCTGAACTCGATCTCCCAGAGATCAACTGTCTTCCTGATCAGGTGATACTGCATAAGAATATGTCTGAATCGCTGATGGGACCGGGGTTCCTAGGCAAAAGCACAGCTCCATTGTTATCACAATACACAGGTATTGGATGCTCAATGGTAGGAACTAAGTTCATCTTATGAACTTATTCATCCAGACAGCCTCTTTGACAGTATCGTTGGTAGCGATGTAATCAGCCTCTATCAACGAGTCTGCTACGGTATATACCTTGGAACCCTTCCAACATACCGTACCTCCACTGAGGGTGAAGACAAAAACCGAATCTGACTTTCAGTCGTCCTTATCACTCTGCAGCTCTAATCAGTAAAGGACTCCATATGGAGTTCACCGTTACCATACACCAAGAACATTTCGTTACTGCTTCTCAAGTACTTAAGAATGTTCTTCACAGCTGTCCAGTGCTTTTCCCCAAGATCTGATTGATACCTACTCATTACACCTAGTGAGTAATCTACATCTAATATGGTACATAACATCACATATATGATTGACCCGACTGCCGAAGCATAGGGTATCCTTGTATGCAAGCCCTCTCCAAATCAGTTTTGGGAGACATCTCTTTGGAGAGAGTGATTCCTGAACAAGCGGGTGCATTACCACGCTTAGAATTTTCCATACTAAACCCTTTTAGTATGGTGCCTATGTACCTTGATTAGGACAATCCCAACATCCGTTTAGATCTATCTCTATAAATCTATATCCCCAGGATGTAGAAGACATCAGTTAGATCTTTCATGGAGAACTTGTATGATAAGAGGAGCTTGACCGAGCGTAGTATAGAAATATCGTTTCCTATCAAGAGTATGTCATCCGCGTACAATACGAGGAACACAACCATACTTTCTATAACCTTCTTATATATACATGGTCCATCTACCTTTTTGATGAAGTCAAACTTTTTGACAGCTTCATCAAAACAGACGTTCCATCTCCGCGATGCCTGCTTTAATCTGTAAATGGATTCTGTTGGAGTACGGCGGCGGCCCGGCCGTCTAACCGACGCCAAATGCGGAACAAAAACTTTTTACAAAACCGGCGCCACCGCAGCCCAATACCCGGATCGTTCCATTAACCGTAATCTAGCAAAATGTTTAAAAGAGTTTCGAAAGATTATACCGATCGATCCGTGCCCTTCGGTCTTTAATCTCCGCACCAAGCTTCCTGCTGCTGCGCCGACGAAGTCCGCTCCCCGATCACGTCCGTCGATGTGGAAACACGTCATTGAATCTTTATACGGGCTCCGGTCTCGAACCGTGGCAACTAGGACATGAAGTTTGCTAGTCGACATGTCCAGGAATAAAGTAGAGTGATTGTAGAATATTTAGTCTCTAGATACCCAAATGATTGGGTGGAGGTAAATTGGAGTTGCCTTGGTGAAATGTGGGCATAGAATTTCAGTAAACAAAAATGTGCTTGGAAAAATCAAGCACACCCAAATTTTGTGCTCGGCCAGTGGTGAGCTCGGCCACAAAAATTCCTCTCTGGGGATAATTCATTTTGGCAAGAAGGAGAGTGTGTGAAAAAATGAATGAATGAATGCCACTCATATTAAAACCTCACTCCCTTCCACTCACAGCCCACCACCACATAAAAAAAACTTACAAAAGAAAAGCTTGCCCATTTTGCAGAGAACCCCCCAACCCCTCATTGACCAAAATCAGCCACCATCCATTTAAAATAAATTAATCAATCCACCATAAAACCACATTTCCCTCACCACAAAAAATGCAGCCCCACGCCACAGAAAACCCCTTCCCCATTCTTAATACTTGGTCAATTTGCACAGAGCCCCTTGGTTGAAAAAACAACCAACACATAAAGTAATCATGTAAATCAACATGCCTCATTAATGACCATTCCCACACCATGCCTAATTAACAGTGCTCGGACAGAAAAAGATGAACAAGGAAATGGTCAATAGTCACGTTGCATAAACAAATAGGGACAAAGAGAGTGATGTTTGGGACGGAAAAAGGAAACTGACAATTCCCAAAATAATCCCGTAACGAATTACGGGATTACACCTCAACTGTAAATACATACCCGCATTTGTATTCCGACCGAATACAAATGCGATGAGACCAAAAATATTCCTACACTATAATATTAGGCTCCGGCTTAAACCAAAACCCGCTAGTATTATCCGTCCGATCCTGATCCGACCACAAGTGCACAAATATGATCGAACCGTGCCATAAAACCATATGGCCTCTACAACATTTCGCCCGAACTTGGAAAACTGTCTATGGGGGACTCTGATGACTCATCAATACATTGGCACTGGGTATAACCACTAGCACATCAGAGGTACTAGCTGTACGTAACGGTTGCCGATGTATTGATCGGAAGGGAAGCTGACGAGTGAATTCATCCAGAAATCTTACTGAGCCTGACAGTGACAATATCCGTACAGTCCGGTCCGGTCAACTATGAGTATCGCATATAGGGCATAAGGGGCTGGTAAACGTCAGACCCCCAATAGCCGTATAAGTCGTGTCGGAGAGTAGCCTAGAACACCCTGAGATACTACTGGAATACCTACCAGTAAATCTCGATTACTCTGGCCAGAGATTTCGTGTAATGGCTCTCCTAAACACAGCGCGATCTCACCCCCAATACCGGGAGAGACGAATCCCTGACGATCCGCTTACTGCCTCCATGTGGCTCGGGACTCTGCCCAACTAAAACCTGTTTGCACGACTCCTTTGAGCCGTGGTAGGGTAGTAATCAAAGCACAGTGGGAACTCACAAGAGACAAATGACGATCTCAGGTCGACAGACTAACCTGTACACATGTCACCAGGGAACTGCTATCTGACGATATGTATAATACCAATTAGTATGTTCCCAGCGAGTCCTGTCCGGTGTACTAAAAACCCAATGAGCACATGTATACATCTTAGGTGAACCAACTGACACCAATGGCTTGTGAGACCGGCCATCGCCTCTCGTCGGGGTCTCGACTGTATATACTAGTCTACTCTGGAGTATCAATGCCCTGTCTCGAAACTCCCACGACTAGGGACACTTTAAGGATGTGCTTATAGACCCCAACTCCCACGTATATGATCGCCATCATACAGCTGGCAGTCAAGCAAGAATCCTATGGGCTCTATCAACATGCAATAGTGAACTAATGCATGTACACGATGATAAAGACAAACCGGATAGCATACTATCATCTCGAGCAAGACTGTTCTATCGGTATAGGTCCTCCCTCAATCATTGCAATCACGTACCTGCGATCCAATAATTGACTTTGAGGGCACTATATCCAACAATCTCCCACTTGCACTTAAAGCTAATTATTGCGATGTCGCGTACTCACAGCTTGTGTGATACTGAACATCCAACTTCTCTACTGATCAGTTTCACAAATCTCGTTTGTAAAACTATTGTGTCCGAGAAATAGCCTCAGTGAGTGGATCCGCCCTGATGTTTCTTTTCATGTCTTTCTTTGTCTCAAATTCGCGGAGAAAACCATCTCCTGAAAAAAGCAATACCTGTCTTAGAATATGTCTGGATGTTTGATTGGACCCAGTTTATAAATGAACTCCAAATCCAGCAAACTTCTTAGACTGTATCGTCAACTGAATTTAATCAGTACACTGCACTATACCTCCCTCAGTATCCGCTTGGACCACCTGTCCAAACTACTGCCCCTCGTCAGAGGGGAAAATATAACTCTGACAGTCACTCTGTCATCCGGCTCACTTTGGAAGCCTTGAATGATAACTGTCTCCCGAATGAAGCTGTCGTTATCAAATCCCTAGAACAACCACTTATGTTCATAAGCTGCTTCCGAACATTTCTCCAGGATTGGAATAATATATCAACATATTGCATCTAGTGCAAAAACAACGTATGATATTACATCCATATCCTATGTGGAGAAACTACTGTGTGACAACCACGGTATAACCGATCGTAATGTAGGAATTTCACTTCTTACTATGTGTATGTCGTCCAAATACCAGGACATCACACCCTACAACCTTCTTAACAGATTCATCTCCTATTCTGATGAAGTCAAAACCTATGAATGTCACATCAAAATATAGATGATCTATCTCCGCTATATCTGCTTTAGTCTATAATTAGACATAAGCAACTTGTCCACTATACTTCCGCTGCTCCCACTGACTACGACAACTCTCTGGCAGAGTCATATACACGTGCACTTCTAAAGGTAGTTTAGAATGACGCTATACTCATCCTCCTGCCAGGTCTCATAGTCTAGAACAGCAGTAATGGAAAATCTGGGTAAACAAGAACCTCCCTGTCACCGTCCTTGAGGCTACCAGAGTACCTCTTGGGTGCCTGAGGTTACCCACTATATCTGCAGAGTGGCTAATGGAATGTCAATCCTAATTGAATATTTAGGTCTTATTAAATTTTCCGTAATCGTTTGCGGTTCTGGAATCTCTTCCAGTTCTACCATACTCCCACTTTTGTTTTCTGAAAAAATCCATTTTACTAAAATTGTGGCGAGTCAAGAACAATATCACTATTGATCTTCCAGATGGTAGAAAGTTAACCATCGTCATAATTCGGGTTAACCCACAAACAGCCATTACAGAAATGAGCCTTGAGTTATCCAGAGTCTGGTTTTAAGCATAAGCCGGACAACTCCCCGTACCTTAATATCGTTAAGATACGAACCATTTTATATACAATATAGAAATAGAGGCACTGATTTAATTGGAACCAGATTCAAATCATGCATCTGTCTGCAGTGTATGTCAACTAAATGGAGAGAGACCGATTAGCATTACTCAACTTAGGAGTGCATCCAATTATGAGTAACCTGGAAAAAAAAGCAAGTTCTCAAAACCCATTACTATCAACTGAACACCAACCACAAGTATCTAAATCTTCGATCACCTTGAAGAATCCTGATACTTGCAACACAAGGTTCTCTACTTTATTCCTGTACCTATAACTTCTCAAACTTGGACCTTGTATTTCTACGAAACACTTGTCTAAAACTTGAGAAGTCATAAGTAAACAGAATACAGTACGAAGACCAACCTCTTTGTCCTAATGGACACTGGACAATACACAATACTTTGTATAAATCCCCTGAGTTGAATAACTCAAACCCTACGCGTCGTAGGTTGAAAACTGTATCCAGGCGATTTCCTCAAATATTACCAATTACAACGAATTCCGATATAATGAGGATGATCACCTAATTCCCAATAACTTACTCCCACTCATCATCTGTAAAACCATACAAATGTGAGAATCATACTTGGTAAATACATACCCTGGAGTAAGGGTCTAATTGGGAAATCAGTTTTCTATTAACAATATACAGTGAAACTGAAACACGAATATGTTTCTAAAGGGTATCCGGGTATTCATAGTAATGCCTCTTCCATTATTCAGATTCATGACTGTTACCGTATATTTTCCTGCCATCTCTCCAATTCCCTTTATTTGTCTTTAGTCGTTACCTTCTGTACACCATCGTTAGGCTTAATGGTTTTCCTCCTTGCCTACCGTTCGGGACCAACCTATGGTTTGGAAGAAGACTATCCAATAAGCATAATAGGTGTACTCTCCTAATCCTAGGAGCACTCGCAACCTGAGAGAAGGTAAGGATAAAAGACAACTGAATAAACCTTATTCCTATTTCTCCTGAACCAGAATCCATCCTCGAAAAAGTTCCTTCGAGTTCGTATATAACCATACGATAGATTTATCCAATGGAATTGGATGTTCATAGTGATACGGGGTGTTCTGGAGAAATACAAAGGTGAATTAGGAGTGGCTATGAGATACGTGGTTTGGTCGTGAATGTTAACAGTCGCAATTTAGTTTGCCCTCTTTCTGATCCCTTTATTTGTCTTTACTTATTACCTTCCGTACACCCAACTTAGGCTAATTGGTTTTCTTCATTCCCTACCTTTCGGCACCTGCCTATGGTTTGGAAGAAGACTATCCAATAAGCATAATAGGTGTACCCTCTTCTAATCCTAGGAACCCTCACAACCTGAGAGAAGGTAAAAGGAAAAGACAACTGAATAATCCAATTCAATCTCTCTAGAACCAGAATCCATCCTCGAAGAAGTTCCTCCGAGTTCGTATATAACCATACGATGGATTTATCCAATGGAAGTGGATGTTCGTAATAATACGGGGTGTTCTGGAGAAATACAAAGGGTAAGAGAAGGAGTGGCAATGATATATGCACCTCAGACAATCCAAAAGCCAGTGTTATAAGAAAGTCCGGTTAACTTGGTCACTGAGTTATAGTCTAGGGTCGGGTCATGGTCGCAGTCAAAGAGAGAAAAAAGTAGAAACACTCTGCGTGCACTCTAACCTAGATCAGAATGGTTAATCACTTTATCTAATCAGGAAACCTCCCACTGTATCCTCAAATTCTCCTCCAAACCTGAAAGAAGAATCAGTCGGAGTCACCCGAGGAGTAAACCAATCATCAATGGGAATCGGGATCCAACTATCATCGCATGATAACGTGATGGAAGCCACTCACGTCATCACACTCCAGAAGGTATGCGCAAGCCTGACAAGTTTCCTGTATGTTTGAAACTCCCGATAAGATTTTTTATCCCATGCTCTTATGACCTTGACGTAGGCCAACAAATCATAAGTCACATGTCAAGTTCTACCCTTCATTATCCAGGTTAATTTGAATACATCCGTACATACCCTTGACGTAGGCCAACAAGGTAGTACGACTGTTCCAAACCAACGCATCTATCTATGCAATAGAAAAGTAACAAATAGCTACCATACACTATGCCTTGACGTAGGCCAACAAACATAGCATGAATACTAAGTGCTATTCGTCTGAAATGACGGAGGACTACGAATGGTTTTTGGCGAAAAACCTTTAACGTAATGAACTTGATATCGTTGAAGGAACCGGATAGCTTTTATAAAAATATAGCTGCGAAAACTTTTGCTAAAGAGGTTACTCCCGGTGAAGGGATCTCGGCTCTTTCCTCGTCGAATGAGATGCAGGATATTCCAACTGAATACCACGATGCAAAGCAAAAAATAATCGACTATAGTGAAGTTATTATCCTGACGCAAACCTCTGTCCAAGGGGTCACTCCCGATGAAGGGATCTCGGCCCTTGCCTCGTCGAATGAGGTGCTGGATATTCATAACCGAATACCACTGTGCAGAACAAAAGAGAACGTCCTTGCAATAACAACTTTTTGAAAATTTGGTTCCAACAACATCATATATAGGTTTGTTTTTCTTGCATTGATAAAAATCAACGCAGTCCCATCAATTAATCACACATGAAAAGTACGAAAATAAAATGTACGTATATGCCATCCGCATTCGCCACTGGGTTCCATCATCACCCGTTAGGTTACTTAATTAACGACAGAGCGGGGACTGGACTAGCGCGGGTGCAAAACATATACAACATCCACTAGTATATATATCAATATATAATAATCGCTCCAGGTATGATAAATGCAACATCACAGAAAAGTAATAAGTATCACAGAACAATACAGATAATCTGGGAACCCCGGGTTTCATAGAGCCGCAAATGAAACCCGACGTTCCCCTGGTCGTGTGGATAGCCTGTGTAATGAAAACCTAGACCCCTACGAGCGCGGCAAGTTACCCGCCAAAACCTAAAGCGAGGCAGCCCCCTTCAACAACGTGAATTGACCACCCAACACTTCACGGAATCCGGTAACTTGAGCACCCCTCCTTGGGTCAACCTATACCCCCTACGAGTGCGGCGAATAGCCCGCCAATTCTAGAGTGTAGCCCCCTTCGTCTCAACGCCATGAGATGCGGGCCCGTTGCCCTCTAGAACCCGGCTATTCGTGCACTCCACCGCGGGGTAGTCCTAGTACAGAAAAGAAAATATATACAACGGGTATATCGACCTCATCCCAGTCGTGCCCCAAAAGAATAATATACAAACAGGCAGTGACGGCAGTCCACATGTCGGACGCTCGCCCCGCAATATCAAATTTACAAATAAATCCAAACTGCACTACCATTGCACAGGAGCTATCTACCACGATAAATCCGTAACATCACAGCACAACACAGAACATAACAGTGAATGTCACGTTCGCAAATCCCGTCTAAGAGAGCTATAGCAATTAGACAAGATTTACCGATCGAATGACATTCACGGTCACAGATAATAATGTAAAGCACTGTAAACTAACACATTTAATATTCCGATCGACAAAACTTCCTGAAGTGGGTCCCAAGCACAAATCCAGTACTCAAAATAATCTGGGCCAAAACTAAATTTTCCAGAAACCCCAGTTCCAAGTCAAAGACCCAAAGCAAAAATTTTTGTGTAATGAAACCTCAACACTGCGGCGGAACCGCGGCCAAAACGGTTCCACGGCGCTACTGAAGGATCATTGTATCAAAATTTTACAGTTGTCTTCTAAAACCCTGCCTGATTTTCTGAAACACTCAAAATAATTTTTAAACGACTTTAAAAATTCGGCAGAAACTTGAAATATTGGAAATGCGGTTTTGAAAATTTCATCGATCGATATTTTAAACACATTAGAATAAGCTAGTAAACGGTTAACAGTTTGTCTCAGATACCATGTTGGAGTACGGCGGCGCCCCGGCCGTCTAACCGACGCCAAATGCGGAAGAAAAACTTTTTACAAAACCGGCGCCACCGCAGCCCAATACCCGGATCGTTCCATTAACCGTAATCTAGCAAAATGTTTGAAAGAGTTTGAAAAGATTATACCGATCGATCCGTGTCCTTCGGTGTTTAATCTCCGCACCAAGCTCCTTGCTGCTGCGCCGACGAAGTCCGTTCCCCGATCACGCCCGTCGATGTGGCACCACGTCATTGAATCTTTATACGGGCTCCCGCCTCGTTCCGTGGCAACTCGGACATGAACTTTACTAGTCGACATGTCCAAGAATGAAGTAGAGTAATTGTAGAATATTTTGTCTCTAGATACCCAAACGATTGGATGGAGGTAAATTGGAGTTGCCTGTGAAAAGTGGGCATAGAATTTCAGTAAACAAAAATGATCTTGGAAAAATCAAGCACACCCAAATTTTGTGCTCGGCCAGTGGTGAGCTCGGCCACAAAAATTCCTCGCTGGGGATAATTCATTTTGGCAAGAAGGAGAGTGTGTATGAATGAATGAATGAATGCCACTAAAACCTCACTCCCTTCCACTCACAGCCCACCACCACATAAAAAAAACTTACAAAAGAAAAGCTTGCCCATTTTGCAGAGAACCCCCCAACACCTCATTGACGAAAATCAGCCACCATCCATTTAAAATAAATTAATCAATCCACCATAAAACCACATTTCCCTCACCACAAAAAATGCAGCCCCACGCCACAGAAAACCCCTTCCCCATTCTTAATACTTGGTCAATTTGCACAGAGCCCCTTGGTTGAAAAAACAACCAACACATAAAGTAATCATGTAAATCACCATGCCTCATTAATGACCATTCCCACACCCATGCCTAATTAACAGTGCTCGGACAGAAAAAGATGAACAAGGAAATGGTCAATGGTCACGTAGCATAGGGACAAAGAGGGTGATGTTTGGGACGGAAAAACGAAACTGGCAGCTCCCAAAATAATCCCGTAACGAATTACGGGATCACACCTCAACTGTAAATACATACCCGCATTTGTATTCCGACCGAATACAAATGCAATGAGACCAAAAATATTCCTACACTATAATATTAGGATCCGGCTTAAACCAAAACCCGCTAGTATTATCCGTCCGATCCTGATCCGAGTACAAGTGCACGCATATGATCGAATCCTGCCATAAAACCATATGGCCCCTATAACGTTTCGCCCAAACTTGGGAAACTGTCTGTGGGGGACTCTAATGACTCATCAATATATTGGCACTAGATATAACCACTAGCACGTCAGAGGTACTAGCTGTACGTAACGGTTGCCGATGTATTGATCGGTAGGGAAGCTGACGAGTGAACTCATCCAGAAATCCTACTGAGCCTGACAGTGAAAATATCCGTACAGTCCGGTCTGTTCGTCTATGAGTATCGCATATAGGGCCTAGAGGGCAGGTAAACGTCATACCCCCAATAGCCGTATAAGTCGTGTCGGAGAGTAGCCTAGAACACTCTGAGATACTACTGGAATACCTACCAGTAAATCTCGATTACCCTGGTCAAGGATTTCGTGTAACGGCTCTCCTAAACACAGCGTGATCTCACCCCCAATACCGGGAGAGACGAATCCCTGACGATCCGCTCACTGCCTCCATGTGGCTCGGGACTGTGCCCAACTAAAACTTGTTTGCACGACTCCTTTGAGCCGTGGTAGGGTAGTAATCAAAGCACAGTGGAAACTCACACGAGACAAATGACGATCTCAGGTCGACAGACTAACCTGTAATCATGTCACCAGGAAACTGCTATCTGACGATATGTATAATACCAACTAGCAGGTTCCCAGCGAGTCCTGTCCGGTGTACTCATAACCCAATGAGCACCTTTATACATCTTAGGTGAACCAACTGACACCAATGCCTTGTGAGACCGGCCATCGCTCCTCGTCGGGGTCTCGACTGTATATACTAGTCTACACTGGAGTATCGATGCCCTGTCTCGAAACTCGCACGACTAGGGACACTTTAAGGATGTGCTTATAGACCCCAGCTCCCACGTATATGATCGCCATCATACTGCTGGCAGTCAAGCAAGAATCATATGGGCTCTATCAACATGCAATAGTGAACAAATGCATGTACACGATGATAAAGACAAACCAGATAGCATACCATCATCTCGAGCAAGACTGTTCTATCGGTATAGGTCCTCCCTCAATCATTGCAATCACGTACCCGCGATCCAATAATTGACTTTGAAGGCACTATGTCCAACAGATTCAAGTAGCTTGCACATGCTTCCGCGGCTTCTACTGTCTACGAAGCCCTCTGGCAGTGTCATATACAAGCTATCTTCTAAATCACCACTTAGAAAAGCAGTTTTGACGTGCAGTCTACCATATTTCGTAGTTATGGTATGCAGCAATGGCAAATAGGATCCTGATGGACTTAAGCATAGTGACAGGAGAAAAGGTTTCATCACAGTCGACACCAGGTCGTCGATGAAAACATTTTGCTACAAGTCTAGCTTTGAAAGTCTTAACTTTTCCATCTACACCAAATTATCTTTCTCAAAGATCCTCTTGCTCCCGATGGGTTTTACCACTTCAGGAGCAACTTCCAAAGTCAACACTTTGTTAGTGTACATGGATTCCATCTCAGATCGCATAGCATCCAGCCATGTCATAGAGTCCCCACTCGTGATGGCCTGCACGAAACTAGTTGGTTCATCATCATTCATGATGCAATCCTCGCTCCCACCGTCTATGAGAAAACCGTAGTATCTCTAAGGTGGATGACGAACCCTACTAGATCTGCGGAGTGGCTGCGGTTCGTCAGGGACTATTGAATCCTACGGTTCCATCAAATCGTTAGTTATAGTTTGCGTTGCTGGTACTTCTTCCAGTTCTACCTCTTTGCCACTAATTTCTTTCACAAGAAAGTCCTTTTCTAAAAAGGTGGAATGTCAAGAAACAAAACACCTTTTGTTCTTCAGTGTAGTGGAAGATATACCTTCGTGAATTTTTGGGATATCCTATAAACTTGCACAGAACTGACCTTGCCTCGAGCTTGTCCGGATTTTGCTTTTTAACATAGGCCGGACAACCCCAAATCTTAACTAGTTTAAGAGATGTTCTCTTCCCATTCCATATCTCATATGAAGTGGTAGGCAACGGATTTGGTCGGAACTCTATTCAATAGAAATGCAGCTATCTCAAGTGCTTAACCCCAAAAGGAAATAGGCAACTCAGCAATACTCATCATAGAGCGTACCATATCTAATAGGGTGTGATTTCTCCACCCGAATATACCATTGTGTTGTGGTGTATACGGATGAGTAAGCTAAGAGAGAATCTCATTCTCTTTTAAATAGTCTCAGAATTCCGTGCTCAAGTATTATCCTCCCCGATCATATCGAAGGATTTGAATACTTTGTAAGTCTATGTTGCGCACCCCACGTGTTCGCAGGGAGGCGGAATATACAAAAAATGATTTTTATGAGCTTCGCAACACCGACTAGAACCAAGGATCGTTCATAAACCCTAGCTAGCAAACTACTTGAGGTTTAACTACTCGGATACAAAGTTATACCTCACGATACTTGTTCTTTGGGTCTTCATCGCTGTCCTCCTCGTCTACGTAGGCTCCAAGGATCGATCCGGATCGTAGCAACCTCCACGGCCTCCTCGAGTCGAAGGCGATCCACCGAGATTCTATAGCCCGAGCTCCACCTCAAAACCGATGTAACTAGGGAAACAAGCTTGCTCAACTTGATGTTCTAGGTGATGTAGAGTATGAAGATGGATTTATTTGTCTCTTGAAACCCTAATTTACTCAACTCATGAGACCTTGAGGGTTTTTTAGTGAGGAAGAAGAAGAAGAGCTAGAATGAGAGCTCACTCGAAGAAAGAGAAAGTATTTTCACAAATGATAATCCAAAATGAAAATATGATGGCTACCTTGACTTGACTACTCTCATGTCAAGAAAATATCTCACCAAAAAAATATCCAGTGCCACAAAATATCTAGTCAAAGAGTCAAACAAAGTCAAGTGGTCAAACCAAGTCAAATGGTCAAACCAAGTCAAGTAGTCAATCCAAGTAGCCATGCCACATTTATCATTTAAAAAAATAACAAATTCTTTCCTCCACCACATAATTGTTTTAATCAAGTAAATGGTCAAAAGCCTAATGAGGTGTCTCCTTCTGTGCCCCTCAAATCCGTATATACATACCCGCATTCGTGTTCCGAGAAATACGAATACAAAGAGACGAAACTGATCCATCAATATAATACTAGGATCCGGCTTAAACCAAAGCCTACTAGTATTATCCGCTCAAATATCATAACCGCACAAGTGTACGTAAGTGATGAAAGCCTTGCTGTAAAACCATACGGCCTCTACACCTTTTGCCCAGTGCAGAGAAACTCTCTGTGTGGGACTCTAAAGACTCGACACTACGCTGGCAGTGGGTTTAACCACAGGCCACAAGCGGTACTAGCTGCACCTAACGGTCCCTAGGTAGTGTCGATAAGAAGGCCGATGAGGAAAACCCATCCAAACTCCTACTGAGCCTGAATGCGACAATCTCCATACAGTCCGGTCTGTTCGTCTAAGAGTATCGCATATCGGGCCTAGGAGGGTGGTAAACGTCAGACCCCTAATAGCGGTATAAGTCGTGTCGGAGTGTAGCCCGGAACACCCTAAGAAACTACTGGAACACCTATCAGTAAATCTCATTTGCCATGGCCATGGACTTTGTGTAATGGCTCTCCGAACAAAGCACAATATCAACCCCCAATACTGGAAGAGACGAATCCTATCTAACCGCCGCTGCCTCCAAGTGCTTCGGGATTGCACCCAACTACTACCTGTTTGCACGACTCCTTTGAGCCGTGGTAGGGTAGTAATCAAAGTACAGTGGAAACACACTCGAGGCGAAGCAGCAGTGTCATGTCGACGGACTAAGCTGTACTCATGTCACCTGAGAACTGCTACCCGACGATAGGTATACTACCAACCAACAGTCCCGACGAGTCCTGTCCAGTGTACTCGTAACCTAATGAGCACCTGCATACTATCTCCAGTACGACATACTAATGGCTTTGGGACAGACCATCCCCCTGCTGGGATGAGAAGGGTATACACTAGTCTACTCCGGAGTATCGATACCCCGTCTCGATAATCCGATGACTAGGGACCTGTATAAGGATGTACTTGTAGATTACCCAGCCCCCACTAGTGTGACTGCCATCACAATGAAGGTAATTAAACAAAGATCCTAAGGGCTCCACTAATATGTATAAGTGATATGCTAAAAGAAACACATGCACATATTGAAATAGAAACAAACCAAGTAGCATACTACTATTTTGAGCAAGACTATCAATACAACTGTGAATATCCCAAGCTTCCAATAAGTAATATACAAACCAGTATGATACAATAATGTCCTCTAGGGCATATACACTAACAATCTCTCACTTGTACTAGGGCCATGTACTGGCGTATCGCAAGCCTATCATCTCGATCATCCGCCCGAACTGTGTCTGAGGGATGGCCTTTGTGAGTGGATCTGCAGTGTTATTCTCCGTATCTACTCTCCTCACCTCGATATCCCAGCGATCTACGATCTCCCTGATCAGGTGGTACCGCCTCAGAATGTGTCTGGGCTTTTGATGGGACCTGGGTTCCTTCGCTAAAGCTATAGCGCCGTTGTTGTCACAATACAGAGGTATTGGATCAACAATGGTAGGAACCACCTGAAGTTCTGTGAGGAACTTCTTCATCCAGACATCTTCTTTTGCGGCATCGCAAGAAGCTATGTACTCCACTTCCATCGTCGAGTCTGCAACGGTGTCCTTCTTGGAGATCTTCCAACAGACCGCCCCTCCATTGAGGGTAAAGTCATAACTCGACATGGACTTGGAGTCATCCTTGTCACTCTGGAAGCTGGAGTCAGCAAAGGCCTCGATCTGGAGGTATTTTCCACCATACACCAAGAATATCTCCTTAGTCCTTCTCAGGTACTTCAAAATGTTCTTTACTTCTATCTAGTGCTTCTCTCCTGGGTTTTACTGATACCGGCTTACAACGCTCAATGCGTATGCTACATTTGGTCTGGTACATAACATCGCATACATTATAGTGCCTACCGTAGATGCGTAGGGTATAGTTGACATGCGAGCCCTCTCCAAATCAGTCTTTGGAGACATCTCTTTGGAGAGGGTGATTCCGTGACAAGCCGGTAGATTACCGCACTTTGAATCTTCCATACTGAATCTTTTCAGCATGGTGTCGATGTAGCTGGACTGCGAAAGTCCCAACATCCGTTTAGATCTATCATGATAGATCTGGATCCCCAGAATGTTGGAGGCATCACCCAGGTCCTTCATGGAGAATCTCTGTGACAAGAACCTTTGACTGATTGTAGTATAGGAATATCATTTCCTATCAAGAGAATGTCATCCACGTACAAGACGAGAAATACCACATTTCTCCATACAATCTTACTATATATGCATGGTTCATCTGGATTTTTGATAAAGTCGAATTCTTTGACTGTATCATCAAAACAGATGTTCCAACTCCGCGACGTCTGCTTTAGTCCATAAATGGACTTAAGCAACTTACACACTTTCCCGCTGCTCCCACTCTGAGTGAAACCCTCTTGCTGATCCATATAGACGCACTCTTCCAAATTTCCATTTAGAAAAGTCGTCTTTACATCCATCTGCCAGATCTCATAGTCGTGGAAGGCAGCAATGGCAAGAAGGATCCGAATGGATTTGAGCATAGCCAATGGAGAAAAGGTTTCCTCATAGTCCAAACCAGGTCCTTGACGAAAACCCTTTGCAACAAGTCTAGCCTTATAGGTTTCTACCTGTCCATCTACACCAATCTTCTTTTTGAAGATCCATTTCCAGCCTACGTGTTTTACCAGTTCTGGAGCAAAGTCCAAAGTCCATATTTTGTTGGTGTATATGGACTCCATCTCGGTCCGCATTGCATCCAGCCATTTTACCGAGTCGATGCTCTGAATGGCTTACTGGAAGCTAGTAGGCTCATCATTGTCAATGATGCAATCCTCTCGATCCCCGTCTGTGAGAAAACCGTAGTATCTCTCGGGCGGATGAGACTGCCTACTACTTCTGCGGAGTGGCGCTAGAATGTCCGGTTCTTCTGAAACCTCTGGTTCTACCAAGATTTCAGTAATAGCTTGTGTTTTTGGAATATCTTCTAGTTCTATTGCGATCCCACTTATCTGATTTTCTAAAAATTTAGTTTCCAAGAAGCAGGCATGACGAGAAACAAAGACCTTTTGCTCCTCTGCGTAATAGAAAAGATACCCTTTGGAGTTCTTTGGGTATCCCACAAACTTACACTGTACTGAGCGTGCCTCGAGCTTGTCCGCATGCTGCTTTTTGACAGAAGCCGGACATCCCCATGTCTTAAGGTACTTAAGATAGGGTTTCTTCCCACTCCACATCTGATATGGTGTGGTAGGCACAGTCTTGGTTGGAACCTTGTTCAATAGATATGCAGCTGATTCTAGTGCATAACCCAGAAGGATCGCGGTAACTCAGCCTTACTCATCATGGAACGAACCATATCCAATAGGGTTCGATTCATCCTTTCCGATACACCGTTGTGTTGTGGAGTGTATGGAGGAGTAAGCCGAGATAGAGTTCCATTCTCTTATAGATAATCCAGGAACTCGACACTTAAGTATGCACCACCTCGATCAGATCTTAGTGTCTTGATACTTTTGCCTGTTTGTTTTTCCACTTCATTCTTATATTCTCGGAATTTTTCAAAGGTCTCGGATTTATGCTTCATCAAGAAGACATGTCCATACTATGAGAAATTATCCGTAAAAGTAATGAAATAGTAATAACCACTTCGCTCATGTGTAGACATTGGACTACATACATCACTGTGTATGAGTCCCAAGAGCTCGCTCGCTCTTATTCCGTGTCCAGTAAACGGAGTCTTTGTCATCTTTCCCAAGAGACAAGATTGACAAGTTGCATAAGACTGATACTCGAATAGATCCAAATATCCCTCTCTATGTAGCTTCGTCAATCGTGTTTCATTGATGTGACCCAGTCTACAATGCCATAAGAAAGTCTGATTTAGTTCCAGAGACTTTCTTTTAAGTGTGTTCTGGATACTGAAAACCTGAGCTTGATTTAATACGTATATTCCGTTATCTAATGTACCTGACCCAATCAAAGCTTGATTTAGGTAGATGTGGACCACATCGCTTACAAATGTAAAATCGTATCCTTCCTTAGAAAGTAAGGATACAGATATGATATTACAAGCTAAACTAGGTACATACAAACACTTACGTAGAATCAATATCTGTCCACTTATCAATCCTAGATGATATTCCCCTACGGATTCAGCGTCCACGCTCATTCCGTTCGCAACTCTGAGAGTCATATCACCTAACCTGATAACTCTACGGTTTCTCAAAGCCTGTAATAAATTACAGATATGAGATCCTGATCCAGTATCTAGTACCCAGGAAGTAGAGTTAATTGACATACAGTTTTCTATTACAAACACACCCGAAGTCGAAGCCACAACATGCTTCGGATCCTGGATTCTGGCTATTAAAGCCCTGTAATCCCTCTGCCAATGCCATTTCCCGTGACAATAGGAATAGCCTTCCTTCCCTACTGTTAGCCCAGAAACTTTTGCCCTTCCCTGTCCTTCTATCTTACTGACACCACATATCGGCTTTGTGGAAGTCTTCTTCTTCTCACCCTTTGTATTCGCTTTGGATGCAGAAGAGGAAGATTCCCCAATAAGCTGAGTGGGTGTCACCCAGGTTTCCTTCAGGATGCCCTCAACTGGAAGTATAACTTTATTCCCCTGGGCAAAAGTCGATGGTAGGGACTGTAGAAACAAGTCAGCGTATGACTTGTTTCCCAATGTAGTCTCCAGGTCCGTGAGTGTAGGGTTACTAGGCACTGTCACAAGGTTCTACAAGGCATCAACCATGCCCGATTTAAAATTTAGAAGTGCCGAACAACACTAACCAAGATCTTAGACTAGAGATTAGGCGAAACAATGAGTAAGTAAACAACTTTACTTCTAAGTGTTTGGGATTACAACCTTTGTAGTCTGGTCCTTCACTTCATAAGCTCCGTGTTGTGGTCCCTTCGCTGCGATCATCAAGTTCCCGGACTCTACAGAGGCTCCACGAAGAGAAAGATGCAAGCTTGCTTCTGACCTTCGATAACAAAGATGATCTACCTTGAAGAAACTCAAACCCAAGCTCTTGCTTTGCTAAACAAGTATTAGCAAAGTAAACACCATAATCTAAGCGGCTAGAATAGATGAGGATGATGAAGTAGAAATTTAGCTCTCATTTTTTTTCAATTTCTCATCCATTTTCATCACTTTTGAAAAAGCAAGAAAGCTTTTCATCAAAGAGGAAGAAGAAGAAGAAGCAAAACCATTTGTGATGAATAATGAAACTAGTATGTGAGGTTAGAAATGCAACCATGGGTTAAGTATGAAGACTTAACCCATGTAGAGAAACAACTATGGTTAAAGGGTTGGGTTGGGTTAAGGAAATATCTATGCAAAATATCAAGGTCAAAGTCAAAGCTTCAAGAAGCTTCTTGAAAGCTTCATGAAAGCTTAACCCTAATCCAAACCCTAACCATATTTAAACTCCACAAATCATGTTGCATTTATAAGCACAACATGTTACAATATTATATATCACATATACAATATTTATTGTAACAAAATAAAATAATACAATTAACATATATCACATATATATCAATGTATTACCCGAGTGAGAAAAAGAATCTTTAAGTGAGCTTATATTAGATAATGTAATTTAATATATCAAATATATAATTATATATTAAATTATCGAATCAACACTTGATTCGATAATCCGGCTATTTCACAAATAACCGACTAATATAATCTGTATCAGTTCATCGAATCAACACTTGACCCGATGACCCGGCTATATCACATATACCCGGCCGATATCACATATCGTGAGAATCTAATACGGTATGACATACACGTATTGTTCTCCGTCCCGCACATATCACATATGTGCTCCTACCCCGTTTTGCCTGAGCCAGGAAACCTCTGTGCAGGACTCTAAAGAATCATCAATACGCCGGCAGTAGGTGATGATCATATCAAACACCCACAAGCTGCAAGCTGTCAGCTAAACGTAATAGCCACCCAGGTATTGAGCGATCAGAAGATCAACAACCAAGTCTGTACATTCTCCTGCAAATCCAATCAGTAACACTCTCGTACAGTCCGGTCTCTTCGTCTGATATGTCGCATATCTCGCCTAGGGGTGGTAAACGTCAGACCCCATTAGCTTGATAAGTCGTGTCGATATGAGGTCCATAACAGTTCGAGAAACTACTGATAACACTTAACAGTAAATCACAGCAACCCTGTCCAGGGATTTCCAGTTATAGCCAATCGAACACAGCGCAACATCAACTCCATATACCGGGAGAGACGAAACCCCTCCCATCACTCATTGCCTCCATGTATTCGGGACTGTACCCAAAAGCCACCTTTTTGCACGCCCACTTGGACGTGGTATGATGGAAATCAAAGCACAGTGGAAATCACACAAAACTCTATGACGATCTCGGGTCTACATACTAACCTGTACCAGTGTCACCAGAGAACTGCCATCTGACGTGAGGTATAATACCATCTGGGAGTTTTCGGCGAGTCCGTCCAGTGTACCCAGTCTCCACTGAGCACCCGTATACCTTCTCTGATGTCAAACACCACTGGATATGGGATCATCCATCACCCATCATATGGGTCAAGAAGCGCATACGCTAGTCTACTCTGGAGTATCGATGCCCTGTCGGTACTCCCACGACTAGGAACATTTGAAGGATGTACTTGGCGACTACACTGTCCCCACTAGTATGATCCGCATCATAGTCCTGGTAGTCAAGTACTCATCCTAAGGGCTTTATCAATATGCAACATAGATACAATCAGAGTACATGTTAAGATAAAGAGCAACCAGATAGCGTACTATCATGTCGAGCAAGAAAGTCCTCCCTATATATGTCCAAGCATCCACTACAATATACATCTTATGTACAGTAATGGCCTATAGGGCATACATATAACTAACAATCTCCCACTTGCACTAGGGCCATCTGTCGTGGTATCGCATACCCAACAATCAGCTATGGTTGAAGTATCTCATACTCAACCATCTCATAAAAGTCTCTACTAGGAAATAGGCCTTTGTAAGTGGATCCGCGCTGTTGTCCTCTGTGTCTACTCTCCTATCCTCGATCTCCCTGGAGATCAACCATCTCCATGATAAGGTGATACTGCCTAAGAATTATATCTGGATTTCTGATGGGACGGGGTTCCTAGGCCAAAGCCATAACTCCATTGTCACACAATGGTTGGAACGAAGTTCATCTCATGAACTTATATATATCCAGACTGCCTCTTTGGTAGCATCCTTGGTAACGATGTATCTTGCCTTTAATCGTCTAGTAAGTCACGTTATCTACCTTGGAACCCTTCCAACATACCGTCCCTCCACTGAGGGTAAAGACAATGCCTGCGACTGACATTCAGTCGTCCTTATCATCCTGGAACCTTTTCCAGTTGTCACGCCCCGCTTCCCAGAGTACGCTAAGGTAGGCACGTGATATAGCCAACCATGCTACATGTGGATAGGAATTATCCTTCCACAGTCACATTACGGCTGTAGAGATATCAAGAACAAAATAAAACTATCTAGCACATGTTCATAAGCCAAAATAAAATGAGTCAAGAATAAATAATGCGGAAGCAAAAGATCCAATACATGAATAACTGGAATGTATGTCCCATAATGCGGGCTCACATCAGGAATGAAATACTGAAAATAAAAGAACTAACTACTAACGAGTCCTCACTGCTCAGCCAGCTGACTGAAGTACTCCTGCTCGGACTGCAGCAAAGGTAAGGAATCTGGGCCATGCAAAACCCAGACGTCAGCGCGTCATAATATCAAGCAATAATATTAACAGGGGTAGTAAGACATGCAGGTATGAGTATGAACAAGAATATAATGAGAATATATAACAGTGAATGTGTCCGTATAAGTGAAGTGCAGAGGTATCTAAACTGTGCTACGGGGTCATCTATTCTAAAGTCTTTGAAACCAAGTAATGTAATCCTCATCGTAACTCGTCATTGGTTATTCCGTAATGCCCGGAAAGACGGCAAACAATTGTTATTCCGTAACGCCCGAAAAAACGGCAAACAATGGGTATTCCGTAACGCCCGGAAAAACGGCAAACAATAGGATGGCCCTTTGAGTTACGTTCGGTTACAATACTGATTTCCCCATACCCCCAAGTTATATGTGTTCAAGTCAAGTTTTAAATATTCTAGCACTAATGCCAACACATGATCAGGCAAGTACAGGTTTGTCCGGATAGACAACAAGAATGGTCCGTGAGGACTACTGGACAGGTTTGTTGGCATTAGACGCAAGATCAGGTAACAGGTAAAGCCAAGGTATGTCAGGTCAAGCCGGGTAGTGTATATAAGTGTCATGTCATATCAAGAGTCATACGGTACCATGTCGGGTCAGGTAATATGTGTAGCAAGTCATGTCAGGGTATACAAGATATCATGTGGGTGCCCATAATCAACTAGCATCATCATAGTTATAAATAAAAAAGCATGGGTATTATCAGAACAATAAACTGGCACACGTAATATGACATGCAAATAGGTACAGGCTAAATTATTAGATGTACGGTTATCAGTTTGAGTTTAAGAGATGGTTTCAACATTACATGCATACAATATGACAATTATGGATGTTAAAATCATGTTAACAAGTATTAAGTAATTTTAGGGATGCAATGATATATAATATATTTAATGGATGAAATCATAACTAAAACAGGTTAAAATGCACACGGGTGTCCGATGGAGTGAAATTATAGAAAGAATACCATAGGCTATGTCAATAGTTAAAATGTGATTAAACATATAAATGTGGTTATTAGGTTTGGTAAAGTGAATGCATCGGGTAGGTTTCAAGTTTGAAGCTAAATGTAAACGAAATATCGCACGGTTAACTTGGAATTCTTAACTTAGATTCTATCTATAGATTTAACATGAAAGTAAATAAATAAATATAGGAATATCATGTATAGCATGTAGCAAGTTTCACTTGCCTCGACGGATTCAAGAAACGGTAAACGGAACGTGACGCGTCGGCGGGGAAAGTCGTGACGCGCGCACGGTACGCGGAATGAGTCCAAACAACGCACAAGTGGATCACACGGGTCAGGCACGCTCGCTGGGTCGTCGGGATCGTCGTCGGTACGACCGGATTCCGGCAAGTCAAAGGACAGAGAACATTAAAAGAGAAGAAAATTATAGAAGAAAGAAGAAGAAAAGAATGGGAGGAAGGAAAAGAATGAGAAGAGGAAGAGTTGCTTACTGGATATGCAGAGGAGTGATGGCGTCGACGGTGATTATCGGAGGAACTCCGGCGAGGCTAGAGTTTAGTTTTTAGAGGATCTAGGGTTAGGTTAGGGTGATGATGCTCGGGTGTACAGGGGTGAGTGGGAAAAGGAGAGAAAGAGATTAAGATGGTGATGAGGGCGACGGGGAGGCGAGGAGGATGTCGACGAGGGCTGAGGAGCGGGTAAAAATAGAGTTAGGGTTTATCTTTGGTGGTTGTCTCGTGGCGAGGAGGCATGGGCTGTTTAAAAAAATAGCAAAAAAGAAGAAGACATAGAGGGAGGTGACGAGATGCGAGGTGCGGTGACGGGAATCGAGGAATACACAGTATTCGTGAGAGGTGAGAGAGTGGGTGCGAGAGGAGAGAGAAAGATGGGAGAAAGAGAGAGAGCTCGTCGCAAAGAGAGAAAGAGAAAGGGAAAGGAGAGAGAGGGAGAAACGGTGGGGCCCGGTAATATACAAGGGGTTTCCTGATTGGGTAAAGGAAATATATGAGAAAAGATCCAAGAGAAAGAGAGATTTGGGGAGAAAGAGAAAGAGAGAGACATGGGCCCAGTAGAATAAAAGAAATGTCCTGATTGGTTGAAAGAAAAATAGGGGAAATATATAAGAGAAAATCTGTGTAGTTATAAAAGATTTGAAAATCGTTTTAAGATATATAATAAACTGAAAAGATATTTAGATATAAATTTTAAAACTCAAACAATTGAATTTTAGCGGGATGTAAAAACATTTCAGAAAAGCGTTCGGGTCGGGCCCAAAATCTTGAATTTGAAACATGAAAATTATTGGCAAGTTCCAAAAATTAAAATGAAGGATTTTTGTAACAGAAAAGCATACCCCCAAGAACGGACACACGCACGTGCACGTAGCCGTCCAAACATGTCCGTTTCACTGAACGGGACGAGAACACGATGCAAGGACGCTACCACAGGGTTAAGGGTATCAAGCAGGCCATGTCAAGCATTTTTAAATTATTTTAAGTGACTTAAAATGGTTATAAGAAAGAATAAGAAATGTTAGCGTAGTCTATAATTAAGAGACAACGAGCCCAAGTAAACGGGTCGAAAATAAAGTAAATTACCATTTGCAACCAAACATGATAAATGAAACAAATACCACAAACAACGCATACGGTTACTGGAATTGATATAACTGGACTCGGTTGTTACATTATACCCAACTACAAAAAGAATTTCGTCCTCGAAATTCCAAAACAAGAAGGGATAAACAATCAATCAACAATAAGAAAAGATGGGGAAACTTCTGCCGGATTTCATCTTCTCGTTCCTAAGTTAATTCTCCATGCGATCGATTACCCAAACAAACAAGTATAAGGGGAAATACCCTTGTTCTTAAGAACCTTTTCCCTTCGATCTATAATTGCAATCGGTCGCTCCTCACAAGTCAAGTCTTCTCGTACCGTCAGTTCCGAATGATCCAACACATGCGTTTCATCTCGAACATACTTATGGAGTTGAGATACGTGAAACACGTCATGCACATTCGCCAAGGACTGCGGTAACGCCAAACGATACGCTGCCTCACCAACACGCTCCAAAATTTCTAAGGGTCCAACGAATCGAGGACTGAGCTTTCCTTGACTTTCGAAACGAATCACCCCTCTAGTCGGTGATATCTTCAAGAATACCAAATCACCCACGGCAAACTCTAGAGGTCTTCTCGACGTATCTGCCCAACTCTTCTGTCTGTCTTGTGCTGCTTTCATATGATTCCGAATTGCATTAACTTTCTCAACTGTCTGCACAACCAAATCTGGTCCCAACAATCTTTGTTCACCAACATCGTCCCAACAAATAGGTCAACGACACTTGCGACCATACCAAGCTTCGAATGGAGCCATCTGAATAGTTGCTTGGAAATTGTTGTTGTAAGAAAACTCCACCAAATGTAGATGATCCTCCCATGAACCCTTGAAGTCCCACATGCAAGCCCTCAACATATCTTCAAGAGTTTGGATCGTTCTCTCCGACTGGCCATTTGTTTGAGGATGATAAGCCGTGCCAAACTTCAATCGAGTCTCCAAGCTTTCCTGTAAACTCCTCCAGAAGTGTGCTAAGAGACGGGTGTCACTGTCGGACACGATGCTCGCCGGTACTCTATGCAATCTTACAATCTCCTGCATGTATCGTTCTGCCAAAGTTCCTGTTGATTGACCAACTCGAAAAGGTATGAAATGAGCTGCCTTGGTCAATCGATCAACAATCACCCAACCTTCAATGTTGCCCTTTGGACTCCAAGGTAAAGTCGTCATGAAATCCATGGTCATATGCTCCCACTTTCAAAGAGGAATCGGAAGTGGTTGCAATAAACCAGCAACCCTTTTGATGTTCAGCCTCAACTTGCTGACACCCTAAGCACTCTGCTACAACACGAGCAATCTCCCGTTTCATGCCTTCCCACCAGAATTGCTTTCGTAAATCTCGGTACATCTGTTAGTGTATATGCCCTAGAGGCCATTACTGTATCATACTAGTTTGTATATTACTTGATGGAAGCTTGGGATATTCACCTTGTATAAACAATCTTGCTCAATATAGTAGTATGCTACTTGGTTTGTTTCTACTTCAATGTGTACTTGTGTTTATTTCAGTATATCACTTATACGCATTAGTGGAGCCCTTAGGATCCTTGCTTGATTACCAGCGTTGTGATGGCAATCACACTAGTGGGGGCTGGGTAATCTATAGGCACATCCTTATACAGGTCCCTAGTCGTAGGACTATCGAGACAGGGCATCGATACTCCGGAGTAGACTAGCGTATGCGCTTCTCATCCCAGTGTGGGAGATGGTCTGTCCCACAGCCATCAGTACGTCGTACTGGAGATAGTATACGGGTGCTCGTTGGGTTACGAGTACACTGGACAGGACTCGTGGGGAACTGAAAGGTTGGTATTATACCTATCGTCAGTTATCAGTTCCCAGGTGACATGAGTACAGCTTAGTCCGCTGACTTGACACTGCCACTTCGCCTCGAGTGTGTTCCCACTGCACTTTGATCACTACCCTACCACGGCTCAAAGGAGTCGTGCAAACAGGTGGTGGTTGGGTGCAGTCCCGAAGCACTTGGAGGCAGTGACGGTTAGACAGGATTCGTCTCTCCCGGTATTGGGGGTTGACATCGCGCTGTGTCTAGGAGAGCCATTACACGAGTAGTCCCTGGCCAGGGCAAGCGAGATATACTGGTAGGTTTCCAGTGTTATCTCAGGGTGTTTTGGGCTTCACTCCGACACGACTTGTACCGCTATTGGGGGACTGACGGTTTACCGCCCCCTAGGCCCGACATGCGATGTATCAGACGAACAGACCGGACTGTACGGAGAATGTCACATTCAGACTCAGTAGGAGTTCAGATGGGGTTTCACCTCGTCAGCCTTCTTGTCGGCATCTACCTGGGGACCGTTACGCACAGCTAGTGCCGCTTGCGGTCTGTGGTTAAACCCACTGCCAGCGTAGTGTCGAGTCTTTAGAGTCCCACACAGAGGGTATTCGCCTCTGGGCAAAACAGAGTAGAGGTCGCATGGTTTTGCGACAGGGTTCGTTCTCATCCGCGCACTTGTGCACGTTTGGAGTCCGGACGGATTATACTGGCAGGCTCTGGTTTGAGCCAGATACTGGTATATGTTTTAGGGTTGCTTTTATCTCTTGGTATTCTTGTTCCTCGGAACGAGAATGCAGGTGTGTATGCACAGTTGCTTGAGGCGGAGGATGAGGTTTTTCATTAGGGTTTCGGAACGGGTGCGTATGCACAGTTGACAGTTATCATTTTCCAAACCCTAATGGATTTATGAATTATCTATTAATAATAGTAATTAAATGAGAATTATGTTATGGTTGATTTTTGTTGACTTATTGACCTTGGTTGACTTGTTGACCATTGACCACCATCATGCTTTGAAAGATCCTCCTTGATTCATGCTTACACTTCATTTAAAGAAGCATGATAGTGGTCATTCCAAAAATAACCATCAACTATTCTTATTTCAATTATTATTATTTAGATAATACTTTTCTTTTGCATTATGGTTGCAAGAAAGAGAAAAGATATCTCATTATCTCATTCTTCTTCTCTCTCTTCACTTCATCTTCTTCTTCCTCTAGAAAAGAGAAACCTTCTCATGTGTTGAGAATCCTTCTCTTTAAAAGGAAAAGCAAACCCTAGTCACTCTCTACTCATTCTAGGTTGAAGGTTTAGCAAGCCGGAAACCCTAGTTCACTCAAAGATTGAGGAAGAGCCCAAAGGTCGAACCTTCGAGGTGGATCCATCTTCGACGGAAGAAGGCGACGTAAAGAGAACCATCAACCCCTACAAGATTTCAAGAAGAAGGAGTTCAAGTTTAGGTATAACCTTCATCAGAGTAGCTAACTCTCTTTAGCGTATTTGCTAGTTTAGTTTAGACAACGATCCCGACCTTGTTTAGTCCATGTTGCCTCTTGCGATAAAAATTCGTTTTTTATACCGTTTCCGCCTCCCCGTAAGCACCGGGGGTCGCAATATGGACTTACAGTGGTATCAGAGCCTAACTAAACTTAAACTAGCTTGGTAGTGAAGTGTAACGAAGTTCGGAACCGAAAAAATCACAAAACCGGTAAAACCAAAACCCTAAGTTTCTGTCGAATTTTTTTCTGCTCAAAATGAAAAACTTTATACTTGTAAATTCGGCTCAGGGTTTTGTGAGTGCACCCATGAAAAACGATGACCTAATTCCCTCAAACCGCCGCCCTTCCGCCACACGAGGTAGGCATGTGCGGCGGAAGCGCCGCGGTTTGTCTTCTTCTGTCCATCGATTTTCGTGCAGAGTGTTTGTGTGATGGTTATGGGATTTTTAAAATATATTATATGTGCCCAGATTTTCCAGAACAGAAATTCACTTTTGGGGTCCTATAATTCCGTATTTTTTTCCGAACTTCACTGCACTTTGACTATGATGGTTATATCTGTGATGTTTGCATGTATTGAACGTCGGCTAATCGCTATAAGTCGATTAGTCGGGGTTATACATGATCTGTAATGTGCTGGAATGTGTATATGAATGTGTTGGACTGTCGCGGGTGAATAGCCGGGGTGGATGTGAGATGAGCTTTTGTTTTTCCTTTCATTCATTGTAAATGTAAATTGATGTAATAATTATTATTTGTTTGGCCGCACAACCGGGTCGGGGTTGTAGCCGTCATTGTATAATTCTTTTTACTGTTTTTGCTCCTAGGATAGACCCATGGAGGGGGTGCACAAACTACCGAGTACTTGGCGGGTAGTTTGCCGCACCCGTAGGGGTCTTGGGTGGGGTATTTGCTATTCACCGCGACCGTGTAATCCGCTTTTCGTTGCAGGCTCGAAAGGATTGCGGATTGCTAGTATATCCAATGTATTCATCTGTGATCTGTAATGTCTATCATTGCTTTCTATTTAGGCGTTGCTTATGTTTTACAGCCGCGCTAGCCCAGCCCCCGCTCTGTCGTTAGTTAAGTAACCTAACGAGTGATGACGGGACCCCGTGGCGAATGCGAATGGCATAAGCGTACGTCATATTTTGGTTGTTTTCTGCAATGGTAGGAATTAAATGATGGGACGCATTAAAAGAACTAATGCAAGATAATAAACCAAGTTTAAGTCGATGGAACACTTTCGAAAAAACCACTCGGTTGTTTTCAAAACTAACTTTTAAATGCGGAGCTTGAGCCACTCCTTCTAAAAGCTATCTCGTTCCAATCGATTATATCAAGTTCACTACGTTCACGGTTTCGCCAAAACCATCCGTAGCCCTCCGTCGTTTCATATGAATATTCAACAGTATTCAAGCTGTGTTTGTTGGCCTTAGTCAAGGCACAGTGTTTTGTAGCTGGTGGGTATTCATATGTTGCATAGATAGAATGCGTTGGTTTGGGACAGTCGTATTGCCTTGTTGGCCTTAGTCAAGGGTATATACGGGTGGATTCAAATTAACCTGGATAACGACGGGAAGAACTTGACATGTGACTTATGATTTGTTGGCCTTAGTCAAGGTCATAAGAGCATGGGGCAAAAATCCACATCGGGAGTTTCATAAGTACTGAAACTTGCTAAATTTGCATACCATTTGGAGTGTGATGATTATGGTAGGATTCCTTCATTTTCATCACGCGATGATATTTGGATCCCGATCCTACTGTGAGTATATGCTACTCCTCGGGAAATTTCTCACTAAACGATCAATGCTATAAACCTAGTAGGTGCCTAGAAAGGTGTTAGCGGGGCTACGCCCCCAGGGAAAAGAGGTTATTTAATTAAGGAACTTCGCGAAAGCGTTGGAAAACCTCCCTCGAAGTACCGACACTGGCCTGGCTGAACGGTTAAGCAAGTATTGTACGGTGGGATTGATCCCGGCTAATTCTTCCTTTGTGGTTTGAGGAGGGATTCGAGAGACAGTGGGAGCCATCCTGTTTAGACAAATTAAAAACCATTCTAAACTTGCAAGAGCATCGTGCTAAGTGTTTCTTCTCTCCCCCTGCAGCGACCAAATCGAAATGACTGGACTTAAGTTACTTCTAGATAAAAACATACTGACAGGGCCAAATTACAAAGATTGGCTCAGGAATGTCAAATTGGCAATCTCTTACGACAAGCTGGGGTATCTTCTTACCACCAAAGCTCCCCCCGTCCCAGGTCCCACCTCCAGCGTCGCGGATAAGGAAATCTGTAAGACTTGGGAGATTGACAGCGCGAAGGCCAGGTGCCTCGTACTTGCCTCGATGGACAACGACCATCAGAGGAGGCACGAGAATATGGATTTGGAATCCATATTTCTTCATACAAAAGAACTGTATGGAGAGCAGTCTCGTATCGCAAGATACGAAGTGTCGAAGAAGTTATTTTCGACTAAGTTGGCCGTCGGATCATCGGTAGCAGACCACGTGCTTAAGATGATTGGCTACACTGAGGAGCTCGCGGAACTTGGGACCACGTTGGACAGTGAACTCTATACGGATATAATTCTCCAGTCCCTTCCATCCACTTACGCCCAGTTCATACTGAATTTCAACTTGCAAGAAAAGGAAGTTGAACTTTCAGAACTCCTCAACCTGCTGAGGAGCGCAGAGGGCACCCTACAGAAAGGTAGGGAAACACCCGCTTTGTTTGTAGGAGGATCTTCTTCCTCTAGGTCCAAGGCGAAAGCCAAGGGAAAGAGGAAGAAAGCCCCCGCCAAACCAAGAGGCGGTGTTAGTAAAGTGGGTGCGAAGGGAAAGGAAAAGGCAACAAAGATTGCGGGGAAGCTTGTTGGTAAAGAGGAATGCTTCTATTGTCACAAGAGTGGACACTGGAAGAAAGATTGCAGGGCTTGGAAAGCCAGGACACAGGAACTGAAGCAGGTTGCGGCTTCAGCTTCAGGTGTGTATGTTATTGAAAACTGTCTTTCTATAAACTCTACTTCCTAGGTATTGGATACCGGATCAGGATCTCATATCTGTAATTCTTTGCCGGCGTTGAGGAACCGTAGTGTTTTGAAGGCAGGTGACATGACCCTCAGAGTTGCAAACGGAGCTAGCATGGACGCTAAAGCCGTGGGGGACTATCACCTGGGAATGTCAGATGGGCATGTTTTGGTTTTGCGTAATTGCTTTTTTGTACCCAACGCAACTTGTAATATCATTTCTGTATCTTTGGTTTCTAAAGAAGGTTATGAATTTGCGTTTGTAAGTAATGTTGTAAACATTCACCTTAATCAAGTTCTGATTGGGTCAGGTACACTGAGCAATGGTATATACGTATTAAACCAACCACAGATTTTCAATGTCCAGAATACACACAAAAGAAAGTCTCCAGATATCAATCAGGCTTTCTTATGGCATTGTAGACTGGGTCACATCAATGAGACACGGTTGACTAAGTTACATAAAGAAGGATACTTGGATCCGTTCGAGTATCAGTCTTATGCCACTTGTGAATCTTGTCTCATGGGAAAGATGACAAAGACTCCGTTCACTGGACACGGAGAAAGAGCGAGCGAGCTCTTGGGACTCATACACAGTGACGTGTGTGGTCCAATGTCTACACATGCGCGAAGCGGTTATTCATACTTCATTACTTTCACAGACGATTTCTCTAGGTATGGACATGTCTTCTTAATGAAGCACAAATCCGAGGCCTTTGAGAAATTTCGGGATTACAAGAATGAAGTTGAAAAACAAACAGGCAAAAGTATCAAGATCCTAAGATCGGATCGAGGTGGTGAATACTTGAGTGCCGAGTTCCTGGACTATTTAAAAGAGAATGGAATTCTCTCTCAGCGTACTCCTCCATACACTCCGCAACATAACGGTGTATCGGAAAGGAGGAATCGAACCCTATTGGATATGGTTCGTTCCATGATGAGTAAGGCTGAGTTACCGCGATCTTTCTGGGGATATGCACTAGAAACAGCTGCACATCTCTTGAACCAAGTTCCTACTAAGACTGTGCCTACCACACCATATCAGATGTGGAGTGGGAAGAAACCCTGTCTTAAAGCCTTTAAGACATGGGGATGTCCAGCTTTTGTAAAAAAAGCAGCATGCGGACAAGCTCGAGGCACGCTCAGTACAGTGCAAGTTTGTGGGATACCCAAAGAACTCCAAGGGGTATCTATTCTATTACGCAGAGGAGCAAAAAGTCCTTGTTTCTCGTCATGCCCACTTCTTGGAAACTGAGTTTTTGGAAAATCAGATAAGTGGGAGCGCAGTAGAACTGGATGAAGTTCCAGAACCTTAGACTATTACTGAGAGCTTAGTGGAACCAGAGGGTTCAAAAGAACAGGACATTCCTATGCCGCTCCGCAGAAGTAGTAGGCAGTCTCATCCGCCCGAGAGATACTACGGTTTTCTCATAGACGGGGATAGAGAGGATTGCATCATAGACTATGATGAGCCTACTAGCTTCCAGCAGGCCGTTCAGAGCATAGACTCGGTAAAATGGCTGGATGCAATGCGGACCGAAATGGAGTCCATGTACACCAACAAAGTATGGACGTTGGACATTGCTCCAGACGGGGTAAAACCCGTAGGATGCAAGTGGATCTTCAAAAGGAAGATTGGTGTAGATGGACAGGTTGAGACCTATAAAGCTAGACTTGTAGCAAAGGGTTTCCGTCAAAGACCTGGCTTGGACTATGACGAAACCTTTTCTCCAGTGGCTATGCTGAAATCCATTCGGATCCTTCTTGCCATTGCTGCCTTCCACGATTATGAGATTTGGCAGATGGACGTAAAAACCGCTTTTCTAAATGGAAATTTAGAGTAGTGTGTCTATATGGATCAGCCAGAGGGTTTCATTCAGAGTGGGAGCAGCGGAAAAGTGTGCAAGTTGCTTAAGTCCATCTATGGACTAAAGCAGGCATCGCGGAGTTGGAACATCTGTTTTGATGAGACGGTCAAGGAATTTGACTTTATCAAAAATCCAGATGAACCATGCATCTATAGTAGATTTGTAGCGAGAACTGTAGTATTCCTTGTTTTATACGTGGATGACATTCTCTTAATAGGAAATGACATTCCTATGCTACAATCTGTCAAAGGTTTCTTGTCACACAGGTTCTCCATGAAAGACCTGGGTGATGCCTCTTACATCCTGGGGATCCGGATCCATCGTGATAGATCCAAGAGGATATTAGGACTTTCACAGTCCAGGTACATCGACACCGTACTGAAAAGATTCAGTATGGAAGATTCCAAGCGCGGTAACTTACCGGCTTGTCACGGGATCACCCTCTCTAAAGAGATGTCTCCCAAGACTGATTTGGAGAGGGATCGCATGTCTATTATACCCTACGCTTCTGCGGTAGGCTCTATAATGTATGCGATGTTGTGTACCAGACCGGATGTAGCTTATGCACTGAGTGTAGTAAGCCGGTATCAGTCAAACCCTGGGGAGAAACATTGGATAGCAGTAAAGAACATTCTCAAGTACCTGAGGAGGACTAAGGAGATGTTCTTGGTGTATGGCGGGAAAGACCTCCAGATCGAGGCCTTTGCTGACTCCAGCTTCCAGAGTGACAAGGATGATTCCAAGTCCATGTCGGGTTTTGTCTTTACCCTCAATGGAGGGGCGGTGTGTTGGAAGAGTTCCAAACAGGAAACCGTTGCAGACTCAACTATGGAAGCGGAATACATCGCTGCATTTGATGCCGCAAAAGAAGCTGTCTGGATAAGGAAGTTCTTAAAAGAACTTCAGGTGGTTCCGTCCATTGTTGACCCAGTACCTCTGTATTGCGACAACAACGGGGCTATAGCTTTAGCAAAGGAACCCAGGTCCCATCAGAGATCCAGGCACATCTTGAGGCGGTATCACCTGATCAGGGAGATCGTGGATCGCAAGGAGATCGAGGTTCGGAGGGTTGCTTCAGAAGAAAACACTGCAGATCCATTCACCAAGGCCTTACCCCAGACTCAGTTCGAGCGGCTGATCGAGATGATAGGTCTTCGGTACGCCAGTTCATGGCCTTAGTGCAAGTGGGAGATTGTTAGTGTATATGCCCTAGAGGCCATTACTGTATCATACTAGTTTGTATATTACTTGATGGAAGCTTGGGATATTCACCTTGTATAAACAATCTTGCTCAATATAGTAGTATGCTACTTGGTTTGTTTCTACTTCAATGTGTACTTGTGTTTATTTCAGTATATCACTTATACGCATTAGTGGAGCCCTTAGGATCCTTGCTTGATTACCAGCGTTGTGATGGCAGTCACACTAGTGGGGGCTGGGTAATCTATAGGCACATCCTTATACAGGTCCCTAGTCGTAGGACTATCGAGACAGAGCATCGATACTCCGGAGTAGACTAGCGTATGCGCTTCTCATCCCAGTGTGGGAGATGGTCTGTCCCACAGCCATCATTACGTCGTACTGGAGATAGTATACGGGTGCTCGTTGGGTTACGAGTACACTGGACAGGACTCGTGGGGAACTGAAAGGTTGGTATTATACCTATCGTCAGTTATCAGTTCCCAGGTGACATGAGTACAGCTTAGTCCGCTGACTTGACACTGCCACTTCGCCTCGAGTGTGTTCCCACTGCACTTTGATCACTACCCTACCACGGCTCAAAGGAGTCGTGCAAACAGGTGGTGGTTGGGTGCAGTCCCGAAGCACTTGGAGGCAGTGACGGTTAGACAGGATTCGTCTCTCCCGGTATTGGAGGTTGACATCGCGCTGTGTCTAGGAGAGCCATTACACGAGTAGTCCCTGGCCAGGGCAAGCGAGATATACTGGTAGGTTTCCAGTGTTATCTCAGGGTGTTTTGGGCTTCACTCCGACACGACTTGTACCGCTATTGGGGGACTGACGGTTTACCGCCCCCTAGGCCCGACATGCGATGTATCAGACGAACAGACCGGACTGTACGGAGAATGTCACATTCAGACTCAGTAGGAGTTCAGATGGGGTTTCACCTCGTCAGCCTTCTTGTCGGCATCTACCTGGGGACCGTTACGCACAGCTAGTGCCGCTTGCGGTCTGTGGTTAAACCCACTGCCAGCGTAGTGTCGAGTCTTTAGAGTCCCACACAGAGGGTATTCGCCTCTGGGCAAAACAGAGTAGAGGTCGCATGGTTTTGCGACAGGGTTCGTTCTCATCCGCGCACTTGTGCACGTTTGGAGTCCGGACGGATTATACTGGCAGGCTCTGGTTTGAGCCAGATACTGGTATATGTTTTAGGGTTGCTTTTATCTCTTGGTATTCTTGTTCCTCGGAACGAGAATGCAGGTGTGTATGCACAGTTGCTTGAGGCGGAGGATGAGGTTTTTCATTAGGGTTTCGGAACGGGTGCGTATGCACAGTTGACAGTTATCATTTTCCAAACCCTAATGGATTTATGAATTATCTATTAATAATAGTAATTAAATGAGAATTATGTTATGGTTGATTTTTGTTGACTTATTGACCTTGGTTGACTTGTTGACCATTGACCACCATCATGCTTTGAAAGATCCTCCTTGATTCATGCTTACACTTCATTTAAAGAAGCATGATAGTGGTCATTCCAAAAATAACCATCAACTATTCTTATTTCAATTATTATTATTTAGATAATACTTTTCTTTTGCATTATGGTTGCAAGAAAGAGAAAAGATATCTCATTATCTCATTCTTCTTCTCTCTCTTCACTTCATCTTCTTCTTCCTCTAGAAAAGAGAAACCTTCTCATGTGTTGAGAATCCTTCTCTTTAAAAGGAAAAGCAAACCCTAGTCACTCTCTACTCATTCTAGGTTGAAGGTTTAGCAAGCCGGAAACCCTAGTTCACTCAAAGATCGAGGAAGAGCCCAAAGGTCGAACCTTCGAGGTGGATCCATCTTCGACGGAAGAAGGCGACGTAAAGAGAACCATCAACCCCTACAAGATTTCAAGAAGAAGGAGTTCAAGTTTAGGTATAACCTTCATCCGAGTAGCTAACTCTCTTTAGCGTATTTGCTAGTTTAGTTTAGACAACGATCCCGACCTTGTTTAGTCCATGTTGCCTCTTGCGATAAAAATTCGTTTTTTATACCGTTTCCGCCTCCCCGTAAGCACCGGGGGTCGCAATATGGACTTACAACATCTTCGTGCCTCTCGGATGTACGGAACATGCTGAACTGCGCGCCTCCTTCATGAGTTCCTCACGAATAGCTGTAATACTCGACAAGTCTAAGAAAGCTTCTGATCTCTACAACATTCTTCGGAATCGGCCAATCTCAAACTGTTGTAATCATTTCGGGATCAACGGTGATTCCATCTCCAGACACGACATGTCCCAAAACTTCACCTCTTTAAGCCAAAACTCGTACTTGCTCTTCTTTGCATACAATCTTTCTTGCCTCACTGTCCGCGGTGCGATCACCAAATATTCTGCATGCTCTTCACTGCTCTTGGAGTAGACCAGAATATCATCAATAAATACCACTATAAATTGGTCCAAGAATGGTGAAAAGATTCATCTCGTCAAGTCCATAAATATCGTCGGTGCGTTCGTTACTCCGAAGGGCATCACTAATACTCGTAATGTCCATACCGAGTTCGGAACACAGTCTTGCAAATATCCTCTGGTTTAACTCAGACCTGATGATATCCGGACCGCAAATCCAGCTTCGAGAATATCCCCGCGCCATCAAGCTACTCGAACAATTCGCCATGCGAGAGATCGGGTACTTGTTCTTAATAGCCACCCGGTCTAATTCTCGACAATCGATCCACATCCTCCTTGTGCCATCTTTCTTCTTTACTAGAAGAACTGGAGCTCCCCAAGACGAGTTACTGCTTCGAATCCAGCCCTTCACAAGTAATTCAGTAACCTACTTCTTGACTTCATCCAACTCCACTGGTACCACTGGATAATACGCTTTAGATACTGGCGCTGCACCAGGAATAAGATCAATTGTGAACTCCACGCCTCACTTCGGCGGTAAACCTGATATGTCTTCAAACACGTCCATGAAATCTCGGACAACAGCTGGTGCTTCATCTTTAACAACCTTCATCGACGAAAGAACATTAGTTGTCGGCCTAGCCCTAAACTCGACTGGCCCGATAGAACTGCTTCCTCCAGACAACCTCTGGGTGTCCGGGAATCTGGAAATTCGCTTTCTTTGCTCTACACTCAATGTGAGCATGGAAAGTGCTGAAAAATCCATTCCCAAGACGACTTCATAACTGCCGGTATCAATCACCAAGAAATCTGCAAATAACTCCCGTCCGCCAACAACAACAGAACAATCCTTACACCCTCTATTAGTTATGATTTTCCCATTCCCAGCGTGTATGTCCCAAAACTAAACAGGGTCGTGCAAGCCTTCGAGTGTATAGTAATAAACTTGGACGACATAAATCAATGGGACGCACTAGAATTGAAAAAACGCTAATGCGAGAAAACCATGAACAAGTAGGGTACCTGAAACGACTTCCTCTGGAGCTTTAGCCTCTTCAGCCATCAGGGTACAGGCTCGAGCTTGATTGGGTCCCTGAGTTAACAGCTTCTTCTCCTGGAACTATCTCCGCGGTGGCTTCTGAGTATCTTCCTTCAACCGTAGTTTCGATGGACAAGTATCAATGGTGTGATCCGTTGATCCGCAAATAAGACAAAGTCCAAGCCTCTTACGACAATTTCTTCGATAATGACCCGGTCGTTGGCAGTAATCGCACAACAACCCTCCCTTTCGCTCGGGCAAAATTGGCTTCTTCATTGGTACAACGCCACGCCTGTCCACCGGAATACCTTTGCGTCCATGTGCTCGGTTCGGTGCAAATGTCGGCTTCCGTGCTGTAACTGCTGGCTGCGGTGTACCCCCGGTCTTCATTGATAGACTCTGCTGCTCTCGGGCTGCTGTAAGTACTTGTGAGAAAGTGGTCAAACCCAGGGAGACAATCTGCCTCTGGATGTCCACATCCAAACTGCGCATGAACCTTCTTTCCCTATCAGCATTGCTGGCAACCAAAGGTCCCGTGAATCTGCTGAGCCGCGTCCACTCAGCTACATGTATATCTACAGGTGCGCCGTTCTGCTTCAAACTGACGAATTTTTCCTCCATTTCCTCCCATGCAGTCCGCGGGAAGAACTTCTCTAAGAAACTCCTCGAGAAATCCGCCCAACTGATCGGCTTAGGCAAGCGGGTCTCTTCCATAAGCCACCATTCACGGGCGTAGTCTACCAACTGGATGCGTACCACATCCACCCTCTTATCCTCTGGGATCTGTGCCGCAATGAGTAAATTCTCCGTATCAACCAGCCACTGCTCTGCTGGCAACGACTCCTCCAGGCCAGTAAAGACAGACGGACAAAGTCTCCTGAAATCCGCCACGGTTCCCACACGATCCACTGGTCTGGCCACAACATTACTTACAGACTGCTGAATGGTCCGCAAACCTTCCTGAAAAGATTCAGCTTGCTGTTGGATCAGCTCGGCCTGTCGCTTTTGGTTTTCCAACATCCCACGTATTACTCCAAGCATAGCGGCTTCGTCAACCGCCTATAGTACGTCTTCAGATTCTTGTCTGCCATATTCCTGAAATCAAAACACCCAAGGATTAGCATGACAACAGATTCAAAATGTAGATCAAGGATAGAACTCCGAGTTACTTAAATAGAGTACCGTATTTTAACTATGCCGCGGTATCATAGCTACAATTACATAACTCCACCCAAGTCTCCTAAGTTCTAGAGATAAACAAAGGATCAGGTTTCGAATCGATATGCAAAGGAGGTCTGCACATCGTAAAAGTATAATCAGAAAGAGGTTAAGATTCAAGAATGGTAAAACGGTAAGGTGGCAGGACATGTTTCCTAATCATGCGTATTATGATTCATGTATGGAGTCCAATACCCAACTACAAAAGAATCAACCAGATTAACCTATGGCTCTGATACCAAAACAACCATGTCACGCCCGGCTTCCCAGAGTACACTAAAGTAGGCACGTGTCATAGCCAACCATGCTACCTGTGGATATGAATTATCCTTCCACAGTCACATTACGGCTGTAGAGATATCAAGAACAAAATAAAACTATCTAGCACATGTCCATAAGCGAAAATAAAATGAGTCAAAAATAAATAATGCGGAAGCAAAAGATCCAATACAAGAATAACTGGAATGTATGTCCCATAATGGGGGCTCACATCAGGAATGAAATACTGAAAATAAAAGAACTAACTACTAACGAGTCCTCACTGCTCAACCTGCTGACTGAAGTACTCCTGCTCGGACTGCAGCAAAGGTAAGGAATCTGGGCCATGCAAAACCCAGACGTCAGCGCGTCATAATATCAAGCAATAATATTAACAGGGGTAGTAAGACATGCAAGTATGAGTATGAACAAGAATATAATGAGAATATATAACAGTGAATGTGTCCGTATAAGTGAAGTGCAGAGGTATCTAAACTGTGCTACAGGGTCATCTATTCTAAAGTCTTCGAAACCAAATAATGTAATCCTCAACGTAACTCATCGGTGGTTATTCCGTAACGCTCGGAAAGATGGCAAACAATAGGTATTCCGTAACGCCCGGAAAAACGGCAAACAATGGGTATTCCGTAATGTTCGGAAAAACGGCAAACAATGGGTATTCCGTAACGCCTGAAAAAACGGCAAACAATGGGTATTCCGTAACGCCCGGAAAAACGACAAACAATAGGATGGCCCTTTGAGTTACGTTCAGTTACAATACTGATTTCCCTATACCCCCAAGTTATATGTGTTCAAGTCAAGTTTTAAATATTCTAGCACTAATGCCAACACATGATCAGGCAAGTACATGTTTGTCTGGATAGACAACAGGAACGGTCCGTGAGGACTACAGGACAGGTTTGTTGGCATTAGACGCAAGATCAGGTAACAGGTAAAGCCATGGTATGTCAGGTCAAGCCGGGTAGTGTATATAAGTGTCATGTCATATCAAGAGTCGTACGGTACCATGTCGGGTCAGGTAATATGTGTAGCAAGTCATGTCAGGGTATACAAGATATCATGTGGGTGCCCATAATCAACTAGCATCATCATAGTTATAAATAAACAAGCATGGGTATCATCAGAACAATAAACTGGCACACGTAATATGACATGCAAATAGGTACAGGTTAAATTATTAGATGTACGGTTATCAGTTTGAGTTTAAGAGATGGTTTCAACATTACATGCATACAGTATGATAATTATGGATGTTAAAATCATGTTAACAAGTATTAAGTAATTTTAGGGATGCAATGATATATATTTAATGGATGAAATTATAACTAAAACAGGTTAAAATGCACACGGGTGTCCGATGGAGTGAAACTATAGAAAGAATACCATAGGCTATGTCAATAGTTAAAATGTGATTAAACATATAAATGTGGTTATTAGGTTTGGTAAAGTGAATGCATCGGGTAGGTTTCAAGTTTGAAGCTAAATGTAAACGAAATATCGCACGGTTAACTTAGAATTCTTAACTTAGATTCTATCTATAGATTTAACATGAAAGTAAATAAATAAATATAGGAATATCATGTATAGCATGTAGCAAGTTTCACTTGCCTCGACGGATTCAAGAAACGGTAAACGGAACGTGACGCGTCGGCGGGGAAAGTCGTGACGCGCGCACGGTACGCGGAATGAGTCCAAACAAGGCACAAGTGGATCACACGGGTCAGGCACACTCGTTGGGTCGTCGGGATCGTCGTCGGCACGACCGGATTCCGACAAGTCAAAGGACAGAGAACATTAAAAGAGAAGAAAATTATAGAAGAGAGAAGAAGAAAAGAATGGGAGGAAGGAAAAGAATGAGAAGAGAAAGAGTTGCTTACTGGATATGCAGAGGAGTGATGGCATCGACGGTGATGATCGGAGGAACTCCGGCGAGGCTAGGGTTTAATTTTTAGAGGAGTTAGGGTTAGGTTAGGGTGATGATGCTCGGGTGTGCATGGGTGAGTGGGAAAAGGAGAGAAGGAGATTAAGATGGTGATGAGGGCGACGAGGAGGATGTCGACGAGGGCTGAGGAGCGGGTAAAAATAGAGTTAGGGTTTATCTTTGGTGGTTGTCTCGTGGCGAGGAGGCATGGGCTGTTTAAAGAAACAGCGAAGAAGAAGAAGACATAGAGGGAGGTGACGAGATGCGAGGCGCGGTGACGGGAATCGAGAAATACAAAGTATTCGCGAGAGGTGAGAGAGTGGGTGCGAGAGGAGAGAGAAAGGGGAGAGAGAGAGAGCTCGTCGCAGAGAGAGAAAGAGAAAGGGAAAGGAGAGATGCGGAGAAACGGTGGGGCCCGGTAATATACAAGGGGTTTCCTGATTGGTTAAAGGAAATATATGAGAAAAGATCCAAGAGAAAGAGAGATTTGGGGAGAAAGAGAGAGAGAGTGACATGGGCCCAGTAGAATAAAAGAAAGGTCCTGGTTGGTTGAAAGAAAAATAGGGGAAAGATATAAGAGAAAATCTGCACAGTTATAAAAGATTTTAAAATCGTTTTAAGATATATAATAAACTGAAAAGATATTTAGATATAAATTTTAAAACTCAAACAATTGAATTTTAGCGGGATGTAAAAACATTTCAGAAAATCGTCCGGGTCGGGCCCAAAATCTTGAATTTGAAACATGAAAATTATTGGCAAGTTCCAAAAATTAAAATGAAGGATTTTTGTAACAGAAAAGCATACACCCAAGAATGGACGCACATACGTGCGCGTAACCGTCCAAACACGTCTGTTTCACTGAACGGGACGAGAACACGATGCAAAGACGCTACCACAGGGTTAAGGGTATCAAGCAGGCCATGTCAAGCATTTTTAAATTATTTTAAGTGACTTAAAATGGTTATATGCAAGAATAAGAAATGTTAGCGTAGTTTATAATTTAGAGACAATGAGCCTAAGTAAACAGGTCAAAATAAAAGTAAATTACCATTTGCAACCAAACATGATAAATGAAACAAATACCACAAACAACACATACGGTAACTGGAATTGATATAACTGGACTGGGTTGTTACACCAGTGATTCTCCCCAGGATCTTTTGATACCATCTCACTACAACTAGTGAGAATCCTAACATCCAATTAGATCTATCTCATAGATATAAAACCCAGTTTAAGAGGTATCACCTTGATCCTATATGGAGAATCCTTGTGATAAGCGGAGATTGACCGAGCGTAGCATAAGAAACTCCTTCCCTATCAAGAGTATGTCATTCACGTACAATACGAGGATCACCACCATACTCTTTACTACCTTTTTGTATATACAAGGTTCATCTACCATTTTGATGAAGTCAAACTCTTTGACTACCACATCAAAACAGACGTTCCAACTCCGTGATGCCTGCTTTATCTCATAAAACATCTTGCACACCTTTCTGCTGCTCCACTGTCTACGAAGCCCTCTGGCTGTGTACTTATAGATGCTCTCTTCTGAATCATCATTTAGAAAAGCTGTCATGACACCCAACCGCCAGATATCGTAGTCATGGTATGTAGCAGTGGCAAGTAGGATCTGGATGGACTTAAGCCTAGCTTTGAAAGTCTCAACTTTTCCATGTACACCAAGTAATCTTCCTAAGATTTACTTGCTTCTGATGGGATTTAACCCTTAAGATAAAGCAACCAAAGTCCATACTTTGTTGGTGTATAAGGATTCCATCTCAGATCGCTTAGCATCCAGCCATTCTTACAGAGTCCCCACTCTTGATGGCCTGCTCGAAACAAGTTGGGTCATCATCTCATGATGCAATCCTCACTCCCACTGTCATAGAGAAACCGAAGTATCTCTCAGGTGGATGAGGAACGCTACTAGATCGGCGGAGAGGCAGAGGTCCATTAGAAACTATTGAATCCTTTGGGTTTACCAAATCATCAGCTGCATTTTTTATAGCTGGAACTCTTTCCAGTTCCATCTCATGACCACTAATTTCTTCACAAGAAATTCCCTTTCACAAAGGTGGTATGCTGAGAAACAAAACATCTTTTGTTCCTTGGTTTGGTAGAAGATATTCCTTTGCGAATGCTTGGGATATCCAACAAACTTCTACAGAACTGACTTTGCCTCGAGTTTTTCCGGATTATGCATTTAGACATAGGCTGGACAACCCCAAATCTTAACATACTTAAGATATGGGTTCTTCCCATTCCATATCATATATGAAGTGGCAGGCAACTGATTTGGTTAGAACCCTATTCAATATGTATGCAGCTTCATAAGTGCATAACCCCAAAAGGAAATAGGAAACTCGGTAATACTCATCATAGAGCGCACCATATCAAATAGGGTGTGATTGCTCCGCCCCGAAACACCGACGTGCTGTGGCGTATACGGAGGAGTAATGCTGAGAGAGAATCTCATTCTCCTTTCGAATAGCCCAGGAATCCCGTGCTCAAGTATTCTCCTCCCTGATCACATCAAAGGACATAATACTTATACCCATTTTGGTTCTCTACTTCTAACTCATATTCATTGAATTTCTTAAAAGGTTCAGACTTGTGTTTCAATAGGAACATATGTCTGAATCTTGAGAGATAAACAGTGAATGTAATGAAGTAGAAAGAACCGGTCTTAGCATGTGTAGACAGGGGACCTTACATACATCATCATGTATCAATCCCAAGAGTTTACTAACTCTTTCTCTGTTTCCAATAAACAGAGCTGTGGTCATCTTATCTTTGTGACATGACCGGCAAGTTTCACAAGATGTAAATTCAAACAGATTTAAATATGCATCTAAATGTAATTTCAGCTAGTCAGGTCACATTGATATGACCTAGTCTATAATATCTCAAGAAGGATTTGTTCATTTCTGAACTCTTCCTCTTGTGTGTGTTCTATACGTTAAAAACTTTGGTTTGATTTAGAACGTCTATGCTTTTAGATAACGTGCCTGAACTGATCAACTCTTGATATTGATATGATGTTGTATATCAGGTTCGGTATGATGTTGTATATCAGGTTCAAAAAATTATCCAACAATACAAAATTATATTCTTCTTTATTAAATAAAGATACTGATATGATGTTGTATATCAGGTTCAGTATCTAATAACATTCGTTCAGAATCAATGTATTCTGGTAAGACTGGGTGATAACTGCCAACAGACTTGGCTGCAACACTAGCACCATTTCCAATTCTTGAAACTTATCACCCAATCTCAGTTCTCTTCCTATCTATAGACCATGTAACATAATACATATGTGGGATCCTGATCCGGTATCTCATACCCAGGACGTAAAGGATATTGAGAAACAGTTCTCTGTAATGAACACACCCAAAGAAGATGTATCAGCATGCACTTTCTTAGTTTGGGCGGCACGGGAATTCTGGTTATCCGCAATTTCCTGCTCTGTCTTATAAAATTTATAAGTTGGAGTGGGACCAACGTTCCCTAGCACAGTATAACAAGCGGGTTCGGTCAATACATCCGTATTATTATCTTTATTAAGGCGTGATATGGTCGCTACCTGGAGAAAGAGAGAAGAAAACACTCAGCGTATGCACTTGAAAAATTAGATTGGTTATTAATATACCTAATGAGGATGTCTCCCACTGTTTTAGTCAAATCTTCCTTCAAACCATAAAAGGAAAGACTAGTCGGGATTAATTACACCCTACAAGTGTTGGCTATAATGCCCTTAAAGCAATTATCATAGTCACATGCACATGATTGTGATGATTGAGGAAGGGCTTGTACCGGTAAAACAGTCTTACTCGAGATGATAGCATGCTATCTGGTTTGTCTTTATCATCATTATAGAGCCCATAGGATTCTTGCTTGACCACCGGCATTATGATGGCGATCATATACGTGGGAGCTGGAGATCTATAAGCGCATCCTTAAAAGTCCCTAGTCGTGGGAGTATCGAAACTGGGCATCGATACTCCAGTGTAGACTGGTGTATACTTATCTAGACCCTGACGAGGGGCGGTGGCCAGTCTCACAAGACATTGGTGTTAGTTGTTCACCTAAGATAGTATATAGGTGCTCATTGGGTTATGAGTACACTGGACGGACTCGCCGGGAACATGCTAGTTGGTATTATACCTATTGTCAGATAGGAATTCCCTGGTGACATGTGTACAGGTTAGTCTGTCGACCTGGGATCGTCATTTGTCTCGTGTGAGTTCCCACTGTGCTTTGATTACTACCCTACCATGCTCAAAGGAGACGTGCAAACAGCTTTTAGTTGGGTACAGTCCCGAGCCACATGGAGGCAGTGAGCGGATCATCAGGGATTCGTCTTTCTCGGTATTGGGGGGTTGATGTTGCACAGTGCACGGATGGCCATCACCTGAAATCCTCGGCCGGGGTAGTGGAGAATTACTGATTTGGATTAGCAGTTTCTCAGGAGGTGATGGGCTTCATGCCGACACGAATTATCGCGTTATTAGGGGTCTGACTTTATCCACCATCCTAGACTCGATATGCGATACTCTTAGACGAACAGACCAGACTGTACGGATATTGTCACTGACAGGCTCAGTAGGGGTTTGGATGAGTTTGCTCATCGGCCTTCCTTTCGCTCCATACCTGGGTAGCCGTTACGTACAGCTAGTGCCGCTGACGTGCTTATGGTTAAACCCACTGCCAGCGTATTGACGAGTCTTTAGAGTCCCACACAGAGGGTTCCCTGGTTCTGGCGAAATGATGTAGTAGCCGTATTGGATACGTGCAGGATTCCGATCGATTGATGTACTTTGCATCTGGACTTTCGATCGGACAGTTGATAATACTGGTCGGCTCGGGTTTGAGCCGGATTATTAAATCAGGTATTGATTTAATAATTTACGTATATGTATTTCGATACGTATATTCTAGTATTATATTCTTTGTGTTATTCTATCTCTTTTGGTGTTCGTATTTCGGTACGGATACAGGTATGTATATACAATAGAATGTAATCCGTATTTTTTACCGGATAACATTCTAGAAGGTGCCACCTCATTTTTGGTTTGACCATTTTATTAAATGGATAAATGAGGTGGAAAATAGCTTGATGAGGTATGGTGACAACCATGCTTGGAATAGTGCTCATAAATGAATTGTTAATTCATTTGTGTGCACTATTCAAGCATTGTAGGATTTTAAAATGGAAAAATGGTTTTTTACAAAACCAAGCAAGCTTGATTTTCTCTTTCCATGGTCTTCATTTTTTGTGCATGCTAAGTTTTTCCACTTGAGTTTGAGCTCCTCCTCCTTCACCATTAGCTTCACTTCCTCTAGCTTTCATGCTTGCTTCCACCTTCTTCATGATAAGAGATAGCAACCACTTAGTATACTTTCTACACTACATCCTAGGCTCTCTAGGGTAGCATCCCAGAGACTCTAGTTGCTCCATTAGCATCTTGGTGTGGAGCTAGAGCCGGAATTACATCTCTCGGGTGGATCGTCTTTGATGAAGGAAGACCGGCGACCAATTTCGTTCGAGCATGCCTTAAGGAGCCATGGAGAAAGATGAAGACCCGAAGGACTAGATTCGTTCGGTATAATCTTTCTAACATAGTAGTTTAAAACCTCTTATTAGCTAATATAGTGTTCATGGGTTCGATCTTGGGATTGGGTTCCGTCGGCGCCAGATTTTTATTCGTCGTTTTTGTTCCGCATCGGCAACTTTTGATGGCCAAGGCGCCGGCATAACCCAGCAGTGGTATCAGAGCCACCCATAAACCATTACTAGCTAGGTTGCACAAGTTAGAATATCGATCGAACGAATTTTTCGAATCATTATTCCAAATTTGCTAAGTTTCTGTCGATTTTCAAACTTGCTCAAAAAATCTTTCTGTATAGCTTAAAAATCCGTGAAAGCAATTTTAGAGAACCACAAGAAATTTGGAAGCATGATTCGATTTTTTGGCCGCGGAACCGCCGCACAACATGCCATTTGGCGTCGGTTCCGCCGCTCTTTTGTGGCCAAATGCGTCCAAATTTTTTCTGCCACTCTCTGACATGGAAAAATGATTTTTGTGATATATGGTTTTGGCCCAGAATCTTTTGAGTACTGGATTTGCTTTTGGGGCCTTTACGGACAAATTTAGTCGATCAAAATTTTAACTGTGTAATTTTTCAGTACTTTACATTTCTATCTGTGACCATGAATGTCATTTGATCGGTAAACCTGTAGGACCACGGCAGGGCACCGGCCGTCTATCCGAGACCAAAATACGAAAACAAAAACTTTTCTTTAACTAGAAACCGGCGCTACCGCGGACTATAAAACCCGGATCGGACCATTAACCTACTACTAGCTAATTAGAGAAAGGGTAGAGAGCTATACCGAGCGATCCGTGTCCTTCGGTCTTCGGCTACCATCCCGATCTCCCCGCGGCATCTCCGGTCTCGATCTCCTCGTCGGAAAGGGCACCACATCACCAAGTGTTTTTACGGGCTCCCACCTCTGGACCGAGGCAACTCGGACACGAAGTTGGCAAGCCGACGTGTCCAAGATTGCTGTAGACTGAGTGTAGAAAACTTTTGTCTCAAGGGGTTAGTGAAGTTGCCATTTTGGATGGAGGAATGAACTATGGAGATGAGGTAAGAAATCTTTGTTGCAAACAAATGAGAATGAGAACAAAAATCCTCTTTTAAAATTTTGGACAGCCCCCACCCTCCTTGTAGTGGCCGGCCATGATAGGCATGGGAAAAGTCAAGGGGGTGATTATAAGAAAAAAGGTGGGTGATTATGAAAAACAATGATCACAACTAAGTCAAAAACCCATCACCAATCTCATCTTAAAAAGCAAGTAATGATGAACCATCATGAACCCTCCACTTACAAAAAACACCCTCCACTTTGTAAAATCCACTTTTACAAATAAGCCTCTCCCATCAATTTTCAGCTAAAGAAAGAACAAAGGAAAAATGGCCGAAACGGAATGCAAACTGGAAACTTCAAAAAGTGATCCGATAATAAATTGCAGGAAAACCCCACGACTGTATATACATACCCGCATTTGTATTGCGACCGAATACAAATGCAATGAGAAAAAATCTACACTGTACAATACTAGGATCCGGCTTAAACCAAAACCCGCTAGTATTATCCGTCCGATCATGATCCGTGCAATACCGCACGTATATGATCGAACCCTGCCATATATCCATACGGCTTCTACAGCGTTTCGCCCGAAACTTGAGAAACTGTCTGTGGGGGACTCTAAAGACTCGTTAATATTTTGGCTGTGGATTTAACCACTAGCACGTCAGAGGTATTAGCCATACGTAACGGGCTAACGGGTATTGACCAAAAGGAAGTCGATGAGCGAACTCATCCTGACACCCTACTGAGCCTGTCAGTGACAATATCCGTACAGTCCGGTCCGTTCGTCTATGAGCATCGCATGGCGGGCCTAGGGGGTTGGTAAAAGTCAGACCCCTAAAAGCGGTACAAGTCGTGTCGGAGTGTAGCCCAGAACACCCTGAGATACTACTGGAATACCTACCAGTAAATCTCCTGCCTCGGCCGAGGGCTTTGTGTAATGGCTCTCCTAGACACTGCGCGATCTCATCCCCAATACCGGGAGAGACGAAACCCCTGCCGATCCACTCACTGTCTCCATGTGGCTCGGGACTGTACCCAACTAAAACCTGTTTGCACGACTCCTTTGAGTCGTGGTAGGGTAGTAATCAAAGTACAGTGGAAACTCACACGAGACAAATGACGATCTCAGGTCGATGAACTAACCTGTATACATGTCACCAGGGAACTGCTATCTGACGTCTGGTATAATACCAACTAGCATGTTCCCGGCGAGTCCTGTCTGGTGTACTCAAAACCCAATGAGCACCTATATACATCTTAGGTGAACCAACTGACACCAGTGGCTTGTGAGACCGGCCACCGCCCCTCGTCGGGGTCTCGACTGTATACACTAGTCTACTCTGGAGTATTGATGCCCTGTCTCGAAAACTCCCACGACTAGGGACTTTTTAAGGATGTGCTTATAGACCCCAGCTCCTACGTATATGATCGCCATCATACTGTTGGCCGTCAAGTAAGAATCCTAAGGGCTCTATCAACGCGCAATAGTGACCTGTAAGGTCACCTAAAACAATACACGATGATAAAGATAAACCAGATAGCATACTATCATCTTGAGTAAGACTGTCCTACCGGCATAGGTCCTCCCTCAATCATTGCAATCACGTGCCTGTGATCCAATAATTTACTCTGAGGGCACTATATCCAACAATCTCCCACTTGCACTCAAGGCTAATTATTGCGATGTCGCATACTCACAGCCCGTGTGATACCGAACACCCAACTCCTCTACTAATCAGTCTCACAAAACCCATTTGCGAAACTAATTCGTTCGAGGAATAGCCTCAGTGAGTGGATCCGCTCTGATGTTTCCTTTTATGTCTCTCTTTATCTCAAGTTAGCGGAGAAAGCCATCTCCCGAAATGAGCAATACCTGTCTTAGAATATGTCTGGATATCTGATGGGACCTAATTCATAAATGAACTCCAAATCCAAACTTCTTAGACTGTATCGTTAACTGAACTTAATCAGTATCCTGCGTCATGCCTCCCTCAGTGTCACGACCCAAAGTTTGGCACGTGACCGGCACTTAACCACGTAACGTATACAGGCGTAACGCGACTAAGTGAACCGAAAACCCAGAAATCAAACCAGTAAAAGTATAGAGTGTTATAAGTTTTAAATGAAAGCACTTACTAACATGTTAAGAAATTGTCACGTCCCGAAAGTACGGAACAAGACCGGCACTTAAACTACGAACGTCTCGAGGCGTACGTAATCTAAGTAAACCGAAAACCCAGAAATCCAAACCAAAAAAAGTAGTAGAGTGAAGGAAAACAAATTTAAAACAAGAAGTTTCAATAGCATAAGCCGAATTATGCGGGTTTTAAAAAAAACATTAAAAATTTCCTGAAAATTTCGGCAGTCTCCTTTGAAAATACTGGCCCCCAAACGAGATACAACATGAATAGTATACGAAATCAATTAAAAGGCATCCCCAAGCGGGAGCTAGCTCTTCGTCAATCGACGGTCACAACCACACAAGCAATATAATATACAACGCCAACGGCGAGGATCAAAATTCAAAAGGAAACTCAAAACCACAAGAAAACCACAGAAATATAACCCGCGACTCTAAGGTCGAAGGAATAACATCACTGGTCTCTATCTCAAAATAAATACATGTTTTGGTTGATGGAACTTCTAGATACAACAGAATAATGATATACAAGATATATAATGGGGGGTACGATACAAGTAAACCCACCTACTAGCAAATCACCCGATGGAAACTATGCCCGCAAGCCGAAATGAAACCTGTACGGCAAACCTGCAAGAAACTGGGGCACAACGGGGGTGAGTTGCCAACTCGTGAATAGAAAAATATCTACGAATAGAAATCGCATAAATAACACAATCCTAGGTCAATGATCATAATATAACCTCAAATATATGTATAACATGCAGCCTATAACAATGGATAGGGTAATATCTAACCCGAGTGTAATCTCATGTGCCCGTGTCAGTGCCTCAGGTAGCAATATATCATATGAATGAGGTATGAATGCATGAAAACAGAATATATGTAAATGAAGAAACTGTTTTCATAATTTAGTAAGATTTCCTTTGTATTTTTAAAATGAGGTATCATAATGAAATCAGCATCAACAGTGTCTAGCATCGACATAAAACATAAATCTCAATGTCTCAAAATCTCAGGCTCCCGCTATCCGGACTAGCCTGTATCATCAAATCTCAGTACCTTAATATCTCGAAATCTCAATGTCTCAATCTCAATATCTAGGGCGCCGTCAGTCCAGACCGGCCCCTACCATCCATCTCAAGACCACGACGGTATCCTCCGGATATCCGACGCGTCGGGTAATATCACCGGTAGGTAGTCTCCCCCTGCCAGGCTCATCGTCATCACCACGAGCTTCTTGCCCCGGGGTACCATACCGGGTCCACCATGTACCCGAAACGGTTCCTCCACTTCTCGAATCGGGTCTCGAAATCCATCAGCAAACTCATGGTGGACGACTCATACATCATGGGAAAACCGCACTTTTTATTTAAAAGAGAGGGAAGAAGCTTATACAAGTTTTGCGGTTTTCCCCCAAATCCAGAAAATCTCATAGAAATCCGAATCATCAAAAGCATGTAGATGTTATATTGCCCATGCTCAGCATTTATTATTGTACCTCATCCTGTAGTTATATTACCTGATAGAGCACTTGCATGATTATTGGACATACTGCTTATCACACATTGATATCATCTGTTGGCATATGATAGAGTAGCGCAGTACGTGCATGCTCGTGATTACCTTTACATGTTATCTCTATTCACGAGTTGGCAACTCACCCCCATTGTGCCACAGTGTTTGCAGGTTGCCCTTCGGAGTAGTCGCGGCAGGCTGCGTTTTGCACATTTTGACACAGATACCCCCATAGTTGGTGTACTAGCTCTTTTGCTGATAGGTGGGTTTTGTGCGGTATCTGTTTATCTTTCAGTTATGTATATTGTTGTATCTAGTATTCTCCATCTAACATTTATGTATTTGACTTAGAGACAGTGTGAGGACGATGATGTTTATTATTTGTATTCTGGTGTCGAGCTCGTTGTGAGCCGACTGTACTTGCAGTTTATTCTATCTGTGATGTTCCCACTTGTGGATCTTGATCTTCGCTACGGCGTCGTATATTGCTATCTTGGTGATTGTTTACTTAGATTTCTGTAACGTTTTGAAAATCGTTTCGGTGAAATTTCGGAAAATAGGTAAAATAAGGGGGTTTTCTGTAAAAAGTCAAAATACAAATATCTTTATTATAAAATTAAATATACATATTCTAGCTATGTAATTTCTAGTATTTGGTGTTTATTGAGCCACTGGTGAAATTTCAAATTTTCTGAAAAAAAAATTATTTTAATATTATTTTAAGCCGTCACTAATACATTTAATTAGGAAAAATTATAAATTGGAATGGGTTGATACAAATTTTATAATTCATGACACACTAAAGTGACTTGTAAAATATTGTTTCTGAAACGAAATCATTTGCCAAAACGGTTTAGAAATTATTGAAGAAAAAAGGCTTTTTTAGTGAATTTAGTGTAAATGGTTGTTTGGGGTATAATATTTATCATTTTCCCTCACCCCACACACTCACACACACCCACTTGCCATCTTGGCCGAGCCTTGCTGCCCCAAACCCCTTTTGGCCCACTTCATATCTCACAAAACAAAGAAATAAAAAGAATTGAAGTGTAGATTATTATATAGTAATTGAGGTATGGGTTTATATACTTAATGTATGGTTCTTGACTTGGTCAAACTCCCCACACCCTCTCTCTCCTCTCCCCACCTGCATTTGGCCGAGCCCCCCATTTAGAACAGCCCCTTCACTTCTTCATCTCAAATTCTCTTCAAAAAATCCACAAAAATGCTTAAAAATCCACAAAATTTCAAAGCAAAATCCAAATCCAACTCCTACCCATTATTTCTTTGCCTTAGCTAACATGGATCTTGGAGCTAGAGAGCAAGTTGGGAGGCCATGTTTGCATGGGAGATCTCTAAAATTGTGGAGGTAAATCCTAACCCTAGTGTTTAGTTGTAGGTTAATTTCTTTGAATCAACTTAATTAAGTGTTTAATTAAGTTTTGATTGCAAGCTTGGAAATCAAGAAAGGTTTTGATTTAATGTTAGCATTTTGATCTATAGATTATGATTGTAATGGGTAGCTTACCATCTTAGGATTTGGAGAATGTAAACTAGTAGTTAGATTGCAAATTGTTACATGAAAAATTGTTAAAATTGCATGATTGTGCAAACTAGGTTTTTAGGAATTTTGAATATATTTGAGTGAAAAATCTAGTTAATATTTTTGTGACCTAATTAAGTTATTTGGTGAATATTGTGGCCACTAAAATTGTTAAAACAAGATTAGTAGTTAGTTGTTAATGGTTAGTTTTAAAAAAATTGTGTTAATTATGCTAATTTGCTAACTAGGCTTTTGAAATTGGTTAAATAATTGGGATTAAAAATGTGGAAATTGTTTGTATAACCTATTTAAGATATTTAATAAGTATTATGGCCGCTACATTTGTTTAAACATCATGTTTTGTACAAAAACGGCGAATTGTGCTTGCTAGATTTTCGGAAAAATGACTTTTTAAGTGAAATTTAGGTTTTTGTGAGTTTTAACCTATTTTATATTAAAATTAGTGTTCGTGAATGTGCAAATGAGTGTATTTGGGTTTTTCTCGATGGTCTGACGTTTGTATATCGACATCGAGAGTTGGTTTGACTGTTCTTGCATGCGTAGGCGATAGGTTTTGACCTATGCGTGATACGCGTGCCGATTTGATTTTCGTATGCCATTTCGATTTCGAATTTGGTTTTAATGCGATACGGTGCGTTATGATATGTAGGTACCCCATGTGTACTTCGAGACGACAAGCAAGCGCGTGGCGACGTCGGCACCGGCGAGCGAGGACCAGGTGAGTAGATTTATATCTACGGGGAGAAGTCGGGTGGATGGCGTATAGCACCCCCGCAGTCCGTAGTGTAGCTCATATATATATGTTTATATAGGTGTTTTATGATACGAGAATGTTCATTCATGTTATGGTTATGAGTTCATAGAGTACCTTTGGGTTAGTTGCGAAACCCTAGAGTAGTTGTTATACCCACATACGCACATACAGACTTGCATACTTTACTTTCTTGTACACAGATTGGGATGTGTATATATGTATATATGCGTGGGTATGGGACCATGCATATGTACATTCATATACGCATGCATGGATAATGAGGATAGTACTTGGGATTTAAGATGAGTCGATGAGATTTGAATTGAGGCTGTGAGATCGGTGATATAGCAGGGTTCGTATTTGAGATACGACATGACGTTGTAGCGGGTCCTTGACGTAGTGTTTCATACACGTCCATGCACACTTAGGCGGTATCAGTATTGTACTAGACGTAGATCAGTACCCCGATCATGATATTTGATAAAGAGGATACCAGGTGAATAGTATGATGAATGTGATATTGACCCGTACCCAGATTTGGGGATGCCGTACGACGGATTTACGTACGAGCTATATTTTGATGATTGATCCGCACTCTTGACTTGGGATGTCTGGTTATAGATATGGTATCGGGTATGATATTATTGAGGCGGGATCACCGACTAATATATATATACAGGTATGTATATGTATCGACTCAGATGTTAGGCGGGTTCCTTACCTGCGGTCCAGCTTGTTAACTTTGTCTTTTAGTTTAGTTTAGTTGTTAGATTAGATTTGATTCTTACCTATTTCAAAAACTAACGAATCGTGGGTATTTTAAAAGACAGCCCAAGGGATCCTACGGATATTTCAAAATGACGTATCTTTTCATAAAAACACCGTAGCCCCTATTTTCAAAACCCCATGATTCGTGTTATTTCAAAAGGCACCATTTGTAGGATTTATATTAGGGTAATGCAGATTAGTTATCGTTGTGTTTAGTATTTAGCTCCCGCTCATTATTACTGTTCGCTCCGCATCGCATACTTATATTATAATTTCTTATTGCATTGTTGATATCATACTGTTAGGACACCAGCACCATTACCGATGATGCGTATGTACCACGTACACTTGCTTGCCGGCTCACACACATCTTCATCGGTAATTGCCATGTCACGCACACCTTAGAAAATATTATCGCCTAATGTAGCTTGTTAACTAGTAGTTTTGACATGATGATTAGTTGCTTGCATTATATGCTAGTTTAAACATTGCAGTTGTTACTTGTCACTTCGTGCATACTGTTATTCATTATATGCCGTATTCATGGATGCTCATGCTTATATTCATGGTTTTACATGCTTTTGATGATTCGGATTTCTATGAGATTTTCTGGATTTGGGGGAAAAACGCAAAACTTGTATAAGCTTCTTCCCTCTCTTTTAAATAAAAAGTGCGGTTTTCCCATGATGTATGAGTCGTCCACCATGAGTTTGCTGATGGATTTCGAGACCCGATTCGAGGAGTGAAGGAACCGTTTCGGGTATATGGTGGACCCGGTAAGGTACCCCGGGGCAAGAAGCTCGTGGTGATGACGATGAGCCTGGCAGGGGGAGACTACCTACCGGTGATATTACCCGACGCGTCGGATATCCGGAGGATACCGTCGTGGTCTTGAGATGGATGGTAGGGGCCGGTCTGGACTGACGGCGCCCTAGATATTGAGATTAAGACATTGAGATTTCGAGATATTGAGGTACTGAGATTTGATGATACAGGCTAGTCCGGATAGCCGGAGCCTGAGATTTTGAGACATTGAGATTTATGTTTTGTGTCGATGCTAGACACTGTTGATGCTGATTTCATTATGATACCTCATTTTAAAAATACAAAGGAAATCTTACTAAATTATGAAAACAGTTTCTTCATTTACATATATTCTGTTTTCATGCATTCATACCTCATTCATATGATATATTGCTACCTGAGGCACTGACACGGGCACATGAGATTACACTCGGGTTAGATATTACCCTAGCCATTGTTATAGGCTGCATGTTATACATATATTTGAGGTTATATTATGATCATTGACCTAGGATTGTGTTATTTATGCGATTTCTATTCGTAGATATTTTTCTATTCACGAGTTGGCAACTCACCCCCGTTGTGCCCCAGTTTCTTGCAGGTTTGCCGTACAGGTTTCATTTCGGCTTGCGGGCATAGTTTCCATCGGGTGATTTGCTAGTAGGTGGGTTTACTTGTATCGTACCCCCCATTATATATCTTGTATATCATTATTCTGTTGTATCTAGAAGTTCCATCAACCAAACATGTATTTATTTTGAGATAGAGACCAGTGATGTTATTCCTTCGACCTTAGAGTCGCGCGTTATATTTCTGTGGTTTTCTTGTGGTTTTGAGTTTGCTTTTGAATTTTGATCCTCGCCGTTGGCGTTGTATATTATATTGCTTGTGTGGTTGTGACCGTCGATTGACGAAGAGCTAGCTCCCGCTTGGGGATGCCTTTTTATTGATTTCGTATACTATTCATGTTGTATCTCGTTTGGGGGCCAGTATTTTCAAAGGAGACTCTGCCGAAATTTTCAGGAAATTTTTAATGTTTTTTTTAAAACCCGCATAATTCGGCTTATGCTATTGAAACTTCTTATTTTAAATTTGTTTTCCTTCACTCTACTACTTTTCTTGGTTTGGATTTCTGGGTTTTCGGTTTACTTAGATTACGTACGCCTCGAGACGTTCGTAGTTTAAGTGCCGGTCTTGTTCCGTACTTTCAAGACGTGACAAAGTTGGTATCAGAGCGTTAGGTTTTACCTTCGGAGCGTAGGATGACCCTTGGTTGATGGAATAGGTGACTAAAGTAGAGTGACGTACCGTAGGTATGTTCCGCGGCATATTTACGATACGTTACTCCACTTAAGAAGCCTTAGGATGTACATTTCTTTGCTCAGTATTATATTCATTCCGATCTAGCCTCATCGGTACCAGTTATGGTTTTGCTGCCACGATTACGGGCAGGGAGAGCTACAGCTAGAGTTGCGATCAGCACGAGCTCGTCACGAACGAGGACTGACCAGGGCGAAATTCCGGCGACACACGATTGCGGAGATGTGTCTTTTTACTGTGTTTCCGCGCCACGAGCGTTTGGCGGATCGCCTTTATGAGGTTACTCGGATGTGCTGATCGACACTAGAGGATTGAGCCAATGATAGAGGCCAGCCAGATTTTGATGACCGTTGGTGTATTGCTTACTCATGATGATTGAGGCACTGTTCAGCGTGCAGACGAGTGAGCCAGTTGTTGCTGCGAGCGACGAGATATCGCCCCAGATGCTGGAGTTAGTGCAGAACGAGTTGTACTAAGAGATGATAGAAGGTCGCTAGTCATCGAGGATGAATGACTAGGACATGTGGATCGTTCGCCTACCCCGATGCGAGGTCATCAGATAGATTGATTCCAGCAAGAGACGACTTCACGCGGAGACGTTGAGAGTCGACAGAGACGATCGAATGTCAGAAACCTATTATTCCAAGTTTAAAGTATTCGGAAGGGCATGCAGGCAATTCTATGGACCCTCTAGAAGAATGAAACCCTAACTCGACTTAATGACCGTGTGAAAGCCTTTGAACCTTTGGGTTTGCGGCAGTTCTACGGCGCCATTAGTGAGGCTTGGGTTTGCCCTTCTACGGCTGGACCACCGATGCTGTGGTATGTACTCGATACTATTAAACTGTGCCCAAGATGTTAAGCTCTTGGGGGATTATGAGGTTTTGACGACTCGATCGGATGGCTCGACTTAATTCGGATGCTAGGTGGTGAGATGCATTTCTTGGGAGACTCCCGATACGAGGATAGCCGTTGGAGCTCAGTCCATACAGCCGCGACGAGATGAGTCCAAAGCAGACGACATTAGAGAAAAGTGAAGTAAGAGGTTCGTACCAGATCTAGATGAGATGACGTTCCACTCCGCCGACATCAGAGATGCGATGCGCATGCCGAGGCATGGTACTTGGATTTACCTTCCAGAAGGAGTCACGATGAGTATGCAGTCGTTCCAGAGCAAGATGCAGATATAGGAAAGGACGATGACTTCCGGACAGTTGGCAGAGACGAGACATGGAAGAGACCGTGAGCAGGATTCCTTCCAGGACACTGCTGCAATGATACTTGCACCCAGGATCAGATGTGTCACGTATATTCAGAGAGCCAGAGGCCGATGCCAGTGATATGCTGTCTTACGAGTGGTCGCGATGATTGACCGAGAGATGACCAGAGAAGTGCCAGCACGGAATCATCCCCGTTAGCACACCTGACAGGGCCGATGAGCCGATGGACCGAGAGATTGGTAATTCACAGTCAAAACCTTGACCCAGGAGTGGTCATTGTTACGCACACCAGCAGGCCAGAGTTCATGATCATCGACGAGACGTCCCACTAGTGACCGCGACAGTTGGCCCGAGATTCTTAGAGGACGCACTTGAGCGGTACTATTCCGCCATTATTGATTTCGATGTTTTGGGTGATTTATTCGCATGATTTGATTTTGATGATTGATGATTTACGATCTTTGCATAGTGTTGCACTTGATATCGTTTTCGTGCTTTGGTTTCACATGTTTGTGATTTTACGGTTTTAGACATTTGAGTTGATTTTGTGCGTATGCACGCACACGATTTGGTTCCTGCACTCTGTATAGTTTATATATGCTTGCAGTGCAGTGATTCGCCTTTTGTGCACTTAGATGCACTGGACTTCGATTTCGTTTGTGATACTCGATATTTGTTTTGTGCACCTTGTGCACCGGATTTGATTTTGTGCATGTTCGGCGCTTAATATTGGATTTCATGATTTCGTGCATGATGGATGCCCCTGGTTTTGGGTTTTCGCGCATGTTGAGCGCATGTCTTGAGATGCAATTTTGGTGCACACCAGATGCACTAAATCGAGATTTTTTCGTGCATGTCAGATGCACCTGATTTTGCTGTCAGGCACACACGTTGCCTACGACAGATACTTTGTGCACACCCGATGCACTTAGATCTTGTTTCTGTGCACTTATATGGCACGTATATGGATTTTGATTGTCGTGCGCACCAGACGCACGTAGTATTCATACGCGTATTTTGGGATTGATTTTCATTTTGGATTTAGACATTGTGTCTTCACCATGACTCCAATGATTCCGGGATGCTTGACGGAGTTTTGATTTTGAGTTATATGCTCATTTTTCATGCGCCCGCGCTGCGCTACGATTTATTTTATGTATTTATGATTTAAAAGCCCCGACGACTTGATGGTTTTGCTTAAATGTTTTAGTATTTGGGGGGAGTTTTAATTTAAATTCGGGGACCGAATTTCTTTAAGGGAGGAAGATTGTAACGTTTTGAAAATCGTTTCGGTGAAATTTCGGAAAATCGGTAAAATAAGGGGGTTTTCTGTAAAAAGTCAAAATACAAATATCTTTATTATAAAATTAAATATACATATTCTAGCAATGTAATTGCTAGTATTTGGTGTTTATTGAGCCACTGGTGAAATTTGAAATTTTCCCTAATTAAATGTATTAGTGACGGCTTAAAATAATATTAAAATAACATACATCATGGGAAAACCGCACTTTTTATTTAAAAGAGAGGGAAGAAGCTTATACAAGTTTTGCGGTTTTCCCCCAAATCCAGAAAATCTCATAGAAATCCGAATCATCAAAAGCATGTAAAACCATGAATATAAGCATGAGCATCAATGAATACGGCATATAATGAATAACAGTATGCACGAAGTGACAAGTAACAACTACAATGTTTAAACTAGCATATAATGCAAGCAACTAATCATCATGTCAAAACTACTAGTTAACAAGCTACATTAGGCGATAATATTTTCTAAGGTGTGCGTGACATGGCAATTACCGATGAAGATGTGTGTGAGCCGGCAAGCAAGTGTACGTGGTACATACGCATCATTGGTAATGGTGCTGGTGTCCTAACAGTATGATATCAACAATGCAATAAGAAATTATAATATAAGTATGCGATGCGGAGCGAACAGTAATAATGAGCGGGAGCTAAATACTAAACACAACGATAACTAATCTGCATTACCCTAATATAAATCCTACAAATGGTGCCTTTTGAAATAACACGAATCATGGGGTTTTGAAAATAGGGGTTACGGTGTTTTTATGAAAAGATACGTCATTTTGAAATATCCGTAGGATCCCTTGGGCTGTCTTTTAAAATACCCACGATTCGTTACTTTTTGAAATAGGTAAGAATCAAATCTAATCTAACAACTAAACTAAACTAAAGGACAAAGTTAACAAGCTGGACCGCAGGTAAGGAACCCGCCTAACATCTGAGTCGATACATATACATACCTGTATATATATATTAGTCGGTGATCCCGCCTCAATAATATCATACCCGATACCATATCTATAACCAGACATCCCAAGTCAAGAGTGCGGATCAATCATCAAAATATAGCTCGTACGTAAATCCGTTGTACGGCATCCCCAAATCTGGGTACGGGTCAATATCACATTCATCATACTATTCACCTGGTATCCTCTTTATCAAATATTATGATCGGGGTACTGATCTACGTCTAGTACAATACTAATACCGCCTAAGTGTGCATGGACGTGTATGAAACACTACGTCAAGGACCCGCTACAATGTCATGTCGTATCTCAAATACGAACCCTGCTATATCACCGATCTCACAGCCTCAATTCAAATCTCATCGACTCATCTTAAATCTCAAGTACTATCCTCATTATCCATGCATGCGTATATGAATGTACATATGCATAGTCCCATACCCACGCATATATACATATATACACATCCCAATCTGTGTAGAAGAAAGTAAAGTATGCAAGTCTGTGTGTGCGTATGTGGGTATAACAACTACTCTAGGGTTTCGCAACTAACCCAAAGGTACTCCATGAACTCATAACCATAACATGAATGAACATTCTCGTATCATAAAACACCTATATAAACATATATATATATATATATATGAGTTACACTACGGACTGCGGGGGTGCTATACGCCATCCACCCGACTTCTCCCCGTAGATATAAATCTACTCACCTGGTCCTCGCTCGCCGGTGCCGACGTCGCCACGCGCTTGCTTGTCGTCTCGAAGTACACATTGGGTACCTACATATCACAACGCACCGTATCGCATTAAAACCAAATTCGAAATCGAAATGGCATACGAAAATCAAATCGGCACGCGTATCACGCATAGGTCAAAACCTATCGCCTACGCATGCAAGAACAGTCAAACCAACTCTTGATGTCGATATACAAACGTCAGACCATCGAGAAAAACCCAAATACACTCATTTGCACATTCACGAACACTAATTTTAATATAAAATAGGTTAAAACTCACAAAAACCTAAATTTCACTTAAAAAGTCATTTTTCCGAAAATCTAGCAAGCACAATTCGCCGTTTTTGTACAAAACATGATGTTTAAACAAATGTAGCGGCCATAATACTTATTAAATATCTTAAATAGGTTATACAAACAATTTCCACATTTTTAATCCCAATTATTTAACCAATTTCAAAAGCCTAGTTAGCAAATTAGCATAATTAACACAATTTTTTTAAAACTAACCATTAACAACTAACTACTAATCTTGTTTTAACAATTTTAGTGGCCACAATATTCACCAAATAACTTAATTAGGTCACAAAAATATTAACTAGATTTTTCACTCAAATATATTCAAAATTCCTAAAAACCTAGTTTGCACAATCATGCAATTTTAACAATTTTTCATGTAACAATTTGCAATCTAACTACTAGTTTACATTCTTCAAATCCTAAGATGGTAAGCTACCCATTACAACCATAATCTATAGATCAAAATGCTAACATTAAATCAAAACCTTTCTTGATTTCCAAGCTTGCAATCAAAACTTAATTAAACACTTAATTAAGTTGATTCAAAGAAATTAACCTACAACTAAACACTAGGGTTAGGATTTACCTCCACAATTTTAGAGATCTCCCATGCAAACATGGCCTCCCAACTTGCTCTCTAGCTCCAAGATCCATGTTAGCTAAGGCAAAGAAATAATGGGTAGGAGTTGGATTTGGATTTTGCTTTAAAATTTTGTGGATTTTAAAGCATTTTTGTGGATTTTTTGAAGAGAATTTGAGATGAAGAAGTGAAGGGGCTGTTCTAAATGGGGGGCTCGGCCAAATGCAGGTGGGGAGAGGAGAGAGAGGGTGTGGGGAGTTTGACCAAGTCAAGAACCATACATTAAGTATATAAACCCATACCTCAATTACTATATAATAATCTACACTTCAATTCTTTTTATTTCTCTGTTTTGTGAGATATGAAGTGGGCCAAAAGGGGTTTGGGGCAGCAAGGCTCGGCCAAGATGGCAAGTGGGTGTGTGTGAGTGTGTGGGGTGAGGGAAAATGATAAATATTATACCCCAAACAACCATTTACACTAAATTCACTAAAAAAGCCTTTTTTCTTCAATAATTTCTAAACCGTTTTGGCAAATGATTTCGTTTCAGAAACAATATTTTACAAGTCACTTTAGTGTGTCATGAATTATAAAATTTGTTTCAACACATTCCAATTTGTAATTTTCCCTAATTAAATGTATTAGTGACGGCTTAAAATAATATTAAAATAATTTTTTTTTCAGAAAATTTGAAATTTCACCAGTGGCTCAATAAACACCAAATACTAGCAATTACATAACTAGAATATGTATATTTAATTTTATAATAAAGATATTTGTATTTTAACTTTTTACAGAAAAACCCCTTATTTTACCGATTTTCCGAAATTTCACCGAAACGATTTTCAAAACGTTACAGAAATCTAAGTAAACAATCACCAAGATAGAAATATACGACGCCGTAGCGAAGATCAAGATCCACAAGTGGGAACATCACAGATAGAATAAACTGCAAGTACAGTCGGCTCACAACGAGCTCGACACCAGAATACAAATAATAAACATCATCGTCCTCACACTGTCTCTAAGTCAAATACATACATGGTAGATGGAGAATACTAGATACAACAATATACATAACTGAAAGATAAACAGATACCGCACAAAACCCACCTATCAGCAAAAGAGCTAGTACACCAACTATGGGGGTATCTGTGTCAAAATGTGCAAAACGCAGCCTACCGCGACTACTCCGAAGGGCAACCTGCAAACACTGTGGCACAACGGGGTTGATTTGCCAACTCGTGAATAGAGATAACATGTAAAGGTAATCACGAGCATGCACGTACTGCGCTACTCTATCATATGCCAACAGATGATATCAATGTGTGATAAGCAGTATGTCCAATAATCATGCAAGTGCTCTATCAGGTAATATAACTACAGGATGAGGTACAATAATAAATGCTGAGCATGGGCAATATAACATCTACACGGAATGTCAACGTGGAATATATAATCGGTGTCCATCAATGCACCCAGATCCCCCAAATAGCTCAGGCGCCGGCACCCTCATCGGCCCTCAAATCCTGTAAATCTCTGAGAATCCCGAGTGCCCAACATCGGCACCCAAATATCATAAATACTCGTGTCCAGCATCGACACGCAAATCCTCATCCATCGTGCCCCGTCAGTCCGGGTCAGCCCACGGGCTCCGTCTGCGGTATCGGCCCTCGGCCCCGGCAGTACGGATCACCCCACATCCATCTACCGACTCTTATCAGTATCCTCTGGATAACTGTCAGGTCCAACCAATCACCGATAGGTAGTAGTCTCTCTGCCAGACTCACCGTCTACTGCACAGCGAAACTGTTCTTGCCCCGGGGTACCATACCGGGTCCACCATGTACCCATAATCGGCCTCAACCAGCTCCTCGATTCGGGTTCACATATATCACTCTAGCACCGAGGAAACACATGGTGGATGCACCGAAATATCATATCAAGGGAACCGGGTTTTTAAATGATTACATATTTGAAATAGCCACGGTTCTCAAATCCAGAAATCACATGTAATCCAAACCAATATGCAAATCAATGATCCGATATGATATGTGCATCAAATATGAATATCATGTCAAGTCACATAAAGATGAGCTACAACATAACGATCCGATGTGATATATGCATCAAGTATGAATATCATGTCAAGTCACATATAGATAAGCTACAACATAACGATCCGATATGAATTCTACAGTGTGAGTGTCATGGCAATTACTAACGGTGTATGTGTAACATGCAGGATAGTGCTCGTGCAACATGGACCGTTAGTAATGGTGCGGTGTTCTATCAATTCTAGTTTATATCCATATAGCAGGGAATGCAGTATGCACTAAATAGTAACCATGCACAGTCAATGTATATAAATGTAGCTATGAGGTCCTATCAGCCCTGACGTAGAACGCCATGCGGGCGATATCCCCGTAGATGTTAAATCTACTCACCGTAGTCTCTCGCTAGGTATAGCCAACAACTTGTTTCCCCTTCTGCGCGGCGTCCGCCGTACTCGCCTGCGAACCTAGAATTACACAATACATCATACATAAGCTTGACATCACACAAACACGACATTAAAGCCGAACTAGTTACTCGTGTCGTGAACTAAGCGTGCGTGTGCGCGATACGCTAAAACGTGTGATTACGCGCCTGAAGTCACTCCGACGCGTCGCGATACGCAGAAACCCAAAACCCATACACACGTATCACGCATGTCGCGAAGATTAAAATACGGGAAAATATGTATTCTACTCCAGATTTTGATACAGAAATGATATTGTAAAACTATATATACCAAAATAACCCACATAGCAGCAGACACCAACACCCCAAACCCCAACCCAAAACACCCCCATCTAGCCGCAAATTGCGGCCAGAATGCTTATTTCGGCGGCCTGGGTAGGGAATTAGGCTCCCAGGTTTTGTGTGTGCACTCTATACCCCCCATACATGCTACAGTAACATTTAGTTTCACTCTGAAATATCTCGGGTAGCAGCAGATCCTACAGAGCCTTATTTCCATTTAAAATCAACACTTTTGCACTAAAATGGAACTTTATGGCATTTCTGTGCAAACTAAAACAAACCTGGCCTAAAAATAGTTCTAATAACCCATAAAAGAGCTAACAAAACTAACAAAACCCTAATCTAACATGTGAATCACAAATATCCTTTAATATCACTAAAAATGCACAAAAAAGAGATTTTTACTAAAGAACACTACAAGTTATGGAAAAAGAGGTTAAGACATGAGTTTATACCTTCTAGAGACCTTATAAAACACCAAAAGTCTCAGCTTCTCTCTCAGGTGTGCAGATTTGCCTTCAAACGCCCCAAAAAGCCCCCTTTTCCAAGGTTTTGTGAAGGAAATGTGTGGTTTTTGTGTAGGATTTGTATGGAGATCAAAGGGAAATGAAGAGAAGAAGAAAAGATGAAGAAAATGAGAGGGTTTTTCTGCTGGAGCTGCAGAAATTCTGAGATGGGGAAAGAGAGAGAGAAGAGAGGGAAAAATGGGGGTCAAAAGTCAAAGTTCATACCTAACACCATGGCTCATTTTTAAAAGGATTTGAAATTATAAAAAGGGTTTATGATATGATTAAAAATGGTGGGAATTAAGTTAACAACCATGCAACAAAAGAATGGTTAACATGTTACCAAAAACCCTAAGTCACAAAATGCTAAGTGTGCAAGTGTACACTACAAAGGGAAATTTCCAATTTGCCAACACGACTAAATATAACTAATAATCCTATGAACACATATACAATAACACGCTCAATCTCTAATTATCATGAAAAACATTCTAACGGAAATTCAAAGTGTTACAATCTACCCCTCTTAAAGAAATTCGGTCTCCGAATTTAAAAATCTAACTATACGCACCTTCAAGAAGATGGGGATACCTCTTCCTCATCTCGCTCTCGGTCTCCCAAGTGACCTCCTCGCCGCTCTGGCCACGCCAAAGTACCTTGACGGACGGTATCTCTTTCGATCTCAATTTCTTTACTTGTCGATCCAAGATCATCACCGGCTGCTCTGCATAGGAAAGGTCGCGCTCAAGCTGGATCGTCGGGTGCTGAATCGCATGCGAAGGATCATGAAGATATTTGCGGAGCATCGAAACGTGAAATACGGGGTGCACGTCTGGAAAACTGGGCGGAAGGGCTAATCGATATGCAACCGCACCAACACGCTCGAGGATCTCGAAGGGGCCCACATATCTAGGACTAAGCTTCCCCTTCTTCCCAAACCTCATCACGCCCTTCATTGGGGAGACCCTCAAGAAAACATGATCACCAACAGAAAACTCAAGTCTGCGCCGACGACGGTCCGTATAAGATCTCTGCCTACTCTGGGCTGCTCTCATCCTATCGCGAATCAACTGGATCTTCGCGGTCGTCTCCTCCACAATCTGCGGCCCTAAGATACTGCTCTCACTGAGCTCCGTCCAATAGGTGGGCGATCTGCATCTCCTCCCATAAAGAGCCTCAAACGGTGCCATCTGAATGGTTTCCTGGTAGCTGTTGTTGTAAGAGAACTCTACTAAGGGCAAATGATGATCCCATCTACCTCCGAAGTCTAATACGCATGCTCTGAGCATGTCCTCGAGAGTCTGAATAGTCCGCTCTGACTGTCCGTCGGTCTGCGGATGGAATGCTGTGCTGAAACTCAAACGAGTGCCCATAGCCTCCTGAAGCCTCTGCCATAGCCGGCTAGTAAACTGGGTGCCTCTATCGAACACGATACATGTCGGAACTCCGTGCAGTCGTACAATCTCATCAATGTAAATCTGGGCATACTGAGCAAATTCGAAAGTCGTCTTCACCGGTAGGAAGTGAGCCGCTTTCGTCAAACGATCCACGATCACCCAGATGGAGTCATACCCTCGACTAGTCCAGGGTAGACCCACAATGAAGTCCATAGAGATCTGTTCCCATTTCCACTCCGGAATGGGTAACGGCTGTAGCTCTCCCGCGGGCCTTTGGTGCTCAGCCTTGACTTGCTGATAAGTCAGGCATCTCGACACAAAATCTGCAATGTCTCTCTTCATTCCGTCCCACCAGTAAACATCTCTCAAGTCATGGTACATCTTGGTGGAACCGGGATGAACACTATATACCGATCGATGTGCCTCCTCAAGAATCTCGCGCCGCAATCCCTCAGCATCTGGTACGCACAGTCTAGCTCCAAATCGTAGTATCCCCTGTCATCGATCACGAACTCGGAAAATCTGCCCTGTCCCATCTGTGTCCTGATCTCTGAACAGCGGTCATCACTGTGCTGTGCCTCCTGTATACGGTCAAGCAACTGTGGGCGTGCACGAACATGCGCAATCTGTCCTCCGATCGGCGTAAACTCGAACTGTACCCGGCTGTCGCATAAGATCTGCCAATCCGCCGACGACTGCCTCTGCATTGCGCTCAAACAGGATAGACTACCCTCGGGCCTCCTGCTCAAAGCATCCGCCACTACATTCACCCTGCCCGGGTGATACAAGATCTCACAATCGTAGTCCTTCACCAACTCCATCCATCGGCGCTGTCTAAGGTTCAGGTCTCGCTGCTGAAATATATACTTTAAGCTCTTGTGATCAGTGAATATCTGGCACGACTCTCCATACAGATAATGTCGCCAGATCTTAAGTGCAAAGACCACTGCAGCCATCTCCAGATCATGAGTGGGGTAATTCTGTTCATGTTTCTTTATTTGCCGCGAAGCATACGCGATCACCCTGTCATGCTGCATCAAAACGCACCCCAGCCCCACTCGTGAAGCATCACAGTAGACCACAAATCCGCCAGATTCTGAAGGCAATGATAGCACGGGTGTCGTAGTCAGAAGAGCCCGTAGCTGCTGGAAACTGTGCTCACACTCCTCCGTCCAATCGAAGCGAACTCCCTTCCGGGTCAACCCGGTCAAAGGTGTAGCAATGCGAGAGAAGTCCTGCACAAATCGCCTGTAATAGCCTGCCAGCCCTAGGAAGCTACGAACCTCCATCACTGACGTAGGTCTAGGCTAACTCCGAACTGCCTCGATCTTCCTCGGGTCTACACATATACCATCCGGTGTAATCACGTGCCCCAAGAAGTCTACGCTGTCTAGCCAGAAAGCACACTTGGAGAATTTGGCGAAAAGCTGATGCTCCCTCAAGGTCTGCAGTGTAATCCGCAGGTGCTGCTCGTGCTCCTCTCTACTCCGAGAATACACCAAGATATCGTCAATGAACACTATGATGAACAGATTAAGATACGGCCGGAAAATGCGGTTCATCAAGTCCATGAATGCTGCTGGCGCGTTGGTGAGTCCGAACGACATCACCAAAAACTCATAATGGCCGTAACGCGTGTGGAAAGCTGTCCTGGAAATGTCCTCCTGTCGAACCCGCAGCTGATGGTAGCCTGATCGCAAATCGATCCTCGAAAAGTATCCTGCCCCCTGAAGCTGGTCGAACAAATCGTCGATGTGTGGCAAAGGATACCGGTTCCGCACTGTCACCCTGTTCAGCTGGCGGTAGTCAATACACAGCCGTAAACTGCCGTCCTTCTTCTTGACGAACAGGACTGGAGCACACCAAGGAGAAACACTGGGTCGAATAAGTCCCTTATCCAGCAAACCTTGCAACTGACCCTTCAATTCTCTAAGTTCCGCCAGGGCCATCCGATAAGGCGGTACAGAAATAGGCCCCGCGCCAGGAACCAAATCAATACAGAAAGAAATATCACGCTCGGGCGGTAGCCCAGGAAGCTCGTCAGGGAACACATCAGGGAACTCACTAACAATCGGAACCTGATCCATCGGAACCTCTGTAGCTCTAGTATCGCAAACATAGGCAAGAAATCCCTGACATCCCTTCCGCAAAATCTGTCCAGCATGAAAAGAAGAAATCACACTGTGAGGGGTGGCACCACGGTCCCCCAACACAATAACAACTGACTCGCCGGGAAAACAAAATCGAACTGTCTTCTCGCGGCAGTCAACAGAAGCATAGCACGTGGCTAACCAATCCATGCCCAAAAGAACGTCGAAGTCCAACATCTCAAGAAGGATCAAATCGACCGGCAACTTTCTCTCGCCAATACGGACGGTACAGGATCGGAACACGTGCCTAGCAACAAACGACTCTCCTACAGAAGTATTCACAACAAGCGGCTGGTCAAGCAAACCGGACTCTCTACCCAAACTCGGCACAAAGTGTGTGGATACGTACGAGTGCGTGGATCCGGGATTGAATAACACGTGTGCATCAACCGAACATACAGGAAGGATACCTGAGACCACCGCATTGGATGCCTGCGCGTCCTGATGCGTCAAAGCAAAAACTCGCGCCTGTCCTCCACCTGCAACTAACTGTCCCCTGCCGGCCGCTGGCTGCCCTCTGCCTCGTCACCTCGTCCTCTATGAACAAATCCTCCACGACCACGACCTCTCTGTGCATGCGTCTGATGCGGAGTAACAGTAGGTACTATCGGCAATACCGTCTGGGGTGGTGAAGGTGGTAATGTAACATGCGGTGCTGTCGCCTCACTCCGGGGTACCTCAGGACAATCTCGCACACGATGATAAGAACTCCTGCAACGGTAACATCCCGATGATGGTCGCTGACCCTCCTGGGGATAGGAGCTAAATAACCGGCCTTGCCTCGAATCTCTGCCACCTGGAAGGTTCCTGTCACGACGCCGAAAAGGCCGTCTCTGCACTGACGTATCTGCACGAACTCTCTTCGGCTCTGGAACTGCCGAAGTCTCAGCAAGGCGCTCCTCAACTAATAATGCTGCATCTACAGCTGCTGCATATGTCTCGTAGTGCTGCACGCTAATCGTATGGAACAGTGGTGTGAGCAAGCCTCGGACAAATCTCTTAACTCGCAACTCCTCAGTAGCCACTAGGTACGGAGCATAAACTGATAGCTCGGTGAACAGCACATCGTACTCTGCCACTGACATCTCTGGCGTCTGGCGTAAGGACTCGAACCTGCGTGCTCTAGCATATCTGACACTCAGGGGAAGAAAGCGGGCAAGGAATAGCGCCACGAACTCTGTCCAGGTCATAGGAGGAAGACCTGCTGCTCTACCCTTCTCGACTGATTCGCACCATTTCTGCGCAAGACCTTCCAGGCGAAAGCTCGCGAACTATACCCATCTCGCATCTGCGCATCTAAGTGAATGGCATATCCGCGCCATCCTATCAATGAAAGACTGTGGGTCCTCGACCACATCGGTGCCTATGAAGACCGGAGGCTTCAGCCTCATAAACTCTGACAGCGATACTGTAATAACCTCTGTAGTCGCAGGTGCAACTGCCTGAACTGTGGGTACCACCGCGGTCTCTGCAACGGGTGGAACTACCTCTGGTCGCTGCGCTCGAAGTGTCTCAACTAGAGATCCCATCATCTGGCGCATCTCCTGCATACTGGATCCCATCGTCTGGCATATCTCCTGCACACCAGCCCCTAACATAGCAATCAGATCTGTCACGGCAGGAACAGCCTGCTCGGGCACAACCGGTGTACTACCCGAATCAGTCCTCGTCTCGGATGAGTCAACTAGAATCTCGGCCCTCGCGGCCGCTCTCTGCGCCCTCGTAGTCTTTGGCGGCATAATGGCTGAAAGGAACAATAGGATTCGATAAGGATACTGAAATCGAATCGCAAGAATGTATAGACTCAAGAAGGAATTAAAATCAACAAGTCCTAAGGTCGCGTAGGCGGAGTACCGTGTCGTGAGTATGTCGCGGAACATACACACGCTACGCTACCCTGCTGCAGCTACCTACTCCATCATACCAGGGTCATCCTACACTTCGAAAGGTAAAACCTACGCTCTGATACCAATTTTGTCACGACCCAAAGTTTGGCCCGTGACCGGTACTTAACCACGTAACGTCTACAGGCGTAACGCGACTAAGTGAACCGAAAACCCAGAAATCAAACCAGTGAAAGTATAGAGTGTTATAAGTTTTAAATGAAAGCACTTACTAACATGTTAAGAAATCTAAGTAAACAATCACCAAGATAGCAATATACGACGCCGTAGCGAAGATCAAGATCCACATGTGGGAACATCACACATAGAATAAACTGCAAGTACAGTCGGCTCACAACGAGCTCGACACCAGAATACAAATAATAAACATCATCGTCCTGACACTGTCTCTAAGTCAAATACATACATGGTAGATGGAGAATACTAGATACAACAATATACATAACTGAAAGATAAACAGATACCGCACAAAACCCACCTATCAGCAAAAGAGCTAGTACACCAACTATGGGGGTATCTGTGTCAAAAGGTGCAAAACGCAGCCTGCCGCGACTACTCCGAAGGGCAACCTGCAAACACTGTAGCACAACGGGGGTGAGTTGCCAACTCGTGAATAGAGATAACATGTAAAGGTAATCACGAGCATGCACGTACTGCGCTACTCTATCATATGCCAACAGATGATATCAATGTGTGATAAGCAGTATGTCCAATAATCATGCAAGTGCTCTATCAGGTAATATAACTACAGGATGAGGTACAATAATAAATGCTGAGCATGGGCAATATAACATCTACACGGAATGTCAACGTGGAATATATAATCGATGTCCATCAATGCACCCAGATCCCCCAAATAGCTCAGGCGCCAGCACCCTCATCGGCCCTCAAATCCTGTAAATCTCTGAGAATCCCGAGTGCCCAACATCGGCACTCAAATATCATAAATACTCGTGTCCAGCATCGACACGCAAATCCTCATCCATCGGGCCCCGTCAGTCCGGGTCAGCCCACGGGCTCCGTCTGCGGTATCGGCCCTCGGCCCCGACAGTACGGATCACCCCACATCCATCTATCGACTCTGATCAGTATCCTCCGGATAACTGTCAGGTCCAACCAATCACCGATAGGTAGTAGTCCCTCTGCCAGGCTCACCGTCTACTGCACAGCGAAACCGTTCTTGCCCCGGGATACCATACCGGGTCCACCATGTACCCGTAATCGGCCTCAACCAGCTCCTCGATTCGGGTTCACATATATCACTCTAGCATTGAGGAAACACATGGTGGACGCACCGAAATATCATATCAAGGGAACCGGATTTTTAAATGATTACATATTTGAAATAGCCACGGTTCCCAAATCCAGAAATCACATGTAATCCAAACCAATATGCAAGTCAATGATCCGATATGATGTGCATCAAATATGAATATCATGTCAAGTCACATAAAGATGAGCTACAACATAACGATCCGATGTGATATATGCATCAAGTATGAATATCATGTCAAGTCACATATAGATAAGCTACAACATAACGATCCGATGTGAATTCTACAGTGTGAGTGTCATGGCAATTACTAACGGTGTGTGTGTAACATGCAGGATAGTGCTCGTGCAACATGGACCGTTAGTAATGGTGCGGTGTTCTATCAATTCTAGTTTATATCCATATAGCAGGGAATGCAGTATGCACTAAATAGTAACCATGCACAGTCAATGTATATAAATGTAGCTATGAGGTCCTATCAGCCCTGACGTAGAACGCCATGCGGGCGATATCCCCGTAGATGTTAAATCTACTCACCGTAGTCTCTCGCTAGGTATAGCCAACAACTTGTTTCCCCTTCTGCGCGGCGTCCGCCGTACTCGCCTGCGAACCTAGAATTACACAATACATCATACATAAGCTTGACATCACACAAACACGACATTAAAGCCGAACTAGTAACTCGTGTCGTGAACCAAGCGCGTGTGTGTGCGATACGCTAAAACGTGTGATTACGCGCCTGAAGTCACTCCGACGCGTCGCGATACGCAGAAACCAAAAACCCATACACACGTATCACGCGTGTCGCGAAGATTAAAATACGGGAAAATAGGTATTCTACTCCAGATTTTGATACAGAAATGATATTGTAAAACTATATATACCAAAATAACCCACATAGCAGCAGACACCAACACCCCAAACCCCAACCCAAAACACCCCCATCTGGCCGCAAATTGCGGCCAGAATGCTTATTTCGGCGGCCTGGGTAGGGAATTGGGCTCCCAGGTTTTGTGTGTGCACTCTATACCCCCCATATATGTTACAGTAACATCTAGTTTCACTCTGAAATATCTCGGGTAGCAGCAGATCCTACAGAGCCTTATTTCCATTTAAAATCCACACTTTTGCACTAAAATGGAACTTTATGGTATTTCTATGCAAACTGAAACAAACCTGGCCTAAAAATAGTTCTAATAACCCATAAAAGAGCTAACACAACTAACAAAACCCTAATCTAACATGTGAATCACAAATATCCTTTAATATCACTAAAAATGCACAAAAAAGAGATTTTTACTAAAGAACACTACAATTTATGGAAAAAGAGGTTAAGACATGAGTTTATACCTTCTAGAGACCATATAAAACACCAAAAGTCTCAGCTTCTCTCTCAGGTGTGCAGATTTGCCTTCAAACGCCCCAAAAAGCCCCTTTTTCCAAGGTTTTGTGAAGGAAATGTGTGGTTTTTGTGTTGGATTTGTATGGAGATCAAAGGGAAATGAAGAGAAGAAGAAAAGATGAAGAAAATAAAAAGGTTTTTTTTCTGCTGGAGCTGCAGAAATTCTGAGATGGGGAAAGAGAGAGAGAAGAGAGGGAAAATGGGGGTCAAAAGTCAAAGTTCATACCTAACACCATGGCTCATTTTTAAAAGGATTTGAAATTATAAAAAGGGTTTATGATATGATTAAAAATGGTGGGAATTAAGTTAATAACCATGCAACAAAAGAATGGTTAACATGTTACCAAAAACCCTAAGTCACAAAACGCTAAGTGTGCAAGTGTACACTACAAAGGGAAATTTCCAATTTGCCAACACGACTAAATATAACTAATAATCCTATGAACACATATACAATAACACGCTCAATTTCTAATTATCACGAAAAACATTCTAACGGAAATTCAAAGTGTTACACTCAGTGTCCACTTGGATCATCTGTCCAAAACACTGCCCCTCGTCAGTGGGAAAAAATATAACTCTGACAGTCACTCTGTCATCCAGGTCACCTTGGAAGCCTGGAATGATAACTGTCTCCCGAATGAGGCTGTCGTTATCATATCCGTAGAACATCCACTTATGTTCTAAAAATGCTTTCGAATGTTCTTCCAGGATTGTATCAATATCAACTTATTGCATCTACTGCAAAAACAACATCTGGTGTGGTACTTGACATCTCATGATCAACTCAATTGCCTAAGCAAGTGATATGCCGATCATGCACATCCCTCTCTCCTTTAGTCTATAAGACACCTTTAGAGAGGGTGACTCCATCACCTACAGGTACACTACCGTGTCTGGAGTCGTCCATTCTAAAACACCTTTAGAATGCTGTCTAAGTACCCTGATTGGGATACTTCCCAAATCTAGATCTAAAACCATAGATCTAGTAACCAGAATGTCTGATATAATACCCAATTCCTATATGGAGAAACAACTGTGTGACAACCAAAGTATAACTGATCGTAGTATAGGAATATCACTTCCTACTCTGTGTATGTCATCCAGATACCAGGACATCACACCCTACTACCTTCTTAACAGATCCACCCCCTATTCTGATGAAGTCAAACCTATGACTGTCACATCAGAAATAGATGATCTATCTTCGCTATATCTGCTCTAGTCCATAAATAGACATAAGCTACCTGTCCACTATGCTTCCGCTGCTCCCACTGACTACGAGAACCCTCTGGCTGAGTCATATACTCGTACGCTTCTAAAGCCAGTTCAGAACGACGCTATACTCATCCTCCTGCCGGGTCTCATAGTCTGGAACAACAGCAATGGCAAGTCTGGGTAAACAAGAACCTCTCTGTCACCGTCTTTGAGCATACCGAAGTACCTCTCGAGTGCCTGAGGTTACCCACCTTATCTGCGGAGTGGCCAATGGAATGTCAAACCGGATTGAATCTTTAGGTTCTTATCAAATTTTCAGTAATCGTTTGCGGTTCTGGAATCACTTCCAGTTCTACCATAATCCCACTACCGTTTTCTGAAAAAATCCATTTTTATTAAAACTGTGGCGAGTCAAGAACAATATCACTATTGATCTTCCAGATGGTAGAAAATCAACCCTCGTCGAAGCCCGGGTCAACCCACAAACAGCCATTACAGAAACGTGCCTTGAGTTATCCAGAGTCTGGTTTTAAGCATAACCCGGAAAACTTCCCGTACCTTAACATCGTTAAGATATGAACCGTTCTATATCCAATATAGAAACAGAGGCACTAATTTAATTGGAACCAGATTCAAATCATTCAACTGTCTCCAGTGCATGTCAACTAAATGGAAGGAGGCCGATCAGCGTTACTCAACTTAGGAGTGCTTCCAATTATGAGTAACTTGAAAGAGAAGCAAGTTCTCTCTATCATTACTATCAACTGAATACCATACACAATTATCTACATCTTCGATCATCTTAAAGAATCCCGATACTTGCAACTTCTGGTTCTCTACTTTATTCATATACCTATAACTTCTCAAAACTTGGACCTTGTATTTCTACGAAACACATGTCTAAGAACTAGAGAAGTCACAAGTAAACAGAATATAGTACGAGGACCAACCCCTCTTTCCTAATGGACACTGGACAACATACAATACTCTGTATAAGTCCCCTAAGTCCAATAACTCATTCGTTGTGTGTCGTAAGTTGAAAACTGTACTTATGGTTAAGAAGAATTACACCGCTGTTTAATGCTCCTTACCTAACCATCAACTGATATAGGTAAATGTCATCGACATAATTTCAAAAAGTTATATCTCACTCTATAAAAATGGACGTACAGATATATCAATTTGAAATTGGTGCATTACAACGGATATTCAAAACCAAATATTTGCCGTCCGGCAAACAGCCCAGGCGATTTCCTCAAATATCACCAATTACAACGAATTCCGATATAATGAGGATGATCACCTAATTCCCAATAACTTACTCCCACTCATCATCTGTAAAACCATACAGATGTGAGAATCATACCTGGTAAATACATACCCTGGAGCAAGGGCTAACTGGGAAATCAGTTTTCTTTTAACAGTACACAGTGAAACTGAAACATTGAAATGTTTCGATGGGGTATCCGGGTATTCCTAGTAATGCCTCTTCCATTATCAGATTCACAACTGAAACCGTATATTTCTTTGCCATCTCTCCAAATCTCTTTATATGTCTTTAGTCATTACCTTCTGTACACCCTCTTAGGCTTAAATGGTTTTCTTCCTTCCCTACCGTTCGGCACCAGCCTATGGTTTGGAAGAACACTATCCAATAAGCGTAATAGGTGTACAGTCCTAATCCTAGGAGCACTCGCAATGCGAGAGAAGGTGAAGATAAAAGACACCTGAATAAACCTTATTCCTATTTCTCCTGAACCATAATCCATCCCCGAACTGGAACAAGTTCCTTTCGAGTTCGTATATAACCATACGATAGAGTATCCAAATAACTGTGGATCTTCGTAGTGATACGGAGTGTCCTGGAGAAATACAAAGGTGAAGTGGGAGTGGTAATGAAATACTTGGTTTGGTCGTGAATAGCAGTCGCATTTTACTTTGCCCTCTTATTAATCCCTTTATTTGTCTTTACTTAATACCTTCTGCACACCATCGTTAGGCTAATTGGTTTTCTTCATTCCCCACCATTCGGCACCTGCCTATGGTTTGGAAGAAGACTATCCAATAAGTGTAATAGGTGTACTGTCCTAATCCAAGGAGCACTCGCAACCTGAGAGAAGGTAAAAAGAAAAGACAATTGAATAGTCCTATTCGTTTTCTCCAGAACCGGAAACCATCCTCGAATCTGGAACAAGTTCCTTCGAGTTCGTATATAACCATACGATGGCATTATCCAATGGAAGTGGATGTTTGTAGTAATACGGGGTGTTCTGGAGAAAAGGGTAAAAGTAGTAGTGGCAATGAGGTATGCAACTCTGACAATCCAAAAGCCAGTGTTTTAAGAAGGTTCGGTCAACTTGGTCACTGAGTCATAGTCAAGGGTCGGGTCATGGTCGCTGCCAAAGAGAGAGAAAAAAACACTCAGCGTGCACTCTAACCTAAATCAGAATGGTTATCAATTTATCTAATCAGGAAACCTCCCACTGTAATCTCAAATTCTCCTCCAAACCTGAAAGAAGAATTAGTCAGGATCACCTGAGGAGTAATCCAACTCATCAGTGGGAATCGGGATCCAACAATCATCGCATGATAACGTGATGGAATCCATTCACGTTATCACACTCCAGAAGGTATGCGCATGCCTGGCAAGTTTCAGTTTCTTTAGAAACTCCCGATGTTATTTTTACCCCTAGGACCCAAGTGACCTTGACTGAGCCAACATATCAAAGGATCCTAGCCAAGTTCAACCCGTCATTATATTAATTGCATTAGACCCACCCGCACGAGTCCTTGACTGAGCCAAAATGACCGTACGACTGTCCTAACCAATCACATATCCATAAGACAGAAAAGCATTACAGAGCAACAACACACTACGCCTCGGCTGAGCACGACATACGTAGCACGAATACTAAGCAATACTAATCTGAAATGACAGAGGGCTACGGTTGGTTTTTGGCGAAAAACCTTTAACGTAATGAACTTGGTATCGTTGAAGGAACCGGATATCTTTTTATAAAAATATAGTAGCGAAAACCTTTGCTAAAGAGGTCACTCCCGGTGAAGGGATCTCGGCTCTTTCCCCGTAGAATGAGGTGCAGGATATTCCAACTGAATACCACGATGCAAAGCAAAAGGCAATCGGCTATAGTGAAGTTATTGCCCTGACGCAAACTTCTGTCCAAGGGGTCACTCCCGGTGAAGGGATCTCGGCCCTTGCCTCGTCGAATGAGGTGCTGGATATTCATAACCGAATACCACTGTGCAAAACAAAAGAGAGTGTCCTTGCAATAACAGCTTTTCGAAAAATTGTTCCAACAACATCAGAATAGGTTTGTTTAGCTTGCATTGATCCGAATCAATGCATTCCCATCAATTGATCACACCACAAAGAACGAAAATAATGATGTACGTATATGCCATCCGCATTCGCCACTGGGTCCCGTCATCACCCGTTAGGTTACTTAACTAACGACAGAGCGGGGACTGGACTAGCGCGGATGCAAAACATATACAACATCTACTAGTATATATATCAATATATAATATTCGCTCAAGGCGTGATAAAATGCAACATCACAGAAATGTAATAAGCATCACAGAACAATACAGATAATCTGGGATCCCCGGGTTTCATAGAGCCTCTATTGATACCCGACGTTCTCCTGGTCGTGTGGATAGCCTGTGCAATGAAATCCTAGACCCCTACGGGCGCGGCAAGTTACCCGCCAAAACCAGAAGTGAGGGAGCCCCCTTCAGCAACCAAACTGTACTACCATTGCATCCAGGCTATCCACCATGACAAATCCGCAACATCACAGCACAACACAGAACATCAACGTGAATGTCACGTTCGCAAATCCGTCTAAAAAAACTATATCAATTAGACAGGATTTACCGATCAAATGACATTCACGGTCGCAGATATAATGTAAATACTGTGCACTAACATGTTTAAAATTTTCGATCGACAAAAATTCCCGAAGTGGGCCCCAAGCACAACTGTAGCACTCAAAATAAATCTGGGCCCAAACAGAATATACCAAAAGCCACAATTCCAACACAAAGAACTACTGAAGAAATTTGGTGCACTGTGGCTACAGTACGGCGGCGGATCCGCGGCCAAAAGGTGGTTACGTCCGCGGATCCGCCGTGATACAGTAAAATCAGCCAACTAAATTTCTTCAGTTCTCTTGAAAAATCCTGCACATATTTCTGCAATATACCAAATAATTTTTTGACAACAAAAAAGAATCAACAGAAACTGATGCTTTTGAAATTGTGGTCTTTGGAAATTTCGTTCGATCGAGTTCTAAACACGTTAGAGCAAGCTAGAAAAGATTAATGGCGTGGCTCTGATACCATGTAGGACCACGGCAGCACCCCGGGCGTCTATCCGAGACCAAAATGCGGAAACAAAAACTTTTCTTTAACTAGAAATCGGCGCTACCGCGGACTATAAAACTCGGATCGGACCATTAACCTACTACTAGCTAACTAGAGAAAGGGTAGAGAGTTATACCGAGCAATCCATGTCCTTCGGTCTTCGGCCACCATCCCGATCTCCCCGCAGCATCTTTGGTCTCGATCTCCTCGTCGGAAAGGGCACCACATCACCAAGTGTTTTTACGGGCTCCCACCTCTGGACCGAGGCAACTCGGACACGAAGTTGGCAAGCCGACGTGTCCAAGATTGCTGTAGACTGAGTGTAGAAAACTTTTGTCTCAAGGGGTTAGTGAAGTTACCATTTTGGATGGAGGAATGAACTATGGAGATGAGGTAAGAAATCTTTGTTGCAAGCAAATGAGAATGAGATCAAAAATCCTCTTTTAAAATTTTGGACAGCCCCCACCCTCCTTGTAGTGGCCGTCCATGATAGGCATGGGAAAAGTCAAGGGGGTGATTATAAGAAAAAAGGTGGGTGATTATGAAAAACAATGATCACAACTAAGTCAAAAACCCATCACCAATCTCATCTCAAAAAGCAAGTAATGATGAACCATCATGAACCCTCCACTTACAAAAAACACCCTCCACTTTGTAAAATCCACTTTTACAAATAAGCCTCTCCCATCAATTTTCAGCTAAAGAAAGAACAAAGGAAAAATGGCCGAAACGGAATGCAAACTGGCAACTTCAAAAAATGATCCGATAATAAATTACAGGAAAACCCCACGACTGTATATACATACCCGCATTTGTATTGCGACCGAATACTAATGCAGTGAGAAAAAATCTACACTGTACAATACTAGGATCCGGCTTAAACCAAAACCCGCTAGTATTATCCGTCCGATCATGATCCGTGCAATACCGCACGTATATGATCGAACCCTGCCATATATCCATACGGCCTCTACAGCGTTTCGCCCGAAACTTGAGAAACTGTCTGTGGGGGACTCTAAAGACTCGTCAATATTTTGGCTGTGGATTTAACCACTAGCACGTCAGAGGTATTAGCCATACGTAACGGGCTACCAGGTATTGACCAAAAGGAAGTCGATGAGCGAACTCATCCTGACACCCTACTGAGCATGTCAGTGACAATATCCGTACAGTCCGGTCCGTTCGTCTATGAGCATCGCATGGCGGGCCTAGGGGGTTGGTAAAAGTCAGACCCCTAAAAGCGGTACAAGTCGTGTCGGAGTGTAGCCCAGAACATCCTGAGATACTACTGGAATACCTACCAGTAAATCTCCTGCCTCGGCCGAGGGCTTTGTGTAATGGCTCTCCTAGACACTGTGCGATCTCACCCCCAATACCGGGAGAGACGAAACCCCTGCCGATCCGCTCACTGTCTCCATGTGGCTCGGGACTGTACCCAACTAAAACCTGTTTGCACGACTCCTTTGAGTCGTGGTAGGGTAGTAATCAAAGTACAGTGGGAACTCACACGAGACAAATGACGATCTCAGGTCGATGAACTAACCTGTACACATGTCACCAGGGAACTGCTATCTGACGTCTGGTATAATACCAACTAGCATGTTCCCGGCGAGTCCTGTCTGGTGTACTCAAAACCCAATGAGCACCTATATACATCTTAGGTGAACCAACTGACACCAGTGGCTTGTGAGACCGGCCACCTCCCCTTGTCGAGGTCTCGACTGTATACACTAGTCTACTCTGGAGTATCGATGCCCTGTCTCGAAAACTCCCACGACTAGGGACCTTTTAAGGATGTGCTTATAGACCCCAGCTCCCACGTATATGATCGCCATTATACTGCTGGCCGTCAAGCAAGAATTCTAAGGGCTCTATCAACGCGCAATAGTGACCTGTAAGGTCACCAAAAGCAATACACGATGATAAAGATAAACCAGATAGCATACTATCATCTTGAGTAAGACTGTTCTACCGGCATAGGTCCTCCCTCAATCATTGCAATCACGTGCTTGTGATCCAATAATTGACTCTTAGGGCACTATATCCAACAAAACCTTGTCCAATCGCTATAGTCCTTTTAGACAGGTTTGCGAATGTGACATTCACGTTGATGTTCTGTGTTGTACTGTGATGTTGCGGATTGTCGTGGTGGATAGCTTGTGTGCAATGGTAGTGCAGTTCGGATTTATTTGTACATTTGATATTGCGGGGCGAGCGTCCGACATGTGGACTGCCATCACTGCCTGTTTGTATATTATTCTTTTGGGGCACGACCGGGCTGAGGTCGATGTCACCCTTGTATATTATTTTCTTTTCTGTACTAGGATTACCCCGCGGTGGAGTGCACGAATAGCCGGGTTCTAGAGGGCAACAGATCAGCATCACATCGCTTTGAGACGGAGGGGACCTTACTCTAGAATTGACGGGCTATTCGCTGCACTCGTAAGGGGTATAGGTTGACCCTAGGAGGGGTGCCCAAGTTACCGGATTTCGTGAAGTGCTGGGTGGTCCATTCACTTTGCTGAAGGGGGCTGCCTCGCTTCAGGTTTTGGCGGGTAACTTGCCGCGCTCGTAGGGTCTAGGACTTTCATTGCACAGGCTATCCACACGACCAGAGGAACGTCGGGTTTTCATTTGTGGCTCAATGGAAACCCGGGGATCCCAGATTATCTGTATTGTTCTGTGATGCTTATTACTTTTCTGTGATGTTGCATTATCATGCCTGGAGCGATTATTATATATTTATATATACTAGTAGATGTTGTATATGTTTTGCACCCGCGCTTGTCCAGTCCCCGCTCTGTCGTTAGTTAAGTAACCTAACGAGTGATGACAGGACCCAGTGGCGAATGCGGATGGCATATACGTACATTATATTTTCGTTATTTTCTGGTGTGATTAATTGATGGGACTGCATTGATTCTTATCAATGCAAGGATAAAACAAACCTATATATGATGTTGTTGGAACCAATTTTAAAAACTGACATTACAGACGTACGCTTTTGCTTTGCACAGTGGTATTCGTTTATGAATATCCAGCACCCCATTCGACGAGGCAAGGGCCGAGATCCCTTCATCGGGAGTGACCCCTTGAGTGAAAGTTTGCGTTAACGTAATAACTTTACTATAGTCGATTATTTTTGCTTTGCATCGTGGTATTCAGTTTGGAATATCCTGCACCTCATTCGACAAGGAAAGAGCCGAGATCCCTTCACCGGGAGTGACCCCTTTAGCAAAGGTTTTCGCAGCTATATTTCTATAAAAGCTATCCGGTTCCTTCAACAATATCAAGTTCATTACGTTAAAGGTTTTTCGCCAAAAAACATTCGTAGTCCTCCGTCATTTCAGACGGGTAGCACTTAGTATTCATACTATGTTTGTTGGCCTACGTCAAGGCATAGTGTATGGTAGCTATTTGTTACTTTTTTGTTGCATAGATAGATGCGTTGCTTTGGAACAGTCGTACTACCTTGTTGGCCTACGTCAAGGGTATGTACGGGTGGATTCAAATTAACCTGGATAATGATGGGTAGAACTTGACATGTGACTTATGATTTGTTGGCCTACGTCAAGGTCATAAGAGCATGGGATAAAAATCACATCGGGAGTTCAAACATATAGGAAACTTGCCAGGCATGTGCATACCTTCTGGAGTGTGATAACTTGAGTGGCTTCCATCAAGTTATCATGCGATGACAGTTGGATCCCGATTCGCACTGATGAGTAGGATTACTCCTCGGGTAATTCCGACTAATTCTCCTTTTGGGTTTGTAGGAGAATTCGACAAAACAGAGGGAGCCATCCAGATTAGATAAAGTGATTATCCATTCTGATCTAGGTTAGAATGCACGCCGAGTGTTTCTTCTCTCTCTCTCTTTGGCAGCGACTATGGCCCGACCCTAGACAATAACTCAATGACCAAGTTAACCGAACTTTCTTAAAAATACTGGCTTTTGGATTGTCCGAGTTGCATACATCATTGCCGCTCCTTCTTCTACCCTTTGTGTTCCTCCAGAACACCCCGTATTATTACGAACATCCACTTCCATTGGATAAAACCATCGTATGGTTATATACGAACTCGATGGAACTTTTTCGAGGATGGATTCTGGTTCTGGAGAAAATGAATATGACTATTCAGTTGTCTTTTCTTTTTACCTTCTCTCAGGTTGTGAGGGCTCTTAGGATTAGGAGACAGTATACCTATTACGCTTATTGGATAGTCTTCTTCCAAACCATAGGCTGGTGCCGAACGGTAGGGAATGAAGAAAACCAATTAGCCTAAGTATGGTGTACAGAAGGTAATGAGTAAAGAAAAATAAAAGGATTAGAAAGAGGGCAAAGTAAATTGCAACTGCTATTCACGACCAAGTATTTCATTGCCATTCCTACTTCACCTTTGTGTTTCTCCAGAACACCCCGTATCACTACGAATATCCACTTCCATTGGATAAATCCATCGTATGGTTATATACGAACTCGAAGGAACCTTTTTCGAGGATGGATTCTGGTTCAGGAGAAATAGGAATAAGGTTTATTCAGTTGTCTTTTATCTTTACCTTCTCTCAGGTTGCGAGTACTCTTAGGATTAGGAGAGTACACCTATTACGTGTTGGAGATAGTGCCCTCAAAGTAAATTATTAGATAGCAGGTATGTGATTGCAATGATTGAGGCAGGACCTATACCGATATGACAGTCTTACTCGAGATGAAAGTATGCTATCTGGTTTGTCTTTATCATCGTATGCATGCTTTAGTTCTCTATTGCATGTTGATAGAGCCCATAGGATTCTTGCTTGACGGCCAGCAGTATGATAGCGATCATATACGTGGGAGCTGGGTCTGTAAGAACATCCTTAAAGTTTCCCTAGTCGTGGGAGTTTCGAGACAAGGCATCGATACTCCAGAGTAGAGTGTTGTATACAGTCGAGACCCTGACGAGGGGCGGTGGCCGGTCTCAAAAGCCACTGGTGTCAGTTGGATCACCTAAGATGTATACAGGTGCTCATTAGGTTATGAGTACACCTGACAGCACTCGCCGGGAATATGCTAGTTGGTATTATACATATCATCAGATAGCAGTTTCCTGGTGACATGTGTACAGGTTAGTTCATCGACCTGAGATCGTCATTTGTCTCGAGTGAGTACCCACTGTGCTTAGATTACTACCCTACCATGCTCAAAGGAGTTGTGCAAACAGGTTTTAGTTGGGTACAGTCCCGAGCCACATGGAGGCAAGTGAGCGGATCGGCAGGGGATTCGTCTCTCCCGGTATTGGGGGTGAGATCGCGCTGTGTCTAGGAGAGCCATTACACAAAGCCCTCGGCCGAGGCAGGAGATTTACTGGTAAGTACTCCAGTAGTATCTCAGGGTGTTCTGGGCCACTCTCTGACACGACTTATACCGCTAATGGGGGTCAGACGTTACCAGCCCCTAGGCAGATATGCGATACTCATAGACGGACGGACCGGACTGTATGTATATTGTCACTGTTAGGCTCAGTTGGGGTTATGGATAAGTTTGCTCGTCAGTTTCCCTTCCAATCAATACATAGGCAAACCGTTACGTACAGCTTGTACCTCTGACGTGCTGGAGGTTATACCCAGTGCCAGTGTGTTGATGAGTCATTAGAGTCCCCCACAAACACTTTCCCAAGTTCGGGCGAAATGTTGTAGAGGCCGTATGGTATTATGGAAAGGTTCGGAAAATGCACGTGCGTTTTCGCACGTGTCATTTTTCGGGCAGATAGTACTGGTCGGCTTTGGTTTAAGCCGGATCTGAGTATTATACTGTGTAGATATAATATCTTTGTCTCAGATGCATTTGTATTCGGTCGTAATACAAATGCGGGTATGTTTATACTGATACGGGGTTATCCTGAAATTCGTTTCAGGATCACTTTTGGAAGTTGCCAGTTTCCAGTTTTCTATCGGCCGTATTTGACATTCGGTTAAATGCGAATTTATCTTTTCTTCCATGGGTGAGTCATGAGGGTGAGTCATGTGTGAGGAAGCTTCTTGATTGATGACTAGATTTGTGACTCACTTGATTGCATTAATTGATTGGATGACTAAGCTTAATGAGTCATTCTTTACATTAATGAGTTTTGTTTTGCCTTAGATATTTTCTTCTTGATCTTTTGCCTTGTGGTCACTCTCCCCTCTCCTACACTCACCCCCTCCTTGATAAATAGTGGCTGGCCATTCCTTGTAGGGATTATGGTTGTGATTGAAAAAAGATATAAGTTTTGGGTGCATAGAAATTAGATATGATTCATTTCTCATTTCCATTCGATCCAAAAGGCAACTTTATCAACCGTTCGTCCATGGCTTTGGACGTAACAAGACAAAGTGTTCTACTCATTCTCTACTTCATCTTAGTCGTCTCTTTTAGCAAACTTGACGATCGAGTTGTCTCGGTTCAGAGGCTGGAGCACGTTTAAAGATCCGTCGACGTGGTGCCACCTGGACGAGAAGATTGGAGATTCAGGAGATCGGAGCAGCCGCAACAAAGCTTGGGATGATGGTTGAAGACCGAAGGACTCGGATCGTTCGGTATAACATTTCTACCCACTTTGTAGTTTGTTAGTTTAGCTTTAATAGCAGATCCGGGTTATAGTACGCGATAGCGCCAGTTGTAAAATGTTTTTGTTCCGCATTTGCCGTCTGTTAGACGGCCGGGGCGCTGCCGTGGACTTACAGTGGTATCAGAGCCTCACCATTAAGCTATAATAACTTGTGCTAACGCATTTAAAAGATCGATCGAACGGAATTTCCGAAATCACAATTTTTAGCACACAAGTTTCTGTCGATTTTTTAAAGGGCCTAAAAATAATTTTGCATATCACAGAAAAGTGTGCAGGGTTTTCTAAGCATACTGGAAAAAGTTGGGCACGTGATCTCACAAGAGCACCGCGGATCCGCGGTCAAACCTAGGGTTTGACCACGGAACCGCGGCGCTTTAGAGGGAACAGTGCATCAATTTTTCCTAGAGAGCTTCATTTTTGGAAATTGTGATTCTTGGTATAGTTCTTTTGGGCCCAGATTTTGTTACTGTACAGCAGATGTACGTGGGGCCCACTTCGGGAAATTTGGTCGATCGAAATTTTAAATTTGTTAGTATGCAGTATTTACATTATATCTCCGACCGGGAATGTCATTTGATCGGTAAACCGTGTCTGATTGCTATAGTTCTTTTAGACGGGTTTGCGAACGTGACATTCGCGTTGATGTTCTGTGTTGTGCTGTGATGTTGCGGATATGTCGTGGTGGATAGCAGTGTGCAATGGTAGTGCAGTTTGGATTTATTTGTACATTTGATATTACGGGGCGAGCGTCCAACATGTGGACTGCCGTTACTGCCTGTTTGTGTAATATTCTTTTGGGGCACAACCTGGTTGAGGTCGATGCACCTGTTGTACATATTTTAATTCTGTACTAGGTTTATCCCATGAAGGAGTGCACAGATAGCCGGGTTCTGAATGGAAACGGGTCCGTATCTCATGGCTTTGAGAGGCAGAGGGACCTTACTCTAGAATTGGCAGACTATTCGCCGCACTTGTAGGGGTACAGGTTGACCCAAGGAGGGGTGCTCAATTTACCGGATTTCGTGAAGTGCCGGGTGTTCCATTCACTATGCTGTGGGGGACTACCTGGCTTCAGGTTTTAGCGGTAACTTTCCGCACCCGTAGGGTTCTAGGTTTCATTGCACAGGCTATCCACACGACCAGGGGAACGTCGGGTTTCAGCAGCGGCTCTGTGAAACCCGGGGATCCCAGATTATGTTTATTGTTCTGTGATGCTTATTACTTTTCTGTAATGTTGCATATTATCACGCCTGGAGCGATTATTGTATATTGGTATATATACTATTAGATGTTGTATATGTTTTACACCCGCGCTAGTCCAACCCCCGCTCTGTCGTTAGTTAAGTAACCTAACGGGTGATGACGGGACCCAGTGACGAATGCGGATGGCATATACGTACATTTTATTTTCGTTCTTTTCTGGTGTGATTGATTGATGGGACTGCATTGATTCTTATCAATGCAAGGATAAAAATAACCTATATTTGATGTTGTTGGAACAAATTTTAAAAAGGTGTTATTACAAATACGTTTCTTTTTGCTTTGCATAGCGATATTCAGTTAGAATATCCTGCACCTCATTCGACGAGGCAAGGGCAGATATCCCTTCACCGGGAGTGACCCCTTGGGCAGAAGTTTACGTCAGGGTAATAACTTCAATATAGTCGATTACAAGTTGCTTTGCATCGCGGTATTCAGTTGGAATATCCTGCACCTCATTCCACGAGGAAAGAGCCGAGATCCCTTCACCGGGAGTGACCTCTTTAGCAAAGGTTTTTCGTCACTATATTTTTATAAAAAGCTATCAGGTTCCTACAACGAGATCAAGTTCATTACGTTAAAGGTTTTTCGCCAAAAACCAGCCGTAGCCCTCCTTCTTTTCTTATGGATAGTCAGTAGTATTCAAGCTATGTTTGTTGGCCAAAGTCAAGGCATAGTGCTTGGTAGCTACTGAATATTCATCTGTTGCATAGATAGATGCGTTGGTTTGGGACAGTCGTTCTGCCTTGTTGGCCAAAGTCAAGGGCATGTGCGGGTGGGTTCAAATTAACTTGGATAATGACGGGTAGAACTTGACATGTGACTTATGATTTGTAGGCCAAAGTCAAGGTCATAAGAGCATGAGGGAAAAATCATATCGGGAGTTTCAAACATACAGAAAACTTGCCAAGTATGAGCATACCTTCTGGAGTGTGATAACTTGAGTGGCTTCCATCAAGTTATCATGCGATGATAGTTGGATCCCGATTCCCACTGATGAGTTGGTTTACTCTTCGGGTGATCCCGACTAATTCTTCTTTCAGGTTTGGAGGAGAATTTGAGATTACAGTGGGAGGTTTACTGATTAAAAAAAAGTGAAAACCATTCTGATCTAGGTTAGAGTGCACGCAGAGTGTTTCTTTTCTCTCTCTCTTTGGCAGTGACCTTTGACTGACCCTAGACTATGACTCAGTGACCAAGTTGACCGAACCTTATTAAAATACTGACTTTTGGATTGTCTGAGTTGCATAAGTCATTGCCGCTCCTTCTTTTACCCTTTGCATTTCTCAGAACACCCCGTATTACTACGGACATCCACTTCCATTGGATAGATCCATCGTATGGTTATATACGAACTCAAAGGGACTTCTTCGAGGATGGATCCAGGTTCAGGAGAAATAGAATAAGGCATTATTCAGTTGTCTTTTATTATCACCTCCTCTCAGGTTGCGAGGGCTCCTTAGTTTAGGAGAGCACACCTATTACGCTTATTGGATAGTCTTATTCCAAACTATAGGCAGGTGTCGAAAGGTGGGGAATGAAGAAAACCAATTAGCCTAAGTAGGGTGTACAGAAGGTAATAACTAAAGACAAAATGAAGGGATTAGAAAGAGGGCAAAGTAAATTGCGACTGTTATCATTCACGACCAAACCGCGTACTTCATCGCCACTCCTATTTCACCTTTGTTTTTTCCCAGTTCGGGAGAAATAGAATAAGGTTTTATTCAGTAGTCTTTTATCATCACCTTCTCTCAAGTTGCGACTACTCCTAGGATTAGGAGGGTACACCTATTATGCTTACTGGATAGTCTTCTTCCAATCCATAAGTATTAGTTGTATGTATGCCCTAGAGGCCAGTATTGTACAGATGATGTATATTATATTGGATGCTTGGACATATATAGAGAGGACTTTCTTGCTCGATATGATAGTATGCTATCTGGTTGCACTTTACTTTAACATGTATACTTGTTTCTTTATACTGTCTTATAGTTACATATTGGTAAAGCCTTTAGGATGTGTACTTGACTACCTGGACTATGATACGGATCATACGAGTGGGGACATGGTAGTCCATAAGTACATCCTTCAAGGTCCCTAGTCGTGGGTGTATCGAGACGGGGCATCGATATACCAGTGTAGACTAGCGTATACGCTTCTCGACCCATGAGATGGGCGATGGATGATCCTATATCCATTGGTGTTTGACATCAGAGATGGTATACGGGTGCTCAGTGGAGACTGGGTACACTGGACGGACTCGCCGAGAACTCCCAGATGGTATTATACCTCACGTCAGATGGCAGTTCTCTGGTGACACTTGTGCAGGTTAGTCTGTAGACCCGAGATCGTCATAGAGTCTTGTGTGATTCCACTGTGCTTTGATTTCCACCTTACCACGTCCATGAGGGCATGCAAAACGGTGGTTTTTGGGTACATTCTCGAGTCACATGGAGGTAATGAGCGATAGGAGGGGTTTCGTTTCTCCCGGTATTGGGGGTTGATGTTGCGCTGTGCTCGATTGGCCGTAACAGGGAAGTCCCTGGCCAGGGCTGATTTAGAGATTTACTGGTAAGTGTTACCAGTAGTTTCTCGACCCGTTATGAGCCTCACATCGGCACGACTTATCGGTTATTGGGGTCTGACGTTTACCACCCCTAGACTTGATATGCGACATATCAGACGAGGAGACCGGACTGTACGGGAAGTGTTACCGGCAGGCTTTTTACAGGAGTTGGAGCGGGCTTGCTTGCTGATCTTCTGATCGCTCAATACCCGGGTAGCCGTTACGTCCAGCTAGTACCGCTGACGGCTTGTGGGTGCGTGATGTGATCATCACCTACTGTCGGCGTATTGACGAGTCTTTAGAGTCCTACACAAAGGTTTTACTGGCTCAGGCAAAACGAAATAGGAGCACGTATGTGATATGTGCAAGACTGAGAATAAATGCGTGTATGTGATACCGTATTCTATTCTCGTGACTTTTTGTATCGGTCGGTTATATATGATATGACCGGGTTATCGAATCAAGTGTTGATTCGATAAGTCGATACAATGGATGTTAGCCGGTTATATGAGATATGACCGGATTATTAAGTCAAGTGTTGATTTAATAATTAAGTGTATAATTGTATATTAGATATACTAATTTACATTTACTAACACTTGTTCACTTTAGGGTTTTTCTCACATGTACACTACTTTAACATATATATGATATATGGTAAAATGTGTTATCTTATTGTATCATGGTTGATGATACAACATTCATGCGTGTATGAGATATACACCATTCTATGTATTATGGTGGGTTATGATTATTTAAGATAATTACAAAATTAGTGGAGTTTTGGAATGAGCATGAAGCTTGTAGAAGCTTACTTTGCTTTGACAAAGTCTACTAGCTTTGTCTTTACCTTAGATTCTTTTTAACCCAACCATAATCAATTAGCTATGGTTATGGCTCTACAAGGGTTAGTATATGATACTCACTCACCATGGTTACCCTTCACACTTGATCATTATCCTCTTCATTTTCTTTTATTCATCTTCTTCTTCATTGAACAAGAGAAAAAGAAAACTAGGGTTTGATCCAAAGTGAGAAAGATTGTGAGAAACAAAAATCTAAAGAGAACCCACTTCCTATTTATCCATCCTCTACTAGACCAGCACTTTAGTTTAGGGTGTTTACTTCACTAATTCTCTAGTTAGTGAAGTAGGAGCTTGAGTCGGAATTCTCTCGACGTAGATCATCTTCGGCCTCGGAGACTTCAAGCAAGATCGTATCCTTCGCGTCGTGAAGCCATGCAAGAGCCCGGGAGAACCTTGATCGTAGCGAAGGGACTTCAACAAGGAGCTAAAGAAGTGAAGGACCGATCTACAAAAGTTGTATTTCGTATTCACTTAGTTGTAAACATAGTTTACTTGCATATGAAACCCTAATCTCTAGTACACGATCTTGCTTAGGGTTGTTCGGCACATAAAAATTTAATTTTGGCATGGTCGATGCCTTGTAGAGCCTTGTTAGTGTGCCTAGTAACCCTACAGTAGTATCAGAGCCTAGCTAGAGCATTAGGCGATGTGTTAACGAAGTTAAAACCCCGATCGAACCCGAATACGTCGAAATGAACCCCTCTCTGGACTTTTTCCAAAAAATGTGATTTTTCTGAATTAAAAATACCTAAAAAAATCAGCAGGCAATTTTAAGCATTACGGTGAAAAAATTATGACGTCATCCGTACGGAACGCCGCGGAACCGTTGCCAATCCCTGCTTGGGCCACGGATCCGCGGCAGTACTATTTGATTTGACGTTTATTTTTCCACAGTAATGCCCATTGCTGCAATTTTAGTTTTCTGGGTATTTTAAAAATTGTTAGTTATATGTATGCCCTAGAGGCCATTACTATACATAGGATGTATATTGTAGTGGATGCTTGGACATATATAGGGAGGACTTTCTTGCTCGACATGATAGTATGCTATCTGGTTGCTCTTTACCTTAACGTGTACACTGATTGTCTCTCTGTTACATGTTGGTAAAGCCCTTAGGATGTGTACTTGACTACCTGGACTATGATGCGGATCATACTAGTAGGGACATGGTAGTCCATAAGTACATCCTTCAAGGTCCCTAGTCGTGGGTGTATCGAGACAGGGCATCGATATACCAGTGTAGATTAGCGTGTACCTTCTCGGCCCATACAGATGGGCGATGGATGATCACATATCCATTGGTGTTTGACATCAGAGATGATATACGGGTGCTCAGTGGAGACTGGGTACACTGGACGGACTCGCCGAGAACTCCCAGATGGTATTATACCTCACGTCAGATGGCAGTTCTCTGGTGACACTGGTACAGAGTAGTCTGTTGACCCGAGATCGTCATAGAGTCTTGTGTGATTCCCACTGTGCTTTGATTTCCATCAATTCCCGAATCACATGGAGGCAATGAGCGATAGGAGGGGATTCGTCTCTCCCGGTATAGGGAGTTGATGTTGCGCTGTGTTCGATTGGCTATAACCGAAAATCCCTGGCCAGGGTTGCTGAGATTTACTGGTAAGTGTTACCAGTAGTTTCTCGAACTGTTATAGACCTCATATCGACACGACTTATCGAGCTGCTGGGGTCTGACGTTTACCACCCCTAGGCGAAATATGCGACATATCAGACGATGAGACCGGACTGTACGGTAAGTGTTACTGGTTGGATTCACAGGAGTGTGAGCGGGCTTGCTCGTCGATCTTCTGATCGCTCAATACCCGGGTGGCCGTTACGTTTAGCAGACCGCTTGCGGCTTGTGGGTGTTTGATATGATCATCACCTGCTGCCGGCGTATTGACGAGTCTTTAGAGTCCTACACAGAGGTTTCCTGGCTCAAGCAAAACGAAATAGGAGCGCATATGAGATATGTGCGGGACCGAGAATAATGCGTGTATGTGATACCGTATTCTATTCTCACGATGAATGTATCGATTGGTTGTATGCGATATAACCTAGTTATCGAATCAAGGATTGATTCGATAAGTCGATACATTGGATATTAGTCGGTCATATGCGATATGACCGGATTGTTAAATCAAGTGTTGATTTAATGATTTAATGTATAATTATATATTAGATATATTACTTTACATTAACTAGTATTTGTTCACTTAAAGATGGATTTTCTCACTTGATGTCCACATTGTATATATGATATAGTTTTGTGCACTAGATTGTATCATGTTTGATGATACATGCAAACTTGGGTGTATGTTTACTTTAAACCATGTTTAAGTGAATGGTTAGGGTTTTGTTATCATTTCTTGATTATTTATTTTATTTATTTATTCATTTTAGCAAGAAAAGAAATGGTTGCTTCTCTTGTTTTTTCCTTGAAGCTTCAAGAAGCTTTGACCATTTTTGTTTCTTTTGCTTAACCTAACCATTCACCTAACCATAGTTTATTCTCTACACTCAACCATGGTTGCATTATGATAAGAATGACTTGGATTTTACTTTTAAATGAATCCTTATCATATTCCTTCTTCTTTTTCTTCCTCAAGAAGAAGAAACCTTGCTACCTTTAATGGTGACATGAGAAAAAGAGTGAGAAATCCAAATCCAAAGTGAACCCACTTCCTATTTCTTCATCCTCTACCACTTGCCATGTAGTATAGGATGTTTTCTTCACAAGTTTCATGACTTGGTAAAGTTGGAGCTTGATCTTGAGTTGCCTCGACGTAGATCATCTTCGGCATCGAAGTCGACGACCTAGCCTGATCATTTCTTCGACGAAACCATCGCTAGAGTCCGGGATACGATGATTGCAGCGGAGGGACATCATCACGGAGCTAAGGAAGTGGAGGACCGGATCTACAAAGGTTATAGTCTCTTTCACTTTAGAGTAAAGTTGTTTATTCGCATATGTTTTCGCCTAAACTCTAGTTAACGATCGCATTAGGGTTTCTCGGCACCAGAAAAATTTGAATTTGGCATAGTTGATGCCTTGTGAGACCTCTAGAGTGTTCCTAGGAACCCTACAGTGGTATCAGAGACTAGCTAGAGCCTTAGGCGATGTGTAGACGAAGTTAGAAACCCGATCGAACCCCGAAACCCTAATTCAAACCCTTCTCTGTACATTTTCTGAAAATGTGGATTTTTCCAAATTAAAAATAGCCAAAAAAATTCAGCAGGGTTTTATAGGAATTACTGTGAAATTCGTGAGCCCAAATCCATTAAATCGCCGCAGAACCGCGGCCGTACCCTAGGTTGGGCGGCGGTTCCGCGGCAATACAGTGGCCTTTTTCACTTCTGTTTGCACAGTAATCCTTGACTGTTGTTGCTGTATTTTATGGGAATTTTTAATTTATTCTCAAGAGTTGAGTTTTCTGGGGTGTATTGGGGACTCGACGATTCGATCGGAATCTTTAACTTTGTCTGTGTTTTTCCGGGTATTTTAGAACATGTTAAAAAGTTGACCGGATATAAATACCCACTTTTTTCCCTGCCGGGAAATTTCCAAGTGTTGGATATTTCCGTGGTTTAAAGACATTCTAAGTAGTGCAAGTAATGCGATGGACCCTCTAGAAGACAACAAACCTTAACTCGATTATGTGACCGTCTTGAACTGCCCTTTGAAACTTAGGGTTTGGGGCAGTACGGCGTGCCACATGTGAGGCGTTGGCTTGACCCTTCTACGGCTGAACCGTTGGTACTGAGGCATGAAGTGAATGTATTTAAACTTATTTCATGTGTTGAGCTGTTTCGGGAAAACTTGGGTGTTTGACTGTTCGATCGGAAAGTTTAACATTTTCTGTTTATCTGGAATGTGATACAATATTTGGAATCCACAAAAAGTTATGAGATAACTGAATGAATGTTATAAACATAGCAGTTTAGTCTCACTTGATCGGTTGCCACGGAATTTTGATGCGATCAAAAGTCCGTCGCAATCGCGTAGCGTACACGGATACTCGCCGGTAAACTTATTAGACAGCTACACCACATAGCCCCGACCAAGTGACTGTAGGAGAACTCCGTCGCCGAAAGCATCCGTTCGAGTGCTCGCGGCAGCGGTGTTCCGCCCTAGTGCCCTTCGTCGACGGTATCGGGGGTGCGGCCGTCTACTAAAGTTTGCGACGAGCATTCGGTCAGGATGCCGGGAATCTTGTTGAATTGCCCGACTTGATATTGAAAAGTGTTTTCGATAATGAGACTAAAATGCGGGATTTATAATTGTTAGGCATGCGATGTCTAAGGAATTCATTTGATTAGGCATGCGATGTTTAAGGAGGTTGCGGATTCAAACTGTTGTAGTTTTACACTTTCTTTTCTGTGACCGTAAGTGTAATATGTGATATCGCCGGTTTCGTTGCTATATGTCAACGACAATTGGGATACGCATGTTTACTTACGTTGATGACATGTGATGTTATGTGTTGCTGGATATGTTATATTGGATCGTCGCGTTTTGAATAGCCAGGGTTTTTTTATGTGAGATGAGTGTTTTTCATTTTCATTCATGTAAAAACTTGTATGTAATATTCTTTTATTGGGGCACTTCCAGGTTGCGGAAGATGTCACCTTTTGTATATTATTTACTTTTCCGCACTAGGATAGACCCAAGGAGGGGAGCACAAGTAACCGGGTTCTGGAGTCCAGTGGGAGACCAACTCGAGGAGTCGAGTCCGGGTCTCCTAACTCTAGAATTGGTAGGGTTGCTTGCCGCTCTCGTAGGGGTCTTGGGGTGTGGGATTGGCTATTCATCGCGACCGTGGAATCCGTGTTTTATACTGGCTCGTATTAAAAACACGGACGTCCTAGTATATCCAATATTTCATATATGTTTTTTGTGCTGTGTTATCTGTGATGTGATCATGTGATATGTTCTGTGATAAATTCTGTATATAGTATATATGATATATTATATAGACGTTACTTATGTTTTACACCCGCGCTAGCCCTGCCCCGCTCTGCCGTTAGTTACCTAACCTAACGGTGTACGAGGGGACATCGAGACGAATGCGGATGGCATAAGTGTACGTCGTATTTATCTGTGATGTTTAGGTAACTTAAATGATGGGACTTCATTAATATGATTAATGAAAGAAAAAGAAACCTAAAGATGTTGTGGAATCGAATTTCAAAATTAAAACAGGTAGCTACAGTTCTTGCTTTGCACAGCGGTATATATGATATATCCTGCACCTTATTCGATGAGGAAAGGGCCGACGATCCCTTCATCGGGAGTGACCCCTTTAGCAATAACTGGCAGATGCTACAACCCTCGGTTTGTCTTTTGATTGCTTTTAAGAGTTTTTGCTATGCACAGTGATATATATGATATATCCCGCACCTCATTCGACGAGGAAAGGGCCGACGATCCCTTCACCGGGAGTGACCCCTTTAGCAAAACTAGAAAAGCCTCAAAGACACTCCATTTCAAAATTATTTGATTCTACAATGATATCAAGTTCATTACGCAATAGGTTTTCAGAAAAAACTGTCGTAGCCCTCCGTCATTTCAGATAAGTAGTAGTTAGTATTCGTGCTGCGTTTGTTGGCCTTTGTCAAGGCGTAGTGTGCGGTAGCTGACTAGTACTTATCTGCTTATACATATGATGCAGATTGGATTAGGGTAGTCATGCGACCTTGTTGGCCTTTGTCAAGGGCCGTGCGGGTGGGTTTATTTCAATCAAGAAATGACGGGTTGAACTTGACTAGCATCCTATGGTTTGTTGGCCTTTGTCAAGGTCATAGGAGGTTAGGGGAAAAATTATCGGGAATTTCAAGTGTTGAAATTTGCAATGAGATTGCATACCTTCTATGAGATAGTTGGATCCCGATACCCGCTGCGAGTAAGAGTTACTTCTGGGAGAGTTTTACACATTACAATTAGCCGATCAAGTAGGTGTCTCGAAAGGTGTTAATGAGGTTACGCCTCTGGGAAAACGAGGTTTACATTTATTAGGTTTGTGCGAAAGCACGAGGGACCTCCCTCAAAGTACCGACATTGGCCTGGCTGAAAGATGTAAGTCCACGTTGCGACCCCCGGTTCTTACGGGGAGGCGGAAACGGTAAAAAAATCAAATTTTTAGCGCATGGGGCAACATGGACTAACAAAGTCGGGATCTTTTCCTAAACTAAAACTAGCAAACATGCTAAAGAGAGTTAGCTACTCGGAAAGATGGTTATACCTAAACTTGAACTCCTTCTTCTTCAAACTTTGTAGAGGTTGATGGTTCTTTCCTCGTCGCCTTCTTCCGTCAAAGATGGATCCACCTGAGGGTTCAACCTTCGGGCTCTTTCTCGAACTTTGAGAGAACTAGAGTCTTCGGCTTGCTAAACCTTTGATCCTAGAGTGAGTAGAGAGTGTTTAGGGGTTGTTTTCTTTTCAAGGAGAGGGATTCTCAACACATGAGAAGGATTCTCCTTGAGCTTGAGGAAGAAGAAGATGAAGTGAGGAGAGAGAATGATTATGATAGAATGAGCTATCTTTTTCCTTTTTGCAACCATATCAAAAGAAAAAGAATTATCTAATTAGTAATAATAATTCAAATGAGAATAGTTGATGGTTGTTTTGGAATGACCACTATCATACTTCATTAAATGAATGTTGGCAAGAATCAAAGAGCATCCTTGCAAAATAATGATGATGGTCAAACATTCAACCATGGTCAACAAGTCAACCATGGTCAACAAGTCAACAAAACCAACCATAACATAATTTCATTTAATTACTATTATTAATAGATATCTCACTAATTTATTAGGGTTTGGAAAAAAGACGACTGTCAACTGTGCATGCGCACACGTTCCGAAACCCTAATGAAAAACCTCTTCTTCCGCCTCAAACAACTGTGCATACACACCTGCATTCTTGTTCCGAGGAACATGAATACTGAGAGATAAAAGTAACCCCAAAACATATACCAGTATCCGGCTCAAACCAGAGCCCGCTGGCAATATCCGTCCGGACTCCAAACGTGCACAAGTGCGCGGATGAGAACGAACCCTGTCGCAAAACCATGCGACCTCTACTCTGTTTTGCCCAGAGGCGAATACCCTCTGTGTGGGACTCTAAAGACTCGACACTACGCTGGCAGTGGGTTTAACCACAGACCGCAAGCGGCACTAGCTGTGCGTAACGGTCCCCAGGTAGATGCCGACAAGAAGGCTGACGAGGTGAACCCCATCTGAACTCCTACTGAGTCTGAATGTGACAGTCTCCGTACAGTCCGGTCTGTTCGTCTAATACATCGCATGTCAGGCCTAGGGGGCGGTAAAACGTCAGTCCCCTAATAGCGGTACAAGTCGTGTCGGAGTGAAGCCCAAAACACCCTGAGATAACACTGGAAGCCTACCAGTATATCTCGCTTGCCCTGGCCAGGGACTACTCGTGTAATGGCTCTCCTAGACACAGCGCGATGTCAACCCCCAATACCGGGAGAGACGAATCCTGTCTAACCGTCACTGCCTCCAAGTGCTTCGGGACTGCACCCAACCACTACCTGTTTGCACGACTCCTTTGAGCCGTGGTAGGGTAGTGATCAAAGTGCAGTGGGAACACACTCAAGGCGAAGTGCCAGTGTCAAGTCAGCGGACTAAGCTGTACTCATGTCACCTGGGAACTGATAACTGACGATAGGTATAATACCAACCTGTCAGTTCCCGACGAGTCCTGTCCAGTGTACTCGTAATCTAACGAGCACCCGTATACTATCTCCAGTACGACGTACTGATGGCTGTGTGACAGACCATCTCCCACACTGGGATGAGAAGCGCATACGCTACTCTACTCCGGAGTATCGATGCCCTGTCTCGATAGTCCTGCGACCAGGGACCTGTATAAGTATGTGCTTATAGATTACCCAGCCCCCACTAGTGTGACTGCCACCACAACGCTGGTAATCAAGCAAAGATCCTAAGGGCTCCACTAATGCGTATAGGTGATATCGCAAAATAAACACATGTACACATTGAAGTAGAAACAAACCAAGTAGCATACTACTATATTGAGCAAGATTGTTTATACAAGGTGAATATCCCAAACTTCCATTAAGTAATATACAAACTAGTATGATACAGTAATGGCCTCTAGGGCATATACACTAACAATCTCCCACTTGCACTAAGGCCATGTACTGGCGTATCGAAGACCTATCATCTCGATCAGCCGCTCGAACTGAGTCTGGGGTAGGGCCTTGGTGAATGGATCTGCAGTGTTTTCTTCTGAAGCAACCCTCCGAACCTCGATCTCCTTGCGATCCACGATCTCCCTGATCAGGTGATACCGCCTCAAGATGTGCCTGGATCTCTGATGGGACCTGGGTTCCTTCGCTAAAGCTATAGCCCCGTTGTTGTCGCAATACAAAGGTATTGGGTCAACAATGGAAGGAACCACCTGATGTTCTTTCAAGAACTTCCTTATCCAGACAGCTTCTTTTGCGGCATCAGATGCAGCGATGTATTCCGCTTCCATAGTCGAGTCTGCAACGGTTTCCTGTTTGGAACTCTTCCAACACACCGCCCCTCCATTGAGGGTAAAGACAAAACCCGACATGGACTTAGAATCATCCTTGTCACTCTGGAAGCTGGAGTCAGCAAAGGCCTCGATCTGGAGGTCTTTTCCGCCATACACCAAGAACATCTCCTAAGTCCTCCTCAGGTACTTGAGAATGTTCTTTACTGCTATCCAGTGTTTCTCCCCAGGGTTTGACTGATACCGGCTTACTACACTCAGTGCATAAGCTACATCCGGTCTGGTACACAACATTGCATACATTATAGAGCCTACCGCAGAAGCGTAGGGTATAATAGACATGCGATCCCTCTCCAAATCAGTCTTGGGAGACATCTCTTTAGAGAGGGTGATCCCATGACAAGCCGGTAGGTTACCGCGCTTGGAATCTTCCATACTGAATCTTTTCAGTACGGTGTCGATGTACCTGGACTGTGAAAGTCCTAATATCCTCTTGGATCTATCACGATGGATCCGGATCCCCAGGATGTAAGAGGCATCACCCAGGTCTTTCATGGAGAACCTGTGTGACAAGAATCCCTTGACAGATTGTAGCATAGGAATGTCATTTCCTATTAAGAGAATGTCATCCACGTATAAAACGAGGAATACTACAGTTCTCGCTACAAATCTACAATAGATGCATGGTTCATCTGGATTTTTGATAAAGCCAAATTCCTTGACCGTTTCATCAAAACAGATGTTCCAACTCCGCGATGCCTGCTTTAGTCCATAGATGGACTTAAGCAACTTGCACACCTTTCCGCTGCTCCCACTCTGAATGAAACCCTCTGGCTGATCCATATAGACACACTCCTCTAAATTTCCATTTAGAAAAGCGGTTTTTACGTCCATCTGCCAAATCTCATAATCGTGGAAGGCAGCAATGGCAAGAAGGATCCGAATGGATTTCAGCATAGCCACTGGAGAAAAGGTTTCGTCATAGTCCAAGCCAGGTCTTTGACGGAAACCCTTTGCTACAAGTCTAGCTTTATAGGTCTCAACCTGTCCATCTACACCAATCTTCCTTTTGAAGATCCACTTGCATCCTACGGGTTTTACCCCGTCTGGAGCAATGTCCAACGTCCATACTTTGTTGGTGTACATGGACTCCATTTCGGTCCTCATTACATCCAGCCATTTTACCGAGTCAACGCTCTGAACGGCCTGCTGGAAGCTAGTAGGCTCATCATAATCTATGATGCAATCCTCTCTATCCCCGTCTATGAGAAAACCGTAGTATCTCTCGGGCGGATGAGACTGCCTACTACTCCTGCGGAGCGGCGTAGGAATATCCTGTTCATTTGAACCTTCTGGTTCCACTAAGCTTTCAGTAATAGCTCGTGGTTCTGGAATTTCTTCCAGTTCCACTGTGCTCCCACTTATCTGGTTTTCCAAAAACTCAGTTTCCAAGAAGTAGGCATGACGAGAAACAAGAACTTTTTGTTCCTCTTCACAGTAGAAGAAATATCCCTTGGAGTTCTTTGGATATCCCACGAACTTACACTGTACTGAGCGTGCCTCGAGCTTGTCCGCATGCTGCTTTTTAACAAAAGCTGGACATCCCCAAGTCTTAATGTGACTGAGATGGGGCCTCTTCCCACACCACATCTCATATGGTGTAGTAGGCACAGTCTTAGTAGGAACTCGGTTCAAAAGGTACGCAGCTGATTCTAGCGCATACCCCCAGAAGGATCGCGGTAACTCAGCGTTACTCATCATGGACCGTACCATATCCAATAGGGTTCGGTTCCGTCTCTCCGATACACCGTTGTGTTGCGGAGTGTATGGAGGAGTAAGCTGAGAGAGAATTCCGTTCTCTTTTAAATAATTCAGGAACTCGGCATTTAAGTATTCTCCACCTCGATCCGATCTTAGAATCTTGATACTTTTGCTGGTTTGTTTTTCTACTTCATTCTTATATTCCTGGAACTTTTCAAAAGCTTCGGACTTATGTTTCATTAAGAAAACATAACCGTACCTTGAAAAATCATCCGTAAAAGTAATGAAATAAGAATAACCGCTTCGCGCATGTGTAGACATTGGACCGCACACATCGCTGTGTACGAGTCCCAAGAGCTCGTTCGCTCTTACTCCGTGTCCAGTGAACGGAGTCTTTGTCATCTTTCCTTTGAGACAGGATTGACAAGTGGCATATGATTGATATTCGAACGGATCCAAATATCCTTCTGTATGTAACTTAGTCAACCTTCTCTCATTGATGTGACCCAGTCTACAATGCCATAAGAAAGTCCGATTGATATCTGGAGACTTTCTTTTGTGTGTATTCTGGACATTGAAAATCCGTGGTTGGTTTAATACGTATATACCATTGCTCAGTGTACCTGACCCAATCAGAACTTGATTAAGGTGAATGTTTACAACATTACTTACAAACGCAAATTCATAACCTTCTTTAGAAACCAAAGATACAGAAATGATATTACAAGTTGCGTTGGGTACAAAAAAGCAATTACGCAAAACCAAAACATGCCCTTCTGACATTCCCAGGTGATAGTCCCCCACGGCTTTAGCATCCATGTTAGCTCCGTTCGCAACTCTGAGGGTCATGTCACCTTCCTTCAAAACCCTACGGTTTCTCAACGCCTGCAAAGAATTACAGATATGAGATCCTGATCCGGTATCCAATACCCAGAAAGTAGAGTTTATAGAAAGACAGTTTTCAATAACATACACACCTGAAGCTGAAGCCGCAACCTGCTTCAGTTCCTGTGTCCTGGCCTTCCAAGCCCTGCAATCTTTCTTCCAGTGTCCACTCTTATGACAATAGAAGCATTCTTCCTTTCCAACAAGCTTCCCCGCAATCTTTGTTGCCTTTTCCTTTCCCTTCGTACCCACTTTACTAACACCGCCTCTTGGTTTGGCGGGGGCTTTCTTCCTCTTTCCCTTGGCTTTCGCCTTGGACCTAGAGGATGAAGATCCTCCTACAAACAAAGCGGGTGTTTCCCTACCCTTCTGTAGAGTGCTCTCTGCGCTCCTCAGCATGTTGAGGAGTTCTGAAAGTTCAACTTCCTTTTCTTGTAAGTTGAAGTTCAGTATAAACTGGGCGTAAGTGGATGGAAGGGACTGGAGAATTAAATCCGTATAGAGTTCACTGTCCAACGTGGTCCCAAGTTCCGCGAGCTCCTCAGTGTAGCCAATCATCTTAAGCACGTGGTCCGCTACCGATGATCCGACGGCCAACTTTGTCGAAAATAACTTCTTCGACACTTCGTATCTTGCGATACGAGACTGCTCTCCATACAGTTCTTTTGTATGGAGAAATATGGACTCGAGGTCCATATTCTCATGCCTCCTCTGATGTTCGTTGTCCATAGAGGCAAGCACGAGGCACCTGGCCTTCGCGCAATTAATCTCCCAAGTCTTACGAATTTCCTTATCCGCGACGCTGGAGGTGGGACCTGGGACGGGGGGAGCTTTGGTGGTAAGAAGATACCCCAGCTTGTCGTAAGTGATTGCCAATTTTACATTCCTGAGCCAATCTTTGTAGTTTGGCCCTGTCAGTATGTTTTTATCTAGAAGTAACTTAAGTCCAGTCATTTCGAATTTGGTCGCTGCAGGGGGGAGAGAAGAAACACTTTAGCACGATGCTCTTGCAAGTTTAGAATGGTTTTTAATTTGTCTAAACAGGATGGCTCTCACTGTCTCTCGAATCCCTCCTCAAACCACAAAGGAAGAATTAGCCGGGATTAATCCCACCGCACAATACTTGCTTAACCGTTCAGCCAGGCCAGTGTCGGTACTTCGAGGGAGGTTTTCCAACGCTTTCGCGAAGTTCCTTAATTTAAGAACCTCTTTTCCCTGGGGGCGTAGCCCCGCTAACACCTTTCTAGGCACCTACTAGGTTTATAGAATTGATCGTTTAGTGAGAAATTTTCCGAGGAGTAGCATATACTCACAGTAGGATCGGGATCCAAATATCATTGCGTGACGAAACTGAAGGAATCCTACCAGAATCATCACACTCCAAATGGTATGCAAATCTAGCAAGTTTCAGTACTTATGAAACTCCCGATGTGGATTTTTGCCCCATGCTCTTATGATCTTGACTTTGGCCAACAAATTATAAGTCACATGTCAAGTTCTTCCCGTCGTTCTCCAGGTTAATTTGAATCCACCCGTACATACCCTTGACTTTGGCCAACAAGGCAGTACGACTGTTCCAAATCAACGCATCTATCTATGCTGCACATGAATATCCAATAGCTACCAATCACTATGCCTTGATTTTGGCCAACAAACACAGCTTGAATACTATTGACTATTTATGTGAAACGACGGAGGGCTACGAATGGTTTTGGTAAAACCGTGAACGAAGTGAACTTGATATAATCGATGGAACGAGATAGCTTTTAGAAGGAGTGGCTCAAGCTCCGCATTTAAAAGTTAGTTTTGAAAAGAACCGAGTGGTTTTTCGAAAGTGTTCCAACGACTTCAACTTGGTTTATTATCTTGCATTAGTTCTTTTAATGCGTGATATTCTTGCATTAGTTCTTTTAATGCGTCCCATCATTTAATCCTACCATTGCAGAAAACAACCAAAATATGACGTACGCTTATGCCATTCGCATTCGCCACGGGGTCCCGTCATCACCCGTTAGGTTACTTAACTAACGACAGAGCGGGGGCTGGGCTAGCGCGGCTGTAAAACATAAGCAACGGCTAAATATAAGGCAATGATAGACATTACAGATCACAGATGAATACATTGGATATACTAGCAATCCGCAATCCGTTCGAGCCTGCAACAAAAAGCGGATTACACGGTCGCGGTGAATAGCAAATACCCCACCCAAGACCCCTACGGGTGCGGCAAACTACCCGCCAAGTACCCGGTAGTTTGTGCACCCCTCCATGGGTCTATCCTAGGAGCAAAAACAGTAAAAAGAATTATACAATGACGGCTACAACCCCGACCCGGTTGTGCGGCCATACAAATAATATTATTACATCAATTTACATTTACAAATGAATGAAAGAAAAACAAAAGCTCATCTCACATCCACCCCGGCTATTCACCCGCAACAGTCCAACACATTCATATACACATTCCAATATCAAACACAGATCACAGAGATGTATAACCCCGACTAATCGACTTATAGCGATTAGCCGACGTTCAATACATGCAAACATCACAGATATAACCAACATAGCCAAAGTGTAGCGAAGTTCGAAAAAAATACGGATTTATAGGACCCCAAAAGTAAATTTCTTCTCTGGAAAATCTGGGCACATATAACATATTTGAAAAATCCCAAAACCCTACCAGAAGAACACTGCACAAAACACGATCGCATGAAGAGCCCAAACGGCGGCGGATCCGCGGCCAAGAGAATAGCTGAGGCCGCGGATCAGCGGCGGTTTGAAGGAATTAGGGGATCGTTTTTCTTGGGTGTTCTTACAAAACCCTGAGCCGATTTTAGGAGTACAAAGTTTTACTTTTAGAGCACAAAAAAATTCAACAGAAACTTAGGGTTTTGGATTTTTCGGTTTTGCGATTTTTCGGTTTCGAACTTCCATACACTTCGCTACCAAGCTAGTTTAAGTTTAGTTAGTCTCTGATACCAATGTAAGTCCACGTTGTGACCCCCGGTTCTTACGGGGAGGCGGAAACGGTATAAAAATCAAATTTTTAGCGCATGGGGCAACATGGACTAACAAAGTCGGGATCTTTTCCTAAACTAAAACTAGCAAACATGCTAAAGAGAGTTAGCTACTCGGAAAGATGGTTATACCTAAACTTGAACTCCTTCTTCTTCAAACTTTGTAGAGGTTGATGGTTCTTTCCTCGTCGCCTTCTTCCGTCAAAGATGGATCCACCTGAGGGTTCAACCTTCGGGCTCTTTCTCGAACTTTGAGAGAACTAGAGTCTTCGGCTTGCTAAACCTTTGATCCTAGAGTGAGTAGAGAGTGTCTAGGGGTTGTTTTCTTTTCAAGGAGAGGGATTCTCAACACATGAGAAGGATTCTCCTTGAGCTTGAGGAAGAAGAAGATGAAGTGAGGAGAGAGAATGATTATGATAGAATGAGCTATCTTTTTCCTTTTTGCAACCATATCAAAAGAAAAAGAATTATCTAATTAGTAATAATAATTCAAATGAGAATAGTTGATGGTTGTTTTGGAATGACCACTATCATACTTCATTAAATGAATGTTGGCAAGAATCAAGGAGCATCCTTGCAAAATAATGATGATGGTCAAACATTCAACCATGGTCAACAAGTCAACAAAACCAACCATAACATAATTTCATTTAATTACTATTATTAATAGATATCTCACTAATTTATTAGGGTTTGGAAAAAAGACGACTGTCAACTGTGCATGCGCACACGTTCCGAAACCCTAATGAAAAACCTCTTCTTCCGCCTCAAACAACTGTGCATACACACCTGCATTCTTGTTCCGAGGAACATGAATACTGAGAGATAAAAGTAACCCCAAAACATATACCAGTATCCGGCTCAAACCAGAGCCCGCTGGCAATATCCGTCCGGACTCCAAACGTGCACAAGTGCGCGGATGAGAACGAACCCTGTCGCAAAACCATGCGACCTCTACTCTGTTTTGCCCAGAGGCGAATACCCTCTGTGTGGGACTCTAAAGACTCGACACTACGCTGGCAGTGGGTTTAACCACAGACCGCAAGCGGCACTAGCTGTGCGTAACGGTCCCCAGGTAGATGCCGACAAGAAGGCTGACGAGGTGAACCCCATCTGAACTCCTACTGAGTCTGAATGTGACAGTCTCCGTACAGTCCGGTATGTTCGTCTAATACATTGCATGTCGGGCCTAGGGGGCGGTAAAACGTCAGTCCCCTAATAGCGGTACAAGTCGTGTCGGAGTGAAGCCCAAAACACCCTGAGATAACACTGGAAGCCTACCAGTATATCTCGCTTGCCCTGGCCAGGGACTACTCGTGTAATGGCTCTCCTAGACACAGCGCGATGTCAACCCCCAATACCGGGAGAGACGAATCCTGTCTAACCGTCACTTCCTCCAAGTGCTTCGGGACTGCACCCAACCACTACCTGTTTGCACGACTCCTTTGAGCCGTGGTAGGGTAGTGATCAAAGTGCAGTGGGAACACACTCAAGGCGAAGTGCCAGTGTCAAGTCAGCGGACTAAGCTGTACTCATGTCACCTGGGAACTGATAACTGACGATAGGTATAATACCAACCTGTCAGTTCCCGACGAGTCCTGTCCAGTGTACTCGTAATCTAACAAGCACCCGTATACTATCTCCAGTACGACGTACTGATGGCTGTGGGACAGACCATCTCCCACACTGGGATGAGAAGCGCATACGCTAGTCTACTCCGGAGTATCGATGCCCTGTCTCGATAGTCCTGCGACTAGGGACCTGTATAAGGATGTGCTTATAGATTATCCAGCCCCCACTAGTGTGACTGCCACCACAACGCTGGTAATCAAGCAAAGATCCTAAGGACTCCACTAATGCGTATAGGTGATATCGCAAAATAAACACATGTACACATTGAAGTAGAAACAAACCAAGTAGCATACTACTATATTGAGCAAGATTGTTTATACAAGGTGAATATCCCAAGCTTCCATTAAGTAATATACAAACTAGTATGATACAGTTTTGGCCTCTAGGGCATATACACTAACAAAAGATTGGCGAACTTGTAGTGTGTAATTAATCCCGGCTAGTCTTTCCTTTTAGGGTTTGAAGGAAGATTTGATTAAAACAGTGGGAGCCATCCTGATTAAATAAAATAATAACCAATCTGATCTTGTAAGAGCATACGCTGAGTGTTTTCTTCTCACTCTCTCCAGGTAGCGACCATATCACGCCTTAATCAAGATAATAATACGGATGTATTGACCGAACCCGCTTGTTATACTGAGCTGGGGAACGTTGGTCCCGCTCTAACTTATAATTGTTATAAGACAGAGCAGGAAATAGGGGAATACCAGAATTCCTATGCCGACCAAACGAAGAAAGTGCATATGATGCATCTCCTTCGGGTGTGTTAGTTATAATGAACTGTTTCTCAGTGTCCTTTACGTCCTGGATATGAGATACCGGATCAGGATCCCACATTTGTAATCTGTTACACAGGGCTACAGAAAGGTAGAGAACTGAGAATGGGTGATAAGTTGAATGAGACAGAAAACGGTGCAAGTGTTGCAGCCAAGTCTGTTGGTCACTGTCACCCTGTATCCCAAATACATTGATTCTGAACGAATGTTATTAGATACCGAACCTGATATACAAAATCATATCAGTCTCTTTATTAGTAAAGAAATGATAAAATTTTGTATTGTTGGATAATGTTTTGAACATTTCCTATATCAAAAGTTGATCGGTTCAGGCACGTTATCTAAAAGCATTGATGTTCTAAATCAAACTACAGTTCTTAGTATACAGAACACACTCAAGAGGAAGAGTTCAGAAATGAACGAATCCTTCTTGAGGCATTGTAGACTAGGTCATATCAATGCGGCCCGACTGGCTGAAGTTACATTTAGATGCATATTTAAATTAGTTTGAATTTACATCTTGTGAAACTTACCGGTCATGTCACAAATATACGATGACCATAGCTCTGTTTACTGGAAACAGAGAAAGAGTTAGTGAACTCTTGGGATGATACATGTTGATGTATGTAGGTCCCCTGTCTACACATGCTAAGACCGGTTCTTTGTACTTCATTATATTCTCTGATGATCTCTTTAGATTCAGACATATGTTCCTGTTGAAACACAAGTCCGAACCTTTTGAGATATTCACAGAATATAAGTTAGAAGTAGAGAACCAATAAGGACATAAGTATTATGTCCTTTGATGAGATCAAGGAGGAGAATACTTGTGCATAGAATTCCTGGACTATTCTAAAGGAGAATGAGATTCTCTCTCAACATTACTCCTCCGTATACACCATAGCACGATGGTATATCGGGGCGGAGCAATTGCACCCTATTCGATATGGTGCGCTCTATGATGAGTACTACTGAGTTACCTGTTTCCTTTTTGGGGGTTTTGCACTTGAGAAGCTGCATACCTATTGAATTAGGTTCGAATCAGATCACAGCCTACCACTCTATATGAGATATGGTATGGGAAGAGCCAATGTCTTAAGCTAGTTAAGATTTGGGGTTGACCGGCCTATGTCTAAAAGCAAAATCCGGACAAGCTCGAGGCGAGGTCTGTAATGTAGAACTGGAAAGGTTCCAGCTATACAAACTACAGCAGATGGTTTGATAGAACCAAAGGACTCAATTGTTTCCAACGAACCTCAGCCTCTCCGCCAATCTAGTAGGGTTCCTCACCCACGTGAGAGTTACTACGGTTTCTCTATGACAGTGGGAGCGAGGAATGCATCATGAGATGATGACCCAACTAGTTTCGAGCTGGCCATCAGGAGTGGGACTCTGTAAGAATGGCTGGATGCTTAGCGATCTGAGATGGAATCCATGTACACCAACAAAGTATGGACTTTGGTTGCTATATCTGAAGGGTTAAATTCCCATCAGAAGCAAGTATATCTTGAGAAGATTACTTGGTATAGATGGAAAAGTTGAGACTTTCAAAGCTAGACTTGTTAAAGGTTTTCGTCATCGACCAGGCGTGGATAATGATGAAACCTTTTCCAGTGGCCATGCTTAAGTCCATCCGGATCCTACTTGCCACGGCTACATACCATGACTACGATATCTGGCGGTTGGGTGTCATGACAACTTTTCTAAATGATGTTTTAGAAGAGGGCGTCTATAAGTACACAGCCAGAGGGCTTCGTAGACAGTGGGAGCAGCGGAAACGTGCACAAGTTGCTTTATAGGATAAAGCAGGCATCGCGGAGTTGGAACTTCTGTTTTGATATGGTAGTCAAAGAGTTTGAATTCATCAAAATGGTAGATGAACCTTGTATATACAAAAAGGTAGTAGGGAGTATGGTGGTGATCCTCGTAGAGTACGTGGATAACATACTCTTGATAGGGAAAGAGTTTCCTATAGTACGCTCAGTCAGTCTCCGCTTATCACAAGGATTATCCATATAGGATCAATGTGATACCTACTAAATCCTATGTTTTGGATCTATGAGATAGATCTAATTGGATGTTAGGATACTTACTAGATGTAGTGAAATGGTATCAATCGATCCTGGGGAGAATCACTGGAAGGGTTTCAGGGTGATAAGGGCGACTGAATGTCAGTCACGGGCATTGTCTATACCCTCAGCAAAGGGATGGTATGTTGGAAGAGTTCCAAGCAAGATACTGTGGCAAACTAGACGATAAAGGCAGGATACATCGCTACTTAAGATGCTACCAAAGAGGCTGTCTGGGTGTATATTTGTTCATGAGATGAACTTTGTTCCTCCCATTGTGTGACAATGGAGTTGTGGCTTATGCCAAGGAACGTCCGTCTATCAGTGATCCAGACATATTCTGAGGCAGTGTCACTTGATCATGGAGATGGTTGATCTCCAGGGAGATCGAGGTTAGGAGAGTAGACTCAGAGGACAACACGGCGGATCCACTCACGAAGGCCTTTTCCCAGAGAGAGACTTTCAAGGGATGGTTGAGTATGAGATACTACAACCACTGCTATCAGATGGCCCTAGTGCAAGTGGGAGATTGTTAGTTATATGTATGCCTTAGAGGCCATTACTATACATGGGATGTATTGTAGTGGATGCTTGGACATATATAGGGAGGACTTTCTTGCTCGACATGATAGTATGCTATTTGGTTGCTCTTTACCTTAACGTGTACACTGATTGTCTCTCTGTTACATATTGGTAAAGCCCTTAGGATGTGTACTTGACTACCTGGACTATGATGCGGATCATACTAGTAGGGACATGGTAGTCCATAAGTACATCCTTCAAGATCCCTAGTCGTGGGTGTATCGAGACAGGGCATCGATATACCAGTGTAGACTAGCGTGTACCTTCTCGACCCATACAGATGGGCGATGGATGATCCCATATCCATTGGTGTTTGACATCAGAGATGATATACGGTTGCTCAGTGGAGACTGGGTACACTGGACGGACTCGCCGAGAACTCCCAGATGGTATTATACCTCACGTCAGATGGCAGTTCTCTGGTGACACTGGTACAGAGTAGTCTGTTGACCCGAGATCGTCATAGAGTCTTGTGTGATTCCCACTGTGCTTTGATTTCCACCTTACCACGTCCAAGAGGGCGTGCAAAACGGTGGTTTTTGGGTACAGTCCCGAATCACATGGAGGCAATGACCGATAGGAGGGGATTCGTCTCTCCCGGTATAGGGAGTTGATGTTGTGCTGTGCTCGATTGGCTATAACCGGAAATCCCTGGCCAAGGTTGCTGAGATTTACTGGTAAGTGTTACCAGTAGTTTCTCAAACTGTTATAGACCTCATATCGACACGACTTATCGAGCTGCTGGGGTCTGACGTTTATCACCCCTAGGCGAGATATGCGACATATCAGACGACGAGACCGGACTGTACGGTAAGTGTTACTGGTTGGATTCACAGGAGTGTGAGCGGGCTTGCTCGTCGATGTTCTGATCGCTCAATACCCGGGTGGCCGTTATGTTTAGCAGACCGCTTGCGGCTTGTGGGTGTTTGATATGATCATCACCTGCTGCCGGCGTATTGACGAGTCTTTAGAGTCCTACACAGAGGTTTCCTGGATCAAGCAAAACGAAATAGGAGAGCATATGAGATATGTGCGGGACCGAGAATAATGCGTGTATGTGATACCGTATTCTATTCTCGCGATGAATGTATCGATTGGTTGTATGCGATATAACCTAGTTATCGAATCAAGGATTGATTCGATAAGTCGATACATTGGATATTAGTCGGTCATATGCGATATGACCGGATCGTTAAATCAAGTGTTGATTTAATGATTTAATGTATAATTATATATCAGATATATTACTTTACATTAACTAGTATTTGTTCACTTAAAGATGGATTTTCTCACTTGATGTGCACATTGTATATATGATATAGTTTTGTGCACTAGATTGTATCATGTTTGATGATACATGCAAACTTGGGTGTATGTTTACTTTAAACCATGTTTAAGTGAATGGTTAGGGTTTTGTTATCATTTCTTGAATATTTATTTTATTTATTTATTCATTTTAGCAAGAAAAGAAATGGTTGCTTCTTTTGTTTTTTCCTTGAACCTTCAAGAAGCTTTGACCATTTTTGTTTCTTTTGCTTAACCTAACCATTCACCTAACCATAGTTTATTCTCTACACTCAACCATGGTTGCAATATGATAAGAATTACTTGGATTTTCCTTTTAAATGAATCCTTATCATATTCCTTCCTCTTTTTCTTCTTCAAGAAGAAGAAACCTTGCTACCTTTAATGGTGACATGAGAAAAAGAGTGAGAAATCCAAATCCAAAGTGAACCCACTTCTTATTTGTTAGTTATATGTATGCCCTAGAGGCCATTACTGTACATAGGATGTATATTGTAGTGGATGCTGGGACATATATAGGGAGGACTTTCTTGCTCGACAAGATAGTATGCTATCTGGTTGAACTTTACCTTAACGTGTATACTGATTGTCTCTCTGTTACATGTTGGTAAAGCCCTTAGGATATGTACTTGACTACCTGGACTATGATGCGGATCATACTAGTGGGGACATGGTAGTCCATAAGTACATCCTTCAAAGTCCCTAGTCGTGGGTGTATCGAGACGGGGCATCGATATACCAGAGTAGACTAGCGTGTACCTTCTCGATCCATACAGATGGGCGATGGATGATCCCATATCCATTGGTGTTTGACATCAGAGATGATATACGGGTGCTCAGTAGAGACTGGGTACACTGGACGGACTCGCCGAGAACTCCCAGATGGTATTATACCTCACGTCAGATGGCAGTTCTCTGGTGACACTGGTACAGAGTAGTCTGTTGACCCGAGATCGTCATAGAGTCTTGTGTGGTTCCCACTGTGCTTTGATTTCCATCTTACCACGTCCAAGAGGGCGTGCAAAACGGTGGTTTTTGGGTACAGTCCCGAGTCACATGGAGGCAATGAGCGATAGGAGGGGATTCGTCTCTCCCGGTATAGGGAGTTGATGTTGCGCTGTGTTCGATTGGCTATAACAGGAAATCCCTGGCCAGGGTTGCTGAGATTTACTGGTAAGTGTTACCAGTAGTTTCTCGAATTGTTATAGACCTCATATCGACACGACTTATTGAGCTATTGGGGTCTGACGTTTACCACCCCTATGCGAGATATGCGACATATCAGACGATCAGACCGGACTGTACGGTAGTGTTACTGGTCGGATTCACTGGAGTGTGAGCGGGCTTGCTCGTCGATCTTCAGATCGCTCAATACCCGGGTGGCCGTTACGTTTAGCAGACCGCTTGCGGCTTGTGGATGCTTGATATGATCATCATCTGCTGCCGGCGTATTGACGAGTCTTTAGAGTCCTACACAGAGGTTTCCTGGCTCAAGCGAAACGAAATAGGAGCGCATATGAGATATGTGCGGGACCGAGAATAATGCGTGTATGTGATACCGTATTCTATTCTCGCGATAAATGTATCGAATGGTTGTATGCGATATAACCTAGTTATCGATTCAAGCGTTGATTCGATAAGCCGATATATTGTATACTAGTCGGTTGTGTGCGACATAACCGGATCATTGAATCAAGTGTTGATTTAATGATTTAATGCATATTTATATATTTGATATATTACTTTGCATCAACTAGTATCGGTTTACTTAAGATGGATTTTCTCACTCGGATGTGCGCATTACATATGCGATATGATTTTGTGCATTTGATTGTATCATGTTTGATGATACATGTTTACTTGGTTAAGTGCAAAGATTTAAACCATGGTTAAAAGAATGGTTAGGGTTTCATTTCCTTTATTTATCTATTTATTTATTTATTTATTTTCTTTTTGGAAAAGGAAATGAGGAAAATGGTGGCTTGTTTTGGATTGTAGTTGAAGATTCATGAACCTTTGACTTTGTCCACCATTCTTATCTCATGCTTAACCTAACCATTTGTTTTAACCCTAGTTCAATCTCTACACTTTACCATGGTTTAGTCATGATAAGTTTTGATTATTCTTTTCTTTTTCTTTTATCTTATGATAACTATTTTGCTTCTTCTTCTTCCTTGAACTTAAAGAAGAAAGCTTACTTCATCAATGGTGATTGATGAATTAGAGTGAGAAATCCAATTCTAAAGTTAACCCAACTCCTATTTCTTCATCCTCTACCTCTTGCCAAGTAGTAGAGTGTGTTTACTTCACAAGTTTTATTACTTGGGGAAGTTGTGAGCTTGATCTAGCGATGCCTCGACGTAGATCATCTTCGGCATGGACATCGACGACCTAGCTTGCCCATTCTCCGACGAAGCCGACTCTAGAGCCCGGATTTGATTTGGACAGCGGAGATGACCTCGTTGCGGAGCTATGGAGGTGGAGCACCGGATCTACAAAGGTTGTATTTCCGTATTCCCAATAGTTAAGTGTTAACTAGTTCTTTTTCGCCTAGTTTTCTAGCAAACGATCCGTAGTCGGGTCTCTCGGCACCTAGATTTTTTGAATTTGGCATGGTCGATGCCTTGGGAGACCTCACTAGTGTGCCTAGGAACCCTACAGTAGTATCAGAGCCTAGCTAGAGCCTTAGGCGAAGTCCAGACGGAATTTGAAACCGGAACGAACCCGAAACCAACTCCAAAATGTGCTCTCTGTACTTTTTCTAAAAACAGTGATTTTTCAGTATTAAAAATATGTAGAAAAACCAGCAGAGAAATATAAGAATTTCGGCACAAAATTTTTTTGATGAACAGTAAAACTCTGCGCGGATCCGCGGCATAATCTAGCATAATGCGGCTGATCAGCGGCATTATTGTGACGTCATCAAACAATTTTTGCACAGTAATTCATTGTTTTCTGTGCTGACTTCTCTGGTTATTTTTAATATTTATTCAAGTGTTGAATAATCTGGGATGTTTTGGAGCTTTGATGATTCGATCGGGTTTATCAAATTTTGTCTGTGTGGCTTTCCGGATAAATTTTAGAATATGTTAAAAAGTTCGACCGGATATAAATACCCACTTTTTCCCCTGTCGGGAAATTTCCAAGTGTTGGATTTTTCCGTAGTTTAACGACGTTCTAAGTAGTGCAAGTAACGCGATGGTCCCTCTAGAAGACACAAACCTTAACTCGATTATGTGACCGTCTTGAACTGCCCTTTGAACCTTCGGGTTTGGGGCAGTACGGCGTGCCACATGTGAGGCGTTGGCTTGACCCTTCTACGGCTGGACCGTTGCTACTGTGGTACGAACTGAATGTTGTTAGACTTATTTCATATGTTGATCTGTATCGGGAAAACTTGGGTGTTAGAATGTTCGATCGGAAAGTTTAACATTTTCTATTTATCTGGAATGGGATACAATAATTGGAATTCACAAGTAGTTATGAGATAACTAAATGAATGTTATAAACGTAGCAGTTTAGTCTCACTTGATCGGTTGCCACGGAATTTTGATGTGATCAAAAGTCCGTCGCAATCACGTAGCGTACGCGGATACTCGCCGGGTAAACTTAATGGACAGCCTCACTCCATAGCCCCGACCAAGTGACTGTAGGAGAACCCCGTCGCCGAAAGCATCCGTTCGGGTGCTCGCGGTAGCGGTGTTCTGCCTTGGTTCACTTCGTCGACGGTATCGGGGGTGCGGCCGTCTACTGAAGTTTGCGACGAGCATTCGATCAGGATGTCAGGAATCTTGTTGAATTGCCCGACTTGATATTGAAAAGAGTTTTCGATTTTGAGACTAAAATGCGGGGTTTATAATTGTTAGGCATGCGATGTCTAAGGAATTCATTTGGTCAGGCATGCGATGTCTGAGGTGATTGCGGATTCCAACTGTTGTAGTTTTACACTTTCTTTTCTGTGACCGTAAGTGTAATATGTGATATCGCCGGTTTCGTTGCTATATGTCAACGACAATTGGGATGGACATATTTACTTACGTTGATGACATGTGATGTTATGTGTTGCTGGATATGCTATATTGGATCGTCGTGTTTGAATAGCCGGGGGTTTTTATGTGAGATGAGTGTTTTTCATTTTCATTCATGTAAAAACTTGTATGTAATATTCTTTTATTGGGGCGCTTCCAGGTTGCGGAAGTTGTCACCGTTTGTATATTATTTACTTTTCCGCACTAGGATAGACCCAAGGAGGGGAGCACAAGTAACCGGGTTCTGGAGTCCAGTGGGAGACCAACTCGAGGAGTCGAGTCTGGGTCTCCTAACTCCAGAATTGGTAGGGTTGCTTGCCGCTCTCGTAGGGGTCTAGGGGTGTGGGTTTGGCTATTCATCACGACCGTGGAATCCGTGTTTTATACTGGCTCGTATTGAAAACACGGACGTCCTAGTATATCCAATATTTCATATGATTCTTCTGCTGCGATATCTGTGATGTGATCATGTGATGTTCTGTGATAGATACAGCATATAGTATATATGATATATTATATAGATGTTACTTATGTTTTACACCCGCGCTAGCCCTGCCCTGCTCTGCCGTTAGTTACCTAACCTAACGGTGCACGAGGGGACATCGAGGCGAATGCGGATGGCATAAGTGTACGTCGTATTTATCAGTGATGTTTAGGTAATTAAATGATGGGACTTCATTAATGTGATTAATGAAATAAAAGAAACCTAAGATGTTGTAGAATCGAATTTCAAAATAAAATAGGTAGCTACAGTTCTTGCTTTGCACAGCGGTATATGTGATATATCCTGCACCTTATTCGATGAGGAAAGGACCGAGATCCCTTCACCGGGAGTGACTCCTTTAGCAATAACTGGCAGATGCTACACACTCGGTTTGTCTTTTGATTGCTTTTAAGTGTTTTTGCTTTGCACAGTGATATATATGATATATCCCGCACCTCATTCGACGAGGAAAGGACCGACGATCCCTTCACCGGGAGTGACTCCTTTAGCAAAACTAGAAAAGCCTCAAAAGCACTCCATTTTAAAATCATTTGATTCTGCAACGATATCAAGTTCATTACGCAATAGGTTTTCAGAAAAACCTGTCGTAGCCCTCCGTCATTTCAGATACGTACTGGTTAGTATTCGTGCTGCGTTTGTTGACCTCTGTCAAGGCGCAGTGTGCGGTAGCTGATTAGTGCTTATCTGTATAAGCATATGATGTGATTGATTTAGGGTAGTCGTGCGACCTTGTTGACCTCTGTCAAGGGTCGTGCGGGTGGGTTTACTTCAATCAGGAAATGACGGGTTGAACTTGACTAGCAGCCTATGGTTTGTTGACCTCTGTCAAGGTCATAGGACGCTAGGGGCAAAATATTATCGGGAATTTCAAGTGTTGAAATTTGCAATGAGATTGCATACCTTCTATGAGATAGTTGGATCCCGATACCCGCTGCGAGTAAGAGTTACTCCTGGGAGAGTTTTATACATTACAATTAGCCGATCAAGTAGGTGTCTAGAAAGGTGTTAACGAGGTTACGCCTCTGGGAAAACGAGGTTTACATTAATTAGGTTCGTGCGAAAGCACGGGGGACCTCCCTCAAAGTACCGACACTGGCCTGGCTGAAAGATTGGCGAACTTGTAGTGTGTAATTAATCCCGGCTAGTCTTTCCTTTTAGGGTTTGAAGGAAGATTTGATAAAAAGCAGTGGGAGCCATCCTGATTAGATAAAATAATAACCAATCTATTCTTGACAGAGCGCACGCTGAGTGTTTTCTTCTCTCTCTCTCCAGGTAGCGACCATATCACGCCTTAATCAAGATAATAATACGGATCATTGACCGAACCCGCTTGTTATACTGAGCTGGGGAGCGTTGGTCCCGCTCCAACTTGTAATTGTTATAAGACAGAGCAGGAAATTGGGGAATACCAGATTTCCCGTGCCGCCCAAACGAAGAGAGTGCATACTGATGCATCATCTTCGGGTGTGTTCGTTACAAAGAACTGTTTCTCACTATCCTCTACGTCCTGGGTATGTGATACCAGATGAGGATCCCAGATATGTAATCTGTTACATAGGGCTACAGATAGGTAGAGAACTGAGAACGGGTGATAAGTTTCATGAGGCAGAAAACGGGGCAAGAGTTGCAGCCAGGTCTGTTGGTCACTGTCACCCTGTATTACCAATACATTGTTTCTGAACAAATGTTATTAGATACCGAACCTGTTATGCAAAATCATATCTGTCTCTTTATTAGTAAAGAAACGATAAAATTTTGTATTGTTGGATAATGTTTTGAACATTTCCTATATCAAAAGTTGATCGGTTCAGGCACGTTATCTAAAAGCATTAATGTTCTAAATCAAACTACAGTTCTTTGTATACGGAACAAACACAAGAGGAAGAGTTCAGAAATGAACGAATCCTTCTTGAGGTATTGTAGACTAGGTCAGATCAATGTGACCCGACTGGCTAGAGTTACATATAGATGTATATTTAAATCAGTTTGAATTTACATCTTGTGAAACTCGCCAGTCATGTCACAAAGATAAGATGACCATAGCTCTGTTTATTGGAAACAGAGAAAGAGTTAGTGAACTCTTGGGATGATACATGTTGATGTATGTAAGGTCCCCTGTCTACACATACCAAGACCGGTTCTTTATACTTCATTATATTCTCTGATGATCTTTCGAGATTCAGACCTATGTTCCTGTTGAAACACAAGTCCGAACCTTTTGAGATATTCACAGAATATAAGCGAGAAGTAGAGAACCAGAATACGGGTATAAGTATTATGTCCTTTGATGTGATCAAGGAGGAGAATACTTGAGCACGGAATTCCTGGACTATTCTAAAGGAGAATGAGATTCTCTCTCAGCATTACTCCTCCGTATACACCATAGCACGATGGTATATCGGGGCGGAGCAATCACACCCTATATGATATGGTGTGCTCTATGATGAGTACTACTGAGTTACCTTTTTCCTATTGGGTGTTATGCGCTTATGAAGCTGCATACCTATTGAATAGGATTCGAATCAAATCAGTTGCCTACCACTTCATATATGATATGGAAAGGGAAGAGCCCATATCTTAAGTTAGTTAAGATTTGGGGTTGACCGGCCTATGTCTAAAAGCAAAATCCGGACAAGCTCGAGGCAAGGTCTGTTATGTACAACTGGAAAGGTTCCAGCTATGCAAACTACAGCACATGATTTGATAGAACCAAAGGATTCAGTAGATTCCAACGAACCTCAGCCTCTCCGCCGATCTAGTAGGGTTCCTCACCCACCTGAGAGATACTTCGGTTTCTCTATGACAGTGGGAGCGAGGATTACATCATGAGATGATGACCCAACTAGTTTCGAGCTGGCCATCAGGAGTAAGACTCCGTAAGAATGGCTGGATGTTTAGCGATCTGAGATGGAATCCTTATACACCAACAAAGTATGGACTTTGGTTGCTATATCTGAAGGGTTAAATCCCCATCAGGAGCAAGTATATCTTGAGAAGATTACTTGGTGTAGATGGAAAAGTTGAGACTTTCAAAGCTAGACTTGTTAAAAGTGTGCATCATTGACCAGGTGTGGATAATGATGAAACCTTTTTCAAGTAGCTATGCTTAAGTCCATCCAGATCCTACTTGCCACGGCTACATACCATAACTACGATATCTGGCGTTTGGGTGTCTTGACTGCTTTTCTAAATGATGATTTAGAAGAGAGCGTCTATAAGTACACAGCCAGAGGGCTTCGTAGACAGTGGGAGCAGCGGAAACGTGTGCAAGATGTTTTATATGATAAAGCAGGCATCGCGGAGTTGGAACATCTATTTTGATGAATTAGTCAAAGAAGTTGACATCATCAAAATGGTAGATGAACCTTGTATAAACAAGAAGGTAGTAGGGAGTATGGTGACGATCCTCGTAGAGTACGTGGATGACATACTCTTGATAGGGAAGGAGTTTCCTATGCTACGCTCGGTCAATCTCCGCTTATCACAAAGATTCTCCATATAGGGTCAAAGTGATACCTCCTAAATCCTAGATTTTGGATCTATGCGATAGATCTAATTGGATGTTAGGATTCTCACTAATTGTAGTGAGATGGTATCAATCGACCCTGGGGAGAATCACTGGAATGGTTCCAGGGTGATAATGACGACTGAATGTCAGTCGCAGGCATTGTCTTTACCCTCAGCAAAGGGACGGTATGTTGGAAGAGTTCTAAGCTGGATACCGTGACATACTAGATGATAAAGGCAGGATACATCGCTACTTAAGATGTTACCAAAGAGGATGTTTGGGTGTATATTAGTTCATGAGATGAACTACGTTCCTACCATTGTGAGACAATGGAGTTGTGGCTCATGCCGAAGAACGCCCGTCCCATCAGTGATCCAGACTTATTCTAAGGCAGCATCGCCTGATCATGGAGATGGTTGATCTCCAGGGTGATTGAGGTTAGGAGAGTAGACTCAGAGGACAACACAGCGGATCCACTCACAAAGGCCTGTTCCCAGAGAGAGACTTTTATGGGATGGTTGAGTATGAGATACTGCAACCACTGCTACAGATGGCCCTAGTGCAAGTGGGAGATTGTTAGTTATATGTATGCCCTAGAGGCCATTACTGTACATAGGATGTATATTGTAGTGGATGCTGGGACATATATAGGGAGGACTTTCTTGCTCGACATGATAGTATGCTATCTGGTTGAACTTTACCTTAACGTGTATACTGATTGTCTCTCTGTTACATGTTGGTAAAGCCCTTAGGATCTGTACTTGACTACCTGGACTATGATGCGGATCATACTAGTGGGGACATGGTAGTCCATAAGTACATCCTTCAAAGTCCCTAGTCGTGGGTGTATCGAGACGGGGCATCGATATACCAGAGTAGACTAGCGTGTACCTTCTCGATCCATACAGATGGGCGATGGATGATCCCATATCCATTGGTGTTTGACATCAGAGATGATATACGGGTGCTCAGTAGAGACTGGGTACACTGGACGGACTCGCCGAGAACTCCCAGATGGTATTATACCTCACGTCAGATGGCAGTTCTCTGGTGACACTGGTACAGAGTAGTCTGTTGACCCGAGATCGTCATAGAGTCTTGTGTGGTACCCACTGTGCTTTGATTTCCATCTTACCACGTCCAAGAGGGCGTGCAAAACGGTGGTTTTTGGGTACAGTCCCGAGTCACATGGAGGCAATGAGCGATAGGAGGGGATTCGTCTCTCCCGGTATAGGGAGTTGATGTTGCGCTGTGTTCGATTGGCTATAACAGAAAATCCCTGGCCAGGGTTGCTGAGATTTACTGGTAAGTGTTACCAGTAGTTTCTCGAATTGTTATAGACCTCATATCGACACGACTTATTGAGCTATTGGGGTCTGACGTTTACCACCCCTAGGCGAGATATGCGACATATCAGACGATCAGACCGGACTGTACGGTAGTGTTACTGGTCGGATTCACTGGAGTGTGAGCGGGCTTGCTCGTCGATCTTCAGATCGCTCAATACCCGGGTGGCCGTTACGTTTAGCAGACCGCTTGCGGCTTGTGGATGCTTGATATGATCATCATCTGCTGCCGGCGTATTGACGAGTCTTTAGAGTCTTACACAGAGGTTTCCTGGCTCAAGCGAAACGAAATAGGAGCGCATATGAGATATGTGCGGGACCGAGAATAATGCGTGTATGTGATACCGTATTCTATTCTCGCGATAAATGTATCGAATGGTTGTATGCGATATAACCTAGTTATCGATTCAAGCGTTGATTCGATAAGCCGATATATTGTATACTAGTCGGTTGTGTGCGACATAACCGGATCATTGAATCAAGTGTTGATTTAATGATTTAATACATATTTATATATTTGATATATTACTTTGCATCAACTAGTATCGGTTTACTTAAGATGGATTTTCTCACTCGGATGTGCGCATTACATATGCGATATGATTTTGTGCATTTGATTGTATCATGTTTGATGATACATGTTTACTTGGTTAAGTGCAAAGATTTAAACCATGGTTAAAAGAATGGTTAGGGTTTCATTTCCTTTATTTATCTATTTATTTATTTATTTATTTTCTTTTTGGAAAAGGAAATGAGGAAAATGGTGGCTTGTTTTGGATTGTAGTTGAAGATTCATGAACCTTTGACTTTGTCCACCATTCTTATCTCATGCTTAACCTAACCATTTGTTTTAACCCTAGTTCAATCTCTACACTTTACCATGGTTTAGTCATGATAAGTTTTGATTATTCTTTTCTTTTTCTTTTATCTTATGATAACTATTTTGCTTCTTCTTCTTCCTTGAACTTAAAGAAGAAAGCTTACTTCATCAATGGTGATTGATGAATTAGAGTGAGAAATCCAATTCTAAAGTTAACCCAACTCCTATTTCTTCATCCTCTACCTCTTGCCAAGTAGTAGAGTGTGTTTACTTCACAAGTTTTATGACTTGGGGAAGTTGTGAGCTTGATCTAGCGATGCCTCGACGTAGATCATCTTCGGCATGGACATCGACGACCTAGCTTGCCCATTCTCCGACGAAGCCGACTCTAGAGCCCGGATTTGATTTGGACAGCGGAGATGACCTCGTTGCGGAGCTATGGAGGTGGAGCACCGGATCTACAAAGGTTGTATTTCCGTATTCCTAATAGTTAAGTGTTAACTAGTTCTTTTTCGCCTAGTTTTCTAGCAAACGATCCGTAGTCGGGTCTCTCGGCACCTAGATTTTTTGAATTTGGCATGGTCGATGCCTTGGGAGACCTCACTAGTGTGCCTAGGAACCCTACACTATTTCTTTATCCTCTACCACTTGCCATGTAGTATAGGGTGTTTTCTTCACAAGTTTCATGACTTGGTGAAGTTGGAGCTTGATCTTGAGTTGCTTCGACGTAGATCATCTTCGGCATCGAAGTCGACGACCTAGCCCGATCATTTCTTCGACGAAACCATCGCTAGAGTCCGGGATCCGATGATTGCAGCGGAGGGACATCATCACGGAGCTAAGGAAGTGGAGGACCGGATCTACAAAGGTTGTAGTCTCTTTCACATTAGAATAAAGTTGTTTATTCGCATTTGTTTTCGCCTAAACTCTAGTTAACGATCGCATTAGGGTTTCTCGGCACCAGAAAAATTTGAATTTGGCATGGTTGATGCCTTGTGAGACCTCTAGAGTGTGCCTAGGAACCCTACAAAAATGACTCAAGTGTTGAGTATTTTGGGGTTTATTTTGTAATCGTCGATTCGATTGGAGAATTTAATTTTGTTGTGTTATTCCGGATAATTTAGAAAGTATTAAAATGTTTGAACGGATATCATTAACTCAATTTTTTCCGGCACGAAAAACATTCAAGTGTTGAATTTTTCTCGGGTTTAAATCTTTCGGAAAAATGTGCAAGTAACGCGATAGACCCTCTAGAAGACAACAAAGCTTAACTCGATTATGTGACCGTCTTGAACTGCCCTTTGAACCTTAGGGTTTGGGGCAGAACAACGTGCCACATGTGAGGCGTTGGCTTGACCCTTCTACGGCTGGACCGTTGCTACTGTGACGTATTCTGGAATCTTTGAACTCCGCTCAAGTGTTGAGCTATTATGGAAATCTTGGGTATTTGATTATTCGATCGGAAAGTTTAATACTGTCTATTTATCTGGAATGTGATACAATATATGGAATTCATACGGTTAGGCATCAAATGCGAAGTATGTGATATTTCGAATTTACGATATCTAAAGAGATTGTGGATTCCAAATGTTGTAGTTTTACACTTTCTTTTCTGTGATCGTAAGTGTAATATGTGATATCGCCGGTTTCGTTGCTATATGTCAACGACAATTGGGATGCGCATATTTACTTACGTTGATGACATGTGATGTTCTGTGTTGCTGGATATGTTATATTGGATCGTCGCGTTCTGAATAGCCGGGGGTTTTATGTGAGATGAGAGTTTTATATTTTCATTAATGTAAATTTAAATGTATGTAATATTCTTTTATTGGGGCACTTCCGAGATGAGGTTGATGTCACCATTTGTATATTATTTACTTTTCCGCACTAGGATAGACCCAAGGAGGGGAGCACAAGTAACCGGGTTCTAGGGTCCAGTGGGAGACCAAGTCGAGGAGTCGAGTCCGGGTCTCCTAACCCTAGAATTGGTAGGGTTGCTTGCCGCTCTCGTAGGGGTCTAGGGGTGTGGGTTTGGCTATTCGTCGCGACCGTGGAATCCGTATTTTATAGAGGCTCAAAATAAAACACGGACGTCCTAGAATATCCAATGTTTCATATGTTTCTTCTCCTACGATATCTGTGATGTGATCATGTGATATGTTCTGTGATAAATTCTGTGATAAATTCTGTATATAGTATATATGATATATTATATAGACTTTACTTATGTTTTACACCCGCGCTAGCCCTGCCCTGCTCTGCCGTTAGTTATCTAACCTAACGGTGCACGAGGAGACATCGAGGCGAATGCGGATTGCATAAGTGTTCATCATATTTATCTGTGATGTTTAGGTGACTTAAATGATGGGACTTTATTAATGTGATTAATGAAAGAAAAGAAACCTGAAAGATATTGTAGAATCAAATTTTTCAAAAAAGGTATCTACAGTTTTGCTTTGCATAGCGATATATATGATATATCCCGCACTTTATTCGATGAGGAAAGAGTCGAGATCCCTTCACCGGGAGTGACCTCTTTAGCAAAACTGGCAGATGCTACAAAACACGGTTTGCTTTTGATTGCTTTTGGAGTTTTGCTTTGCATAGTGATGTATATGATATATCCTGCACCTTATTCCATAAGGAAAGAGCCGAGATCCCTTCACCGGGAGTGACCTCTTTAGCAAAACTAATGAAAGCCTCAAAATCACCCCATTTCAAAATTCACTCGATTCTACGACGATATCAAGTTCATTATGCAATAGGTTTTCAGAAAAACCTGTCGTAGCCCTCCGTCATTTCAGATAAGTCCTGCTCAGTATTCGTACTGCGTTTGTTGACCTTGTCAAGGCGTAGTGTGTGGTAGCTGACCGGTATTTATCTGTTTATGCATATGATGCAGATTGTTTTAGGGTAGTCGTACGGCCTTGTTGACCTTGTCAAGGGTCATACGGGTGGGTTTAATTCAATCAAGAAATGACGGGTTGAACTTGACTTACGGTCTATGGTTTGTTGACCTTGTCAAGGTCATAGATCGTTTGGGGCAAAATATTATCGGGAATTTCAAGTGTTGAAATTTGCAATGAGATTGCATACACTCTATGAGATAGTTGGATCCCGATACCCACTGCAAGTAATTGTTACTCCTGGGAGAGTTTTACACAGGACAATTAGCCGATCTAGTAGGTTTCTAGAAAGGTGTCAACAGCGTTACGCCTCTGGGAAAACGAGGTTTACTTTAATTAGGTCAGTGCGAAAGCACGGGGAACCTCCCTCAAAGTACCGATACTGGCCTGGCTGAAAGATTGGCGAAATTGTAGGGTGTAATTAATCCCGGCTAGTCTTTCCTTTTAGGGTTTGAAGGAAGATTTGATAAAAACAGTGGGAGCCATCCTGATTAGATAAAATAATAACCAATCTGATCTTGCAAGAGCATACGCAAAAGTGTTTTCTTCTCTCTCTCTCTCCAGGTAGCGACCATATCATGCCTTAATCAAGATAATAAAATGGATGTATTGACCGAACTCGCATGTTATACTGTGCTGGGGAACGTTGGTTCCGTTCTTTCTTATAAGAGTTATAAGACTGAACAGGATATAGGGGAATACCAGGATTCCTATGCCACCCGAATGAAGAAAGTACATGTTGATGCATTTTCTTCGGGTGTGTTCGTTACAGAGAATTGTTTCTCCATTTCCTCTACGTCCTGGGTATTAGATACCGGGTCAGGATCCCATATATGTAATCAGTTACATGGGCTTAGGAAAGGTAGAGAACTTGGAGAAGGTGATAAAGACATAAGGGTTGGAAATGGTGCAATTGTTGCAGCTAAAAACGTCGGGGAATATCACCTTGTATTGCGAACTGGTAATACATTGGTTCTGAATGAATGCTATTACATGCCGAACCTGATATGCAACATTATATCGGTTTCTTTACTGAGTAAAGAGGGATATAATTTTGTATTACAGGATAATGTTACGAACATTTTTCTGAACTAAAAGTTGGTTGGATCAGGCACGTTGTGCAATGGCATTTAGGTTCTAAATCAATCAACAGTTCTGAGCATAACAAACACACACAAGAGGAAGAGTTCAGAACTGAACGAATCCTTCTTGTGGCATTGTAGACTGGGTCACATCAATGCGACACGACTAGCTAAGTTGCATAAGGATGGATATTTGAATCCGTTTGAATTTTAATCTTATGATACTTGCCAGTCATGTCTCAAAGGCAAGATGACCAAAACTCCGTTTACGGAACACGGAGAGAGAGTTACAGAACTCTTGGGACTGATACATAGTGATGTATGCGGTCCCGTGTCTACACATGCCAGGAATGGTTCTGCGTACTTCATTACATTCACTGACGATATCTCTAGATTCGGATATGTGTTCCTGATGAAACACAAATCAGAAGCTTTTGAGAAATTTAGAGAATATAAAAAAGAAGTCGAGAACCAAACCGGGAAAAGTATTAAAATCCTACGATCTGATCGAGGAGGTGAATACTTGAGCAATGAATTTCTGGACTTCCTAAAAGAGAATGGGATTCTCTCTCAGCTGACTCCTCCATATACACCACAGCACAACGGTGTATCAGAACGGAGGAACCGCACCCTATTAGATATGGTGCGCTCTATGATGAGCACAGCTGAGTTACCTATTTCCTTCTAGGGGTATGCGCTGGAGACAGCAGCATACCTATTAAATCAAGTTCCAACTAAATCTGTACCTACCACACCATATGAGATATGGAGTGGGAAGAGCCCATATCTTAAACGAGTTAAGATATGGGGTTGTCCGGCCTATGTCAAAAGACAAAATCCGGACAAACTCGAGGCACGGTCGGTTCTTTGCAAGTTTGTGGGATATCCAAAGAACTCATATGGGTATTTTTTCTACCACAGTGAGGAACAAAAAGTGTTTGTTGCTCAACATGCCGCCTTTTTAGAAAAGGAATTTCTTGCAAAAGAAATTAGTGGCAAAGTGGTAGAGCTGGAAGAGGTTCCAGATACACAAACTGCAACTGAAGATTTAGTGGAACCAGAGGATTCAGTAGTTCCCAACGAACCTCAGCCTCTCCGCCGATCTAGTAGGGTTCCTCACCCACCTGAGAGATACTACGGTTTTCTCATGGATGGTGGGAGCGAGGATTGCATCATGGTTGATGATGACCCAACTAGCTTCGAGCAGGTCATCACGAGTGGAGACTCAATGAAATGGCTGGATGCAATGCGGTCCGAGATGGAATCCATGTACACCAACAAAGTATGGAATTTGGAAGTTGCTCCTGAGGGGTAAAACCCATTGGGAGAAAGTGGATCTTCAAGAAAAAACTTGGTGTAGATGGGAAAGTGGAGACTTTCAAAGCTAGACTAGTTGCAAAGGATTTTCGTCAAAGACCAGGCGTGGACTATGACGAAACCTTTTCTCCAGTGTCTATGCTTAAATCCATCCGGATCATGCTTGCAATCGCTGCATATCATGACTACGAAATCTGGCAAATGGATGTTAAGACCGCCTTTCTAAACGGTGATTTAGAAGAGTGCGTGTACATGACTCAGCCAGAGGGCTTCGTAGATAGTGGGAGCAGCGGGAAAGTATGCAAGCTGCTTAAATCCATTTATGGATTAAAGCAAGTATCGCGGAGTTGGAACATCTGCTTTGACGTCGTTATCAAAGAGTTTGATTTCGTCAAAAACGTAGATGAACCTTGTATCTACAAGAAGGTGGCAGAGAGTAAGGTTGTCTTCCTCGTATTGGACGTGGACGACATACTCTTGATAGGAAATGACATTCCTATGCTGCAATCGTTCAAGCTCTTCTTATCACAAAGATTCTCAATGAAAGATCTTGGTGATGCTTCCTGCATATTGGGAATCAGGATCTATAGAGATAGATCTAAAAGGATATTGGGATTGTCCCAATCCAGATACATTGACACCATACCAAACGTGGGTTTTTACCCACGATCTCAGGGCTCACTCTCTCCAAAGAGATGTCTCCCAAGACTGATTTGGAGAGAGCTCGCATGCAAGGGATACCCTATGCTTCGGCTGTAGGCTCTATCATGTACGCGATGCTATGTACCAGACCCGATGTAGCATACTCACTATGTGTAGTGAGTAGGTATCAAGCTGATCCTGGAGAGAGTCACTGGACAGCTGTGAAGAGCATTCTCAAGTACTTAGGAAGGACTAAAGAGATGCTCTTGGTGTATGGTAACGGAGAACTCCAAGTGGAGTCCTTTACCGATTCGAGCTTCCAGAGTGATAAGGACGACTCTAAGTCACAGTCGGGATTTGTTTTTACCCTTTACGGAGGGGCGGTAAGCTGGAAGAGTTCCAAGCAGTAAACCGTGGCAGACTCGACGGTGGAGGCTGAATACATCGCTGCCAACGATGCTGCCAAAGAGACTGTCTGGATCAAGAAGTTCATTACTGAACATGGAGTGGTTCCATCCATTGAGCATCCAATACCTTTGTATTGCGATAACAATGGTGCGGTGGCTTTGGCCAAGGAAGCCAGGTCCCATCAGCGATCCAGGCATATTTTGAGGCGGTATCACCTGATCCGGGAGATAGTTGATCGCCGGGAGATCGAGGTCAGGAGGGTTAACACGAAGAACAACACAGCGGATCCACTCACGAAGGCCATTCCCCAGATACAGTTTTAGAGACTCTTCGGGATGCTCGGTATGCGATACTACAGCAGCTGGCCCTAGTGCAAGTGGGAGATTGTTAGTTGTATGTATGCCCTAGAGGCCAGTATTGTACAGATGATGTATATTATATTGGATGCTTGGACATATATAGAGAGGACTTTCTTGCTCGATATGATAGTATGCTATCTGGTTGCACTTTACTTTAACATGTATACTTGTCTCTTTATACTGTCTTATGGTTACATGTTGGTAAAGCCCTTAGGATGTGTACTTGACTACCTGGACTATGATGCGGATCATACTAGTGGGGACATGGTAGTCCATAAGTACATCCTTCAAGGTCCTTAGTCATGGGTGTATCGAGACGGGGCATCGATATACCAGTGTAGACTAGCGTATACGCTTCTCGACCCATGAGATGGGCGATGGATGATCCTATATCCATTGGTGTTTGACATCAGAGATGGTATACGGGTGCTCAGTGGAGACTGGGTACACTGGACAGACTCGCCGAGAACTCCCAGATGGTATTATACCTCACGTCAGATGGCAGTTCTCTGGTGACACTTGTGTAGGTTAGTCTGTAGACCCGAGATCGTCATAGAGTCTTATGTGATTCCCACTGTGCTTTGATTTCCACCTTACCACGTCCATGAGGGCGTGCAAAACGGTGGTTTTTGGGTACAGTCCCGAGTCACATGGAGGCAATGAGCGATAGGAGGGGTTTCGTCTCTCCCAGTATTGGGGGTTGATGTTGCGCTGTGCTCGATTGGCCGTAACAGGGAAGTCCCTGGCCAGGGCTGATTTAGAGATTTACTGGTAAGTGTTACCAGTAGTTTCTCGACCCGTTATGAGCCTCACATCGGCACGACTTATCGGTTATTGGGGTCTGACGTTTACCACCCCTAGACTTGATATGCGACATATCAGACGAGGAGACCGGACTGTACGGGAAGTGTTACCGGCAGGCTTTTTACAGGAGTTGGACCGGGCTTGCTTGCAGATCTTCTGATCGCTCAATACCCGAGTAGCCGTTACGTCCAGCTAGTACCGCTGACGGCTTGTGGGTGCGTGATGTGATCATTACCTACTGCCGGCGTATTGACGAGTCTTTAGAGTCCTACACAGAGGTTTTACTGGCTCAGGCAAAACGAAATAGGAGCACGTATGTGATATGTGCAAGACTAAGAATAAATGCGTGTATGTGATACCGTATTCTATTCTCGCGACTTTTTGTATCGGTCGGTTATATATGATATGACCGGGTTATCGAATCAAGTGTTGATTCGATAAGTCGATACAATGGATGTTAGCCGGTTATATGAGATATGACCGGATTATTAAGTCAAGTGTTGATTTAATAATTAAGTGTATAATTGTATATTAGATATACTAATTTACATTTACTAACACTTGTTCACTTTAGGGTTTTTCTCACATGTACACTACTTTAACATATATATGATATATGTTAAAATGTGTTATCTTTTTGTATCATGGTTGATGATACAACATTCATGTGTGTATGAGACATACACCATTCTATGTATTATGGTGGGTTATGATTATTTAAGATAATTACAAAATGAGTGGAGTTTTGGAATGAGCATGAAGCTTGTAGAAGCTTACTTTGCTTTGACAAAGTCTACTAGCTTTGTCATTACCTTAGATTCCTTTTAACCCAACCATAATCAATTAGCTATGGTTATGGCTCTACAAAGGTTAGTATATGATACTCACTCACCATGGTTACCCTTCACACTTGATCATTATCCTCTTCATTTTCTTTTGTTCATCTTCTTCTTCATTGAACAAGAGAAAAAGAAAACTAGGGTTTGATCCAAAGTGAGAAAGATTGTGAGAAACAAAAATCTAAAGAGAACCCACTTCCTATTTATCCATCCTCTACTAGACTAGCACTTTAGTTTAGGGTGTTTACTTCACTAATTCTCTAGTTAGTGAAGTAGGAGCTTGAGTCGGAATTCCCTCGACGTAGATCATCTTCGGCCTCGGAGACTTCAAGCAAGGTCGCATCCTTCGCGTCGTGAAGCCATGCAAGAGCCAGGGAGAACCTTGATCGCAGCGAAGGGACTTCAACAAGGAGCTAAAGAAGTGAAGGACCGATCTACAAAGGTTGTATTTCGTATTCACTTAGTTGTAAACATAGTTTACTTGCATATGAAACCCTAATCTCTAGTACACGATCTTACTTAGGGTTGTTCGGCACATAAAAATTTAATTTTGGCATGGTCGATGCCTTGTAGAGCCTTGTTAGTGTGCCTAGTAACCCTACAATAGGCTGGTGCCGAACGGTAGGGAAGGAAGAAAACCATTTAGCCTAACAATGGTGTACAGAAATGTAACATTTCAAAAAGATAAAATATTAATTTTAGGAATTTTTATAATTTAATATTATTTTAATGAATATTTTAATATTTTGGTATTATTAAATACAGAAAAAATTTGGGAAAATTCAAAAATAGGTTATTTTATAGAATTATGCCATTTCTAAGTTTAATTGATTAGTTATATGCTAATTTAGTGCTAATCGCGATTAAAAATCGCTAATCGGTTTTTAACATTTTTGTGCAAAACATGCACATATCACTTTTTCACACTTGTGTTACATTTTTATTGCCATGGTTTGTTTTGGGGTTACTATTTGAGTGAGAAGGGTTTTAAAAAGGAAAAGAAAAGAGAAAAGAATAAAGAAATGGGTAGTTGGTGAGAGAGAGGGGTATGGGCTTCTTTTGACCTAAGACTTAGCCATTTCTTCCCTTCATTTCCCTCCCTCTTCTCCTCTCTCCTGCTGCTGCTCATCCTTCATTTCCCTCCCTCTTCAACCCCTCACAACACCTCTAAAACAACCCCAAAACCCAATCTCCATTTCATTAAATGTGTGCACAAGCTCTTGATCTACACTTTGGACTAAAGAAGCAAGGATTTTGGCAACTTGAGGCAACTCAAGAAATTTTCTTGAGTTGCCAAATGAGGTATTTACTGAACCCTTAGCTTAGTTTTAGTATTTCCTTTACCCCCATGTTATGATTGAACCGATATTGTGTGATTTTGTGGACTTGATGAAAACCTAGTTAGGGTTATGGGAAATTGTGAGTTATAAGGTGAAATTGAGTTCAATAGAGGCTACACCAACACCCTAGTGTATGAATTGAGACCCAAAACTGAAGCTTAAACCCAGAATACGGATTTTAGAAACCGACATCGGAGAAATTGTGGAATCTGTGAGGGTTTTATTGAATCTGCTTTCACCCGAGACACCTGAAAATAAAATTGATTGGACAGTGGTATGTGCAGGCACCCAGGAAGCTACCACCAAGACCCTAGCCCCTAACTCCCTGACCCGGCCGCCAATTAATTCCCTCTGGCCGCAAATTGCGGCCAGACCTGCACCAAATTGGGTCGTTTTGGTTCTGGTGCTTCTACATCTGTAGTCTAGGCCCTTGGTATGTATAGATTTGTCTAATTGGACCTAGGGTGAAATCTGGAACATATTTCCTAAGTTGCTGTTTTGGATTCGTGTTTCCGTATTCCGTATTTTTGATTCTAAAATTGTGTATTGTGTTTTACCTCGACTAATTGGCGTTTATACGACGATATAGAGGAATTGTTAATGGTTTTGAAGGCGTGCTATAGGTTCTAACCTATATGCCCCTTATCGTATCGTTTTGGGATTCGTGTGCCGTTTTAGCTTGGATTTGGTTTTAATGCGCATATACGACACTTTGATGTATAGGTACCCCATGAAGACTACGGGACGACAAGCAAGCGTGTGGTGACATCGAAAGATGGAGATGCAAGGTGAGTAGATTATATCTACTGGGGGAAGTCGGGTGGATGGCGTATAGCACCTCCGCAGTCCGTAGTTAGTATACTATATATTATGCTTGATAGTTATAGTGTGTCGTGGATATGATAGATTAGGTGTAGTATGGATAGTGTAGGGTTAGAAGTAACTAGCGTAGTTCATAGTCGCGAACCCTAGAATAGATTTACACCTACACGCACACCCTTGCATATTCATTATACTTGCACTGTGTTGATGATATTGGATGACATTGGAGATGAGTCGTGATGTTGGGCATTGTGCCGCGAGATCGGTGATTTGATGTGATTCGTATTTGGGATACGATACGTGATCTCTAGCGGGCCTTGGGACGTGTGCTTGCACACGCAGTATATTGATGGTATCAGTTGTACTAGACTTAGATCAGTACCCCAGATTATGTGATAGATGATAGTGATACCTGAGATGTGATGAGCTAGTGTGATATTGACCCGTACCCAGCTATTGGGATGCCGTACGACGATTTACCGTACGAGCTTTACATTGATGATAGATCCGCACTCATGACTTGAGGATGTCATATGATATACTGTATCGTACGCGATACTATTGAGGCGGGATCACCGACTATTATATCTATATATATATCGATTCAGATTTAGGTGGTTTCCATACCCCTCCCGATTGGCTTGATACTTAGATCAGTAGTTTGCATAGTAGATGTTAGACTAGACCCGAGTCATACCTATTTCAAAACTACGAATCAGGAATATCTTAAAGACAAACAAAGGGATTCTACGGATACTTTAAAAGGGCGTATCTTTTCTTAAAAATACCGTACCCCTTATTTTACTAAAAATCCTGATTCGTCTTATTTCAAACGACATAACTGCATGATATATACTTGTTGATGTAGATTCTTCACTGTGGTGTTGATTATTTGATTTCCACATACCCATGCTATTCACATTGCTTGCATATGTTTATTGCTATATTATTATCATGCTGTTAGGACACCAGCACCATTATCGATGATGCGTATGTTCCACGTACACTATGTGTCAGCTCACACACTTCATCATCGATAATTGACATGCCACTACACGGTAGTACTGTTGCATTCATGATATGATTCTTGCATGGCATATTGTACACTTATACCTGTACACAAACATAGATGATTCTGACTTGATTAGAGATTTGGGAACCGCATGATGTTCTTCAAAACTGATTCGTTTTAAAAGAGCGGTTTCCCTCGACATGTGCACATTACTATTCCATGTTGCATGACTTATGATATGCTTACCTTTCTTACATGTCGCATACATCATGTTTTGATTATACGCATTGAGATATGTTGTTTCCATGATATTTCTGGATTTGGGAACCGTGGGTATTTCAAAAGAGAATATATAATTGTGTTAAAAACCCGGTTACCCTTGATATGATATTTCAGTGCGTCCACCATGTGTTTTCTCGGTGCTGAGAGCGACATGTGAAACCCGATTCGAGGAGGCGGATGAGGCCGATTGCGGGTACATGGTGGACCCGGTATGGTACCCCGGGGCGAGAACGGTTTCGCTGTGTAGTAGATGGTGAGCCTGGCAGAGGGACTACTACCTACCGGTGATTGTATTTGAGCTCGGCGGATATCTGGAGGATACCGACCGGAGTTGAGAGATGGACATGGGATGAACCGTACTGCCGGGGCCGAGGGCCGATACCGCAGGCGGAGCCCCATATGGATGAGGACATGGGATGACCCGTACTGCCGGGGCCGAGGGCCGATACCGCAGACGGAGCCCCATATGGACGAGGATTTACGTGTCGATGCTATGCACGGGTTTCATGATGTTTTTCCATGATTTTGTTTATATCCTCATATTTGCATACATGATGCTTATTTGTCATTGGGTGACGGGTGGACGGGTTCCACGTTTATACAGACTTGATCACATACAGACTGGATTTACATTGATCATACTTCATTTGTATATATAACAGGGTATGAGGGCGCTGTAATATATACCCTTACACCAATATTAGTGGTATGGGACGCTAATATATGTGTATTGATATCCATTTGATACTTCTTCATATTTACTTCATGCAGACATACCTTATACTGATGACATGTTATTACCTGAGTACTTGGCACTACATACTTGTTTAGATGTTACTTGCCACCTTATCATGCTTCAGACGTACTCTTGTGGGTTATATTATACTGATTGTTGACCAAGGATTATGTCTTGCATTCGGTTTCTGCTTGTAGATATTCTCTATTCACGAGTTGGCAACTCACCCCCATTGTGCCACAGTTCTTGCAGGTTTTGCCGTACAGGTTTCTTTGCGGCATTTCTGGCACACTACTTCCTTGCGGGTGAATTGCATTTGGTAGGTGGATTCTTTTGCATCAAGAACCACCATTGTACTTGTATTATTCTTTGTATCTAGAATTTCCATCAACCAAAACTTGTATATTGTTTCAGACTTAGACATTAGTGTTGTATTATTCGACCTTAGAGTCGCGCTTAGTAGTATTGCGTGGTTGTGACCGTCGATTGACGAAGAGCTAGCTCCCGCTTGGGGATGCCTTTATCATTGTATATATATATTGTTCTTGTTGTACCCCGTTCGGGGCCAGTATTTACAAAAGAAACTCTGCCGAAATTTCTAGAAAAGACTTTACATTTTAAAAATGCACATTCGTCTTAGTTATTTAAAAACCTTGACTTCAAACATGTTTTCCTTCACTTCTTTAAAACCAGTTTTCTTTATTTACTCTTAAAATGGTTTTAGATTTCTGGGCTTTTGGCTTACTTGGATCAGATGGAGTCCTATAGACTTCATTTGGTTCAAGGGCCAGTCACGTGCTCTTTCGGGTCATGACAAAGTTGGTATCAGAGCCAGGTTGACCTTGGTTCGAGTCTAAGTTTGACTATGTGGAGCCTAGGGCGTCTATATATACACGGAACTTAGGCTTGACCTTACGGAACTTAGACTTAGTCGAGGGGGGTATTAGACCCGAACTTTCGTCGCGTAGGATAACCCTTGGTTGATGGAATAGGTGACTAAAGTAGAGTGACGTACCGTGGGTATGTTCCGCGGCATACTTACGACACGCCACTCCGCTTAAGGAACCTTAGGATGTACATATTTTCGAGATCAGTGATTCTCTTCATATCCATGATTATACATCCATTTGAGATCCTCGATACTATTAGTTTCTGTTGGAGATAGTGCCCTCAGAGTCAATTATTGGATCACACGCACGTGATTGCAATGATTGAGGGAGGACCTATCCCGGTATGACAGTCTTACTCGAGATGATAGTATGCTATCTAGTTTATCTTTATCATCGTGTACTGCTTTAGGTGACCTGACAGGTCACTATTGCACGTTGATAGAGCCCCTAGGATTCTTGCTTGACCACCAGCAGTATGAGGGCGATCATATAAGTGGGAGCTGGGGTCTATAAGCACATCCTTAAAAGGTCCCTAGTCGTGGGAGTTTCGAGACAGGGCATCGATTCTCCAGAGTAGACTAGTGTATACAGTCGAGACCCCGACGAGGGGCGGTGGCCGGTCTCACAAGCCACTGGTGTCAGTTGGATCACCTAATATGTATACAGGTGCTCATTGGGTTATGAGTACACCGGACAGGACTCGTTGGTCTTATACCTGACGTCAGATAGCAGTTCCCAGGTGACATGTGTACAGGTTAGTTCATCGACCTGGGGATCGTCATTTGTCTCGTGTGAGTTCCAACTGTGCTTTGATTACTACCCTACCACGGCTCAAAGGAGTCGTGCAAACAGGTTTTAGTTGGGTACAGTCCCGAGCCACATGGAGGCAGTGAGCGGATCTTCGGGGGTTCGTCTCTCCCGGTATTAGGGGTGAGGTCGCGCTGTGTCTAGGAGAGCCATTACACAAAGTCCTTGGCCAAGGCAGGAGATTTACTGGTAGGTATTCCAGTAGTATCTCAGGGTGTTCTGGGCTACACTCCGACACGACTTGTACCGCTTTTGGGGGTCTGACTTTTACCAACCCCCTAGGCCCGCCATGCGATGCTCATAGACGAACGGACCGGACTGTACGGATATTGTCACTATCAGGCTCAGTAGGGTGTCTGGATGAGTTCGCTCATCGACGTCCCTTTTGGTCAATAGCTGGTGGCCCGTTACGTATTGGCTTATACCTCTGACGTGCTAGTGGTTAAATCCACAGCCATAGTATTGACGAGTCTTTAGAGTCCACCACACTTTCAGTTACTCAAGCTTTCGGGCGAAACGCTGTAGAGGCCGTATAGGTATATGGCAGGGTTCGATCAGATACGTGCGGTATTGCACGGATCAGGATCGGACGGATATTACTAGCCGGCTTTGGTTTAAGCCGGATCCTAGTTTAGTACAGTGTAGATTTTGTCTCTTTGCATTTGTATCCGGACGGAATACAGATGCGGGTGTGTATGCACAGTATCGGGGTTTTCCTGTAATTTATTACGGGACCAGTTTTCTGGAGTTGCCAGTTTGCATTCCGTTCCGGCCGGTTTTCCTTTGTTCTTTCCCGGCCGGACTTTTCGGATGGAGGGGGTTATTTGCAAGTTTGCAAATAACATTTGTGGAGGGGGTCTCTTGCAAATATATTTATTATGATATGTTAAGCATCTTTCTTCCATCACTTGCATTAAATGAGATTTGAAAGGTTAAGGTTTGGATGTTCATTTGTTATGATGATGTTTTTGATATGGTAACCTCTTCACTTTTTCCTACGGTTACCTTCCTTCATATCTTTGGTTCACCCTCCACCATTCTCATATAAGAAATGGCCGGCCACTTTTTTGGAGGGGAGAGGAAAAATGAGAGTGATTCATTTTGATGAGGATAATTTGGTTTATCTCATTTTCTTTTGCTACACACATTCTAGCTCCACTTGAAAATTCCATTCCTCCATCAAGGCAACTACAAACCCCAAATGAGACTAGCATGATCTACACTACACATTCTACAGCTCATCTTGGGCATGTCGACTTGCCAGCTTCGTGCCCGAGTTGCCTCGGTATTGAGGTGGGAGCCCGTAAAAGATACAGGCGATGTGGTGCCCTTCCGGCGAGGAGGCGACGACCGGAGTTTCCGCAGGAGATCGGGACGATGACGAGAAGACCGGAGGACTCGGATCACTCGGTATATCTCTTCCCCATCTTGTAGTTAGCTAGACCTAGTTTAATGGCCCGATCCGGGGTTTAGTGCGCGGTGGTGCCGGTTTGCAAAGTTCGCAAAATTAAAGTTTATCACCGTTTCCGCATTTGGCCGTCGGATTGACGACCGGGGCACCGCCGTGCACTTACAGTGGTATCAGAGCTTCGCCATTAACTTCGTCTAGCTTCGTTTGATGTGTTTTACATTTCCGATCGACCAAAATTCCAAAACTTGCATTTTTGTTCACATCAATTTTCTGTTGAAATTTTTTTAAGTCCAAAATTTTTTCAGGTTGCCTAAAACTGATGTACAAGAAATTATAAGACTTCTGTAAAAATTCGATACAGTGAATCGACCACTGTAGCGCGGAACCGCGGCCAAACCCCCCCTCAGGCCGCGGTTCCGCCGCACATTGGTGTCCTCGCTGCATTAAATTTTTCCAGTGGGCTTCTGGGATGATTTTAGGGGTTTTGGAATATTAAAAATTGGGCCCAGTATTTCTGTGAGTGCTACAGTATTGTTTGGGGGCCCACTTGATAATTTTTGATCGATCGGATATTTTAAACACATTATTTCACAGTATTTACATTATATCTGCGACCGTGAATGTCACTTGATCGGTAAATCCTGTCTAACTGCTATAGCCCGGTTAGACGGATTTGCGAACGTGACTTTCACGTTGATGTTTTGTGTTTTTGCTGTGATGTTGCGGATCGGTCGTGGGGGATAGCCTGGATGCAATGCTAGTACAGTGTTGTTGTATTATGTACATTTGATATTGCGGGGCGAGCGTCTGACATGTGGACTGCCGTCACTGCCTGTTTGTATTATTCTTTTGGGGCACGACCTGGTTGCGGTCGATGTACCCGTTGTATGTATATTTTACTTTCTGTACTAGGGTTACCCCGCGGAGGGGTGCACGGATAGCCGGGTTCTAGAAGGCAACAAGCCCGCTTCTCATGGCATTGGGACGGAGGGGGCTTCACTCCAGGATTGGCTGGCTATTCGCCGCACTCGTAGTGGGTATAGGATTTCATTGCACAGGCTATCCACACGACCAGGGGAACGTCGGGTTTCAGTAGTGGCTCTGTGAAACCCGGGGATCCCAGATATCTGTATTGTTCTGTGATGCTGTACATTTCTGTGATGTTGCATTTTATTCACGCCTTGAGCGAATATAATATATTGGTATATATATTAGTAGATGTTGTATATGTTTTTCATCCGCGCTAGTCCAGTCCCCGCTCTGCCGTTAGTTAGCTAACCTAACGGGTGATGACAGGACCCAGTGGCGAATGTGGATGGCATATACGTACGTCAGTATATTTTTGTTCTTTGTGGTGTGATCAATTGATGGGACTGCGTTGATTCGGATCAATGCAAGTTAAACAAACCTATTCTGATGTTGTTGGAACACTTTTCAAAAGGCTGTTATTGCAAGGACGTTCACTTTTGTTTTGCATCGTGGTATTCATTTGGAATATCCTGCTCCTCAGTCGACGAGGCAAGGGCCGAGATCCCTTCACCGGGAGTGACCCCTTGGACAAAAGTTTTGCGTCAGGGCATTAACTTCACTATAGCCGATTACTTTTGCTTTGCATAGTGATATTCGGTTATGAATATCCAGCACCCCATTCTACAGGGAAAGAGCCGAGATCCCTTCACCGGGAGTGACCTCTTTAGTAAAGGTTTTCGTCACTATATTTTCTAAAAAGCTATCCGTTCCTTCAACGATATCAAGTTCATTACGTTAAAGGTTTTCGCCAGAAACCATTCGTAGCCCTCCGTCGTTTCATATGGGTAGTCAATAGTATTCAAGCTGTGTTTGTTGGCCAAAGTCAAGGCACAGTGTTTGGTAGCTGTTGGTTATTCATATGCAGCATAGATAGATGCGTTGGTTTGGAACAGTCGTACTGCCTTGTTGGCCAAAGTCAAGGGTAGGTACGGGTGGATTCAAAACAACCTGGAGAATGACGGGTAGAACTTGACATGTGACTTATGATTTGTTGGCCAAAGTCAAGGTCATAAGAGCATGGGGCAGAAATCACATCGGGAGTTTCAAAAGAACTGAAACTTGCCAGATATGCGCATACCTTCTGGAGTGTGATACCGTGAGCGGATTCCGTCACGTTATCATGCGATGAGAGTTGGATCCCGATTCCCACTGATGAGTTAGTTTACTCCTCGGGTGACCCCGACTAATTCTTCTTTCAGGTTTGGAGGAGAATTTGAGGTACAGTGGGAGGTTTCCTGATTAGATAAATTGGTAACCATTCTGATCTAGGTTAGAGTGCACGCTGAGTGTTTCTTTTCTCTCTCTCTCTGGCAGCGACCATTGACCCGACCCTAAGACTATGACTCAGTGACCAAGTTGACCGAACCTTCTTAACACTGGCTTTTGGATTGTCAGAGTTGCAGGCCTCATTGCCACTCCCACTTTTACCCTTTTCTCCAGGACACCCCGTATCACTACGAACGTCCACTTCCATTGGACAAAACCATCGTATGGTTATATACGAACTCGAAGGAATTTATTCGAGGATGGTTTCCGGTTTTGGAGAAAACGAATAGGATTATTCAGTTGTCTTTTCTTTTCACCTTCTCTCATTGCGAGTACTCCTTGGTTTAGGAGATAGTACACCTATTACGCAAATTGGATAGTCTTCTTCCAAACCTTAGGCTGGTGCCGACCGGTAGGGAATGAAGAAAACCAATTAGCCTAAACGGTGTACAGAAGGTATTAAGATTAAGACAAAGCAAGGGATTAGTAAGAGGGCAAAGTAAATTGCGACTGATATTCACGACCAAACCAAGTATTTCTTCGCCAATCATAAATCACCTTTGTATTTCTCCAGGACACTCCGTATCACTACGAAGATCCATAGTTTATTGGATACTCCATCGTATGGTTATATACGAACTCGAAAGGAGCTTGTTCCAGTTCGGGGATGGATTCTGGTCCAGGAGAAATAGGAATAAGGTTTATTCAGGTGTCTTTTATCCTCACCTTCTCTCGCATTGCGAGTGCTCCTAGGGTTAGGACAGTACACCCATTATGTTTATTGGATAGTCTTCTTCCAAACCATAGGTTGGTGCCGAACGGTAGGGAAGGAAGAAAACCAATTGGCCTAAAGGGGTGTGCAGAAGGTAATGACTAAAGACATATAAAGGGATTTGGAGAGATGGCGAAGAATTATACGGTTATAGTTGTGAATCTGGATAATGGTAGAGGCATTACTAGGAACACCAGGATACCCCATCGAAACATTTCAATGTTTCAGTTCAACTGTGTACTGTTAAAAGAAAACTGATTTCCTGATTTGACACCTGCTCCAGGGTATGTATTTACTGTTAGTTATATGTATGCCCTAGAGGCCATTACTGTACATAGGATGTATATTGTAGTGGATGCTGGGACATATATAGGGAGGACTTTCTTGCTCGACATGATAGTATGCTATCTGGTTGCTCTTTACCTTAACGTGTATGCTGATTGTCTCTCTGTTACATGTTGGTAAAGCCCTTAGGATCTGTACTTGACTACCTGGACTATGATGCGGATCATACTAGTGGGGACATGGTAGTCCATAAGTACATCCTTCAAAGTCCCTAGTCGTGGGTGTATCGAGACGGGGCATCGATATACCAGTGTAGACTAGCGTGTACCTTCTCGACCCATGAAGATAGGCGATGGATGATCCCATATCCATTGGTGTTTGACATCAGAGATGATATACGGGTGCTCAGTAGAGACTGGGTACACTGGACGGACTCGCCGAGAACTCCCAGATGGTATTATACCTCACGTCAGATGGCAGTTCTCTGGTGACACTGGTACAGAGTAGTCTGTTGACCCGAGATCGTCATAGAGTCTTGTGTGGTTCCCACTGTGCTTTGATTTCCATCTTACCACGTCCAAGAGGGCGTGCAAAACGGTGGTTTTTGGGTACAATCCCGAGTCACATGGAGGCAATGAGCGATAGGAGGGGATTCGTCTCTCCCGGTATAGGGAGTTGATGTTGCGCTGTGTTCGATTGGCTATAACAGGAAATCCCTGGCCAGGGTTCCTGAGATTTACTGGTAAGTGTTACCAGTAGTTTCTCGAATAGTTATAGACCTCATATCGACACGACTTATCGAGCTATTGGGGTCTGACGTTTACCACCCCTAGGCGAGATATGCGACAGATCAGACGATCAGACCGGACTGTACGGTAGTGTTACTGGTCGGATTCACTGGAGTGAGAGCGGGCTTGCTCGTCGATCTTCAGATCGCTCAATATCCGGGTGGCCGTTACGTTTAGCAGACCGCTTGCGGCTTGTGGATGTTTGAAATGATCATCATCCGCTGCCGGCGTATTGACGAGTCTTTAGAGTCCTACACAGAGGTTTCCTGGCTCAAGCGAAACGAAATAGGAGCGCATATGAGATATGTGCGGGACCGAGAATGATACCAGTATGTGATACTGTATTCGATTCTCGCGATTTGTGACCTTGATCGGTTATATGCGATATAGCCGAGTTATCGGATCAAGTGTTGATTCGATAAGTTGTTACTGTTGATATTAGTCGGTTATATACGATATGACCGGATCGTTAAATCAAGTGTTGATTTAATGATTTAATGCATAATAATATATTTGATATATTACTTTGCATTAACTAGTATCGGTTCACTTTAAAATGGATTTTCTCACTCGGGTGTGCACATTGTATATTCGATATAGTTTTGTGCACTTGCTTGTATCATGTTTGATGATACATGCATTATGGTTAAGTGTTAAGAATTAAACTATAGTTAAGTGGGTGATTAGGGTTTTTGATTTCATTTTATTCATTTAACTTTTTGGAAAAAGAAAAGGCAAAAAGAGGAAAATGGTTGCTTTCTTTTGTTCATTCATGAACCTTCATGAAGACTTTGACCAAATGACCATTTTGTCTCATGCTTAACCCTAACCACTCACTTAAACCTTAGTTAACTCTCTACATCTAACCATGGTTCATTATATGATAAGGATTGGTTTTTCTTTTCTTTTCTAATTAATCTTATCATATTATTCTTCTTCTTCTTGCTTGCTTCAAGTGAAGAAAGCTCTCCTCATCAATGGTGATTGATGTTTTTGAGTGAGAAATCCAATTCTAAAGTTAACCCACTTCCTATTTCTTCATCCTCTACCTCTTGCCAAGTAGTAGAGTGTGTTTCCTTCACAAGTTTTTAGGACTTGGTGAAGGTGGAGCTTGATCTTTCGATGCCTCGACGTAGATCATCTTCGGCATGGACATCGACGACCTAGCTTGCCCATACTCCGACGAAGCCGACACTTGAGCCCGGATTTGATTTGGACAGCGGAGAGGACCTCGTTGCGGAGCTATGGAGGTGGAGCACCGGATCTACAAAGGTTGTATTTCCGTATCTTGTAGTTAAGTGTTAACTAGTTAGCTTTTTCGCCTAGAAATCTAGCAAACGATCCGTAGTCGGGTCTCTCGGCACCCGTAAAATTTTATTATGGCATGTTCGATGCCTTGTGAGACCTCATTAGGGTGCCTAGGAACCCTACATTTACCAGGTATGATTCTCACATCTGTATGGTTTTACAGATGATGAGTGGGAGTAGGTTATTGGGAATAGGGTGATCATCCTCATTATATCGGGATTCGTTGTAATCGGTGATATTTGAGGAGATCATCTGGGCTGTTTGCCGGTCGGCAAATATTTGGTTTTGAATATCCGCTGTTGTGCACCAATTTCAAATTGATATATCTGTACGTCTATTTTCATAGAGTGAGATATACCTTTTGATATTATGTCGATGATATTTACCTATATCAGTGGATGGTTAGGTAAGGAGCATTAAACGGCGGTGTAATTCTTCTTAACCATAAGTACAGTTTTCAACCTACGACATACAGTGAAAGAGTTGTTAGACTCAGCGGACTTATACAGAGTATTGTATGTTGTCCAGTGTCCATTAGGACAGAGGGGTTGGTCCTCATACTATATTCTGTTTACTTTTAACTTCTCTAGTTCTTAGACATGTGTTTCGTAGAAACGCAGGGTCTAAGTTTTGAGGAGTTATAAGTATTTGAATAGAGTAGAGAACCAAGTGTAGCAAGTATCGGGATTCTTCAAAGTGATCGAAGATGTAGATACTTGTGTATGGTATTCAGTTGATAGTAATGATAAAGAGAAATTGCTTCTCTTTCAGGTTACTCATAATTGGAAGCATTCCTAAGTTAAGTAACGCTGATCGGCCTCCTTCCATTTAGTTGACATGCACTGGAGATAGCTGCATGATTTGAATCTGGTTCAATTAAATCAGTGCCTCTGGTTCTATATTGGATATAGTACAGTTCATATCTTAACATTGTTAAGGTACGGGGAGTTGTCCGGCTTATGATTAAAACCAGACTCTGGATAACTCAAGGCACGTTTCTGTAATGGCTGTTTGTGGGTTGACCCAGGCTATGACGAGGGTTGACTTTCTACCATCTGGCAGATCAATAGAAATATTGTTCTAGACTCGCCACAGTTTTATTAAAAATGAATTTTTTTTTCAAAAACAGTAGTGGGAGTATGGTAGAACTGGAAGTGATTCCAGAACCGCAAACGATTACTGAAGATTTGATAAAGAACCTAAAAATTCAATCTGATTTGACATTCCATTGGCCACTCCGCAGATAAGGTGGGTAACTTCAGGCACCCGAGAGGTACTCCGGTAGCCTCAAGGACGGTGACAGGGAAGTTCTTGTTTACCCACACTTGCCATTGTTGTTGTTCCAGGCTGCGAGACCCGGCAGGAGGATGAATATAGCGTCGTTCTAAACTAGCTTTAGAAGTGCACGTCTATATGACTCTGCCAGAGGGTTGTCGTAGTCAGTGGGAGCAGCGGAAGCATTGGTGGATATCAGGCTTATGTCTATTTATAGACTAAAGCAGATATAGCGGAGATAGATCATCTATTTCTGATGTGACAGTCATGGGTTTGACGTTATCAGAATAAGGGATGGATCTGTTGAGAAGGTAGTAGGGTGTGATATCCGGGTTTTGGATGACATACACAAAGTAGGAAGTGATATTCCTATACTACGATCGGTTATATTTTGGTCGTCACACAGTGGTTTCTCCACATGGGACTTGGACATTATATCAGACATACTGGTTACTAGATCTATGGTTTTAGATCTAGATTTGGGTGGTTTCCCAATCAGGGTATTTTGACAGCATTCTAAGAGTATTTAGAATGGACGACTCCTGGCATGGTAGTGTACCTGCAGGTGATGGAGTCACCCTCTCTAAAGGTGTCTTATAGACTAAAGTAGAGAGGGATGTGCATGATTGGCAGATCACTTGCTTAGGCAATTGAGTCAATCATGAGATGTCAAGTACCACACCAGATGTTGTTCTTGCACTAGATGCAATAAGTTGATATTGTTCCAATCCTGGAGAAACAGTCGGAAGCAGTTTTAGAACATAAGTGGAAGTTCTAGGGATATGATAACGACAGCCTCATTTGGGAGACAGTTATCATTCCAGGCTTCCAAGGTGACCTGGACGACAAGGAGGTTGTCAGAGTTATAGTTTTCCCTCTGACGAGGGACAGTATTCTGGACAGGTGATCCAGGCAGATACTGAGGGAGGCATGGCGCAGGATACTGATTAAGTTCAGTTGACGATACAGTCTAAGAAGTTTGGATTTGGAGTTCATTTATGAGCTCGGTCCCATCAGACATCCAGACACTCTAAGACAGGTATTGCTCATTTCGGGAGATGGCTTTCTCCACGAACTTGAGATATAGAGAGACATAGAAAAAAAAACATCTAGGCGGATCCACTCACTGAGACTATTCCTCGATCGCAAGAGTTTCGCAAACAGGCTTTGTGAGACTGACTAGTAGAGGAGTTGGGTGTTCGGTATCACACGGGCTGTGAGTATGCGACATCGCAATAATTAGCCTTGAGTGCAAGTGGGAGATTGTTGGAGATAGTGCCCTCGAGTCAATTATTGGATCACAGGCACGTGATTGCAATGATTGAGGGAGGACCTATCCCGGTATGACAGTCTTACTCGAGATGATAGTATGCTATCTGGTTTATCTTTATCATCGTGTACTGTTTTAGGTGACCTGACAGGTCACTATTGCACGTTGATAGAGCCCCTAGGATTCTTGCTTGACCACCAGCAGTATGAGGGCGATCATATAAGTGGGAGCTGGGGTCTATAAGCACATCCTTAAAAGGTCCCTAGTCGTGGGAGTTTCGAGACAGGGCATCGATTCTCCAGAGTAGACTAGTGTATACAGTCGAGACCCCGACGAGGGGCGGTGGCCGGTCTCATAAGCCACTGGTGTCAGTTGGATCACCTAAGATGTATACAGGTGCTCATTAGGTTATGAGTACACCGGACAGGACTCGCCGGGAACATGCTAGTTGGTCTTATACCTGACGTCAGATAGCAGTTCCCAGGTGACATGTGTACAGGTTAGTTCATCGACCTGGGGATCGTTATTTGTCTCGTGTGAGTTCCCACTGTGCTTTGATTACTACCCTACCACGGCTCAAAGGAGTCGTGCAAACAGGTTTTAGTTGGGTACAGTCCCGAGCCACATGGAGGCAGTGAGCGGATCTTCGGGGGTTCGTCTCTCCCGGTATTGGGGGTGAGGTCGCGCTGTGTCTAGGAGAGCCATTACACAAAGTCCTTGGCCAAGGCAGGAGATTTACTGGTAGGTATTCCAGTAGTATCTCAGGGTGTTCTGGGCTACACTCCAACACGACTTGTACCGCTTTTGGGGGTCTGACTTTTACCAACCCCCTAGGCCCGCCATGCGATGCTCATAGACGAACGGACCGGACTGTACGGATATTGTCACTGTCAGGCTCAGTAGGGTGTCTGGATGAGTTCGCTCATCGACGTCCCTTTTGGTCAATAGCTGGTAGCCCGTTACGTATTGGCTTATACCTCTGACGTGCTAGTGGTTAAATCCACAGCCATAGTATTGACGAGTCTTTAGAGTCCACCACACTTTCAGTTACTCAAGCTTTCGGGCGAAACGCTGTAGAGGCCGTATAGGTATATGGCAGGGTTCGATCAGATACGTGCGGTATTGCACGGATCAGGATCGGACGGATATTACTAGCCGGCTTTGGTTTAAGCCGGATCCTAGTTTAGTACAGTGTAGATTTTGTCTCTTTGCATTTGTATCCGGACGGAATACAGATGCGGGTGTGTATGCACAGTATCGGGGTTTTCCTGTAATTTATTACGGGACCAGTTTTCTGGAGTTGCCAGTTTGCATTCCGTTCCGGCCGGTTTTCCTTTGTTCTTTCCCGGCCGGACTTTTCGGATGGAGGGGGTTATTTGCAAGTTTGCAAATAACATTTGTGGAGGGGGACTCTTGCAAATATATTTATTATGATATGTTAAGCATCTTTCTTCCATCACTTGCATTAAATGAGATTTGAAAGGTTAAGGTTTGGATGTTCATTTGTTATGATGATGTTTTTGATATGGTAACCTCTTCACTTTTTCCTACGGTTACCTTCCTTCATATCTTTGGTTCACCCTCCACCATTCTCATATAAGAAATGGCCGGCCACTTTTTTGGAGGGGAGAGGAAAAATGAGAGTGATTCATTTTGATGAGGATAATTTGGTTCATCTCATTTTCTTTTGCTACACACATTCTAGCTCCACTTGAAAATTCCATTCCTCCATCAAGGCAACTACAAACCCCAAATGAGACTAGCATGATCTACACTACACATTCTACAGCTCATCTTGGGCACGTCGACTTGCCAGCTTCATGCCCGAGTTGCCTCGGTATTGAGGTGGGAGCCCGTAAAAGATACAGGCGATGTGGTGCCCTTCCGGCGAGGAGGCGACGACCGGAGTTTCCGCAGGAGATCGGGACGATGACGAGAAGACCGGAGGACTCGGATCACTCGGTATATCTCTTCCCCATCTTGTAGTTAGCTAGACCTAGTTTAATGGCCCGATCCGGGGTTTAGTGCGCGGTGGTGCCGGTTTGCAAAGTTCGCAAAATTAAAGTTTATCACCGTTTCCGCATTTGGCCGTCGGATTGACGACCGGGGCGCCGCCGTGCACTTACAGTTTCATGATCATACCTTCATTGATGTTGTTCCTTCTTATGATCATGTATCCACTTCGGATCTGTTGTTCTCTTTCTTGCCATTGATCTGCTCTCTTCGATACTCGATTGTGGTTCCTTCGCCATGTTTGAGCGCAGTTTGGGCTGCTGCTAGGGTTACGGTCGGTGCGAGCTCGTCTGGTACGAGGGCCGACCATTGTGTTTTCTGGTGACATGGAAACGTCTCGAGTTAGTTTTGGTGATTGTGACCTCTAGTGGAGGCGAGTGCTTGGTTTTGCACCGGATGATCGGGCCATTGTTAGAGCTGCCAGTTGAGAGAGGACTGTTGATGTACAGCATACCTCAGAGATTATGATGTCGCCTACTATGCAGACAGATGGACCAGCTGTTGCTGAGATTGACAGGATGTTGCTTTCGGGGCTTACGAGCTGAGATTACCGGAGCTTTCAGGCAGATATGAGACAGATGATAGCTAGTCTACCCGGTTTGAGAGACGAAGGTGATTCGTCCGACTTATGCGCCGGAGCGGGCCCAGTTGAGTTGAAGATTTCCAGTGTGGAGAGTCTTATTCAGATCTAGAGCGGACCGATTCAGAGATGGCCGCCAATGTATCGCCTTTCCTGGAGGATTGAGGCGCTGTTCGGCATGCAAGCGAATGAGCCAGTTGTTGCTGCAAATGACGAGATATCACCCAGACGATTGGAGCTACTGCAGCATGATTACATACTTAGAGAGATGATAGCGAGTCGCTAGTCACCTGAGGATGAATGACTAGGACAGGTGTTCGTTCACTTACCCCGATGCGAGGTCATCAGATAGATTGCTTCCAGCTTGAGACGACTTCACGCAGGTTCGTTGAGAGTCGACAGAGACGATCGAATGTCAGGAGCTATTCTCCAAGTTTAAAGTATACGGAAAGACATGCAGGCGATTCCATGGACCCTCTAGAAGAATGAAACCCTAACTCGACTTAATGACCGTGTGAAAGCCTTTTGAACCTTAGGGTTTGCGGCAGTTCCGCGGCGCCATTAGTGAGGCTTGGGTTTGCCCTTCTACGGCTGGACCACCGACGCTGTGGCATGTACTCGATACTATTAAACTGTACTCAAGATGTTGATCTCTTGGGGGATTATAAGGTTCTAACGAGTCGATCGAATGTTTCGACATTATTCGGATATCATGTGATGGGATACTTTGCTTGGAAGACCCCAGATACGAGTATAGCCGTTGGAGCACAGTCCATGCAGCCATGATGAGACGAGTCCGAATCAGTCGACATTGAAGCAGAGTGAATAAAAGAGTTCGCAAGAGATTTCGACGAGACGACGTCCCACTCCGCCGACATCAGAGATGTGATACGCACCCAGAGGCGTTGTATATGGATATATCTTCTAGAAAGAAGCGTGATAAGTATGCAGCCGTTCCGGAATAAGAATTTGCTTCAGCAATGGATGATGACTTCCGGGCAATCCGGCAGGAATGAGATTTGAGAGAGAAACCTCGATAGGACCTTTCTGGAATCCGATACGAGGAGACCTAGACCCAGGAGTGGTCATATTGCGCACACCCAGTAGGCCAGAGTTCGGCATCGTCGACGAGGTAGTTGACCAGGTTCGGATAAAGGAACTTACCCAGATGCGTTGCGAATTGATCAAGGACGGACGAGTATTGAGTATTCCTCCGATGGTTGGGACGCGTTCCCGAGGACCTGTTCGGCCGGACATCTTCTACAGAATGATGAAGTTACAGGGTACGCGGTTTCGAGTCCGTGCGAGAGACTTCGGATTGACTGTGGCCGAAAATAGTGCAGTGCGTAGATAGCATGGCGTGACGCCATAGTGGACGATAATAGAGACAAGTGGAACCAGAGGTTCGTGCGAGACGCTGACGAGCTGTCATTACTTCCCGTCGAGACTAGAGACCTGATATGCTTACAGAGGCGTTGTGATGTGACCAGTTTCCGAGAGAATGTTGTGCTGAGGACACAGATGTCCATTGAGCGAAAATAGATTATGCAAGAGTACCAGCCTTCGTACAGTTCGGCTTAGGTAAGATCGGAAGAGACCTTGAGCAGGATTCCTTCCAGGACATTGCTGCAATGATGTTTGCACCCAGGATCAGATGTGTGATGTGCATTCAGAGAGCCAGAGGCCGACGCCAGTGGCATGCTGCCTTATGAGTGGTCGTGAGGATTGACCGAGAGATGACCAGAGAAGTGCCAGAACGGAATCGTCCCCGTTAGCACACCTGACAGGGCCGATGAGCCGATTGACTGCGAGAAGAGTAATCCGCAGAGAAGATAATGACCCGGAGTCAGAGGACGCCAGACCGTGAGCAAGAGGCAAGTAGATATCTTGCGCTGCTAGCATTGGATGCACCGACTCCTTCTCGACCTTGAAGGAGGAACTACCGATGACGGTATTTATGATTTGTGATTTTGTGATTCGATTATCACGTATCCGTCATTTTGGATTTCGGTGTTTTGGGCGTTTTATTGCATGATTTAGTTTTGATGACTGAGTTTCATGATATTGTTTCATGCACCTACTAAATATTTATGTCTTGCGCATAAGTTATTACATTCGAGGTGTTGATTGTGATTTCACGCCTATCTTATACAGTGATTTGATTTACACTTCCAGCATAATTTTCATGCACCTTTAGTGTTTTGATATCTATGCATGTAGGGGCTACAAAACCAAAACGAGAAGGTTTGGTGCAGGTATGGCCGCAAATTGCGGCCAATTGGAATAAATCTGCGGCCGGCTTGAGGAGTTAGGGGTTGGGGTCTTGGTGGTAGCTTCCTGGGTGCCTGTACATGTCACTGTCCAATCAATTTTAATTTAGGATGTCTCGGGTGATAGCAGATTCAATATACCCTTCACTGATTCCACAATTTCTCCGATATCGGTTTCTAAATCCGTGTTTTGGGTTTCAACACTCAGGTTAGGGTCTCAATTCATGCACTAGGATGATAGTATAACCTCTACTGAGCTTAGTTTCACAATACAACACAAAATTCTTCACAACCCTAACTAGGTTTTTCCTCAAGTCACCAAAATCACACAATATCGGTTCAATCATAACATGGGGGTAAAGGAAATGCTAAAACTAAGTTAATGATCCAGAAAATACCTCATTTGGCAACTCAAGAAAATTTCTTGAGTTACCCCTAGTGGCCAAAATCCTTGCTTTCTTGGTCCAATATGTAGATCTTGAGCTTGTGCACATTTTTAATGAAATGAGAGTGGGGTTTTGGAGTTGTTTTAGAGGTGTTTAGAGGGCTTGAAGAGGGGAGGGAGGTGAGGTGCAGGAGCAGCAGCAGCAATGGAGGGAGAGGGAGGGAAATGAGGGAAGGAAAAATGGCTAAGTGTTTAGTCAAAGGTGCCCATACATCTATTTCTCACCAAACCTCATTCTTTATTCTTTTCCCATTTCTTTTCCTTTTCTTTTTCTTATTCTCTCAAAATCCTTCTCCCAAGAATAGTAAACCCAAAGTGAACAATGGCAAGAAAATGCACAAGTGTGAAAAAGTGATATGTGCATGCTTTGCACAAAAATGCTAAAAACCGATTAGCGATTTTTAATCGCGATTAGCACTAAATTAGCATATAACTAATCATAAAAACTTAAAAATAGCATAATTCTATAAATACCCTATTTTATAATTTTCCATAATTTTTCCATAATTTTTCCCATTTATTTGTATTTAATAATACCGAAATATTAAAATATTCAATAAAATAATATTAAATTATAAAAATTTCCCAAAAAATAATATTTTATTTTTTTGAAATGTTACAATTTCTCCAGACAGGATATGGATATATTATTTGACATTCTGGTTTCTAGATCTATGGTTTTAGATCTAGATTTGGGTAGTTTCGTAAATGTGGGTACTTTGACAGTATTCTAATAGTATTTTAGAATAGATAACTCCTGGAATGGTGGTGTACCTGCAGATGATGGAGTCACCCTCTCTAAAAGTGTCTTACAGACTAAAGGGGAGAGGGATATGCATGATTGGCAGATCACTTGCTTAGGCAATTGAGTCAATCATGAGATGTCAAGTACCACACCAGATGTTGTTTTTGCACTAGATGCAATAAGTTTATATTAATCCAATCCTGGAGAAACATAAGGAAGCAGTTTTAGAACATAAGTGCATGTTCTACGGATTTGATAATGGCAGCCTCTTTCGGGAGACGGTTATCATTCCAGGCTTCAAAGGTGACATGGATGACAGAGTGATTGTCAGAGTTATAGTTTTCCCTCTGACGAGGGACAGTATTATGGACAGGTAGTCCAAGAGGATACTGTGGGAGGCATGGTGCTGGATACTGATTAGGTTCAGTGATTGATACAGTCTAAGAAGTTTGGATTTGGAGTTCATTTATGAACTAGGTCCCATCAGATATCCAGACATATTCTAAGACAGGTATTACTCGATTCGGGAGATGGCTTTCTCCGCGAACTTGAGATTAAGAGAGACATAGAAAGAAACATCAGGGCGGATCCACTCACTGAGGCTATTTCTCGAACACAAGAGTTTTACAAACTAGCATTGTGAAACTGATTAGTAGAGAAGTTGGATTTTCGGTATCACACGGGCTGTGAGTATGCGACATCGCAATAATTAGCCTTAAGTGCAAGTGGGAGATTGTTGGAGATAGTGCTCTCAAAGTCAATTATTGGATCGCAGGTACGTGATTGCATTGATTGAGGCAGGACCTATACCGATATGACAGTCTTGCTCGAGATGATAGTATGCTATATGGTTTGTCTTTATCATCATAAGCATGCTTTAGTTCTCTATTGCATGTTGATAGAGCCTATAGGATTCTTGCTTGACTGCCAGCAGTATGATGGCGATCATATACGTGGGAGCTGGGGTCTGTAAGCACATCCTTAAAGTTTCCGTAGTCGTAGGAGTTTCGAGACAGGGCATCGATACTCCAGAGTAGACTAGTGTATACAGTCGAGACCCCGACGAGGGGCGGTGGCCGGTCTCACAAGCCACTGGTGTCAGTTGGATCACCTAAGATGTATACAGGTGCTCATTAGGTTATGTGTACACCGGACATGACTCGCAAGGAATATGCTATTTGGTATTATACATATCGTCAGATAGCAGTTCCCTGGTGACATGTGTACAGGTTAGTTCATCGACCTGAGATCGTCATTTGTCTCGTGTGATTTCCCACTGTGCTTAGATTACTACCCTACCACGCTCAAAGGAGTTGTGCAAAACATGTTTTAGTTTGGTACAGTCCCGAGCCACATGGAGGCAAGTGAGCGGATCGGCAGGGGATTCGTCTCTCCCGGTATTGTGGGTGAGATCGCGCTGTGTCTAGGAGAGCCATTACACAAAGCTCGGCCGAGGCAGGAGATTTACTGGTAGGTACTCCAGTAGTATCTCAGGGTGTTCTGGACCACTCTCTGACACGACTTATACCGCTAATGGGGGTCTGACGTTACCAGCCCCCTAGGCAGATATGCGATACTCATAGACGAACGGACCGGACTGTATGTATATTGTCACTGTTAGGCTCAGTAGGGTTTATGGATGAGTTCGCTCGTCAGCTTCCCTTCCAATCAATACATAGGCAAACCTTACGTACAGCTTGTACCTCTGACGTGCTAGAGGTTATACCCAGTGCCAGTATGTTGATGAGTCATTAGAGTCCCCCACAGACACTTTCCCAAGTTTGGGTGAAACGTTGTAGAGGCCGTATGGTATTATGGCAAAGTTCGGAAAACGCACGTGCGTTTTCGCACGTGTCATTTTTTCGGGCAGATAGTACTGGTCGGCTTTGGTTTAAGCCGGATCCGAGTATTATACTGTGTAGATATAATATCTTTGTCTCAGATGCATTTGTATTCGGTCGTAATACAAATGCGGGTATGTTTATACTGATACGGGGTTATCCTGAAATTCGTTTCAGGATCACTTTTGGAAGTTGCCAGTTTCCAGTTTTCTATCGGCCGTATTTGACATTCGGTTAAATGCGAATTTATCTTTCTTCCATGGGTGAGTCATGAGGGTGAGTCATGTGTGAGGAAGCTTCTTGATTGATGACTAGATTTGTGACTCACTTGATTGCATTAATTGATTGGATGACTAAGCTTATTGAGTCATTCTTTACATTAATTAGTTTTGTTATGCCTTAGATATTTTCTTCTTGAATCTTTTGCCTTGTGGTCACTCTCCCCTCTCCTACACTCACCCCCTCCTTGATAAATAGTGGCCGGCCATTCCTTGTAGGGATTATGGTTGTGATTGAAAAAAGATATAAGTTTTGGGTGCATAGAAATTAGATATGATTCATTTCTCATTTCCATTCGATCCAAAAGGCAACTTCATCAACCGTTCGTCCATGGCTTTGGACGTAACCGGACAAAGTGTTCTACTCATTCTCTACTTTATCTTGGTCGTCTCTTTTAGCAAACTTGACGATCGAGTTGCCTCGGTTCAGAGGCGGGAGCCCGTTTAAAGATCCATCGACATGGTGCCACCTGGACGAGAAGATTGGAGATTCAGGAGATCGGAGCAGCCGCAACAAAGCATAGGATGATGGTTGAAGACCGAAGGACTCGGATCGTTCAGTATAACATTTCTACCCACTTTGTAGTTTGTTAGTTTATCTTTAATGGCAGATCCGGGTTATAGTATGTGATAGCGCCAGTTGTAAAAAGTTTTTGTTCCGCATTTGGCGTCTGTTAGACGGCCGGGACGCTACCGTGGACTTACATTATGCTTATTGGATAGTTTTCTTCCAAACCATAGGCTGGTGCCGAACGGTAGGGAAGGAAGAAAACCATTTAAGCCTAACGAAGGTGTACAGAAGGTAACGACTAAAGACAAATAAAGGGATTTGGAGAAATGGCAAAGAAATATACAGTTACAGTCATGAATCTGGATAATGGAAGAGGCATTACTAGGAATACAAGAATACCCCTTCAAAATATTTTCATGTTTCAGTTTCACTGTGCATTGTTACTTGTAAACTGATTTCCCAATTAGACCCTTGCTCCAGGGTATGTATTTACCAGGTATGATTCTCACATCTGTATGGTTTACAGATGATGAGTGGGAGTAAGTGTAGGGTTGCTAGGCACACGCACAAGGGTCTACAAGGCATCAACCATGCCCGATTTAAAAATTAGCCGTGCCCAACAACCCGATACGAGATCTTTAAACTAGAGATTAGGCGAAAACAAGCATGTTAAACACTTTAACACTAAGTGAGAGGGATTACAACCTTTGTAGATCCGGTCCTTCACTTCTTAAGCTTCGTGTTGAGGTCCCTTCGCTGCGATCATCGTGTTCCGGACTCTCGAGAGGCTTCACGAAGAGAAATATGCGGTCTTGCTTCCGATCTTCGATAACAAAGATGATCTACCTTGAAGTTTCATTAACACAAGCTAACACTCACTAAATGAAGTGAACACTCTCGTCTAAAGGGCAAGGATAGATGAGAATGATGAAGTAGGATTTTTGCTCTCATTTATAATCTTTTTCTCACAAATTTTTCATCACAAAATCAAAGCTAGAAAGCTTTTTCATCAAGGAAGAAGAAGAAGAAGAAGAATAGTAATTCTATTTGTGATGAATAATGAATTGTGTTAATAATTGCTTATGCAACCTTGGTTCAAGATGATAGACTAACCATTGTAGAGACTTAACCAAGGGTTAGGGTTTTGGTTAGGTTAAAGAATGAGCTACTCACAAATATCTTTGCAAAAACAAAAACAAAACCTTCTAGAAACTTCTAGAAAGAGCTAACCCAAATCAAACCCTAACCTTGTTTAATCTCCACTAATCATGTTGCATTAGTAATTATAACATGTTACAATATTTTATATCACATATATAATATTTATTGTAACAAAATAAAATAATACAATTAACATATATCGCATATATATCAATGTATTACCCGAGTGAGAAAAAGAATCTTTTAGTGAGCTAATATCAGTTAATGTAATTTAATATATCATATATATTGTTATACATTAAATTATCGAATCAACACTTGATCCGACAATCCGGCTATATCGCATATAACCGACTAATATATCATTTACCGATTCATCGAATCAACACTTGATCCGATGACCCGGCTGATATCAAATATCGCGAGAATAGAATACGGTATCTCATATCGCATTATCCTCGGTCCCGCACATATCACATATGTGCCCCTACTCCGTTTTTCCTGAGTCAAGAAACCTCTGTGTAGGACTCTAAAGAATCGTCAATACGCCGGCAGTAGGTGATGATCATATCAAACACCCACAAGTTGCAAGCGGTTAGCTAAACGTAACAGCCACCCAGGTATTGAGCGATCAGAAGATCAACAAGCAAGCCTGTACATTCTCCTGCGAATCGAATCAGTAACACTCCCGTACAGTCCGGTCTCGTCGTCTGATATGTCGCATATCTCGCCTAGGGATGGTACATGTCAGACCCCAGTAGCTCGATAAGTCGTGTCGATATGAGGTCTATAACAGTTCAAGAAACTACTGATAATACTTACCGGTAAATCTCAGCAACCCTGGCCAGGGATTTCCAGTTATATCCAATCGAACAAAGCACAACATCAACTCCCTATACCGGGAGAGACGAATCCCCTCCTATCGCTCATTGCCTCCATGTGATTTGGGACTGTACCCAAAAGCCATCTTTTTGCACGCCCTCTTGGACGTGGTATGATGGAAATCAAAGCACAGTGGGAATCACACAAGACTCTATGACGATCTCGGGTCAACAGACTACTCTGTACCAGTGTCACCGGAGAACTGCCATCTGACGTGAGGTATAATACCATCTGGGAGTTCTCGGCGAGTCCGTCCAGTGTACCTAGTCTCCACTGAGCACCCGTACACCATCCTTGATGTCAAACACCGATGGATATGGGATCATCCATCGCCCATCATATGGGTCAAGATACGTATACGCTAGTCTACTCTGGTGTATCGATGCCCTGTCTCGATACACCCTCGACTAGGAACAGTTATAGGATGTACTCGCCGACTACTCGATCGGAGGGCTTTGATAAAGGTGTATGATCTCATCATAGTCCCTGTAGTCGAGTACATATCCTAAGTGCTTTATCAACATGTAACATAGAGACAATCAGAATACATGTTAAGATAAAGTACAACCAGATAGTGTACTATCATGTCGACCAAGAAAGTCCTCCCTATATATGTCCAAGCATCCACTACAATATACATCGTATGTACAGTAATGGCTTCTAGGGCATACATATAACTAACAATCTCCCACTTGCACTAAGGCCATCTGTTGCGGTATCACATACCCAACAATTAGCTGTGGTTGAAGTATCTCATACTCAACCATCCCATAAAAAGTCTCTACTGGGAAAAAGGCCTTTGTGAGTGGATCCGCGCTGTTGTCCTCTGTGTCTACTCTCCTAATCTCGATCTCTCTGGAGATCAACCATCTCCATGATCAGGTGATACTGCCTAAGAATTATATCTGGATTTCTGATGGGACGGTAGTTCCTTGGCTAAAGCCACAACTCCATTGTCACACAATGGTAGGAATGAAGTTCATCTCATGAACTTATATATATCCAGACTGCCTCTTTGGTAGCATCTTTGATAACGATGTATCTTGCCTTTAATCTTCTAGTAAGTCACGGTATCTAGCTTGGAACTCTTCCAACATACCGTCCCTCCACTGAGGGTAAAGACAATGCCTGCGACTGACATTCAGTCGTCCTTATCACCCTGGAACCTTTCCAGTGTTTTCCCCAGGATCGATTGATACCATCTCACTACACCTAGTGAGAATCCTAACATCCAATTAGATCTATCTCATAGATCCAAAACCCAGGATTTAGGAGGTTTCATTTTGATCCTATATGGAGAATCATTGTGATAAGTGGAGATTGACTGAGCGTAGCATAGGAAACTCCTTCCCTATCAAGAGTATGTCATCCACGTACTCTACGAGGATCACTACCATACTCCCTACTACCTTTTTGTATATACTAGGTTCATCTACCATTTTGATGAAGTCAAATTCTTTGACTACAACATCAAAACAGATGTTCCAACTCCGCGATGCCTGCTTTATCCTATAAAGTATCTTGCACACGTTTCCGCTGCTCCCACTGTCTACGAAGCTCTCTGGCTGTGTACTTATAGACGCTCTCTTCTAAAACATCATTTAAAAAAGCAGTCATGACACCCAACCGCCAGATATCGTAGTCATGGTATGTAGCCGTAGCAAGTAGGATCTGGATGGACTTAAGCATAGCTTTGAAAGTCTCAACTTTTCCATGTACACCAAGTAATCTTCTCAAGATATACTTGCTCCTGATGGGGATTTAACCCTTCAGATAAAGCAACCAAAGTCCATACTTTGTTGGTGTATAAGGATTCCATCTCAGATTACTAAGCATCTAGCCATTCTTACAGAGTCCCACTCCTGATGGCCTACTCGAAACTAGTTGGGTCATCATCTTATGATGAACTCCCACTGTCATAGAGAAACCGAAGTATCTCTCAGGTGGGTGAGGAACCCTACTGGATCGGCGGAGAGGCTGAGGTTCGTTGGAAACTATTGAATCCTTTGGTTCTACCAAATCATCAGCTATAGTTTGTATAGCTGGAACCTTTCCAGTTCTATATAACAGACCTTGCCTCGAGCTTGTCCGGATTTTGCTTTTAGACATAGTCCGGACAACCCCAAATCTTAACAAACTTAAGATATGGGCTCTTCACTTTCCATATCACATATGAAGTGGTAGGCAACTGATTTGATTTGAACCCTATTCAATAGGTATGCAGCTTCTCAAGCGCATAACACCCAAAAGGAAATAGGAAACTCAGTAGTACTCATCATAGAGCACACCATATCATATAGGGTGCAATTGCTCCGCCCCGATACACCGAGGTGCTGTGATGTATTCGGAGGAGTAATGCTGAGAGAGAATCTCATTCTCTTTTAGAATAGTCCAGGAATTCCGTGCTCAAGTATTCTCCTCTCTGATCTCATCAAAAGACATAATACTTATACCCGTTTTTGGTTCTCTACTTCTAACTTATATTCATTGAATTTCTCAAAAGTTCCAGACTTGTGTTTCAACAGGAACATATGTCCGGATCTTCAAAGATAATCAGTGAATCTAATGAAGTACAAAGAACCGGTCTTGGCATGTGTAGACAGGGGACCTTCATATATCAGCATGTATCAATCCCAAGAGTTCACTAACTCTTTCTCTGTTTCCAATAAATAGAGCTGTGGTCATCTTATCTTTGTGACATGACCAGCAAGTTTCATAAGATGTAAATTCAAATAAATTTAAATATGCATCTTAATGTAACTTGGCTAGTCGGGTCGCATTGATATGACCTAGTCTACAATACCTCAAGAAGGATTCATTCATTTCTGAACTATTCCTCTTGTGTGTATTCTGTATACTAAGAACTGTAGTTTGATTTAAAATGTCAATGCTTTTAGATAACGTGCCTGAACCGATCAACTCTTGATATAGGAAATGTTCAAAACATTATCCAACAATACAAAATTATATCCTTTCTTTACTAATAAAGAGACTGATATGATGTTGTATATCAAGTTCGGTATCTAATAACATTCGTTCAGAACCAATGTATTCTGGTAATACAGGGTGATAGACCAACAGACTTGGCTGCAACACTTACACCATTTCTATCTCATGAAACTTATCACCCGTTCTCAGTTCTCTACCTATCTGTAGCCCATGTAACAAATTACATATGTGGGATCCTGATCCGGTATCTCATACTCAGGACGTAAAGGATTCTGAGAAACAGTCTTCTATAATGAACACACCCAAAGAAGATGCATCAACATGCACTTTCTTCGTTTGGGCGGCACGGGAATTCTGGTAATCCCCTATTTCCTGCTTTGTCTTATAACAATTATAAGTTGGAGCTGGACCAACGTTCCTTAGCGTAGTATAACAAGCGGGTTCGGTTAATACATCCGTATTATTATCTTGATTAAGGCGTGCCATAGTCGTAACCAGGAGGGAGAGAGAAGAAAACACTCAGCGTGCGATTTTACAAGATTAGATTGGTTATCAATTTATCTAATCAGGATGTCTCCCACTGTTTTAGTCAAATCTTCTTTCAAACCCTAAAAGGAAAGACTAGCCGGGATTAATTGGACTCTACAAGTTCGCCAATCTTTCAGCCAGGCCAGTGCCGGTACTTTGAGGGAGATTCCCCGTGCTTTCGCACGGACCTAATTAAAGTAAACCTCGTTTTCCCAGGGGCGTAACCCCGTTGACACCTTTCTAGACACCTACTTGATCGGCTAATTGTAAGGTGTAAAACTCTTCCAGGAGTAACTCTTACTCGCAGTGGGTATCGGGATCCAACTATCTCATAGAAGATATGCAATCTCATTGCAAATTTCAACACTTGAAATTCCCAATAATATTTTGCCCCGAGCGATCTATGACCTTGACAAGGTCAACAAACCATAGACCGCAAGTCAAGTTCAACCCGTCATTTCCTGATATGAATTAAACCCATCCGCACGACCCTTGACAAGGTCAACAAAGTCGCACGACTACCCTAATCCAATCGCATCATATGCATATACAGATAAGCAGTAATCAGCTGCCGCACACTACGCCTTGACAAGGTCAACAAACGCAGCACGAATACTAACTATTACTTATCTGAAATGACGGAGGGCTACGACAGGTTTTTAAGAAAACCCTTTGCGTAATGAACTTGATATCGTTGTAGAATCGAGTGATTTTAAATGGAATGTTTTTTAGGCCTTTTCTAGTTTTTCTAAAAAGGTCACCCCCGGTGAAGGGATCGTCGGCTCTTTCCTCATCGAATAAGGTGCAGGATATTTCATAAATACCACTATGCAAAGCAAGAACTATAGAAGCAATTAAAAGACAAACCGAGTTTGTAGCATCTGCTAGTTTCACTAAAGAGGTCACTCCCAGTAAAGGGATCTCGGCTCTTTCCTTATCGAATAAGGTGCTGGATGTTCTACAAGGAACACCGCTATGCAAAGCAAGAACTAGAGTTACCAGTTTTTAAACAAGTTTCTACAACATCTTAGGTTTCTTTTATTTCATTAATCTCATTAATGAAGTCCCATTTTAATTATGCTTCACAAGCATCATATTTGAAACGAAATCTGCAATATAACATATATCTCATATATATAATATAAACATTCGTCTCAGGCAGTAATATGATTTCATCACAAAACATTGCAGCAGAAGAACATATATGAAATATTGGATATACTAGGACGTCCGTGTTTTTAATACGAGCCTGTATAAAACACGGATTCCACGGTCGCGATGAATAGCCAAACCCACATCCCTAGACCCCTACGAGAGCGGCAAGCAACACTGCCAATTCTAAGGTTAGGAGACCCGGTCTCGACTCCTCGAGATGGTCTCCCACTGGACCCTAGAACCCGGTTACTTGTGCTCCCCGCTTTGGGTCTACCTAATGCGGAAAAGTAAATAATATACAATGGTGACATCATCCTCAGCCCGGAAGTGTCCCAATAAAAGAATATTACATACAAATGAATTTTACATGAATGAAAAAGAAAAAACTCTAATCTCACATAAAACCCCCGTCTATTCAAACACGACGATCCAATATAACATATCACAGCAACACATAATATCTCATATCATCAACGTAAGCAAGTATGCGTATCCCGATTGTCGTTGATGTATAGCAACGAAGCCGGCGATACACCACATACTACGCTTACGGTCACAGAAAAGAAAGTATAAAACTACAACAGTTGGAATCCGCAACCTCCTTAGACAACGCATGCCTAACCAAATGAATTCCTTAGACATCGCATGTCTAACAATTATAAATACCGCATTTTAGTCTCATTTTTGAAAACTCTTTTCAATATCAAGTCGGGCAATTCAACAAGATTCCCGACATCCTGATCGAATGCTCGTCGCAAACTTTAGTAGACGGTCGCACCCCCGGATGCCGTCGACGAAGTGCACTAAGGCGGAACACCGCTGCCGCGAGCACCCGAACGGATGCTTTTGGCGACGGGATTCTCCTACAGTCACTTGGTCGGGGCTATGGGGCGTGGCTGTCTATTAAGTTTACCCGGCGAGTATCCGCGTACGCTACGTGATTGCGACGGACTTTTGATCACATCAAAATCCCGTGGCAACCGATCAATTTGAGACTGAACTGCTATGTTTATAACATTCAAATTAGTTATCTCATAACTACCTGTGGATTCCAAATATTGTATCACATTCCAGATAAAAAGACAGTGTTAAACTTTCCGATCGAATAATCAAACACCCAAGATTTCCCAAATAGCTCAACACTTGAGCAGAGTTCAAAAAATATCCATCACATGTCACAGTACCAATGGTCCAGCCGTAGAAGGGTCAAGCCAACGCCTCACATGTGGCACGCTGTACTACCGCAAACCCTAAGTTTTAGAGGCAGTTCAAGACGGTCATATAATCGAGTTAAGGTTTGTTGTCTTCTAGAGGGTCCACCGCGTTATTTGCACGACTTTTCGAAACTTTCAAACTCGAGAACAATTCAACTTTTGAAAATTTTCCGACAGGGGAAAAAGTGAGTTATTGATATCCGTTCGAACTTTTTAACAGTTTCTAAAAATTATCCGGAAAAACTTAAACGAAGTTAAATTATCCGATCGAATCAACGAGTCCCCAATACACCCCAGAAAACTCAACACTTGAGTGGAATTAAAAATTCCCAGAATAATCAGAATCACATACGGTTATTACTGTGCAAACAGAAAGCAACAAGTCAACTGTACGGCAGCGGAACCGCCGTGCAGGCCAGGTCTTTGCCGCGGTTCCATGGCGCATTGAAGGAATTGAAGGCACGTGCTGCACAGTAACCCTTGTATTTCCTTGCTGATTTTTTTGAGTATTTCTAATTCACAAAAAATCACATTTTGAAAAAATTTCCAGAAACTAGGGTATATCGTGTTTTCGGAGTTCGATCGGACTTTAAACTTCGCCTAGACTTCGCCTAAAGCTCTAGCTTGGCTCTGATACCACTGTAGGGTTGATAGGCACACACACAAGGGTCTACGAGGCATCAACCATGCCCGATTTAAAAATTAGCCGTGCCGAACAACCCGATACGAGATCTTTAAACTAGAGATTAGGCGAAAACAAGCATGTTAAACACTTTAACACTAAGTGAGAAGGATTACAACCTTTGTAGATCCGGTCCTTCACTTCTTAAGCTCCGTGTTGAGGTCCCTTCGCCGCGATCATCGTGTTTCGGACTCTCGAGAGGCTTCACGAAGAGAAAGATGCAGTCTTGCTTCCGATCTTCGATAACAAAGATGATCTACCTTGAAGTTTCATTAACACAAGCTAACACTCACTAAATGAAATGAACACTCTCATCTAAAGGGCAAGGATAGATGAGGATGATGAAGTAGGATTTTTGCTCTTATTTATAATCTTTTTCTCATACATTTTTCATCAAAAAATCAAAGCTAGAAAGCTTTTTCATCAAGGAAGAAGAAGAAGAAGAATAGTAATTCTATTTGTGATGAATAATGAATTGTGTTAATAATTGCTTATGCAACCATGGTTCAAGATGATAGGCTAACCATTGTAGAGACTAAACCATGGTTCAAGATATGAGTCACTCACAAATATCTTTGCAAAAACAAAAACAAAACCTTCTAGAAACTTCTAGAAAGAGCTAACCCAAATCAAACCCTAACCTTGTTTAATCTCCACTAATCTTGTTGCATTAGTAATTATAACATGTTACAATATTATATATCACATATATAATATTTATTGTAACAAAATAAAATAATACAATTAACATATATCGCATATATATCAATGTATTACCCGAGTGAGAAAAAGAATCTTTTAGTGGGCTAATATTAGTTAATGCAATTTAATATGTCATATATATTATTATACATTAAATTATCGAATCAACACTTGATCCGACAATCCGGCTATATCGCATTTAACCGACTAATATATCATTTACCGATTCATCGAATCAACACTTGATCCGATGACCCGGCTGATATCAAATATCGCGATAATAGAATACGGTATCTCATATCGCATTATCCTCGATCCCGCACTTATCACATATGTGCCCCTACTCCGTTTTGCCTGAGTCAAGAAACCTCTGTGTAGGACTCTAAAGAATCGTCAATACGCCGGCAGTAGGTGATGATCATATCAAACACCCACAAGCTGCAAGCCGTCTGCCAAACGTAACAGCCACCCAGGTATTGAGCGATCAGAAGCTCAATAAGCAAGCTTGTACATTCTCCTGCGAATCCAATCAGTAACACTCCCGTACAGTCCGGTCTCGTCGTCTGATATGTCGCATATCTCGCCTAGGGGTGGTAAACGTCAGACCCCAGTAGCTCGATAAGTCGTGTCGATATGAGGTCTATAACAGTTCGAGAAACTACTGATAACGCTTACCAGTAAATCTCAGCAACCCTGGACAGGGATTTCCAGTTATAGCCAATCGAACACAGCAAAACATCAACTCCCTATAACGGGAGAGACGAATCCCCTCCTATCGCTCATTGCCTCCATGTGATTCGGGACTGTACCTAAAAGCCACCTTTTTGCACGCCCTCTTAGACGTGGTATGATGGAAATCAAAGCACAGTAGGAATCACACAAGACTCTATGACGATCTCGGGTCAACAGATTACGCTGTACCAGTGTCACCGGAGAACTGCCATCTGACGTGAGGTATAATACCATCTGGGAGTTCTCGGCGAGTCCGTCCAGTATACCCAGTCTCCACTGAGCACCCGTACACCATCCTTGATGTCAAACACCGATGGATATGGGATCATCCATCTCCCATCATATGGGTCAAGATGCGTATACGCTAGTCTACTCTGGTGTATCGATGCCCTGTCTCGATACACCCTTGACTAGGAACAGTTATAGGATGTACTCGCCGACTACCGTGGCCCCACTAGTATGATCTCATCATAGTCCTAGTAGTCGAGTACATATCCTAAGGGCTTTATCAACATGTAACATGATAAAGTACAACCAGATAGCATACTATCATGTCGAGCAAGAAAGTTCTCCCTATATATGTCCAAGCATCCACTACAATATACATCGTATGTACAGTAATGGTAGGGCATACATATAACTAACAGTAAGTTATTGGGAATTAGGTGATCATCCTTATTATATCGAAATTCGTTGTAATTGGTGATATTTGAGGAAATCTCCTGGGTACAGTTTTCAACCTACGACGCACAGGGTTTGAGTTATTCAACTCAAGGGACTTATACAAAGTATTGTATGTTGTCCAGTGTCTATTATGACAAAGGGGAAGGTCCTCGTACTATATTCTGTTTATTTGTGACTTCTCTAGTTTTAGACAAGTGTTTCGTAGAAATACAAGGTCTATGTTTTAAAAGTGGTCCCTAGTCGTGGGAGTTTCGAGACAGGGCATCGATACTCCGGAGTAGACTAGTGTATACAGTCGAGATCCCGACGAGTGGCGGTGGCCGGTCTCACAAGCCACTGGTGTCAGTTGGATCACCTAAGATGTATACAGGTGCTTATTGGGTTATGAGTACACCGGACAGGACTCGCCGGGAACCTACTAGTTGGTATTATACCTAGCGTCAGATAGCAGTTCCCTGGTGACATGTGTACAGGTTAGTTCATCGACCTGAGGTCGTCATTTGTCTCGTGTGAGTTCCCACTGTGCTTTGATTTCTACCCTACCACGGCTCAAAGGAGTCATGCAAACAGGTCTTTTTTGGGTACAGTCCCGAGCCACATGGAGGCAAGTGAGCGGATCGGCAGGGGATTCGTCTCTCCCGGTATTGGGGGTGAGATCGCGTTGTGTCTAGGAAAGCCATTACACCAAGTCATTGGCCAAGGCAGATGAGAATTACTGGTAAGTGTTCCAGTAGTTTCTCAGGGTGTTCAGGGCTTGTCTCCGACACGACTTATACCGCTATTGGGGGTCTGACGTTACCAGCCTCCTAGGCCCGATATGCGATACTCATAGACGAACGGACCGGACTGTATGTATATTGTCACTGTTAGGCTCAGTAGGGTTCCAGGATGAGTTCGCTTATCGGCTTCCCTTGAGGTCAGTACATGGGCAGCCGTTACGCACTTCTAGTGCTGCTGACGTGCTTGTGGTTAAACCCACTGCCAGGGTACTGATGAGTCATTAGAGTCCCCCACAGATAGTTTCCCAAGTTCGGCCGAAACGTTGTAGAGACCGTATGGTTTTATGGCAGGGTTCGGAAAATGCACGTGCGTTTACGCACGTGTCATATTTCGGGCAGATAATACTGGTGGGCTTTGGTTTAAGCCGGATCCATGTATTATACTGTGTAGATTAATATCTTTGTCTCAGTTGCATTTGTATTCGGTCGTAATACAAATGCGGGTATGTATATACAGTTACGGGGTTATCTTGAAATTCATTTCGGTATCGCTTTTCGAAGTTGCCAGTTTTCTATCACCCGTCTTAAACATTCGGTTTAATGCGGAATTATCTTTTCTTCTTTTGGGTGAGTCATGAGGGTGAGTCATGAGTGGAAGCTTCTAGATTGGTGACTAGGTTTAGTGACTCATTCATTGCATTAATGGTTGATGAGGTGTTTTATGTGACTCATTGATTGCATTAATGTGTTTTGGTTTGGACTTGGATATTTTCTTCTTGATCTTTTCTTTAAGGTCACCCCTTTACTCCTACACTCACCCCCACCTCTTCATTTGGCCGGCCATTCTTTTAGATGCCTAATGGTTGTTAAAATGAGATGATAGATTTGGTTCATGGAAATTTCATAGCTCATTTTCTCATCACTTGATAAAAAAGGCAACTTCATTAACTGTTCATCCATGGTTTTGGATGAAGCGAGATAAAGTGTTCTACTCATTCTCTACATCAATCTTGGACATGTCGGCTAGCAAACTTCATGTCTGAGTTGCCTCGGTTCAGAGGCGGGAGCCCGTATAAAGATCCGTTGACGTGGTGCCACCTGGACGAGGAGACCGGAGATCGAGCGAGGTCGCAGATGCCGCAAAGGAGCGTGGGATAATGGCTAAAGACCGAAGGACTCGGATCGATCGGTATAGCCTTTCTACCCACTTTGTAGTTTGTTAGTTTAGCGTTAATGGCAAGATCCGGGTTATAGTATGCGATAGCGCCAGTTATAAAAGTTTTTGTTCCACGTTTGGCGTCAGATTGACGGCCGGGGCGCTACCGTAGACTTACATTACCTCGCATTAACGATTTATTTGATCAGCTCCACGGTGCGGGACATTTTTCCAAGATTGATTTGAGACCGGGTTATCATCTGTTGCAGGTTCGGAATGATGACATTCCGAAGACTACTTTCGTACGCGCTACGGGCATTATGAGTTTTTGGTGATGTCGTTCGGACTCACCAATGCCCCAGCAACGTTCATAAATTTGAACCGGATTTTTAGGCCGTTTCTCGACCAGTTCATTATTGTGTTTATTGATGACATTCTGGTTTATTCCAGGAGTCGAGAGGAGCATAAGCAGCACTTGAGGATTGCTTTGCAGACATTGAGAGAGCACCGGCTGTTTGCTAAATTCTCGAAGTGCGTCTTCTGGCTTCATAGTGTTGACTTCCTGGGTCATGTAGTTACGGGAGATGGTATTCGTATGGACCCGAGGAAAATCGAGGTCGTACAGCTTTGGCCCAGACCTATATCAGTGACAGAGTTCCGCAGCTTTTTGGGCTTAGTCGGTTATTACCACCGTTTTGTGCCGGGCTTCTTGAGCATCGCTGCACCGTTGACTGGACTGACCAGGAAGGGGGTTCTTTTTTTTTTTGGACTGAGGCATGCGAGCTGAGTTTTCAGCAGTTGAAGACTTGGTAGACGACGGCGCTAGTTTTATCTTTGCCTTCTGGATCAGGCGGTTACATCATTTACTGTGATGCTTCTCGAGTGGGGCTCGGTTGATTATTGATGCAGCATGATAGAGTTATCGCTTATGCTTCCCGGCAGTTGAAGAAGCACGGGAAGAATTATCGCACTCATGATCTTAAGATGGCCGCGGTGGTCTTTGTGCTTAAGATTTGGAGACACTACTTGTACGGGAAGTCGTGTCAGATTTTCACAGACCACCGGAGCTTAAAGTACATCTTCCAGCAGCGGGATCTGAATTTGAGACAGCGCCGTTGGATGGGGCTCGTGAAGGATTATGATTGTGAGATCCATTATCACCCGGGCAAGACGAATGTGGTAGCTGATGCTTTGAGTCGTAGGCCCGGGGGTAGCATGTCCCAGTTGAGCGCAGTTCAGAGACAGTCTTCTGCAGATTGGCAGATCTTGTACGACAGTAGAGTACAGTTTGAGTTCACTTCTACTAGGGGACAGCTTGCTCATGTCCATGCCCGTCCACTTCTACTTGATCGTATTCGTGAGGCACAGCCCGACGATGCCCGTTTGTCTGAGATTTTTGAGCGTGTTCGGTAGGGTAGAGATGTGGAGTTCATGATTGATGACCAGGGTTTGCTACGTTTTGGGACTCGTTTGTGTGTACCTGATATCGGTGGGTTGAGATACGAGATCCTAGAACAAGCACATTAGTCAGCTTATAGTGTTCATCCAGGTTCCACCAAGATGTATCATGACTTGAGAGATATCTACTGGTGGACAGGGATGAAGAGTGATGTTTTGGATTTCGTTTCGTGGTGCCTGACTTGTCGGCAAGTCAAGGCTGAGCATCTAAAACCGACAGGAGAGTTGCAGCCTTTACCCGTTCCGGAGTGGAAATGGGAACAGATCTCCATGGATTTCGTTATGGGTCTACCCAGGTCCAGTCAAGGTTATGACTCCATTTGGGTGATTGTTGACCGGTTGACGAAAGCGGCCCACTTCCTTCCAGTGAAGACCACTTTCGGTTATGCTCAGTATGCTCAGTTGTACATTGATGAGATTGTGCATTTGCATGGCGTTCCCACATGCATCGTATCCGACAGGGGCACCCAGTTTACCAGCCGTCTTTGGCAAAAACTGCAGGAAGCTTTGGGTACCCGGTTGAGTTTTAGCACCGCTTTCTATCCGCAGACCGATGGTCAGTCAGAGCGGACTATACAGACTCTGGACGATAAGCTTCGCGCGTGTGTGCTTGATTTTGGTGGCAGTTGGGATCATCACTTGCCGTTGATAGAGTTCTCCTACAATAACAGTTATCAGGAGACGATTCAGATGGCACCTTTTGAGGCTTTGTATGGTAGGAAGTGTCGATCGCCAGTCTGTTGGACCGAACTCAGCGATAGCAGGATTTTGGGAACCCAGCTAGTTCAAGAGACTACAGAGAAGATCCAGTTGATTCAGGATAGGATGAAAGTAGCCCCAGTGCAGACAAAAGTCTTATGCCGACCGTCGTCGTTGCAGGCTTGAGTTCGCAGTGGGGGATCATGTATTCCTACGGATTTCTCCGATGAAGGGCGTGATGAGATTTGGGAAGAAAGGGAAGCTTAGTCCCAGGTTTGTGGGTCCTTTTGAGATCCTTGAGAGAGTTGGTGCCATTGCCTATCGTTTGGCACTTCCGCCCCATTTTCCCGATGTTCACCCCGTATTCCATATATCGATGCTTCGCAAGTACCTTCATGACCATTCTCACATGATTCAGCACCAGACCGTCTAGCTAGAGCGCGATCTTCCGTTCACCGAGCAGCCGGTAGTTATATTGGATCGGCAGGTGAAGAAACTTCGGTCAATGGTCTTGCCATCTGTGAAGGTTCTTTAGTGTGGCCTGAATAGTGAAGAGGTCACTTGGGAAGCTGAGAGCGAGATGCGGAAGAAATTCCCTCATCTCATTGAAGGTACGCATAGTAAGATATTTTTTTTGAATTTCGACGACCGAATTTCTTTAAGGGGAGAAGATTGTAACACCTTAGAATTCTATTAGTGTTAATTAACGATAATGCGGGGTTTTAATGAAAAGTTAACCAAAATAGTTTTCACATATTTTATAAAAATTAATTAATATTTTATTATTAATTGTTTTGGTTTGCACACACTTGTGCATGTTAACTTGGGGGTTATGGAGGTGTTAACCATGCTTAAGTAGCCATGGCATCCTAAACCAATTTCAAGCCATGTTAACTCTTCTCACTTGTCTTTATTTTTAAAAAAAGAGTTTATCCTTTTGACTTAAGAGAGAGAGAGAGAGAGAGAGTTGACAATGAAGGTTGATGAGGCATGGGGCAAGCATAAGAGTATTAGTGAAGAGAGAGAAAATGCATGGCTCACTCCTAACCTCACACCCTCATTTCCCTCATCCCTCACCCATACATTCCCTCCTTCTTACCTCACTCTCTCATTCTCAATTATTTCTCCTTCTCATTCCTTTCCTCAAAACTGAACCTATCTTGTTCTTCACTAAAACCAAGCCTAATCATCACTAAACTTCATTAAAACCCTCACAAAGTCAAGTTAAGCCTCTAGAGATGACTTGGAGCATGCCATGCTAGGGTTTTTGAGCAAGTTTGGTAAGGTAGTGATCTCTGACTGTTAACTAGGCTTTTAGGATGTTGTATTGCTTATTAGTTGCTGTTTAGGTGTAACGTTTTAGAAATCGTTTTGCGAATTTTTCCGTTTTAGGGCAAAATAGTCGGTATTTTCCGTTTTAACCCGATTTCGATCAAAGTTCCGTAGAAACTTACCGGCACCTTTTTTTTAGCTAAAATAAAGCTTGTGCGCGAACTTTGAGGTTATTTGGAAGGTTTTGGTTCAGATAGAATTTTTCCCAAATAAAATATTATTTTAGCCGGTAAAATATGCACGTAAATCGGGAAATTTCTTCTAAATGAAAATTCTTGTAAATCATCACTACAATTATTTTGGAAGATTCTTTTCTAAATATCCAAAAAAAAATTTATGCAAAAGGTTTTGAATTTTTAAAGAAAAGAAAAGAAAAGAAAAGGTGGCATTTGTATTTATTACCATTAATTAGTGTTTTTAGCTAGAAAATCCCACACACTTCACCAAAATTCCCCCCATTCTTCCCTTGGCCGGCCCTTCCCTTCCCCTTGCTGCCCTCCATCATTTCCACCCTTTTTCAACTCATTTTGCATCAAATAAATCATGAAAAATCCAAATTAATTCATACAAACTCAAATATATTCATTTTCCTTCATTCTTGAACTCAAAACTAGCTTGGATCTTCATTCAAAACATCATTTTGGAGGAAAAGATGATGAGTTTGGTTTCTTGGTTTTGATCTTTTGTGGAGGTATAAAACCCTAACCCTAATCCTTTTTGCTGTTTCTAAATCTCTAATTAGCATATTAATTGTTTATTTAAGCTTTTAATTTCATGTTTGAATTTCAAGACTTGATTTTTATGATAATCTAGTTAGGGTAAAGCTTGATTAAGTGTTTAATATTAATTAAAGTGTTAATTTGTGATTAGGAAAAGAAACCTAGTAGAAAATGATAAATTTTGTTCATGAATACTTTGTTTAATTATGCAATTTTGCTTACTAGGTTTTTGCTAAAATTTAATTAGCAAGTGTTAAAAATTTAGAAATGGTTTTGATAGCTTAGTTAAGCTATTTTAAGGTGTTTGTAATCGCTAGATATGCGTTAGCTTGAAACTAGTGTGAAATATTGCGGTAGATTGTTTACTAGGTTTCGGGGTTTTTCCGACGTGGATTCTTTTAGTCGTTGCGAGGTTATATCTATTATATTCCTCGAATTTTAATTTGTTGTGTTTCGCGATCGGGACGATCGGGGTCTAGACTTGGTGGTTTGTAGTTTAGCGACCCCAGTTAAGGTTTTTGGCCGATGTCGTGCGCGACAGATGCGCTAAGCGCGCAATGTAATTTTCCGGGTGTTTTCATCGCGTTTCATTGTCTTTTCGTCATTGTAAGATATTTTGCTTATGTGTTGTGTTTTTGAAATTTTAGGTTCGCCAGCGGGGACTTCGGACGCTACGACAAGGGAAAACAGGTGGTAGGCTTCACTTAGCCAGGAGCGTTGGTGAGTAGATTTAACATCTACAGGGGAATCGCCCGCATGGCGTTATGCGTCTGGGCTAGAAATGACTTGACTTGTCGCATATTCTATTTCATATTTAGAATTGCGCATTCACCCTACTGCTTACTTATTGTTGTGCTTGGACTAGTATCCTTAGGACACTGCACTATTATTGACGATTCATGTTGCACGAGCACTGATTGTATGCCACACACACCGTCAATAATTGCCATGTCACGCACAACCCACTTATAGATATGATAATGTTTGGTTAGGGACATTGAGACATTGATTCATATTTCTTTACGCATATGACATATAGCATATCTGTATATCCACATGCTTACACATATGCCTTGACATGCTTACATGATGGTTACCTGTATACCAATAGGGTATTGTACCATTAGTGATAGGTACAAACACACATAATGACATAGCTACAAGTATACCTTGCATACATACTTCACTTATACCCGGAAGTATATTACATTATTACTGATAGGTAGATACATATACCTTGCTACATGTTTATCTTTACTTGATGTTATTTAGAATTGGAGAAATTAGGAACCGCATATATTTATATTTAACTTGTTGCAGTTAAATAGCGGCTTTTCCTTTATATGCTTACATTACAGTTTTCTGTTGCATATATTATATTCATGGATTTTCGCATTAAGATATGCATTTTTCATGATGTTTTCTGGATTTGGGGACCGTGGTAGTTCATGAAATTATGCATTATTTGAAAAACCCGGTTTCCCTTGATGATACGATATTACAGCATCCACCATGAGATTTGTCAGTTCTGATTATATACCCGATTTGAGGAGCGGGAGGCACCGTCTACGGGTACATGGTGGGGCCCGGGGGGTATCCCGGGACAAGAATCGTAGAGTAGACGATGAGTTAGTGGGGGAACCATACCATCCGGTGACATTACCAATGACTCGGCGGTTATCATGGGGATACCGACGGGAGTCATGTACGTATGGATACGTCGAAAGGCGAGGGTCAGAGCTAGGCACTCGAGCTTTCGGTATAGCGTATGATACATACCTATCAGGAGGCCAGTCATGGTGACAGCACCTGATAGATCAACATTTTTGTGTCGATGTTTGACACATTGTTTTCATGATATTTTATTCCTATGTATATATAACAGTGGATTAGGACGCAGTTATATATGCCCTTACACCAATATTAGTGGAATGGGACGCTAATATATGTGTATTGATATCAATTTATATACATCATCATATTTATTCATGCAAATATATTTAGGATGTTAGAGATTTACTTGATATTGGATTTGGGATATAGGTGATTCATTTGATATTGGATACATGATATTTATGAGATTGCTGATTTGTACATTCAGGATATATGAGATTTATTCGATAGTGTACATTCAGGATTTGTGAGACTTATATGATATGAGAGCCAATTTGGGGGCTGATTTGAGGAATTGGGATTTGGATTGTCTTGATGGACTTTGGTCCAACCACGATGTCAGGATTCTGTGGGAATGACATGTTTCATTCCATACTCCACATTTATTGTTTATGCACTGCTTCATGTATTAGTTGTACCTGCTAGAGTATCTTTCATGACTGTTGCATATATACATTGTCATATCATCGCTTCATGTATTAGTTGTACCTGATAGAGTACCTTACATGATTGTTGCATACAGATTGTCATATTACTGCTTCATGTATTAGTGATACCTGCTAGTGTTCCTTTCATGACTATTGCACACATATGACTTTTATTGCTATTAGTTGCTTATGTTAGATCCGCGCTGTACGTGCATACTTGCGATTACTTGCATATGTTATTTACTATTCACAAGTTGGCAACTCACCCCCGTTGTGCCACAGGGTTTTGCAGGTTGTTTCCCCAGAGTAGTCGAGGCAGGCTATTCATCTATCTTATCATCTTTTGCTGCGGATACCGCATCAGCTCACAGTGTGCAGTTTGCTTAGGTGGGTTTTGTGGTTATTCGTTGTTTTATTGTATATTCGTTGTATCCATGTACTCTCCATCTACCATTATCTTGTATGACTTAGAGACTTGATGTGAGTACGATATTATATTATTTTATGACTTGGATGTCTTTTTATGCAGTTTTACTTATATCGTCTTTTATTTCTTCGCTACGGCGTCGTATATCTGTTGTGGTGGTTGTTTTCCGCCTTTGGGCGTGGATTTGCTCCCGTTGGGGATGCTTTACTTTATAGTTATGTTGTACCCATTTTTCGAGTTGGTTTTTACAAAGGAGGTGCTGCCGAAATTTTCAAGAAAGAAAATTGGAATTAAAGAATTTATACTTGAGATTAAAGGTTTAAACAATGTTTCTTATCTTTTCTTGTCTTTTAATGGTTTAGATTTCTGGGTTTTTGCTTTCTTTTACTGTGTTACGCATGTAGACGTTGCGTAGTATTAGGGCCGTCACGTGCCAATTTCGGGTCGTGACATTAGGACACTAAAGTTATAGTTTTTGTGCAAATATCGTATTTTGGTAAAGTGTTGTGTCTCGGGTGAATCTGCTATTGAACTAGGTTTTTGTTTGAGAAGTTGCCATCACAGAGACTTAGTTTAGAGACCTAAAAGATACCCTAATACTACGCAACGTCTCCAGGCGTAACGCAGTAAAAGAAAGCCAAAACCCAGAAATCTAAACCATAAAAAGAAATAAGAAAGTGATAATAGTATTTTCAAAACCTTTGAAATCACAACCCAAATTCTTTAAAGTCTCACTTTTATTCCTTAAAATTTTGGTAGCACCTCCTTTGTAAAACAAGCCCCCAAAATGGGTACAACATAAATATAAAGTAAAGCATCCCCAACGGGAGCAAATCCACGCCAAAAGGCGGAAAACAACCACCACAACAGATATACGACGCCGTAGCGAAGATAGAGACGATATAAATAAAACTGCATAAAAACCTCCAAGTCACAAAATAATATCCAATATCGTCCTCTCATCAAGTGTCTAAGTTATACAATATAATGGTAGATGGAGAGTACATGATACAACGAATATACACCAAGCAACATTTGGATAACCGCAAATCCTACCTACGCAAAACTGCACACTGTCAGGCGAAACGGTATCCGCAGCAAAGATGATACGATGGATGACAATAGCTCTGCCTTTGACTATCCTGAGGAACACCTGCAAACACTGTGGCACAATGGGGGTGAGTTGCCAACTCGTGAATAGTAAATAACATATGCAGATAATCGCGAGTATGCACGTACAACGCGAATCTAACATAAGCATCAAATATCAATGGATGGTCATATGTAATGCACCAGTCATGGAAGGTACTCTAACAGGTACATTAATGCATGAAGTAGTGCATAAGCAGTAAATGTGGAGTATGGAATACAACATGTCATTTCCATGGAAATCCTAACCTCGTGGTAGGACCAAAATCCAACAAGACAGTCCAATTCCCAATTTCCACAAATCAGCCCCCAAATTGGCTCTCATATCATGTAAATCTCATATATCATGAATGTACAATATTAAGTATATCTCGTATATCCCGAATGTACAACATCAAGTAGATCCCACATATCCCGTATGTACAATATCAAGTATATCTCGCATATCTCGTGTGTACAACATCAAGTAGATCTCACATATCCCGTATGTATAATATCAAGTATATCTCGTGTGTTCAACATCAAGTAGATCTCACATATCCCGTATGTACAATATCAAGTATATCTCGCATATCTCGTATGTTTTCATGAATAAATACGATGATGTCAATACATATATATTAGCGTCCCATTCCACTAATATTGGTGTAAGGGCATATATAACAGCGTCCTAATCCACTCTAATATATACATAGGAAAAAAATATCATGAAAACAATGTGTCAAGTATCGACACAGAAAGGCTGATCTATCAGGTGCTGTCTCCATGACTGGCTCCCTGATAGGTACGTATCATACGCTATCCCGAAAGCACGAGTGCCTAGCTCGGACCCTCGCCTCTCGACGTATATATACGTACATGACTCCCGTCGGTATCCCCATGATAATCGCCGAGTCATTGGTAATGTCACCGGAAAGTATGGTTCCCCCACTAACTCATCTCCTCACTGAGATTCTTGCCCCGGGGTACCTCCGGGCCCCACCATGTACCCGCACACGGATCCCTCCTTTCCTCGCGTGGGGTATATATATATCTGAACCGATAAATCTCATGGTGGCTGCTGAAATATCATATCAAGGAAAACCGGGTTTTTCAAATAATGCATAATTTCATGAAACTCTCACGGTCCCCAAATCCAGAAAACATCGTGAAAAATCCATATCTCAATGCGAAAATCCATGAATATAATATACGCACTATAAATCTAAAATGCGAGCATATAAAGGAAAAGCCACAATTAACCGTAACAAGTTAATATAATATCATGTTGTTCCTAATCTCTCCGATTCTAAATGACATCAAGTAAAGGTAAACATGTAATTATAACCAGGTATATGTGTTTACCTAAGAGTAATGATGTAATATACCCCCCGGGTATAAGTGAAGTAAATGTGAAAGGTATACCTGTAGCTATGTCACGAAGTGTGCATGTACCTACCGCTAATGGTACAATACTCTATAGGTATACATGTAACTAGCATGTAAGTATGTCAAGGCATAAGCATAAACAAATATGAATCAATGTCTCAATGTTCCTAACAAGACAATATCATTTCTATATGTGGGTTGTGCGTGACATGGCAATTATTGGCGGTGTGTGTGGCATACAATCAGTGCTCGAGCAACATGAGCCGTCAATAATAGTGCAGTGTCCTAAGGATACTAGTCTAAGCACAACAATTAACTAATAGTAGGGTGAATGCGCAATTCTAAATATGACATGGAATATGCGACAAAAGTAACATCTCTAGCCCAGACGGATAACGCCATACGGGCGATTCCCCTATAGACGTTAAATCTACTCACCAACGCTCCTGGCTAAGTGAAGCCAACCACTTGTTTCCCCCTTGTAGATGTGTCCGAAATACCCGCCTGCGAACCTACCACATTAAAATAATAAAGCAAGTATATATTAATAATAGACCCAAAACACGCATAAGCTATATTTAACCGACGCAACAACACAAAACATACTCTAGAGTGATCGTATTGTGGCTAACGTGCGTAGCGACACGATGAAAACAACTTAAGAGCAAAACCACACCAAGTGCACGATCCGTGTCGTATAACATATCGCGCGGACATAAAACACTATATTAAAGGATAACGATCCCAGATTTATCATACAGCAAACACTAAAAAATTAAACAGTACCAAGCACCCCTAACCAACAGCAGACAACTACCTACAAAAACCAAACCCCAACACTTCCCTACAAAGCCGGCGTTGCCGGAAATCGTCAAAGGGGTCGCCGGCCCCGGCCGGTGTGGTGGTCTTCGTGTCTCAGGTGGTGCTCCAGGGTCAGTAGTACAACATTACAATTTTGTTTAATTTTTTGTACGAAATCCAGGTCATAGCAGTTCACAGAGGTTCAAAAAGGACACTAAAAACACAATAATGCACAAATCGATATCTAACGTGTTCTAAACAATAACCAACGAGCTACCCATCATAAAAACTCATAAATAACAGATTAGGGATTATACCTAACAACACTTGCTCACAAGATCCATGCTTTCCTAGCTCCAAGTGATCCAAGATGCTAAATCAAGAAGTGGGGTATTTTTGTGATTTGTTTGGGAATTTTGGAGATTTAAAATGCTTTGGAATGATGCAAAGAGGGAAAGAATTGATCAAGGGCAGAATGGGGGAGGAAGAATCTTGGCCAAGGGAGAATGGGGAGGGTTTGTGTAGGGTTTTCTAGTTCATTCTAACAATAAATGCACATAAATGCATTCACACACACATGCATGCACATGCCACCTCATTCATTTCATTTCCTTTTCTTTAAAACTTAATTCAAGTCAACACAAAAGATCTAGATAAATGAGAAGGGTTTGTTAACTCACACTTGTTTTGTTGAGAAGAAGACTTAAGAGAAAATTTCCCAAAATGTGAATACCCTATTAAAATAATATTAAAATTGGGAAAAATTCTAATTGAACCAAAACGTCCCATATACCCCCAAAGCTTGTGCACTAGCTTTATTTTAGCTAAACTAGGTGCTGGAAAGTCAATATGGTCGTTTGATCACAGTCGGTTTAAAACGGAAAATACCGACAATTTTACCCAAAAACGGAAAAATTCACATAATGATTTTCTGAAACGTTACAACCTCCCCCCTTATAAAAATTCATCCCCGAATTTAAAATTCTCCCCTGAATTTAAAATTCTCACTAAGCGTACCTTCAAAGAAAAGAGTACAAAACTCCCAAATCTCGCTCGCAGCCTCCCAAGTGATCACCTCACTATACGGCTACGTCCAAGAAAACTCTCCACAGATGGCAAGACCCTTGACCGAAGTGTTAGTTATGTATATGCCGTAGAGGCCATTGTTGTACATATGATGTATATTATGATGGATGCTTGGATATATACAGAGAGGACTTTCTTGCTCGTCATGATAGTATGCTATTTGGTTTCACTTTATCTTAACATGTTGACTCGTATTGGTTTACTGTCTTTCTCTCACATGTTGATAAAGCCTTTAGGATCCGCACTCGACTACTGGGATTATGATGAGATCATACTAGTAGGGCCACGGTAGTCAATGAGTACATTCTATAAATGTTCCTAGTCGAGGGTATATCGAGACGAGGCATCGATACACCAGTGTAGACTAGCGTATACGCATCTTGACCCATATGATGGGCGATGGATGATCCCATATCCATCGGTGTTTGACATCAAGGATGGTGTACGGGTGCTCAGTGGAGACTGGGTACACTGGACGGACTCGCCGAGAACTCCTAGATGGTGATATACCACACGTCAGATGGCAATTCTCCGGTGACACTGGTACAGGGTAGTCTGTAGACCCGAGATCGTCATAGAGTCTTGTGTGATTCCCACTGTGCTTTGATTTCCACCTTAACACGTCCAAGAGGGCGTGCAAAACGGTGGCTTTTGGGAACAGTCCCGAATCACATGGAGGCAATGAGTGATAGGAGGGGATTCGTCTCTCCCGGTATAGGGAGTTGATGTTGTGCTGTGTTCGATTGGCTATAACTGGAAGTCCCTGGCCAGGGCTGATATAGAGATATACTGATAAGTGTTACCAGTAGTTTCTCGACCTGTTATGAGCCCCACATCGACACGACTTATCGGTTACTGGGGTCTGACGTATACCACCTCTAGACTAGATATGCGACATATCATACGAACAGACCGGACTGTACGGGGGTGTTACTGATTGGATTCACAGGAGAACGGACAGGCTAGCTTGTTGATCTTCTGATCGCTCAATACCTGGGTGGCTGTTACGTTTAGCTGACCGCTTGCAGCTTGTGGGTGTTTGATATGATCATCACCTGCTACCGGCGTATTGACGATTCTTTAGAGTCCTACACAGAGGTTTCTTGGCTCAGGCAAAACGGAGTAGAAGCACATATGTGATATGTGCAGGACCGAGGATAATGCGATATGTGATACCGTATTATATTCTCGCGATATTTAGATATGAACCGGGACATCGGATCAAGTATTGATTCGATGAATCGGTACATGATATATTAGTCGGTTATATTCGATATAGCCGGATCGTCGGATCAAGTGTTGATTCGATGATTTAATGTATAATGATATATATGATATATTGTATTATATTATCTAATATTGGCTCGCTTTATTATTTCATTTTCTCACCGGATTAATACATTGATATATATGCGATATATGTTAATTGTATTATTTTCTTTTGTTGCAAATATATAATATATATGTGGTATATATTATTATGACATGATATGATTTATTATGAAACATGTTTAGGGATGATAAAAAGGGATTAGGGTTTGATTAGGGTTAGCTCCTTCTTGTTCTTTCTAGAAGGATTTCCTTTTGTCTTGGTTAAGATATTATGGTTAATGCTTATCCATGACTCATACTTAACCTAACCAAACCCTAGCCCTAGTTTATTCTCTACATAGGTTAAGCCTCTCATCCTTGACCATGGTTCCATAATAAATCATATATTCTTATCTACTATTCATCAAAAAAGGAATTATCTCATTATTCTTCATCTTCTTCTCTCTTGAGTTTTAGAGAGAGCTCACATGTGATTTCTTTTGTGATGATTTCTTGTAAGAAAATGATATAAAAAGAAAGCAAAAATACTGCTCCATCATCCTCATCTAATCTAGCCCATTAGATTAGGGTGTTCACCTCTTTAGAGTGAGAAAGATTGAGTTATTGCAACTTCGACGTAGATCATCGGAGAAAAGGAATACGACAAGCTATCATGGATCGTTCGAGTCGTGGAGCCTCTCTTGAGGCCGGGAGATCGTGGATCGCGGCGAAGGGACTTCTACTCGTAGCATATGAAGCTAAGGAGAGGACTACAAAGGTTGTAATCCTTCACACTTAGTAGTAAAGATGTTTACTTTCATGTTAAACCCTAATAATCTAGCAAAGATCCCGGCTTTGGGTTGTTCGGCACGTCTAAAATTTTATTCGGGCATGTTTGATGCCTTATGAACCTTCACAAGAGTGCCTAAGAACCCTACAGTGGTATCAGAGCCTAGCTTGAGCATTAGGCGATGTGTTAACGAAGTTAAAACCCCGATCGAACCCGACAATGTCAAAATGAACCCCTCTCTGTACATTTTTTAAAATCTGTGATTTTTCTAAATTAAAAATACCTAAAAAAATCAGCAGGTAAATATAAACATTAATATAGAAAACGAGCCCATGAACAGTAAAGCCCACCGCGGAACCGCGGCCAAACCTCTCTTGGGCCGCGGATCCGCGGCATTACTGTAGCTATGGGCTTTGGTTTTTCTGCAGTAATGTTTATTTCTGTGAGTATATCTTTCTGGGTATTTTGTATTCTGACTCAAGTGTTGAGTATTTTGGGGTTTATTTTGAAATCGTCGATTCGATCGGAGAATTTAATTTTGTTATGTTATTCCGGATAATTTAGAAAGTATTAAAATGTTCGAACGGATATCATTAACTCAATTTTTCCCGGCACGAAAAACATTCAAGTGTTGAATTTTTCTAGGGTTTAAATCTTTCGGAAAAACGTACATGTGACGCGATGGACCCTCTAGAAGACAACAAACCTTAACTCGATTATGTGACCGTCTTGAACTGCCCTTTGAATGTTAGGGTTTGGGGCAGTACGGCGTGCCACATGTGAGGCGTTGGCTTGACCCTTCTACGGCTGGACCGTTGCTACTGTGACGTATTCTGGAATCTTTGAACTCCGCTCAAGTGTTGAGCGATTATGGAAATCTTGGGTATTTGATTATTCGATCGAAAAGTTTAATACTGTCTATTTATCTGGAATGTGATACAATATGTGGAATTCATAGAGTTAAGCATGAAATGCGAAGTATGTGATATTTCGGATTTACGATGTCTAAAGTGATTGTGGATTCCAATTATTGTAGTTTTACAATTTCTTTTCTGTGACCGTAAGTGTAGTATGTAGTTGTATTGCCGGTTTTAGTTGCTATATGACAACGACGATCGGTGTATGCATACTTACTTACGTTGATGATATGTGATATTATGTGTTGCTGTGATATGTTATATTGGATCGTCGTGTTCTGAATAGCCGGGGGTTTTATGTGAGATGAGGGTTTTTTTATTTTCATTCATGTAAAATTCATTTGTATGTAATATTCTTTTATTGGGGCACTTCCGGGATGAGGTTGATGTCACCATTGTATATTATTTACTTTTCCGCATTAGGTAGACCCAAGGAGGGGAGCACAAGTAACCGGGTTCTAGGGTCCAGTGGGAGGCCATCTCGAGACCGGGTCTCCTAACCCTAGAATTGGCAGAGTTACTTGCTGCTGTCGTAGGGGTCTAGGGATGTGGGTTTGGCTATTCATCGTGACCGTGGAATCCGTGTTTTATACAGGCTCGTATTGAAAACACGGACGTCCTAATATATCCAAAATTTCATATATGTTCTTCTGCTGCAATGTTCTGTGATGAGATCATATTACTGCCTGAGACGAATGCTTATACTATATATATATATGCTGATATATAAATATTACTGCTTTCGTTTCTTCTGTGATGCTTAGGAAGCATAAGCTGATGGGATTTTTTATTAATGAGATTAATAAAAAGCAAAGAAACCTAAAAGATGTTGTAGAATCAAAACTTTATAAAAAGGGTAGCTACAGTTTTGCTTTGCATAGCGGTATATATGATATACCCTGCACCTTATTCGATGAGGAAAGAGCCGAGATCCCTTCACTGGGAGTGACCACTTTAGCGAAACTGGCAGATGCTACAATACTCGGTTTGTCTTTTGATTGCTTTTAGAGTTTTGCTTTGCACAGTGATATATATGATATGTCCTGCACCTTATTCGATGAGGAAAGAGCCGAGATCCCTTCACCGGGAGTGACCTCTTTAGAAAAACTAATGAAAGCCTCAAAAACACTCCATTTCAAAATTTCACATGATTCTACGACGATATCAAGTTCATTACGCTCATGGTTTTCTGAAAAACCTGCGTAGCCCTCCATCATTTCAGATAAAGACTAGTTAGTATTCGTGCTACGTTTGTTGACTATGTTAAGGCGTAGTGTGCGGTAGCTAATTAGTACTTATCTGCAAAAACATGAGATGTGATTGGATTAGGGTAGTTGTACGACTTTGTTGACTATGTTAAGGGTCGTGCAGGTGGGTTTAATTCAATCGGGAAATGACGGGTTGAACTTGGCTAGCAGTTATGATTTGTTGACTATGTTAAGGTCATAAATTGCTAGGGGCAAAATATTATCGGGAATTTCAAGTGTTGAAATTTATAATGAGATTGCATACCTCCTATGAGATAGTTGGATCCCGATACCCACTGCGAGTAAGTGTTACTCCTGGGAGAGTTTTACACAGGACAATTAGCCGATCAAGTAGGTGTCTAGAAAAGTGTTAACGGGGTTACGCCTCTGGGAAAATGAGGTTTACTTTAATTAGGTCCGTGCGAAAGCACGGGGAACCTCCCTCAAGTACCGACACTGATCTGGCTGAAATATTGACGAAATTGTACGGTGTAATTAATCCCGGCTAATCTTACCTTTTAGGGTTTGAAGGTAGATTTGATAAAAACAGTGGGAGCCATCCTGATTAGATAAGATAATAACCAATCTAATCTTGCAAGAGCATACGCTAAAGTGTTTTCTTCTCTCTCTCTCCAGGTAGTGACCATGTCAGGCCATAATCAAGATAATAATATGGATGTATTAACTGAACCCGCTTATTATACTGAGCAGGGGAACGTTGGACCCGTTCTTTCTTATAAGAGTTATAAGACTGAACAGGAAACAGGAGAATATCTGGATTCTCAAGCCGCCCAAAAGAATATGCATGTTGATGCATCTTCTTCAGGTGTGTTAGTTATTGAGAACCGTTTCTCAGTTCACCCTACGTCCTGGGTATTAGATACCGGATCAGGATCCCACATATGTAAATTGTTACATGGGCTACGTAAAGGTAGAGAACTGGGAAAAGGTGATCATTCCGTTCAAGTAGGGAACGGTGCAAGTATTGCAGCCAAAGCAGTTGGCGAATATCACCTAGTATTGCCAAGTCATAATACACTGATTCTAAACGAGTGCTATTATATACCGAACATGATGTGCAATATTATATCAGTTTCTTTATTAAGTAAAGAAGGATATAATTTTGTAGTAAAGGATAATGTTATGAACATATTCCTAGATCAAAAGTTGATTGCATCAGGCTCGTTACATAATGGCATATTCATTCTAAATCAAAATACAGTCCTCAATATACAAAACACACACAAGAGGAAAAGTTCAGAAATGAACGAATCCTTCTTGTGGCATTGTAGACTTGGCCATATCAATGAGACACGGCTAGCTAAGTTACATAAAAATGGATATTTGAATTCATTCGAATTTTCATCTTATGATACTTGCCATTCATGTCTCAAAGGAAAAATGACCAAAGCTCCGTTTAGTGGACACGAAGAAAGAGTTACGGAACTGTTAGGACTGGTACATAGTGATGTATGCGGTCCCATGTCTACACACGCCAGGAACGGTTCTTCCTACTTCATTACATTCACTGAAGATCTCTCTAGATTCGGACATGTGTTCCTGATGAAACACAAGTCTGAAGCTTTTGAGAAATTCAGAGAATATAAGCACGAAGTAGAGAATCAAATGGGCAATAGTATTAAGATTCTTCGATCTGATCGAGGAGGTTAATACTTAAGCAATGAGTTCCTAGATTATCTAAAAGAGAATGGGATTCTCTCTCAGCTTACTCCTCCTTATACACCACAGCACAACGGTGTATCGGAAAGGAGGAATCGCACCCTATTAGATATGGTGCGCTCTATGATGAGCGAAGCTGAGTTGCCTATTTCCTTCTGGGGTTATGCGCTTGAGACAGCAGCATACCTATTGAATCAAGTTCTATCTAAATCTGTACCTACCACACCATATGAGATATGGAGTGGGAAGAGACCATATTTTAAACGAGTTAAGATATGGGGTTGTCCGGCCTATGTCAAAAGGCAAAATCCAGACAAACTCGAGGCACGGTCAGTTCTTTGCAAGTTTATGGGATATCCTAAGAATTCCGAAGGATATTTTTTCTACCACGCTGAAGAACAAAAAGTGTTTGTTTCTCAGTATGCCACCTTTTTGGAAAAGGAATATCTTGCAAAAGAAATTATTGGCATAGAGGTAGAGCTGGAAAAGGTTCCAGAAACACAAACTGCAACTGAAGATTTAGTAGAACCAGAGGATTCAGTAGTACCCGACGAACCCCAGCCTCTCCGCCGATCTAGTAGGGTTTCTTGTCCACCTGAGAAATACTACAGTTTTCTCATTGATGGAGGAAGCGGGGATTGCATCATGGAAGATGATGACCCAACTAGTTTTGAGCAGGCCATCACGAGTGATGACTCTGTGAAATGGCTGGATGCAATGCGATCTGAGATGGAATCCATGTACACCAATAAAGTATGGACTTTGGAAAATGCTCCTAAAGGGGTAAAACCCATTGGGAGCAAGTGGATTTTTAAAAAGAAATTTGGTGTAGATGGAAAAGTTGAGACTTTCAAAGCTAGACTTGTAACAAAGGGTTTTCGTCAACGACCAGGTGTGGATTATGACGAAACCTTTTCTCCAGTAGCTATGCTTTGTTGGAGATAGTGCCCTCAGAGTCAATTATTGGATCATAGGCACGTGATTGCAATTATTGAGGGAGGACCTATCCCGGTATGACAGTCTTACTCAAGATGATAGTATGCTATCTGGTTTACCTTTATCATCGTGTACTGCTTTAGGTGACCTGACAGGTCACTATTGCACGTTGATAGAGCCCCTATGATTCTTGCTTGGCTGCCAGCAGTATGAGGGCGATCATATAAGTGAGAGCTGGAGTCTATAAGCACATCCTTAAAAGGTCCCTAGTCGTGGGAGTTTCGAGACAGGGCATCGATTCTCCAGAGTAGACTAGTGTATACAGTCGAGATCCCGACGAGGGGCGGTGGCCGGTCTCACAAGCCACTGGTGTCAGTTTGGTTCGCCTAAGATGTATACAGGTGCTCATTGGGTTATGAGTACACCGGACAGGACTCGCCGGGAACATGCTAGTTGGTCTTATACCTGACGTCAGATAGCAGTTCCCAGGTGACATGTGTACAGGTTAGTTCATCGACCTGGGGATCGTCATTTGTCTCGTGTGAGTTCCCACTGTGCTTTGATTACTACCCTACCACGGCTCAAAGGAGTCGTGCAAACAGGTTTTAGTTGGGTACAGTCCCGAGCCACATGGAGGCAGTGAGCGGATCTTCAGGGGTTCGTCTCTCCCGGTATTGGGGGTGAGGTCGCGCTGTGTCTAGGAGAGCCATTACACGAAGTCCTTGGCCAAGGCAGGAGATTTACTGGTAGGTATTCCAGTAGTATCTCAGGGTGTTCTGGGCTACACTCCGACACGACTTGTACCGCTTTTGGGGGTCTGACTTTTACCAACCCCCTAGACCCGCCATGCGATGCTCATAGACGAACGGACCGGACTGTACGGATATTGTCACTGACAGGCTCAGTAGGGTGTCAGGATGAGTTCGTTCATCGACGTCCCTTTTGGTCAATAGCTGGTGGCCCGTCACGTATTGGCTAATAGCTCTGACGTGCTAGTGGTTAAATCCACAGCCATTGTATTGACGAGTCTTTAGAGTCCACCACACTTACAGTTACTCAAGCTTTCGGGCGAAACGCTGTAGAGGCCATATGGAGATATGGCAGGGTCCGATCAGATACGTGCGGTATTGCACGGATCAGGATCGGACGGTTTGTACTAATAGCCGTATGGATATATGGCAGGGTTCGATCAGATACGTGCGGTATTGCACGGATCAGGATCGAACGGATATTACTAGCCGGCTTTGGTTTAAGCCGGATCCTAGTTTAGTACAGTGTAGATTTTGTCTTATTGCATTTGTATCCGGTCGGAATATAGATGCGGGTGTGTATGCACAGTATCGGGGTTTTCCTGTAATTTATTACGGGACCAGTTTTCTGGAGTCGCCAGTTTGCATTCCGTTCCGGCCGGTTTTCCTTTGTTCTTTCCCGGCCGGACTTTTCCGATGGAGGGGTTATTTGCAAGTTTGCAAATAACATTTGGGGAGGGGGTATCTTGCATATTGGTGGCATCATGATAGCTTTTCATGATTATATTCTTTTTCCATCACCTCATTTGCTTTATGTGATTAGAAGTGATGAGAATGGTTGATGTAAGTTTTGCTTTTGATATGGTCACCATTCTCTTTCTCCTACACTAACCTCCCTTCTTGTTATGGTTTCATATTGATTCCTCCACCATTCTCACTAGATGAGAGAGGGTTCACTTGAGAGAAAAGGATGAGAGAGTTCATTTTGGTTATGAGAGGAATTCTTCATCTCATCTTCTTCTTGCTTGAAAATTGAAAGCACCAATTTTCTTTACCTCTTCCTCCATCCATCAAGGCAACATAAACCCCAAATAAGACATAGCCTCTACACTACACTTTCTACAGCAATTCTTGGGCATGTCGAGTTGCCGGCTTCATGCCCGAGTTGCCTCGGTATTGAGGCAGGAGCCCGTAAAAGACGCAGGCGATGTGGTGCCCTTTCCGATGAGGAGGAGACGGACGGAGATCCCGCGAGGAGATCGGAGTGGAGATGAAGACCGGAGGACTCGGATCACTCGGTATATCTCTAACCCGTCTTGTTGTTAGCTAGATCTAGTTTAATGGCCCGATCCGGGGTTTAGTGCGCGGTGGTGCCGGTTTGCTAAGTTCGCAAAATGAAAGTTTATCACCGTTTCCGCATTTGGCCGTCGGATTGACGACCGGGGCGCCGCCGTGCACTTACAGTGGTATCAGAGCCTCGCCATTAACTTCGTCTAGCTTTGTTTGATGTGTTTTGCATTTCCGATCGACCAAAATTCCAAAACTTGCTTTTTTCTCTACATCAGTTTTCTGTCGAATTTTTTTTGAAGTCCAAAAATTTTTCAGGTTGTCTCAGAATAATGTACAGGGAGTTCTAAGAACACTGGAAAAATTCGACAACACAATCCCTCACTAAGACCGCGGATCCGCGGCCATTGACCTTTCTTAGGCCGCGGATCCGCCGCAGTTATGAGGGATCATGTGATAGATTTTTTGCAGTGGGCTTGTGGGCTAAAAATAGGGGTTTTGGAATATTAAAATTGGGCCCAGAATTTCTGTGAGTGCTACAGTATTGCTTGGGGGCCCACTTGTTAATTTTTGATCGATCGGATATTTTAAACACATTATTTCACAGTATTTACATTATATCTGCGACCGTGAATGTCACTCGATCGGTAAATCCGGTCTAACTGCTATAGCCCGGTTAGACGGATTTGCGAACGTGACCTTCACGTTGATGTTCTGTGTTTTGCTGTGATGCTGCGGATCGGTCGTGGGGGATAGCCTGGATGCAATGCTAGTACAGTTTTGTTGTATTATGTACATTTGATATTGCGGGGCGAGCGTCCGACATGTGGACTGCCGTCACTGCCTGATTGTATTATTCTTTTGGGGCACGACCTGGTTGCGGTCGATGTACCCGTTGTATGTATATTTTACTTTCTGTACTAGGGTTACCCCGCGGAGGGGTGCACGGATAGCCGGGTTCTAGAGGGCAACGGGCCCGCATCTCAGGGCATTGAGACGGAGGGGGCTTCAGTCTGGAATTGGCGGGCTATTCGCCGCACTCGTAGGGGGTACAGGTTGACCCAGGAGGGGTGCCCAAGTTACCGGATTCCGTGAAGTGCTGGGTGATCCATTCACGGTGCTGAAGGGGGCTGCCTCGCTTCAGGTTTTGGCGGGTGACTTTCCGCGCCCGTAGGGGTCTAGGATTTCATTGCACAGGCTATCCACACGACCAGGGGAACGTCGGGTTTCAGTAGTGGCTCTGTGAAACCCGGGGATCCCAGATATCTGTATTGTTCTGTGATGCTGTACATTTCTGTGATGTTGCATTTTATTCACGCCTTGAGCGAAATACTATATATTGGTATATATATTAGTAGATGTTGTATATGTTTTTCATCCGCGCTAGTCCAGTCCCCGCTCTACCGTTAGTTAGCTAACCTAACGGGTGATGACGGGACCCAGTGGCGAATGCGGATGGCATATACGTACGTCAGTATATTTTCGTTCTTTGTGGTGTGATCAATTGATGGGACTGCATTGATTCGGATCAATGCAAGATAAACAAACCTATTCTGATGTTGTTGGAACACTTTTCAAAAAGCTGTTATTGCAAGGACGTTCACTTTTGTTTTGCATCGTGGTATTCATTTTGAATATCCTGCTCCTCAGTCGACGAGGCAAGGGCCGAGATCCCTTCACCGGGAGTGACCCCTTGGACAGAAGTTTGCGTCAGGGCATTAACTTCACTATAGCCGATTACTTTTGCTTTGCACCGTGGTATTCAGTTGGAATATCCTGCACCTCATTCTACGGGGAAAGAGCCGAGATCCCTTCACCGGGAGTGACCTCTTTAGTAAAGGTTTTCGTCACTATATTTTCTAAAAAGCTATCCGTTCCTTCAACGATATCAAGTTCTTTACGTTAAAGGTTTTCGCCAGAAACCATTCGTAGCCCTCCGTCGTTTCATATGGATAGTCAATAGTATTCAAGCTGTGTTTGTTGGCCATAGTCAAGGCACAGTGTTTGGTAGCTGTTGGTTATTCATATGCAGCATAGATAGATGCGTTGGTTTGGGACAGTCGTACAGCCTTGTTGGCCCTAGTCAAGGGCTTGTACGGGTGGGTTCAAATCAACCTGGATAATGACGGGTAGAACTTGACATGTGACTTATGATTTGTTGGCCATAGTCAAGGTCATAAGAGCATGGGGTAAAAATCCACATCGGGAGTTTCAAAAGAACTGAAACTTGCCAGACACGCGCATACCTTCTGGAGTGTGATGACGTGAGCGGATTACGTCACGTTATCATGCGATGAGAGTTGGATCCCAATTCCCACTGATGAGTTGGTTTACTCCTCGGGTGACCCCGACTAATTCTTCTTTCAGGTTTGGAGGAGAATTTGAGGTACAGTGGGAGGTTTCCAGATTAGATAAATTGGTAACCATTCTGATCTAGGTTTGAGTGCACGCTGAGTGTTTCTTTTCTCTCTCTCTCTGGCAGCGACCATTGACCCGACCCTATGACTATGACTCAGTGACCAAGTTGACCGAACCTTCTTAACACTGGCTTTTGGATTGTCAGAGTTGCAGACCTCATTGCCACTCCTACTTTTACCCTTTTCTCCAGAACACCCCGTATTACTACGAACTTCCACTTCCATTGGACAAAGCCATCGTATGGTTAGATACGAACTCGAAGGAATTCGAGGATGGTTTCCGGTTCTGGAGAAAACGGATAGGATTATTCAGTTGTCTTTTCCCTTTTACCTTCTCTCAAGTTGTGAGTACTCCTTGGTTTAGGAGATAGTACACCTATTATGCAAATTGGATAGTCTTCTTCCAAACTTTAGGCTGGTGCCGACCGGTAGGGAATGAAGAAAACCAATTAGCCTAAACGGTGTGCAGAAGGTATTAAGATTAAGACAAAGCAAGGGATTAGTAAGAGGGCAAAGTAAATTGCGACTGATATTCACGACCAAACCAAGTATTTCTTCGCCAATCCTAAATCACCTTTGTATTTCTCCAGGACACTCCGTATCACTACGAAGATCCACAGTTTATTGGATAGTCCATCGTATGTTTATATACGAACTCAAAAGGAACTTGTTCCAGTTCGGGGATGGATTCTGGTCCAGGAGAAATAGGAATAAGGTTTATTCGGTTGTCTTTTATCTTCACCTTCTCTCGCTTTGCGAGTGCTCCTAGGACTAGGACAGTACACCCATTATGCTTATTGGATAGTCTTCTTCCAAACCATAGGCTGGTGCCGAACGGTAGGGAAGGAAGAAAACCAATTGGCCTAAAGGGGTGTGCAGAAGGTAATGACTAAAGACATATAAAGGGATTTGGAGAGGTGGCAAAGAATTATACGGTTATAGTTGTGAATCTGGATAATGGAAGAGGCATTACTAGGAATACCAGAATACCCCATCGAAACATTTCAATGCTTCAGTTCAACTGTGTATTGTTAAAAGAAAACTGATTTCCCGATTAGACACTTGCTCCAGGGTATGTATTTACCAGGTTTGATTCTCATATCTGTATGGTTTTACAGATGATGAGTGGGAATAAGTTATTGGGAATTGGGTGATCATCCTCATTATATCGGGATTCGTTGTAATCGGTGATATTTGAGGAAATCACCTGGGCTGTTTGCTGGTCGGCAAATATTTGGTTTTGAATATCCGCTTTTATGCACCAATTTCAAATTGATATATCTGTACGTCTATTTTCATAGAGTGAGATATACCTTTTGATATTATGTCGATGACATTTACCTATATCAGTGGATGATTAGGTAAGAAGCATTAAACAGCGGTGTAATTCTTCTTAACCATAAGTACAGTTTTCAACCTACGACGCACAGTGAAAGAGTTGTTAGACTCAGCGGACTTATACAGAGTAATGTATGTTGTCCAGTGTCCATTAGGACAGAGGGGTTGGTCCTCATACTATATTCTGTTTACTTTTAACTTCTCTAGTTCTTAGACATGTGTTTCGTAGAAATACAGGGTCTAAGTTTTGAGGAGTTATAGGTATTTGAATAGAGTAGAGAACCAGGTGTAGCAAGTATCGGGATTCTTTAAAGTGATCGAAGATGTAGATACTTGTGTATGGTATTCAGTTGATAGTAATGATAAAGAGAAATTGCTTCTCTTTCAGGTTACTCATAATTGGAAATGTTCCTAAGTTGTGTAACGCTGATAGGCCTCTCTCCATTTAGTTGACATGCACTGGGGACAGTTGCATGATTTGAATCTGGTTCAATTAAATCAGTGCCTCTGGTTCTATATTGGATATAGAACAGTTCATATCTTAACGTTGTTAAGGTACGGGGAGTTGTCCGGCTTATGATTAAAACCAGACTCTGGACAGCTCAAGGCACGTTTCTGTAATGGCTGTTTGTGGGTTGACCCAGGCTATGACGAGGGTTGATTTTCTACCATCTGGAAGATCAATAGTGATATTGTTCTTAACTCGCCACATTTTAAAAGAAATGGTTATTTTTCAAAAACAGTAGTGGGAGTATGGTAGAACTGGAAGTGATTCCAGAACCGCAAACGATTACTGAAGATTTGATAAGGAACCTAAAGATTCAATCTGGTTTGACATTCCATTGGCCACTCCGCAGATAAGGTGGGTAACTTCAGGCACCCGAGAGGTAGTCCGGTACCCTCAAGGACGGTGACAGGGAAGTTCTTGTTTACCCACACTTGCCATTGTTGTTGTTCCAGGCTGCGAGACCCGGCAGGAGGATGAGTATAGCGTCGTTCTAAACTAGATTTAGAAGTGCACGTCTATATGACTCTGCCAGAGGGTTGTCGTAGTCAGTGGGAGCGTCGGAAGCATTGGTGGACATCAGGCTTATGTCTATTTATAGACTAAAGCAGAGATAGCGGAGATAGATCATCTATTTCTGATGTGACAGTCATGGGTTTGACGTCATCAGAATAGGGGATGGATCTGTTGAAAAGGTAGTAGGGTGTGATATCCGGGTTATGGATGACATACACAAAGTAGGAAGTGATATTCCTATACTACGATCGGTTATACTTTGGTCGTCACACAGTGGTTTCTCCACAAGGGACTTGGACATTATATCAGACATACTGGTTACTAGATCTATGGTTTTAGATCTAGATTTGGGTGGTTTCCCAATCAGGGTATTTTGACAGCATTCTAAGAGTATTTAGAATGGACGACTCCTGGCATGGTAGTGTACCTGCAAGTAATGGAGTCACCCTCTCTATAGGTGTCTTATAGACTAAAGTAGAGAGGGATGTGCATGATTGGCAGATCACTTGCTTAGGCAATTGAGTCAATCATGAGATGTCAAGTACCACATCAGATGTTGTTCTTGCACTAGATGCAATAAGTTGACATTGATCCAATCCTGGAGAAACAGTCGGAAGCAGTTTTGGAACATAAGTGGATGTTCTAGGGATATGATAACGACAGCCTCATTTGGGAGACGGTTATCACTCCAGGCTTCCAATGTGACATGGACGACAAGGAGGTTGTCTGAGTTATAGTTTTCCCTCTGACGAGGGGCAGTATTTTGGACAGGTGGTCCAAGGCAATACTGAGGGTGGCATGGCGCAGGATACTGATTAAGTTCAGTTGACGATACAGTCTAAGAAGTTTGGATTTGGAGTTCATTTATGAGCTCGGTCCCATCAGACATCCAGACATTCTAAGACAGGTATTGCTCATTTCGGGAGATGGCATTCTCCGCGAACTTGAGATTTAGAGAGACATAGAAAGAAACATCAGAGCGGATCCACTCGCTGAGGCTATTCCTCGAACGCAATAGTCTCGCAAACGAGCTTTGTGAGACTGACTAGTAAAGGAGTTGGGTGTTCGGTATCACACGGGCTGTGAGTATGCGACATCGCAATAATTAGCCTTGAGTGCAAGTGGGAGATTGTTGGAGATAGTGCCCTCAGAGTCAATTATTGGATCACAGGCACGTGATTGCAATGATTGAGGGAGGACCTATCCCGGTATGACAGTCTTACTCGAGATGATAGTATGCTATCTGGTTTACCTTTATCATCATGTACTGCTTTAGGTGACCTGACAGGTCACTATTGCACGTTGATAGAGCCCCTCGGATTCTTGCTTGGCTGCCAGCAGTATGAGGGCGATCATATAAGTGAGAGCTGGAGTCTATAAGCACATCCTTAAAAGGTCCCTAGTCGTGGGAGTTTCGAGACAGGGCATCGATTCTCCAGAGTAGACTAGTGTATACAGTCGAGATCCCGACGAGGGGCGGTGGCCGGTCTCACAAGCCACTGGTGTCAGTTTGGTTCACCTAAGATGTATACAGGTGCTCATTGGGTTATGAGTACACCGGACATGACTCGCCGGGAACATGCTAGTTGGTCTTATACCTGACGTCAGATAGCAGGTCCCAGGTGACATGTGTACAGGTTAGTTCATCGACCTGGGGATCGTCATTTGTCTCGTGTGAGTTCCCACTGTGCTTTGATTACTACCCTACCACGGCTCAAAGGAGTCGTGCAAACAGGTTTTAGTTGGGTACAGTCCCGAGCCACATGGAGGCAGTGAGCGGATCTTCAGGGGTTCGTCTCTCCCGGTATTGGGGGTGAGGTCGCGCTGTGTCTAGGAGAGCCATTACACGAAGTCCTTGGCCAAGGCAGGAGATTTACTGGTAGGTATTCCAGTAGTATCTCAGGGTGTTCTGGGCTACACTCCGACACGACTTGTACCGCTTTTGGGGGTCTGACTTTTACCAACCCCCTAGGCCCGCCATGCGATGCTCATAGACGAACGGACCGGACTGTACGGATATTGTCACTGACAGGCTCAGTAGGGTGTCAGGATGAGTTCGCTCATCGACGTCCCTTTTGGTCAATAGCTGGTGGCCCGTCACGTATTGGCTTATACCTCTGACGTGCTAGTGATTAAATCCACAGCCATTGTATTGACGAGTCTTTAGAGTCCACCACACTTACAGTTACTCAAGCTTTCGGGCGAAACGCTGTAGAGGCCGTATGGAGATATGGCAGGGTCCGATCAGATACGTGCGGTATTGCACGGATCAGGATCGGACGGTTTGTACTAATAGCCGTATGGATATATGGCAGGGTTCGATCAGATACGTGCGGTATTGCACGGATCAGGATCGAACGGATATTACTAGCCGGCTTTGGTTTAAACCGGATCCTAGTTTAGTACAGTGTAGATTTTGTCTCATTGCATTTGTATCCGGTCGGAATATAGATGCGGGTGTGTATGCACAGTATCGGGGTTTTCCTGTAATTTATTACGGGACCAGTTTTCTGGAGTTGCCAGTTTGCATTCCGTTCCGGCCGGTTTTCCTTTGTTCTTTCCCGGCCGGACTTTTCCGATGGAGGGGTTATTTGCAAGTTTGCAAATAAAATTTGGGGAGGGGGTATCTTGCATATTGGTGGCATCATGATAGCTTTTCATGATTATATTCTTTTTCCATCACCTCATTTGCTTTATGTGATTAGAAGTGATGAGAATGGTTGATGTAAGTTTTGCTTTTGATATGGTCACCATTCTCTTTCTCCTACACTAACCTCCCTTCTTGTTATGGTTTCATATTGATTCCTCCACCATTCTCACTAGATGAGAGAGGGTTCACTTGAGAGAAAAGGATGAGAGAGTTCATTTTGGTTATGAGAGGAATTCTTCATCTCATCTTCTTCTTGCTAGAAAATTGAAAGCACCAATTTTCTTTACCTCTTCCACCATCCATCAAGGCAACATAAACCCCAAATAAGACATAGCCTCTACACTACACTTTCTACAGCAATTCTTGGGCATGTCGAGTTGCCGGCTTCATGCCCGAGTTGCCTCGGTATTGAGGCAGGAGCCCGTAAAAGACGCAGGCGATGTGGTGCCCTTTCCGATGAGGAGGAGACGGACGGAGATCCCGCGAGGAGATCGGAGTGGAGATGAAGACCGGAGGACTCGGATCACTCGGTATATCTCTAACCCGTCTTGTTGTTAGCTAGATCTAGTTTAATGGCCCGATCCGGGGTTTAGTGCGCGGTGGTGCCGGTTTGCTAAGTTCGCAAAATGAAAGTTTATCACCGTTTCCGCATTTGGCCGTCGGATTGACGACCGGGGCGCCGCCGTGCACTTACATGCTTAAGTCCTCCGGATCTTACTTGCCATTGCTGCATACCATGACTACGAAATCTGGCAAATGGATGTTAAGACCGCCTTTCTAAATGGTGATTTAGAAGAGTGCGTGTATATGACTCAGCCAGAGGGCTTCGTAGATAGTGGGAGCAGAGGAAAGGTGTGCAAACTGCTTAAATCCATTTATAGGTTAAAGCAAGCTTCGCGGAGTTGGAACATCTGTTTTGATGTTGTAGTCAAAGAGTTTGACTTCATCAAAAAATATAGATGAACCTTGTATCTATAAGAAGGTGGCAGAGAGTAAGGTTGTCTTCCTCGTATTGTACGTGGATGACATACTCTTGATAGGAAATGATATTCCTATGCCGCAATCAGTCAAGCTCTTCTTATCACAAAGATTCTCAATGAAAGATCTAGGTGATGCCTCCTGCATATTGGGGATTAGGATCTATAGAGATAGATCCAAACGGATACTGGGATTGTCCCAATCCAGGTACATTGACACCATACTAAAGAGGTTTAGTATGGAAGAATCTAAGTATAGGAACCAACCCACGATCTCTGGACTCACTCTCTCCAAAGAGATGTCTCCCAAGACTGATTTGGAGAGAGCTCGCATGCAAGGGATACCCTATGCTTCGGAAGTAGGCTCTATTATGTATGTGATGCTGTGTACCAGACCCGATGTTGCATACTCACTAAGTGTAGTGAGTCGGTATCAAGCAGATCCTGGAGAGAGTCACTGGACAGCTGTGTAGAACATTCTCAAGTACTTGCGAAGGACTAGAGACATGTTCTTGGTGTATGGTAACGGAGAACTCCGGGTGGAGTCCTTTACCGATTCCAGCTTCCAAAGTGATAAGGACGACTCTAAGTCGCACTCGGGATTTGTCTTTACCCTCAATGGAGGGGCGGTATGTTGGAAGAGTTCCAAACAGGATACCGTTGCAGACTCGACGATGGAGGCTGAATACATCGCTGCCAACGATGCTGCCAAAGAGGCTGTCTGGATGAAGAAGTTCATCACTTAACTTGGTGTGGTTCCATCCATTGAGCATCCAATACCTATGTATTGCGATAACAATGGAGCTGTGGCTTTGGCCAAGGAACCCAGGTCCCATCAGAAGTCCAGACATATTCTGAGGCGGTATCACCTGATCAGGGAGATAGTTGATCGCCGGAAGATCGAGGTTAGGAGAGTAGATACGAAGGATAACACTGCGGATCCACTCACGAAGGCCATACCCCAGATACAGTTTGAGAGATTATTCGGGATGCTAGGTATGAGATACTACAGCAGCTGGCCTTAGTTCAAGTAGGAGATTGTTAGTTATGTATATGCCCTAGAGGCCATTGTTGTACATATGATGTATATTATGATGGATGCTTGGATATATACAGAGAGGACTTTCTTGCTCGTCATGATAGTATGCTATTTGGTTTCACTTTATCTTAACATGTTGATTCGTATTGGTTTACTGTCTTTCTCTCACATGTTGATAAAGCCCTTAGGATCTGTACTCGACTACTGGGATTATGATGAGATCATACTAGTGGGGCCACGGTAGTCGATGGGTACATCCTATAAATGTTTCTAGTCGAGGGTATATTGAGACGGGGCGTCGATACACCAGAGTAGACTAGCGTATACGCATCTTGACCCATATGATGGGCGATGGATGATCCCATATCCATCAGTGTTTGACATTAAGGATGGTGTACGGGTGCTCAGTGGAGACTGGGTACACTGGACGGACTCGCCAAGAACTCCCAGATGGTGATATACCACACGTCAGATGGCAATTCTCCGGTAACACTGGTACAGGGTAGTCTGTAGACCCGAGATCGTCATAGAATCTTGTGTGATTCCCACTGTGCTTTGATTTCCACCTTACCACATCCAAGAGGGCGTGCAAAACGGTGGCTTTTGGGTACAGTCCTGAATCACATGGAGGCAATGAGTGATAGGAGGGGATTCGTCTCTCCCGGTATAGGGAGTTGATGTTGTGCTGTGTTCAATTGGCTATAACTGGAAGTCCCTGGCCAGGGCTGATATAGAGATATACTGGTAAGTGTTACCAGTAGTTTCTCGACCTGTTATGAGCCTCACATCGACACGACTTATCGGTTACTGGGGTCTGACGTATACCACCCCTAGACTAGATATGCGATATATCATACGAACAGACCGGACTGTACGGGAGTGTTACTGATTGGATTCACAGGAGAACGGACAGGCTAGTTTGTTGATCTTCTGATCGCTCAATACCTGGGTGGCTGTTACGTTTAGCTGACCGCTTGCAGCTTGTGGGTGTTTGATATGATCATCACCTGCTACCGGCGTATTGACGATTCTTTAGAGTCCTACACAGAGGTTTCTTGGCTCAGGGAAAACGGAGTAGAAGCACATATGTGATATGTGCAGGACTGAGGATAATGCGATATGTGATACCGTATTATATTCTCGCGATATTTAGATATGAACCGGGACATCGGATCAAGTGTTGATTCGATGAATCGGTACATGATATATTAGTCGGTTATATTCGATATAGCCGGATCGTCGGATCAAGTGTTGATTCTATGATTTAATGTATAATGATATATATGATATATTGTATTACATTATCTAATATTGGCTCGCTTTATTATTTCATTTTCTCACCGGATTAATACATTGATATATATGCGATATATGTTAATTGTATTATTTTCTTTTGTTGCAAATATATAATATATATGTGATATATATTATTGTGACATGATGTGATTTATTATGAAACATGTTTAGGGAAGATAAAAAGGGATTAGGGTTTGATTAGGGTTAGCTCCTTCTTGTTCTTTCTAGAAGGAATTCCTTTTGTCTTGGTTAAGATATTATGGTTGATGCTTATCCATGACTCATACTTAACCTAACCAAACCCTAGCCCTAGTTTATTCTCTACATAGGTTAAGCCTCTCATCCTTGACCATGGTTCCATAATAAATCATATATTCTTATCTACTATTCATCAAAAAAGGAATTATCTCATTATTCTTCATCTTCTTCTCTCTTGAGTTTTTGAGAGAGCTCACTTGTGATTTCTTTTGTGATGATTTCTTGTGAGAAAATGATATAAAAAGAAAGCAAAAATACTGCTCCATCATCCTCATCTAATCTAGCCCATTAGATTAGGGTGTTCACCTCTTTAGAGTGAGAGAGCTTGAGTTATTGCAACTTCGACGTAGATCATCGGAGAAAAGGAATTCGACAAGCTATCATGGATCGTTCGTGTCGTGGAGCCTCTCTTGAGTCCGGGAGATCGTGGATCGCGGCGAAGGGACTTCTACCAGGAGCATATGAAGCTAAGGAGCGGACTACAAAGGTTGTAATCCCTCACACTTAGTAGTAAAGATGTTTACTTTTCATGTTAAATCTTAATAATCTAGCAAAGATCCCGGCTTTGGGTTGTTCGGCACGTCTAAAATTTTATTCGGGCATGCTTGATGCCTTATGAACCTTCACAAGAGTGCCGAGGAACCCTACACAAAGTTTCTCCACCTGCCGAGCCATTGACACAAGTGGCTGCCGGTGAACAAAAAGATCGCGCCCAAGCTAAATGGTCTGATGTTGAATCATGTGAGAAAGGTCATGAAGGTATTTGCAAAGTATCGACATAAGGAATACGGGGTGACAACTCAAAATCTGGGTGGAAGTGCCAATTTAAAGGTAACAAAACTAACTCGCTAAAAGGATCTCAAAAGGACCTAAAATCCTGGGATAAGCTTCCCAAAACTCAACACGTCATTCATCGGAAAATCCTTAGGAATACATGATCTCCCATTGCGAACTCAAGCTTGCGACCACCATGGTCGGCATAAGACCTCTGTCCACACAGGACTGTCATCATCCCGACTTGAACTAACTGAATCAATTCCGAAGTCTCTAGACTAGTTGGGGTCCAAAAATCCTACTCGCACAGAGTCAGAAAACAGAATGGCGATCGACCCAACCAAACAACAAAACCTAAAGGTTGCCAATTGGAGTGTCTCCTGATAACAGCTATCGAAGGAAAACTCTAGCAATGGCAAGTGACGATCCCGACTGCCGACAACAATTAGTACGTACGCAGAGGCATATCCTCCAGAGTCGGTAGCCCGCTCTCACAAAACCATCATTCTGCGGATGGAAAGGCGGAGCTAAAGCTCACCCAGTACCCCAAAGCTTCCTGAAGTTCCTGCCCATGATGGCAAGCGAACAGGGTGCCCCCAATTGGATACAACGCATGAAGGAACTCCGTGCAACGCACAAACTTAACAAAGAACAACTGAGCAAACTGAGAATAACCGGACAACAAACACCCCAAATGAAGTCACACTCTGACTAAACCTGGGTAGACGCCACAACGCAAATTCATGGAGATCTGCTCCCATTCCCTCTTCGGAACTGTTAAAGATTGCTACTCTTCAGCCGGTCTTAATGCTCAACCTACACTCACAACAAGACAGGCATCGTGAAATGAAATCCGAAACTTCACTCTTCATTCCTGCTCACCCGTAACTATCTCACAAGTCACGTCACCAATTGGTGGAACTTGAATGAACTCTAAAAGATGACTGATGCGCCTGCACTAGGATTTCGCGTCTCTACCTATCAACATCAGGTACACACAAACGCGTCCCTAAACGTAGCATACCCTAGTCACAAACCAAGGACTCCGAATCTTTACCCAGCCGAACATGCTCAAGTATCACAGACAACGAGCATCGGTGGGCTGTGCCTCATGAAAACGATTAAGGAAAAGTGGTCAGGCGCGGACATGAGCAAGCTGTCCCCTCCATAGAGGAGAACCTAGCTGTACTTCACGATCTCACAAGAACTGTAAATCTGCAGAAGACTGTCTCTGAACTGCGCACAACTGGAACAAGCTAACCCCCTACGACTCAAGCATCAGCTACTACAATCGTCTTGTCACGGGTAACTAAAGGATCTCACAAAACACAATCGTCTACAAGTTCCATCCCACGGCGCTGTCTCAACAATCATAACCCGCTGCAAGAAGATGTACATTAAGCTCTGGTGGTCCGTGAAAATCTGACATGACTCTCCGAACAAGTAGTGTCATCGGATCTTCAACGCATGACCACCGCGGCCATCTCCGGATCATGAGTAGGGATATCCTGCTCGTACTTCCTCCAACTGTTGGGAAGCAAAAGTGATAACTCTATAGTGCCACATCAACGCAACATCGAGCCCCACTCGTGAAACATCTCAGTAAAACAACAAAGTCGCCTGAACCAGCAAGCAAGAAAGAACTGGTGCAATTGTCAACCGAATCTCCAACTGCAGAAAACACCGCACACATGCCTCAGTCCACAGAAAAGAACCTCCTTCCCGGTCCGTTCAGTCAACGGTGCAGCGATACACAAGCAATCCTGCATGAAACGGCGGTAAAAACCTGCTAAGCCCAAATCTGCGGACCTCTCTCCCAGATATAAGTATGGCCCCAAGCTGTACGGCCTCGATCCTCCTCAGGTTCATACGAAAACCATCTCCCGTAACTACTAGACCTAGGAGTCAACACAACCAAGCCTGAAGGAACACTCTGAGAATTTAGAAAATTGCTGGGCCCTCCCAATATCTGCAAAACAAATCCTCAAGTGCTGCCCACGTTCCTCACGATTCATTGGAAAAGACCAGAAAGTCATCAATGACACAACAATCAACTGGTCGAGGAACGGCTTGAAGAAATCTGGTTCATCATATCCACGAATGCTGCTAGGGCACTGGTGAGTCCAACGACACCACCAAAACACAAACTGCCCGTAGCACGCACAAAAGCAGTCTTCGGAATGCCATCACTCCGAACACACAACCAATGATGACCTGATCCCAAACAAACTTTGAAAGAGGTCTCGCACACTGGAGCTGATCGAAGAAATCATCAAGGCGAGGTAAAGGATACCTACCCACACTGTAACTCGGCTCAATTGACGATCAATCAACACACAACCTCAAACTGTTGTCTTCTCCCTGACGAACAGAAAAGGTGCTCCCTAAAGCAAAACACTCGGACGCAAAAGTCCCCCAACAAACAACTCTGCAGCTGATCCTTAAGCTCCATAAGCTCCACCGGCTCATCTGGAACAACGTCGGAAAACTCTCGCACGAAAAGAAACCCGGTCCAACCAACCCACTGTGGCTTCGGTATCACGAATGAAAGCCAAGAATCCTCAACATCCTCTCCTCAAAAAGCCGACAAGCGAAAAGGGCTGAATTCAAGCTGTGAGAGGCGGCCCCACTATGCCTCTGCACAACAAGAACTGACTCACCGGGAAAAAAAATCTAACTGTTTTCTCACGGCAGTCCACAGACACCTAGCACGTATCTAACCAGTCCATGTCCAGGAGAACGTCAAATCCAACATCTCTAGAAGGATCACAATAACGGACGAATCACTATCTCCTATCCGACTGGCACACGACTGAAACACGTGTCGCACAACAAAAAAATCGCAGACGGAAGTTAACACAACAACGACTGATCTAGCATACACAACCCTTAGCCCAACAAAGGCACAAAGTGTGTAAACAACAAGTGCAAAGATCCCGAACAACACCAACCTATGAATCAAAAGAACATACAAATTAAGAATACCTGAAAACTCTGCACTGGACGCCTGTGCGTCCCGATGAGTAGCAACAAACTCTCGTGTCTGTCTTCTACCCGGAACTGTCAGAACTCTTCCTCTGCCAGACCGTTCTCTCATAACCAACCCTCCGCGACCACGACCTATCTGAACATGGGTCTGACGCGGTACTAAGGAACAATCCCTGTGTTAGTTGTATGTATGCCCTAGAGGCCAGTATTGTACAGATGATGTATATTATATTGGATGCTTGGACATATATAGAGATGACTTTCTTGCTCGATATGATAGTATGCTATCTAGTTGCTCTTTATCTTAACATGTATACTTGTCTCTTTATACTGTCTTAGAGTTACATGTTGGTAAAGCCCTTAGGATGTGTACTTGACTACCTGGACTATGATGCAGATCATACTAGTAGGGACATGGTAGTCAATAAGTACATCCTTCAAGGTCCCTAGTCGTGGGTGTATCGAGACGGGGCATCGATACACCAGTGTAGACTAGCGTATACGCTTCTCGACCCATAAGATAGGCGATGGATGATCCCATATCCATCGGTGTTTGACATCAGAGATGGTATACGGGTGCTCAGTGGAGACTGGATACACTGGATGGACTCGCCGAGAACTTCCAGATGGTATTATACCTCACGTCAGATGGCAGTTCTCAGGTGACACTTGTGCAGGTTAGTCTGTAGACCCGAGATCGTCATAGAGTCTTGTGTGATTCCCACTGTGCTTTGATTTCCACCTTACCACGTCCATGAGGTCGTGCAAAACGGTGGTTTTTGGGTACAGTCCCGAGTCACATGGAGGCAATGAGCGATAGGAGGGGTTTCGTCTCTCCCGGTATTGGGGGTTAATGTTGCGCTGTGCTCGATTGGCCGTAACAGGAAGTCCCTCACCAAGGCTGATTCAGAGATTTGCTGGTAAGTGTTACCAGTGGTTTCTCGACCCGTTATGAGCCTCACATCGGCACGACTTATCGGTTATTGGGGCCTGACGTTTACCACCCCTAGACTTGATATGCGACATATCAGACGAGGAGACCGGACTGTATGGGAAGTGTTGCCGGTTGGCTCTACGGGAGTTGTAGCAGGTTCGCTTGTTCTCTTCTGATCGCTCAATACCCGGGTGGCCGTTACGTTTAGCTGACCGCTTGCTGCTTGGGGGTGCTTGATATGATCATCACCCACTGCCGGCGTATTGACGAGTCTTAGAGTCCCACAATAGAGTTTCTTAGTCCAGGCGAAATGTTGTGGTGCGCGTATGCGATATGCGCATGGACCCGATTAAAATACGCGTATAGGATACCGTATATTGATCGGGCGGGTTGCTTTTGGTGGGGTCATATGTGATATGGCCGGATTGATAAATCAAGTGTTGATTTATCATTTAACCATTAGTTTCTCACTTGATATCCTTTCTTGAGTTTGATGGATGTATGCATGCATGTATGCCTTCTTTATAGATTCATGCACATATAGATGTACACACACACACACATACATACATACATTCTTCATGGTTGTACATACAAGAAAATGGTGGCAATATAAGACTCACACCATGGCTTTATATATGGATTTATTGAATTTGATTTAAAACAAAAAGGAAAAAGGATAATGGTTATCATTGGTTTGTTTCTACACTCTTCTTTTGACTTAACCATTCTCACCCACCATTTTACCTTAGGTAAACTTTCCTTTGTGTTTTAACTCAAGTTCAATAAGATATTCATTGTTTAACCATGGTTTGAGATGAGAACAAGAAAATATATATTGATATATTTTCATTTTTCTTTAACAAGGGTTATTCTTTTCACTCTTGTTAAAGAATGGCCATCATCTTCTTCTTCCTCTCTCATTTGCTCTCTAGATTTTTGTAGTGAGCAATACACTCATCAAGTTAGGTTTTTGAAGTTAGAAAAGCCACCACAACACCATTCTACACAAGTCTAGCCTACTTGTTTGGAGTGTTAGTTTCATTTCGTTCTCTTGATCGGGTGAAGTTGCAAGCTTGGACATAGCGGACTCCGGGTGGATCATCGGTGACCTAGAGGAGTTCAAACGGAGCTTTTTCAAACCCCAAGTGGCCGAGGAGTCTAGCGTAGGGAGCTACAAAGGTTGTACTCTCTAAACCCTAGCTTTTCTTTCATGAGATGATGTGGAAAAATTTGAAACCCTAATTTTTCTAGGAACGATTCTATGTTCGTTTACTTAGCACCCAAAAAAATTCAATCTTTGGTTCATGTGATGCCTCCAAACCCTTCATGAGGTGCTAGGCTAACCCAACATTGGTATCAGAGCCGACCTAGAACATTAGGCGACACTTTAACGAAGTTAAAACTCCGATCGAACCGGAAAATGCGGATTTTGAGTGCTCTCTGGACATTTTTTAAAATCTGGTTATTTTCAGAAATAAAAATATGTAAAAAATTAAGCAGGTAAATATAAGAATTACGGTATAAAAATTATTCGATGAACAGTAATTGTGGCCGCGGAAACGCGGCCTAAGCTTGCTTGGGCCACGGTTCCGCGGCCATATACCTCAATCACTGTATCATTTTTATACTGTAATGCTTACTTCTGCTTGTATATTTTTTAGGGTATTTTTAATCTGTATTTAGTGCTGAAAAATTCTGGAGATGGTTTTGGACTCGCCGATTCGATCGAAATTTTGATTTCGTGACTTTTCCGGATAAATTAGAATGTATTGAAGTGTTTGAACGAGTATCATTTGCTCACTTTTCACGGGGTTTAAAATCTTTCGGAAAAACGTGCAAGTTTGAACCTTAGGGTTTGGGGCAGTACGGCGTGCCACATGTGAGGCGTTGGCTTGACCCTTCTATGGCTGGACCGCTACCACTGTGTCACACTCCGGGTTTTTTTAACTCCTCTCAAGTGTTGAGCTTTAGCGAATCTTGGGTATTTGATCGTTCGTTCGAAAACTTTAATACCGTCTATTTATCTGGAATGTGATGCAATATCTGGAATTCATATAGTTGGACATGAAATACGAAGTATGTGATATTTCGCATTTACGATGTCTAAAGAGGATGTGGATTCCAAATATTGCAGTTTTACACTTTCTTTTCTGTGACCGTAAGTGTAGTATGTCGGTATCGCCGGTTTCGTTGCTATACATCAACGACAATTGGGGTATGCATACTTACTTACGTTGATGATATATGAGATATTATGTGTTGCTGAGATATGATGTGCAGAATTGTCGCGATTGAATAGCCGGGGGTTTTTATGTGAGATGAGAGTTTTATATTTTCATTCATGTAAATTCAAATGTAATGTAATATTCTTTTATTTGGGGCACTTCCGGGTTGAGGTCGATGCCACCTGTGTTGTATATTATTTACTTTTCCGCATTAGGATGGACCCAAGGAGGGGAGCACAGGTGACCGGGTTCTGGGGATCAGTGGAAGGCCATCTCGAGGAGTCGAGACCGGGTTTCCTAAACTCCAGAATTGGTAGGGTCGCTTGCCGCTCTCGTAGGGGTCTAGGGTGTGGGGTTGGCTATTCATCGCGACTGTGGAATCCGTATTTTCTATTGTTGGCTAAATACTAAATACGGACGTCCTAGTATATTCCACATTATATCTATGTTTCTGCTGCGATATCTGTGATGTGATCATTAGATATGTTCTGTGATGGATACAGTATATAGTATATATGATATATTATATAGACGTTACTTATGTTTTACACCCGCACTAGCCCTGCCCTGCTCTGTCGTTAGTTACCTAACCTAACGGTGCACGAGGGGACATCGAGGCGAATGCGGATGGCATAAGTGTACGTCGTATTTATCTGTGATGTTTAGGTGACTTAAATGATGGGACTTCATTAATATGATTAATGAAAGAAAAGAAACCTAAAAGATGTTGTAGAATCAAATTTTAATAAAAAGAGTAGCTACAGTTTTGCTTTGTATAGCGGTATATATGATATACCCTGCACCTTATTCGATGAGGAAAGAGCCGAGATCCCTTCACCGGAGTGACCTCTTTAGCAAAACTGGCAGATGCTACAAAACTCGGTTTGGTTTTTGATTGCTTTTGGAGTTTTGCTTTGCACAGTGATGTATATGATATATCCTGCACCTTATTCCATAAGGAAAGAGCCGAGATCCCTTCACCGGGAGTGACCTATTTAGCAAAACTAATAAAAGCCTCAAAATCACTCCATTTCAAAATTCACATGATTCTACGACGATATCAAGTTCATTACGCAATAGGTTTTCAGAAAAACCTGTCGTAGCCATCCGTCATTTCAGATAAGAACTGTTTAGTATTCGTGCTGCGTTTGTTGGCCTTTGTCAAGGCGTAGTGTATGGTAGCTAAATGGTGCTTATCTGCTTATGCATATGATGCAGATTGTTTTGGGGTAGTCGTACGACCTTGTTGGCCTTTGTCAAGGGTCGTGCGGGTGGGTTTGATTCAATCAAGAAATGACGGGTTGAACTTGACTAACATCCTATGATTTGTTGGCCTTTGTTAAGGTCATAGGGGTTAGGGGCCAAAATATTATCGGGAATTTCAAGTGTTGAAATTTGCAATGAGATTGCATACCTTCTATGAGATAGTTGGATCCCGATACCCACTGCGAGTAATTGTTACTCCTGGGAGAGTTTTACACAGGACAATTAGCCAATCAAGTAGGCGTCTACAAAGGTGTCAACGGGGTTACGCCTCTGGGAAAACGAGGTTTATTTTAATTAGGTCCGTGCGAAAGCACGGGGAACCTCCCTTAAAGTACCGACACTGGCCTGGCTGAAAGATCGACGAAGTTGTAGGGTGTAATTAATCCCGGCTAGTCTTTCCTTTTAGGGTTTGAAGGAAGATTTGATAAAAACAGTGGGAGCCATCCTGATTAGATAAGATAATAACCAATCTGATCTTGCAAGAGCATACGCTAAAGTGTTTTCTTCTCTCTCTCTCTCTAGGTAGCGACCATGTCATGCCCTAATCAAGATAATAATATGGATGTATTGACCGAACCCGCATGTTATACTGTGCTGGGGAACGTTGGTTCCATTTTTTCTTATAAGAGTTATAGGACTGAACAGGACATAGGGGAATACCAGGATTCCCATGCCACCCGAATGAAGAAAGTACATGTTGATGCATTTTCTTCGGGTGTGTTCGATACAGAGAACTGTTTCTCCATTTGCCCTACGTCCTGGGTATTAGATACCGGGTTAGGATCCCATATATGTAATCAGTTACATGGGCTCAGGAAAGGTAGAGAACTTGGAGAAGGTGATAAAGACATTAGAGTTGGAAATGGTGCAATTGTTGCAGCTAAGACTGTCGGGGAATATCACCTTGCATTACCAACTGGTAATACATTGGTTCTGAACGAATGCTATTACATGCCGAACCTGATATGCAACATTATATCGGTTTCTTTGTTGAGTAAAGAGGGATATAATTTTGTATTACAGGATAATGTTATGAACATTTTCCGTAACCAAAAGTTGGTTGGATCAGGCACGTTGTGCAATGGCATTTATGTTCTAAATCAATCAACAGTTCTAAGTATAACAAACACACACAAGAGGAAGAGTTCTGAACTGAATGAATCCTTCTTGTGGCATTGTAGACTGGGTCACATCAATGCGACACGACTAGCTAAGTTGCATAAGGATGGATATTTGAATCCGTTTGAATTTTCATCTTATGACACTTGCCAGTCATGTCTCAAAGGCAAGATGACCAAAACTCCGTTTACGGGACACGGAGAAAGAGTTACGGAACTCTTGGGACTGGTGCATAGTGATGTATGCGGTCCAATGTCTACTCATGCCAGGAATGGTTCTGTGTACTTCATTACATTCACTGACGATCTCTCTAGATTCGGATATGTGTTCCTGATGAGACACAAGTCTGAAGCTTTTGAGAAATTTAGAGAATATAAACAAGAAGTCGAGAACCAAACCGGAAAAAGTATTAAAATCCTACGATCTGATCAAGCAGGTGAATACTTGAGCAATGAATTCCTGGACTTCCTAAAAGAGAATGGGATTCTCTCTCAGCTGACTCCTCCATATACACCACAGCACAACGGTGTATCTGAACGGAGAAACCGCACCCTATTAGATATGGTGCGCTCTATGATGAGCACAGCTGAGTTACCTATTTCCTTCTGGGGGTATGCGCTGGAAACTGCGGCATACCTATTGAATCAAGTTCCATCTAAATCTGTACCTACCACACCATATGAGATATGGAGTGGGAAGAGACCATGTTTTAAACGTGTTAAGATATGGGGTTGTCCGGCCTATGTTAAACGCAAAATCCGGACAAACTCGAGGCACGGTCAGTTCTATGCAAGTTTGTGGGATATCCCAAACATTCACATGGATATCTTTTCTACCATACCGAGGAACAAAAAGTGTTTGTTTCTCGACATGCCACCTTTTTAGAAAAGGAATTTCTTACAAAAGAAATTAGTGGCAACCAGGTAGAACTGGAAGAAATTCCGGCTACACAAACTCAAACTGAAGATTTTGTGGAACCAGAGAATTCAGTAGCTCCCAACGAACCTCAGCTTCTCCGCCGATCTAGTAGGGTTTCTCACCCACCTGAGAGATACTACGGTTTTCTCATGGATGGTGGGAGCGAGGATTGCATCATGGAGGATGATGACCCAACTAGCTTCGAGCAGGCCATCAAGAGTGGGGACTCGGTGAAATGGCTGGATGCTATGCGGTCTGAGATGGAATCCATGTACACCAACAAAGTATGGACTTTGGAAGATGCTCCTGAAGGGGTAAAACCCATTGGGAGCAAGTGGATCTTCAAGAAAAAACTTGGTGTAGATAGGAAAGTGGAGACTTTCAAAGCTAGACTTGTAGCAAAGGGTTTTCGTCAAAGACCGGGTGTGGACTATGACGAGACCTTTTCTCCAGTGGCTATGCTTAAATCCATCCGGATCATGCTTTCCATCGCTGCATATCATGATTACGAAATCTGGCAAATGGATGTTAAGACCGCCTTTCTAAACGGTGATTTAGAAGAGTGCGTGTACATGACTCAGCCAGAGGGCTTCATAGATAGTGGGAGCAGCGGGAAGGTGTGCAAGCTGCTTAAATCCATTTATGGATTAAAGCAAGCATCGTGGAGCCGGAACATCTGCTTTGACGTCGTTATCAAAGAGTTTGATTTCGTCAAAAACGTAGATGAACCTTGTATTTACAAGAAGGTAGCAGAGAGTAAGGTTGTCTTCCTCGTATTGTACGTGGACGACATACTCTTGATAGGAAATGACATTCCTATGCTGCAATCGATCAAGCTTGGTGATGCCTCCTGCATATTGGGAATTAGGATCTATAGAGATAGATCCAAAAGGATATTGGGATTGTCCCAATCCAGGTACATTGACACCATACTAAAGAGGTTTAGTATGGAAGAATCCAAGCGTGGAAATTTACCCACGATCTCTGGAGTCACTCTCTCCAAAGAGATGTCTCCCAAGACTGATTTGGAGAGAGCTCGCATGCAAGGGATACAGTATGCTTCGGCTGTAGGCTCTATCATGTACGCGATGCTATGTACCAGACCTGATGTAGCATACTCACTAAGTGTAGTGAGTAGGTATCAAGCTGATCCTGGAGAGAGTCACTGGACTGCTGTGAAGAGCATTCTCAAGTACTTGCGAAGGACTAAAGAGATGCTCTTGGTGTATGGTAATGGAGAACTCCAAGTGGAGTCCTTTACTGATTCGAGCTTCCAGAGTGGTAAGGACGACTTTAAGTCGCAGTCGGGTTTTGTCTTTACCCTTTACGGAGGGGCGGTTAGCTGGAAGAGTTCCAAGCAGGAAACCATGGCAGACTCGACGATGGAGGCTGAATACATCGCTGCCAACGATGCTGCCAAAGAGGCTGTCTGGATCAAGAAGTTCATTACTGAACTTGGAGTGGTTCCATCCATTGAGAATCCAATACCTTTTTATTGCGATAACAATAGAGCGGTGGCTTTGGCCAAGGAACCCAGGTCCCATCAGCGATCCAGGCATATTCTGAGGCGGTATCACCTGATCCGGAAGATAGTTGATCGCCGGGAGATCGAGATCAGGAGGGTTGACACGAAGAACAACACAGCGGATCCACTCACGAAGGCCATTCCCCAGATACAGTTTGAGAGACTCTTCTAGATGCTCGGTATGCGATACTACAGCAGCTGGCCCTAGTGCAAGTGGGAGATTGTTAGTTGTATGTATGCCCTAGAGGCCAGTATTGTATAGATGATGTATATTATATTGGATGCTTGGACATATATAGAGATGACTTTCTTGCTCGATATGATAGTATGTTATCTGGTTGCTCTTTATCTTAACATATATACTTGTCTCTTTATACTGTCTTAGAGTTGCATGTTGGTAAAGCCCTTAGGATGTGTACTTGACTACCTGGACTATGATGCAGATCATACTAGTGGGGACATGGTAGTCCATAAGTACATCCTTCAAGGTACCTAGTCGTGGGTGTATCGAGACGGGGCATCGATATACCAGTGTAGACTAGCGTATACGCTTCTCGACCCATGAGATGGGCGATGGATGATCCCATATCCATTGGTGTTTGACATCAGAGATGGTATACGGGTGCTCAGTGGAGACTGGGTACACTGGATGGACTCGCCGAGAACTCCCAGATGGTATTATACCTCACGTCAGATGGCAGTTCTCAGGTGACACTTGTGCAGGTTAGTCTGTAGACCCGAGATCGTCATAGAGTCTTGTGTGATTCCCACTGTGCTTTGATTTCCACCTTACCACATCCATGAGGGCGTGCAAAACGGTGGTTTTTGGGTACAGTCCCGAGTCACATGGAGGCAATGAGCGATAGGAGGGGTTTCGTCTCTCCCGGTATTGGGGGTTAATGTTGCGCTGTGCTCGATTAGCCGTAACAGGGAAGTTCCTGGCCAGGGCTGATTCAGAGATTTGCTGGTAAGTGTTACCAGTGGTTTCTCGACCCGTTATGAGCCTCACATCGGCACAACTTATCGGTTATTGGGGTCTGACGTTTACCACCCCTAGACTTGATATGCGACATATCAGACAAGGAGACCGGACTGTACGGGAAGTGTTGCCGGTTGGCTCGACGGGAGTTGTAGCAGGTTCGCTTGTTCTTTTCTGATCGCTCAATACTCGGGTGGCCATTACGTTTAGCTGACCGCTTGCGGCTTGGGGGTGCTTGATATGATCATCACCCATTGCCGGCGTATTGACGAGTCTTAGAGTTCCACAATGGAGTTTCTTAGTCCAGGCGAAACATTGTGGTGCGCGTATGCGATATGCGCATGGACCCGATTAAAATACGCGTATAGGATACCGTATATTGATCGGGCGGCTTGCTTTTGGTGGGGTCATATGTGATATGGCCGGATTGATAAATCAAGTGTTGATTAATCATTTAATCATTAGTTTCTCACTTGAAATCCTTTCTTGAGTTTGATGGATGTATGCATGCATGTATGCCTTCTTTATAGATTCATGCACATATAGATGTACATACACACATACATACATACATACATCCTTCATGGTTGTACATACAAGAAAATGGTGGCAATATAAGACTCACACCATGGCTTTATATATGGATTTTATTGCATTTGATTTAAAACAAAAAGGAAAAAGGATAATGGTTATCATTGGTTTGTTTCTACACTCTTCTTTTGACCTAACCATTCTCACCCACCATTTTACCTTGGGTAAACTTTCCTTTTGTGTTTTAACTCAAGTTCAATAAGATATTCATTGTTTAACTATGGTTTGAGATGAGAACAAGAAAATATATATTGATATATTTTCATTTTTCTTTAACAAAAGTTATTCTTTTCACTCTTGTTAAAGAATAGCCATCATCTTCTTCTTCCTCTCTCATTTGCTCTCTAGATTTTTGTAGTGAGCAATACACTCATCAAGTTAGGTTTTTGAAGTGAGAAAAGCCACCACAACACCATTCTACACAAGTCTAGCCCACTTGTTTGGAGTGTTTGCTTCATTTCGTTCTCTTGATCGGATGAAGTTGCAAGCTTGGACATAGCGGACTCCGGGTGGATCATCGGTGACCTAGAGGAGTTCAAGCGGAGCTTTTTCAAACCCCAAGTGGCCGAGGAGTCTAGCGTAGGGAGCTACAAAGGTTGTACTCTCTAAACCCTAGCTTTTCTTTCATAAGATGATGTGGAAAAATTTGAAACCCTAATTTTTCTAGGAACGATTCTATGTTCGTTTACTTAGCACCCAAAAAAATTAAATCTTTGGTTCATATGATGCTTCCAAACCCTTCATGGGGTGCTAGGCTAACCCAACACCCTGATGTGGTGATGAAGGCTCCCGCATCGAAAACATCCATACGATAGCTGCTGACCCTCCTAGGGATGAGAGCTGAACGACTGTCCTCGTCCCAAGCCTCTACTACTCCCGCGATGGTCACGAAATCTATCTCGACGCCTAAGCCTCTGTCTCTGGGCTGGTACACCTGTACGAGTGTTAGTTATATGTATGCCCTAGAGGCCATTGCTGTACATGAGATGTATATTGTAGTGGATGCTGGGACATATATAGGTAGGACTTTCTTGCTCGACATGATAGAACGCTATCTGGTTGCTCTTTATCTTAACATGTATACTTACTGTCTCTCTGTTACATGTTGATAAAGCCCTTAGGATGTGTACTCGACTTGCAGGACTATGATGTAGATCATACTAGTGGGGCCTGGGTAGTCCATGAGTACATCCTTCAATGTTCCTAGTCGTGGGAATATCGAGACGGGGCATTGATATTCCAGAGTAGACTAGCGTATATCTTCTCGACCCATGTGATGGGCGATGGATGATCCCATATCCATTGGGGTTTGACATCAGAGATGGTATGCGGGTGCTCAGTGGAGACTGGGTACACTAAACGGACTCGCCGAGAACTCCCAGATGGTATTATACCTCACATCAGATGGCAGTTCTCTGGTGACACTGGTACAGCTTAGTCTGTTGACCAGAGATCGTCATAGAGTCTTGTATGTCTCCCACTGTGCTTTGATTTCCACCCTACCACGGCTCTATTGAGTCATGCAAACAGGTGGTTTTTGGGTACAGTCCCGATTCACATGGAGGCAATGAGCGATAGGAGGGGATTCGTCTCTCCCGGTATTGGGGGTTGATGTTGCGCTATGCTCGACTGGCCATAACTGGAAATCCCTGGCCAGGGTTGCACTGATTTACTGGTATGTGTTATCTGTAGTTTCATGCTTGTTTTGGACCTTACATCGGCATGACTTATCAAGCTACTGGGGTCTGACGTTTTCCACCCCTACGCGAGATATGCGACATATCAGACGAACAGACCGGACTGTGCGGTAAGTGTTACTGATTGGATTCGCAGGAGTGTGAGCAGGCTTGCTTGTTGATTTTCTGATCGCTCAATACCCGGGTGGCCGTTACATTTAGCAGACCGCTTGCGGCTTGTGGGTGATTGATATGATCACCACCTACTGCCGGCGTATTGACGAGTCTTTAGAATCCTACACAGAGGCTTCCTAGCTCAAGCGAAACGAAATAGGAGCGTATATGAGATATGTGCGGGATCGAGAATAATACCAGTATGTGATACTGTATTCTATTCTCGCGATTTGTATCATCGGTCGGTTATATGAGATATAGCCGGGTTACCGAATCAAGTGTTGATTCAATATATTGATACACAAGATATTAGTCGGTTATATGCGATATGACCGGATTATTAAATCAAGTGTTGATTTAATGATTTAATGTATAATTATATATTTGATATATTACTTTACATTAACTATTATTTGTTCACTTAAGATTGACTTTCTAACTTTATGTGCACAAGTTGTATATGTGATATATGTTTGTGCACTATTTTGTACCATGATTGATGATACATGCAAACTTGGGTGTGTGTATGACTTACACCATATTTAAGATAATGGTTTAGGTTTTTATTTATTTTAGTAAAACAAAATGGTGGCTTTCTTTGTCTTGGATTGAAGCTTCATGAAGCTTTTAAGCATCTTTGATAAAGTCCACTCATTTTGTTTTGCATAAGATTTTTATTAACCAAACCATTAACTCAAACTATGGTTTAGTCTCTACAAAGGTTAACTCACCCATGGTTGCATCATGATAGACTTCACTTGATTATTCTTTTTAATTATTCATTATTCTTATTCTTTTCCTTCTTCTTCTTCTTCTTCAAGAAGAAGAAAAGCTTACTAGATTTTTATCAAGTAAAGAAATAGAGTGAGAAATCCAAATCCAAAGTGAACCCACTTCCTATTTCATCATCCTCTACTACTTGCCATTTAGTTTAGGGTGTTCTCTTCACAAAGTTCATGACCTAGTGAAGATGGAGCTTGAGTTTGAGTTTCCTCGACGTAGATCATCTTTGGCCTCGAAGTCAACGAGCTAGCCCGTTCATTTCTCCGAGGAAACCGTCACAAGAGTTCGGGATCTCGATGATCGCAGCGAAGGGACGTCAACACGGAGCTTTAGAAGTGAAGGACCGGATCTACAAAGGTTGTAATTCCTAACCCTTAGAAGTAAAGTTGTTTACTTGCTATTAGTTTCGCATAATCTCTAGTATACGATCTTGCATAGGGTTGTACGGCATATAAAAATTTGATTTTGGCATGGTAGATACGTTGTAGAACCTTGTTAGTGTGCCTAGCAAACCTACAGTGGTATCAGAGCCAAGCTAGAGCTTTAGGCGAAGTCTAGACGAAGTTAGAAGTCTGATCGAACCTGGATAACCCCGATTAAACCCTTCTCTGGATATTTTTTGAAAATGTGATTTTTTCTGAATTAAAAATACTCAAAAAAACAAGCAGGAAAATCTAAGAATTACTGTGAAGTACGGGCATCTAATTCGCTCATTCGGCCGCGGAACCGCCGCCAAACCCTTGGTTTGGCCGACGTTCCGCGGCCAAAATTTTGAATTAGTCCCTGTAACTTCATATATTTATTCTTAGGTCCTTTCTTGTCATTTTATTCTGGTAATTTTTTAATTCCACTCAAGTGTTGAGTTTTCTAGGGTTGTATTGGGGACTTGTTGATTCGATCGGATAATTTAACTTTGTTTAGATTTTTCCGAGTAATTTTAGAACGTGTTAAAAAGTTCGACCGGATATCAATAACTCACTTTTTCCCCTGCCGAAAAATTTCCGAGTGTTGGATTTTTCCGTAGTTTAAGAACGTTCTAAGTCGTGCAAGTAACGCGATGGACCCTCTAGAAGACAACAAAACTTAACTCGATTATGTGACCGTCTTGAACTGCCTTTTGAATCTTAGGGTTTGGGGCAGTACGGCGCCACATGTGAGGTGTTGGCTTGACCCTTCTACGGCTGGACCATTGGTACTGTGGCATGTGATGGATGTTTTTAAACTCCCCTCAAGTGTTGAGAACTATTTGGGAAATCTTGGGTGTTTGTTTATTCGATCGGAAACTTTAACATTGTCTATTTATCTGGAATGTTATACAATATTTGGAATCCACAAGCAGTTATGAGATAACTAAATTGAATGTTGTAAATCTAGCATTTCAGTCTCAAATGATCGGTTGCCACGGAAATTTTGATGTGATCAAAAGTCCGTCGCAATCACGTAGCGTACGCGGATACTCGCCGGGTAAACTTAATAGACAGCCACGCCCCATAGCCCCGACCAAGTGACTGTAGGAGAACCCCGTCGCCAAAAGCATCCATTTGGGTGCTCACGGCAGCGGTGTTCCGCCTTAGTGCACTTCGTCGACGGCATCCGAGGGTGCGGCCGTCTACTAAAGTTTGCGATGAGCATTCGATCAGGATGTCGGGAATCTTGTTGAATTGCCCGACTTGATATTGAAAAGAGTTTTCGATATTGAGACTAAAATGCGGGGTTTATAATAGTTAGGCATTTGATGTCTAAGGAATTCATTTGATTAGGCATGCGATGTCTAAAGAGGTTGCGGATTCCAATTGTTGTAGTTTTACACTTTCTTTTCTGCGACCGTAAGTGTAATATATGGTGTATCGCCGGTTTCGTTGCTATACATCAACGACAATTGGGATACGCATATTTACTTACGTTAATAATATGTGATGTTATGTGTTGCTGGATATGTTATATTGGATCGTCGTGTTTGAATAGCCGGGAGTTTTTATGTGAGATGAGTGTTTTTCATTTTCATTCATGTAAAAACTTGTATGTAATATTCTTTTATTGGGGCACTTCCGGGCTGAGGATGATGTCACCATTGTATATTGTTTACTTTTCCGCATTAGGATAGACCCAAGGCGAGGAGCACAAGTAACCGGGTTCTAGGGTCCAGTGGGAGACCATCTCGAGGAGTCGAGTCCGGGTCTCCTAACTCTAGAATTGGTAGGGTTGCTTGCCGCTCTCGTAGGGGTCTAGGGGTATGGGATTGGCTGTTCATCACGACCGTGGAATCCGTGTTTTATACAGGCTCAAAATAAAACACGGACGTCCTAGTATATCCAATATTTCATATGATATTTTCTGCTGCGTTATCTGTGATGTGATCATGTGATATGTTCAGATAGATATTGTGTATAGTATATATATGATATATTATATAGACGTTGCTTATGTTTTACACCCGCACTAGCCCTGCCCCGCTATGCCGTTAGTTACCTAACCTAACGGTGCATGACGGGACATCGAGGCGAATGCGGATGGCATAAGCGTACGTTGTATTTATGTGTGATGTTTAGGTGGACTTAAATGATGGGACATTCATTAATGAGATTAATGAAAGAAAAATAAACCTCAAAGATGTTGTGGAATCGAATTTCAAAAATTAGGTAGCTCTAGTTGTTGCTTTGCATAGCGGTGTTCCTTGTAGAACATCCAGCACCTTATTCGATAAGGAAAGAGCCGAGATCCCTTCACCGGGAGTGACCTCTTTAGCAATAACTAGCAGATGCTACAAGCTTCGGTTTGTCTTTTGATTGCTTTTATAGTTCTTGCTTTGCATAGTGGTATTGTGAATATCCTGCACCTCATTCGAGAAAAGAGCCGAGATCCCTTCACCGGGAGTAACCTCTTTAGCGAAACTAGTAAAAGCCTCAAAAGCACTCCATTTATAAAACCATTTGATTCCGCAACGAGATCAAGTTCAAAGCGTTAAAGGTTTTCTTAAAAACCATCCGCAACCCTCCGTCATTTTAGGAAGTAGAGTACTTAGTTTTCGTACTGTGTTTGTTGACCTTAGTTAAGGTATAGTGTACGGTAGTTAAGTGATGTCTTCCTACACCGCATATGATGCGATTAGTTAGGATAGTCGCGTGACTTTGTTGACCTTAGTTAAGGGTCATGTGGGTGGGTCTAATTAATCACGAAATGACGGGTAGAACTTGACTAGTGCTTATGATTTGTTGACCATAGTTAAGGTCATAAGTGCAAGGGGTATAAACCTTTATCGGGAGTTTCAAGTGTTAAAATTTGCAATGAGATTGCATACCTTCTATATGATAGTTGGATCCTGATACCCACTGCGAGTAATTGTTACTCCTGGAAGAGTTTTGCACTTTACAATTAGCCGATCAAGTAGGTGTCTAGAAAGGTGTCAACGGGGTTACGCCCCTGGGAAAACGAGATTTATTTTAATTAGGTCCGTGCGAAAGCACGGGGAACCTCCCTCAAAGTACCGGCACTGGCCTGGCTGAAAGATTGGCGAACTTGTAGAGTGTAATTAATCCCGGCTAGTCTTTCCTTTTAAGGTTTGAAGGAAGATTTGATAAAAACAGTGGGAGCCATCTTGATTAGATAAAATATATAACCAATCTAATCTTGCAAGAGCGCACGCAGAGTGTTTTCTTCTCTCTCTCTCCAGGTAGCGACCATGTCACGCCTTAATCAAGATAATAATATGGATGTATTGACCGAACCCGGTTGTTATACTGAGCTAGGGAAGTTGGTCCCGCTCCAACTTATAATTGTTATAAGACCGAGCAGGAAATAGAGGAATACCAGGATTCCCATGCCGCCCAAACGAAGAAAGTGCATGAGATACATCTCCTTCGGGTGTGTTCATTACAAAGAACTGTTTCTCAGTATCCTCTACGTCCTGGGTATTTGATACCGGATCAGGATCCCAAATATATAATCTGTTAAATGGGCTACAGAAAGGTAGAGAACTGAGAACGGGTGATAAGTTTCAAGTGTTGAAAATGGTGCAATTGTTGCAGCCAAGGTGCTGGCAGTTATCACCCTGTATTTCCAAATACATTGATTCTGAACGAATGTTATTAGATACCGAACCTGATATACAACATCATATCAGTCTCTTTATTTACTAAAGAAAGGATATAATTTTGTATTGTTGGATAATGATTTGAACATTTTCTATATCAAGAGTTGATCGGTTCAGGCACGTTATCTAAAAGCATATACATTCTAAATCAGACCACAGTTCTTAACGTACATAACACACATAAGAGGAAGAGTTCAGAAATGAACGAATCCTTCTTGAGGCATTGTAGACTAGGTCATATTAATGCGAACCGACTAGAAAAGTTACATTTAGATGCATATTTAAATCAGTTTGAATTTACATCTTGTGAAACTTGCCAGTCATGTCACAAAGATAAGATGACCATAGCTCTGTTTACTGGAAATAGAGAAAGAGTTAGTGAACTCTTGGGACTGATACATAGTGATGTATGTAGGTCCCCAGTCTACATATGCCAGGACTGGTTCTTTGTACTTCCTTACATTCACTGATGATCTCTCAAGATTCGGACACATGTTCATGTTGAAACACATGTCTGAAGCTTTTGAGAAATTCAAAGAATATAGGTCAGAAGTAGAGAACCAAAACCGGGTAGAAGTATTATGTCCTATGATGAGATCAGGGAGGAGAATACTTGTGCATAGAATTCTTGGACTATTCTAAAGGAGAATAAGATTCTCTCTCAGCATTACTCCTCCGTATACACCACAGCACGTAGGTGTATCAGGGCGGAGCAATCGCACCATATTAGATATGGTGTGCTCTATCATGAGTTTTACTGAGTTACCTGTTTCCTTTTTGGGGGTTATGCACTTGAGAAGCTGCATACCTATTGAATTGGGTTCGAATCAAATCAGTGCCTACCACTCCATATAAGATATGGTATGGGAAGAGCCCTTCTCTTAAGCAAGTTGAGATTTGGGGTTGTCCGGCCTATGTCAAAAGAAAAATCCGGACAAGATCGAGGCAAGGTCAGTTCTGTAGAACTGGAAGGATTTCTAGCTATACAAACTACATTTGATGATTTGACAGAACAAAAGGATTCAATAGTCCCCGACGAACCTCAGCCTCTCCGCCGATCTGGTAGGGTTCCTCATCCGCCTGAGAGATACTTCGGTTTCTCGATGACAGTGGGAGAGAGGATTGCATCATGAGATGATGACCCAACTAGTTTCGAGTAGGCCATCAAGAGTAGGGATTCTGTAAGAATGGCTGGATGCTTAGCGATCTGAGATGGAATCCATGTACACCAACAAAGTGTAGACTTTGGCTGCTATATCTGAAGGGTTAAATCCCCATCAGGAGCAAGTATATCTTGAGAAGATTACTTGGTGTAGATGGAAAAGTTGAGACTTTCGAAGCTAGACTTGTTAAAGGTCTTCGTCATCGACCAGGCGTGGATAATGATGGAAACATTTTCCAGTGGCTGTGCTTAAGTCCATCCGGATCCTACTTGCCATTGCTACATACCATGACTACGATATCTGGTGGTTGGGTGTCATGACTGCTTTTCTAAATATTGATTTAGAAGAGAGCGTCTATAAGAACACAGCCAGATAGCTTCGTAAACAGTGGGAGCAACGGAAACGTGTGCAAGATGCTTTGTGTGATAAAGCAGGCATCGCGGAGTTGGAACATTTGTTTTGATGTGGTAGTCAAAGAGTTTGACTTCATCAAAATGGTAGATGAACCTTGTATATACAAAAAGGTAGTAGGGAGTATGGTGGTGATCCTCGTATTGTGCGTGGATGACATACTCTTGATAGGAAAAGAGTTTCCTATGCTACGCACGGTCAATCTTCTCTTATCATAAGGATTCTCCAAATAGGATAAAGGTGATACCTCCTAAATCCTGGGATTTGGATCTAAGAGATAGATCTAAATGGATGTTAGGATTCTCACTAGGTGTAGTGAGTTGGTATCAATCAATCCTGGGGAGAATCACTGGACAGCTTCCAGGATGGTAAGGTTGACTGAATGTCAGTCACAGGCATTGTCTTTACCCTCAGTGGAGGGACGGTATGTTGGAAGAGTTCAAAGCTAGATACCGTGGCAAACTAGACGATAAAGGCTAGTGACATCGCTATCAAAGATACTACCAAAGAGGAAGTTTAGGTGTATATTAGTTCATGAGATGAACTAGGTTCCTACCATTGTGAGACAATGGAAGTGTGGTTTTGACCCAGGAACCACGGTCCCATCAGTGACCCAGACATATTCCAAGGCAGTATCACTTGATCATGGAGATAGTTGATCTCCAGGGTGATCGAGGTTAGGAGAGTAGACTCAGAGGACAACACGGCAGATCCACTCACAAAGGCCTTTTCCCAGAGAGAGACTTTTATGGGATGGTTGAGTATGAGATACTACAACCACTGCTACAGATGACCCTAGTGCAAGTGGGAGATTGTTAGTTATATGTATGCCCTAAAGGCCATTGCTGTACATGAGATGTATATTGTAGTGGATGCTAGGACATATATAGGTAGGACTTTCTTGCTCGACATGATAGTACGCTATCTGGTTGCTCTTTATCTTAACATGTATACTTACTGTCTCTCTGTTACATGTTGATAAAGCCCTTAGGATGTGTACTCGACTTGCAGGACTATGATGTAGATCATACTAGTGGGGCCTGGGTAATCCACGGGTACATCCTTCAATGTTCCTAGTCGTGGGAATATCGAGACGCAGCATTGATATTCTAGAGTAGACTAGCGTATATCTTCTCGACCCATGTGATGGGCGATGGATGATCCCATATCCATTGGTGTTTGACATAAGAGATGGTATGCGGGTGCTCAGTGGAGACTGGGTATACTGAACGGACTCGCCGTGAACTCCCAGATGGTATTATACCTCACGTCAGATGGCAGTTCTCTGGTGACACTGGTACAGCTTAGTCTGTTGACCCGAGATCGTCATAGAGTCTTTTGTGTCTCCCACTGTGCTTTGATTTCCACCTTACCACGGCTCTATTGAGTCGTGCAAACAGGTGTTTTTGGGTACAGCCCCGATTCACATGGAGGCAATGAGCGATAGGAGGGGATTCGTCTCTCCCGGTATTGGGGGTTGATGTTGCGCTATGCTCGACTGGCCATAACTGAAATCCCTGGCCAGGGTTGCACTGATTTACTGGTAAGTGTTATCAGTAGTTTCATGCTTGTTATGGACCTTACATCGGCATGACTTATCAAGCTACTGGGGTCTGACGTTTACCACCCCTAGGCGAGATATGCGACATATCAGACGAACAGACCGGACTATGCAGTAAGTGTTACTGATTGGATTCGCAGGAGTGTGAGCAGGCTTGCCTTGTTGATTTTCTGATCGCTCAATACCCGGGTGGCCATTACGTTTAGCAGACCGCTTACGGCTTGTGGGTGATTGATATGATCACCACCTACTGCCGGCATATTGACAAGTCTTTAGAGTCCTACACGAGGTTTTCTAGCTCAAGCCGAAACGAAATAGGAGCGCATATGAGATATGTGCGGACCGAGAATAATACCAGTATGTGATACTGTATTCTATTCTCGCGATTTGTATCATCGGTCGGTTATATGAGATATAGCCGGTTACCGAATCAAGTGTTGATTCGATATATTGATACACAAGATATTAGTCGGTTATATGCGATATGACCGGATCATTAAATCAAGTGTTGATTTAATGATTTAATGTATAATTATATATTTGATATAATTACTTTACATTAACTAGTATTTGTTCACTTAAGATTGACTTTCACACTTTATGTGCACAAGTTGTATATGTGATATATGTTTGTGCACTATTTTGTATCATGATTGATGATACATGCAAACTTGGGTGTGTATATGACTTACACCATATTTAAGATAATGGTTTAGGTTTTTATTTGTTTTAGTAAAACAAAATGGTGCTTTCTTTGTCTTGGATTGAAGCTTCATGAAGTTTTTAAGCATCTTGACAAAGTCCACTCATTTTGTTTTGCATAAGATTTTTATTAACCAAACCATTAACTCAAACTATGGTTTAGTCTCTACAAAGGTTAACTCACCCATGGTTGCATCATGATAGACTTCACTTGATTATTCTTTTTAATTATTCATTATTCTTATTATTTCCTTCTTCTTCTTCTCTTCAAGAAGAAGAAAAGCTTACTAGATTTTTATCAGTGAAGAAATAGAGTGAGAAATCCAAATCCAAAGTAAACCCACTTCCTATTTCATCATCCTCTACTACTTGCCATTTAGTTTAGGGTGTTCTCTTCACAAAGTTCATGACCTTAGTGAAGATGGAGCTTGAGTTTGAGTCTCCTCGACGTAAATCATCTTCGGCCTCGAAGTCAACGAGCTAGCCCGTTCATTTCTCCGAGGAAACCGTCACAAGAGTCCGGGATCTCGATGATGGCAGCGAAGGGACGTCAACCAGGAGCTTTAGAAGTGAAGGACCGGATCTACAAAGGTTGTAATCCCTAATCCTTAGAAGTAAAGTTGTTTACTTGCTATTAGTTTCGCATAATCTCTAGTATACGATCTTGCATAGGGTTGTTCGGACACATAAAAATTTGATTTTGGCATGGTAGATGCCTTGTAGAACCTTGTTAGTGTGCATAGCAAACCAACAACGAGCCCTCCTCTGTTCCGGAACTCCTAAAGTCTCAGAAAAAGGCTCCTCGTCCAAACGGGCTGCGTCCACTGGTGCTGTATAAGTAACACAAGGCTGAGTGCAGACTGTAAGGAACAACTGGGTAGCATGGGTGACAACCTCCTGTCGCTGTGCTCGAATGGCCTCAACCAAAGAACTCATCATCTGGCGCAAGTCCTACATCTCTGCCACAAGCCTATCAATATGATCTATCGAAGGCGGATCCGTCTAGTCCGATGCAACGAGCGTGCCTTCCTGGTCAGTCCTCATCCCACACGAGTCCACTCTGACCTCGGCTCTCGCTGCATCACTCTGAGTCCTCATAGTCATCGGCGGCAAAGGCTAAATGGAAATAGGATCGATAAGAACACGGAAATCGAATCATAAGGATATGTATCATCAAGAAAGGAATTTCAAGCAATATGTACTTAGGTCATTTTAGGCGGAGTACTGCAACGTGAGTATGCTGCAGACATATACGTTACTCTGCTTAGCTACCTACTCCATCATACCAAGGTCATCCTACACTCCGTAAGGAAAAAACCTAGCGCTCTGATACCAACTTTGTCACGACCCGAAATTGGCACGTGACGCCCTAATACTACGCAAAGTCTCCAGGCGTAACGCAATAAAAGAAAGTCAAAACCCAGAAATCTAAACCATCAAAAGAAATAAGAAAGTGATAATAGTATTTTCAAAACCTTTGAAATCACAACCCAAATTCTTTAAAGTCTAACTTTTATTCCTTAAAATTTTGGCAGCACCTCCTTTGTAAAACAAGCCCCCAAATGGGTACAACATAAAATATAAAGTAAAGCATCCCCAACGGGAGCAAATCCACGCCAAAAGGCGGAAAACAACCACCACAACAGATATACGACGCCGTAGCGAAGATAGAGACGATATAAATAAAACTGCATAAAAACCTCCAAGTCACAAAATAATATACAATATCGTCTCTCATCAAGTCTCTAAGTCATACAATATAATGGTAGATGGAGAGTACATGATACAACGAATATACACTAAGCAACATTTGGATAACCGCAAAACCTACGTACGCCAAAACTGCACACTGTCAGGCTAAGCGGTATCCGCAGCAAAGATGATACGATGCATGACAATAGCTCTGCCTCTGACTATCCTGAGGAACACCTGCAAACACTGGGCACAACGGGGGTGAGTTGCCAACTCGTGAATAGTAAATAACATATGCAGGTAATCGCGAGTATGCACGTACAATGTGAATCTAACATAAGCATCAATATCAATGGATGGTCATATGTAATGCACCAGTCATGGAAGGTACACTAATGACATATAGCAGTGCATAAGCAGTAAATGTGGAGTTATGGAATACAACATGTCATTTCCACGGAAATACTAACCTCGTGGTAAGACCACAATCCAACAAGACAGTCCAATTCCCAATTTCCATAAATCAGCCCCCAAATTGCTCTCATATCATGTAAATCTCATATATCCTGAATGTACAATATCAAGTATATCTCGTATATCCCGAATGTACAACATCAAGTAGATCTCGCATATCCCGTTTGTACAATATCAAGTATATCTCGCATATCTCGTGTGTACAACATCAAGTAGATCTCACATATCCCGTATGTACAATATCAAGTATATCTCGCATATCTCGTGTGTACAACATCAAGTAGATCTCACATATCCCGTATGTACAATATCAAGTATATCTCGCATATCTCGTGTGTACAACATCAAGTAGATCTTACATATCCCGTATGTACAATATCAAGTATATTTCGCATATCTCGTATGTTTTCATGAATAAATATGATGATGTCAATACACATATATTAGTGTCCCATTACACTAATATTGGTGTAAGGGCATATATAACAGCATCCTAATCCACTATTATATATACATAGGAATAAAATATCATGAAAACAATGTGTCAAGCATTGACAAGAAAGGCTGATCTATCAGGTGCTGTCTCTATGACTGGCTCCCTGATAGGTACGTATCATACGCTATCCCGAAAGCATGAGTGCCTAGCTCGGACCCTTGCCTCTCGACGTATCTATACGTACATGACTCCCGTCGGTATCCCCATGGTAACCGCCGAGTCATTGGCAATGTCACCGGAAAGTATGGTTCCCCCACTAACACATCTCCTCACTGAGATTCTTACCCCGGGGTACCTCCGGGCCCCACCATGTACCCGCACACGGATCCCTCCTTTTCTTGCGTGGGGTATATATATATCCGAACCGATAAATCTCATGGTGGCTGCTGAAATATCATATAAAGGGAAACCGGGTTTTTCAAATAATGCATAATTTCATGAAACTCCCACGGTCCCTAAATCCAGAAAACATCATGAAAAATCCATATCTCAATGCGAAAATCTATGAATATAATATACGCATCATAAATCTGAAATGCGAGCATATAAAGGAAAAGCCACAATTAACTGTAACAAGTTAATATAATATCATGCGGTTCCTAATCTCTCCAATTCTAAATGACATCAAGTAAAGGTAAACATGTAATTATAACCAGGTATATGTGTTTACCTAAGAGTAATGATGTAATATACCTCCTGGGTATAAGTGAAGTAAATGTGAAAGGTATACCTGTAGCTATATCACGAAGTGTGTATGTACCTACCGCTAATGGTACAATACTCTATAGGTATACATGTAACTAGCATGTAAGTATGTCAAGGCATAAGCATAAAGAAATATGAATCAATGGCTCAATGTTCCTAACCAGACAATATCATTTCTATATGTGGGTTGTGCGTGACATGGCAATTATTGACGGTGTATGTGGCATACAATCAGTGCTCGTGCAACATGAGCCGTCAATAATAGTGCAGTGTCCTAAGGATACTAGTCCAAGCACAAAAATTAACTAACAGTAGGGTGAATGCGCAATTCTAAATATGCGACAAAAGTAACATCTCTAGCCCAGACGCATAACGCCATGCGGGCGATTCCCTTGTAGACGTTAAATCTACTCACCAACGCTCCTGGCTAAGTGAAGCTAACCACTTGTTTCCCCCTTGTAGATGTGTCCGAAGTCCCCGCCTGCGAACCTACCACATTAAAACAATAAAGCAAGTATATATTAATAATAGACCCAAAACACGCACAAGCTATATTTAACCGACTCACCAACACAAAACATACTCTCGAGTGATCGTATTGTGGCTAACGTGCGTAGCGACACGACGAAAACAACTTAAGAGCAAAACCCCACCAAGTGCACGATCCGTGTCGTATAACGTATCGCGCGGACACAAAACACTATATTAAAGGATAACGATCCCAGATTTTTCATACAGCAAACACTAAAAAAGTAAACAGTACCAAACTGTTGGATATAGTGCCCTTAGAGTCAATTATTGGATCACAGGCACGTGATTGCAATGATTGAGGGAGGACCTATAACGGTTGGACAATCTTACTCAAGATGATAGTATGCTATCTGCTTTATCTTTATCATCGTGTACTGCTTCAGGTGACCTTACAAGTCACTATTGCACGTTGATAGAGCCCTTAGGATTCTTGCTTGACGGCCAGCAGTATGATGGCGATCATATACGTGGGAGCTGGGGTCTATAAGCACATCCTTAAAAGGTCCCTAGTCGTGGGAGTTTCAAGACTGGGCATCGATACTCCATTAGTAGACTAGTGTATACAGTCGAGACCCCGACGAGGGGCGGTGGCCGGTATCACAAGCTATTGGTGTTAGTTGGTTCAACTAAGATGTATACAGGTGCTCATTGGGTTATGAGTACACTGGACAGGACTCGCCGGGAATATGCTAGTTGGTATTATACCTGACGTCAGATAGCAGTTCCCTTGTGACATGTGTATAGGTTAGTTCATCGACCTGAGATCGTTATTTGTCTCGTGTGAGTTCCCACTGTGCTTTGATTACTACCCTACCACGGCTCAAAGGAGTCATGCAAACAGGTTTTAGTTGGGTACAGTCCCGAGCCATATAGAGGCAGTGAGCGGATCGGCATGGGTTTCGTCTGTCCCGGTATTAGGGGTGAGGTCGCGCTGTGTCTAGGAGAGCCATTGCACGAAATTCTTGGCCAAGGCAGGAGATTTACTGGTAGGTATTCTAGTAGTATCTCAGGGTGTTCTGGGCTACACTCCGACACGACTTGTACCGCTTTTGGGGGTCTGACTTTTACCAACCCCCTAGGCCCGCCATGGGATGCTCATAGACGAACGGACCGGACTGTACGGATATTGTCACTGACAGGCTCAGTAGGGTGTCAGGATGAGTTCGCTCATCGACCTCCCTTTTGGTCAATACCTGGTAGCTCGTTACGTACGGCTAATACCTCTGACGTGCTAGTGGTTAAATCCACAGCCAAGGTATTGACGAGTCTTTAGAGTCCCCCACATACAGTTTCTCAAGTTTCGGGCGAAACGTTGTAGAGGCTGTATGATATATGGTAGGGTTCGATCTTATACGTGCGGTATTGCACGGATCATGATCGGACGGGTCATACTAGTGGGTTTTGGTTTAAGCCGGATCCTTGTATTAGATTTGTTGGATTACTTTAGTCTCATCGCATTCGCATTCAGTCGGAATGCGGATGTAGGTATGTATATATACAGGTGAGGGGTATCCTTGTGATCCGTCACGAGCTTACTTTAGATGTTGCCGGATCTTTTTTGTTGGACCAAACATTTGGATTAATGTTTGGATGGTGGAAATAATGAGCTAGAATTCATCATGAGATGCATTAAATGTGACATAGACATATATAGTGACTCATGGTCTCTTTTTGTGAAAAATGTCACATTAGTGATTGATTTGTGGATGAAATGAGAGGAGGAGAGAGGAAGGGCAGCCATATGATGGTTGTTAGCTCTTCTATTTTTGATTATCTCACACTCACTCTCTTTCATTCCATCACAAAAGAAAAGAAAAGGAAAAAGAAACTTCTTCTTCTTCTTCTTCCTGTAGCTCTTTATCTCCATCAATGGCAACACCTCTAACCTCCATCCAAACCATTGATGCAAGAGACAAAGTGATCACAAACATTCTCTACAACACCTTGGACACGTCGGCTAGCACACTTCGTGCCCGAGTTGCTTCGGATGAAGCGGGAGCCCGTAAAAAGACTCGTAGATGTGGTGCCCTTTTCCGACGAGGAGATCGAGACTGGAGATGCCACGAGGAGCTTGGGATGGTGGCCAAAGACCGAAGGACACGGATCGATCGGTATAGCATTCTATCCCTTCTCTAGATAGCTAGTTGTAGGTTAATGGTTCGATCCGGGTTTTAAGCATACGATGGCGCTGGTTTTCAAGTTAAGAAAAATTTTCGTTTCTGCATTTTGGCCTCGGAAAGACGGCCGGGGCGCTACCGTAGACTTACATGGTATCAGAGCCACGCTATTAACCTTTACTAGTTTCCTCTAACGTGTTTAGAACTTCGATCGATTGAAACTTTCAAAAACTGCATTTCCAATTTAACAGTTTCTGTCGAATTTTTTTTGTTGTCAAAAATTATTTGGTGTACTGCAGAAAAATAGGAAGGGTTTTTAAAGAGAACTGAGAAAATTTGGTGCGCTGATGTCACTGTAGCGCGGCGGATCCGCGGCCGTACCCACGTTTTGGCCGCGGATCCGCCGCCGTACTGTAGCCACAGTGCACGAAATTTTCTGAGGTGGTCTCTGACTTGGAAATGTGGTTTCCGGTAATTTTTGTTTGGGCCCAGATTTGTCTGAGTACTGGGAATTGTGCTTGGGGCCACTTCGGGAATTTTTGTCGATCGAAAATTTTAAACATGTTAGTTCACAGTATTTACATTATATCTGCGACCGTGAATGTCATTTGATCGGTAAATCCTGTCTAATTGCTATAGCCCTTTTAGACGGATTTGCGAACGTGACATTCACATTGATGTTCTGTGTTGTGCTGTGATGTTGCGGATTTGTCGTGGTGGATAGCCTGGATGCAATGGTAGTACAGTTTGGTTGTATTTGTACATTTGATATTGCGGGGCGAGCGTCGGACATGTGGACTGCTGTCACTGCATGTTTGTATATTATTCTTTTGGGGCACGACCGGGCTGAGGTTGATGTACCCGTTGTATATATATTTTTACTTTCTGTACTAGGATTACCCCGCGGAGGGGTGCACGGGTAGCCGAATTCTAAAGGGCAACGGGCCCGCATCTCATGGCATTGAGACGGAGGGGGCTTTATTCTAGAATTGGCGGGCTATTCGCCGCACTCGTAGGGGGTACAGGTTGACCCAAGGAGGGGTGCTCAAGTTACCGGATTCCGTGAAGTGCTGGGTGGTCCATTCACGTTGTTGAAGGGGGCTGCCTCGCTTCAGGTTTTGGCGGGTAACTTGTCGCGCCCGTAGGGGTCTAGGATTTCATTGCACAGGCTATCCACACGATCAGGGGAACGTCGGGTTTCAGTAGCGGCTCTGTGAAACCCGGGGATCCCAGATTATCTGTATTGTTCGCCTTGAGCGAATATTATATATTGCTATATATACTAGTAGATGTTGTATATGTTTTACGCCCGCGCTAGTCCAGTCCCCGCTCTGTCGTTAGTTAAGTAACCTAACGGGTGATGACGGGACCCAGTGGCGAATGCGGATGACATATACGTACATCATTATTTTCGTTCTTTATTGGTGTGATCAATTGATGGGACTGCGTTGATTCGGATCAATGCAAGCTAAACAAACCAGTTTGATGTTGTTGGAACATTTTTCAAGAAAAAAAGGCTGTTATTGCAAGGACGTGTTCTTTTGTTTTGCACAGTGGTATTCGGTTATGAATATCCAGCACCTCAGTCGACGAGGCAAGGGCTGAGATCCCTTCACCGGGAGTGACCCCTTGGACAGAAGTTTGCGTCAGGGTAATAACTTCACTATAGCCGATTGCCTTTTGCTTTGCATCGTGGTATTCAGTTGGAATATCCCGCACCTCATTCTACGGGGAAAGAGCCGAGATCCCTTCACCGGGAGTGACCTCATTAGCAAAGGTTTTCGTCACTATATTTTTATAAAAAGCTATCTGGTTCCTTCAACGATATCAAGTTCATTACGTTAAAGGTTTTTCGCCAAAAACCATTCGTAGCCCTCCGTCATTTCAGATGGGTAGCACTTAGTATTCATGCTATGTTTGTTGGCCAAAGTCAAGCCATAGTGTATGGTAGCTATTTGTTACTTTTCTGTTGCATAGATAGATGCGTTGGTTTGAGACAGTCGTACTTCCTTGTTGGCCAAAGTCAATGGTAGGTACGGGTGGGTTCAAATCAACCTGGATAATGACGGGTAGAACTTGACATGTGACTTATGATTTGTTGGCCAAAGTCAAGGTTATAAGAGCATGGGGTAAAAATCACTTCGGGAGTTTCTAAAGAAACTGAAACTTGCCAGATATGCGCATACCTTCTGGAGTGTGATAACGTGAGTGGATTCCATCACGTTATCATGCGATGATAGTTGGATCCGGATTTCCACTGATGAGTTGGTTTACTCCTCTGGTGATCCCGACTAATTCTTCTTTCAGGTTTGGAGAAGAATTTGACGATATAGTGGGAGGTTTCCTGATTAGATAAAGTGATAACCATTCTGATCTAGGTTAGAGTGCACGCTGAGTGTTTCTTTTCTCTCTCTCTTTGGCAGCGACCATGACCCGACCCTTGACTATGACTTAGTGACCAAGTTAATCGAATCTTCTTAAAACACTGGCTTTTGGATTGTCAGAGTTGCATACCTCATTGCCACTCCTACTTTTACCCTTTTCTCCAGAACACCCCGTATTACTACGAACATCCACTTCCATTGGATAAAACCATCGTATGGTTATATACGAACTCGAAGGAACTTATTCGAGGATGGTTTCCGGTTCTGGAGAAAATGAATAGGACTATTCAGTTGTCTTTTCTTTTTACCTTCTCTCAGTTTGCGAGTGCTCCTTGGATTAGGGGATAGTACACCTGTTACGCTTATTGGATGATCTTCTTCCAAACCTTAGGCTGGCGCCGAACGGTAGGGAATGAAGAAAGCCGATTAGCCTAAGTGTGGTGTACAAAAGGTATTAAATAAAGACAAATAAAGGGATTAGTAAGAGGGCAAAGTAAATTGCGACTGCTATTCACGACAAAACCAAGTATTTCATCGCCACTCCTATATCACCTTTGTATTTCTCCAGAACACTCTGTATCACTACGAAGATCTACAGTTTATTGGATACTCCATCGTATGGTTATATACGAACGCGAAGGAACTTGTTCCAGTTCGGGGATGGATTCTGGTTCAGGAGAAATAGGAATAAGGTTTTATTCAGTTATCTTTTATCTTTACCTTCTCTAGGGCTGTGAGTGCTCCTAGGATTAGGAGAGTACACCCATTTTTCTTATTGGATAGTCTTCTTCCAAACCATAGGTCGGTGCCGAACGGTAGGGAAGGAAGAAAAACATTTAGCCTAAAGGGGTGTACAGAAGGTAATGACTAAAGACATATAAAGGAATTTGGAGAGATGGCAAAGAAGCATACGGTTATAGTTGTGAATCTGATAATGGAAGATCCGTTACTATGAATACCCGGATACCCTTTCGAAACATTTTCATGTTTCAGTTTCACTGTGTATTGTTAAAAGAAAACTGACTTCCCAATTAGCCCCTACTCCAGGGTATGTATTTACCAGGTTTGATTCTCACATCTGTATGGTTTTACAGATGATGAGTGGGAGTAAGTTATTGGGAATTGGGTGATCATCCTCATTATATCGGGATTCGTTGTAATTGGTGATATTTGAGGAAATCACCTGGGTTGTTTGCTGGACGGCAAATATTTGGTTTTGAATATCCGTTGTTGTGCACCAATTTCAAATTGATATATCTGTACGTTTATTTTTATAAAGTGAGATATAAATTTTTGAAATTATGTCTATGCCATTTACCTTTATCGATGGATGGTTAGGTAAGGAGCATTAAACAGCGGTGTAATTCTTCTTAACCATAAGTACAGTTTTCAACCTACGACACATAGGGAATGAGTTATTAGACTCAGGGGACTTATACAGAGTATTGTATGTTGTCCAGTGTCCATGAGGACAGAAGGGTTGGTACACGTACTATATTCTATTTACTTATTACTTCTCTAGTTCTTTAGACAAGTGTTTCGTAGAAACACAAGATCCGAGTTTTGAGAAGTTATAGGTATAAGAGTAAAGTAGAGAACCAGGTGTTGCAAGTATCAGGATTCTTCAAGGTGATCGAAGATGTAGATACTGGTGTATGGTATTCAGATGATAGTAATGATTAAGAGAACTTGCTTCTGTTTCAGGTTACTCATAATTGGAAGCACTCCTAAGTTGAGTAATGCTGATCGGCCTCTCTCCATTTAGTTGACATGCATTGGAGACAGCTGCATGATTTGAATTTGGTTCTAATTAAATCAGTGCTTCTGTTTCTATATTGGATATAGAATAGTTCATATCTTAACATTGTTAAGGTACGGGGAGTTGTCCGGCTTATGCTTAAAACCAGACTCTAGATAACTCAAGGCACGTTTCTGTAATGGCTGTTTGTGGGTTGACCCGGGCTATGACGAGGGTTGACTTTCTACCATCTGGAAGATCAATAGTGATATTGTTCTTGACTCGCCACAGTTTTAGTAAAATGGATTTTTTCAGAAAACAGTAGTGGGAGTATGGTAGAACTGGAAGTGATTCTAGAACCGCAAACGATTATTGAAAATTTGATAAGAACCTAAAGATTCAATCTGGTTTGACATTCCATTGGCCACTCCACAGATATGGTGGGTAACCTCAGGCACCTGAGAGGTACTCCGGTAGCCTCAAGGACAGCGACAGGGAGGTTCTTGTTTACCAAGACTTGCCATTGCTGTTGTTCCAGACTGTGAGACCCGGCAGGAGGATAAGTATAGCGTCGTTTTGAACTAGCTTTAGAAGTGTACGTGTATATGACTCTGCCAGAGGGTTGTCGTAGTCAGTGGGAGCAGCGGAAGCATAATGGACAAGTAGCTTATGTCTATTTATAGACTAAAGCTGATATAGCAGAGATAGATCATCTATTTCTGACGTGACAGTCATAGGTTTGACTTCATCAGAATAGGGGATGGATCTGTTAAGAAGATAGTAGGGTGTGATGTCCTGGTATTTGGATGACATACACAGAGTAGTAAGTGAAATTCCTATACTACGATCGGTTATACTTTGGTTGTCACACAGTGGTTTCTCCACATAGGACATGGATATTATATCAGATATTCTGGTTACTAGATCTATGGTTTTAGATCTAGATTTGGGTAGTTTCCCAATCTGGGTATTTAGACAGCATTCTAAAGGTATTTTAGAATGGACGACTCCTGGCACGGTAGTGTACCTACAGGTAATAGAGTCACCCTCTCCAAAGGTGTCTTACTGACTAAAGGGGAGAGGGATGTGCATGTTTGGTAGATCACTTGCTTAGGCAATTAAGTCAATCATGAGATGTCAAGTACCACACCATATATTGTTTTTTCACTCGATGCAATAAGTTGATATTAATCCTATCCTGGAGAAACGTTCGGAAGCAGTTTTAGAACATAAGTGGATGTTCTAGGGATATGATAACGGCAGCCTCTTTCCGGGGACGGTTATCATTCCAGGCTTCTAAGGTGACCGGGATGACAGAGTGGCTGTCAGAGTTATAGTTTTCCCTCTGACGAGGGGCAGTATTTTGGACAGGTGGTCCAAGCGGATACTAGGGGAGGTGTGGCGCAGGATACTGATTAAGTTCAGTTGACGATACAGTCTAAGAAGTTTGGATTTGGAGTTCATTTATGAACTAGGTCCCATCAGATATCCAAACATATTCTAAGACAGGCATTACTCATTTCGGGAGATGGCTTTCTCCACGAACTTGAGATAAAGAGAGACATAGAAAGAAACATCAGGGCGGATCCACTCACTGAGGCTATTCCTCGAACACAATAGTTTCGCAAACGGGCTTTGTGAGACTGATTAGTAGAAGAGTTGGGTGTTCGGTATCACACGGGCTGTGAGTATGCGACATCGCAATAATTAGCCTTGAGTGCAAGTGGGAGATTGTTGGATATAGTGCCCTTAGAGTCAATTATTGGATCACAGGCACGTGATTGCAATGATTGAGGGAGGACCTATACCGGTAGGACAGTCTTACTCAAGATGATAGTATGCTATCTGGTTTATCTTTATCATCGTGTACTAGTTCAGGTGACCTTACAGGTCACTATTGCACGTTGATAGAGCCCTTAGGATTCTTTCTTGACAGCCAGCAGTATGATGGCGTTCATATATGTGGGAGCTGGGGTCTATAAGCACATCCTTAAAAGGTCCCTAGTCGTGGGAGTTTCGAGACTGGGCATCGATACTCCATTAGTAGACTAGTGTATACAGTCGAGACCCTGACGAGGGGCGGTGGCCGGTCTCACAAGCCATTGGTGTCAGTTGGTTCACCTAAGATGTATACAGGTGCTCATTGGGTTATGAGTACACCGGACATGACTCGCCGGGAACATGCTAGTTGGTATTATACCTGACGTCAGATAGCAGTTCCCTGGTGACATGTGTATAGGTTAGTTCATCGACCTGAGATCGTCATTTGTCTCGTGTGAGTTCCCACTGTGCTTTGATTACTACCCTATCACGGCTCAAAGGAGTCATGCAAACAGGTTTTAGTTGGGTACAGTCCCGAGCCACATGGAGGCAGTGAGCGGATCGGCAGGGGTTTCGTCTCTCCCAGTATTGGGGGTGAGGTCGCGCTTTGTCTAGGAGAGCCATTACACGAAGTCCTTGGCCAAGGCAGGAGATTTACTGGTAGGTATTCCAGTAGTATCTCAGGGTGTTCTGGGCTACACTCCGACATGACTTGTACCGCTTTTCGGGGTCTGACTTTTACCAACCCCCTAGGCCCGCCATGCGATGCTCATAGACAAACGGACCGGACTGTACGGATATTGTCACTGACAGGCTCAGTAGGGTGTCAGGATGAGTTCGCTCATCGACCTCCCTTTTGGTCAATACCTGGTAGCTCGTTACGTACGGCTAATACCTCTGACGTGCTAGCGGTTAAATCCACAGCTAAGGTATTGACGAGTCTTTACAGTCCCCCACAGACAATTTCTCAAGTTTCGGGCGAAACGTTGTAGAGGCCGTAAGATATATGGCAGGGTTCGATCTTATACGTGCTGTATTGCACGGATCATGATCGGATGGATCATACTAGTGGGCTTTGGTTTAAGCCGGATCCTAGTATTAGATTTGTTGGATTACTTTAGTCTCATCGCATTCGCATTCAGTCGGAATGCGAATGTAGGTATGTATATATACAGGTGAGGGGTATCCTTGTGATCCGTTATGAGTTTACTTTAGATGTTGCCGGATCTTTTTTGTTGGACCAAACATTTGGATTAATGTTTGGATGGTGGAAATAATGAGCTAGAATTCATCATGAAATGCATTAAATGTGACATAGACATATATAGTGACTCATGGTCTCTTTTTTGTGAAAAATGTCACATTAGTGATTGATTTGTGGATGAAATGAGAGGAGGAGAGAGGAAGGGCAGCCATATGATAGTTGTTAGCTCTTGTATTTTTGATTATCTCACACTCACTCTCTCTCATTCCATCTCAAAAGAAAAGAAAAGGAAAAAGAAACCTCTTCTTCTTCTTCCTCTAGCTCTTTATCTCCATCAATGGCAACACCTTTAACCTCCATCCAAACCATGGATGCAAGAGACAAAGTGATCACAAACATTCTCTACAACACCTTGGACACGTCGGCTAGCACACTTCGTGCCCGAGTTGCTTCGGATGAAGCGGGAGCCCGTAAAAAGACTCGTAGATGTGGTGCCCTTTTCCGACGAGAAGATCAAGACCGGAGATACCGTGAGGAGCATGGGATGGTGGCCAAAGACCGAAGGACACGGATCGATCGGTATAGCATTCTATCCCTTCTCTAGACAGCTAGTTGTAGGTTAATGGTTCGATCCGGATTTTAAGCATACGATAGCGCCGGTTTTCAAGTTAAGAAAAATTTTCATTTCCGCATTTTGGCCTCGGAAAGACGGCCGGGGTGCTACCGTAGACTTACACAAATACCCCTAACCAAAAGCAGACAACTACACACAAAAACCAAACCCTAACACTTCCCTACAAAGCCGGCGTTGCTGGAAATCGTCAAAGGGGTCGCCGGCCCCGGCCGGTGGGGTGGTCCTCATGTCTCAGGTGGTGCTCCAGGGTCACTAGTACATCACTACAATTTTGTTTAATTTTTCTGTACGAAATCCAGGTCATAGCAGTTCACAGAGGTTCAAAAAGGACACTAAAAACACAATAATGCACATATCGATATCTAACGTGTTCTAAACAATAACCAACGAGCTACCCATCATAAAAACTCATAAATAACAGATTAGGGATTATACCTAACAACACTTGCTCACAAGATCCATGTTTTCCTAGCTCCAAGTGATCCAAGATGTTAAATCAAGAAGTGGGGTATTTTTGTGATTTGTTTGGGAATTCTGGAGATTTAAAATGCTTTGGAATGATGCAAAGAGGGAAAGAATTGATCAAGGGCAGAATGGGGGAGGAAGAATCTCGGCCAAGGGAGAAAGGGGAGGGTTTGTGTAGGGTTTTCTAGTTCATTCTAACAATAAATGCACATAAATGCATTCACACACACATGCATGCACATGCCACCTCATTCATTTCATTTCCTTTTCTTTAAAACTTAATTCAAGTCAACACAAAAGATCTAGATAAATGAGAAGGGTTTGTTAACTCACACTTGTTTTGTTGAGAAGAAGACTTAAGATAAAATTTTCCAAAATGTGAATACCGTATTAAAATAATATTAAAATTGGGAAAAATTCTAATTGAACCAAAACGTCCCATATACCCCCAAAGCTTGCGCACTAGCTTTATTTTAGCTAAAATAGGTGATGGTAAGCCAATATGGTCGTTTGATCACAGTCGGTTTAAAACGGAAAATACCGACAATTTTACCCAAAAACGGAAAAATTCACATAACGATTTTCTAAAACGTTACAATTGGGTAATGGGGTCTCGAGTCTTGGTCGTGGGGTCTCTGGGGTTGTTTGTAGTCTCGTGGAACTTGCAACTTTCACTAATTATTTGTGTAGCAAAATCCGGGATCACTTAGTTAATTTTTAGTGTTTCGGCAACGTGCGATACGATTAATCCAACGTAGTTTAATCGTTACTGGTAGCTTGTGTAAGTGCACGGCGGCGCCCCGGCCGTCAATCCGACGGCCAAAAGCGGAAACGGTGATAAACTTTAATTTTTGCGGACTTAGCAAACCGGCACCACCGCGCACTAAACACCCGGATCGTAACCATTAACAAGTCTAAGCTAACTACAAGATGGGGAAGAGAGATATACCGACTGATCCAGGTTCTCCGGTCTTCTCGTCGTCGTCCCGATCTCCTGCGGAATGCTCCGGTCTCCTCCTCGTCGCCGGAAGTGCACCACATCGCCTACTTCTTTTACGGGCTCCCACCTCAATGCCGAGGCAACTCTGGCACGAAGCCGGCTACTCGACGTGCCCAAGATTTACTGTAGAATATCTAGAGAAGAAGTCTCATTTGGGGTTTATAAGGTTGCCATTTGTGGAGGAATTTTGCACAAGAATATTCATGGATGCTTGAAAGAATAATGGAGCATGCCATGGGAAAAAGGAGCTCGGCCAATACATTGTGCTTGCTGGAAAATGAAGCAAAGCCACTAGCAAAGGAATGTGGTGGAAGTCCAATAAAAAACCCTTCACAGCAAAACACAAAATGGGGGGGGGGGGGGTCCACCAATTAATCATGAAAGAAAAATCCACACACAAATTAAAACCTCAATCCCATCCCAAACAGTGGCCGGCCCATGCATTATAGAATGGAGAGAGGGAGGAAAAATGTGATGATAAAAACAATGATCACAAGAAAAACCACACTCCATCAACTACCACCAACCTCATCATCAACAACCATGATGATATACAAAGTCAAGCAATCATGAGTTTATGAAGTCAAATGATGGGACAAGCATCATGACATGATAAAATGCAAAGACCCCCTCCACAAATGCTTATTTGCAACAATGCAAATAAGCCCTCCTCCACCAAACTTCGGCCAATGAACGGAACAATGGAAATTGGCCGAAACGAAAAGCAAACTGGCAACTCCAGAAAACTGGTCCCGTAATAAATTACAGGAAAACCCCGATACTGTGCATACACACCCGCATTTGTATTTCGACCGAAATACAAATGCAATGAGACAAAATCTACACTGTACTATACTAGGATCCGGCTTATACCAAAACCGGCTAGTAATATTTGTTCGATCCTGATCCGTGCAATACCGCACGTATCTGATCGAACCCTGCCATATAACCATACGGCCTATAGTACAAACTGTCCGATCCTGATCCATGCAATACCGCACGTATCTGATCGGACCTTGCCATATCTCCATACGGCCTCTACAACCTTTCGCCCGAAAGCTGAGTAACAGAATGTGGGGGACTCTAAAGACTCGTCAACACCTCGGTTGTGGATTTAACCACTAGCACGTCAGAGGTATAAGCCAATACGTAACGGGCTACCAAGTATTGACTAAAAGGGACGTCTGTGAGTGAACTCAGCCTGACAACCCTACTGAGCCTGTCAGTGACAATATCCGTACAGTCCGGTCCGTTCGTCTATGAGTATCGCATGGCGGGCCTAGGGGGTTGGTAAAAGTCAGACCCCCAAAAGCGGTACAAGTCGTGTCGGAGTGTAGCCCAGAACACCCTGAGATACTACTGGAATACCTACCAGTAAATCTCCTTGCCTTGGCCAAGGACTTTGTGTAATGGCTCTCCTAGACACAGCACGACCTCACCCCCAATACCGGGAGAGACGAACCCCTGAAGATACGCTCACTGCCTCCATGTGGCTCGGGACTGTACCCAACTAAAACCTGTTTGCACGACTCCTTTGAGCCGTGGTAGGGTAGTAATCAAAGTACAGTGGGAACTCACACGAGACAAATGACGATCCCCAGGTCGATGAACTAACCTGCACACATGTCACCAGGGAACTGCCATCTGACGTCTGGTATATGACCAACTAGCATGTTCCCGGCGAGTCCTGTCCGGTGTACTCATAACCCAATGAGCACCTGTATACATCTTAGGTGATCCAACTGACACCAGTGGCTTGTGAGACCGGCCACCGCCCCTCGTCGGGGTCTCGACTGTATACACTAGTCTACTAATGGAGTATCGATGCCCAGTCTCGAAACTCCCACGACTAGGGACCTTTTAAGGATAAGCTTATAGACCCCAGCTCCCACTTATATGATCGCCCTCATACTGCTGGTGGTCAAGCAAGAATCCTAGGGGCTCTATCAACGTGTAATAGCGACGTGTCAGGTCACCTAAAGCAGTACACGATGATAAAGGTAAGCCGGATAGCATACTATCATCTCGAGTAAGACTGTCCTACCGGGATAGGTCCTCCCTCAATCATTACAATCACGTACCTGTGACCTAATAATTGACTCTGAGGGCACTATCTCCAACAATCTCCCACTTGCACTCAAGGCTAATTATTGCGATGTCGCATACTCACAGCCCGTGTGATACCGAACATCCAACTCCTCTACTAGTCAGTCTCACAAAGCTCGTTTGCGGAACTATTGCGTTCGAGGAATAGCCTCAGTGAGTGGATCCGCTCAGTTGTTTCTTTCTATGTCTCTCTATATCTCAAGTTCGCGGAGAAAGCCATCTCCCGAAAAGAGCAATACCTGTCTCAGAATATGTCTGGATGTCTGATGGGACCTAGCTCATAAATGAACTCCAAATCCAAACTTCTTAGACTGTATCGTCAACTGAACTTAATCAGTATCCTGCGCGCCATGCCTCCCTCAGTATTGCCTTGGACCACCTGTCCAAAATACTGCCCCTCATCAGAAGGAAAACTATAACTCTGACAACCTCCTTGTCGTCCATGTCACCTTGGAAGCCTGGAATGATAACTGTCTCCTGAATGAGGCTGTCGTTATCATCTCCCTAGAACATCCACTTATGTTCTAAAACTGCTTCCAACTGTTTCTCCAGGATTGGATTAATGTCAGCTTATTGCATCTAGTGCAAGAACAATATCTGGTGTGGTACTTGACATCTCATGATTGACTCAATTGCCTAAGCAAGTGATCTGCCAATCATGCACATCCCTCTCCCCTTTAGTCTGTAAGACACCTTTAGAGAGGGTGACTCCATTACCTGCAGGTACACTACCGTGCCAGGAGTCGTCCATCCTAAATACTCTTAGAATGCTGTCAGGTACCCTGATTGGGAAACCACCCAAATCTAGATCTAATACCATAGATCCAGTAACCAGTATGTCTGATATAATGTCCAAGTCCTGTGTGGAGAAACAACTGTGTGACGACCAAAGTATAACCGATCGTAGTGTAGGAGTTTCTTTTCCTACTCTGTGTATATCATCCAAATACCAGTATATCACACCCTACTACCTTCTCAACAGATCCATCCCCTATTCTGATGAAGTCAAACCCATGACTGTCACGTCAGAAATAGATGATCTATCTCCGCTACATCTGCTCTAGTCTATAAATAGACATAAGCAACCTGTCCACCAATGCTTCCGCTGCTCCCACTGACTACGACAACCCTCTGGCAGAGTCATATAGACGTACACTTCTAAAACTAGTTTAGAACGACGCTATACTCATCCTCCTGCCGGGTCTCGCAGCCTGGAACAACAGCAATGGTAATTGTGGGTAAACAAGAACTTCCCTGTCACCGTCCTTGAGGCTACCGTAGTACCTCTCGGGTGCCTGAAGTTACCCACCTTATCTGCGGAGTGGCCAATGGAATGTCAATCCAGATTGAATCTTTAGGTTCCTTATCAAATCTTCAGTAATCGTTTGTGGTTCTGGAATCACTTCCAGTTCTACCATACTCCCACTACTGTTTTTCTGAAAAAATCCATTTTTATTAAAACTGTGGCGAGTCTAGAACAATATTGCTATTGTTCATCCAGATGGTAGAAAATCAACCCGCGTCATAGCCTGGGTCAACCCACAAACAGCCATTACAGAAACGTGCCTTGAGTTGTCCAGTGTCTGGTTTTAAGCATAAGCCGGACAACTCCCCGTACCTTAACATCGTTAAGATATGAACTGTTCTATATCCCATATAGGACCAGAGGCACTGATTTAATTGAACCAGATTCAAATCATGCAACTGTCTCCAGTGCATGTCAACTAAATGGAAGGAGGCCGATCAGCGTTACTCAACTTAGGAATGCTTCCATTTATGAGTAACCTGAAAGAGAAGCAATTTCTCTTAATCACTACTATCAACTGAATACCATACACAAGTATCTACATCTTCGATCACCTTGAAGAATCCCGATACTTGCAACACTTGGTTCTATACTTTATTCAAATACCAATAACTTCTCAAAATTCGGACCCTGTGTTTCCACGAAACACTTGTCTAAATACTAGAGAAGTCATAAGTAAACCGAATATAGTATGAGAACCAAACCCTCTGTCCTAATGGACACTGGACAACATACAATACACTGTATAAGTCCCTTGAGTCTGACAACTCATTCCCTGTGTGTTGTAGGTTGAAAACTGTACCTTTGGTTATGAAGAATTACACCGCTGTTTAATGCTCCTTACCTAACCATCCGCTGATATAGGTAAATGTCATAGACATAATTTCAAAAAGGTATATCTCACTCTATGAAAAATAGACGTACAGATACATCGATTTGAAATTGGTGCATAACGGCGGATATTTAAAACCAAATACTTGCCGTCCGGCAAATAACCCAGGTGACTTCCTCAAATATCACCGATTACAACGAATCCCGATATAATGAGGACAATCATCTAATTCCCAATAGCTTACTCCCACTCATCATCTGTAAAACCATACAGATGTGAGAATTATACTTGGTAAATACATACCCTGGAGCAAGTGTCTAATCGGGAAATCAGTTTTCCTTTAACTGTACACAGTGAAACTGAAACATTGAAATGTTTCGATAGGGTATCCTGGTATTCCTGGTAATGCCTCTTCCAGATTCACGATTGTAACCGTATAATTCTTTGCCACCTCTCCAAATCCCTTCATATGTCTTTAGTCATTACCTTCTGCACACCCCTTTAGGCCAAATGGTTTTCTTCCTTCCCTACCGTTCGGCACCAGCCTATGGTTTGGAAGAAGACTATCCAATAAGCATAATGGGTGTACTGTCCTAATCCTAGGAACACTCGCAATGAGAGAAGGTGAAGATAAAAGACAACCGAATAAACCTTATTCCTATTTCTCCTGAACCATAATCCATCCCCGAACTGGAACAAGTTCCTTTCGAGTTCGTATATAACCATACGATGGAGTATCCAATAAACTGTGGATCTTCGTAGTGATACGGAGTGTCCTGGAGAAATACAAAGGTGATTTAGGATTGGCGAAGAGATACTTGGTTTGGTCGTGAATAGCAGTCGCAACTTACTTTGCCCTCTTACTTATCCCTTGCTTTGTCTTAACTTAATACCTTCTGTACACCATCGTTATGCTAATTGGTTTTCTTCATTCCCTACCGGTCGGCACCAGCCTAAGGTTTGGAAGAAGACAATCCAATTTGCGTAATAGGTGTACTACCCCTAAACCAAGGAGTACTCGTAACCTGAGAGAGGGTAAAAGGAAAAGACAACTGAATAATCCTATCCGTTTTCTCCAGAACCTGAAACCATCCTCGAATAATTCCTTCGAGTTCGTATCTAACCATACGATGGTTTTGTCCAATGGAAGTGGACGTTCGTAGTAATACGGGGTGTCCTGGAGAAAAGGGTAAAAGTAGGAGTGGCAATGAGGTTTGCAACTCTGACAATCCAAAAGCCAGTGTTAAAGAAGGTTCGGTCAACTTGGTCACTGAGTCATAGTCTTAGGGTCGGGTCAAAGGTTGCTGCCAAAGAGAGAGAGAAAAGAAACACTCAGCGTGCACTCTACCCTAGATCAGAATGGTTACCAATTTATCTAATCTGGAAACCTCCCACTGTACCTCAAATTCTCCTCCAAACCTGAAAGAAGAATTAGTCGGGGTCACCCGAGGAGTAAACTAACTCATCAGTGGGAATCGGGATCCAACTATCATCGCATGATAACGTGACGGAATCCGCTCACGTCATCACACTCCAGAAGGTATGCGCATATCTGGCAAGTTTCAGTTCTTTTGAAACTCCCGATGTGATTTCTGCCCCATGCTCTTATGACCTTGACTTTGGCCAACAAATCATAAGTCACATGTCAAGTTCTACCCGTCATTCTCCAGGTTGATTCGAATCCACCCGCACAAGCCCTTGACTTTGGCCAACAAGGCTATACGACTGTTCCAAACCAACGCATCTATCTATGCTGCATATGAATAACCAACAGCTACCAAACACTGTGCCTTGACTTTGGCCAACAAACACAGCTTGAATACTATTGACTACCCATATGAAACGACGGAGGGCTACGAATGGTTTCTGGCGAAAACCTTTAACGTAAAGAACTTGATATCGTTGAAGGAACTGATAGCTTTTTGAAAATATAGTGACGAAAACCTTCGCTAAAGAGGTCACTCCCGGTGAAGGGATCTCGGCTCTTTTCCCGTAGAATGGGGTGCAGGATATTCCAACTGAATACCGCGATGCAAAGCAAAAGTAATCGGCTATAGTGAAGTTAACGCCCTGACGCAAACCTTTTGTCCAAGGGGTCACTCCCGGTGAAGGGATCTCGGCCCTTGCCTCGTCGACTGAGGAGCAGGATATTCCAACTGAATATCATGATGCAAAACAAAAGAGAACGTCCTTGCAATAACAGCTTTTTGAAAAAGTGTTCCAACAACATCAGATTAGGTTTGTTTTTAAACTTGCATTGATCCGAATCAATGCAGTCCCATCAATTGATCACACCAAAAAGAACGAAAATATACTGATGTACGTATATGCCATCCGCATTCGCCACTGGGTCCCGTCATTACCCGTTAGGTTAGCTTACTAACGACAGAGCGGGGACTGGACTAGCGCGGATGCAAAACATATACAACATCTACTAATATATATACCAATATATTATATTCGCTCAAGGCGTGAATAAAATGCAACATCACAGAAATGTACAGCATCACAGAAACAATACAGATATCTGGGATCCCCGGGTTTCACAGAGCCGCTGAAACCCGACGTTCCCCTGGTCGTGTGGATAGCCTGTGCAATGAAAACCTAGACCCCTACGGGCGCGGCAAGTTACCCGCCAAAACCTGAAGCGAGACAGCCCCCTTCAGCAACGTGAATGGACCACCCAGCACTTCACGGAATCCGGTAACTTGGGCACCCCTCCTGGGTCAACCTGTACCCCTACGAGTGCGGCGAATAGCCCGCCAATCCTAGAGTGAAGCCCCTTCCGTCTAATGCCATGAGATGCGGGCTTGTTGCCCTCCAGAATCCGACTATCCGTGCACCCCTCCGCGGGGTAATCCTAGTACAGAAAGTAAAATATACATACAACGGGTACATCGACCGCAACCAGGTCGTGCCCCAAAATAATAATACAAACAGGCAGTGACGGCAGTCCACATGTCGGACGCTCGCCCCGCAATATCAAATGTACATAATACAACCGCACTGTACTAGCATTGCATCCAGGCTATCCCCCACGACCGATCCGCAACATCACAGCAAAAACAGAACATCAACGTGAAAGTCACGTTCGCAAATCCGTCTAACCGGGCTATAGCAGTTAGACCGGATTTACCGATCGAGTGACATTCACGGTCGCAGATATAATGTAAATACTGTGAAATATGTGTTTAAAATTTTCGATCAATCAAATTTTAACAAGTGGGCCCCCAATCAAAACTGTAGCACTCACAGAAATTATGGGCCTAAATTTAACATTCCAAAACCCCTAAAATCATCCCAGAAGCCCACTGTAAAAAACTGACCCACTGTATCCTCCATACTGCGGCGGAACCGCGGCAACAAGCAGGGTTTTGCCGCGGTTCCGCTCTCCCCTGAGAAGATCAGTGTGTCGACTTTTTCCAGAACTCTTAGAATTTCATATAGATCAATTTTATGCAACCTGAAAAATTTTTGGACACTAAAAATTTCCAACAGAAAACTAATGTGATCAAAATACGGGTTTTGGAACTTTTTGATCGATCGGAAATGCAAACACATTACACAAAGCTAGACTAAGTTAATGGCGAGGCTCTGATACCAATATAAGTGCACGGCGGCGTCCCGGCCGTCAATCCGACGGCCAAAAGCGGAAACGGTGATAAACTTTAATTTTTGCGGACTTAGCAAACCGGCACCACCGCGCACTAAACACCCGGATCGTAACCATTAACAAGTCTAAGCTAACTACAAGATGGGGAAGAGAGATATACCGACTGATCCAGGTTCTCCGGTCTTCTCGTCGTCGTCCCGATCTCCTGCGGAATGCTCCGGTCTCCTCCTCGTCGCCGGAAGTGCACCACATCGCCTACTTCTTTTATGGGCTCCCACCTCAATGCCGAGGCAACTCGGGCACGAAGCCGGCTACTCGACGTGCCCAAGATTTGCTGTAGAATATCTAGAGAAGAAGTCTCATTTGGGGTTTATAAGGTTGCCATTTGTGGAGGAATTTTGCACAAGAATATTCATGGATGCTTGAAAGAATAATGGAGCATGCCATGGGAAAAAGGAGCTCGGCCAATACATTGTGCTTGCTGGAAAATGAAGCAAAGCCACTAGCAAAGGAATGTGGTGGAAGTCCAATAAAAAACCCTTCACAGCAAAACACAAAATGGGGGGGGGGTCCACCAATTAATCATGAAAGAAAAATCCACACACAAATTAAAACCTCAATCCCATCCCAAACAGTGGCCGGCCCATGCATTATAGAATGGAGAGAGGGAGGAAAAATGTGATGATAAAAACAATGATCACAAGAAAAAGCACACTCCATCAACTACCACCAACCTCATCATCAACAACCATGATGATATACAAAGTCAAGCAATCATGAGTTTATGAAGTCAAATGATGGGACAAGCATCATGACATGATAAAATGCAAAGACCCCCTCCACAAATGCTTATTTGCAACAATGCAAATAAGCCCTCCTCCACCAAACTTCGGCCAATGAACGGAACAATGGAAATTGGCCGAAACGAAAAGCAAACTGGCAACTCCAGAAAACTGGTCCCGTAATAAATTACAGGAAAACCCCGATACTGTGCATACACACCCGCATTTGTATTTCGACCGAAATACAAATGCAATGAGACAAAATCTACACTGTACTATACTAGGATCCGGCTTATACCAAAACCGGCTAGTAATATCTGTTCGATCCTGATCCGTGCAATACCGCACGTATCTGATCGAACCCTGCCATATAACCATACGGCCTATAGTACAAACTGTCCGATTCTGATCCGTGCAATACCGCACGTATCTGATCGGACCTTGCCATATCTCCATACGGCCTCTACAACCTTTCGCCCGAAAGCTGAGTAACAGAATGTGGGGGACTCTAAAGACTCGTCAACACCTCGGTTGTGGATTTAACCACTAGCACGTCAGAGGTATAAGCCAATACGTAACGGGCTACCAAGTATTGACTAAAAGGGACGTCTGTGAGTGAACTCAGCCTGACAACCCTACTGAGCCTGTCAGTGACAATATCCGTACAGTCCGGTCCGTTCGTCTATGAGTATCGCATGGCGGGCCTAAGGGGTTGGTAAAAGTCAGACCCCCAAAAGCGGTACAAGTCGTGTCGGAGTGTAGCCCAGAACACCCTGAGATACTACTGGAATACCTACCAGTAAATCTCCTTGCCTTGGCCAAGGACTTTATGTAATGGCTCTCCTAGACACAGCACGACCTCACCCCCAATACCGGGAGAGACGAACCCCTGAAGATACGCTCACTGCCTCCATGTGGCTCGGGACTGTACCCAACTAAAACCTGTTTGCACGACTCCTTTGAGCCGTGGTAGGGTAGTAATCAAAGTACAGTGGGAACTCACACGAGACAAATGACGATCCCCAGGTCGATGAACTAACCTGCACACATGTCACCAGGGAACTGCCATCTGACGTCTGGTATATGACCAACTAGCATGTTCCCGGCGAGTCCTGTCCGGTGTACTCATAACCCAATGAGCACCTGTATACATCTTAGGTGATCCAACTGACACCAGTGGCTTGTGAGACCGGCCACCGCCCCTCGTCGGGGTCTCGACTGTATACACTAGTCTACTAATGGAGTATCGATGCCCAGTCTCGAAACTCCCACGAATAGGGACCTTTTAAGGATAAGCTTATAGACCCCAGCTCCCACTTATATGATCGCCCTCATACTGCTGGTGGTCAAGCAAGAATCCTAGGGGCTCTATCAACGTGTAATAGCGACGTGTCAGGTCACCTAAAGCAGTACACGATGATAAAGGTAAGCCAGATAGCATACTATCATCTCGAGTAAGACTGTCCTACCGGGATAGGTCCTCCCTCAATCATTACAATCACGTACCTGTGACCTAATAATTGACTCTGAGGGCACTATCTCCAACAATCTCCCACTTGCACTCAAGGCTAATTATTGCGATGTCGCATACTCACAGCCCGTGTGATACCGAACATCCAACTCCTCTACTAGTCAGTCTCACAAAGCTCGTTTGCGGAACTATTGCGTTCGAGGAATAGCCTCAGTGAGTGGATCCGCTTAGTTGTTTCTTTCTATGTCTCTCTATATCTCAAGTTCGCGGAGAAAGCCATCTCCCGAAAAGAGCAATACCTGTCTCAGAATATGTCTGGATGTCTGATGGGACCTAGCTCATAAATGAACTCCAAATCCAAACTTCTTAGACTGTATCGTCAACTGAACTTAATCAGTATCCTGCGCGCCATGCCTCCCTCAGTATTGCCTTGGACCACCTGTCCAAAATACTGCCCCTCATCAGAAGGAAAACTATAACTCTGACAACCTCCTTGTCGTCCATGTCACCTTGGAAGCCTGGAATGATAACTGTCTCCTGAATGAGGCTGTCGTTATCATCTCCCTAGAACATCCACTTATGTTCTAAAACTGCTTCCAACTGTTTCTCCAGGATTGGATTAATGTCAGCTTATTGCATCTAGTGCAAGAACAATATCTGGTGTGGTACTTGACATCTCATGATTGACTCAATTGCCTAAGCAAGTGATCTGCCAATCATGCACATCCCTCTCCCCTTTAGTCTGTAAGACACCTTTAGAGAGGGTGACTCCATTACCTGCAGGTACACTACCGTGCCAGGAGTCGTCCATCCTAAATACTCTTAGAATGCTGTTAGGTACCCTGATTGGGAAACCACCCAAATCTAGATCTAATACCATAGATCCAGTAACCAGTATGTCTGATATAATGTCCAAGTCCTGTGTGGAGAAACAACTGTGTGACGACCAAAGTATAACCGATCGTAGTGTAGGAGTTTCTTTTCCTACTCTGTGTATATCATCCAAATACCAGGATATCACACCCTACTACCTTCTCAACAGATCCATCCCCTATTCTGATGAAGTCAAACCCATGACTGTCACGTCAGAAATAGATGATCTATCTCTGCTACATCTGCTCTAGTCTATAAATAGACATAAGCAACCTGTCCACCAATGCTTCCGCTGCTCCCACTGACTACGACAACCCTCTGGCAGAGTCATATAGACGTACACTTCTAAAACTAGTTTAGAACGACGCTATACTCATCCTCCCGCCGGGTCTCGCAGCCTGGAACAACAGCAATGGTAATTGTGGGTAAACAAGAACTTCCCTGTCACCGTCCTTGAGGCTACCGTAGTACCTCTCGGGTGCCTGAAGTTACCCACCTTATCTGCGGAGTGGCCAATGGAATGTCAATCCAGATTGAATCTTTAGGTTCCTTATCAAATCTTCAGTAATCGTTTGTGGTTCTGGAATCACTTCCAGTTCTACCATACTCCCACTACTGTTTTTCTGAAAAACTCCATTTTTATTAAAACTGTGGCGAGTCTAGAACAATATTGCTATTGTTCATCCAGATGGTAGAAAATCAACCCGCGTCATAGCCTGGGTCAACCCACAAACAGCCATTACAGAAACGTGCCTTGAGTTGTCCAGTGTCTGGTTTTAAGCATAAGCCGGACAACTCCCCGTACCTTAACATCGTTAAGATATGAACTGTTCTATATCCCATATAGGACCAGAGGCACTGATTTAATTGAACCAGATTCAAATCATGCAACTGTCTCCAGTGCATGTCAACTAAATGGAAGGAGGCCGATCAGCGTTACTCAACTTAGGAATGCTTCCATTTATGAGTAACCTGAAAGAGAAGCAATTTCTCTTAATCACTACTATCAACTGAATACCATACACAAGTATCTACATCTTCGATCACCTTGAAGAATCCCGATACTTGCAACACTTGGTTCTATACTTTATTCAAATACCAATAACTTCTCAAAATTCGGACCCTGTGTTTCCACGAAACACTTGTCTAAATACTAGAGAAGTCATAAGTAAACCGAATATAGTATGAGAACCAAACCCTCTGTCCTAATGGACACTGGACAACATACAATACACTGTATAAGTCCCTTGAGTCTGACAACTCATTCCCTGTGTGTTGTAGGTTGAAAACTGTACCTTTGGTTATGAAGAATTACACCGCTGTTTAATGCTCCTTACCTAACCATCCGCTGATATAGGTAAATGTCATAGACATAATTTCAAAAAGGTATATCTCACTCTATGAAAAATAGACGTACAGATACATCGATTTGAAATTGGTGCATAACGGCGGATATTCAAAACCAAATACTTGCCGTCCGGCAAATAACCTAGGTGACTTCCTCAAATATCACCGATTACAACGAATCCCGATATAATGAGGACAATCATCTAATTCCCAATAGCTTACTCCCACTCATCATCTGTAAAACCATACAGATGTGAGAATCATACTTGGTAAATACATACCCTGGAGCAAGTGTCTAATCGGGAAATCAGTTTTCCTTTAACTGTACACAGTGAAACTGAAACATTGAAATGTTTCGATGGGGTATCCTTGTATTCCTGGTAATGTCTCTTCCAGATTCACGATTGTAACCGTATAATTCTTTGTCACCTCTCCAAATCCCTTCATATGTCTTTAGTCATTACCTTCTGCACACCCCTTTAGGCCAAATGGTTTTCTTCCTTCCCTACCGTTCGGCACCAGCCTATGGTTTGGAAGAAGACTATCCAATAAGCATAATGGGTGTACTGTCCTAATCCTAGGAACACTCGCAATGAGAGAAGGTGAAGATAAAAGACAACCGAATAAACCTTATTCCTATTTCTCCTGAACCATAATCCATCCCCGAACTGGAACAAGTTCCTTTCGAGTTCGTATATAACCATACGATGGAGTATCCAATAAACTGTGGATCTTCGTAGTGATACGGAGTGTCCTGGAGAAATACAAAGGTGATTTAGGATTGGCGAAGAGATACTTGGTTTGGTCGTGAATAGCAGTCGCAACTTACTTTGCCCTCTTACTTATCCCTTGCTTTGTCTTAACTTAATACCTTCTGTACACCATCGTTATGCTAATTGGTTTTCTTCATTCCCTACCGGTCGGCACCAGCCTAAGGTTTGGAAGAAGACAATCCAATTTGCGTAATAGGTGTACTACCCCTAAACCAAGGAGTACTCGTAACCTGAGAGAGGGTAAAAGGAAAAGACAACTGAATAATCCTATCCGTTTTCTCCAGAACCTGAAACCATCCTCGAATAATTCCTTCGAGTTCGTATCTAACCATACGATGGTTTTGTCCAATGGAAGTGGACGTTCGTAGTAATACGGGGTGTCCTGGAGAAAAGGGTAAAAGTAGGAGTGGCAATGAGGTTTGCAACTCTGACAATCCAAAAGCCAGTGTTAAAGAAGGTTCGGTCAACTTGGTCACTGAGTCATAGTCTTAGGGTCGGGTCAAAGGTTGCTGCCAAAGAGAGAGAGAAAAGAAACACTCAGCGTGCACTCTACCCTAGATCAGAATGGTTACCAATTTATCTAATCTGGAAACCTCCCACTGTACCTCAAATTCTCCTCCAAACCTGAAAGAAGAATTAGTCGGGGTCACCCGAGGAGTAAACTAACTCATCAGTGGGAATCGGGATCCAACTATCATCGCATGATAACGTGACGGAATCCGCTCACGTCATCACACTCTAGAAGGTATGCGCATATCTGGCAAGTTTCAGTTCTTTTGAAACTCCCGATGTGATTTCTGCCCCATGTTCTTATGACCTTGACTTTGGCCAACAAATCATAAGTCACATGTCAAGTTCTACCCGTCATTCTCCAGGTTGATTCGAATCCACCCGCACAAGCCCTTGACTTTGGCCAACAAGGCTATACGACTGTTCCAAACCAACGCATCTATCTATGCTGCATATGAATAACCAACAGCTACCAAACACTGTGCCTTGACTTTGGCCAACAAACACAGCTTGAATACTATTGACTACCCATATGAAACGACGGAGGGCTACGAATGGTTTCTGGCGAAAACCTTTAACGTAAAGAACTTGATATCGTTGAAGGAACTGATAGCTTTTTGAAAATATAGTGACGAAAACCTTCGCTAAAGAGGTCACTCCCGGTGAAGGGATCTCGGCTCTTTCCCCGTAGAATGGGGTGCAGGATATTCCAACTGAATACCGCGATGCAAAGCAAAAGTAATCGGCTATAGTGAAGTTAACGCCCTGACGCAAACCTTTTGTCCAAGGGGTCACTCCCGGTGAAGGGATCTCGGCCCTTGCCTCGTCGACTGAGGAGCAGGATATTCCAACTGAATATCACGATGCAAAACAAAAGAGAACGTCCTTGCAATAACAGCTTTTTGAAAAAGTGTTCCAACAACATCAGATTAGGTTTGTTTTTAAACTTGCATTGATCCGAATCAATGCAGTCCCATCAATTGATCACACCAAAAAGAACGAAAATATACTGATGTACGTATATGCCATCCGCATTCGCCACTGGGTCCCGTCATTACCCGTTAGGTTAGCTTACTAACGACAGAGCGGGGACTGGACTAGCGCGGATGCAAAACATATACAACATCTACTAATATATATACCAATATATTATATTCGCTCAAGGCGTGAATAAAATGCAACATCACAGAAATGTACAGCATCACAGAAACAATACAGATATCTGGGATCCCCGGGTTTCACAGAGCCGCTGAAACCCGACGTTCCCCTGGTCGTGTGGATAGCCTGTGCAATGAAAACCTAGACCCCTACGGGCGCGGCAAGTTACCCGCCAAAACCTGAAGCGAGGCAGCCCCCTTCAGCAACGTGAATGGACCACCCAGCACTTCACGGAATCCGGTAACTTGGGCACCCCTCCTGGGTCAACCTGTACCCCTACGAGTGCGGCGAATAGCCCGCCAATCCTAAAGTGAAGCCCCTTCCGTCTCAATGCCATGAGATGCGGGCTTGTTGCCCTCCAGAATCCGGCTATCCGTGCACCCCTCCGCGGGGTAATCCTAGTACAGAAAGTAAAATATACATACAACGGGTACATCGACCGCAACCAGGTCGTGCCCCAAAATAATAATACAAACAGGCAGTGACGGCAGTCCACATGTCGGACGCTCGCCCCGCAATATCAAATGTACATAATACAACCGCACTGTACTAGCATTGCATCCAGGCTATCCCCCACGACCGATCCGCAACATCACAGCAAAAACAGAACATCAACGTGAAAGTCACGTTCGCAAATCCGTCTAACCGGGCTATAGCAGTTAGACCGGATTTACCGATCGAGTGACATTCACGGTCGCAGATATAATGTAAATACTGTGAAATATGTGTTTAAAATTTTCGATCAATCAAATTTTAACAAGTGGGCCCCCAATCAAAACTGTAGCACTCACAGAAATTATGGGCCCAAATTTAACATTCCAAAACCCCTAAAATCATCCCAGAAGCCCACTGTAAAAACTGACCCACTGTATCCTCCATACTGCGGCGGAACCGCGGCAACAAGCAGGGTTTTGCCGCGGTTCCGCTCTCCCCTGAGAAGATCAGTGTGTCGACTTTTTCCAGAACTCTTAGAATTTCATATAGATCAATTTTATGCAACCTGAAAAATTTTTGGACACTAAAAATTTCCAACAGAAAACTGATGTGATCAAAATACGGGTTTTGGAACTTTTTGATCGATCGGAAATGCAAACACATTGCACAAAGCTAGACTAAGTTAATGGCGAGGCTCTGATACCAATGTAAGTGCACGGCGGCGCCCCGGCCGTCAATCCGACGGCCAAAAGCGGAAACGGTGATAAACTTTAATTTTTGCGGACTTAGTAAACCGGCACCACTGCGCACTAAACACCCGGATCGTAACCATTAACAAGTCTAAGCTAACTACAAGATGGGGAAGAGAGATATACCGACTGATCCAGGTTCTCCGGTCTTCTCGTCGTCGTCCCGATCTCCTGCGGAATGCTCCGGTCTCCTCCTCGTCGCCGGAAGTGCACCACATCGCCTACTTCTTTTACGGGCTCCCACCTCAATGCCGAGGCAACTCGGGCACGAAGCCGGCTACTCGACGTGCCCAAGATTTACTGTAGAATATCTAGAGAAGAAGTCTCATTTGGGGTTTATAAGGTTGCCATTTGTGGAGGAATTTTGCACAAGAATATTCATGGATGCTTGAAAGAATAATGGAGCATGCCATGGGAAAAAGGAGCTCGGCCAATACATTGTGCTTGCTGGAAAATGAAGCAAAGCCACTAGCAAAGGAATGTGGTGGAAGTCCAATAAAAAACCCTTCACAGCAAAACACAAAATGGGGGGGGGGGGGTCCACCAATTAATCATGAAAGAAAAATCCACACACAAATTAAAACCTCAATCCCATCCCAAACAGTGGCCGGCCCATGCATTATAGAATGGAGAGAGGGAGGAAAAATGTGATGATAAAAACAATGATCACAAGAAAAACCACACTCCATCAACTACCACCAACCTCATCATCAACAACCATGATGATATACAAGGTCAAGCAATCATGAGTTTATGAAGTCAAATGATGGGACAAGCATCATGACATGATAAAATGCAAAGACCCCCTCCACAAATGCTTATTTGCAACAATGCAAATAAGCCCTCCTCCACCAAACTTCGGCCAATGAACGGAACAATGGAAATTGGCCGAAACGAAAAGCAAACTGGCAACTCCAGAAAACTGGTCCCGTAATAAATTACAGGAAAACCCCGATACTGTGCATACACACCCGCATTTGTATTTCGACCGAAATACAAATGCAATGAGACAAAATCTACACTGTACTATACTAGGATCCGGCTTATACCAAAACCGGCTAGTAATATCTGTTCGATCCTGATCCTTGCAATACCGCACGTATCTGATCGAACCCTGCCATATAACCATACGGCCTATAGTACAAACTGTCCGATCCTGATCCGTGCAATACCGCACGTATCTGATCGGACCTTGCCATATCTCCATACGGCCTCTACAACCTTTCGCCCGAAAGCTGAGCAACAGAATGTGGGGGACTCTAAAGACTCGTCAACACCTCGGTTGTGGATTTAACCACTAGCACGTCAGAGGTATAAGCCAATACGTAACGGGCTACCAAGTATTGACTAAAAGGGACGTCTGTGAGTGAACTCAGCCTGACAACCCTACTGAGCCTGTCAGTGACAATATCCGTACAGTCCGGTCCGTTCGTCTATGAGTATCGCATGGCGGGCCTAGGGGGTTGGTAAAATTCAGACCCCCAAAAGCGGTACAAGTCGTGTCGGAGTGTAGCCCAGAACACCCTGAGATACTACTGGAATACCTACCAGTAAATCTCCTTGCCTTGGCCAAGGACTTTGTGTAATGGCTCTCCTAGACACAGCACGACCTCACCCCCAATACCGGGAGAGACGAACCCCTGAAGATACGCTCACTGCCTCCATGTGGCTCGGGACTGTACCCAACTAAAACCTGTTTGCACGACTCCTTTGAGCCGTGGTAGGGTAGTAATCAAAGTACAGTGGAAACTCACACGAGACAAATGACGATCCCCAGGTCGATGAACTAACCTGCACACATGTCACCAAGGAACTGCCATCTGACGTCTGGTATATGACCAACTAGCATGTTCCCGGCGAGTCCTGTCCGGTGTACTCATAACCCAATGAGCACCTGTATACATCTTAGGTGATCCAACTGACACCAGTGGCTTGTGAGACCGGCCACCGCCCCTCGTCGGGGTCTCGACTGTATACACTAGTCTACTAATGGAGTATCGATGCCCAGTCTCGAAACTCCCACGACTAGGGACCTTTTAAGGATAAGCTTATAGACCCCAGCTCCCACTTATATGATCGCCCTCATACTGCTGGTGGTCAAGCAAGAATCCTAGGGGCTCTATCAACGTGTAATAGCGACGTGTCAGGTCACCTAAAGCAGTACACGATGATAAAGGTAAGCCAGATAGCATACTATCATCTCGAGTAAGACTGTCCTACCAGGATAGGTCCTCCCTCAATCATTACAATCACGTACCTGTGACCTAATAATTGACTCTGAGGGCACTATCTCCAACAGCTTGCAGTCGTGGATTTATTTGGAGATGCCACTGTATGCGTTTAGCCGCTAAGCGAACCCTTTGTAGCTTGCGGGAACCGATTCGTTAATTGGCGTCGTGTTCATATATTATTGCGTAGTTCGCTAATCCACGCATTATTGTGTTGTGTGATAATAGGATCGCAGGCGGGGACTTCGGACGCTGCAAGGAGGAGAAAGCAAGTGGTTGGATTTACCTAGATCGAGATCGTCGGGGAGTAAATTTAACATCTACGGGGAAATCGTTCGTATGGCGTTAAGCGTCGAGGGCAAGATTCGGTGTTATAGCCATATGTTTATATGCATATACGTTGATTGTGCATGAGCATCATTTGTATACCATTACTTGTTGTACCTTGACTTAGTACTTATTGGACATTGCACGATTACTGACGGTTCATGTTGCACGAGCACCGAATTGTATGCCACACACGCACCGTTGGTAATTACCATGACATGCACAACATATACATATATGTGGTACTGCATTCGTTATTGACATTGAGGCAGTTGTTCTTATACCACCTTACTAAGGGAATATGTATTGTGCCGCCTTCATTATTATCAATAGCTAGACGTTGATTCTTGTTTTATTGCGCATATGAATTGCATCATGCATACATACATACATGCATACACACATACCTTGCTATAGCTACATATACACATTTATATGACGTTGCATTTGACTTTGGGGAATTTGGGAACCGCATGATATCTTTAAAAACTTGATTCATTTAAAAGAGCGGTTTTCCCTTGATATGCTCATATTACTGTTCTATGTTGCATACATCGTATTTCATGGATTTACGCATTGAGATACTGATTTCATGTGATTTATGGATTTGAGAACCGTGGTTATATTTCAAGAAAGTATGCATTGTTTTGAAAACCCGGTTTCTCTTGATATGATATTCCGATGCGTCGACCATGAGTTTTCTCGGTTCTGAGATTGGTTTTCGAAACCCGATTCGAGGAGATGGATGATCCTTTTACGGGTTCATAGTGGACCCGGTATGGTACCCCAGGGCAAGAAAGGTATGTTGTGCAGTAGACGATGAGCGTGGCAGAGGGACTACCACCTACCGATGATAGTTTGGACCCGGCGGTTATCCGAAGGGTACCGACCGTAGTCATGAGATGGATATGGGCCGATCCGGACTGACGGAGCCCGTGGGCCGATCCGGACTGATGGAGCCCGAGTTATATGGATTTACGTGTCGATTTTGGACACGGGTCTTCATGATGTTTCGAGTAATGATGTTGGGCACTCAGGTTCCTTGAGATTTACGGATATGAGGGCCGATCAGAGTGACGGCGCCTGAGATATTGGGATTTGGGGTGTCGTTGATGGATACCGGTTTTCCACGATGATGATTCATTGATGATAATTATGTTTTATCCCCTACTCAGGATTCATTTGATATGCATTGTTTCATGTAGTTTTAGTACCCTGATGGTGTACCTTGATCATGATTGGTTGCATATCCATATTTCCATACTTAGGCTATCAGATTACATGAGATTATCGCTGTCCGTGCATACTTGAGATTATCTGTATGATGATATTTACTATTCACGAGTTGACAACTCACCTCCATTGTGCCACAGTGTTTTGCAGGCTTGACCCTCAGAGTAGTCGCGGCAGGGCTCCTTATTGTATCTATTTCTGCGGATACCGCTATGATTGGGTGTGAGGCCATTTTGGTGTAGGTGGGTTTGTGGTTATCCGAACACATCTATTGTATATCTCATTGTATTTAGTACTCTCCATCTACCACTTTCATGTACTGTCTTAGAGACGGGTTTGTGAGGATCGATATTGTATATTATGTGACTCTGGGTGTCGTGCTCGTGTGACCCGGCTTCTCTTATGTTGCTTTATCTCTTCTATGTTGTTTTCATTTTATTGTCTATTTCTTCGCTACGGCATCGTATATATGCTTGTGGTGATTGTTTTCCGCCTTTGGGCGTGATATGCTCCCGTTTGGGAATGCTTTATTTATATCCTATGTTTGTACCTATTTCGGGGCTAGGTTTACAAAGGCTAGGTTTACAAAGGAGGTGCTGCCAAATTTTTTAAGAAAATAAACTTAAGCTTTATGATTTTTACTTGAGATTTCCAAATGTTTTCACAATGTTTTATCACTTGCTTCTTTTTATGGTTTAGATTTCAGGGTTTTTGGCTTACTTAAATTGTGTTACGCCTGTTGACGTCACGTGGTTTAAGTGCCGGTCACGTTCCTAAATTGGGTCATGACACGATCATATCGAAGGATTTGAATACTTTTACCCATCTGGTTCATAACTTCGTACTTATATTCCTTGAAATTCTCAAATGATTTAGTTTTGTGTTTCAACAAGAACACATGTCCGTATATTGAGAGAACATCGGTGAATATAATAAAGTACGTGGAACCATCCCCAGCACATGTAGACATAGGACCGCATATATCACCATGTATCTGTCCAGGAGTTCAATAGCTCTTTCTACGTTTCCAGTAAACGGAGATTTGGTCACCTGGTCTTTGAGACATGACTGGCAAGTTTCATAAGATGTAAATTCGAATGGATTCAAAAATGCATCCTTATGGAACTTCAGCCGGTCTTGTTTCATCGAAATGACCTAGTCTACAATGCCACAAGAAGACTTCGTTCATTTCTGAACTGTTCCTCTTGTGTGTGTTCTGTAAGTTTAGAACTGTAGTTTGATTCAGAACGTGTACACTGTTATACAACATATCTTACCCAATAACACTTGATTTAGGAAAATATTCACAATATTTATCGGTATGAAATAACAGTCGCTAAGAATCAATGTATTACCAGTTCGTAACACTAGGTGATATTCGCCAACTACTTTAGCTGCAACAATTGCACCATTCTCTACTACTAGAGACATATTACATTTTCTCAGTTCTCCACCTGTCTATAGCCCATGTAACTAATTATATGTGCGGGATCCTGATCCGGTATCCAATACCCAGGACGTAGAGGTAACTGAGAAACAGTTCTTGGTTATGAACACACCCGAAGACAATGCATCAACATGCTTTTTCTTCGTTTGGGTGGCGTGGGAATCTGAATATTCCCCTATTCCTTGCTTAGACTTATGACAATCATAAGGTCGAGCGGAACCTAGCCTACTATGATAAGTAGGTTCGGTCAAAACATCCATATTATTATCTTAATTAAGGCATGTCATTGGTCGCTACCAGGAGAGAGAGAAGGATAATCAATTTGCGTGCGCTCTTTGCAAGATTAGATTGGTTATTTTATCTAATCAGGATGGCTCCCACTGTTTTTATCAAATCTTCCTTCAAACCATAAAAGGTAAGATTAGACGGGATTAATTACACCCTACAGGTTCACCAATCGTTCGGCCAGGAAGGTATCTGTCACGACCCGAAATAGCATGTGACTGGCCCTGGAATCATATGAAGTCTATAGGACCTCATCTAATTCAAGTGAACCAAAAGCCCAGAAATCTAAAACCATTTTAAATGATAAATGAAGGAAAAAAATAGTTTTAAGAAGTGGAGAAAACATGTTTTTAAAAAACAAGGATTTTAAATAAGTAAGCCGAATATGCATTTTTAAAATCTACAGTCTTTTCTAAAAATTTCGGCAGAGTTTCCTTTGTAAATACCGGCCCCGAACGGGGTATAAGAAGAATAATATATGCACAATGAAACGGCAACCCTAAGCGGGAGCTAGCTCTTCGTCAATCGACGGTCACAACCACGCAAGCAGTATAATATACAACGCCGAAGGGCGAGGATCAAAACTCAAAAGGAAACTCCAAATCAGCATGAAAACCATAATACTACAACGCACGGCTCTAAGGTCGAAATAATACACAACTGGTTTTCTAAGTCTGAAACAAATATACATGTTTGGTTGATAGAATTACTAGATACAACTGAATAAAATAAATACAAGGGTGGTCACGATGCGAGTGAACCCATCTACCAAAGCAATCACCCAGAAAAGAAGCAGTGTGCCGGAAAAGCCGTAATGAAACCTGTACGGCAAAACCTGCAAGAACTGTAGCACAACGGGGGCGAGTTGCCAACTCGTGAATAGAAAACATCACAGAGCAGAAATCATATGTATGACATAATCCTAGGTCAACACTGTAGGGTTCCTAGGCACTCTTATAAGGGTTCATAAGGCATCAACCATGCCCGAATAAAATTTTAGACGTGCCGAACAACCCAAAGCCGGGATCTTTGCTAGATTATTAGGGTTTAACATGCAAGTAAACATCTTTACAACTAAGTGTGAGGGATTACAACCTTTGTAGTCCGCTCCTTCGCTTCATAAGCTCCGAGTAGAAGTCCCTTCACCACGATCCACGATCTCCCGGACTCAAGAGAGGCTCCACGACTTGAACGATCCATGCTAACTTGTAGTGTTCCTTTTCTCCGATGATCTACGTCGAAGTTTCTATAACTCAAGCTCTCTCACTCTAATGAGGTGAACACCCTAATCTAATTGACTAGATTAGATGAGGATGATGGAAGAGTATTTATGCTTTCTTTTTATATCAAATTCTCACATGAAATCATCACAAAAGAAAAACCTAATAAGCTTTTTCAAAACTCAAGGTTGAAGAAGAAGATGAAAAATGAATTAAACCTTTTGTGATGAATAATGAAATGAATATATGAATAATAATGCAACCATGGTTTAGGATGACAAGGATAACCCTTGTAGAGAATTAACTAGGGCTAGGTTTGGTTGGGTTAAAACAATGAATCATGAGAAAATATCAACCATAATATCTTTCTCATGACAAAAGAAATCCTTCTAGAACGTGCAAGAAAGAACTAACCAAAATCAAACCCTAACCTTGTTTAATCTCCACTAAACTAGTTCCATTATTAATCATATCATGTTACTATAATATATATCACATATATATTATTTATTTATAACAAAAGAAAATAATACAATTAATATATATCGCATATATATCAATGTATTATCCGGTGAGAAAATGAAATAATAAAGCGAGCCAATATTAGATAATGTAATACAATATATCATATATATTATTATACATTAAATTATCGAATCAACACTTGATCCGACAATCCGGCTATATCGAATATAACCGACTAATATATCATGTACCGATTCATCGAATCAACACTTGATCCGATGACCCGGTTCATATCTAAATATCGCGAGAATATAATACGGTATCCATATCGCATTATCCTCGGTCGTGCACATATCACATATGTGCCTCTACTCCGTTTTGCCTGAGTCAAGAAACCTCTGTGTAGGACTCTAAAGAATCGTCAATACGCCGGTACCAGGTGATGATCATATCAAACACCCACAAGCTGCAAGCGGTCAGCTAAACGTAACATCCACCCAGGTATTGAGCGATCAGAAGATCAACAAGCTAGCCTGTCCATTCTCCTGTGAATCCAATCAGTAACACTCCCGTACAGTCCGGTCTCTTCGTCTGATATGTTGCATATCAAGTCTAGCGGTGGTATACGTCAGACCCCAGTAACCGATATGTCGTGTCGATGTGAGGCTCATACCGGATCAAGAAACTACTGGTAACACTTACCAGTAAATCTCTATATCAGCCCTGGCCAGGGACTTCCAGTTATAGCCAATCGAACATAGGACAACATCAACTCTCTATACCAGGAGAGACGAATCCCCTCCTATCGCTCATTGCCTCCATGTGATTCGGGACTGCACCCAAAAGCCACCGTTTTGCACGCCCTCTTGGATGTGGTAAGGTGGAAATCAAAGCACAGTGGGAATCACACAAGACTCTATGACGATCTCGGGTCTACAGACAACCCTGTACCAGTGTCACCGGAGAACTGCCATCTGACGTGTGGTATATCACCATCTGGGAGTTCTCGGTGAGTCCGTCCAGTGTACCCAGTCTCCATTGAGCACCCGTACACCATCCTTGATGTCAAACACCGATGGATATAGGATCATCCATCGCCCATCATATGGGTCAAGATGCGCATACGCTAGTCTACTCTGGTGTATCGATGCCCTGTCTTGACACACCCTCGACTAGGAACAGTTATAGGATGTACTCATCGACTACCGTGGCCCCACTAGTATGATCTCATCATAGTCCCAGTAGTCGAGTACAGATCCTAAGGGCTTTATCAACATATGAGAGAAAGACAGTAAACCAATACAAGTCAACATGTTAAGATAAAGTGAAATCAAATAGCATACTATCATGACGAGCAAGAAAGTCCTCTCTATATATATCCAAGCATCCATTATAATATACATCATATGTACAACAATGGCCTCTAGGGCATATACATAACTAACAATCTCCCACTTGCACTAAGGCCAGCTGCTGTAGTATCTCATACCTAGCATCCCGAATAATCTCTCAAACTGTATCTGGGGAATGGCCTTCGTGAGTGGATCCGCAGTGTTGTCCTTCGTATCTACTCTCCTGACCTCGATCTCCCGGCGATCAACTATCTCCCTGATCAGGTGATACCGTCTCAAAATATGTTTGGACTTTTGATGGGACCTGGGTTCCTTGGCCAAAGCCACAGCTCCATTGTTATCACAATACAGAGGTATTGGATGCTCAATGGATGGAACCACGCCAAGTTCACTAATGAACTTCTTTATCCAGACAGCCTCTTTGGCAGCATCGTTGGCAGCGATGTATTCAGCCCCATCGTCGAGTCTGCAACGGTATCCGGTTTGGAACTCTTCCAACATACCGCCCCTCCATTGAGGATAAAGACAAATCCCGAGTGCGACTTAGAGTGGTCCTTATCACTTTGGAAGCTGGAATCGATAAAGGACTCTACCTGGAGTTCTCAGTTACCATACACCAAGAACATCTCCTTATGTCACGACCCGAAAGAGCACGTGACTGGCCCTTGAACCATATGAAGTCTATAGGACCCCATCTGATCCAAGTAAGCCAAAAGCCCAGAAATCTAAAACCATTTAAAGAGTAAATAAGGAAAACTGGTTTTTAAGAAGTAAAGAAATCGTGTTTCAAAAATCCAAGTTTTTAAATAACTAAGCCGAATATGTATTTTTAAAATGTGTAACCTTTCCTGAAAATTTCGGCAGAGTTTCCTTTGTAAAAACTGGCCCCGAACGGGGTACAACAAGAATAATGTATATGAAATGATAAAAGGCATCCCCAAGCGGGAGCTAGCTCTTCGTCAAACGACGGTCATAACCACGCAAGCAATAATAATATACAACGCCAAAGGGCGAGGATCAAAACCCAAAAAGAAACTCAAAACAGCCAGAAAACCGTAATACTACAAACGCGACTCTAAAGGTCGAAATAATACAACACTGTTTTCTAAGTCTGAAGCAATATACAAGTTTTGGTTGATGGAATTACTAGATACAATGAAAAATACAGGAGCAATGGCGGTTCTGATACAAAGAACCCACCTACCAACGCAAGTCACCCATAAGGAAGCAGTGTGCCAGAAATGCCGCTATGGAATCTGTACGGCAAAAATCTGCAAGGACTGTGGCACAACGGGGGTGAGTTGCCAACTCGTGAATAGAAAATATCTACAAGCAGAGATCGAATGCATGACCCAACCTAGGTCAATACGATCAGATATAAATAAACCTCAATATGAATAAAGCTGAAGCATGCTAAACTGGCAATGTAATCTCTATACATGAGTGTAGTGCCAAGTGCTCGTGCTAGTGCCTCAGGTAATAGCATATCATGAATGTGAGGTATGATCAATATAATCAAATCTGCATGTACGTGGATCCCGTCCACTCGTCACCCAATGACAAAACCATCATGCATGAAAATATCATCAGCATATGCATGGAAATATGAGGATATAAACCACCTGTGTCCCTCGTGACACGTCAAAATCATGGAACCGGAGTGCCCAGCATCGGCACTCGAAAACATCATGAAAACTGTGCCCAGCATCGGCACGTAAATCCTCATATATCGGGCTCCGTCAGTCCGGATCGGCCTACAGGCTCTGTCTGCGGTATCGGCCCTCGGCCCCGGCAGTACGCCATATCCATCTATCGACTCCGGTCGGTATCCTCCGGATAACCGCCAGGTCCAACAAAATCACCGGTAGGTACTCGCCACCCTGCCAGGCTCATCGTCTACTCCACGAAAAACATTTCTTGCCCCGGGAAACCATACCGGGTCTACCATGTACCCGCAATCGGCCTCATCCGCCTCCTCGAATCGGGTTTCACATGTCGCTCTCAGCACCGAGAAAACACATGGTGGACGCACTGAAATATCATATCAAGGGTAACCGGGTTTTAAAACAATTCCATATTCTCTTTTTAAAACACCCACGGTTCCCAAAACCAGAAATATCATGGAAATAACATATCTCAATGCGTATAATCAGAAAGCATGACGTATGCGACATGTGAAGAAATGTAAGCAACATACACTGAATGCAACAGTACTACAGTGTAGTGACATGGCAATTATCGATGATGAAGTGTGTGAGCCGGCAAACAAGTGTACGTGGAACATACGCATCATCGATAATTGTGCTGGTGTCCTAGCAGCATGACTGAAATGTATCAACAGTATAAGCGATGCAATGCAACAGCATGAATATGCGGAATCGAGTAATCACGCAACAGTAAAGAACCTGCCTCAATAATTATATCATGCAACCTTGCCTTTTGAAATAAGACGAATCAGGGCTTTTGGTAAAATAAGGGCTACGGTGTTTTAAGAAAAGACGCGTCGTTTGAAAATATCCGTATAAACCCTTTTTGCTCTATCTTTAAAATATCCCCGATTCGTTAGTTTTGAAATAGGTATGACTCGAGTCTAGCCTAACGCCTACTAGGCGAACTACGAACCCAACAATCAATCCAATCGAGAGGGGTATGAAAACCACCTAAATATGAGTCGATATCACAATATCTCGTCACACGACAGGTATTACTACCATCATATCGCATCTCCAATACGAACTCTGTCATGTCGCCAAATCTCACGGTCTCAATCGCATTTCATCGACTCATCTCAATCCCACGTATCATCCTCAAAACTCGTATATGAACACATAGTCCCATACCCATGTGTAGATATACACACCATCATAAGCGCACAGATAAATGAAAGAATGCATGCAAGTATATGTGTATGTGTATGTGTATGTGTGCAACCCCTACTCTAGGGTTTCGCACTAAACTAAACCAATACATTCTTATCACCAATAATACCATTATCACCATCAATAATCCTAACAACACATAATAAATATATGTGTGTATACGTATTCGTATACATCACCATGGACTGTGGGGGTGCTATACGCCATCCACTCGACTTCTCACCGTAGATATAAATCTACTCACCTTGCTTCTCATGTGTCGGTGCCGATGTCGCCATGTTCATCTTCTTTGCCTCACATCTCGTAGGGTACCTACAAGGATATCACAAACGCTAAAGCACATAAAAATCACATCGGAAACCAAAACGGCACACGCTACGCCTATAGGTAAAAACCTATAACCTCGCATGCAAACACGATCAATATCCACTTGTCGTTGACGTCCAAACGCCACCCGACAGGAACGAAACACCAAATACCAAAATCCATACTAACACAAGTCGTAAACCATGCACCAACATAGGAAAATCAACCCAAATTTCACCCTAGATGGAATCAGTCAAAACTAGACATACCCAGGGTCAAGAATATAGGAAATGGGGCCATGCAAAAAAATCGAGGCAATTCCCTCCTGCTCTGGCCGCAATTTGCGGCCAGAAGGAATTAATTGGCGGCCTCAGTTTGGAGTTGGGGGCTAGGGTTTGGTGTGGTGGTTCATTGGAGCCTGCACATCTCACTGTCAACTCAGTTTTATTTTTGGGGTCTCGGGGTAATAGCAGATTACACAAAACACTTCCAGATTTACAGTTTTCCCCGATATCGATTCCGAAATTCCGTATTCTGGTTTCAAGTTCAGGTTTGGGTCCAAATTAGCATCACACAAGGGATTCTAAGGTCACCACAATCCTCAATTCTATCTTTGATTTCAGTTTTACCCTCAACCCTAACTTGATCCACAAACAACACAATATCGATATGAAACTAGAATAGATGCACAAGGAAATGAAATACTACTCTAATAGGTGCAGAAATTACCTCTTTTGGCAACTCAAGAAAATTCTTGAGTTGCTCAAAGTTCTCCAAATCCAATCTTGCTTGGTTCAATGTGTAGCTAGTGAGCTTGGGAGTAAGTTTTGTGAAGGGGGAATGGGGTTTTGGCTTTGTTTTCATGGTGGATCTAGGGTTTTAGTGAAGAGGGTGAGAGGGGGAGAGAGAGAGCAGCAGCAGCTCAAATGGGAGAGGGAGAGAAAATGAGAAGGGAAATGATGGGGGGGGGGGCATGGGTCAAAAGAGGTGAAGGTTGACTTGGTCCCTTTCTCTCTCTCATCATACTACTTTTTCTTTTCTTTTCTTCACTAAACTCTTCTCACTTGAATAGTAGACCCAAAAGAAAAGCCATGGTAGAAATGCACAAGCAACACAAGTGTAGAAAATGATATGTGCACATTTTTGCACAAAAATGCTAAAAATCCAATTAGCGATTCTTAATCGCGATTAGCACTAAATTAGCATATAACTAATCTTAAAAACTTTAAAATGGCATAATTCCATAAAATACCTTATTTTAGAATTTTCCATAATTTTTCCCCATTTATTTGTATTTAATTATACCAGAATATTAAAATATTCATTAAAATAATATTAAATTATAAAATTTCCCAAAAATCATATTTTATTATTTTGGAAACGTTACAATCTACCCCCTTAAAGAAATTCGGTCCCCGAATTTAAATTTAAACCCCCAAATACTAAAATATTGCAATACAAATTCCAAGTCATCGGGGCTCCGAAATCTGCAATACATAAAACGTATCATAGCGCAATGCATGCGCATGAGTACTGAGCAGATAACTCAAAAGCAACACTCCATCAAGTATCCCGCAATCATCGGAGTCATGGTAAAGACACAAATGTCAAATCCAATACAAAACCAATATGATTTAGATCAGAACTATACATGTAGACATCCAATCTATACATGTAAATAGCTGATGTAAATGCATGCCCAATTTTTTTAAGTCGCTGTGCGATGCGCGTAACACTGCACAGTGGCGGACGTTTTTCACAAGAAAATAACTATATATGTATATATATATATATATCCTTTGTTTAATAGGTACGTTCCGCCGTTTTGAAAACAATTTTGAAGGGTTTCCTTGTTTTTAAACGTTTCGTGTCATATCGGACACGTAGGTATATATATATCGAGACCATAGCTCGCTCTTTGGAAATCCCTTCGAACTATCAATGCATGCAAAATATATCCAGGTACTGTCCTCTGACTAGTCCTGCTCGGTACAAAACGAATATCAGATATCATAGAAATGTACTGCTCCAAAAGGAATAAATCCCAAAAATGCACATAACACCACCCTGTGCGTCTGGTGCGCACGGAAATCAAAATCCATATATGTGCCATACAGGTGCACAAAACAATATCTAGGTGCAACGGGTGTGCACGAAATATCTATCATAGGCAACATGTGTGCCTGACAGCCCAAACATGTGCATCTGACATGCACGAAGAATCTCGATTTAGTGCATCTGGTGTGCCCCAAAATCGTATCTCAAAACATGCGCCCAACATGCGCGAAAATCCAAATCGGTGCATCCATCGTGCACGAATGAAAATCTAAACCCTGCGCAACATGCACGGAATCACAAAATCCAATAGCAACGCCGAACATGCGTAAGTCCAGTCAAAAGCACGGAGTGCAAGAATCCACATCAATATCATAATCAAAATCGACATATCGAAAGACATCAAATCGAAGTCAGGTGCAACCGTAATGCACAAAATGTAAATCCGGTGCAACAAAGGCATGATATATAAATCTGATGCGATAAACGCAAGAAACATAAAACTTGTGCGACAAACGCACGAAGTATAGAACTGGTGCATCCCATGCACAAATATCAAGCAATAACTCAAATACGTAAGCAGCAACACCAAGTGTACCCAGGTATAAAGGAAATCATAAACGTGTGCAACTGCGTGCACAAAACACACATCAATGCACTACAAGCACATATAAGCTATACCGAGTGCAAAAATCAAATCGTGTGCGTAACATATGCACAACATCAAATCAACCGTATGAAATCCATAAAGTCATAAGCAGGTGCAGTCAAGGCACGAAACGATATACAACGCGGCTCAATCAAAATTAGGTGTACCGCGATGGAAAAACTCACAACCGTGTGCATCAGCATGCACAAATCAAAACACTAAAAGTACATGAAACTATGCTGGAAGCGTAAATCAAATCACCGACATAAAATAGGCCTGAAATCACAATCAATACCTCAAGAGTAATAACTATGTGCAAGGTATAAATATCCAGTAGGTGCAACCATAGTGCACAAAATCAAATATCATAGAACTCGGTCACCCAAAACCAATCATGCAAATAGATCGCCCAAAATACCGAAATCCCAAAGTGACGGATACGTGATAGTCGAATCACAAAACCACAAATCATAAATACCGTCGTCGGTATATCCTCCTTCGAAGTCGAGAAGGTGCCGGCACATCCAATGCTAGCGGCGCAAGATATCTACTTGCCTCTTGCTCGCGGCTGGCGCCCTCTGCCTCTGGTTCCTGATCTTTCCTGTAGATTACCAATCTCGCAATCCATCGGCTCATCGGCCCGGTCAGGTGTGCTGACAGGGACGATTCCGTCCTGGTACTTCCCTGGTCATTTCTCGGTCAATCCTCACGACCGCTCGTAAAGCAGCACATCTCTGGCGCTGACCTCGGGTCCTCAGAATGCACATCACGCATCTTCTCCTGGTGCAAATCTTATTGCAGCAGTGTATTGGAAGGAATCCCTGCTCAAGGTCTCTTCTGATTTTGCCTAGGCCAAACTGTACAGGGCTGGTACTCTGGTATAATCTTTTCTCGCTCTCTGGACATCTGCGTCCTTAGTACAACATCTCCTCGAAAGCTGGTCGCATCCCTGTGCCTCCGTATGCATATCCGACTTTTAATCTTAACGGGGTGTAGTAGCAGCTCGTCTGCTTCTCGCACGAACTTCTTGTCCCGCTTGTCTGTATCATCGACCATTTCGACATCGTGTCTCTATTTACGCACTTCAATGCCATCGGCTACGGTCCCTCCGAAGTCTCTAACACGGACTCGAAATCACGAACTCAGTATCTTCATCACTCAGTAGGAGATATCTAGCCGAACACGTCCTCAGCGTGCATATCACATCTCTGATGTCAGCGGAGTGAAACGTCATCTCGTCGAAATCTCGTGCAAACTCTTTACTCCACCCTGCTCCAATATCGACTGATTCGGACTCATCTCATCGTGGCTACACAGACTGCGCTCCAACGGCTATGCTCGTATCTGGAGTCTCCCAAGCAGTGTCCCATCACATGATATCCGAATGATGTCGAATCGTCCGATCGGCTCGTCAGAACCTCATAATCCCCAGGAGCTCAACATCTCGGGTACAGTTTAAGAGTATCGAGTACATACCACAGCATCGGTGGTCCAGCCGTAGAAGGGCAAACCCAAGCCTCACAAATGGTGACGCGGAACTGCCGCAAACCCAAAGGTTCAAAGGCTTTCACACGGTCATTATGTCGAGTTAGGGTTTCATTCTTCTAGAGGGTCCATAGAATCGCTTGCATGTCTTTCCGAATACTTTAAACTTGGAAAATGGGTTCCTGACATTCGATCGTCTCAATCGACTCTCAACGAATCTGCGTGAAGTCGCCTCTAGCTGGAATCAATCTATCTGATGGCCTCGCATCGGGGTAAGCGAACGAACCACATGTCCTAGTCATTAATCCTCGGTGACTAGCGACTCACTATCATATCTCTAAGAATATGCTCATGCTGCAGTAGCTCCAATCATCTGGGCGATATCTCATCATTCGCAGCAACAACTGGCTCAATCGTCGGTACGCTAAGCAGCGCCTCAACCATCATGAATAAGCGATATATCAACAGTCATCACATCTTGGCTGGCCTCTACCAGTGGCTCAATCCTCTGGTACCGACTGGTACATCCGAAAAATCTCGCAACAGCGATCTGTCAAACGCTCATAGTGCGGAAACACAAAATACGAAGCCTCAATGCAACCGTATGCCTCTGGAATCACGCCCTGGTCAGCCCTCGTCCATGACGAGCTCATGCTGACGCAACTCGAGCCGTAGCTCACTCTGCCCGTGCAATCGCGGCGGCAAAACCATAACCAGTTTCGATGAAGGTAGATCATAGGAAGGAATATAATACGGTGCAAGGAAATGTACAACCTAAGGTTTCTTAAGCGGAGTGGCGTGTCGTAAGTATGCCGCGGAACATACCCACGGTACGTCACTCTACTTTAGTCACCTATTCCATCAACCAAGGGTCATCCTACACGATGAAAGTTCGGGTCTAATACCCCCTCGACTAAGTCTAAGTTCCGTAAGGTCAAGCCTAAGTTCCATATATAAATAACGCCCTAGGCTCCACATAGTCAAACTCAGACTCGAACCAAGGTCAACCTAGCGCTCTGATACCAACTTTGTCACGACCCGAAAGAGCACGTGACTGGCCTTTGAACCATATGAAGTCTATAGGACCCCATCTGATCCAAGTAAGCCAAAAGCCCAGAAATCTAAAACCATTTAAAGAGTAAATAAGGAAAACTGGTTTTTAAGAAGTAAAGAAATCGTGTTTCAAAAATCCAAGTTTTTAAATAACTAAGCCGAATATGTATTTTTAAAATGTGTAACCTTTCCTGAAAATTTCGGCAGAGTTTCCTTTGTAAAAACTGGCCCCGAACGGGGTACAACAAGAATAATGTATATGAAATGATAAAAGGCATCCCCAAGCGGGAGCTAGCTCTTCGTCAAACGACGGTCACAACCACGCAAGCAATAATAATATACAACGCCAAAGGGCGAGGATCAAAACCCAAAAAGAAACTCAAATCAGCCAGAAAACCGTAATACTACAAACGCGACTCTAAAGGTCGAAATAATACAACACTGTTTTCTAAGTCTGAAGCAATATACAAGTTTTGGTTGATGGAATTACTAGATACAATGAAAAATACAGGAGCAATGGCGGTTCTGATACAAAGAACCCACCTACCAACGCAAGTCACCCATAAGGAAGCAGTGTGCCAGAAATGCCGCTATGGAATCTGTACGGCAAAAACCTGCAAGGACTATGGCACAACGGGGGTGAGTTGCCAACTCGTGAATAGAAAATATCTACAAGCAGAGATCGAATGCATGACCCAACCTAGGTCAATACGATCAGATATAAATAAACCTCAATATGAATAAAGCTGAAGCATGCTAAACTGACAATGTAATCTCTATACATGAGTGTAGTGCCAAGTGCTCGTGCTAGTGCCTCAGGTAATAGCATATCATGAATGTGAGGTATGATCAATATAATCAAATCTGCATGTACGTGGATCCCCTCCACTCGTCACCCAATGACAAAACCATCATGCATAAAATATCATCAGCATATGCATGGAAATATGAGGATATAAACCACCTGTGTCCCTCGCGACATGTCAAAATCATGGAACCGGAGCGCCCAGCATCGGCACTCGAAAACATCATGAAAACTGTGCCCAGCATCGGCACGTAAATCCTCATATATCGGGCTCCGTCAGTCCGGATCGGCCCACAGGCTCTGTCTGCGGTATCGGCCCTCGGCCCCGGCAGTACGCCATATCCATCTATCGACTCCGGTCGGTATCCTCCGGATAACCGCCAGGTCCAACAAAATCACCGGTAGGTACTCGCCACCCTGCCAGGCTCATCGTCTACTCCACGAAAAACATTTCTTACCCCGGGGAACCATACCGGGTCCACCATGTACCCGCAATCGGCCTCATCCGCCTCCTCGAATCGGGTTTCACATGTCGCTCTCAGCACCGAGAAAACACATGGTGGACGCACTGAAATATCATATCAAGGGTAATCGGGTTTTAAAACAATTCCATATTCTCTTTTTAAAACACCCACAGTTCCCAAAACCAGAAATATCATGGAAATAACATATCTCAATGTGTATAATCAGAAAGCATGACGTATGCGACATGTGAAGAAATGTAAGCAACATACACTGAATGCAACAGTGCTACAGTGTAGTGACATGGCAATTATCGATGATGAAGTGTGTGAGCCGGCAAACAAGTGTACGTGGAACATACGCATCATCAATAATTGTGCTGGTGTCCTAGCAGCATGACCGAAATGTATCAACAGTATAAGCGATGCAATGCAACAGCATGAATATGCGGAATCGAGTAATCACGCAACAGTAAAGAACCTGCCTCAATAATTATATCATGCAACCTTGCCTTTTGAAATAAGACGAATCAGGGCTTTTGGTAAAATAAGGGCTACGGTGTTTTAAGAAAAGACGCGTCGTTTGAAAATATCCATATAAACCCTTTTTGCTCTACCTTTAAAATATCCCCGATTCGTTAGTTTTGAAATAGGTATGACTCGGGTCTAGCCTAACGCCTACTAGGCGAACTACGAACCCAACAATCAAGCCAATCGAGAGGGGTATGAAAACCACCTAAATATGAGTCGATATCACAATATCTCGTCACACGACAGGTATCACTACCATCATATCGCATCTCCAATACGAACTCTGTCATGTCGCCAAATCTCACGGTCTCAATCGCATTTCATCGACTCATCTCAATCCCACGTATCATCATCAAAACTCGTATATGAACACATAGTCCCATACCCATGTGTAGATATACACACCATCATAAGCGCACAGATAAATGAAAGAATGCATGCAAGTATATGTGTATGTGTGCAACCCCTACTCTAGGGTTTCGCACTAAACTAAACCAATACATTCTTATCACCAATAATACCATTATCACCATCAATAATCCCAACAACACATAATAAATATATGTGTGTATACGTATTCGTATACATCACCACGGACTGCGGAGGTGCTATACGCCATCCACCCGACTTCTCCCCGTAGATATAAATCTACTCACCTTGCTTCTCATGTGTCGGTGCCGATGTCGCCATCTTCATCTTCTTTGCCTCACATCTCGTAGGGTACCTACAAGGATATCACAAACGCTAAAGCACATGAAAATCACATCGGAAACCAAAACGGCACACGCTACGCCTATAGGTAAAAACCTATAACCTCGCATGCAAACACGATCAATATCCACTTGTCGTTGACGTCCAAACGCCACCCGACAGGAACGAAACACCAAATACCAAAATCCATACTAACACAAGTCGTAAACCATGCACCAACATAGGAAAATCAACCCAGATTTCACCCTAGATGGAATCAGTCAAAACTAAACATACCCAGGGTCAAGAATATAGGAAATGGGGCCATGCACAAAAATCGAGGCAATTCCCTCCTGCTCTGGACGCAATTTGCGGCCATAAGGAATTAATTGGCGGCCTCAGTTTGGAGTTGGGGGCTAGGGTTTGGTGTGGTGGTTCATTGGTGCCTGCACATCTCACTGTCAACTCAGTTTTATTTTTGGGGTCTCGGGGTAATAGCAGATTACACAAAACACTTCCAGATTTACAGTTTTCCCCGATATCGATTCCGTAATTCCGTATTCTGGTTTCAAGTTCAGGTTTGGGTCCAAATTAGCATCACACAAGGGATTCTAAGGTCACCACAATCCTCAATTCCATCTTTGATTTCAGTTTTACCCTAAACCCTAACTTGAATTCTCTAAAGTCCACAAACAACACAATATCGATATGAAACTAGAATAGATGCACAAGGAAATGAAATACTACTCTAATAGGTGCAGAAATTACCTCCTTTGGCAACTCAAGAAAATTCTTGAGTTGCTCAAAGTTCTCCAAATCCAATCTTGCTTGGTTCAATGTGTGGCTAGTAAGCTTGGGAGTAAGTTTTGTGAAGGGGGAATAGGGTTTTGGCTTTGTTTTCATGGTGGATCTAGGGTTTTAGTGAAGAGGGTGAGAGAGGGAGAGAGAGAGCAGCAGCAGCTCAAATGGGAGAGGGAGAGAAAATGAGAAGGGAAATGATGGGAGGGGGCATGGGTCAAAAGAGGTGAAGGTTGACTTGGTCCCTTTCTCTCTCTCATCATACTACTTTTTCTTTTCTTTTCTTCACTAAACTCTTCTCACTTGAATAGTAGACCCAAAAGAAAAGCTATGGTAGAAATGCACAAGCAACACAAGTGTAGAAAATGATATGTGCACATTTTTGCACAAAAATGCTAAAAATCCAATTAGCGATTCTTAATCGCGATTAGCACTAAATTAGCATATAACTAATCTTAAAAACTTTAAAATGGAATAATTCCATAAAATACCTTATTTTAGAATTTTCCATAATTTTTCCCCATTTATTTGTATTTAATTATACCAGAATATTAAAATATTCATTAAAATAATATTAAATTATAAAATTTCCCAAAAATCATATTTTATTATTTTTGAAACGTTACACCTTAGTCCTTCGTAAGTACTTGAGAATGTTCTTCACAGCTGTCCAGTGACTCTCTCCAGGATCTGCTTGACACCGACTCACTATACTTAGTGAGTATGCTACATCGGGTCTGGTACATAGCATCGCATACATGATAGAGCCTACTGCCGAAGCATAGGATATTCCTTGCATGCGAGCTCTCTCTAAATCAGTCTTGGGAGACATCTCTTTGGAGAGAGTGAGTCCAGAGATCGTGGGTAGGTTCCCACGCTTGGATTCTTCCATACTAAACCTCTTTAGTATGGTGTCAATGTACCTGGGTTGGGACAATCCCAGTATCCGTTTAGATCTATCTCTATAGATCATTATTCCCAGTATGCAGGAGGCCTCACCTAGATCTTTCTTTGAGAATCTTTGTGATAAGAAGAGCTTGACTGATTGCAACATAGGAACATCATTTCTGATCAAGAGTATGTCATCGACGTACAATACGAGGAAGACAATCTTACTATCTGCAACCTTCTTATAGATACAAGGTTCATCTACATTTTTGATGAAGTCAAACTCTTTGACTACAACATCAAAGCAGATGTTCCAACTCCGTGATGCTTGCTTTAACCCATAAATGGATTTAAGCAGTTTGCACACCTTTCTGCTGCTCCCACTATCTACGAAGCCTTCTGGCTGAGTCATGTACACGCACTCTTCTAAATCACCGTTTAGAAAGGCGGTCTTAACATCAATTTGCCAGATTTCGTAGTCATGGTATGCAGCAATGGCAAGTAAGATCCGGATGGACTTACGCATAGCTACTGGAGAAAAGGTTTCGTCTTAATCCACACCTGGTCATTGACGAAAACCCTTTGCAACAAGTCTAGCCTTGAAAGTTTCAACTTTTCCATCTACACCAATTTTCTTTTTAAAGATCCACTTGCTCCCAATGGGTTTTACCCCTTCAGGAGCATTTTCCAAAGTCCATACTTTGTTGGTGTGCATGGATTCCATCTCAGATCGCATTGCATCTAGCCATTTCACAGAGTCACCACTCATGATGGCCTGCTCGAAACTAGTCGGGTCATCATCTTCCATGATGCAATCCTCGCTCCCACCATCAATGAGAAAACCGTAGTATCTCTCAGGTGGATGAGAAACCCTACTAGATCGGCGGAGAGGCTAGGGTTCGTCGGGTACTACTGAATCCTCTGGTTCTACCAAGTCTTCTGTTATAGTTTGTGTCGCTGGAATCTCTTCCAGTTCTACCTCCTCGCCACAAATTTCTTTTGCAAGAAATTCCTTTTCTGAAAAGGTTGCATGTCGAGAAACAAATACCTTTTGTTCCTCAGTGTGGTAGAAGATATACCCTTGTGAGTTCTTGGGATATCCTACAAACTTACATAGGACAGACCTTGCCTCGAGTTTGGCCGGATTTAGAATTTTGACATAGGCCGGACAACCCCATATCTTAACATACTTAAGAGATGGTCTCTTCCCTTTCCGTATCTCATATGGAGTGGTAGGCACTGATTGTAAGTGCACGGCAGCGCCCCGGCCGTCAATCCGAGGCAAAAATACGGAAACGAAACTTTACTTTAACTTTAAAACCGGCGCTACCACGTACTAAAAACCCAGATCGGGCCATTAACCTAATGCTAGCAAACTAGAAGATGGGTAGAAAGCTATACCGAGCGATCCGTGTCCTTCGGTCTTCGGCCTCCATCCCGATCTCCTCGCGGAAACTCCAGTCTTCATCTCCTCGTCGGAAAGGGCACCACATCACCTATTCTTTTTACGGGCTCCCACCTCTGGACCGAGGCAACTCGGACACGAAGTTGGCAAGCCGACGTGTCCAAGAATGCTGTAGACTAAGTGTAGAAGCATTTGTCTCAAGGTGGTATGAAGTTGCCATGTTTAGATGTGGAGGAGGAAAAGAACTTTGGAGAGAGGTGAGGAATTTTTGTAGCAAGCCAAATGAGATGAAGAAATTCCCACACACTAAAAAGTGAATCCTCTCCTCTCCAAGAAGTGGCCAGCCCCTTGCTCAATTGAGGAGGGAAAAAGGGAATAATGCAAGTGGGAATAATGTGTGATAACAAGAAAAATAAGTCACTCCAAAGCCATATCAAATCCCATCTCATTCCCATTACAATAAATGCAAGCCATAATGAGCAAAAAGGAATCAAAGATGCTAGAAGCATGCAACAAACCCTCCACCACAAATAACACTTTGCATTATGCTAAATGCACACTTGCAAAAAGAACCCCCTCCAACAATTTTCAGCCAAAGAAAGGAAGAAAGGAAAACTGGCTGAAACAGAATGCAAACTGGAAACTTCAAAAAACTAATCCCGTAATAAATTACAGGAAAACCCCGTGACCGTATATACATACCCACATTTGTATTCCGACCGAATACAAATGCAATGAGACAAAATCTACACTGTACAATACTAGGATCCGGCTTAAACCAAAGCCCGCTTGTATTATCCGTCCGATCACGATCCGTACAATACCGCACGTATAAGATCGAACCCTGCCATATATCCATCCGACCTCTACAGCGTTTCGCCCGAAACTTGAGAAACTGTCTGTGGGGGACTCTAAAGACTCGTCAATACTTTGGCTGTGGATTTAACCACTAGCACATCAGAGGTATTAGCCATACGTAACGGGCTACCAGGTATTGACCAAAAGGGACGTCGATGAGCGAACTCATCCTGACACCCTACTGAGCCTGTCAGTGGCAATATCCGTACAGTCCGGTCCGTTCGTCTATGAGCATCGCATGGCGGGCCTAGGGGGTTGGTAAAAGTCAGACCCCCAAAAGCGGTACAAGTCGTTTCGGAGTGTAGTCCAGAACACCCTGAGATACTACTGGAATACCTACCAGTAAATCCCCTGCCTTGGCCAAGGACTTCGTGTAATGGCTCTCCTAGATACATCGCTACCTCACCCCCAATACCGGGAGAAACGAACCCCTGCAGATCCGCTCACAGCCTCCATGTGGCTCGGGACTGTACCCAACTAAAACCTGTTTACACGACTCCTTTGAGCTGTGGTAGGGTAGTAATCAAAGCACAGTGGGAACTCACACGAGACAAATGACGATCTCAGGTCGATGAACTAACCTGTACACATGTCACCAGGGAACTGCTATCTGACGTCAGGTATAATACCAATTAGCATGTTCCCGGCGAGTCCTTTCCGGTGTACTCATAACCCAATGAGCACCTGTATACATCTTAGGTGAACCAACTGACACCAGTGGCTTGTGAGACCGGCCACCGCCCCTCGGCGGGGTCTCGACTGTATACACTAGTCTACTCTGGAGTATCGATGCCCTGTCTCGAAACTCCCACGACTAGGGACCTTTTAAGGATGTGCTTATAGACCCCAGCTCCTACGTATATGACCGCCATCATACTGCTGGCAGTCAAGCAAGAATCCTAGGGGCTCTATCAACGTGTAATAGCGACCTGTAAGGTCACCTAAAGCAGTACACGATGATAAAGATAAACCAGATAGCACACTATCATCTTGAGTAAGACTGTCCTACCGGCATAGGTCCTCCCTCAATCACATGCCTGTGATCCAATAATTGACTCTGAGGGCACTATATCCAACACTGATTTGGTAGGAACCATATTCAATAGGTGTATGGCTGTCTCAAGCGCATACCCCAAGAAGGAAATAGGTAACTCAGCTTCGCTCATCATAGAGCGCACCATATCTAATAGGGTGTGATTCCTCCGTTCCGATACACCGTTGTGCTGTGGTGTATAAGGAGGAGTAAGCTGAGAGAGAATCCCATTCTCTTTTAGATAATCCAGAAAATCATTGCTCAAGTATTCTCCTCCTCGATCAGATCGAAGGATCTTAATACTTTTCCCCGTTTGTTTCACTACTTCGTGCTTATATTCTCTGAATTTCTCAAAAGCTTCAGACTTGTATTTCATCAGGAACATATATCCGTATCTTGAGAGATCGTCAGTGAATGTAATGAAGTAGGAAGAACCGTTTCTGGCATGCGTAGACATAGGACCGCATACATCACTATGTACCAGTCCTAAGAGTTCCGTAACTCTTTCTCCGTGTCCACTAAACGGAGTTTTGGTCATTTTACCTTTGAGACATGAATGGCAAGTATCATAGGATGATAATTCGAACGAATTCAAATATCCATCTTTATGTAACTTAGCTAGTCGTGTCGCATTGATATGACCAAGTCTACAATGCCACAAGAAGGATTCGTTCATTTCTGAACTCTTCCTCTTGTGTGTGTTTTGTATATTGAGGACTGTATTTTGATTGAGAATGAATATGCCATTATGTAACGAGCCTGATGCAATCAAATTTTGATTTAGGAAGATGTTCATAACATTATCCTATATTACAAAATTATACCCTTCTTTACTTAATAAAGAAACTGATATAATGTTGCACATCATGTTCGGTATATAATAGCACTCATTCAGAATCAGTGTATTACCTTTGGTAATACTAGGTGATATTCGCCAACTGCTTTGGCTACAATACTTGCACCATTCCCTACTTGAACGGAATGATCACCTTTTCCCAGTTCTCTACCTTTACGTAGCCCATGTAATAATTTACATATATGGGATCCTGATCCGGTATCTAATACCCAGGACGTAGGGTGAACTGAGAAACAGTTCTCAATAACTAACACACCCGAAAAAGGTGCATCAACATGCATGTTCTCCGTTTGGGCGGTGTGAGAATCCAGATATTCTCCTATTCCCTGTTCAGTCTTATAACTATTATAAGAAAGAACGGGACCAACATTCTTCTGCTCAGTATAATAATCGCATTCAGTCAATACATCCATATTATTATCTTGATTAAGTCCTGACTTGGTCGCTACCTAGAGAGAGAGAAGGAAAAACTTTAGCGTATGCTCTTGCAAGATTAGATTGGTTATTATCTTATCTAATCAGGGTGTCTCCCACTGTTTTTATCAAATCTTCCTTCAAAACCTAAAAGGTAAGATTAGCCGGGATTAATTACACCATACAATTTCGTCAATTTTTCAGACAGATCAGTGTCGGTCCTTGAGGGAGGTTCCCCGTGCTCTCGCACGGACCTAATTAAAATAAACCTCGTTTTCCCAGAGGCATAACCCCGTTAACACCTTTCTAGACACCTACTTGATCGGCTAATTGTCCTGTGTAAAACTCTCCCAGGAATAACTCTTACTCGTAGTGGGTATCAGGATCCATCTATCTCATAGAAGGTATGCAATCTCATTGCAAATTTCAACACTTGAAATTCCCGATAATGCTTTTACCCCTAACGTGCTATGACCTTGACGAATGCCAACAAACCATAGTCCGCTAGTCAAGTTCAACCCGCACATTTCTTGATTGAATTAAACCCAGCCGTACGTCCCTTGACGAAAGCCAACAAAGCCGCACGACTATCCTAACCCAATCTCATCATATGTTGCTGATAAGTAATAGTTAGCTACCACACACTACGCCTTGACGAAAGCCAACAAACGCAGCACGAATACTAAGTATTACATATCTGAAATGTCGGAGGGCTACGCAGGTTTTTCAGAAAACCATGAACGTAATGAACTTGATATCGTTGTAGAAATAAGTGATTTTGAAAAGGAGTGTTTTTGAGGCTTTTAGTTTCGCTAAAGAGGTCACTCCCGGTGAAGGGATCTCGGCTCTTTCCCCATCGAATAAGGTGCAGGATATATCATATATACCACTATGCAAAGCATGAACTATATAAGCTGTCAAAAACTAAACCGCGAGTTTGTAGCATCTGCCAGTTTCGCTAAAGAGGTCACTCCCGGTGAAGGGATCTCGGCTCTTTCCTCATCGAATAAGGTGCAGGGTATATCATATATACCGCTATGCAAAGCAAAACTGTAGCTACCCATTTTATAAAGTTTTGATTCTACAACATCTTTTAGGTTTCTTTTCTTTTTATTAATCACATTAATAAATCCCATTAGCTTATGCTTCCTAAGCATCACAGAAGAAACGAAAGCAGTAATATTTATATATCAGCATATATATATAGTATAAGCATTCGTCTCAGCCAGTAATATGATCTCATCACAGAACATTGCAGCTGAAGAACATATATGAAATATTGGATATACTAGGATGTCCGTGTTTTAATACGAGCTTGTATAAAACACGGATTCCACGGTCGTGATGAATAGCCAAACCCACATCCCTAGACCCCTACGAGAGCGGCAAGTAACACTGCCAATTCTAGGGTTAGGAGACCCGGTCTCGACTCCTCGAGATGGCTTCCCACTGGACCCTAGAACCCGGTTACTTGTGCTCCCCTCCTTGGGTCTAACTAATGCGGAAAAGTAAATAATATACACTAGTGACATCAACCTCATCCCGGAAGTGTCCCAATAAAAGAATATTACATACAAATGAATTTTACTTGAATGAAAATAAAAACCCTCATCTCACATAAAACCCCCGGCTATTCAGAAAACGACGATCCAATATAACATATCACAGCAACACATAATATCTCATATCATCAACGTAAGTAAGTATGCACACACCGATTGTCGTTGATGTATAGCAATGAAGACCGGCAATACAACTACATACTACACTTACGGTCGCAGAAAAGAAATTGTAAAACTACAACATTTGGAATCCACAATCACTTTAGACATCGTAAATCCGAAATATCACATAGTTCGCATTTCATGCCTAACTATATGAATTCCACATATTGTATCACATTCCAGATAAATAGACAGTATTAAACTTTCCGATCGGATAATCAAATACCTAAGATTTCTTAAATAGCTCAACACTTGAGCGGAGTTCAAATAATGCCAGAATATATCACAGTACCGATGGTCCAGCCGTAGAAGGGTCAAGCCAACGCCTCACATGTGGCACGCCGTACTGCCCCAAACCCTAAGGTTTAGAGGCGGTTCAGACGGTCACATAATCGAGTTAAGGTTTGTGTTCTTCTAGAGGGACCACCGCGTTACTTGCACGTTTTTCCGAAAGATTTAAACCCAAGAAAAATTCAACACTTGAAAGTTTTTCGTGCCGGGAAAAAATGAGTTAATGATATCCGTTCGAACATTTTAACAGTTTCTAAATATCCGGAAAACATAACGAAATTAAATTTTCCGATCGTATCAACGAATACAAAATAATCCCCAGAACACTCAACACTTGAGTCAGATTAAAAATACCCAGAAAAATGCACTAACAGATACGGGTATTGCTGTTGCAAAACCAAAACCCAATTGAACAGTACGGCCGCGGATCCGTGGCCCAAGTAAGGTATGGTCGCGGTTCCGCGGCGGTCCATACGAATTGCAGGCTCGTTTCCAACAGAAATACTTATATTTCCCTGCTGATTTTTTTAGGTATTTTTAATACAGGAAAAATCACATTTTTAAAATTTTTCCAGAGAGGGGGTCGTTTCGACGTTTCGGAGTTCGATCGGAGTTTTATCTTTGTATACACGTCGCTTAATGTTCTAGTTAGGATCTGATACCACTGTAGGGTTCCTAGGCACTCTTACAAGGGTTCATAAGGCAACAACCATGCCCGAATAAAATTTTAGACGTGCCGAACAACCCAAAGCCGAGATCTTTGCTAGATTATTAGGGTTTAACTTGCAAGTAAATATCTTTACAACTAAGTGTGAGGGATTACAACCTTTGTAGTCCGCTCCTTCGCTTCATAAGCTCCGAGTAGAAGTCCTTTCTCCGCGATCCACGATCTTCCGGACTCAAGAGAGGCTCCATGACTCGAACGATCCATGCTAGCTTGTAGTGTTCCTTTTCTCCGATGATCTACGTCGAAGTTTCTATAACTCAAGCTCTCTCACTCTAATAAGGTGAACACCCTAATCTAATTGGCTAGATTAGATGAGGATGATGGAGTGGTATTTATGCTTTCTTTTTATATCAAATTCTCACATGAAATCATCACAAAAGGAAAACCTAGTAAGCTTTCTCAAAGCTCAAGGTTGAAGAAGAAGATGAAAAATGAATTAAACCTTTTGTGATGAATAATGAAATGAATATATGAATAATAATGCAACCATGGTTTAGGATGACAAGGATAACCCTTGTAGAGAATTAACTAGGGCTAGGATTTGGTTGGGTTAAAACAATGAGACATGAGAAAATATCAACCATAATATCTTTCTCATGACAAAAGAAATCCTTCTAGAAGGTGCAAGAAAGAACTAACCCAAATCAAACCCTAACCTTGTTTAATCTCCACTAAACTAGTTCCATTATTAATCATATCATGTTACTATAATATATATCACATATATATTATATATTTGTAACAAAAGAAAATAATACAATTAATATATATCGCATATATATCAATGTATTATCCGGTGAGAAAATGAAATAATAAAGCGAGCCAATATTAGATAATGTAATACAATATATCATATATATTATTATACATTAAATTATCGAATCAACACCTGATCCGACAATCCGGCTATATCGAATATAACCGATTAATATATCATGTACCGATTCATTGAATCAAAACATGATCCGATGACCCGGCTCATATCTAAATATCGCGAGAATATAATACGGTATCTCATATCGCATTATCCTCGGTCGTGCACATATCACATATGTGCCTCTACTCCGTTTTGCCTGAGTCAAGAAACCTCTGTGTAGGACTCTAAAGAATCGTCAATACGCCGGTAGCAGGTGATGATCATATCAAACACCCACAAGCTGCAAGCGGTCAGCTAAACGTAACAGCCACCCAGGTATTGAGCGATCAGAAGATCAAAAAGCTAGCCTGTCCATTCTCCTGTGAATCCAATCAGTAACACTCCCGTACAGTTCGGTCTCTTCGTCTGATATGTCGCATATCAAGTCTAGGGGTGGTATACGTCAGACCCCAGTAACCGATAAGTCGTGTCGATATGAGGCTCATAGCGGGTCAAGAAACTACTGGTAACAGTTACCAGTAAATCTCTATATCAGCCCTGGCCAGGGACTTCCAGTTATAGCCAATCGAACACAGCACAACATCAACTCCCTATACCGGGAGAGACGAGTCCCCTCCTATCGCTCATTGCCTCCATGTGATTCGGGACTGCACCCATAGGCCACTGTTTTGCATGCCCTCTTAGACGTGGTAAGGTGGAAATCAAAGCACAGTGAGAATCACACAAGACTCTATGACGATCTCGGGTCTACAGACTACCCTGTACCAGTGTCACCGGAGAACTAACATCTGACGTGTGGTATATCACCATCTGGGAGTTCTCGGCGAGTCCGTACAGTGTACCCAATCTCCACTGAGCACCCGTACACCATCCTTGATGTCAAACACCGATGGATATGGGATCATCCATTGCCCATCATATGGGTCAAGATGCGTATACGCTAGTCTACTCTGGTGTATCGATGCCCTGTCTTGACAAACCCTCGACTAGGAACAGTTATAGGATGTACTCATCGACTACCGTGGCCCCACTAGTATGATCTCATTATAGTCCCAGTAGTCGAGTACAGATCCTAAGGGCTTTATCAATATGTGAGAGTAAGACAGTAAACCAATACAAGTCAACATGTTAAGATAAAGTGAAACCAAATAGCATACTATCATGACGAGCAAAAAAGTCCTCTCTATATATATCCAAGCATCCATTATAATATACATCATATGTATAACAATGGCCTCTAGGGCATATACATAACTAACAACTACGATCAGTAATAGTAATATCCTCAATATGAATAAGTCTGAAGCATGATAAGGTGGCAAGGGTAAACATCTATATATAAGTGTAATCCCATGTGCTCGTGTCAGTGCCTCAGGTAACAACATATCATAAATATGTAGTATGATCAATGTAATCCACATGAATCAATGTCAACTATATCATGCAGTCTAGGAGTGTGTGGATATCATCCAACTATGTAATCAATGTCTGTATGTATGTGGATCTCGTCCACGTGTCACCCAATGACAATAAGCATCACGCATGTAAATATCATAAAGCATATGCAAGGAAGTATGAGGATGTAAATCAAACTGTGTCCCTCACGACATATCAAAATCATGGAACTTGAGTGTCTAGCATCGACACTCGAAAAAATCATGAAACCTGTGCCTAGCATCGGCACGTAAATCCTCATATATATAGGGCTCCTTCAGTCCGGATCGGCCCACGGGCTCCGTCAGTCCGGATCGGCCCGTATCATCTCTCAACTCCGGTCAGTATTCTCCGGATAACCGCCGAGCTCAAATACAATCACCGGTAGGTAGTACTCCCCTTCCAGGCTCACCGTATAACATATACGAGTTTTCTTGCCCCGGGGTACCTCAACGAGTCCACCATGTACCCACCGACGGTGCCTACCGCTCCTCGAATCGGGTTTCACATGCCACTCTCAGAACCGAGAAAACACATGGTGGACGCACTGAAATATCATATCAAGGGTAACCAGGTTTTTAAAACAATACATAATCTCTTTTGAAATAACCACGGTTCCCAAATCCAGAAATATCATGGAAACAACATATCTCAATGCGTATAATCATAAAGCATGATGTATGTGGCACATAAAGGAAATGTAAGCATATCAGTATATCATGCAACATAAAACAGTAATATGCACATATCGGGGGAAGACCGCTCCTTTAAAATGAATCAGTTTTAAAAAGTATCTTGCGGTTCCCAAATCTCCAAATTAAGCCAGAATCATCTATGTATGTGCAAATACACATGTATGCAAGAATGAGTGTACAATATGTAAGTACACAAGTATGAATGTATAATAGGTATGTGCACAAGTATGAGTATACAATAGGTATGTATGAGTGTACAATATGTGAGTACACAAGTATGAATATACAATAGATATGTGCACAAGTATGAGTGTACAATATGTGAGTACACAAGTATGAATGTACAATAGGTATGTGCACAAGTATGAGTGTACAATAGGTATATGCACAAGTATGAGTGTACAATATGTGAGTACACAAGTATGAGTGTACAATAGGTATGTGCACAAGTATGAGTGTACAATATGTGAATACAAAAGTATGAACGTACGATAGGTATGTGCACAAGTATGAGTGTACAATATATGAGTACACAAGTATGAATGTACAAGGGATCATATCCTGATGCAATAATCCTACTGTGTAGTGACATGGCAATTATCGATGATGAAGTGTGTGAGTTGGCAAGCAGGTGTACGTGGAACATACGCATCATCGATAATGGTGCTGGTGTCCTAACCGCATGGTTTTAATATAACAATAAGCATATTTCAACCTGCAATGCGATGCGAAAAGCAAGAATATGCGGCAAATGAATAATAAACACAACAATACAGTATCTACATCAATGTATCTATGTCATGCTATTTTGCCATTTGAAAGAAGACGGTCGGGGTTTTTAGAAAAATATGGGCTATGGTGTTTTTAAGAAAAGATGCGTCTTTTGAAAATATCCGTAGAATCCCTTTACCTGACTTTAAAATAATCTCGATTCGTTAGTTTTGAAATAGGTATGACTCGGGTCTAGTGTGGCATCTACTATGTACCTACAGATCTAACGAACAAGCTAATCTGGAGGGGTATGGAAACCACCTAAATCTGAGTCGATATATATATATATATATATATATATATATATATATATATATATAATAGTCGATGATCCCGCCTCAAAGGTACCGCGTACGATACAATATCATATGACATCCTCGAGTCAAGAGTGCGGATCTTATCATCAAATAAAGCTCGTATGGTATATCATCGTACGACATCCCAAATCTGGGTACGGGAATCATCTCATCAACTATCTGGTATCCTTATCGTCATATCTCATGATCTGGGATACTGACCTAGTCTAGTACAACTGATACCATCTATTTAAATGCGTGTGTAAAACACACGTCGAAAGGCCCGCTAAAATCTCATGTCGTCTCCCAAATACGAACCACATCATATCACCGATCTCATGGCACTATGCCCAATATCATCGACCAATCTCCAAATATCATTCACTATCCTCATCATCCAGGTATAAGTATAACAAGTAAGCATGTGTGTGCGGTGGGTGTAAACCTATTCTAGGGTTCGCAACTAGGAAACTATACTAGTTTACTTTTAAACCCTAATCTAACCATAGTATACCTAATCACATCTAGAATATCCATGTCACGCATATAGCTATCATATATATAGTATAAATATAGTATACCAAACATCGAACTGCGAGGGTGCTATACGCCATCCACCCGACTTCCCCCGTAGATATAATCTACTCACCTACATCCTGCGTGTCGGTGTCGATGTCTCCTTCATCTTCTTTGTCATATGGAGCCCTCGTGAAGGTACCTACAAAGTTAACACAATCGCAAGCGCACATTAAAATCACATCGGAAAACCAAAACGACACGCTAAGGCCAATAGGTTAGAACCTATGGACTACGCTTTCAAAACTATCAAACAACTCTCGATATCGTCGTACAAACGTCAAGTGATCGAGGTAAAACACAAATACGAAAATCCAGAATTTAAAATACAAGAAACGAAACTCCGAATCAAAACAACAACTCAGGAAAATGGTCTCAGATTTCACCCTTGGTCAAATTGGTCAATTTTGCATATGCCAAGGGTCTAATTTACAAATGTAGGAGCTACAGAACAAGAACGAGCCACAAAGCTCCAGGTCTGACCGCAAATTGCGGCCAGAGGGAATAAATCTGCGGCCCAGGAATGGAATTAGGGGCTGGGGTCTTTAGGGTATGTTCCAAATCACCTGCATGTATCACTGTCCTTGCAAAATAATTTTCAGGTAGCCCGAGTGTTAGCAGATTTCATTTAACCCTCACAGAATCCACAATTTTTTGATATCGGCTCTTCTAAATCCGTATTCCCGGGTTCTAGTCTCTGGTTTAGGCCTGAATTCTTGCACTAGGGGGTTTGTATGGCCTCTACTGAGCTTAATTACCCAACACCACTCAAGAATTCCAAAACCCTTAACTAGAATTTTCAAGGTTTACCCAAAGCACACAATATCGGTTCTAATCTAACATGGGGGTAAAAGAAATGGAAATACTAAGCTAAAGGTCCAGAAAATACCTCATTTGGCAACTTAAGAAAATTCTTGAGTTGCCCCAAGTGTCCAAAATTTGATTTTTCTTGGTCCAATGTGCTTCCCTTGAGCTTGTGCATCTTTTAATGAAATGGGTTTTGGGTTTTGAGGTGTTTTTCATGGATTTTTGTGGGTTGTGGTGGAGGAGGAGGGGAGGGGCAGCAGCAGCAACAACAACATAGAGAGGGAAGGAGAGGAAATGAGTGAGATAATGATTGGGGAACGGCTCAAGACCAAGTCAAAGATAAACCCTCAGCTTTCTCTCTCTCACCCATACCTATATATTATAATCTTTTCTTTTCTTTTCTAGTTTCCTTCTCTCATCAATAGTAACCCCAAAACAAAAGCCATGCACCCAAAAACATATAGTAAAAATGCAACAAGTGTTAATAAAAGATATGGTGCATGTTTGCACAAAATACGCTTAAAGCGCAATTAGCGATTTTTAATCGCGATTAGCACAAAATTAGCATATAATTAATCATAAAAACATCAAAATTGCATAATTCCATAAAACACCCTCTTTTTAGTAATTTCCATCATTTTCCAAATTTCCCCCTATTTATTGGTATTTAATTATACCGCCTTATTTAAATATTCAATATTTTGTTATTAAATTATAAAAATTGCCAAAAATAATATTTTATTTTTTTGAAATGTTATAATCTTCCCCACTTAAAGAAATTCGGTCCCCGAATTTATATTTAAACCCCTCAAATACTAAAACATTTCAGTAAAAGTCCAAGTCGTCGGGGCTCCGAAATCATCCATACATAAAACGCATCATAGCACAATGCATGCGCTATGAACAATGAGAAGATAACTCGAAAACAAAACTCTGTCAAGCATCCCGCAATCATCGGAGTCATGGTAAAGACACAAATGTCAAATCCAAAACAAAACCAATATGATATATATCAAAACCATACATGCAGACATCAAATCTATACATGTAAATATCCGAAAGAAATGCATGCCAAACCTTTTCATGTTGTTGTGCTATGCGCGTATTGCGGCACAGTAGCGGATGTCTATTGTAAGAAAATAACCATATATGTATACATCTTTTGTTTAATATGTACGTTCCGCCGTTTTGAAATCAATTTAGAAGGGTTTCCTTGTTTTAAATATTTCGTGTTATATCAGACACGTAGATATATACTGAGACTATAGCTCGCTTTTTGGAAATCCCTTCGATAACTATCAATGTATGCAAAATATATCCAGGTACTATCTTCTGACTAGTCCTGCTCGGTACGAAAACAAATAGCAAAAATCATAAAAACGTACTGCTCCATAAGGAATCAATCCCAAAAGGTATATAAGAATACTCTGTGCGTCTGGTGCGCACGGAAATCAAAATCCATATATGTGCCATACATGTACACAGAAACAACATCTAGGTGCAACGGGTGTGCACGAAACATCTGTCATAGGTAACGTGTGTGCCTGACAGCAAAATCAGGTGCATGTGATATGCACGAAGAATCTCGATTTAGTGCATCTGGTGTGCGCCAAACTCGCATCTCAAAACATGTGCTCAACACGCGTGAAAATCCAAATCGGGTGCATCCATCATGCACGAATAAAATCTAAATCACGTGGATCCCACATGCACGAAATCACGAAATCCAATATCAAGCGTCGATCATGCGCAAGAATCCAAAAGAAGTGCACAGAGTGCACGAAATCAACATCAATATCAATATCAAAATCGACGGTATACAATACGGTTCAACTCAAATCAGGTATACCGCGGTATATAATCTCACAACCATGTGCATCAGCGTGCACAAATCAAATCAAAACACTAAAAGTGCATGAAAACTATGCTGAAAGCATAAGTCAAATCACATCCATAACATAGGCATGAAATCAAAATCAATATGTCGAATGACATCAAATCGAAGTCAGGTGCAACTGTGGTGCACAAATACGTATCAATGCACTGCAAGCATATGTGAACTATACCGAGTGCAAAAACCAAATCGTGTGCGTATCATATGCACAAAATCAACTCAACTGTATGAAATCCATGTACTCATAAGCATGTGCAGCCAAGGCACAAAACGATATCAGGTGCAATAACTATGCACAAATATGAATACCCAGTATGTCCAACCATGGTGCACGAAAACAAATATCATGGAACTCAGTCATCAAGACTAAATCATGCGAATAGATCGCCCAAAATACCGAAATCCAAGATGACGGATACATGATAATCGAATCACCAAATCACAAATCATAAATGCCGTCGTCGATATATCCTCCTTCAAAGTCGAGAAGGTATCTGTGCATCCAATGCTAGTAGCACAAGATATCTGCTTGCCTCCTGGTCACGGTCTGACGTCCTCTGTCTCTGGGCCCTTATCTTCTCTGTGGATTACCAATCTTGCAATCCATCGGCTCATCGGCCCCATCAGGTGTGCTAACGGGGACGATTCCGTCCTGGCACTTCTCTAGTCATCTCTCGGTCAATCCTCACGACCACCCGTAAAGCAGCACGTCACTGGCGTCGGCCTCTGGTCCTCTGAATACACATCACACATCTGCTCCTGGGTGCAAATCTTATTGCAGCAGTGTCCTGGAAGTAATCTTGCTCAAGGTCTCTTCCGATCTCGCCTATGCCGAACTGTACGGCGGCTGGTATTCTGGCATAACCTTTCCTCGCTCTCTGGACATCTGCGTCCTCAGCACAATATTTTCTCGAAAACTGGTCGCATCCCAACGCCTCTGTAGGCATATCCGACCTCTAATCCTAATGGGGAGTAACAACAGCTCGTCAGCATCTCGCACGAACCTCTTGTTCCACTTTTCTTTATCATCGTCCACTTCGACGTCACGTCTCTATCTGCGCACTGCAAATATTCTCGGCTACGGTCAATCTGAAGTCTCTCACACGGGCTCGAAATCACAAACTCGGTATCTTCATCACTCTGTGGAAGATATCTAGCTGAACACGTCCTCAGGAACTCGTCCCAACCTGCGGAGGTATACTCCATACTCGTCCGTTCTTGATCAATTCACAATGCATATGGGTGAGGTCCTGTATCCGAACCCGGTCAATTATCTCGTCGACGATGCCGAATTCTGGCCTGTTGGGTGTGCGCAATATGACCACTCCTGGGTCCAAGTCTTCTCGTATAGTATTCCAGAAAAGTCCTGTCGAGATCTCTATCAAATCTCGTTTCTGCCGAATTGCCCGGAAGTTACCACCCTTACCATATCTGTTTCTTGTTCCGGAACGGCTGCATACTCATCGCGACTCCTTCTGGAAGATATATCCATAATCAACGCCTCTGCATGCGTATCACATCTCTGATGTCGGTGGAGTGGAATGTCATCTCATCAAGATCTCGTACGAACCTTTTACTCCACTTTTCTCTGCTGTCGACTGCTTCGGACTCGTCTTATCGTGGCTGCATGAACTGTGCTCCAACGGCTATACTCGTGTCTGGAGTCTCCCAAGCAATGCATCCCATCACATGATATCTGAATGATGTCGAACCATCCGATCGATTGTCAAAACCTCATAATCCCCCAAGAGATCAACATCTTGAGTACAGTTTAATAGTATCCCAGTACATGCCACAGCACCTGTGGACCAACCGTAGAAGGGCAAACCCAAGCCTCACAAATGGCACAGCTAAACTGCCACAAACCCTAAGGTTCGGAGGCATTCCATGGTCATTACGTCGAGTTAGGGTTTCATTCTTCTAGAGGGTCCATAGCATCACTTGAATTGTCTTCCGAATACTTTAAACTTGGAAATGGGTTCTTGACATTCGATCGTCTCTATTGACTCTCAACGAATCTGCGTGAAATCGTCTCTAGCTAGAATCAATCTATCTGACGACCTCACATCGAGGTAAGCGAACGAACCACACGTCCTAGTCATTCATCCTCGGGTGACTAGCGACCTTCCATCATATCTTTAAGTATATACTCATGCTGCAGTAGCTCCAACATCTGGGCGATATCTCGTCATTTGCAGCAACAATTGGCTCATTCGTCTGTACGCTGAACAGTGCCTCAATCATCATGAATATGCGATATATCAATGGTCATCACATTCTGGCTGGCCTCTAGCAGTAGCCTGCTCCTCTGGTGCTGATCTGCATGTCCGAGAAATCTCGTAAGAGCGATCCGTCAAACGCTCATGGTGCGAAAACACAATAAAACGAAGCCTCTAAGCAATCGTTCGTCTCTGGAATCACGCCCTGGTCAGTCCTCGTCCGTGACGAGCTCATGCTGACGCAACTCTAGCTGTAGCTCTCTCTGCCCGCGCAATCGCGGCAGCGAAATCATAACCAATATCGATGAGGATAGATCATAGGAATGAATATAATACTGTGCAAGAAAATGTACATCCTAAGGTTTCTTAAGCGGAGTAGCGTATCATAAATATGCCGCGGAACATACGTACGGTACGTCACTCTACTCAAGCTACCTACTCCATCAACCGAGGGTCATCCTACGTGACGAAAGTTCGGGTATAATACCCCCTCGACTAAGTCTAAGTTCCGTAAGGTCAAGCCTAAGTTCCGTATATATATAAACGCTCTAGGCTCTGCATAGTCAAACTTAGACTCGAACCAAGATTAACCTATCGCTCTGATACCAATTTTGTCACGACCGGAAATAGCACATGACTGGCCCTGGAATCATATTAAGTCTATAGGACCTCATCTAATTCAAGTAAGCCAAAAGCCCAGAAATCTAAAACCATTTTAAATGATAAATGAAGGGGAAAAAATAGTTTTAAGAAGTGGAGAAAACATGTTCTAAAAAAACAAGGTTTTTAAATAAGTAAGCCGAATATGCATTTTTAAAATCTACAGTCTTTTCTAAAAATTTCGGCAGAGTTTCCTTTGTAAATACTGGCCCCGAAAGGGGTACAACAAGAATAATATATGCACAATGAAAAGGCATCCCCAAGCGGGAGCTAGCTCTTCGTCAATCGACGGTCACAACCACGAAAGCAGTATAATATACAACGCCGAAGGGCGAAGATCAAAACTCAAAAGGAAACTCCAAATCAGCATGAAAACCATAATAGTACAACGCGCGACTCTAAGGTCGAAATAATACACAACTGGTTTTCTAAGTCTGAAACAAATATACATGTTTGGTTGTTGGAATTACTAGATACAACTGAATAAAATAAATACAAGGGTGGTCACGATGCGAGTGAACCCTCCTACCAAAGCAATCATCCAGAAAAGAAGCAGTGCGCCGGAAAAGCCGCAATGAAACCTGTACGGCAAAACCTGCAAGAACTGTGGCACAACGGGGTTGAGTTGCCAACTCATGAATAGAAAACATCACAGAGCAAAAATCGTATGTATGACACAATCCAAGGTCAATACGATCAGTAATAGTAATATCCTCAATATGAATAAGTCCGAAGCATGATAAGGTGGCAAGGGTAAACATCTTTACATAAGTGTAATCCCATGTGCTCGTGCCAGTGTCTCAGGTAACAACATATCATAAATATGAGGTATGATCAATGTAATCCACATGAATCAATGTCAACTATATCATGCAGTCTATGAGTGTGTGGATATCATCCAACTATGTAATCAATGTCTGTATGTATGTGGATCTCGTCCACGTGTCACCCAATGACAATAAGCATCATGCATGTAAATATCATAAAGTATATGCATGGATGTATGAGGATGTAAATCAACATGTGTCCCTCGCGACATATCAAAATCATAGAACCTGAGTGTCTAGCATCGTCACCCGAAAACATCATGAAACCTGTGACTAGCATTGGCACGTAAATCCTCATATATATAGGGCTCCGTCAGTCCGGATCGGCCCGCATCATCTCTCAACTCTGGTCGGTATCCTCTGGATTACCGCCGAGCTCAAATACAATCACCGGTAGGTAGTACTCCCCTGCCAGGCTCACCGTCTAACATATACGAGTCTTCTTGCCCCGAGGTACTTCACTGGGTCCACCATGTACCCGTAGACGGTGCCTACCGCTCCTCGAATCGGGTTTCACATGCTATTCTCAGAACCGAGAAAACACATGGTGGACGCACTGAAATATCATATCAAGGGTAACCAGGTTTTTAAAACAATACATAATTTCTTTTGAAATCACGGTTCCTAAATCCAGAAATATCATGGAAACAACATATCTCAATGCGTATAATCATAAAGCATGATCTATGCGGCACATAAAGGAAATGTAAGCATATCAGTATATCATGCAACATAAAACAGTAATATGCACATATCGGGGGAAGACCGCTCCTTTAAAATGAATCAGTTTTAAAAAGTATCTTGCGGTTCCCAAATCTCCATATCAAGCCAGAATCATCTATGTATGTGCAAATACGTATGTATGCAAGAATGGGTGTACAATATCTAAGTACACAAGTATGAATATACAATAGGTATGTGCACAAGTATGAGTGTACAATAGGTATGTACACAAGTTTGAGTGTACAATATGTGAGTACACAAGTATGAATGTAGAATAGGTATTTGCACAAACAAGTATGAGTGTACAATATGTGAGTACACAAGTATGAGTGTACAATAGGTATGTGCACAAGTATGAATGTACAATAGGTATGTGCACAAGTATGAGTATACAATATGTGAGTACATAAGTATGAATGTACAATAGGTATGTGCACAAGTATGAGTGTACAATAGGTATGTGCACAAGTATGAGTGTACAATATGTGAGTACACAAGTATGAATGTACGATGGGTATGTGCACAAGTATGAGTGTACAATATGTGAGTACACAAGTATGAATGTACAAGGGATCATATCCTGATGCAATAATCCTACTGTGTACTGACATGGCAATTATCGATGATGAAGTGTGTGAGCCGGCAAGTAGGTGTACGTGGAACATAGGCATCATCGATAATGGTGCTGGTGTCCTGAAAGCATGGTTTTAATATAACAACAAGTATATTTCAACACGCGATGCGATGCGAAGAGCAAGAATATGCGACAAATGAATAATAAACACAACAGTGCAGTATCTACATCAATGTATGTATGTCATACTGTTTTGCCATTTGAAAGAAGACGGATCGGGGTTTTTAGAAAAATAAGGGCTACGGCGTTTTTAAGTAAAGATGCGTCTTTTGAAAATATCCGTAGAATCCTTTTACCTGCCTTTAAAGTACTCCTGATTCGTTAGTTTTGAAATAGGTATGACTCGGGTCTAGTGTGGCATCTACTATGTACCTACAGATCTAACTAACAAGATAATCGGGAAGGGTATGGAAACCACCTAAATCTGAGTCGATATATATATATAATAGTCGGTGATCCCGTCTCAAAAGTACCGCGTACGATACAATATCATATGACATCCTCGAGTCATGAGTGCGGATCTTATCATCAAATAAAGCTCGTACGGTAAATCATCGTATGGCATTCCAAATCTGGGTACGGGTCAATATCACAATCATCTCATCAACTATCTGGTATCCTTATCGTCATATCTCATGATCTGGGGTACTAATCTAGTCTAGTACAACTGATACTATCTATATAAATGCGTGTGTAAAACACACGTCCAAAGGCCCGCTAAAATCTCATGTCGTATCCCAAATACGAACCACATCATATCACCGATCTCATGGCACTATGCCCAATATCATCGACTCATCTCCAAATATCATCCACTATCCTCATTATCCAGGTATAAGTATAACAAGTAAGCATGTGTGTGCGTGTGGGTGTAAACCTATTCTAGGGTTCGCAACTAGAAAACTATACTAGTTTACTTCTAAACCCTAATCTAACCATAGTACACCTAATCACATCTAGAATATCCATGTCACGCATATAGCTATTATATATATAGTATAAATATAGTATACCAAATATCGAACTGCGGGGGTGCTATACGCCATCCACCCGACTTCCCCCGTAGATATAATCTACTCACCTGCATCCTGCGTGTCGGTGTCGATGTCGCCTTCTTCATCTTCATCATATGAAGCCCTCGTGAAGGTACCTACAAAGATAACACAATCGCAAACGCACATTAAAATCACATCGGAAAACCAAAACGACACGCTAAGGCCTATAGGTTAGAGCCTATGGACTACGCTTTCAAAACCATCAAACAACTCTCGATATCGTCGTACAAACGTCAAGTGATTGAGGTAAAACACAAATATGCAAATCTAGAATTTAAAATACGAGAAACGAAACTCCGAATCAAAACAGCAACTCAGGAAAATGGTCCCAGATTTCACCCTATGTCAAATTGGTCAATTTTGCATATGCCAAGGGTCTAATTTACAGATGTAGGAGCTGCAGAACAAGAACGAGCCACAAAGCTCTAGGTTTGGCCGCAAATTGCGGCCAGAGGGAATAAATCTGCGGCCCAAGAATGGAATCAGAGGCTGGGGACTTTAGGGTATGTTTCAAATCACCTGCATGTATCACTGTCCTTGTAAAATAATTTTCAGGTAGCCCGAGTGTTAGCAGATTTTATTTAACCCTCACAGAATCCATAATTTTCCGATATCGGCTTTTCTAAATCTGTAGTCCGGGGTTCTAGTCTCTGGTTTAGGCCTGAATTCTAGCACTAGGGGGTTTGTATGGCCTCTACTGAGCTTAATTACCCATCACCACTAAAAAATTCCAAAACCCTTAACTAGAATTTTCAAGGTTTACCCAAACCACACAATATCGGTTCTAATCTAATATGGGGGTAAAAGAAATGGAAATACTAAGCTAAAGGTCCAGAAAATACCTTATTTGGAAACTCAAGAAAATTCTTGAGTTGCCCCAAGTTTCCAAAATTTGATTTTTCTTGGTCCAATGCGCTTCCCTTGAGCTTGTGCATCTTTTTAATGAAATGGGTTTTGGGTTTTGAGGTGTTTTTCATGGAGTTTTGTGGGTTGTAGTAGAGGAGGAGGGGAGGGGCAGCAGCAGAAGCAGCAACATAGAGAGGGAGGAAGTGGAAATGAGTGAGATAATGATGGGGGAATGGCTCAAGACCAAGTCAAAGATAAAACCTCACCTTTCTCTCTCTTACCAATACCTATATATTATATTCTTTTCTTTTCTTTTCTAATTTCCTTCTCTCATCAATAGTAACCCCAAAACAAAAGTCATGCACCCAAAAACATGTAGTAAAAATGCAACAAGTTTTAATAAAAGATATGGTGCATGTTTGCACAAAATACGCTTAAAGCGAGATTAGTGATTTTTAATCGCGATTAGCACAAAATTAGCATATAATTAATCATAAAAACTTAAAAATTGCATAATTCCATAAAACACCCTCTTTTTAGTAATTTCCATCCTTTTCCGAATTTCCCCCCATTTATCGGTATTTAATTATACCGCCTTATTAAAATATTCAATATTTTATTATTAAATTATAAAAATTCCCATCAATAATATTTTATTTTTTTGAAATGTTACAGTATCGGTACTCCGAGAGAGGTTCCCCTTGCTTTCGCACGGACCTAATTAAAATAAACCTCTTTTTCCTAGAGGCATAACCCCATTGACACGTTTCTAGACACCTACTTGATTAGATAATTGTAAAGTGCAAAACTCTTCCAGTAGTAACTCTTACTCGCAGTGGGTATCGGGATCCAACTATCATATAGAAGGTATGCAATCTCATTGGAAATTTCAACACTTGAAATTCCCGATAATGGTTTTTACCCCTAGCAACTTATGACCTTGGCTATGGTCAACAAATCATAAGTGCTAGCCAAGTTCAACCCGTCATTTCTTGATTGAGTTAAACCCACCCATGCGACCCTTGTCTAAGGTCAACAAAGCCGCACGACTACCCTAATCCAATCGCATCACATGCTGCAGACAAGCACTAATTAGCTACCGCACACTACGCCTTGGCTAAGGTCAACAAACGTAGCACGAATACTAAATAGTACTTGTTTGAAATGACGGAGGGCTACGCTGGTTTTTAAGAAAACTATGAGTGTAATGAGCTTGATATCGTTGTAGAATCTAATGTTTTTGAAAAGGAGTGTTTTTTAGGCTTTTGCTAGTTTTGCTAATGAGGTCACTCCCGTTGAAGGGATCTCGGCTCTTTCTTCATCGAATGAGGTGATGGATATTCATGAATACCACTATGCAAAGCAAGAACTAGAGAAGCAGTCAAAAGACAAAACCGATTGGGTTGTAGCATTTGCTAGTTTCTCTAAAGAGGTCGCTCCCGGTGAAGGGGTCTTGACTCTTTCCTCATCGAATGAGGTGCTGGATATTCATCAAGGAATACTACTATGCAAAGCAAAAACTAGAGCTACCCTTTTTGAAAATTTGATTCTACAACATATTTTGGTTTCTTTCTTTTCATTAATCTCATTAATGAAGTCCCATCAATTAATGTTTCCCAAACATCACAGAAAAATGAAACGAAAATAGAACGTACGCTTATGCCATCCGCATTCGCCACTGGGCCCCGTCATGCACCGTACTACAGGCAGAGCAGGGGCTGGACTAGCGCGGGTGCAAAACATAAGCAATGTTTATTATATATCATATATATAATATTACATTCGTCTCACGCAGTTATATGATCAACATCACAGAATCAAGCAGCAGAAGCAACATATGAAATATTGGATATACTAGGATGCCCGTGTTTTAAATTTAGCCAATAATGTAAAACACGGATTCCACAGTCGTGATGAATAGCCATACCCACATCCTTAGACCCCTACAAGAGCGGCAAGTAACCCTACCAATTCTAGAGTTAGGAGACCCGGTCTCAACTTCTTGAGATGGTCTCCCACTGGATTCTAGAACCCGATTACTTGTGCTCCCCGCCTTAGGTCTATCCTAATGCGGAAAAGTAAATAATATACAACAGTGGTGACATCATCCTCAACCCAGAAGTGGCCCAATAAAAGAATATTACATACAGATTTTACATTAATGAAAATAAAAACCCTCATCTCACATAAAAACCCCCCGCTATTCTTTCATGACGATCCAATAAATCATATCAACAGCAACACATGATATCACATATCATCAACGTAAGCAAATATGAGTATCCCTAAAACTTGTTGACATATAGCAACGAGATTGGGATATCCCATATATTACACTTACGGTCGCAGAAAAGAAAACAGAAAACTACAATAATTAGAATCCGCAATCTCCTTAGACATCATAACCCCGAAATATTTCATATTCCGAATTTCATGCCTAACTTATAAAACTTGCATTTTAGTCTCAAATTGAAAACTCTTTTCAATTGGTTGTCGGATAATTCAAAAAGATTCCCGACTTAGTGATCGCGTACAATATGCAATTGCGACGAAGTTTTGATCTGAATCAAAACTTCGTGGCAATCGATCAATTGATACTAATCGGCTAGCTTTACAATATACTAACTAGTTTTCATAAAACTAATTAATCCAGATTCTAGTAAATGTATCATACACAACACAAAGCTTTTAAAGTAACCGCGACATTAGAATTTCGCACGCAATTAGCAAACTTCACCAATTTTTCCAAGACATAAAAAATCCAGTGAGCTAAAATTCCAAAACCGATCGTTTTAAGCCAATCCGGATGTCGAAGCGAACTCGAAACTCGCGCGAATCTTCGCGGGGGTGAAGATCCCAAAATTAACTCTCGAATGGGGGGCCTAGAGGGGGTACCCTACCCTCGAGGCCACCACGAGGTGGCCAGGGGGTGAGGCAGACCCGAAACTGCCTAAGGTGGGGCAGTTTCGGGTCCCCACCGCCAAGAACACCTTGTGGTGGTCTTGGGGAGTTGGCCCAGACGTTCGGTCCCCCCGGGGTATCCCCGGGGTGTGCACTCTCCACCCCGCGGCTTCTCGGTTCAAACCGTAAGCCCGCGGGGTGTGCAAACAACTCAAAATATCATTTTGGAAACTGTTTTTATCGGCAGTTTTTGCGCGACAAAACCGGTGGATTTCTATCGTCGCTACAAGCTACCTTAATGTTCTAGCTTGTCTCTGGTACCATGAAAGTCGACCTTAGCACCACCATGGGGTTCTATAGGTATCAAGCATGCCAAATTTTAATTTTTATTAGGTGCTAAGCTAGACTAACAAGATCTTTATTAGATTATTAGGGTTTGCCTTTGTGATGTGATGAACTTAAAGAGAAGAAAAGAGCATACAACCTTTGTAGTTCAAGTCTTTCTCTTCACATGCTCCATGTAGAAGTCCACGCGACTCTACTAGGCTCCCCTTCAAGTTGAACGAACCTCCTTCGTGATCTTCGCGCCAAAGACGATCCACCCGAAGTCCACATGCTCAAGCTAACCCTTCACTAATCTCATTAGTAAAGGCAACACTCCACATCAAATTGATAATTTAACGTGTGATGGTGAAGTAGGGGTTTAATTTGCTCACTAGTTTATGTTCAAGTATCATGGTTCACATCACATGTGAGGGTTGAAGCTTGAACCATGGGATTGGGGAAGAAGAAGAAGCTAGAGAGCAACCATGAGCGCAAAGCAAGAAAAATGGCTAAGTGTTGAGAATGAGCTTAGAATGAATGGCAACTCTTGACCCCCACTCATTCAAGCATGGAATTTTGCAATATAAAATTGCAACCAAGCGTGAATAGTGAGTCAAGATGAATAAACTATGAATAAAGCCCATGTTTGCAACCATGCTCTCATTTTCCACTTCATTTCTATTTTCACAAAATAGAATTTTATGCCATGCATCATCATTATTATTATTATATATATATATATATATTAATGTATGTATTATGAAGAATAATTAGTGAGCTAATGATATTAGTTAAGATATAATTATATCACATATAATGTATATCACATTATTAAATCAACACTTAATTTAATAATCTGGTTATATCACATATGACCGACTAATATCATATATCTGTATATCTCATTATCAAATCAACACTTAATTTGAAAATCTGGTTATATAATATATAACCGAACCGATAACAGATAACTGCCAGATTATAATACGGTATCACATGCACGTATTTAATCAGGCCCACACACATATCACATATGTGTCCTACTTCGTATCGCTTGAACCAGGAAACTTCTGTGTGGGACTCTAAAGACTCGTCAATACGCCAGCAGTAGGTGATGATCACATCAATCACCTACAAGCTGTCAGCGATACTAGTTGGACGTAACGGCTACCCAGGTATTTAGCGATATGAAGATCAACAAGCAAGCTCATCCATACTCTCCATGAAGCCTATCAGTAACACTACCGTACAGTTCGGTCTCTTCGTCTGCATATCATGTCTAGGGGTGGTAATCGTTAGACCCCAGTAACGTGATAAGTCATGTCGATGTCTGGCCTATAACGGTTCGAGAAACTGCTGATAAATCTTATCAGTAAATCTCAGAAGCAGCCCTGGCAGGGACTTCCAGTTATAACCAATCGAGCATAGCGCAATATCAACCCTTAATACCGGGAGAGACGAAACCCCGCCTATCGCTCATTTCCTCCATGCGACTCGGGACTGTACCCAAAATCCACCTGTTTCCATGTCTCCTTTGAGCGTGGTAGGGAGGAAATCAAAGCACAGTGGGAGTCGCACAAGACTCTATGACGATCTCGGGTCTACAAACTAACCTGTACCAGTGTCACCAGAGGGCAGCTATCTGACGATAGATATACTACCATGTAGGAGTCCTCGGCAATTCCTGTTCGGTGTACCCATTCTCCAATGAGCACCTGTGTACAATCTTTGATGTCACACACCAATAGTTGTGGAATCAACCATTGCCTTCTAAGGGACAAGAAACATACACACTGTCTACTTTGGAATATCGATGCCCTAGTCTCGATATTTCCACGACTAGGAACTGATTAAAGGATGTACTTATTGAATACCCTGGCCCCACTAGTATGATCTCACCATAATCCTGGTAGTTAAGTACATATCGTAAGGGCTTTATGAGACAGGCTGTATAAATACCAGTCTACATGTTAAGTTAAAGGTAACATGATAGCATACTATCATGTTGAGCAAGAAAGTCCTCTATATATATGTCCAAGCATCCACTATAATATACATCACTGTACAATAATGGCCTCTAGGGCATACATATTCCTCACAGTCTTACTCGAGATGATTGTATACTATCTGGTTTGTCTTTATCATCATGTACAACATTATATGGCATTACAGATCACTATTACATGTTGGTAGAGCCCATAGGATTCTTGCTTGACTACCAGCATTATGATGGCAATCATATACGTGGGAGCTGGGTGGTCTATAAGCACATCCTTAAATGTCCCTAATCATGGGAGTTTCGAGACTGGGCATCGATACTCCGGAGTAGACTAGTGCATACTGATCGAGACCTCGACGAGGGGAGGTGGCCGGTCTCATAAGCCATTGGTATCAGTTTGTTCACCTAAGATGTATACAGGTGCTCATTAGGTTATGAGTACACCGGACGGACTCGCCGGGAACATGCTAGTTGGTATTATACCTATTGTCGGATAACAGTTCCCAAGTGACATGTGTACAGGTTAGTCTATCGACTTGAGATCGTCATTTGTCTCATGTGAGTTCCCATTGTGCTTTGATTACTACCCTGCCATAGCTCAAAGGAGTCGTGCAAACAGGTTTTAGTTGGGTACAGTCTCGAGCCATATGGAGGGAGTGAGCGGACCATCAGGGGATTCGTCTCTCCCGTTATTGGGGGTTGATGTCGCGGTGTGCACGGGTGGCCATCACCAGAAATCCTTGGCCAAGGTAGTCGAGAATTACTGATTCGGATCAGTAGTTTCTCAGTGGGTGATGGGCTTCATACCGACACTAAATGTCGCGTTATTAGGGGTCTGACTTTATCCACCCCCTAGACTCGATATGCGATATTCATAGATGAACGGACCGGACTGTACGGATATTGTCACTGTCAGGCTCAGTAGGGGTTTCAGGATGAGTTTGCTCGTCGGCCTCCCTTTCGCTCAATACCTGGGTAGCCGTTAAGTACAGCTAGTGCCGCTGACGTGCTTGTGGTTAAATCCACTGCCAGCGTATTGACGAGTCTTTAGAATCCCACACAGAGGGTTTCCCTGCTTCGGGCGAAACGATGTAGAGGCCGTATGGTTTTACGACAGGATTCGATCACATACGTGTACTTGTGGACGGATGATGTTCGGACGGATAATAGTAGTGGGCTTTGGTTTAAGCCGGATCGTAGTATTATATTGTTAGATTATTTTCGTCTCATTGTATTCATATTCTTCGGAATACGGATGCGGGTATGTATATATGGATGAGGGGTATTCTTGTAATTTCATACAAGATTACTTTTAGAAGATTACACCTCATTATGGTTTAGACCTTTTTGGATTAAAAGGTTATTGAGGTGTAGAATGAGGTGTTTATTGCATTTTTGGTGGCATGGCTTATTAGTGACCCATGGTTACTTTTCTACGCATGATTAAGATTTTGTTTGTTGTGAGATTTTGTTGACTTGAGATATTTTAGTTGACTCTAGATATTTTTGGATGGCTCCATTTACTAATTCTCACAACACACAAAAATCATTCAAGCCATTATTTTTCTCTCTCCTACAACACTCTCATCCTCATGGCATCTTCTTCTTCCTCCACCCAAACCCTCTTATGTGTTGAGAAACCTTAGGTGTCTTGAGACAAATAAATCCTTCATCACTCTCTACTTCTTCTACAGTATCTAGTGTAGCGATCTAGGTACCCTAGTTACCTCGGATATGAGGTTCGAGCTCGATTTATAGACTCTCGGGTGGATCATCTTCAATAAAGGGAGATCGGAGATCAAGCTTGATCAAGGAGGCCTCTAGGAGCTTGGGAAGATGGTTCAAGACCGAAGGACACGGATCATTCGGTATAACCATTCCAACTCCTTTGCATGTTTTGTTATCTAGGGCTTATGGGTCGATCCGGGTTATCGGGTTATTCTAGCACCGGTTTTTGAAAATTTTTGTTCCGCAATGGCCACGGTTTGATGGCCAGGGCGCTTTCATAACCCATCATTTCGTCTATAAGTATCGCATATCGAGTCTAGGGGGTGGATAAAGTCATACCCCTAATAACGCGACATTTAGTGTCGGTATGAAGCCCATCACCACCTGAGAAACTACCGATCCTATATCACCTACAGCTCTGGGTCGATGACAAACTGCTCCAAGTCCTCAGTACCGGGCTCGATCTATAGTGAGTCAGATCCACCTGATAACATTCCAAAGAAAGAAGAAAAGGAATGTCGTCAACGAACAATCGCTCGGTAAGTCCCAAAGAAAGAGAGACGTAGAATAGACAGAAAAGAGAATATAACTATATTTTATCTTTTGTTCTGTTATCGCAGTTGTTTGTAGCTTGATACAGAATATACCAGTGTATACGAGAGGAGTCCTACTATTCCGAAGATTAGGGTAAATGGAGTACAAGGAACCGTTAAGCCACGGTACAACAACAATGGATATTCAGGTTAGGTGTATTAAAGTGACTGTCTCGTGCCACTTCTAACACATTCTGTAACAGTCTACCCCTTTAAAAACCACGTAATGTCTTTTATATTGATTGTATTGTTTTGTTTTATAGATGGATGACTTGCCGAAACCATGATATAATATAAACAGAATGGATATAAATGGATAGTCATGTAATCAGAGTATATCTATGGTTCGGTTCGGTCGAGTCCTGTTGATATAGATGGAATTCCGGTATAAACAGATTCATGTTGTATTGTAGTTATACTTGAATTGGATTCAAGTCAGATTGATTTCATATTAGGTGGAGACTCTGTCTGAGTCAGACACTTTGAAAATAAATTGAAATACTGAATTAGTTTTGATATTATCGGTAACTGCTGCACATGGACGACAGGATTTGTGTCTTTTTCCATGACAATTATCGTATTGATAACACCGTTGTAAGGTTGTCTACCTTAGATAGGCAAGCACCCATATTCTCCGGCTCTCTCAGGCTCAAGAGAACTGGTCCCGCTTAAACCTATGATTACTAGGGTCCTTATTGTAAATTAATATAACTTGAGGGGGTTTTATGTAAAAATAGTTTTGATATATTTTCAAAATAAACCTTAAGTATTTAATTATCGTCTTTAGCGTTTTCATAATTGTAATTTTTTATAAAGTGAAATATTCTAGTGGATATAACATAGTTTTCAATGTATATAGTATTTTAGTGTAATCATGGAATGGTATTGAATTGTAAAGGTAGTTTCATGAAATTTGTGATTCCTTTGATTTAGAAAACATGGAATTTATATATAATATATTTAAAATAGATATTTTGATAATATTTATATATCTAATATTTAAAAAAATAGAATTTTATTTATTAAATAGAAATCATATTTTTCTTAAAATTTGCATTAAAAATTCCATCGAAATCGAATGCTCCTTGCGAAGGTCTACATCTCGCTCTATTAGGCCTGAGGATGTGCGATAACTCACAGCATCCCGATCGGGATTTCCCAAAATGGGTTGTAGAGGCGCAATTGCACGGAATTAAATAACACACTTTTTAAACAAAACGGTTTTTTGAGTATTCATGGTATTTAAATGTAAACTCGTATTTTCCCATAAACTAATGTCCCAAGAGTTATCGTGCTATGTCAAAAATGTGTGTTGTGATGAGGTAGGTCATTAGCTCGTGAGTTTTCTAAAGATATTAGGGTAAAATATTAAATAAAAGCCGTATGTAAACATGATGGGATTTTACTATAAAAGTGAAATAGAAATTGCAATACTTATTATTTGAGATGAAACTTGTTCTAATGTCTTTATTTATGTTTGTTGATCATTATGAGGGAATATGGTATTTTATTGTTTAAGAAAAATGGAGTTTTTAAAGAAAAACGAATCAGAAGTCGGAATAACTCTGCTTCCGACGAGTTTTGAAAATAGATTGTTTTAGAATAAAGATGGAGAAGGGGAGAGGGGACTTACTGATTTGAATCAAAGAGAAGAGGTAGGGAAATACTTTGGAATCGCCGGGAAGTCATTTCATCGCCGGATTCTTCTTGAAACTTCGCCGGAACCTTGCCCTTTGCTAACTCCACTTGCACAACTTGAGACGTGGAAATTTTAGAGAGTTTTTGTAATGGAATTCTGAATGAGGAGGGGTGAAATGTGGTGTGGTACTTATAGGGAAAATTAGGGTTTAGGGTAATAAAGAATAGAATTAAAATTTGCATTAAAAATGAATTAAAGAGAGAAATTATCACTCTCTGGATGTTTTCAGAGTAAACAAACAACATGGGGGTAGTGGGGTAGGCTAAGAGGTGCTAGGAAAAATTCCAGAGCATTACCTACGGGTATACCCGGCGGTGCCGGCCCCCCAAGAAGATCTCGCCGGTCCAAAACCTGTGGCTTGGGCTCAGATCGATGCCACGTGTCCATGTCGCTTGGTATACCTCAGTGCACGTGTTTGATTACTTTGTGACTTTTCATTTTACGTGTAGTGCACGTGTAAACGTTTGGTCTTCTAAAAGTTTAAAAGAAAATTAATTAAAAATATATGTGGCTGGGGGGATTCGATTACAGGGGCTACGTCACTGCAGTGCAAGGCTTTACCAATGGGCTACAAGTGCTTACTTACTGTTCAAAAGCAATTCAAATACTTATAGTGTACACAGGATTGCAAATACTCCATTTGTACATTAAAATTTAATCAAATTTCCTGTACACTGAAACAGAGTTGTTATATTCTACCCTCCTTACAAAAAATTCGTCCTCGAAATTTACAATTATTTTATGAACTAGTTTACAAAAAATTCGTTCCCATGTTGATTCTCCTGGTGAGTCTTTTCTCTACATCACTCAAACCAAGTTTACTTCCTTTTTCTGAAGTGACTTCACCTTTCTATCCTGGATTTTAACAGGTTGTTGCTCACTGGATATATCTGGCTGTACAGTCAGCTCGGAGTGATCAAGAATATGGCTGGGGTCACTCATATACCTTCTGAGTTGGGATATGTGGAATATATTGTGTACTCCTACCAATAAAGGTGGAAGTGCTAAGCGATAAGCTACTTCTCCAACTCGTTCGAGTAGTTCGAACGATCCAATATATCTTGGACTAAGCTTACCCCGTCTTCCAAAACGAATCACTCCACGGTTTGGAGATATCTTCAAAAAGACACGATCTCCCGGTTGGAACTCCGAGTGACGACGCTTTGCATCAGCCCAGTGCTTCTGTCGATCTTGGGCTATGCGCATTCTTTCCCTGATAGTGCGAACTACATCGACTGTTTCTACTATCATCTCAGGTCCAAGGAGTTCTCGATCTCCGACGTCGTCCCAACTTAATGGTGAACGACACTTCCTTCCATATAGAGCTGCAAATGGTGCCATTCCCATACTTGCTTGGTAGATGTTGTTGTATGAACACACCACAAGATGTAGGTGATCTTCCTACGATCCTCCGAAGTCTAGCATACATGCTCTTAGCATAACTTAAAGTATTTGAATCGTTCGCTCAGATTGTCTATCTGTTTGTGGATGGTAAGCTGTACTAAAGTTCAGACTTGTACCCAAGCTAGCTTGCAGACTCAGCCAAAATTGCTATCGGAATCTGGTGTCACGATCGGAGACAATGCAAACCGGTACTCCATGTAATCTCACGATTTCCTGCATGAGTTCATGGGTATCAGAAATAGTACACATTGAAGAGTTTAAATCTGTTAGTTGTATGTATGCCCTAGAGGCCAGTATTGTACAGATGATGTATATTATATTAGATGCTTGGACATATATAGAGATGACTTTCTTGCTCGATATGATAGTATGCTATCTGGTTGCACTTTATCTTAACATGTATACTTGTCTCTTTATACTGTCTTAGAGTTACATGTTGGTAAAGCCCTTAGGATGTGTACTTGACTACCTGGACTATGATGCGGATCATACTAGTGGGGACATGGTAGTCCATAAGTACATCCTTCAAGGTCCCTAGTCGTGGGTGTATCGAGACGGGGCATCGATATACCAGTGTAGACTAGCGTATACGCTTCTCGACCCATGAGATGGGCGATGGATGATCCCATATCCATTGGTGTTTGACATTAGAGATGGTATACGGGTGCTCAGTGGAGACTGGGTACACTGGACGGACTCGCCGAGAACTCCCAGATGGTATTATACCTCACGTCAGATGGCAGTTCTCAGGTGACACTTGTGCATGTTAGTCTATAGACCCGAGATCGTCATAGAGTCTTGTGTGATTCCCACTGTGCTTTGATTTCCACCTTACCACGTCCATGAGGGCGTGCAAAACGGTGGTTTTTAGGTACAGTCCCGAGTCACATGGAGGCAATGAGCGATAGGAGGGGTTTCGTCTCTCCCGGTATTGGGAGTTGATGTTGCGCTGTGCTCGATTGGCCGTAACAGGGAAGTCCCTGGCCAGGGCTGATTGGAGATTTACTGGTAAGTGTTACCAGTAGTTTCTCGACCCGTTATGAACCTCACATCGGCACTACTTATCAGTTATTGGGGTCTGACGTTTACCACCCCTAGACTTGATATGCGACATATCAGACGAGGAGACCGGACTGTACGGGAAGTGTTGCTGATCGGCTCGACGGGAGATGTAGCAGGTTCGCTTGTTCCCTTCTGATCGCTCAATACCCGGGTGGCCGTTACGTTTAGCTCACCGTTTGCGGCTTGGGGTTGCTTGATATGATCATCACCCACTGCCGGCGTATTGACGAGTCTCAGAGTCCCACAATGGAGTTTCCTAGTCCAGGCGAAACGTTGTAGTGTGCGTATGCAATATGCGCATGGACCCGATTAAAATGCATGTATAGGATACCGTATATTGATCGGGCGGCTTGCTTTTGGTAGGGGTCGTATGTGATATGGCCGGATTGATAAATCAAGTGTTGATTTATCATTTAACCAATAGCTTCTCACTTGAAATCCTTTCTTGAGTATGATGGATGTATGCATGCATGTATGGTTTCTTTATAGATTCATGCACATATGGATGTGCATACATACATACATACATCATCAATTATGGTTGCTTATACAAAGAAAATGGTGGCAATATAAGACTCACACCATGGGTTTTTTATATGGAATATTATTGTATTTAAGCTAAAAACAAAAGGAAAAAGAAATGGGTTAGTTTTGGATTGTTTCTACACTCTTCTTGACCTAACCTTACTCACCCACCATTTAACCATGGTTTACTCTTCCTTTTAGTTTTTAACTCAAGTACAATAATGATTGAACCATGGTTTGAGATGAGAGATAAAAAAATATATATTGATATATTTTCTATTTTCTTTAGAGAGTAGAACTTATCTTCTTCTCAAATTGCCATCATCTTCTTCTTCCTCTCTCATTTGCTCTCTAGATTTTTGTAGTGAGCAATATACTCATCAAGTTAGGATTTTGAAGTGAGAAAGAGAACCACAACACCATTCTACACAAGTCTAGCCCACTTGTTTGGAGTGTTAGCTTCATTTCGTTCTCTTTACCGGGTGAAGTTGCAAGCTTGGACAAAGCGGACTCCGGGTGGATCATCGGTGACCTAGATGAGTTCAAGCGGAGCTTTTTCAAACCCCAAGTAGCCGAGGAGTCTAGCGTAGGGAGCTACAAAGGTTGTACTCTCTAAACCCTAGCTTTTCTTTCATATGATGATGTGAAAATTTTGAAACCCTAATTTTTCTAGGAACGATTCTATGTTCGTTAACTTAGTACCCTAAAAATTCAGTTTTTGGTTCATGTGATGCTTCTAAACCCTTCATGAGGTGCTAGGCTAACCAAACATTGGTATCAGAGCCGACCTAGAACATTAGGCGACTATTTTACGAAGTTAAAACTCCGATCGAACCGAAATACGGATTTTTTGGCGCTCTCTGGTCATTTTTTCAAAACTGCTGTTTTCAGAATTAAAAATATGTAAAAAATTCAGCAGGTAAATATAAGAATTATTGTAAAATTCGACAAAGTGAACTGTCCATATTGCCGCGGAAACGCGGCCTAAGCTTGCTTGGGCCGCGGTTCCGCGGCCATTTACATCAATCACTGCATATGTTTTATACCGTAATTCTTTATTATACTTGTATATTTTTTAGGGTATTTTTAATCTGAATTTGGTGCTGTTTGTTCTGGAGTTGGTTTTGGACTCGTCGATTCGATCGGAATTTTCATTTCGTGGCTTTTCCGGATAAATTAGAAAGTATTGAAGTGTTTGAACGAGTATCATTTGCTCACTTTTCACGGGGTTTAAATATTTTGGAGATACGTGCAAGTTTTGTGGTGGTCCCTCTAGAAGACAACAAACCTTAACTCGATTATGTGACCGTCTCGAACTGCCCTTTGAACCTTAGGGTTTGGGGCAGTACGGCGTGCCACATGTAAGGCGTTGGCTTGACCCTTCTACTGCTGGACCGCTACTACTGTGTCACACTCCGGTTTTTGAACTCCGCTCAAGTGTTGAGCTTTAGGGAATCTTGGGTATTTGATCGTTCGTTCGAAATCTTTAATACTGTCTAATTATCTGGAATGTGATGCAATGTGTGGAATTCATATTATAAGACATGAAATACGAGATATGTGATACTTCGCATTTATGATGTCTAAAGAGAATGTGGATTCCAGATATTGCTGTTTTACACTTTCTTTTCTGTGACCGTAAGTGTAGTATGTCGATATCGCCGGTTTCGTTGCTATACATCAACGACAATTGGGGTATGCATACTTACTTACGTTGATGATATGAGATATTATGTGTTGCTGAGATATGATGTGCAGGATTGTCGCGATTGAATAGCCGGGTTTTTTTTATGTGAGACGAGGGTTTTATATTTTCATTCATGTAAATTCAAATGTAATGTAATATTCTTTTATTTGGGGCACTTCCGGGTTGAGGTCGATGCCACCTGTGTTGTATATTATTTACTTTTCCGCATTAGGATGGACCCAAGGAGGGGAGCACAGGTGACCGGGTTCTGGGGTTCAGTGGGAGGCCATCTCGAGGAGTCGAGACCGGGTCTCTTAAACTCCAGAATTGGTAGGGTCACTTGCCGCTTCGTAGGGGTCCAGGGTGTGGGCTTGGCTATTCATCACGACCGTGGAATCCGTATTTTCTATTGTTGGCTAAATACTAAATACGGACGTCCTAGTATATCCTACATTATATCTATGTTTCTGCTGCGATATCTGTGATGTGATCATTTGATATGTTGTGATGGATACAGTATATAGTATATATGATATATTATATAGGCGTTACTTATGTTTTACACCCGCACTAGCCCTACCCTGCTCTGTCGTTAGTTACCTAACCAAACGGTGCACGAGGGGACATCGAGGCGAATGCGGATGGCATAAGTGTACGTTGTATTTATCTGTGATGTTTAGGTGACTTAAATGATGGGACATCATTAATGTGATTAATGAAAGAAAAGAAATCTAAAAGATGTTGTAGAATCAAATTTTAAAATAAAAGGGTAGCTACAGTTTTGCTTTGCATAGCAGTATATATGATATACCCTGCACCTTATTCGATAAGGAAAGAGCCGAGATCCCTTCACCGGGAGTGACCTCTTTAGCAAAACTGGCAGATGCTACAACACTCGGTTTGACTTTTGACTGCTTTTGGAGTTTTGCTTTGCACAGTGATATATATGATATATCCCGCACCTTATTCGATGAGGAAAGAGCCGAGATCCCTTCACTGGGAGTGACCTCTTTAGCAAAACTAATGAAAGCCTCAAAATCACTCCATTTCAAAATTCACTCGATTCTACAACGATATAAAGTTCATTACGCAATAGGTTTTCAGAAAAACCTGTCGTAGCCCTCCGTCATTTCAGATAAGTCATGCTTAGTATTCGTGCTGCGTTTGTTGACCTTTTCAAGGCGCAGTGTGCGGTAGCTGACCAGTATTTATCTGCTTATGCATATGATGCAGATTGGATTAGGGTAGTCGTACGGCCTTGTTGACCTTGCCAAGGGTCGTGCGGGTGGGTTTAATTCAATCAAGAAGTGACGGGTTAAACTTGACCTATGGTCTATGGTTTGTTGGCTTTCGTCAAGGTCATAGCACGCTAGGGGCAAAAGTATTATCGGGAATTTCAAGTGTTGAAATTTGCAATGAGATTGCATACTTTCTATGAGATAGTTGGATCCCGAAACCCACTGCGAGTAATTGTTACTCCTGGGAGAGTTTTACACAGGACAATTAGCCGATCAAGTAGGTGTCTAGAAAGGTGTCAACGGGGTTACGCCTCTGGGAAAACGAGGTTTACTTTAATTAGGTCTGTGCGAAAGCACGGGGAACCTCCCTCAAAGTACCGACACTGGCCTGGCTGAAAGATCGGCGAAGTTGTAGGGTGTAATTAATCTCGGCTAGTCTTTCCTTTTAGGGTTTGAAGGAAGATTTGATAAAAATAGTGGGAGCCATCCTGATTAGATAAGATAATAACCAATCTGATCTTGCAAGAGCATACGCTAAAGTGTTTTCTTCTCTCTCTCTCCAGGTAGCGACCATGCCATGCCCTAATCAAGATAATAATATGGATGTATTGACTGAACCCGCATGTTATACTGTGCTGGGGAACGTTGGTTCCGTTCTTTCTTATACGAGTTATAGGAATGAACAGGACATAGGGGAATACCAGGATTCCCATGCCACCCGAATGAAGAAAGTACATGTTGATACATTTTCTTCGGGTGTGTTCGTTACAGAGAACTGTTTCTCCATTTGCCCTACATCCTGGGTATTAGATACCGGGTCAGGATCCCATATATGTAATCAGTTACATGGGCTTAGAAAAGGTAGAGAACTTGGAGAAGGTGATAAAGACATAAGAGTTGGAAATGGTGCAATTGTTGCAGCTAAGACTGTCGGGGAATATCACCTTGGATTACCAACTGGTAATACATTGGTTCTGAACGAATGCTATTACATGCCGAACCTGATATGCAACATTATATCGGTTTCTTTGTTGAGTAAAGAGGGATATAATTTTGTATTACAGGATAATGTTATGAACATTTTCCATAACCAAAAGTTGGTTGGATCAGGCACGTTGTGCAATGTCATTTATGTTCTAAATCAATCAACAGTTCTGAGTATAACAAACACACACAAGAGGAAGAGTTCAGATCTGAATGAATCCTTCTTGTGGCATTGTAGACTAGGTCACATCAATGCGACACGACTAGCTAAGTTGCATAAAGATGGATATTTGAAACCATTCGAATTTTCATCTTATGACACTTGCCAGTCATGTCTCAAAGGCTCTACCAAAACTCCGTTTACGGGACACGGAGAAAGAGTTACCGAACTCTTGGGACCGATACATAGTGATGTATGTGGTCCCATGTCTACACATGCCAGGGATGGTTCTTCGTACTTCATTACATTCACTGACGATCTCTCTAGATTCGGATATGTGTTCCTGATGAAACACAAATCAGAAGCTTTTGAGAAATTTAGAGAATATAAACAAGAAGTCGAGAACCAAACCGGAAGAAGTATTAAAATCCTTCGATCTGATCGAGGAGGTGAATACTTGAGCAATGAATTCCTGGACTTCCTAAAAGAGAATGGGATTCTCTCTCAGCTGACTCCTCCATATACACCACAGCACAACGGTGTATCGGAACGGAGGAACCGCACCCTATTAGATATGGTGCGCTCTATGATGAGCACAGCTGAGTTACCTATTTCCTTCTGGGGATATGCGCTGGAGACAGCAGCATACCTATTGAATCAAGTTCCATCTAAATCTGTACTTACCACACCATATGAGATATGGAGTGGGAAAATGCCATATCTTAAACAAGTTAAGATATGGGGTTGTCCGGCCTATGTCAAAAGACAAAATCCGGACAAACTCGAGGCACGGTCAGTTCTCTGCAAGTTTGTGGGATACCCAAAGAACTCATATGGGTATTTTTTCTACCACAGTGAGGAACAAAAGGTGTTTGTTGCTCAACATGCCACCTTTTTAGAAAAGGAATTTCTTGTAAAAGAAATTAGTGGCAAAGTGGTGGAGCTGGAAGAGGTTCCAGATACACAAACCGTAACTGAAGATTTAGTGGAACCAGAAGATTCAGTAGCTCCCAACGAACCTCAGCCTCTCCGCCGATCTAGTAGGGTTCCTCGACAACCTGAGAGATACTACGGTTTTCTCATGGATGGTGGGAGCGAGGATTGCATCATGGAGGATGATGACCCAACTAGCTTCGAGCAGGCCATCACGAGTGAGGACTCAGTGAAATGGCTGGATGCTATGCGGTCCGAGATGGAATCCATGTACACCAACAAAGTATGGACTTTGGAAGATGCTCCTGAAGGGGTAAAACCCATTGGGAGCAAGTGGATCTTCAAGAAAAAACTTGGTGTAGATGGGAAAGTGGAGACTTTCAAAACTAGACTTGTTGCAAAGGGTTTTCGTCAAAGACCAGGTGTGGACTATGACGAAACCTTTTCTCCAGTGGCTATGCTTAAATCCATCCGGATCATGCTTGCCATCGCTGCATATCATGACTACGAAATCTGGCAAATGGATGTTAAGACCGCCTTTCTAAAGGGTGATTTAGAAGAGTGCGTGTACATGACTCAGCCAGAGGGCTTCGTAGATAGTGGGAGCAGCGGGAAGGTGTGCAAGCTTCTTAAATCCATTTATGGATTAAAGCAAGCATCGCGGAGTTGGAACATCTGCTTTGACGTCGTTATCAAAGAGTCTGATTTCGTCAAAAACGTAGATGAACCTTGTATCTACAAGAAGGTGGCAGAGAGTAAGGTTGTCTTCCTCGTATTGTATGTGGACGACATACTCTTGATAGGAAATGACATTCCTATGCTGCAATCGGTCAAGCTCTTCTTATCACAAAGATTCTCAATGAAAGATCTTGGTGATGCCTCCTGCATATTGGGAATCAGGATCTATAGAGATAGATCCAAACGGATATTGGGATTGTCCCAATCCAGGTACATTGACACCATACTAAAGAGGTTTAGTATGGAAGAATCCAAGCGTGGGAACTTACCCACGATCTCTGGAGTCACTCTCTCCAAAGAGATGTCTCCCAAGACTGATTTGGAGAGAGCTCGCATTCAAGGGATACCCTATGCTTCGGCTGTAGGCTCTATCATGTATGCGATGCTATGTACCAGACCCGATGTAGCATACTCACTAAGTGTAGTGAGCAGGTATCAAGCTGATCGTAGAGAGAGTCACTGGACGGCTGTGAAGAGCATTCTCAAGTACTTACGAAGGACTAAAGAGATGCTCTTGGTGTATGGTAATGGAGAACTCCAAGTGGAGTCCTTTACCGATTCGAGCTTCCACAGTGATAAGGACGACTCTAAGTCGCAGTCGGGATTTGTCTTTACCCTTTACAGAGGGGCGGTTAGCTGGAAGAGTTCCAAGCAGGAAACCGTGGCAGACTCGACGATGGAGGCTGAATACATCGCTGCCAACGATGCTGCAAAAGAGGCTGTCTGGATCATGAAGTTCATTACTGAACTTGGAGTGGTTCCATTCATTGAGCATCCAATACCTTTGTATTGTGATAACAATGGAGCGGTGGCTTTGGCCAAGGAATCCAGGTCCCATCAGCGATCCAGGCATATTCTGAGGCGGTATCACCTGATCCGGGAGATAGTTGATCGCCGGGAGATCGAGGTCAGGAGGGTTGAGACGAAGAATAACACAGCGGATCCACTCACGAAGGCTATTCCCCAGACACAGTTTGAGAGACTCTTCGGGATGCTCGGTATGCGATACTACAGCAGCTGGCCCTAGTGCAAGTGGGAGATTGTTGTTGTATGTATGCCCTAGAGGCCAGTATTGTACAGATGATGTATATTTGTAACGTGTTAAAAATGATTAAATAAATAATTAAATGAATAAAAGTGTTTAAGTGAATTTTAGGATTTTCGGTAAAGTAAAATGTATTTTTCGTAAAACCAAACCGTGATTGTTTTCATTATATTTTTTAAAATATCTATTTTAATTATGAAATTACTAGTAAATGGTGTTTATTTAGCCACTTATAAATTTTTAGTTTAATAAAATATTTTTCCTAAATTAATTATTTTAAATATTAACATAAGCTTTATTTTTACACTAAATTAGGGTAAATTACAAATTTAAATGGTTTTAATTTGTAAAAATGAACCATGGCATATTAGAAATTAGTGTGTATCATGCAAAATTTATTTGCAAATTTTTCCTATTTTCTAGAGCTTTCTTGAGTTGATATATTAAATAAATAAATAAATAAATAAATAAAGCATGAAAAGACTTTTAGTGTTGTTTCTCTTCTTGAAACTTCTACACACTTTTCACACTCTCTTCTTTCTCTCCCTCACCTCACCAAGGCCGGCCACAAACCCCCCATGGCTACCCCCCCCCATTTCCCACCTCATTTTTATTCAAAATTCATTAAAAATACATCAAAAATTCCATTAAAATTCCACAAAATCCTATTTATTTCATACTCTTTATTCCTTGCTCATTTTTATATGAAATTTGGAGATGGAAGGCATGCATTTTGGAGGCTCATTTCTTGTTTGGATTTCATATTTTGGGAGGTATAATTTCTTTCTTTTGATTTATTGTATTAGATGATCATTTAAGCTTAATTAGATTTAATGAATTAATTCTATGTTCTTTTTTTAAAAATGCAAGTTAGGGTTTTTAATAATTAATTAGGGTTATAATAGTTAGTTTAACACTTTTAGAATTGGAAAATATTGCATGGTTGTTGAATTGTAAAATTTTCATTTAAAATTGTTTTAAGTAAGGAAATTAGCTAACTAGGTTTTTGCAAAATGTGTTTGTGGTTGATATAAAATTGAGATTTGGGTGGTTATCATTGGAATGTAGTTTTAGTGGAAATATTAGCATGTAAATGGAAAGAAAAACTTAGTTTGATTGCTAGTTTCTATTGATAATTGATAAATTGTGATAAAAATTGCTATTTTGTAAACTAGATTTTAGAAATTTCTAAATAAATGTGATTAAAAATATAATTTATGGTTTCATTAAATCATTATCATTATGAATTATGGTTTAATACATTAATTCATGAAAAATCACGTTTTGTGGTGGAATTGTGGTATTTTGCTTGAAAAATGTTTAAAATTGTTAAAAGTTGCAAACTAGAAATTTCAAATAAATGCAAAATTGTGTAATAAAAATAAAGTAAGGGGTTGTATAGTCTAGTTATGCTATTTAATGAGTTTTATAACCATTGGTTTCATTTAAATGTTAAGTTTTGATGAAAACGGTAAATTGGTATTTTCGGGTTTTACGAAATCGGGCGATTTGATGGATTTTAGGGTTTTCATGGATTTAATCATGTTTTATAATATAAGTAATGTGTTTTAAAACTACGAGTTATTTGTTAATGTTTATCTCGATCCATCGGAGTTTGTACGCCGATATCGAGCGATATTTGGTGCTTTTGCGTGGACGGGACATAGGTTTTAACCTATGGTTGTTCCTTGTATCGTTTGACTTTCGTATGTGATTCAGTTTACGATGCTGTTTATATGTTTGCGTCTAGGTACCCCTCACGTGGGCTGCGGGCGATGAAGAGGAGGATGGCGACACTGTCTTCAGCAGACATGGACCAGGTGAGTAGATGCATATCTACGGGGGGAAATCGGGTGGATAGCGTTTAGCACCCCCGCAAAGCAGAATAGGAATAGTACTTATTGACATTAGAGAACAAGATGTGACCCTAGTAGGACCCTAGTATTGACCCTAGGCTGGACTAGACTGATTTAGGAAAACCATATCAGAGGATGAGTACCTTGGAAGAGATTCGTAGGTTTCAGATAGAAGCGCACCCACGCATACACTGAAACTCGACATGGAGTATACGTATATGTGTGTATATATATAAAACTAGGTATAGGTGTATATATATATACAACACGTATATGGGATTCATTGATGTGATATGATATCTGAGGTATGATGAAACAGTATAACTGGGCTTGATGCCGTGATTCTTGACTATCCAGTCGTATTAAAGTGTTAGCGGATCATTAGAGAATGAGATAATGAACATGAATATATAAATTATAAAGGGTGGTGGTGATATTGAGGTACATGGGACGCTAAAATAGTACCTGGGCTGTAGCTTGTGACTGATCACGATATGATATATGTATGACTTGATTACGACATCATATAGGTATGACCTGATATCGATATCGTATAGGTGTGACTTGATGACGATAAGATATCGGTATAATTTAATCACAATATGACACATGTGACATGATATTTCTGAGGATAAACTAAGGATTATTCTATGATGGCAATAATATACGATTGATGTATGCGATTATAGTTTAGAACCTTGATCATGAGATGTGTTAATGATGACATTATACGAATGATGAGACACCTAGGAGATACTTGACCCGTACCCCGATATTGGGATGCCGTACGATGGATTTTACCGTACGAGGCCTAGATATAATGATTGATCCGCACTCTTGGTTCGAGGAAGCCGTACTACGTACGTGACGCTTTTGAGGCTGGATCGCCGACTATTAGAGATATTGGTTTAGACCTTAGGTAGATGCTTGTTTCTTATTGACCAGTTTCTTAGGTTAGTTCCTTAGGATATTAGATGGACACTAGTTTAGGTTCGACTCATATAGTGGTAGTTGTACTCGTATTTCGCAGAGGAGTGGATAATGCACATCTGTATTTACATTCATACTGTAATCATCATGGTGCATGTTCTTACATATGTTGCTATAATCAGTATAAACTTTACCTGTTAGGACACCGGCACCATTACCGATGATGCGCATATTCCACGCACACTTATTTGCCGGCTCACACACATCATCATCGGTAATTGCTATGTCACGTACACTTTAGATTATATTATCTTTTATTGATAGAATCAGTTAACAACTAAACCGATAAAATATTGTGATTTCTCTCTTATGTTAGTATAAGACATGATATTTATTACTTAGACATTCATGCATTCATATTTTCATGTTATCGCGCAGTATTATGGGCATATGCCGACACTTATCATATACTTACTCATGATTTTGAGATTTGGATTTCTATGAGATTTCTGGATTTTTGGGGAAAACCGCAAAAATATATAAAAACTTCGCTCTCTCTCCTCTTCTCTTTTCAAGATAAGATGCGGTTTTCTCGTGATGTATGTGTCGTCCACCATGAGATTTCATGTTTTCTGATGGATTTCGAGACCCGATTCGAGGAGTGGATGAACCGTCTCGGGTACATGGTGGGCCCGGTATGGTACCCCGGGGCAAGAAGATCGAGTTGTAGACGATGAGCCTGGCAGGGGAAGGCTACCTACCGGTGATGTCTGGCGCGGCGGATATCCGGAGGATACCGACCGTTGTCGTGAGATTTGATGATATGGGCCGATCCGGACTGACGGAGCCCGAGGTATTGAGACTATGAGACTTGAGATTTACATATTTGTGTCGATGCTTGACACGGATTTCCATGGATTTCATTGTTGAGATTTCAGATTCTTATACACATTTTATTATGATAACAGCCAAAGATTTCTCATACAGATATACTTGGATTTCAGGATTGCTTATTTTACATTCATGGTGCATGCATATCCATTCATATGACATAGTACTATATGAGGCACTGACACGAACACGGATTATCTGCACTTACACGTAGTATTACCCTGCTATTACTAGATGTTTGGGATATAGTAGTGTATTATTATGACCTAGGATAGCGTCGTGCATTCGATTTCTTTTCGTAGATGTCTTCTACTCACGAGTTGGCAACTCACCCCCGTTGTGCCAAATTTTATTACAGGTTCGATGTACAGGTTTCCCTGGCAGCTTGCTGGCACATCTATTCTTTCAGGGTGATTTGCACGGTAGGTTGGTTCACTTGTATCCGAACCACCATTGTACTTTTATTCTTTCATTTGTATCTAGTAAGCTCCATCAACCATACTTGTATTACTTGATAAGTTTATTGGACCAGTCTTTTATTTCGACCTTAGAGTCGCGCATGTATTATTTTGATCTGGTGGTTTTGTTTTCTTTTGAGTTTTGAGCCTCGCCCTTTGGCGTTGTATATTATTGTGTTTGTTGTGGTTGTTTCCGCCTCTTGGCGTTGAGCTAGCACCCGTTTGGGGATGCTTTGTATTGTTTATTTATATTATACTTGTTGTACCCGTTTGGGGGCCAGTTTTTACAGAGGAGACTCTGCCGAAATTTTTGAGAAAATTTGCTGATGTTTTTAAACTTGTTTTCTTTTTCTTCTTCTTCTTCTTTTATGGTTTAGATTTCTGGGCTTCGGCTTACTTAGGTTACGTGGCGCCTCTAGACGCTTCGTAATCTAAGTGCCGGTCACGTTCCGTACTTTCGGGTCGTGACAATATTATATTGGATGCTTGGACATATATAGAGATGACTTTCTTGCTCGATATGATAGTATGCTATCTGGTTGCACTTTATCTTAACATGTATACTTGTCTCTTTATACTGTCTTAGAGTTACATGTTGGTAAAGCCCTTAGGATTTGTACTTGACTACCTGGACTATGATGCGGATCATACTAGTGGGGACATGGTAGTCCATAAGTACATCCTAAAAGGTCCCTAGTCGTGGGTGTATCGAGACGGGGCATCGATATACCAGTGTAGACTAGCGTATACGCTTTTCGACCCATGAGATGGGCGATGGATGATCCCATATCCATTGGTGTTTGACATCAGAGAAGGTATACGGGTGCTCAGTGGAGACTGGGTACACTGGACGGACTCGCCGAGAACTCCCAGATGGTATTATACCTCACGTCAGATGGCAGTTCTGACACTTGTGCAGGTTAGTCTATAGACCCAAGATCGTCATAGAGTCTTGTGTGATTCCCACTGTGCTTTGATTTCCACCTTACCACGTCCATGAGGGCGTGCAAAACGGTGGTTTTTGGGTACAGTCCCGAGTCACATGGAGGCAATGAGCGATAGGAGGGGTTTCGTCTCTCCCGGTATTGGGGGTTGATGTTGCGCTGTGCTCGATTGGCCGTAACAGGGAAGTCCCTGGCCAGGGCTGATTGGAGATTTACTGGTAAGTGTTACCAGTAGTTTCTCGACCCGTTATGAACCTCACATCGGCATGACTTATCAGTTATTGGGGTCTGACGTTTACCACCCCTAGACTTGATATGCGACATATCAGACGAGGAGACCGGACTGTACGGGAAGTGTTGCCGATCGGCTCGACGGGAGATGTAGCAGGTTCGCTTGTTCCCTTCTGATCGCTCAATACCCGGGTGGCCGTTACGTTTAGCTGACCGCTTGCGGCTTGGGGTGCTTGATATGATCATCACCCACTGCCGGCGTATTGACGAGTCTCAGAGTCCCACAACGGAGTTTCCTAGTCCAGGAGAAACGTTGTGGTGCGCGTATGCGATATGCGCATGGACCCGATTAAAATGCATGTATAGGATACCGTATATTGATCGGGCGGCTTGCTTTTGGTAGGGGTCGTATGTGATATGGCCGGATTGATAAATCAAGTGTTAATTTATTATTTAACCATTAGCTTCTCACTTGAAATCCTTTCTTGAGTATGATGGATGTATGCATGCATGTATGGTTTCTTTATAGATTCATGCACATATGGATGTGCATACATACATACATATATCATCAATTATGGTTGCTTATACAAAGAAAATGGTGGCAATATAAGACTCACACCATGGGTTTTTTATATGGAATATTATTGTATTTAAGCTAAAAACAAAAGGAAAAAGAAATGGGTTAGTTTTGGATTGTTTCTACACTCTTCTTGACCTAACCTTACTCACCCACCATTTAACCATGGTTTACTCTTCCTTTTAGTTTTTAACACAAGTACAATAATGATTCAACCATGGTTTGAGATGAGAGATAAAAAATATATATTGATATATTTTCTATTTTCTTTAGAGAGTAGAACTTATCTTCTTCTCAAATTGCCATCATCTTCTTCTTCCTCTCTCATTTGCTCTCTAGATTTTTGTAGTGAGCAATATACTCATCAAGTTAGGATTTTGAAGTGAGAAAGAGAACCACAACACCATTCTACACAAGTCTAGCCCACTTGTTTGGAATGTTAGCGTCATTTCGTTCTCTTGACCGGGTGAAGTTGCAAGCTTGGACAAAGCGGACTCCGGGTGGATCATCGGTGACCTAGAGGAGTTCAAGCGGAGCTTTTTCAAACCCCAAGTAGCCGAGGAGTCTAGCGTAGGAAGCTACAAAGGTTGTGCTCTCTAAACCCTAGCTTTTCTTTCATATGATGATATGAAAATTTTGAAACCCTAATTTTTCTAGGAACGATTCTATGTTCGTTAACTTAGCACCCTAAAAATTCAGTTTTTGGTTCATGTGATGCTTCCAAACCCTTCATGAGGTGCTAGGCTAACCAAACAAAATCTTACTTAGATTCCTACCTACATATACTTCTTTGCTAATTTCTTGGTAGATTGGCCAACTCGAAATGGGATGAAGTGAGCCGACTTTGTAAGTCGATCCACAATAACCCGTACTGCATCGTTACCTTTCGTGCTGCGAGGAAGTGCAGTCACGAAATCCATAGTGATGTGTTGCTACTTCCATTCTGGGATAGGTAACGGTTGAAGTAAACTAGCTGTCCTGTGATGTTCAGCCTTTATGTAACATTTCAGAAAATATAAAATATTATTTTTGGAATTTAGTATTAAAATAATATATTTCGCGAAAACTACCCGATTTGCGAAATTGGGGTTTTAGTAAAACGGTATAAATATATACCAATATTTGTGAAATAATTGGAAATTAAAATGATTTATTCATTTAAAAATATATTTATTGTATTTGGTATTTTTATAATTAATTATGTGCAGTTTAAACAAAAACTTGATTAGTGCACTACTAATTGCGATTAGATCAAATCCGTGTTTCTACATTTTCCCATGGCTAGTGCACCATGTCATGTTGTATTTTGTTGCATGTTGTTGCATTTGTGTTGTTTTATAGGTATTATGTGTATTTTTGTGAGAAAAAGAGAAAAGAGTTAAAAGGAGAATGATTGGGGGGAGAGAGAGTGAATCATGGACTTGAGAGGGTGAGAATAAGAGAGAGTGAGGGTAGGAGAGAGAGAGAGGATGCTATCATTCATTTTTCCCCATTGTTTCCTTCATCTTCTTCAACTCATCTCCCTCCGCCTCTACCCCATGAAATCATCTCAAAATCTTCATCAAAACCCTAAACTCCTTTCATTAAAGATGATCCCCTCCTCATCCTCAACACTTTGGACCAATCAAAGTTGGATTTTGAAGACTTCGGGAAGCTAAGGTTTTTCTTGAGTTGCCCAAGTGAGGTATATCTTCTCCCACTTAGTTTAGTTTGAGTTTTCTTGTATTCTAGTTTAGTTTAGAATGTGATTTGGTTAGGGTATGTGATGTTTAGAAATTTCAAGAGAAAGGGTTGGGTGATGGTGTGGATTTGGTGATGTTTAGAGGCTGTTACAAGACTTGAGTGGTGTTTTTACTAGCCTAGAATAGAGAATACGAACTTAGGAATCATCACATGTCGGTTTTGTGAAGTTTGGTGTGCCTACAGGGAATCTGGAGCAACCTGGGGTAATTCTGAGAAAAACAAACAATACCATTGACCTAGGCTGAACATTAGGAGACCACCCCGACGAAACGAACCCCAACAGAGACTACTTGGCTGAGGTGGTCGGATTTTCTGGCATTATGGCCGGCCCCTTGGTGGTGTTTAGTGTTGGAATTGGTCCAGTAGCTCACACACTCCATATACTACCCCATAGTACTGTTTGTTTATCCCCCTTTTACTTGAGAGAGAATCTGGGAGCTATTGTGGTGGTTTTGGCTATGTTTTCTGTATTTTGGAATGCTTGGTTTTGGTATTTGGTACTGTATTTGGTTGTTGGGCGTTTGTACGTCAACAACAAGGGTTGTTTGGTTGCTTTTGCATGCGTAGGCTATAGGTTCTAACCTACGAGCGCACCGTGTGCCGTATTGGTTTTCCGGACTTGATTTTAATGGTATTGCAACTGTGTATGTATTGTAGGTACCTACGCGTGGATTCCGATACGACGGAGCACATCGACTACGACTGAAAAAGGAGTTCCACAGGTGAGTAGATCTATATCTATGAGGGAAGTCGGGTGGATGGCGTATAGCACCTTCGCAAATTATAAATGGAAATCGATCTATAGGATACAGTCGTAGAAACCTAGATTAGAAAACTAGGGATATGGTTAAAAAGATAGTTAGAGATGATAAGAGTGATTGAATATATATATTGAGATATGAGATGAAAGCTTTAAGGATATGAAAAGTGAATGTGAATCACAACTTATAGATATGTAGTTGCACTAGAATCGGTATGAGTTTTAGAGTAGCATGACATTTAATGTATAAAGTAGAATGTATATATATAATTGACTTGATGTAAAATGACTTAATGAGATGAAAAGGATATACGATATGATATGATGACTTGATTGATATATTGGTATACAGATGTGAGTCGATATGAGATGATTGATACCATTGCCGGTCCCCTGATATGAGATTGTTATGGATGTGACATGGGATGTAGGCATATATATATATATATATATATATATATATAATATTGTGAATCATGAGTGATATGCCGTATGAGACGTTAGGTCCGTACCCTCATTGTCATATAGGTTGATAGGATCCCTAATGGTTTAATGCCGCCGTACGATGATTTACCGTACGTGATGAGTTTTATGATGATTGATCCATACCCTTGACTAGAGGATGCCGTACGATGGGTTATACCGTACATGATGTTCTGAGGCTGGATGTCGATTGATAGATTCACCGACTCGGTCATGTTAGATACGTGTACCTTATAGCATTTAGTTGATGATTTATCTTATGCTACGTTCATTTCATTCTCATTTCATTACACATACCTGTGCTAGTAAACCTACACCAGTATCGATGATGCGTATGTTATACTTACACAGATTGGACGGCTCACACACTTCATCATCGATAATTTCTATGTCACTACACAGTAGAATTGCTGCATCATGATATGACTCCTTGCATGATTTACTTGCTATATTCACATCACTGTTTCATGTGGCATGATATACAGATATGCTTACATTCTGTTATATGTCGCATACATCATGTTTTACGATTATACGCATTGAGATATGTTGTTTTCATGAGATTTCTGGATTTGAGAACCGTGGTTATGTTTCAAAAGAAAGTATGTATTGTTTTAAAAAGCCGGTTTCTCTTGATATGATATTTCAGTGCGTCCACCATGCGTTTTCTCGGTTCTGAGACATATGATATGTGAAACCCGATTCGAGGAGTTGGATGATCCATTTGCGGGTTCATGGTGGACCCGGTATGGTAGCCCAGGGCGAGACTGTATGTTTGTGCAGTAGATGATGAGCCTGGCAGAGGGACTACTACCTACCGGTGATTGGTTGGACCTGGAGGTTATCCGGAGGATACCGACCGGAGTCGATAGATGGATATGGGCCGATCCGTTCTGCCGGAGCCCGAGGGACGATCCGGACAGACGGAGCCCGTGGGCCGATCCGAACTGACGGAGCCCGATATTTGAGGATTTACGTGTCGATGCTGGACACGGGTTTCATGATGTTTCTGTTAGTGTATATGCCCTAGAGGCCATTACTGTATCATACTAATTTGTATATTACTTAATGGAAGCTTGGGATATTCACAGTTGTATAGACAATCTTGCTCAAAATGGTAGTATGCCACTTGGTTTGTTTCTACTTTAATATGTGCATGTGTTTCTTTTAGCATATCGCTTATACATATTAGTGGAGCCCTTAGGATCTTTGCTTGATTACCAGCGTTGTGATGGCAGTCACACTTGTGGGGGCTGGGTAATCTCTAAGCATATCCTTATACAGGTCCCTAGTCGTAGGATTATCGAGGCGGGGCATCGATACTCCGGAGTAGACTAGCGTATGCGCTTCTCATCCTAGCAGGGGAGATGGTCTGTCCCACAGCCATCAGTACGTCGTACTGGAAATAGTATGCGGGTGCTCGTTAGGTTACGAGTACACTGGACAGGACTCGTCGGGAACTGTTGGTTGGTACTATACCTATCGTCAGATAACAGTTCCAAAATGACAAGTGTACAGCTTAGTCCGTCGACTTGACACTGCTACTTCACCTCGAGTGTGTTCCCACTGTACTTTGATTACCACCCTACCACGGCTCAAAGGAGTCGTGCAAACAGGTAGTAGTTGGGTGCAGTCCCGAAGCACTTGGAGGCAGTAGCGGTTAGATAGGATTCGTCTCTCCCGGTATTGGGGGTTGATATCGTGCTGTTTCTAGGAGAGCCATTACACAAAGTCCCTGGCCAAGGCAAGCGAGAATTACTGGTAGTGTTTCCAGTAGTTTCTCAGGATGTTCTGGGCTACACTCCGGCATGACTTGTACTGCTATTAGGGGTCTGACGTTTACCGCCCCTAGGCCCGACATGCGATACTCATAGACGAACAAACCAAACTGTACGGAGATTGTCACATTCAGGCTCAGTAGGAGTTCGGATGGGTTTACCTCATCGGCCTTCTTATCGACATCTACCAGGGGACCGTTACGTACAGCTAGTGCCGCTTGCGGTCTGTGGTTAAACCCACTGCCAGCGTAGTGTCGAGTCTTTAGAGTCCCAGACAGAGAGTTTCCCTGCACTGGGCGAAAGGTGTAGAGGCCGTATGGTTTTACGGTAGGGCTACGATCACTTACGTGCACTTGTGCGCGTATGCTGTTCGGGCAGACAATGCTAGTGGGCTTTGGTTTAAGCCGTATCCTAATATTGTATGGATGGATTAGTTTTTTCTTCTGTGCATTCGCATTCTACGGAATGCGGATGCGGGTGTGTATGCACGGTTGTGAGGAGCGAAGAAGAAGGAGGTGCTTCATTAGGGTTTTGACCGTTGGTTCGGTCAAAACCATTATGAGGTAAGGCAAATATTTACTAATCTTTTTAATGATAATTGTGTTATGGCTAATTACTTTGACCATTTGACCATGCTTGACCATTTGACCTAGTTGACCATTGTTGACTTGGACTTTTCTTGAGAGCACTAGATCCTTCTTTTGCTTTTGGCTTTGGATTTGATTTGTGATGATAACGGTCAAATCAATGTAACCATCGACTTTATCATGATAAGAGATTAGTAATTATTTTGCATATGGATCATTATCTCTTGCTCATTCTCTCTCTTCAAGTGTGAGCTCCCATGGTTCCTCTTTTTTCTTCCTCTCTTGATTTTTCTATAGCTCTCATGTGTTGAGAAAAATAGAAACAAAATAGACAAACAAATCCACCATCATCTTCTACACCACCTAGGACTTCAAGAATAGCAAACTTGTTGCCCTACTTACCTCGGCTTGAGGTGGAGCTCGGATTACAGACTCTCAGGTGGATCGTCTTCGACTCAAGAAGGCCGCGGAGGTGACCAAGATCCGGATCGACCCATGGAGCCTACGGAGATGAGGAGGGTAGCGGAGAAGACCCGAAGGACTTGTTGCATGAGGTATAATCTCCTAAGCATAGTAGATAGAATCTCTTGTAGTTTGTTAGCAATGGTTTGGCAAAGATCCTCAAGTTTTAGACCATGTTACCTTGTGTTAAAATTTTGATTTTTACCTATTCCGCCTCCCCGTAAGCACCGGGATGGGTAACGTGGACTTACAGTGGTATCAGAGACTCGCTAAACCATTACTAACTTATTAGCAAAGTGTTAGAAATTCGATCGCCGAAAAAAATCGCAAAACACATCAAAAATTGCACTTTTCTGTCGATTTTAAAAACTGGTCCAAAAATTTTTCCAGGGACCTTAAAAATACGTGCAGGCTTTTTATAGAAAACTGTCGAAATTTGGGAGCCTGAGTCGCTCAGAAGACCGCGGTTCCGCGGCGGATCCAAGCGATCCACCGCGGATCCACAGCCGAGTCAACTCGGCTGCGCACCAAATTTCTTCTGGGGTTTTCTGTGTTGTTTTGTGATTTTTAAGATAGTTTGTTTCTGCCCAAAATTTGCTGAGCACTATGTTGTGCTTGGGGTAGTTTCAAATCAAGTTATCGATTGAAATTCTAAGTACTTTTGCTAATCGGATCTTCTGTGATGTGATATATGTATTGAACGTCTAGTAATCGCTATACGTCGATTAGTAGGGATTATACATATCTGTGATCTGTGATGTTGGTATGTGTATATGAACTTGTTGGATTGACGTGATGAATAGCCGGGGATGTGAGATGAGAGTTTTCATTTTTCATTCAATGTAAAATTTGTAAATTGATGTAATATTATTTTTATAGTCGCACATCCGGGTTGAGATTGTAGCCGCCATTGTATATTATTTCTTTTACTGTTTTTGCTCCTAGGATAGACCCAAGGTGGGGTGCACAAACTATCGGGTACTTTGAAGTGCCGAGTGGCCTACTCACATTGATGAGGGAGGTTGCTTCACTTCGGGTACTTGGTGGGTAGTTTGCCGCACCCGTAGGGGTCTAGGGTGGGGTTTGGCTATTCATCGCGACCGTGTAATCCGTCTTTCGTTTCAGGCTCGAACGAAACGCGGATTCCTAGCATATCCAATGTGTTCATCTGTGATCTGGAATGGCTATCATTGCATCTAACGAATGTATATATCTATATATGATATCTAGTAGGCGTTGCTTATGTTTTGCATCCGCGCTAGTCCAGCCCCCGCTCTGTCGTTAGTTAAGTAACCTAATGGGTGATGACGGGGCCCCGTGGCGAATGCGGATGGCATAAGCGTACGTCATATTTTTGTTGTTTTCTGCTATGGTAGGATTAATTGATGGGATGCATTAAATTAATGCAAAGAAAACAAACCAAATCTGAATCGTTGGAACAATTTCAAAACCACTCGGTTTTTTCAAAACAGAAAAAACTTTTAAAAATGCGGAGCTTAAACCGCTCCTTTTAAAAGCTATCAGCTTCCTTCGATTATATCAAGTTCACTACGTTCACGGTTTCGCCGAAACCATTCGTAGCCCTCCGTCATTTCAGTTAAATGATCAGTAGTATTCAAGCTATGTATTTTGACCTTCGCCAAGGCATAGTGATTGGTAGCTGCTGAATATTTAGATAGATGCGTTGGTTTGGGAAAGTCGTGCTACTATTTTGGCCTTCGTCAAGGGTATGTATGGGTGGGTTCAAATTAACCTGGATAATGACGGGTAGAACTTGACATGTGACTTATGATATGTTGGCCTTCGTCAAGGTCATAAGAGTATGAGGCAAAAAAAAATCAACATCGGGAGTTTCTAAAGAAACTGAAACTTGCTAGTGCTGCATACCATTTGGAGTTTGATAATGTTGGTAGGATTCCTTCAGCATTATCTCACAATGATATCTGGATCCCGATCCTACTGTGAGTATCCGCTACTCCTCGGGAAACTTTTCACTTAACGATCAATGCTATAAACCAAGTAGGTGTCTAGAATGGTGTTAGCAGGGGCTACGCCCACAGGGAAAAGAGGTTATTTAATTAAGGAACTTCGCGAAAGCGTCGTAAAACCTCCCTCGAAGTACCAACACTAGCCTGGCTGAACGGTTAAGCAAGTATTGTACGGGGAGATTGATCCCGACTAATTCTTGTTCTATGGTTTGAGGAAGGATTCGAGAAACAGTGGGAGCCATCCTGTTTAGATAAACTGAAAACCAATCTAAACTTGCAAGAGCATCATGCTGAGTGTTTTCTTCTCTCTCTCTCTTAATTGCAGTGACCCGGTGACCAGACATAGGTTACATCTACATAATAAAATGACTGAATCTGACAGTTATGACTGGAAAAGGTCTGTCCAGATGTCTATTACCCATGACAAGCTGGGACACCTCTTAACTAATCAAACCCCTGCCGTCTCAGGACCAGTTTCCCCTATCACGGATATTGATATCCGTAAAACATCGGAAAAAGACTGTGCGAATGCCAAGTGCCTCGTGTTGGCCTCAGTTGATGGTGCATACCAGAGGCAGCACGAGAAGGTGGAATTAGTTTCTATCTTCCTCTATAACAAAGATTTATATGGAGAGCAATCTCGTATCGCAAGATATGAGACCTTGAACAAATTGCTTCAAGCGAGGTTGGCTATCGGGTCATCTGTACGGGACAATGTCCTTACAGAGACTAGCTATTTTGATGAGCTCACGGACCTGAAGACCACGTTAAAGAACGGGTCAAATACCGACTTGATTCTACAGTCTCTGCCCTCTACTTATACCCTGAAGGAAACCAGGGAAAAAGAAGGAAAGGGAAGGGCAAAAGATTCGGGACTGGATGTAGTGAAGGAGGGACGTTCCTATTGTTACGGGAAATGACATTGGCAGAAGGATTGCAGGGCTTTGAAAGCCAGTAGCCAGGATTCGAAGCATGTTGTGGCTTCGGCTTCGGATGTGTTTGTAATAGAAAACTGTATGTCAATTAACACTACTTCCCAGGTACTGGATACCGGATCAGGATCTCACATCTGTAATTCATTACAGGCTTTAAGAAACCGTAGAGTTATTAGGGTAGGTGATATCACTCTCAGGGTTGCTAACGGAATGAGCGTAGACGCTGAATCCGTAGGGGAATATCACTTTGGATTGATAAGTGGGCAGATATTGATTCTGCGTAACTGTTTTTATGTACCTAGTATGGCTTGTAATATCATATCTGTATCCTTACTTTCTAAGGAAGGATATGATTTTACTTTTGTAAGTGATGTGGTCCACATCTAACTAAATCAAGTTCTGATTGGGTCAGGTATATTAGAAAACGGAATATACGTATTGAATCAAGCTCAGGTTTTCAATGTCCATAACACACTTAAAAGAATGTCTCCGGAATTAAATCAGGCTTTCTTATGGCATTGTAGACTGGGTCACATCAATGAGACACGGTTAACAAAGTTACATAAAGAGGGATACTTGAATCCGTTAGAGTATCAGTCTTATGATACTTGTGAATCTTGTCTCATGGGAAAGATGACAAAAACTCCGTTCACTGGACACGGAGTAAGAGCGAGCAAGCCCTTGGGACTCATACACAGTGACGTGTGTGGTCTAATTTCTACACATGCGCGAAGTGGTTATTCATACTTCATTACTTTTACGGATGATTTCTCTAGGTATGGACATGTCTTCTTGATGAAGCATAAATCCGAGGCCTTTGAGAAATTTCGGGAATACAAGAATGAAGTTGAAAAACAAACAGGCAAGAGTATCAAGACACTGAGATCTGATCGAGGTGCTGAATACTTGAGTGCTGATTTTCTGGACTACTTACAAGAGAATGGAATTCTCTCTCAGCTTACTCCTCCATACACACCACAACACAACGGTGTATCTGAAAGGCGGAATCGAACCCTATTGGATATGGTTTGTTCCATGATGAGTAAGGCTGAGTTACCGCGATCCTTCTGGGGTTATGCACTAGAATCAGCTGCATATCTTTTGAATAAGGTTCCCTCCAAGACTATGCCTACCACACCATATCAGATGTGGTGTGGGAAGAAACCCCATCTTCAATATCTGAAGATAAGGGGATGTCCAGCTTTTGTTAAAAAGCAGCATGTGGACAAACTCGAGGCACGCTCAGTACTGTGTAAGTTTGTGGGATACCCAAAGAACTCCAGGGGGTATCTTTTTGTCACGGCCCGAAAGTACGGAACATGACCGGCACTTAAACTGCGAACGTCTCGAGGCGTACGTAATCTATGTAAGCCGAAAACCCAGAAATCCGAACCAAGAAAATAGTTTGCAACATACGCCGAAATATGCATTTTAAAATCCCAAGTCTTTTCTAAAAATTTCGGCAGAGTTTCCTTTGTAAAAACTGACCCCAAACGGGTACAAAACCTGATAAAGCATATATATAATGAATAAAGGCATCCCCAAGCGAGAGCTAGCTCTTCGTCAATCGACGGTCACAACCACGCAAGCAAAATAATATACAACGCCGAAGGGCGAGGATCACAACAGAAAAGGAAACTCAATACAGCAGAAATCCATAGCAATACAACGTGCGACTCTAAGGTCGAAAGAATAAACAACACTGGTCTCTATCTGAAATAAATACATGTTTGGTTGATGGAACTTCTAGATACAATTGAATAATAATATAAAAAATATACTGATGGTCACGATACAAGTGAACCCACCTACTAGCAAATCACCCGGAAATGGAAGTTGTGCCAGCAAAGCCGTAATGAAACCTGTACGGCAAAACCTGCAAGAACTGTAGCAAAACAGGGGTGAGTTGCCAACTCGTGAGTAGAAAACATCTACGAACAGAAATCGCATGAACAACGCAATCCTAGGTCATACGATCATAATATATCCTCAAATATATAACCTGCAGCCTATAACAATGGCTAGGGTATGTTAAGGTATATGCCCAGAGGCCATTACTGTATCATACTGGTTTGTATATTACTTAATGGATGCTTGGGATATTCACCTTGTATATACAATCTTGCTCAAAATAGTAGTATGCTACTTGGTTTGTTTCTACTTCAATGTGTACATGTGTTTATTTTTGTATATCGCCTATACACATTAGTAGAGCCCTTAGGATCTTTGCTTGATTACCAGCGATGTGATGGCCGTCACACTAGTGGGGCTGGGTAATCTATAAGCACATCCTTATGCAGGTCCCTGGTCGCAGGACTATCGAGACAGGGCATCGATACTCCGGAGTAGACCAGCGCATGCGCTTCTCATCCCAGTGTGGGAGACGGTCTGTCCCACAGCCGTCAGTACGTCGTACTTGAGATAGTATGCGGGTGCTCGTTAGGTTACGGGTACACTGGACAGGACTCGTCGGGAACTGACTAGTTGGTATTATACCTATCGTCAGTTATCAGTTCCCAGGTGACATGAGTACAGCTTAGTCCGCTGACTTGACACTGTCACTCCGCCTCGAGTGTGTTCCCACTGTACTTTGATCACTACCCTACCACGACTCAAAGGAGTCGTGCAAACAGGTAGTGGTTGGGTGCAGTCCCGAAGCACTTGGAGGCAGTGACGGTTAGACAGGATTCGTCTCTCCCGGTATTGGGGGTTGACATCGCGCTGTGTCTAGGAGAGCCATTACACGAGTAGTCCCTGGCCAGGGAAAACGAGATATACTGGTAGGTTTCCAGTGTTATCTCAGGGTGTTTTGGGCTTCGCTCCGGCACGACTTGTACCGCTATTGGGGGACTGACGTTTACCGCCCCCTAGGCCCGCCATGCGATGTATCAGACGAACAGACCGGACTGTACGGAGAATGTCACACTCAGGCTCAGTAGGAGTTCAGATGGGTTTCGCCTCGTCGGTCTTCTTGTCGGCATTACCTGGGGACCGTTACGCACAGCTAGTGCCGCTTGCGGTCTGTGGTTAAACCCACTGCCAGCGTAGTGTCGAGTCTTTAGAGTCCCACACAGAAAGCTTTTCGCCTTTAGGCAAAAGAGTAGAGGTCGCATGGTATTGCGACAGGTCGCATGGTTTTGCGACAGGGTTCGGTCACATCCGTGCACTTATGCGCGTACAGTGTCCGGACAGTTTACACTAGCGGGCTTTGGTTTAAGCCAGATCCTAGTGTACCTTATGGGATTGGATTTATCCAGTTTGCATTCGTGTTCCTCGGAACGCGGATGCGGGTGTGTATGCACAGTTGACAGGGAGACAGAGGCAGTGGATTCTCATTAGGGTTGTTGACAGTTGACCGTTGACTATTTGACTTTTTGCTCAACCCTAATGAGAATATGATATGTGATTAACTATTATACTAATTAAGTATTATGGTGATATGGTTGTTGACTTTGTTGACTTGTTGACTTTTGTTGACTTGTTGACTTTGTTGACTTGTTGACTTTTGTTGACTTGTTGACCGGTTGACTAGGCTTGACTAGTTGACCATCATGATAACCATAGCCATCATTTCATGGCAAAGACTTTTGTTTGCTTGCTCATTTGTGCAAAATGAGTGCATGAAATGATATGGTTATGGTTGCTTCAACCATCACATAAGACTTTTTTTGATATGATGAGTTATGATCACTTTGGATTATGAGAGGGTGAAAGACAAAAGAGAGCCTCATTCTTTCTTGCTCATTCTCTCTCTTGTTCTTGAGCTCTCCTTTTGCTCTCACCCTCAACCTCTTCCTCCCTCTCTTGATTCTATGGTTCTCTTGTCTCATGAGTTGAGAATCAAGAACCATAGATAAAATCCCATTCTATTTCCTCTCTACTCATTCTAGTTCACTAGGTTTAGCAAACCAAGTGAACTAGTTTCTTCAAAGAACGAAGAAGGAGCTAAAGGTTGGAGCTTTCAAGTGGATCTATCTTCGGCGTACGGAGACGACGAGAAGGAGCCATCGGACCACCATCGGAGCTTGAAGAGAAGGGTTTCAAGACAAGCTAGGTATAACCCCCTAACCGAGTAGCTAGAATCTCTTAGTTAGGATGTTAGATAGATGTTTAACCAAGATCCGGGTTATAGGTCCATGTTACCATCTTTAAGAAAATCGTTTTTTACCAAATTCCGCATTCCCGAAAGTACCGGGAGAGGTAGCATGGACTTACAGTGGTATCAGAGCCTAGTTAAACTCTATCTAACATGTTAGCAAGTATCTAGAAGATCGATCAACGCAAAAGTCCCGAAACGAACCCCAAAAATTTGCAGTTTCTGTCGATTTTTCCACTGTTCAAAAGTTGATTATTTTAACACCTAAATTCGGCTCAGGCTTTTCTGTGAGCACACACCAAAAATTGTCCAACGTTCGAGTCAAAGGGCCGCGGAAACGCGGCGGGAGCACGCTCCCGCCGCGGATCCGCGGCCGAGTCGACTCGGCCGAGGTAAATTTTTGGTGCAGTGTTTATATGGGGGTATTTTGGGATTTTTAGCATATATATTTTCAACCCAGATTTTCCAGAACGAAAATTTTATTTTGGGGTCCCGAAAATCCGTATTTTTGATCGAACTTCTAAAAGACTTGAGCTAACGGGTTTTCTGTAATGTGATATTTGTATTGAACGTCTACTAATCGCTATATGTCGATTAGTGGGGGTTATACAAATCTGTGATCTGTAATGTTGATGGAATGTGGATATGAATATGTTGGATTGTCGCGGGTGAATAGCCGGGGGTTGTGAGACGAGAGTTTTCTTTTCTTTCAATTCATGTAAATTTGTAAATTGATGTAATAATTATTTGTATGGCCGCACAACCGGGTCGGGGTTGTAGCCGTCATTGTATAATTTCTTTTTACTGTTTTTGCTCCTAGGATAGACCCATGGAGGGGGTGCACAAACTACCGGGTATGCCGAAGTGTCGAGTGGCCTACTCATGGTGATGAGGGAGGTTGCTACGCTTCGGGTACTTGGCGGGTAGTTTGCCGCACCCGTAGGGGTCTTGGGTTGGGTTTTGGCTATTCACCGCGACCGTGTAATCTGTCTTTCGTTACAGGCTCGTACGAATTACAGATTCCTAGTATATCCAATGTATTCATCTGTGATCTGAAATGTTTATCATTGCAGTATATCTATATATGATATTATTTAGGCGTTGCTTATGTTTTACAGACGCGCTAGCCCAGCCCCCGCTCTGTCGTTAGTTAAGTAACCTAACGGGTAATGACGGGGCCCCGTGGCGAATGCGAATGGCATAAGCGTACGTCATATTTTGGTTGTTTTCTGCAATGGTAGGATTAAATGATGGGACGCATTAAAAGAACTAATGCAAGAATATCACGCATTAAAAGAACTAATGCAAGATAATAAACCAAGTTAAAGTCGTTGGAACACTTTCGAAAAACCACTCGGTTCTTTTCAAAACAACTTTTAAATGCGGAGCTTGAGCCACTCCTTTTTAAAAGCTATCTCGTTCCATCGACCAAATCAAGTTCACTACGTTCACGGTTTTGCCAAAACCATTCGTAGCCCTCCGTCGTTTCGTATGAATATTCAATAGTATTCAAGCTGTGTTTGTTGACCTTCGTCAAGGCATAGTGATTGGTAGCTATTGGGTATTCATATGTAGCATAGATAGATGCGTTGGTTTGGGACATTCGCATTACCTTGTTGACCTTCGTCAAGGGTATATACGGGTGGATTCAAATTAACCTGGATAATGACGGGCAGAACTTGACATGTGACTTATGATTTGTTGACCTTCGTCAAGGTCATAAGAGCATGGGGCAAAAATCCACATCGGGAGTTTCATAAGTACTGAAACTTGCTAGATTTGCATACCATTTGGAGTGTGATGATTCTGGTAGGATTCCTTCAGGTTCGTCACGCAATGATATTTGGATCCCGATCCTACTGTGAGTATATGCTACTCCTCGGGAAATTTCTCACTTAACGATCAATGCTATAAACCTAGTAGGTGCCTAGAAAGGTGTTAGCGGGGCTACGCCCCCAGGGAAAAGAGGTTCTTTAATTAAGGAACTTCGCGAAAGCGTTGGAAAACCTCCCTCGAAGTACCGACACCGGCCTGGCTGAACGGTTAAGCAAGTATTGTGCGGTGGGATTGATCCCGGCTAATTCTTCCTTTATGGTTTGAGGAGGGATTCGAGAAACTGTGGGAGCCATCCTGTTTAGACAAACTAAAAACCACTCTAAACTTGCAAGAGCATCATGCTGAGTGTTTCTTCTTCTCTCTCCTAATTGCAGCGACAAATCAACATGACTGGACTTAAGTTACTCCTAGATAAAAACAAACTGACAGGGCCAAACTACAAAGAATGGCTCAGTAATGTCAAGATAGCAATCACTTACGACAAGCTGGGGTATCTTCTTACCACCAAAGCTCCCCCTGTCCCTGGTCCAACTTCCAGTGTCGCGGATAAGGAAATCCGCAAGACTTGGGAGATTGATAGCGCGAAGGCCAAATGCCTCCTGCTTGCCTCGATGGACAACGAACATCAGAGGAGGCATGAGAATATGGACATGGAATCCATATTGCTTCATACAAAAGAACTGTATGGAGAGCAATCTCGTATCGCAAGATACGAAGCGTCGAAAAAGTTATTTTCGACAAGAATGGCCGTCGGATCATCAGTAGCCGAGCACGTGCTAAAGATGATCGGCTACATTGAGGAGCTCGCTGACCTAGGGATCACATTGGAGAGTGAGCTATATACGGATATAATTCTCCAGTCCCTTCCTTCCACTTACGCCCAGTTTATACTGAACTTCAACTTACAAGAAAAAGAGGTTGAACTTTCAGAGCTCCTCAACATGCTGAGGAGCGCAGAGGGCACCCTACAGAAAGGTAGGGATACATCCACTTTGTTTGTAGGAGGATCATCTTCTTCTAGGTCCAAGGCGAAAGCCAAGGGAAAGAAGAAGAAGGCCCCCGCCAAACCAAGGGGCGGTGTTAGTAAAGTGGATACGAAGGGAAAAGGTAAAGCAACAAAGATAGCGGGGAAGCTTGTGGATAAGGATGAATGCTTCTATTGTCATAAGAAAGGACACTGGAAGAATGATTGCAGGGCCTGGAAGGCCAGAACACAGGAATTGAAGCAGGTTGCAGCTTCAGCTTCAGGTGTGTATGTTATTGAAAATTGTCTTTCAATAAACTCTACTTCCTGGGTATTGGATACCGGATCAGGATCTCATATCTGTAATTCTTTGCAGGCCTTGAGAAACCGTAGGGTTTTGAAGGCAGGTGACATGACCCTCAAAGTTGCGAACGGAGCTAGCATGGATGCTAAAGCCGTGGGGGACTATCACCTGGGAATGTCAGATGGACATGTTTTGGTTTTGCGTAATTGCTTTTTTGTACCCAACGCAACTTGTAATATCATTTCTGTATCTTTAGTTTCTAAAGAAGGTTATGAATTTGCGTTTGTAAGTAATGTTGTAAACATTCACCTTAATCAAGTTTTGATTGGGTCAGGTACATTGAGTAATGGTATATACGTGTTAAACCAACCACAGATTTTCAACGTCCAGAATACACACAAAAGAAAGTCTCCGGAAATGAATCAGACTTTCTTATGGCATTGTAGATTGGGTCACATCAATGAGAGAAGGTTGACTAAGTTACATACAGAAGGATATTTGAATGCGTTCGAATATCAATCGTATGCCACTTGTCAATCCTGTCTCAAAGGAAAGATGACAAAGACTCCGTTTACTGGACATGGAGTAAGAGCGAGCGAGCTCTTGGGACTCGTACACAGTGACGTGTGCGGTCCAATGTCTACACATGCCCGAAGCGGACATTCTTACTTCATTACTTTTACGGATGACTTCTCAAGGTACGGTTATGTCTTCTTAATGAAACATAAGTCCGAGGCCTTTGGAAAATTCCAGGAGTATAAGAATGAAGTAGAGAAACAGACCAGCAAAAGTATTAAGATTCTAAGATCGGATCGAGGTGGAGAATACTTAAGTGCTGAATTCCTGAATTACTTAAAAGAGAATGGTATTCTCTCTCAGCTTACTCCTCCATACACTCCGCAACATAATGGTGTATCGGAGAGACGGAACCGAACCCTATTGGATATGGTTCGGTCCATGATGAGTAACGCTGAGTTACCGCGATCATTCTGGGGATATGCACTAGAAGCAGCTGCGTATCTCTTGAACAAGGCTCCCACCAAGACTGTGCCTACCACCCCATATGAGATGTGGACTGGGAAGAAACCCTGTCTTAAGTATCTTAAGGTATGGGGATGTCCAGCTTTTGTAAAGAAGCAGCATGCGGACAAGCTTGAGGCACGTTCAGTACAGTGTAAGTTTGTGGGATACCCAAGGAACTCCAGGGGGTATCTTTTCTATTCCGCTGAGGAACAAAAGGTTTTTGTTTCTCAGCATGCCCGCTTCTTGGAAACTGAGTTTTTGGAAACCCACATAAGTGGGAGCACAATAGAACTGGAAGAAGTTCCAGAACCACAGACTGTTACTGAAAGTTTAGTGGAACCAGAGGGTTCAACAGAACAGGACATTCCTGCGCCACTCCGCAGGAGTAGTAGGCAGTCTCATCCGCCCGAGAGATACTACGGTTTTCTCATAGACGGGGATAGAGAGGATTGCATCATAGATTATGATGAGCCTACTAGCTTCCAGCAGGCCGTTCAGAGCGTTGACTCGGTGAAATGGCTGGATGCAATGCGGACCGAAATGGAGTCCATGTACACCAACAAGGTATGGACGTTGGACATTGCTCCAGACGGGGTAAAACCCGTAGGATGCAAGTGGATCTTCAAAAGGAAGATTGGTGTAGATGGACAGGTTGAGACCTATAAAGCTAGGCTGGTAGCAAAGGGTTTTTCGTCAAAGACCTGGCTTGGACTATGACGAAACCTTTTCTCCAATAGCCATGCTGAAATCCATTCGGATCCTTCTTGCCATTGCTGCCTTCCACGATTATGAGATCTGGCAAATGGACGTAAAGACAACTTTTCTAAATGGAAATTTAGAGGAGTGTGTCTATATGGACCAACCAGAGGGTTTCATTCAGAGTGGGAGCAGCGGAAAGGTGTGCAAGTTGCTTAAGTCCATCTATGGACTAAAGCAGGCATCACGGAGTTGGAACATCTGCTTTGATGAGACGGTCAAAGAATTTGGCTTTATCAAAAATCCAGATGAACCATGCATCTATAGTAGATTTGTAGCGAGAACTGTAGTATTCCTCGTTTTATACGTGGATGACATTCTCTTAATAGGAAATGACATTCCTATGCTACAATCTGTCAAGGGGTTCTTGTCACACAGGTTCTCCATGAAAGACCTGGGTGATGCCTCGTACATTCTGGGTATCCGGATCTACCGTGACAGATCCAAGAGGATATTAAGACTTTCACAGTCCAGGTACATCGACACCATACTGAAGAGATTCAGTATGGAAGATTCCAAGCGCGGTAACCTACCGGCTTGTCACGGGATCACCCTCTGTAAAGAGATGTCTCCCAAGACTGATTTGGAGAGGGATCGCATGTCTATTATACCCTACGCTTCTGCGGTAGGCTCTATAATGTATGCGATGTTGTGTACCAGACCGGATGTAGCTTATGCACTGAGTGTGGTAAGCCGGTATCAGTCAAACCCTGGGGAGAAACACTGGATAGCAGTAAAGAACATTCTCAAGTACCTGAGAAGGACTAAGGAGATGTTCTTGGTGTATGGCGGAAAAGACCTCCAGATCGAGGCCTTTGCTGACTCCAGCTTCCAGAGTGACAAGGATGATTCCAAGTCCATGTCGGGTTTTGTCTTTACCCTCAATGGAGGGGCGGTGTGTTGGAAGAGTTCCAAACAGGAAACCGTTGCAGACTCGACGATGGAAGCGGAATACATCGCTGCATCTGATGCCGCAAAAGAAGCTGTCTGGATGAGGAAGTTCTTGAAAGAACTTCAGATGGTTCCGTCCATTGTTGATCCAATACCTCTGTATTGCGACAACAACGGGGCTATAGCTTTAGCGAAGGAACCCAGGTCCCATCAGAGATCCAGGCACATCTTAAGGCGGTATCACCTGATCAGGGAGATCGTAGATAGCCAGGAGATCGAGGTTCGGAGAGTCGCTTCAGAAGATAACACTGCAGATCCATTCACCAAGGCCCTGCCCCAGACTCAGTTCGAGCGGCTGATCGAGATGATAGGTCTTCGATACGCCAGTACATGGCCTTAGTGCAAGTGGGAGATTGTTAGTGTATATGCCCTAGAGGCCATTACTGTATCATACTGGTTTGTATATTACTTAATGGATGCTTGGGATATTCACCTTGTATATACAATCTTGCTCAAAATAGTAGTATGCTACTTGGTTTGTTTCTACTTCAATGTGTACATGTGTTTATTTTTGTATATCGCCTATACACATTAGTAGAGCCCTTAGGATCTTTGCTTGATTACCAGCGATGTGATGGCCGTCACACTAGTGGGGCTGGGTAATCTATAAGCACATCCTTATGCAGGTCCCTGGTCGCAGGACTATCGAGACAGGGCATCGATACTCCGGAGTAGACCAGCGCATGCGCTTCTCATCCCAGTGTGGGAGACGGTCTGTCCCACAGCCGTCAGTACGTCGTACTTGAGATAGTATGCGGGTGCTCGTTAGGTTACGGGTACACTGGACAGGACTCGTCGGGAACTGACTAGTTGGTATTATACCTATCGTCAGTTATCAGTTCCCAGGTGACATGAGTACAGCTTAGTCCGCTGACTTGACACTGTCACTCCGCCTCGAGTGTGTTCCCACTGTACTTTGATCACTACCCTACCACGACTCAAAGGAGTCGTGCAAACAGGTAGTGGTTGGGTGCAGTCCCGAAGCACTTGGAGGCAGTGACGGTTAGACAGGATTCGTCTCTCCCGGTATTGGGGGTTGACATCGCGCTGTGTCTAGGAGAGCCATTACACGAGTAGTCCCTGGCCAGGGCAAACGAGATATACTGGTAGGTTTCCAGTGTTATCTCAGGGTGTTTTGGGCTTCGCTCCGGCACGACTTGTACCGCTATTGGGGGACTGACGTTTACCGCATCCTAGGCCCGCCATGCGATGTATCAGACGAACAGACCGGACTGTACGGAGAATGTCACACTCAGGCTCAGTAGGAGTTCAGATGGGTTTCGCCTCGTCGGTCTTCTTGTCGGCATTACCTGGGGACCGTTACGCACAGCTAGTGCCGCTTGCGGTCTGTGGTTAAACCCACTGCCAGCGTAGTGTCGAGTCTTTAGAGTCCCACACAGAAAGCTTTTCGCCTTTAGGCAAAAGAGTAGAGGTCGCATGGTATTGCGACATGTCGCATGGTTTTGCGACAGGGTTCGGTCACATCCGTGCACTTGTGCGCGTACAGTGTCCGGACAGTTTACACTAGCGGGCTTTGGTTTAAGCCAGATCCTAGTGTACCTTATGGGATTGGATTTATCCATTTTGCATTCGTGTTCCTCGGAACGCGGATGCGGGTGTGTATGCACAGTTGACAGGGAGACAGAGGCAGTGGATTCTCATTAGGGTTGTTGACAGTTGACCGTTGACTATTTGACTTTTTGCTCAACCCTAATGAGAATATGATATGTGATTAACTATTATACTAATTAAGTATTATGGTGATATGGTTGTTGACTTTGTTGACTTGTTGACTTTTGTTGACTTGTTGACTTTTGTTGACTTGTTGACCGGTTGACTAGGCTTGACTAGTTGACCATCATGATAACCATAGCCATCATTTCATGGCAAAGACTTTTGTTTGCTTGCTCATTTGTGCAAAATGAGTGCATGAAATGATATGGTTATGGTTGCTTCAACCATCACATAAGACTTTTTTTGATATGATGAGTTATGATCACTTTGGATTATGAGAGGGTGAAAGACAAAAGAGAGCCTCATTCTTTCTTGCCCATTCTCTCTCTTGTTCTTGAGCTCTCCTTTTGCTCTCACCCTCAACCTCTTCCTCCCTCTCTTGATTCTATGGTTCTCTTGTCTCATGAGTTGAGAATCAAGAACCATAGATAAAATCCCATTCTATTTCCTCTCTACTCATTCTAGTTCACTAGGTTTAGCAAACCAAGTGAACTAGTTTCTTCAAAGAACGAAGAAGGAGATAAAGGTTGGAGCTTTCAAGTGGATCTATCTTCGGCATACGGAGACGACGAGAAGGAGCCATCGGACCACCATCGGAGCTTAAAGAGAAGGGTTTCAAGACAAGCTAGGTATAACCCCCTAACCGAGTAGCTAGAATCTCTTAGTTAGGATGTTAGATAGTTGTTTAACCAAGATCCGGGTTATAGGTCCATGTTACCATCTTTAAGAAAATCGTTTTTTACCAAATTCCGCATTCCCGAAAGTACCGGGAGAGGTAGCATGGACTTACAGGGTATACCTCTAAACAACTGCAATACCAAGTGCTCGTGTCAGTGCCTCAGGTAGCAATATATCATATTGATGAGGTATGAATGCATGAAAACAGAATACATGAAAACGAAGAAACTGCTTTCATAACTTAGTGAGATTTTTTGTACATTTAAAACGAGGTATCATAATGAAATCAGTATAAACAGTGTCTAGCATCGACACAAAACATAAATCTCAATCTCAATATCTCAGGCTCGGTACCTCAATATCTCAAAAATCTCAGTGTCTCAGTCTCACTATCTAGGGCGCCGTCAGTCCAGACCGGCCCCTAATATCCATCACAAGACCACGACGGTATCCTCCGGATATCCGACGCGTCGGGTAAAATCTCCGGTAGATAGTCTTCCCCTGCCAGGCTCATCGTCTACTACTCGAGCTTCTTGCTCCGGGGTACCTTACCGGGCCCACCATGTACCCGAAACGGTTCATCCAACTCCTCGAATCGGGTCTCGAAATCCATCAGCAAACTCATGGCGGACGACTCATACATCATGGGAAAACCGCACTTTTCATTTGAAAAGGGAGAGAAAAGAAGTTATAAATGTTTTTGCGGTTTTCCCCCAAATCCAGGAAATCTCATGAAAATTCGAATCCAAATCATCGATGGCATGTAAAACAACGAATATAGGCATAAAAATCCATGAATGCGGCATAACAGTGAATAACAATATACATGAAGTAGCAAGTAGTAACTGCAATGTCTAAACTGGTATATAAGGCAAGTACACTAATATCATGTCGAAACTACTAGCTAACCAGCTAAGTCAATGAAATAGTATTCTCTAAAGTGTACGTGATATGGCAATTACAGATGAAGGTGTGTGTGAGCCGGCAAGTAAGTGTACGTGGTACATACACATCATCGGTAATGGTGCTGGTGTCCTAACAACATGATATCAACAATGGAATATGAAATCATAACATATGTATGCGATGCGGAGCGAACAGCAATAATGTGCGGGAGCTGAATACTAGACACAACGATAACTAATCTGCATTTAATAAAATAGGAGTTCTACAGTGGTGCCATTTGAAATAACACGAATTGTGGGGTTTTGAAAATAAGGGCTACGGTGTTTTTAAGAAAAGAAACGTCTTTTGAAATATCCGTAGAATCCCTTGACCTGTCATTTAAAATACCCACGATCCGTTAGTTTTGAAATAGGTAGGAATCTAATCTAGTCTAATAACTACACTAACTATGCGGCTGAACTAACAAGCTGAACTAAAGGTAAGGAAACCGCCTAATATCTGAGTCGATACATACATATATATATATATATATATATATATATATATATATATTAGTCGGTGATCCCGCCTCAATAATATCACATCTGATACCATATCTATAATCAGACATTCCCAAGTCAAGAGTGCGGATCTATCATCAATATATAGCTCGTACGTAAATCCGTCGTACGGCATCCCAAATCTGGGTACGGGTCGATATCACATTCATCACATTATTCATCTGGTATCCTCTTTATCAAAGATCATAATCCAGGGTACTGATCTACGTCTAGTACAATACTAATATCATCAATATAATCATGATCTGACTACTGATCGACAGTCTCGTACCAACCGATATCATCAGCACCTATCATTATAAAGAAGTATACATCGCCCAATGCGACCCATTATAGCTATCATAACATATCTTATCTCATCGACTTACCTCAAATCCCAAATACTATCCTCAATCCAGTATATGAACACATAGTCCCATACCCATGTGAACACATAAATATATATTCCCATATACGCACATATGAAAGAAGAATGTATGCAAGTATGGGTGTGCGTGTGTATGTATGGTGCAACCACTACTCTAGGGTTTCGCAACACTAAATCAATCCAAGAACACCATATATCCATCTTCAACATCAATAATCTCAACCAATATATAATCAATATATGTGTGTATACGTATTCGTATACATCACCACGAACTGCGGGGGTGCTATACGCCATCCACCCGACTTCTCCCCATAGATATAAATCTACCCACCTTGCTTCTCGTGTGCCGATGCCGATGTCGATGTCGCCATCTTCATCTTCATCGCCTCAACATCACGTAGGGTACCTACAAGTATATCACAAATGCTAAAGCACATGAAAATCACATCGGAAACCAAAACGGCACACGCTACGCCCATAGGTAAAAACCTATAGTCTCGCATGCAAACACGATCAATAACCCTTTGCCGTTGACGTTCAAACGCCACCCGAAAGAAACGAATCACCAAATACCAAAATCTATGCTAAAACAAGTCGTAAACCATGCGCCAACACATGAAAACTACCCCAGATTCTACCCTAGGTGGAATCAGTCAAAATTGCATATGCCAAAGGTCAAATTTACTGGAGATAGGGCCCTGAAGCAAAAATGAGACCAAACCCACCTGCTCTGGCCGCAAATTGCGGCCAGAAGGGATTTATTGGCGGCTTGGAAGAGGGGTTAGGGGCTAGGGTTTTGGGTGGTGGTTCCTAGGTGCCTGCACATCTTACTGTCAAACCAAAATTATTTTCAGGTGGCTCGGGTGATAGCAGATTTCCAAAAACACTCACAGAATTACAGTTTTTCCCGATTTCGTTTCTATAAATCCGTATTCTGAGTGCTAATCTCTAGTTGGGTCTAACGGAACATCACACCAGGGGTGTAATCCCTAATTACACCTCAATTCACCTTTGATTTCAAATCAAGCCCTAAACCCTAACTTGGAATTTCCAAAGTTCTCAAAACGACACAATATTGACATGAAACAAGTATGGATGCACAAGAAATCGAAATACTACTCTAAGGGTGAAGAATTTACCTCCTTTGGCAACTCAAGAATTTTCTTGAGTTGCTCAAAGTCCTCAAAATCCCTTCTTTCTTAGTCCAATGTGTTCTTCTCAAGCTTGTGAACAAGTTTTGTGAAGTGGGAATGGGGTTTCGGGGTTGGATCCATGGTGTTTTGGGGATTGAAGGTGGAGGAAGAAGAGGGGGAGGGTAGCAGCAGCTCATGAGGGAGAGGGAGAGAGAAATGGGATGGGGTAATGAGGAGGGATGGCTCAAGACAAAAGGGTTGACCCCCTTTACCTATTCTTTCTCTCTCATCATCATTCCTTCACTTTTTCTCTTTTCTTTTCTTTTCCTTTATTTCTTTCTCACACAATGGTAACCCTAGGCAACCATATACCCACAACATATAAGAAAATGTAACAAGTGTGGAAAAATAATATGTGCATGTTTTGCATAAAAAAGCTAAAAAACCGATTAGCGATTTTTAATCGCGATTAGCACTAAATTAGCATATAACTAATCATAAAAACCTTAAAAATGGCATAATTCCATAAAATACCCTATTTTAGAATTTTCCATAATTTTTCCATAATTTTCCCCATTTATCGGTATTTAATTATACCGAAATATTGAAATATTCATTAAAAATTAATATTAAATTATAAAAATTCCCAAAAATAATATTTTATTTTTTATGAAATGTTACACTTTTCTATTACGCAGAGGAACAAAAGGTTTTTGTTTCCCGTCATGCCCACTTTCTGGAACATCAGTATTTAGAAAAAGGAACAGGTGGGAGCGCAGTAGAACTGGAAGAAATTCCAGAACCACAAGCTATTACTGAAAGCTTGGTAGAACCAGAAACTTCAGGAGAACCGGACATCCCAGCGCCACTCCACAGGAGTAGTAGGCAGTCTCATCCGCCCGAGAGATACTACGGTTTTCTCATAGACGGGGATCGAGAGGATTGCTTCATTGAAAATGATAAGCCTACTAGCTTCCAGCAAGCCATTCAGAGCGGTGACTCGGTAAAATGGCTGGATTCAATACGGACCGAGATGGAGTCCATGTACACCAACAAAGTTTGGAGTTTGGACATTGCTCCAGAAGGGGTAAAACCCGTTGGCTGCAAATGGATCTTAAGAAAGAAGATTGGTGTAGATGGGCAGGTGTAAACCTATAAAGCTAGACTTGTTGCAAAGGGTTTTCGTCAAAGACCTGATTTGGACTATGATGAAACCTTTTCTCCAGTGGCTATGCTCAAATCCATTCGGATCCTTCTTGCCATTGCTGCCTTCCACGATTATGAGATCTGGCAGATGTACGTAAAGACGGGTTTTCTAAATGGAAATTTGGAAGAGTGCGTCTATATGGATCAGCCGGAGGGTTTCATTCTGAGTAGGAGCAGCGTTAAAGTGTGCAAGTTGCTTAAGTCTATTTATGGACTAAAGCAGGCATTGCGGAGTTGGAACAACTGCTTTGATCATACTGTCAAAGAATTCGACTTTATCAAAAATCCGGATGAACCATGCATTTACAGTAAGATTGTAAAGAGAACTGTGGTATTCCTCGTCTTGTACGTGGATGGCATTCTCCTAATAGGAAATGACATTCCTATGCTATAGACAGTCAAAGGATTCTTGTCACAGAGGTTCTCCATGAAGGACCTGGGCGATGTCAACTACATTCTGAGGATCCAGATCTATCGTGATAGATCTAAAAGGATGTTGGGACTTTCACAGTCCAGGTACATCGACACCATACTGAAACGATTCAGTATGGATGTAACGCCCTAGATTTCGGTTAGTGTTCGTTTAGACGTTAATGCTGGTTTACTGTAAAAAAAAAAGTTTACCAATTCGGGTTCCTCATATTTTATAACATTTAATTAATAATTTATTATTATTTGTTATAAGCATGCACGCACGTGTGCACGTAAATGTGAGGGTTTGTTCGTGCTAATTTTTGTTATTAGCAACCTTGACACTTAATCCTAATCTAACCCTTTACTTATTCCTTAACCCTTTATTCTCTTGATCTTTTGTGAGAGAGAGAGAGAGATATTTGTTTTGGATGAGTGAGGAGTTGGCATTTGAGTGTGTGAATGCATTAATGGTTCATTAATGAAGTGGATACACTCTCTCTTTTCCACCCTACACTCACCTCCCTCTCTCATTTCCTCACACACTTTCTCATCTCTTTTTCTCTAACTCTTTTTCTCTATCACCCTCAAAATATTCTGAACACTCTCTTTCCCTTCATCAAAATTCATCACAATTCACCAAAATCATCACAAAATCACATCTTTCCTTGTATTTTCCCTCTTTGATGCCATGGAGTGCTCAAAGCTAGGATCTTTGTGTTCTTTTGATTAGGTAATGTTTCTTTTCTGTTCTTTAAGTGTTTTTAGTGTAGCTTAGCTTGTTAGTTTTAGTTTAGATAGTGTAATGTTTAGTTTGATGCGTAATATCGTATTTTTAGTGTCGTTTTGTGATATATGTTATCTGCTGTGACCCAGAATTTTTACTATAAAACCAAACAATGTAGTTTTGTAGTACCTGTGACCATTGGACACCACCTGAGACACGACCCAACCTGCTCGGACCTCGGCCGGCGACAGGAGGCCCAATTCCGGCGACCTCGGCCCCTTGGGTGAGTGGGTGTGTGGGTTTTTGAAGGTAGGTCTATGCTGTGGTTTGGGTATTTTTGGTCTTGTTTGTTTGTTTATTTTTCACTGTATGCAAAATCTGAGATCACTTAGGTAGGTTGTAGTGTTTTGTGCCCGCGCGATACGTTATACGACACGGAGCGTGCGATTTGTGTGGTTTTGCTCTTGGGTTAGTTTCGTCATGTCGCTACGCACGTTAGCCACAATACGAACACTTGAGAGTATGTTTTGTGTTGTTGTGTCAGTCTAATGTAGTGTGTACGTGTTTTAGGGTTATTATTAATATACACTTGTTTTATTGTCTTACTGTTGTAGGTTCGCAGGCGGGGACTACGGGGACACAGCTACAAAGGGAAAACAGGTAGTTGGCTACACTTAGCCAGGAGTGTTAGTGAGTAGATTTAACATTTATAGGGGAATCGCCCGCATGGTATTATGCGTTTGGGCTAGAGATATTAATTCTGTCGCATATTCTACGTCATATTTAGAATTGTGCATTTACCCTACTGCTTAGTTAGTGTTGTGCTTGGATTAGTATTCTTAGGACACTGCACCATTATTGACGGCTCATGTTGCACGAGCACTGATTGTATGCCACACACCGTCAATAATTGCCATGTCACGCACAACCCACATATAGAAATGATATTGTTTGGTTAAGGACATTGAGACATTGATTCATATTTCTTATCGCATATGACATTTAGCATACCTGTATATCCACATGCTTACACATATGCCTTCACATACTTACATGCTAGATACCTGTATACCTATAGGGTATTGTACCATTAGTGATAATACATACTTTATGACATAGCTACAGGTATACCTTGCACACATATTTCACTTATACCCAGGGGGTATACTACATCATTACTCATAGCTAGATACATACATCTTGCTATAACTTTATGTTTACACATACATCTGGTCATAGCTACATGTTTACCTTTACTTGATGTTATTTTAGAATTGGAGAAAATTAGGAACCGCATGATATTTATATTAACTTGTTGCAGTTAATTAGCCGCTTTTCCTTTATATGCTTACATTTCAGTTTATGTTGCATATATTATATTCATGGATTTTCGGATTGTGATATGGATTTCATATGATGTCTCGGATATTTTTATTCCTTTGTATATATAACAGGGATTTAGGCCTCTGTTATATATGCCCTTACACCAATATTAGTGGAATGAGACGCTAATATATGTGTATTGACATTTCTTTTACTTCCTTGTATATATAACAGTGGGTTAGGACGCCGTTATATATGCCCTTACACCAATATTAGTGGAATGAGACGCTAATATATGTGTATGGATTCATGCATTTGTGTTTATTCTGTACATGATATACGCAATATATTTATTCGATATGAGTGGGCCTATATGGTCGATGAGTGAGGCCTATGTGCTCGGGGCCTATGTGCTCGATGTGAAGGGCTTATATGGTCGATGAGTGGGGCCTATGTGCTCGAGGCCTATGTGCTCGATGTGGGGGGCCTATTGGTCGATGTGAGCGGCCTATGTGCTCGGGGCCTATGTGCTCGGGGCCTATGTGCTCGATATTGTATATATTTTTACATATAAATTTATATACATCATCATATTTATTCATGCAATTACATTTAGGGTGTTAAAAATTTACTTGATATCGGATTTGGGATATAGGAGATTTATTTGTGATTGGATACAGGATATATATGAGATTGCTGATTTTGTACATTCAGGATATATGAGATTTATTCGATATTGTACATTCAGGATTTGTGAGATTTATATGATATGAGAGCTAAATTGGGCGCTGTTTGGATGAATTGGGATTTTGATTGTCTTGATGGATTGTGATCCTACCACGATATCAGGATTCCGTGGAAATGACATATTTCATTCCATACTCCACATTTATTGTTTATGCACCGCTTAATATATTAGTAGTACCTGTTAGTGTACCTTTCATGACTGTTGCGTTTACATACTTATTTATATGCACTGCTTCATGTGTAGTTGTACCTGTTAGTGTACCTTTCATGATTGTTGCATATATACATTTCTTATCATTGTTGCATGATTGTTGCATATATACATTTCATATCATTGTTGCATGATTGTTGCATACAGATTGTCATATTATTGCATCATGTATTAGTTGTACCTGCTAGTGTACTTTTCATGATTATCGCATTCATATGACCTTTTACTGCTTTTAGCTTACATATGTTATATTCGCGCTGTACGTGCATACTTGCGATTACCTGCATATGTTATTTACTATTCACGAGTTGGCAACTCACTCCCATTGTGCCACAGTTGTTTTGCAGGGTGTTCCCTAGAGTAGTCGAGGCAGGCTATTATCACCCATCTTATCATCTTTTGCTACGGATACCGCATCAGCTCACAGTGTGCAGTTTGCTTAGGTGGGTTTTGTGGTTATTCATGTTGTATTGTATATTCGTTGTATCCTTGTACGCTCTATCTACTATATTTTCATGTTGACTTAGAGACTTGGTGAGGACGATGTTGTATATTATTTATGACTTGTTTTTCTTTTATACAGTTTCCTTTCTATCGTCTTCTATTTCTTCGCTACGGCGTCGTATATTTGTTGTGGTGCTTGTTTTCCGTCTTTGGGCGTGTATTTGTTCCCGTTTGGGGATGCTTTATTTATATTTATGCTGTACCCATTTTTGGGGCTAGTTTTTACAAAGGAGGTGCTGCCAAAATTTTAAAGAAAGAAGTTGGACTTTTAAAGAATTTGGGTTGTGATTTCCGAGACTTTTAAACAATGTTATTATCTTTTCTTGTCTTTTAATGGTTTAGATTTCTGGGTTTTGGCTTTCTTTTACTGCGTTACGCCTGTAGACGTTGCGCAGTATTAGGGCCGTCACGTGCCAATTTTGGGTCGTGACAAAGTTGGTATCAAAGCGCTAGGTTTTACCCTTCGGAGTGTAGGATGACCTTGGTATGATGGAGTAGGTAGCTTAAGCAGAGTAACATAGTGTGTGTATGTCTGCAGCATACTCACGATGCGGTACTTCGCCTAAAATGACCTAAGTACATTGCTTGAAATTCCTTCTTTGATGATTCATATCTTGTGATTCGATTTCCATATTCTTATTGAATCCTTTTTCCATTTATAGCCTTGCCGCCGATGACTATGGGGGATCAGAGAGGTGCAGCGAGGGCCGAGGTCAGAATTGACTCGGGTAGGACGAGGACTGACCAGGATGGCACGCTCATTGCACAGGTGCAGACGGTTTCGCCTTCGACTGATAGTATCGTTAGGCTTGTGGCAGAGATGCAGGACATGCGCCAGACGATGAGCTCATTGGTAGAGGTTGTTCGAGCGCAGCGACAGGAGGTTGTCACCCCTGTTAACCAGTTGTTCCTTACGATCAGCATGCAGCAGTCCGTCACCTACGTAGCACCAGTGGATGTAGCCCCAGTTTACGAGACATGTATTCCAGAGACTCTGAGAGTTCCGGAACAGTGGAGGACTCGTACCGGTGTACCAGCCCAGAGACAGAGGCCTAGTCGTCGAGACAGATTTCGTGACCGTCGCGGGAGTAGCAGAAGCTTAGGACGTGGACAGTCGTTCTGCTCTCATCCCCAGGAGGGTTGGCAGTCGTCGCGTAGATGTTTTTGGTGTGGGAGCCTTCATCACCTCATTAGGGATTGTTCCTTAGCACTGCGTCAGGGTCATATTCAGAGAGGTCGAGGACGCGGAAGGTTTGTTCAGAGGCGTCAGTCTAGCAGAGGAGGAGTTCAGCCAGTTGCGGGTAGGGGGCAGACACGAGGGTTTGCTTCTACTCTTCGGGACGCGCGGACGTCCAATGCAGAGTTTTCAGGTATCCTTAATTCGTATGTTCTTTTGATGTATTGGTTTGTTTTTCACACTTGTGCCGTGGTTGGGACAAGAGTCATGTTAGCTAGATCAGCCGTTTATTGTGTTAACTTCTGTCAGCGATTCTTTTGTTGCGCGACATGTATTTCAGTCGTGTGCCAATCGGTTAGGAGATTCATCCGTCACACGATCCTTCTAGAGATGTTGGATTTGACGTTCTCCTGGGCACGGATTGGTTAGCTACGTGCTACGCGTCTGTGGACTACCGTGAGAAAACAGTCAGGCGTTGTTTTCCCCGGCGAGTCAGTTCTTGTTGTGCAGGTGGATAGTTGTGCCGCCTCTCACAGCTTGAATTCAGCCTTTTTCGCTAGTCGGCTTTTGAGGAGAGGATGTCGAGGATTCTTGGCATTCATTCGTGATGCCAGAGCCACAGTAGGTTTGTTGGACCGGGTTCTTATCGTGCGAGAGTTTCCGACGTTGTTCCAGATGAGCTGGCGAAGCTTAGGGAGCTTAAGGATCTGCTACAGAGTTGTTTGTTGGTGGGTTTGTGCGTCTGAGTGTTTCGCATTGAGGAGCTCCTATTTCTGTTCGTCAAGGAGAAAGACGGTAGTTTGAGGTTGTATATTTATGGATCGTCAATTGAACCGGCTTACGTGGCGGTTAGGTATCATTTACCTCGCATTGACGATTTCTTCGATCAACTCCAGAGTGCGAGACATTTTCTAAGTTTGTTTGGGATCAGGTCATCATTGTTGCGGATTCGGAGTAATGACATTCCGAAGACTGCCTTAGGCGTGCTACGGGCTTTGTGTGTTTTGGTGGCGTCGTTGGACTCACCAATGCCCTAACAGCATTCATAGATATGATGAACCATATTTCTTCAGGCCATTCCTCGACCAGTTATTATGGTGTTATTATTCTGGTCTATTCTAACGTGTCTTGAGGAACAGGAGCAGCACTTGAAGATTTATTTTGCAGACATTGGGAGAGCCCCAGCTGTTTGCTGGATTTTCGGAGTGTTCCTTCAGGCTTGTTTGTGTTGACTCCTAGGTCTTGTAGTTACGGGAGACGGTTTCGTATGGTTCCGAGGGAGATCGAGACCGTACAGATTTGGTCCAGACTTGTGTACAGACAGAGGTCCGTTGATTTTGGGCTTAGCAGGTTTTTACCACCGTTTCGTGCAGGATTACAAGCGTATTGCTGCACCGTTGACTGGACTGACCGGAAAGGAGGTTCTTTTCTTTGGACTAAAGCATGTGTGCGGAGTTTTCGGCAGTTGAACACTCGGTTGACAACTGCACCAGTGCTTTCTTTGCTTTTTGGTTGAGCCTCTGAGACCGGCTGGAGAGTTGCAACTTTTAACCATTCCAAAGTAGGAATGGGAGCAGATCTCCATAAATATTCGTTGTGGCGTCTACCTAGGTTTAGTCAGGGTGTGACTCCATTCGGATGCTTGCCTTCTGGTTATACTCTGTTTGCTCAGTTGTTCTTTGTTGAGTTTGTACGTTGCACGGAGTTCCTTTATGGGTCGTATCCAATGAAGACACCCTGTTCGCTTGATGTCTTGGGTAGGAGCTTCAGGAAGTCTTGGGTACTGGTTGAGCTTTAGCTCCGCTTTTCCATCCGCAGGATGATGGTTTTGTGAGAGCGGGCTATACCGACTCTGGAGGATATGCTTGTGCGTGCGTATTAGTTGTTGTCGGCAATTGGGATCGTCACTTACCATTATTAGGATTCTCCTTTGATAGCTGTTATCAGGAGTCACTCCAATTGGCAACCTTTAGGTTTAGGGGTTAGGTCGTGTTGATCACCAGTCTGTTTTTCCGACTCTGCGTAATAGGATTTTTGGACCCCAGCTAGTCTAGAGACATCGGAGATGATCCAGTTGGTTTAGGTCAGAATGAGAGTAGTCCATTGCGGACAAAGGTCTTATGCCGACCATGGTGGTCGCAGACTTAGGTTCGCAGTGGGAGATCATGTATTCCTACGGACTTTCCGATGAATGACATGTTGAGTTTTGGAAAGCTTATCCCAGGATTGTAGGTCCTTTTAAGATCCTTAAAGCGGGTTAGTTTCGTTGCCTTTAATTTGGCACTTCCATCCAGATTATTGAGTATTCACCCCCGTATTCCTTGTGTCGATACTTTGCAATTTCCTTCATCACCTTTCTCACATGATTCAGCACCAGACCATTTAGTTTGGACGCGATCTTTCGTTCATCAGCAGCCAATTGTGTTAATGGCTCGGCAGGTGGAGAAACTTCGGCAAAGGTCTTGTCATCTGTGAAGGGTTTTCTTGGACGTAGCCGTATAGTGAGATGATCACTTGTAAGGCTGCGAGCGAGATATGAGAGTTTGTAATCTTCTCTTTGAAGGTACGCTTAGTGAGAATTTTAAATTCGGGGACGAATTTTTATAAGGGGGGAGATTGTAACGCCTTAGATTTCGGTTAGTGTTCGGTCAGACGTTAATGCGGGTTTACTGTAAAAAAAAGTTTACCAATTTGGGTTCCTCACATTTTATAACATTTAATTAATAATTTATTATTATTTGTTATAAGCATGCACGCACGTGTGCACGTAAATGTGAGGGTTTGTTTGTGCTAATTTTTGTTATTAGCAACCTTGACACTTAACCCTAATCTAACCCTTTACTTATTCCTTAACCCTTTATTCTCTTGATCTTTTGTGAGAGAGAGAGAGATATTTGTTTTGGATGAGTGAGGAGGTGGCATTTGAGTGTGTGAATGCATTAATGGTTCATTAATGAAGTGGATACACTCACTCTCATTTCCACCCTACACTCACCTCCCTCTCTCATTTCCTCACACACTTTCTCATCTCTTTTTCTCTAACTCTTTTTCTCTATCTCCCTCAAAATATTCTGAACACACTTTTTCCCTTCATCAAAATTCAGCACAATTCACCAAAATCTTCACAAAATCACATCTTTCCTTGTATTTTCCCTCTTGGATGCCATGGAGTGCTCAAAGCTAGGAACTTTTTAACATATTCTAAAATTATCCGGAAAACACATAAACAAAGTTTGATAATCCGATCGAATATACGAACTCCCAATACAACCCAAAAAACTCAACTCTTGAGTTCAGATTAAAAATTCCCAGGAAAGCCAACACTAAAAACTAGGAATTACTGTGTAAACAAAATCGTCTGAAGAGACAAACTGGCCGCGGAACCGCCGCAATAGGCATGCTATTGCCGCGGTTCCGCCGCGCCTTTAGCGATTCAGGTTCTCGAACTTCACAGTAATTCTTAGAAATACCTGCTGATTTTTCTGCATATTTTTAATCCTAAAAAATCCACGATTTCAGAAAATGTACAGAGAGCATTTTGGATTTAGGGTTTCGGGTTCGTTCGGGTTTCAAACGTCGTCTAGACTTCGCCTAAGGCTCTAGCTAGGCTCTGATACCACTGTAGGGTTCCTAGGCACACTATAGAGGTCTCACAAGGCATTAACCATGCCAATTTCAAATTTTATGGGTGCCGAGAAACCCTAATACGGATCGTCGACTAGAACTCTAGGCGAAACACGAAACTAGTTAACGAATTAACTAAAGGAGAGAGGCTACAACCTTTGCAGATCCGGTTATCCACTTCCTTAGCTCCACGTAGACGTCCTCTCGCTGTCCGTCTCGAATCCCGAACTCAAGCATCGGCTTCATCGGAGAAATGGGCGGGCAAGGTTGTCGGCTTCGTGCCGAAGATGATCTACGTCGAGGCTTCACAAGATCAAGCTCCGACTTCACCAAGTTGTGAAACTTGTGAAGAAAACACCCTATACTACTTGGCAAGAGGTAGTGAAGAAATAGGAGGTGGGTTCACTTTTGATTTGGATTTCTCTCACTTTTGCTCAAGTTGCCATTGATGGACTTAAGCTTTTCTTGAAGAAGAAGATGATGAAGAAGAAGAAAGAATATAATAAGTGTTCTAAAAAGAAAAAGAAAAATGAAAACTTATCATAATCTTAACCATAGTTAAGTGTAGAGAATGAACTAGGGTTAGTTCAAATGGTTAGGGTTAAGCATGAGACAAGAATGGTGACTAAGTCAAAGCTTCATGAAGCTTCAATAAGAAACAAAGAAAGCCACCATTCTCATCTTTATCTTTTCCAAATAAATAAATAAACAAATAAATAAATAAATGAAAAAGCAAAACCCTAATCATCAACTTAACCATGGTTTAATTCTATACACTTAACCAAATGAGCAAGCATCATCAAACATGATACAAACATGTGCACAAAAGTATATCACATATACAACTTGCACATTAAGTGAGAAAATCCATTTAAAGTGAACTAATACTAGCTAATGCAAAGTAATATATCAAATATATAATTATACATTAAATCATTAAATCAACACTTGATTTAACGATCCGGTCATATCGCATATAACCGACTAGTATCCTATGTATCGGCTTATCGAATCAATCCTTGATTCGAATACTAGGTTATATCGAATATAACCAATCGATACATCCATCGCGAGAATGAAATACGGTATCACATACACGCATTATTCTCGGTCCTGCACATATCTCATATGCGCTCCTATTTCGTTTCGCTTGAGCCAGGAAACCTCTGTGTAGGACTCTAAAGACTCGTCAATACGCCGGTAGCAGATGATGATCATATCAAGCACCTACAAGCCGCAAGCGGTCTGCTAAACGTAACGGCCATCCGGGTATTGAGCGATTAGAAGATCGACGAGCTAGCCCGCTCACACTCCTGTGAATCCAACCAGTAACACTTACCGTACAGTCCGGTCTGTTCGTCTGATATGTCGCATATCAAGTCTAGGGGTGGTAAACGTCAGACCCCAATAACCGATAAGTCGTGCCGATGTGAGGCTCATAACGGGTCGAGAAACTACTGGTAACACTTACCAGCAAATCTCTGATCAGCCCTGGCCAGGGACTTCCCTGTTACGGCCAATCGAGTACTGCGCAACATCAACCCCCAATACCGGGAGAGACGAAACCCCTCCTATCGCTCATTGCCTCCATGTGACTCGGGACTGTACCCACAAACCACCGTTTTGCACGCCCTCATGGACGTGGTAAGGTGGAGATCAAAGCACAGTGGGAATCACATAAGACTCTATGACGATCTCGGGTCTACAGACTAACCTGCACAAGTGTCATCTGAGAACTGCCATCTGACGTGAGGTATAATACCATCTGGGAGTTCTCGGCGAGTCCGTCCAGTGTACCCAGTCTCCACTGAGCACCCGTACACCATCTCTGATGTCAAACACCAATGGATATGGGATCATCCATCGCCCATCTCATGGGTCGAGAAGCGTATACGCTAGTCTATACTGGTATATCGATGCCCCGTCTCGATATACCCACGACTAGGGACCTTGAAGGATGTACCTATGGACTACCATATCCCCACTAGTATGATCTGCATCATAGTCCAGGTAGTCAAGTACACATCCTAAGGGCTTTACCAACATGTAACTATAAGACAGTATAAAGAGACAAGTGTACATGTTAAGATAAAGAGTAACCAGATAGCATACTATCATATCGAGCAAGAAAGTCATCTCTATATATGTCCAAGCATCCAATATAATATACATCATCTGTACAATACTGGCCTCTAGGGCATACATACAACTAACAATCTCCCACTTGCACTGGGGCCAGATGCTGTAGTATCGCATACCGAGCATCCCGAAGAGTCTCTCAAACTGTATCTGGGGAATGGCCTTCGTGAGTGGATCCGTCGTGTTGTTCTTCGTGTCAACCCTCCTAACCTCGATCTCCCGGCGATCAACTATCTCCCGGATCAGGTGATACCGCCTCAGAATATGTCTGGATCGCTGATGGGACCTAGGTTCCTTGGCCAAAGCCACCGCTCCATTGTTATCGCAATACAAATATATTGGATGCTCAATGGATGGAACCACACCAAGTTCAGTAATGAACTTCTTGATCCAGACAGCCTCTTTAGCGGCATCGTTGGCAGCGATGTATTCAGCCTCCATCGTCGAGTCTGCCACGGTTTCCTGCTTGGAACTCTTCCAGCTAACCGCCCCTCCGTAAAGGGTAAAGACAAAGCCCGACTGCGACTTAGAGTCGTCCTTATCACTCTGGAAGCTCGAATCGGTAAAGGACTCCACTTGGAGTTCTCCATTACCATACACCAAGAGCATCTCTTTAGTCCTTCGTAAGTACTTGAGAATGCTCTTCACAGCTGTCCAATGACTCTCTCCAGGATCAGCTTGATACCTGCTCACTATACTTAGTGAGTATGCTACATCGGGTCTGGTACATAGCCTCGCATACATGATGGAGCCTACAGCCGAAGCACAGGGTATCCCTTGCATGCGAGCTCTCTCCAAATCAGTCTTGGGAGACATCTCTTTGGAGAGAGTGAATCCAGAGATCGTGGGCAAGTTCCCACGCTTGGAATCTTCCATACTAAACCTTTTTAGTATGGTGTCAATGTACCTGGATTGGGACAATCCCAATATCCGTTTGGATCTATCTCTATAGATCCTAATTCCCAATATGCAGGAGGCATCACCAAGATCTTTCATCGAGAATCTTTGTGATAAGAAGAGCTTGACCGATTGCAGCATAGGAATATCATTTCCTATCAAGAGTATGTCGTCCACGTACAATACGAGGAAGACAACCTTACTCCCTGTCACCTTCTTGTAAATACAAGGTTCATCTGGGTTTTTGACGAAATCAAACTCTTTGATAACGACATCAAAGCAGATGTTCCAACTCCGCGATGCTTGCTTTAATCCATTTATGGATTAAAGCAGCTTGCACACCTTGCCGCTGCTCCCACTGTCTACGAAGCCCTCTGGCTGAGTCATGTACACGCACTCTTCTAAATCACCATTTAGAAAGGCGGTCTTAACATCCATTTGCCAGATTTCGTAATCATGATATGCAGCGATGGCAAGCATGATCCGGATGGATTTAAGCATAGCCACTAGAGAAAAGGTTTCGTCATAGTCCACACCTGGTCTTTGATGAAAACCCTTTGCTACAAGTCTAGCTTTGAAAGTCTCCACTTTCCCATCTATACCAAGTTTTTTCTTAAAGATCCACTTGCTCCCGATGGGTTTTACCCCTTCAGGAGCAACATCCAAAGTCCATACTTTGTTGGTGTACATGGATTCCATCTCGGACCGCATAGCATCCAGCCATTTCACTGAGTCCCTACTCGTGATGGCCTGCTCGAAGCTAGTTGGGTCATCATCCTCCATGATGCAATCCTCGCTCCCACCATCCATGAGAAAACCGTAGTATCTCTCATGTTGGCGAGGAACCCTACTAGATCGGCGGAGAGGGTGGGGTTCGTCGGGTACTACTGAATCCTCTGGTTCTACCAAATCTTCTGTTGTAGCTTTTGCAGCTGGAACCTCTTCCAGTTCTACCTCATGACCACTAATCTCTTTTTCAAGAAATTCCTTTTCTAAAAAGGTGGCATGCCGAGAAACAAACACTCTTTGTTCCTCAGGGTGGTAGAAGATATACCCTTGTGAATTCTTAGGATATCCTATAAATTTGCATAGAACAGAACGTGCCTCGAGTTTGTCCGGATTTTGTCATTTGACATAGGCTGGACAACCCCATATCTTAACATAGTTAAGACATGGTTTCTTTCCTTTCCATATCTCATATGGAGTGGTAGGCACAGATTTGGTTGGGACCATATTCAATAGATGTATGGCTGTCTCAAGCGCATACCCCCAGAAGGAAATAGGTAACTCAGCTGTGCTCATCATAGAGCGCACCATATCTAATAGGGTGCGGTTCCTCCGTTCTGATACACCATTGTGCTGTGGTGTATATGGAGGAGTTAGCTGAGAGAGAATCCCATTCTCTTTTAGGAAGTCCAGGAATTCATTGCTCAAGTATTCTTCTCCTCGATCTGATCGAAGGATTTTAATACTTTTTCCGGTTTGGTTCTCGACTTCTTGTTTATATTCTCTAAATTTCTCAAAAGCTTCAGACTTGTGTCTTATCAAGTACACATGTCCGTATCTTGAGAGATCATCAGTGAATGTAATGAAGTACGAAGAACCATCCCTGGCATGTGTAGACATTGGACCGCATACATCACTATGTACTAGTCCCAAGAGTTCGGTAACTCTTTCTTCGTGTCCCGTAAACGGAGTTTTGGTCATCTTGCCTTTGAGACATGACTGGCAAGTGTCATAAGATGAAAATTCGAATGGTTTCAAATATCCATCCTTATGGAACTTAGCCAGTCGTGTCGCATTGATGTGACCCAGTCTACAATGCCACAAGAAGGATTCGTTCAGTTCTGAACTCTTTCTCTTGTGTGTGTTTGTTATGCTCAGAACTGTTGATTGGTTTAGAACATAAATGCCATTGCACAACGTGCCTGATCCAACCAACTTTTGGTTACGGAAAATGTTCATAACATTGTCCTGTAATACAAAATTATATCCCTCTTTACTCAATAAAGAAACCGATATAATGTTGCATATCAGGTTCGGCATGTAATAGCATTCGTTCAGAACCAATGTATTACCAGTTGGTAATACAAGGTGATATTCCCCGACAGTCTTAGCTGCAACAATTGCACCATTTCCAACTCTAATGTCTTTATTACCTTCTCCAAGTTCTCTACTTTTTCTAAGCCCATGTAACTGATTACATATATGGGATCCTGACCCGGTATCTAATACCTAGGACGTAGGGCAAATGGAGAAACAGTTCTCTGTAACGAACACACCCGAAGAAAATGCATCATCATGTACTTTCTTCAATCGGGTGGCATGGGAATCCTGGTATTCCCCTATATCCTGTTCATTCCTATAACTCTTATAAGAAAGAACGGAACCAACGTTCCCCAGCACAGTATAACATACGGGTTCGGTCAATACATCCATATTATTATCTTTATTAGGGCATGAAATGGTCGCTACCTGGAGAGAGAGAGAAGAAAACACTTTAGCGTATGCTCTTGCAAGATCAGATTGGTTTTTATCTTATCTAATCAGGATGGCTCCCACTGGTTTTTATCAAATCTTCCTTCAAACCCTAAAAGGAAAGACTAGCCGGGATTAATTACACACTACAAGTTCGCCAATCTTTCAGCCAGGCCAGTGTCGGTACTTTGAGGGAGGTCCCCCGTGCTTTCGCACGAACCTAATTAATGTAAACATCGTTTTCCCAGAGGCGTAACCCCGTTGACACCTTTCTAGACACCTACTTGATCAGCTAATTGCAATGTGTAAAACTCTCCCAGGAGTAACTCTTACTCGCAGTAGGTATCGGGATCCAACTATCTCATAGAAGGTATGCAATCTCATTGCAAATTTCAACACTTGAAATTCCCGATAATACTTTTGCCCCTAGCGTGCTATGACCTTGACGAAAGCCAACAAACCACAGCCCGCTAGTCAAGTTCAACCCGTACATTTCTTGACTGAATTAAACCCACCCGCACGACCCTTGACGAAAGCCAACAAAGCCGTACGACTACCCTAATCCAGTCGCATCATATGCAGCAGACAAACAGCACATAGCTACCGCACACTACACCTTGACGAAAGCCAACAAATGTAGCACGAATACTATATGTAACTTGTCTGAAATGACAGAGGGCTACGACAGGTTTTTCTGAAAACCTATTGCGTAATGAACTTGATATCGTTGTAGAATCAAATAAAGTTTTTGAAATGGAGTGATTTTGAGGCTTTTCTAGTTTTTGCTAAAGAGGTCACTCCCGGTGAAGGGATCGTCGGCCCTTTCCTCGTCGAATGAGGTGCGGGATATATCATATATATCGCTGTGCAAAGCAAAAATCCAAAAGCAGTCAAAAGCAAACCGAGTGTGTAGCATCTGCCAGTTATTGCTAAAGGAGTCACTCCCGGTGAAGGGATCTCGGTCCTTTCCTCATCGAATAAGGTGCAGGATATATCACATATACCGCTGTGCAAAGAAAGAACTGTAGCTACCTGTTTTATTTTTGAAATTCGATTCTACAACATCTTAGGTTTCTTTTCTTTCATTAATCACATTAATGAAGTCCCATCATTTAAGTCACCTAAACATCACAGATAAATACGACGTACACTTATGCCATCCGCATTCGCCTGGATGTCCCCTCGTGCACCGTTAGGTTAGGTAACTAACGGCAGAGCAGGGCAGGGCTAGTGCGGGTGCAAAACATAAGTAACGTCTATATAATATATCATATATACTATATACAGTATCTATCACAGAACATCACATGATCACATCACAGATATCGCAGCAGAAGAAACATATGAAACATTGGATATACTAGGACGTCCGTGTTTTCAATACAAGCCAGTATAAAACACGGATTCCACAGTCGTGATGAATAGCCAATCCCACACCCTTAGACCCCTACGAGAGCGACAAGCAACCCTACCAATTCTAGGGTTAGGAGACCCGAACTCGACTCCTCGAGATGGTCTCCCACTGGACCCTAGAACCCGGTTACTTGTGCTCCCCTCCTTGGGTCTATCCTAATGCGGAAAAGTAAATAATATACAAAAGGTGACAACTTCCGCTACCTGGAAGTTCCCCAAATAAAAGAATATTACATACAAGTTTTTACATGAATTAAAATGAAAAACACTCATCTCACATAAAAACCCCCGGCCACTCAAACACGACAATCCAATATAACATATCCAGCAACACATAACATCACATGTCATCAACGTAAGTAAATATGCGCATCCCAATTGTCGTTGACATATTGCAACGAAACCGGCGATACCACATATTACACTTACGGTCACAGAAAAGAAAGTGTAAAACTACAACAATTGGAATCCGCAACCTCTTTAGACATCACATGCCTAATCAAATGAAATACTTAGACATCACATGCCTAACAGTTATAAACCCCGCATTTTAGTCTCATTATCGAAAACTCTTTTCAATATCAAGTGAGACTAAACCGCTAGATTTATAACATTCATTCAGTTATCTCATAACTGTTTGTGAATTCCAATTATTGTATCCCATTCCGGATAAATAGAAAATATTAAACTTTCCGATCGAACATTCGAATACCCAAGTTTTCCCGAAACTGTTCAACACATGAAATAAGTTCAAAGACATTCACTTCATGCCTCAGTACCAACGGTCCAGCCGTAGAAGGGTCAAGCCAACGCCTCACATGTGGCACGCCGTACTGCCCCAAACCCGAAGGTTCAAAGGGCAGTTCAAGACGGTCACATAATCGAGTTAAGGTTTGTTGTCTTCTAGAGGGTCCATCGCGTTACTTGTACTACTTAGAACGTCTTTAAATCTCGGAAAAATCCAACACTTGGAAATTTTCCGGCAGGGGAAAAGTTGGGTATTTGTATTCGGTCGAACTTTTTAACATATTCTAAAATTATCCGGAAAACACATAGTCAAAGTTTGATAATCCGATCGAATATACGAACTCCCAATACAACCCAAAAAACTCAACTCTTGAGTTCAGATTAAAAATTCCCAGGAAAACCAACACTAAAAACTAGGAATTACTGTGTAAACAAAATCGTCTGAAGAGACAAACTGGCCGCGGAACCGCCGCAATAGGCATGCTATTGCCGTGGTTCCGCCGCTCCTTTAGCGATTCAGGTTCTCGAACTTCACAGTAATTCTTAGAAATACCTGCTGATTTTTCTGCATATTTTTAATTCTCAAAAATCCACGATTTCAGAAAATGTACAGAGAGCATTTTGGATTTAGGGTTTCGTGTTCGTTCGGGTTTCAAACGTCGTCTAGACTTCGCCTAAGGCTCTAGCTAGGCTCTGATACCACTGTAGGGTTCCTAGGCATACTATAGAGATCTCACAAGGCATCAACCATGCCAATTTCAAATTTTATGGGTGCTGAGAAACCCTAATACGGATCGTCGACTAGAACTCTAGGCGAAACACGAAACTAGTTAACGAATTAACTAAAGGAGAGAGGCTACAACCTTTGTAGATCCGGCTATCCACTTCCTTAGCTCCACGTAGACGTCCTCTCGCTGTCCGTCTCGAATCCCGAACTCAAGTATCGGCTTCATCGGAGAAATGGGCGGGCAAGGTTGTCGGCTTCGTGCCGAAGATGATCTACGTCGAGGCTTCACAAGATCAAGCTCCGACTTCACCAAGTTGTGAAACTTGTGAAGAAAACACCCTATACTACTTGGCAAGAGGTAGAGGGTGAAGAAATAGGAGGTGGGTTCACTTTTGATTTGGATTTCTCTCACTTTTGCTCAAGTTGCCATTGATGGACTTAAGCTTTTCTTGAAGAAGAAGATGATGAAGAAGAAGAAAGAATATAATAAGTGTTCTAAAAAGAAAAAGAAAAATGAAAACTTATCATAATCTTAACCATAGTTAAGTTTAGAGAATGAACTAGGGTTAGTTTAAATGGTTAGGGTTAAGCATGAGACAAGAATGGTGACTAAGTCAAAGCTTCATGAAGCTTCAATAAGAAAAAAAGAAAGCCACCATTCTCATCTTTATCTTTTCCAAATAAATAAATAAACAAATAAATAAATAAATGAAAAAGCAAAACCCTAATCATCAACTTAACCATGGTTTAATTCTATACACTTAACCAAATGAGCAAGCATCATCAAACATGATACAAACATGTGCACAAAAGTATATCACATATACAACTTGCACATTAAGTGAGAAAATCCATTTAAAGTGAACTAATACTAGCTAATGCAAAGTAATATATCAAATATATAATTATACATTAAATCATTAAATCAACACTTGATTTAACGATCCGGTCATATCGCATATAACCGACTAGTATCCTATGTATCGGCTTATCGAATCAATCCTTGATTCGATATCTAGGTTATATCGAATATAACCAATCGATACATCCATCGCGAGAATGAAATACGGTATCACATACACGCATTATTCTCGGTCCTGCACATATCTCATATGCGCTCCTATTTCGTTTCGCTTGAGCTAGGAAACCTCTGTGTAGGACTCTAAAGACTCGTCAATACGCCGGTAGCAGATGATGATCATATCAAGCACCTACAAGCCGCAAGCGGTCTGCTAAACGTAACGGCCATCCGGGTATTGAGCGATTAGAAGATCGACGAGCTTTCCCGCTCACACTTCTGTGAATCCAACCAGTAACACTTACCGTACAGTCCGGTCTGTTCGTCTGATATGTCGCATATCAAGTCTAGGGGTGGTAAACGTCAGACCCCAATAACCGATAAGTCGTGCCGATGTGAGGCTCATAACGGGTCGAGAAACTACTGGTAACACTTACCAGCAAATCTCTGATCAGCCCTGGCCAGGGACTTCCCTGTTACGGCCAATCGAGCACTGCGCAACATCAACCCCCAATACCGGGAGAGACGAAACCCCTCCTATCGCTCATTGCCTCCATGTGACTCGGGACTGTACCCAAAGACCACCGTTTTGCACGCCCTCATGGACGTGGTAAGGTGGAGATCAAAGCACAGTGGGAATCACACAAGACTCTATGACGATCTCGGGTCTACAGACTAACCTGCACAAGTGTCACCTGAGAACTGCCATCTGACGTGAGGTATAATACCATCTGGGAGTTCTCGGCGAGTCCGTCCAGTGTACCTAGTCTCCACTGAGCACCCGTACACCATCTCTGATGTCAAACACCAATGGATATGGGATCATCCATCGCCCATCTCATGGGTCGAGAAGCGTATACGCTAGTCTACACTGGTATATCGATGCCCTGTCTCAATATACCCATGACTAGGGACCTTGAAGGATGTACTTATGGACTACCATGTCCCCACTAGTATGATCTGCATCATAGTCCAGGTAGTCAAGTATACATCCTAAGGGCTTTACCAACATGTAACTATAAGACAGTATAAAGAGACAAGTGTACATGTTAAGATAAAGAGTAACCAGATAGCATACTATCATATCGAGCAAGAAAGTCATCTCTATATATGTCCAAGCATCCAATATAATATACATCATCTGTACAATACTGGCCACTAGGGCATACATACAACTAACATGTTATATATGCCCTTACACCAATATTAGTGGAATGAGACGCTAATATATGTGTATTGATATTTCTTTTACTTCCTTGTATATATAAACAATGGGTTAGGACGCTGTTATATATGCCCTTACACTAATATTAGTGGAATGGGACGCTAATATATGTATATTGATTCATGCATTTTTATTTATTCTTTACATGATATACGCAATATATTTATTCGATATGAATGGGCCTATATGGTCGATGAGTGCGGCCTATGTGCTTGATGTGAGGGGCCTATATGGTCGATGAGTGGGGCCTATGTGCTCGGGGCCTATGTGCTCGATGTGAGGGGCCTATATGGTCGATGAGTGGGGCCTATGTGCTCGGGGCCTATGTGCTCGATGTGAGGGGCTTATATGGTCGATGAGTGGGGCCTATGTGCTCGGAGCCTATGTGCTCGATGTGGGGGGCCTATATGGTCGATGTGAGGGTCCTATGTGCTCGGGGCCTATGTGCTCGATATTGTATATATTTTTACATATAAATTTATATACATCATCATATTTATTCATGCAATTACATTTAGGGTGTTAGAAATTTACTTGATATCGGATTTGGGATATAAGAGATTTATTTGAGATTGGATACAGGATATATATGAGATTGCTGATTTTGTACATTCAGGATATATGAGATTTATTCGATATTGTACATTCAGGATTTGTGAGATTTATATGATATGAGAGCCAAATTGGGGGCTGTTTGGAGGAATTGGGATTTTGATTGTCTTGATGGATTGTGATCCTACCACGATGTCAGGATTCCGTGGAAATAACATATTTCATTCCATACTCCACATTTATTGTTTATGCACTGCTTCATGTATTAGTAGTACCTGTTAGTGTACCTTTCATGACTGTTGCATTTACATACTTATTTATATGCACTGCTTCATGTGTAGTTGTACCTGTTAGTGTACCTTTCATGATTGTTGCATATATACATTTCATATCATTGTTGCATGATTGTTGCATATATACATTTCATATCATTGTTGCATGATTGTTGTATACAGATTGTCATATTATTGCGTCATGTATTAGTGGTACCTGCTAGTGTGCCTTTCATGATTATTGCATTCATATGACCTTTTACTGCTTTTAGCTTACATATGTTATATTCGCGCTGTACGTGCATACTTTCGATTACCTGCATATGTTATTTACTATTCACGAGTTGGCAACTCACCCCCGTTGTGCCACAGTTGTTTTGCAGGGTGTTCCCCATAGTAGTCGAGGCAGGCTATTATCACCCATCTTATCATCTTTTGCTACGGATACCGCATCAGCTCACAGTGTGCAGTTTGCTTAGGTGGGTTTTGTGGTTATTCGTGTTGTATTGTATATTCGTTATATCCTTGTACTCTCCATCTACTATATTTTCATTTTGACTTAGAGACTTGGTGAGGACGATGTTGTATATTATTTATGATTTGTTTGTCTTTTATACAGCTTTCTTTCAATCGTCTTCTATTTCTTCGCTACGGCATCGTATATTTGTTGTGGTAGTTGTTTTCCTCCTTTGGGCGTGTATTTGCTCCCGTTTGGGGATGCTTTACTTATATTTATGTTGTACCCATTTTTAGGGCTAGTTTTTACAAAGGAGGTGCTGCCAAAATTTTAAAGAAAGAAGTTGGACTTTTAAAGAATTTGGGTTGTGATTTCCGAGACTTTTAAATATTGTTATTATCTTTTCTTGTCTTTTAATGGTTTAGTTTTTTGGGTTTTGGCTTTCTTTTACTGCGTTACGCCTGTAGACGTTGCGTAGTATTAGGGCCGTCACGTGCCAATTTCGGTTCGTGACAATGGAAGATTCAAAGCGCGGAAATCTACCGGCTTGTCACGGAATCACCCTCTCCAAAGAGATGTCTCCCAAGACTGATTTGGAAAGGGCTCGCATATCATCTATACCCCAGGCATCTGCGGTAGGCTCTATAATGTATGTGATGTTGTGTACCAGACCATATGTAGCATATGCATTGAGCGTTGTAAGCCGGTATCTGTCGGACCCAGGGGAGAAACATTGGATAGCAGTAAAGAACATTCTCAAGTACCTGAGAAGGACTAAGGAGATGTTCTTGGAGTATGGCGGAAAAGACCTCTAGATCGAGGCCTTTGCTGACTCCAGCTTCCAGAGTGACAAGGATGACTCCAAGTCCATGTCGGGTTATGTCTTTACCCTCAAAGAGGGGCGGTTTGCTGGAAGAGCTCCAAGCAGGAAACCGTTGCTGACTCAACTATGGAAACGGAGTACATAGCTGCTTGCGAAGCCGCAAAGGAAGCTGTCTGGATGAAGAAGTTCCTCACGGAGCTTCAGGTGGTTCCTACCATTGTTGATCCAATACCGCTGTATTGTGACAACAACGGCGCTATGGCTTTAGCGAAGGAACCCAGGTCCCATCAGAAGTCCAGACACATTTTGAGGCGGTACCACCTGATCAGGGAGATCGATGTGAAGAGAGTAGATTCGGAGAATAACACTGCAGATCCATTCACGAAGGCCATACCCCAGACTCAATTCGAGCGGCTGATCGAGATGATAGGTCTTCGATACGCCAGTACATAGCCCTAGTGCAAGTTGGAGATTGTTAGTGTAAATGCCCTAGAGGCCATTACTGTCTCATACTAGTTTGTATATTACTTAATGGAAGCTTGGGATATTTATAGTTGTATAGACAATCTTGCTCAAAATGGTAGTATGCTACTTGGTTTGTTTCTACTTTAATATGTGCATGTGTTTCTTTTAGCATATCGCTTATACATATTAGTGGAGCCCTTAGGATCTTTGCTTGATTACCAGCATTGTGATGGCAGTCACACTAGTGGGGGCTGGGTAATCTATATGCACATCCTTATACAGGTCCCTAGTCGTAGGATTATCGAGACGGGGCATCGATACTCCGGAGTAGACTAGCGTATGCGCTTCTCATCCCAGCAGGGGAGATGGTCTGTCCCACAGCCATCAGTACGTATGCGGGTGCTCGTTAGGTTACGAGTACACTGGACAGGACTCGTCGGGAACTGTTGGTTAGTATTATACCTATCGTCAGATAACAGTTCCCAGGTGACAAGAGTACAGCTTAGTCCGTTGACTTGACACTGCTACTTCGCTTTGAGTGTGTTCCCACTGTACTTTGATTACTACCCTACCACGGCTCAAAGGAGTCATGCAAACAGGTAGTAGTTGGGTGCAGTCTCGAAGCACTTGGAGGCAGTAGCGGTTAGATAGGATTCGTCTCTCCCGATATTGGGGGTTGATATCGCGCTGTGTCTAGGAGAGCCATTACACAAAGTCCCTGGCCAGGGCAAGCGAGAATTACTGGCAGTGTTTCCAGTAGTTTCTCAGGGTGTTCTGGGCTACACTCCGGCACGACTTGTACCGCTATTAGGGGTCTGACGTTTACCGCCCCATAGGCCCGACATGCGATACTCATAGACGAACAGACCGGACTCTACGGAGATTGTCACATTCAGGTTCAGTAGGAGTTCAGATCGGTTTACCTCATTGGCCTTCTTATCGACATCTACCTGGGGACCGTTACGTATAGCTAGTGCCCCTTGCGGTCTGTGGTTAAACCCACTGCCAGCATAGTGTCGAGTGTTTATAGTCCCACACAGAGAGTTTCCCTGCACTGGGAGAAAGGTGTAGAGGCTGTATGGTTTTACGGCAGGGCTACGATCACTTACGTGCACTTGTGCGCGTATGTTGTTTGGGCAGACAATGCTAGTGGGCTTTGGTTTAAGCCAGATCCAAGTATTGTAGGGATGGATTAGTTTTGTCTTCTGTGCATTCGCATTTTACGGAATGCGGATGCGGGTGTGTATGCATAGTTGTGAGGAGCGAAGAAGGAGGAGGTGCCTCATTAGGGTTTTGACCGTTGGTTCGGTCAAAACTATTATGAGGTAAGGCAAATATTTACTAATTTTTTTAATGATAATTGTGTTATGGGTAATTGCTTTGACCATTTGACCATGCTTGACCATTTGACCTAGTTGACCATTGTTGACTTGGACTTTTCTTGAGAGCACTAGATCCTTCTTTTGCTTTTGGCTTTGGATTTGATTTGTGATGATAATGGTCAAATCAATGTACTATCAACTTTATCATGATAAGAGATTAGTAATTAGTTTGCATATGAATCATTATCTCTTGCTCATTCTCACTCTTCAAGTGTGAGGCTCCAATGGTTCCTCCTTCTTCTTCCTCTCTTGATTTTTCTATAACTCTCATGTGTTGAGAAAAATAGATACAAAATAGAAAAACAATTCCACCATCATCTTCTACACCACCTAGGACTTCAAGAATAGCAAACTTGTTGCCGTAGTTACCTCGGCTTGAGGTGGAGCTCAGATTACAGACTCTCAGGTGGATCGTCTTCGACTCAAGAAGGCCGCGGAGGTGACCAAGATTCGGATCGACCTATGGAGCCTACGGAGACGAGGAGGGTAGCGGAGAAGACCCGAAGGACTTGTTGCATGAGGTATAATCTCCAAAGCATAGTAGATAGAATCTCTTGTAATTTGTTATCAAAGGTTTGGCAAAGATCCTCAAGTTTTAGTCCATGTTACCTTGTGTTAAAAATTTGATTTTTACCTATTCCGCCTCCTCGTAAGCACCAGGGTGGGTAACGTGGACTTACAGTTTCGAGGGTCGATATTGGACACTCAGGTTCCATGATTTGATGTGTCATTGATGGACACACGTTGATATATATCCTCATATTCTCATGCATATGCTTTCATGAATGTTATTGTGTCATTGACGAACATGTAGATGTTAGCCACATGCAGATAGGCATTAATTATATTGTTGGCACATATGCAGATACGGTCAACCTAGATATCATAGTATTACCCTTATGATATAGTTGACTTAGGAATCGTTGTTTTTCGATTTCTACATGTTGATGTTTTTTCTACTCACGAGTTGGCAACTCACCCCCGTTGTGCCACAGTTCTTGCAGGTTGACCACATGGATCAGTAGCGGCATCGCTTGCACATAGCTTCATGCGTGTGTTTTGCTTTGGTAGGTGGTACATGTTGGATCGTACCCCTCTTGTATTTATTATTCCTGTTATATCTAGTTAACTCCATCAAATCAGAAACTAGTAGTTCTATATGTAGTAAGACTTAGCAAGACTTGTAGTTGCGAGACTTAGAGCAAGGGTTTATGTTCGCTTGGTTGGTTTGATTTCTTGCTTTACATTATCTTTTTTTGGTGTTGATCTTCGCCGTTGGGCGTCGTATAATTATTTTATGACTTGCGTGGTTGTGAATATGCCGTTTGGCGAAGAGCTAGTACCCGCTTGGGGATGCCTTATATATTATCATGCGTATGTGGTTTTGGATCAAAATATACAAAGGAGGTGCTGCCCAAATTTTTAAAAGACGAAACATGTTTTTCAACTAGAAAAATTCACTTGCATTTTTCATGTCCCACTATTTATGCATTTAAGAAAATGATTTGATTTTCATAATACCTTTATTTCACAACTTTACCTCTTCTATTTTTTTTAAAAAGGTTTTAGATTTCTGGGCTTCGGCTTACTTAATTTACGTTACGCCTTTAGATATGGCGTGATTTAAGTGCCAGTCACGAGCTAATGTTTCGGGTCATGACAAAGTTGGTATCAGAGCGCTAGGTTTAACCTTGGTTCGAGTCTGGGTTTGACTATGTGGAGTCTGGGGCGTAATTTATTTTGGAACCTAGGCTTGACCTTACGGAACTTAGACTTGAACATGGGGGTATTAGACCCGAACTTTTGTTTCATAGGCTGACCCTGATTGATGGAGTAGGTAGCTTGAGTAGAGTGGCGTACCGTACGTATGTTCCGCGGCATAATTACGATACGCTACTCCACTTAAGAAACCTTAGGATGTACATATTTTGAGATCTGTGATTCTCTTCGTTCTCTTGATCATACATCCATTTGAGATCCTTGATTCTATTTGTTTCCATGATCATACTCTTATTGATTTCGTTCCTCCATATGATCATGTATCCATTCTGGATCTATTGTTTCCTTTCATACCTTTGATCTACCCTCATTGATACTTGATTGAGGTTCCTATCACCATGGTTCGAGCACAGATTAAGTTGCTGCTAGTGATGCGGTCAGGACGAGCTCGTCATGGACGAGGACTGGACATTGTGTTTTCGGGTGACATGGGAACGTCTCGATTTTGCATTCGTGTTGTGACCTCTCGTTTGAGGCGAGTGTTCGGTTTTGCACCGGACGGTCGGGCCATTACTAGAGGCTGCCGGTTGTGAGAGGACTGTTGATGTACAACCTACCTCAGAGATCGTGATGTCGTCTACCGTGCAGACAGATGACCCAGCTGTTGCTGAGATTGTTGGGATGTCGCTTCCAGAGCTTACGAGCTGAGATCGCTGGAGCTTTCAGGCAGAGATGCGACAGATGATAGCTAGTCTATCTTGAGTTGAGAGACGAAGGGGATTCGTCCGATTTGATGCGCCAACGCAGGCCCAGTTGAGTTGAAGATTTCCAGTGTGGAGAATCTTATTCAGATCCAGAGTAGATCGATCCAGAGATGATATCATTCGTAGAATGATCCGATAGGAGATCAGTAAGTGGACCAGCTTCAGATAGATGCGTTGTGAGTTGATCGAGAATGGACGAATATAGAGTATTCCTCCGATGGTTAGGACGAGTTTCCGAGAACGTGTTCGGCTAGAGATCTTCTACAGAGTGATGAAGATACCGATTTAGTGATTTCGAGTCCGTGTGAGAGATTCCAGATTGACTGTAGCCGAGAAAAATTGCAGTACACAGATAGCATGACGTGACGTCGAAGTGGACGATAATAAAGACGAGTGGGGCAAGAGGTTCGTGCGAGATGTTAACGAGCTGTTTTTACACCCCGTTGAGATTAGAGATCTGATGTGTATACAGAGGCGTAGGGATACGACCAGTTCCCGAGGAAATGCTGTGCTGAGAATGCAGATGTCTAGAAAGCCAGAAAAGATTATGTAAGAGTACCAGCCTCCGTATAGTTCGGCTTAGGCGAGATCGGAAGAGACTCTGAGCAGGTTCCTTCCAGGACACTGCTGTGATAAGATTTGCACCAAGGATCAGTTGGGTCGCGTGTATTCAGAGGGCCAGAGGCTGACTCCAGTGACGTGATGCTTTATGAGTGGTCATGCTAATTGGCCGAGAGATGACCCGAGTAGTGTCAGAGCGGAATCGTTTCCGTTAGCACATCTGACCTGGCCGATGAACCGACGGATTGCGAGATTGGTAATCCATAGAGAAATGAGGACCCAGAGACAGAGGACGCTAGACCATGAGCAGGAGGCAAGCGGGTGTTCTTGCTCTGCCAGTTTTGGGCGCACCGACATTTTTCGACATTGTAGGGGGTGTACCTCCATGTCATTTGTTGCGACTTGCGTTTGTGATCCGAGTATCACGCTTATATTTCTTGGATTTGAGTTTTGATGATTGAGTTTCATGATATTGATTTCGTGCACCATGGCTGCACCCACTGGTATTTACATTTTTGTGTATAGTTATTACACTCGATATAAGTTTTATACACCGTTGTGTTAGTTTATGATTTGCATATTGATTGCACTTGATATCGGTTTTGTGCCTTGGTAGCACGCGTTTATGATTTCGTGGATTTCATACAGTTGATTTAACTTTTGCATGTGGTATGCACTCGATTTGACTTTGCACTCGGTATAGCTCACATGTGCTTGCAGTGCGTTGATACGTGCTTTGTGCAGTACGTTGATACGTGCTTTGTGCATGCAGTCGCACACGTTTATGGTTTTATACACCTTGATGCACTCGATGTTGCTTTTTATACGCATTTGAGTTATTGATGAGTTTCCATGCATTTGTTGCACTAGATTGGTATTTCGTGCACTAGATGCACCGGATTTGTATTTCGTGCACTAGATGCACCGGATTTGTATTTCATGCGCTAGATGCACCGGATTTGTATTTCATACATTTGTTGCACTAGATTTATACGCCGTGCATTTGTTGCACCGTATTTTTATTTTGTGCATTTGTTGCACCAGATTTGTATTTCGTGCATTTGTTGCATTAGATTGGCATTTCATGCGTTTGTTGCACCAGGTGGGTATCTCGTGCATTGGTTGCACTAGATTTATACTCCGTATATTGGTTGCACCCGATTTATGACTTTGAGCATTCGTTTTACCAGATTTGTGTTTTCAGGCGCGTTTGTATTTGACGTTCGTTTTCGTGCATGCTACTGGATGCTTTTTATGGACCTGACACGTTGATTTGGATTTTTGCGTATATTAGGCGCTTGGTATTGGATTTCGTGCGCATCAGATGCACTTGAGTGAGATCTTATTCGTGCATGTCGAATGCCCCTGATTGAAATTTTGTTCGTGCATGTTGGATGCACTTGACTTAGATTTTATTCGTGCATGTTGGATGCACTTGATTTAGATTTCATTCGTACATGACGGATGCACTTGATTTGGATTTCGTGCATGTTGAGATCTGATTTTGTGTACACCGGATGCACTCGGTTGGGATTTACTGTCACGACCCGAAATGGCACGTGACTGGCACTTGAATCATATGAAGTCTATAGGACCCCATCTAATTCAAGTAAGCCAAAATCCCAGAAATCTAAACCATTTTAAAGAAAGTGTTTTAATAAAATAAGCCGAATTATGCATTTTAAAACATCAAGTCTTTTCTGAAAATTTCGGCAGAGTTTCCTTTGTAAATACTGGCCCCGAACGGGTACAACATGAATAATATATGCATAATGATAAAAGGAATCCCCAAGCGGGAGCTAGCTCTTCATCAATCGACGGTCACAACCATGCAAGCAATATAATATACAACGCCGAAGGACGAGGATCAAAACTCAAAAGGAAACTCAAAAGCAACATGAAAACCATAATAATACAATGCGCGACTCTAAGGTCGAAATGATATACAACTGGTCTCTAAGTCTGAAATAAATATACAAGTTTGGTTGATGGAGTTTACTAGATACAGCAATGTTAATAAGGGTGGTCACGATGCGAGTGAACCTACCTACCAAAGCAATCATCCAGAAATAAGCAATGTGCCAGCAAAGCCGCCAAGAAAACCTGTACGGCAAAACCTGCAAGAAACTGTGGCACAACGGGGATGAGTTGCCAACTCGTGAGTAGAAAACATCACAGAGCAGAAATCGTATATATGACTCAATCCTAGGTCAATACGATCATAATATAAATATATTCAAAATCATATAGTCTGAAGCATGATAAGGTGGAAAGGGTAAACATCTATACATAAGTGTAATACCATGTACTCATGACAGTGCTTCAGATAGCAACATATCATAAATATGAGCCCTGAATGCAATAAATGAAAACAGAATACATCAAAATGAGAAAACTGTTTTCTTTATTTAGTGAGATTTCTGTATATTTAAAACGAGGTATCATCAATGAAATCAACATAAATCAGTGTCTAACATCGACACAAAACATATATCCAAAAATCCAATATCTCGGGCTCCGGCTATCCGGACTGACCCATATCATAAAATCTCAAATACCTCAAATCTCAATATCTAGGGCTCCGGCTATCCGGACTTGCCTAACTCCGATCGGTATCCTCCGGATATCCGTCGAGTCACAATAAAATCACAGGTCAGTAGTGCTCCCCTGTCTCAGGCTCAATGCCATCATCTGCGACCTTCTGTTGGAGATAGTGCCCTCAGAGTCAATTATTGGATCACAGGCACGTGATTGCTGTAAGTCGATGTACAACACCCCAGTACTTGTGGGGAGGCGGAAATTTTAAAAACGAACTTGTTTAAAGTATAAACACCGACTAACCGCTTGAATCGAAGCTAAACGATAACTAACAACAAACATAGAAGTTCTATACTACTATGTTTAGGGATTATACCTATCGAATCGTGTCCTTCGTCTTTGCGAACTCCACCTCCTCCTCGGCCTTCTCGAAGTAGTAGACAATCCACCCGAGAGCTTTACTCCAAGCTTAGCCTCTAAACTTGAGGCAACTAAACTTCTTTAAGTGCTAATCAAAGAAGCTAGGTGAAATAGAGTGAGGGTTATAGTTTAATAAGTCTAACTAATCCTTGTACTCAACACATGAGAGGGGAGGATTAGGGTTTGAAGAGGGAGAGCTTGAGGAGAGAGAAGGTGAACATCATAATGAAGTGAGAATAATGAGTTATGATAATATATATCAAGCATTTCTTTTTATCAAGAAAAGAAAATAAATCAATTTAACAACCATGCTTGATAATATCTAGTGATGATTCATCTCCATGAGTCATTAAGCATTTATGATGCATTAATGACATGGATGAATCATCCATATGACTCACTAATCACATTCATTGTATATGCCACCTAAACCCCCTTAGTCACCACCTTCTAGAAGCTTCTCGCGCAATTACGAGAACGCCCCTCCTTTCCGCAAAAATACGGAAAAACTTTAGACTGTATAAATCCAATAACCGGATACCAGTAACTGGCTTAAACCAAAGCCGACTGGTAAAAACCGTCCGAAAGTCGTACGTGCGTAAACACACGTATGCGTCCGAACCCTTGTCGTAAAACCATACGACCTCTATATCGTTTTGCCTGGAGTAGGAAAACTCTCTGTGTGGGACTCTAGAGACTCGACTACTACGCTGGCAGTGGGTTTAACCACAGACCGCAAGCGGCACTAGCTGTACGTAACGGTCCCCAGATAGATGTCGATAAGAAGGCCGATGAGGAAACCCATCCGAACTCCTACTGAGTCTGATGTGACAATCTCCGTACAGTCCAGTCCGTTCGTCTAAGACTATCGCATATCGGGCCTAGGGGGCGGCAAGCGTCAGTCCCCTAATAGCGGTATAAGTCGTGTCGGAGCGAAGCCCATTACACCGTGAGAAACTACTGGAACCTACCAGCAAATCTCGCTTGCCCTGGCCAGGGACTTTGCGTAATGGCTCTCTGACACAGCGCGATATCAACCCCCAATACCGGGAGAGACGAATCCTGTCTAACCGCCACTGCCTCCAAGTGCTCGGGACTGCACCCAACTGCTACCAGTTTGCACGACTCCTTTGAGCCGTGGTAGGGTAGCAATCTAAGAACAGTGGGACACACTCGAGGTGAAGTAGCAGTGTCAAGTCTGCGGACTATGCTGTACTCATGTCACCTGGGAACTGTTCACTGACGACTGGTATAAAACCATCCAACAGTTCCCTGTGAGTCCTGTCCGGTGTACCCGTAACCCAACGAGCACCTGCATACTATCTCCAGTACGACGTACTGACGGCTGTGGGACAGACCATCTCCCCAACTGGGATGAGAAGCGTACACACTAGTCTACTCCGGAGTATCGATGCCCTGTCTCGATAATCCAACGACTAGGGACCTGAATAAGGATGTGCTTGTAGACTACCCAGCCCCCACTAGTATGACTGCCATCACAACGCTGGTAGTCAAGCAAGATCCTAAGAGCTCTATCAATACGTATACTCACATATTAAGATAGAAAAACTAAGTAGCATACTACCATGTTTAGCAAGACTATTATATACATGTGAATATCCCAAGCTTCCATTAAGTAATATACAAACTAGTATGATACAATAATGGCCCCTAGGGCATATACACTAACAATCTCCCACTTGCACTAGGGCCATGTACTGGCATATCGAAGACCGATGATCTCGAGTAGCCTCTCGAACTGAATCTGAGGTAGGGCCTTCGTGAATGGATCAGCAATGTTCTCTTCAGAAGCAACTCTCCGAACCTCGATCTCCCGACGATCAATGATCTCCCTGATCAGGTGATACCGCCTTAAGATGTGTCTGGACTTCTGATTGGACCTTGGTTCCTTTGCTAAAGCTATAGCTCCGTTGTTGTCGCAATACAGAGGTATTGGATCAACTATGGTAGGAACCGCCTGAAGTTCTGTTAGGAACTTCTTTATCCAGACTGCTTCTTTTGCAGCATCGCAAGCAGCTATATACTCCGCTTCCATCGTCGAGTCAGCAACGGTGTCCTGCTTGGAGCTCTTCCAGCACACCGCCCCTCCATTGAGGGTAAAGACATAACCCGACATGGACTTGGAATCGTCCTTATCACTCTGGAAGCTGGAATCAGCAAAGGCCTCCAACCTGAGGTCTTTTCCGCCGTAAACCAAGAACATCTCCTTGGTCCTTCTCAGGTACTTGAGAATGTTCTTTACTGCTATCCAGTGCTTCTCCCCTGGGTCTGACTGATATCGGCTTACCACGCTCAGTGCGTAAGCTACATCTGGTCTGGTGCACAACATCGCATACATTATAGAGCCTACCGCAGAAGCGTAGGGTATAATAGACATGCGTTCCCTTTCCAAATCAGTCTTGGGAGACATCTCTTTGGAGAGGGTGATTCCGTGACAAGCCGGTAGATTACCGCGCTTAGAATCTTCCATACTGAATCTTTTCAGTACGTGTCGATATACCTGGACTGCGAAAGTCCCAACATCCTCTTGGATCTATCACGATAGATCCGGATCCCCAGAATGTAAGAGGCATCACCCAGGTCTTTCATGGAGAACCTGTGTGACAAGAATCCTTTGACAGATTGTAGCATAGGAATGTCATTTCCTATCAATAGAATGTCATCCACGTACAAGACGAGGAATACGACACTTCTGGCTACAACTTTACTATATATGCACGGTTCATCTGGATTTTTGATAAAGTCATATTCTTTGACTGTTTCATCAAAACAGATGTTCCAACTCCGCGATGCTTGCTTTAGTCCATAAATGGATTTAAGCAGCTTGCATACTTTCCCGCTGCTCCCACTCTGATTGAAACCCTCTGGCTGATCTATATAGACGCACTCTTCTAAATTTTCATTCAGAAAAGCCGTCTTTACGTCCATCTGCCAGATTTCATAATCATGGAAGGCAGCAATAGCAAGAAGGACCCGAATGGATTTGAGCATAGCCACTGGAGATAAAGTTTCGTCATAGTCCAAACCAGGTCTTTGACGAAAACCCTTTGCAACAAGTCTAGCCTTATAGGTTTCCATCTGTCCATCTACACCAATCTTTTTCTTGAAGATCCATTTGCATCCTATGGGTTTTACTCCATCTGGAGCAAAGTCCAAAGTCCATACTTTGTTGGTGTACATAGACTCCATTTCGGTCCGCATTGCATCTAGCCATCATACCGAGTCGCCGCTCTGGATGGCCTGCTGGAAGTCAGTAGGTTCATCATCACCTATGATGCAATCCTCTCTATCCCCATCTATGAGAAAACCGTAGTATCTCTCAGGCGGATGAGACGGCCTACTACTCCTGCGGAGGGGTGCGGGAATGACCTGTTCTTCTTGAACTTCCGGTTCTACCAAACTTTCAGTAGCAGCTTGTAGTTCTGGAATTTCTTCCAGTTCTATTTCGTTCCCACTTATTTCCTTTTCTAAAAACTGATGTTCTAGAAAATGGGCATTACGAGAAACAAAAACCTTTTGTTCCTCTGCGTAATAGAAATAATATCCCTTGGAGTTCTTTGGATATCCCACAAACATACATTTTACTGATCGTGCCTCGAGCTTGTCCACATGCTTCTTTTTAACAAAAGCTGGACATCCCAAATCTTCATATGCTGAAGATGGGTTTTCTTCCCAGTCCACATCTGATATGGAGTGGCAGGCACAGTCTTGGTAGGAGCCCTGTTCAGAAGATATGCTGCTGATCCTAGCGCATAACCCCAAAAAGATCGCGGTAACTCAGCATTACTCATCATGGATCGTACCATATCCAACAGGGTTCGATTCCGTCTCTCCGATACACCGTTATGCTGTGGAGTGTATGGAGGAGTAAGCTGAGAGAGAATTCCTTTCTCTTTTAGGTAACCTAGGAACTCGGCACTCAAGTATTCACCACCTCGATCAGATCTTAGTGTCTTGATACTTTTGCCGGTTTGGTTTTCTACTTCATTCTTATACTCTTGGAATTTCTCAAAAGCCTCGGATTTATGTTTCATCAGATAAATGAATCCGTATCTTGAGTAATCATCCGTGAAAGTAATGAAATAGGAAAAACCACCTCTTGCATGTGTAGACAATGGACCACATATATCGCTGTGTATGAGTCCTAAGAGCGAGCTCGCTCTTACTCCTTGTCCAGTAAATGGAGTCTTTGTCATCTTTCCTTTGAGACAAGATTGACAAGTGTCATAAGTTTGATATTCGAACGAGTCTAAATATCCTTCTCTATGCAACTTAGTCAACCTTCTCTCATTGATGTGACCCAGTCTACAATGCCATAAGAAAGCTTTATTTAAATCTGGAGACTTTCTTTTTAGTGTGTTCTGGACATTGAAAATTTGGAGTTGGTTTAAAACATATATACCGTTATTTAGTGTACCGGACCCAATCAAACCATGATTAAGGTGGATGTTAACAACATCTCTTATAAACGTGAAATCATAACCTTTATTTGATAACAAGGAAACTGATATGATATTACACGTTAAGATTGGTACAAAAAAACAGTTATGTAAAACCAAAATGTGTCCACTCGTCAATCCTAGGTGATAATCCCCGACGGACGCAGCTCCCATGCTAGCTCCGTTAGCAACCTTTAGGGTCATATCACCTTCCTTCAGCACTCTACGGTTTCTCAGTGCTTGCATTGAATTGCAAATATGAGATCCTGATCCGGTATCCAATACCCAGGAAGTAGAGTTGATTGACAGACAATTCTCAATTACAAACACACCTGAAGTCGAAGCCACAGCTTGCTTCGTTTCCTGGTTCTTGGCGTTCCACGCCTTGCAATCCTTTTTCCAGTGCCCTTTCCCGTGACAATGGAAGCACTCATCTTGGCCTACTACCGGTACCGCAAACTTTTTCTTTCCCTTCCCTCCCACCTTACTAACACCTCCTCTAGGTTTGGTGGCGGCCTTCTTCTTCCTTCCTTTGGCCCTAGCCTTGGACCCGGAAGAAGATGCACCGCTAACAAACATAGCGGGTGTTTCCCTTGTCTTCTGCAAGGTGCCCTCTGCACTCCTTAACATGTTCAGGAGTTCCGGAAGTTCAACTTCTTTTCTTTGAATGTTGAAGTTCAGGATAAACTGGGCGTAGGTGTGAGGAAGGGACTGGAGAATAAGGTCTGTATAGAGCTCATTATCCAAAGTCGTCCCAAGGTCTGTGAGCTCTTCAATATAGCCGATCATCTTTAGGACATGTTCTCCTACCGATGACCCGACAGCCAACCTCGCTCGAAACAAGTTCTTAGAGGTCTCGTATCTTGCTATACGAGATTGCTCTCCATAAAGTTCCTTTGTATGGAGAAATATGCCATCTAGGTCCATATCCTCGTGCCTCCTCTGATGTTCATTGTTCATCGAGGCAAGCACGATGCACTTGGCTTTCGCGCAATCTAAATCCCAGGTTTTGCGGATTTCCTTATCCGCATTACTGGATTTGGGACCAGGGACAGCAGGTGCCGTAGCGGTGAGGACGTACCCCAATTTGTCATAGGTCAAAGCCATTTTGACATTCCGCAGCCATTCTTTATAGTTTGGCCCTGTCAGTATATTTTTCTCTAAAAGTAACTTAAGTCCAGTCATTTTCAGGGTCGCTGCAAATAGGAGAGAGAGAAGAAAACTCTTTAGCATGATGCTCTTGCAAGTTTAGAGTGGTTTTTAGTTTATCTAAACTGGATGGCTCCCACTGTTTCTCGAATCCTTCCTCAAACCATAAAAGAAGAATTAGCCAGGACTATTCTCACCGTACAATACTTGCTTAACCGTTCAGCCAGGCTAGTGTCGATACTTCGAGGGAGGTTTTCCAACGCTTTCGCGAAGTTCTTTAATTAAATAACCTCTTTTCTCTGGGGGCGTAACCCCGCTGACACCTTTCTTGACACCTACTTGGTTTATAGCATTGATCGTTAAGTGACGAATCTCCTGATAAGTAGCATATACTCACAGTAGGATCGGGATCCAAATATCATCGTATGATAATGTTGAAGGAATTCTACCAACATTCATCAAACTCCAAATGGTATGCATCACTTTGTAAATTTCAGTTTCTTTAGAAATTCCCGATATAAGTTTTTGCCCCATGCTCTTATGACCTTGGCTTTGGTCAAAATGTCATAAGTCACATGTCAAGTTCTACCCGTCATTATCTTGTCAATTTGAACCCGTCCATATATACCCCTGACTTTGGTCAAATGATAATACGACTGTCCCAAACTAACTCATCTATCTTATGCAACAAATGAAAACCCAGCAGCTACCAAACACTATGTCTTGACTTTGGCCAAAATGCATAGCTTGAATACTACTGAATACCCAAATGAAATGACGGAGGGCTACGAATGGTTTTGGCGAAACCGTGAACGTAGTGAACTTGATATAACCGAAGGAACCTGATAGCTTTTAAAAGGAGTGGTTAAAGCTCCGCATTTAAAAATATCTGTTTCAAAATTAACCGAGTGGTTTCTTTTAAATTGTTCCAACGATTAACTTTTGGTTTATTTTCTTTGCATTATAAATAATGCGTCCCATCATTAACCTATCATTGCAGAAAACAACGAAAATACAACGTCCTCTTATGCCATCCGCATTCGCCACGGGGTCCCGTCATCACCCGTTAGGTTACTTAACTAACGGCAGAGCGGGGGCTGGGCTAGCGCGGGTGTAAAACATAAGTGACGTCTAAATAGCTATCATATATATAGATATTTTACATTCGTCGGACGCAATAATATTCATTCCAGATCACAGATGAACTTTATTGGATTTGCAAGCAATCCGTGTTTGTTTTGAGCCTGCAACAAAAGACGGATTACACAGTTGTGATGAATAGTCATTACCCCACCCAAGACCCCAACGGGTACGGCAAACTACCCACCCGGCAGTTTGTGCACCCCACCTTGGGTCTGTCCTAGGAGCAAAAACAGTAAAATGAAATAATACAACGGTGGTTACAACCGCAAGCTGGATGTGCCCCGCAAAATAATATTACAACAAATTACATTTACATCAAATGAATTAAATAATAACCCATCACATAACCCCGGCTATACATCACAACAGTCCAACACAGTTCATATACACAAACAGATAAAATCCATTACAGAAATGTGCAACCCCCTGCCAACCGACATAATAGCAGTAAGGGAAGGTTTACGAACATATTATACAAACACAGATATAATCCAACAAGCAAATACTGTATAATTTCGATCGATTAAACACTTTTAATTTTGCTCCAATACTTCTCTGTAAATCTGAAACCTGAGCAAAAAATAAAAATTCCAGAAAATACCAAATATGCCAGAAAACCAACACAGAAAAATTGGGTTCCTGAATCGCCAACTCGGCGGCGGAATCGCGGCGAATCGGTGGGATCCGCCGCGGTTCCGCGGCGTTTTAGGCGATTCAGGGGCCCAATTTTCTTGGGTGTTCTTCTACTGTCTTTTCAAGCTTTCTGAACATCCCTGAAAAATTTTTGGACTTCATTTAAAAATCGACAGAAACTTATGATTTCGGGCTTTTCCGGTTTCGTTTTTTCCGTTTGAAATTCATACAAATTTGCAAGTAAGTTATTTATTGTTTAGCGAGGCTCTGATACCACTGTAAGTCGATGTACAACACCCCAGTACTTGTAAGGAGGCGGAAATTTTAAAAACGAACTTGTTTAAAGTATAAACACCGACTAACCGCTTGAATCGAAGCTAAACGATAACTAACAACAAACATAGAAGTTCTACACTACTATGTTTAGGGATTATACCTATCGAATCGTGTCCTTCGTCTTTGTGAACTCCACCTCCTCCTCGGCCTTCTCGAAGTAGTAGACGATCCACCCGAGAGCTTTACTCTAAGCTTAGCCTCTAAACTTGAGGCAACTAAACTTCTTTAAGTGCTAATCAAAGAAGCTAGGTGAAATAGAGTGAGGGTTATGGTTTAATAAGTCTAACTAATCCTTATACTCAACACATGAGAGGGGAGGATTAGGGTTTGAAGAGGGAGAGCTTGAGGAGAGAGAAGGTGAACATCATAATGAAGTGAGAATAATGAGTTATGATAATATATATCAAGCATTTCTTTTTATCAAGAAAAGAAAATAAATCAATTTAACAACCATGCTTGATAATATCTAGTGATGATTCATCTCCATGAGTCATTAAGCATTTATGATGCATTAATGACATGGATGAATCATCCATATGACTCACTAATCACATTCATTGTATATGCCACCTAAACCCCCTTAGTCACCACCTTCTAGAAGCTTCTCGCGCAATTACGAGAACGCCCCTCCTTTCCGCAAAAATACGGAAAAACTTTAGACTGTATAAATCCAATAACCGGATACCAGTAACTGGCTTAAACCAAAGCCGACTGGTAAAAACTGTCCGAAAGTCGTACGTGCGTAAACACACGTATGCGTCCGAACCCTTGTCGTAAAACCATACGACCTCTATATCGTTTCGCCTGGAGTAGGGAAACTCTCTGTGTGGGACTCTAGAGACTCGACTACTACGCCGGCAGTGGGTTTAACCACAGACCGCAAGCGGCACTAGCTGTACGTAACGGTCCCCAGGTAGATGTCGATAAGAAGGCCGATGAGGAAACCCATCCGAACTCCTACTGAGTCTGATGTGACAATCTCCGTACAGTCTGGTCCGTTCGTCTAAGACTATCGCATATCGGGCCTAGGGGCGGCAAGCGTCAGTCCCCTAATAGCGGTATAAGTCGTGTCGGAGCGAAGCCCATTACACCCTGAGAAACTACTGGAACCTACCAGCAAATCTCGCTTGCCCTGGCCAGGGACTTTGCGTAATGGCTCTCTGACACAGAGCGATATCAACCCCCAATACCGGGAGAGACGAATCTTGTCTAACCGCCACTGCCTCCAAGTGCTCGGGACTGCACCCAATTGCTACCTGTTTGCACGACTCCTTTGAGCCGTGGTAGGGTAGCAATCTAAGAACAGTGGGACACACTCGAGGCGAAGTAGCAGTGTCAAGTCTGCGGACTATGCTGTACTCATGTCACCTGGGAACTGTTCACCGACGACTGGTATAAAACCATCCAACAGTTCCCTGTGAGTCCTGTCCGGTGTACTCGTAACCCAACGAGCACCTGCATACTATCTCCAGTACGACGTACTGACGGCTGTAGGACAGACCATCTCCCCAACTGGGATGAGAAGCATACACACTAGTCTACTCCGGAGTATCGATGCCCTGTCTCGATAATTCAACGACTAGGGACCTGAATAAGGATGTGCTTGTAGACTACCCAGCCCCCACTAGTGTGACTGCCATCACAACGCTGGTAGTCAAGCAAGATCCTAAGAGCTCTATCAATACGTATACTCACATATTAAGATAGAAAAACCAAGTAGCATACTACCATGTTTAGCAAGACTGTTATATACATGTGAATATCCCAATCTTCCATTAAGTAATATACAAACTAGTATGATACAATAATGGCCCCTAGGGCATATACACTAACAATTGCAATGATTGAGGGAGGACCTGTCCCAGTAGGACAGTCTTACTCGAGATGATAGTATGCTATCTGGTTTATCTTTATCATCGTGTACTGCTTTAGGTGACCTGACATGTCGCTATTACACGTTGATAGAGTCCCTAGGATTCTTGCTTGACCACCAGCAGTATGAGGGCGATCATATAAGTGGGAGCTGGCAGTCTATAAGCACATCCTTAAAAGGTCCCTAGTCGTGGGAGTTTCGAGACAGGGCATCGATACTCCAGTGTAGACTAGTGTATACAGTCGAGACCCCGACGAGGGGCGGTGGCCGGTCTCACAAGCCACTGGTGTCAGTTGGTTCACCTAAGATGTATACAGGTGCTCATTGGGTTATGAGTACACCGGATAGGACTCGCCGGGAACATGCTAGTTGGTCTTATACCTGATGTCAGATAGCAGTTCCCTGGTGGCATGTGTACAGGTTAGTTCATCGACCTGAGGATCGTCATTTGTCTCGTGTGAGTTCCCACTGTACTTTGATTACTACCCTACCACGCTCAAAGGAGACGTGCAAACAGGTTTTAGTTGGGTACAGTCCCGAGCCACATGGAGGCAGTGAGCGGATCTTCGGGGGTTCGTCTCTCCCGGTATTGGGGGTGAGGTCGCGCTGTGTCTAGGAGAGCCATTACACAAAGCCCTCGGCCGAGGCAGGAGATTTACTGGTAGGTATTCCAGTAGTATCTCAGAGTGTTCTGGGCTACACTCCGACACGACTTGTACCGCTTTTGGGGGTCTGACTTTTACCAACCCCCTAGGCCCGCCATGCGATGCTCATAGACGAACGGACCGGACTGTACGGATATTGTCACTGACAGGCTCAGTAGGGTGTCAGGATGAGTTCGCTCATCGACGTCCCTTTTGGTCAATACCTGGTAGCCCGTTACGTATTGGCTTATACCTCTGACGTGCTAGTGGTTAAATCCACAACCAAGGTGTTGACGAGTCTTTAGAGTCCCCCACATTCAGTTGCTCAAGTTTTCGGGCGAAACGCTGTAGAGGCCGTATGGAGATATGGCAGGGTTCGATCAGATACGTGCGGTATTGCACGGATCAGGATCGAACGGATAATACTAGCCGACTTTGGTTTAAGCCGGATCCTAGTATAGTACAGTGTAGATTTTGTCTCATTGCATTTGTATTCGGTCGGAATACAGATGCGGGTGTGTATGCACAGTATCGGGGTTTTCCTTTAATTTATTACGGGACCAGTTTTTTGGAGTTGCCAGTTTGCTTTCCGTTTCGGCCATTTTCATTTGTATCTTTCAATGGCCGAAGTTTGGTGGAGGAGGGCTTATTTGAATTTGTGCAAATAAGCGTTTGTGGAGGGTGTTCTTTGCATTTTATTGTATCATGATACTTGCACCATCTTTTGACTTCTTTTGACCATGATGGCTTGACTTTTGTTTTCATGATGGTTGTGGTGGAGTGTTGGTCTTTGTTCATTATCATGTTTGATGTTGATGGTTGGTCATGATGAGGGAGTGTGGTTTGCTCTTTGACTTGGCGATCTATCATTCTTTTTCCTTGTATTATTAATACAACCCCACTAGGATTTTCTCCCTCTCTCTCTTCTCCTCATATGGCCGGCCACTCCTCATAAGGGGCTGTCCCAATTTTTGTGCAAGGGATTTACACTCATTTGGCTTCACAAAAATCAAATAGTTCCACCTCCAAAGTTTCATTCTCCTCCACAAAATGGCAACCTCCATGAACCCCAAAATGAGACATGAGCACTACACATTCTACAGCAAACCTTGGGCACGTCGGCTCGCCAACTTCGTGCCCGAGTTGCCTCGGTATAGAGGTGGGAGCCCGTAAAAGAAGCCGGCGACGTGGTGCCCTTTCCGGCGAGGAGGTGGAGACCGGACATTCCGCGGGAGATCGGGACGATAACGAGAAGACCGGAGGACTCGGATCGCTCGGTATATCTCTCTTTCCCATCGTGTAATTAGCTAGGACTAGTTAATGGTACAATCCGGGTTTTAGTGCGCGGTGGTGCCGGTTCAAGAAAAATTAAAGTTAACCATCGCTTCCGCATTTGGCCTCGGGATGGAGGCCGGGGCGCCGCCGTGCACTTCCAGTGGTATCAGAGCCTCGCCATTAACATAGTCTAGTTTTGTCTAATGTGTTTTACATTTCCGATCGAACAATTTTCCAAAAACCGTATTTTTCTTCACATCAGTTTCTGTCGAAATTTTTTGATGTCCAAAAATTTTTCAGGTTGTTTCAGAATGATGTGTAGGACAATCTAAGAGTTCTGGGAAAATTTGGTCTCGTGAACAGTCTAAACGACCGCGGAACCGCGGCCAAACCCATGCTTGGGCCGTGGTTCCGCCGCGACTTGAACTGATCAGTGTACCAAAATTTTCCAGAAAGCTCCTGAGTTGAAAATATGGGTTTTGGAATATTAATTTTGGGCCCAGAATTTCTTGATGTGCTACAGCAGTACTTGGGGCCCACTTGTTATAATTTTGATCGATCGGATATTATAAACACATTTGTTCACAGTATTTACATTATATCTGCGACCGTGAATGTCACTTGATCGGTAAATCCTGTCTAACTGCTATAGCTCGGTTAGACGGATTTGCGAACGTGACTTTCACGTTGATGTTCTGTGTATTGCTGTGATGTTGCGGATCGGTCGTGGGGGATAGCCTGGATGCAATACTTGTACAGTTTTGTTGTATTATGTACATTTGATATTGCGGGGCGAGCGTCCGACATGTGGACTGCCGTCACTGCCTGTTTGTATTATTATTTTGGGGCACGGCCAGGTTGCGATCGATGTACCCGTTGTATGTATATTTTACTTTCTGTACTAGGATTACCCCGCGGAGGGGTGCACGGATAGCCGGGTTCTGGAGGGCAACAAGCCCGCATCTCATGGCATTGAGACGGAGGGGGCTTCACTCTAGAATTGGCGGGCTATTTCGCCGTACTCGTAGGGGGTACAGGTTGACCGAGGAGGGGTGCCCAAGTTACCGGATTCCATGAAGTGCTGGGTGGTCCATTCACGTTGCTGAAAGGGGCGGCCTCGCTTCAGGTTTTGGCGGGTAACTTGCCGCGCCCGTAGGGGTCTAGGATTTCATTGCACAGGCTATCCACACGACCAGGGGAACGTCGGGTTTCAGCGGCTCTGTGAAACCCGGGGATCCCAGATATCTGTATTGTTCTGTGATGCTGTACATTTCTGTGATGTTGCATTTTATCACGCCTTGAGCGAAAATTATATATTGGTATATATATTAGTAGATGTTGTATATGTTTTGCATCCGCGCTAGTCCAGTCCCCGCTCTGTCGTTAGTTAGCTAACCTAACAGGTAATGACGGGACCCAGTGGCGAATGCGGATGGCATATACGTACATCAGTATATTTTCGTTCTTTGTGGTGTGATCAATTGATGGGACTGCGTTGATTCGGATCAATGCAAGTTAAACAAACCTAATCTGATGTTGTTGGAACACTTTTCAAAAAGCTGTTATTGCAAGGACGTTCACTTTTGTTTTGCATCGTGGTATTCAGTTAGAATATCCTGCTCCTCAGTCGACGAGGCAAGGGCTGAGATCCCTTCACCGGGAGTGACCCCTTGGACAAAAGTTTGCGTCAGGGCAATAACTTCACTATAGCCGATTACTTTTGCTTTGCATCGTGGTATTCAGTTGGAATATCCTGCACCTCATTCTACGGGGAAAGAGCCGAGATCCCTTCACCGGGAGTGACCTCTTTAGCAATGGTTTTCATCACTATAATTTTATAAAAGCTATTCGTTCCTTCAACGATATCAAGTTCATTACGTTAAAGGTTTTCGCCAGAAACCATTCGTAGCCCTCCGTCGTTTCATATGGATGGTCAATAGTATTCAAGCTGTGTATGTTGGCCAAAGTCAAGGCACAGTGATTGGTAGGTATTGGGGTATTCATATGCAGCATAGATAGATGCGTTGGTTTGGGACAGTCGTACTGCCATTTTGGCCAAAGTCAAGGGTAGGTACGGGTGGATTCAAATTAACCTGGAGAATGACGGGTAGAACTTGACATGTGACTTATGATATGTTGGCCAAAGTCAAAGTCATAAGAGCAAGGGGCAGAAATCACATCGGGAGTTTCTAAAGGAACTGAAACTTGCCAGATATGCGCATACCTTCTGGAGTGTGATAGCATGAGCGGATTCCGTCACGTTATCATGCGATGATAGTTGGATCCCGATTCCCACTGATGAGTTGGTTTACTCCTCGGGTGATCCCGACTAATTCTTCTTTCAGGTTTGGAGGAGAATTTGACGGTACAGTGGGAGGTTTCCAGATTAGATAAATTGGTAACCATTCTGATCTAGGTTAGAGTGCACGCTGAGTGTTTCTTTTCTCTCTCTCTTTGGCAGCGACCATTGTCCCGACCCTAAGACTATGACTCAGTGACCAAAGTTGACCGAACCTTCTTAACACTGGCTTTTGGATTGTCAGAGTTGCAAACCTCATTGCCACTCCTACTTTTACCCTTTTCTCCAGGACACCCCGTATTACTACGAACGTCCACTTCCATTGGACAAAACCATCGTATGGTTATATACGAACTCGAAGGGATTTATTCGAGGATGGTTTCAGGTTCTGGAGAAAACGGATAGGATTATTCAGTTGTCTTTTCCTTTTACCTTCTCTCGAGTTGTGAGTACTCCTTGGTTTAGGAGATAGTACACCTATTACGCAAATTGGATAGTCTTATTCCAAACCATAGGCAGGTGCCGACCGGTAGGGAATGAAGAAAACCAATTAGCCTAACGATGGTGTACAGAAGGTATTAAGTTAAGACAAAGTAAGGGATTAGTAAGAGGGCAAAGTAAATTGCAACTGATATTCACGACCAAACCAGGTATTTCATTACCACTCCCACTTCACCTTTGTATTTCTCCAGAACACTCCGTATCACTACGAAGATCCACAGTTTATTGGATACTCCATCGTATGGTTATATACGAACTCGAAAGGAACTTGTTTCAGTTCGGGGATGGATTCTGGTTCAGGAGAAATAGGAATAAGGTTTATTCGGTTGTCTTTTATCTTCACCTTCTCTCGCATTGCGAGTGCTCCTGGGATTAGGACAGTACACCCATTATGCTTATTGGATAGTCTTCTTCCAAACCATAGGCTGGTGCCGAACGGTAGGGAAGGAAGAAAACCATTTGGCCTAAGGGGTGTGCAGAAGGTAATGACTAAAGACATATAAAGGGATTTGGAGAGGTGGCAAAGACTTATACGGTTACAGTCATGAATCTGGAAGAGGCATTACTAAGAATACCGGATACCCCATCGAAATATTTCAATGTTTCAGTTTCACTGTGTACTGTTAAAGGAAAACTGATTTCCTAATTAGTCCTTACTCCACGGTATGTATTTACCAGGTATGATTCTCACATCTGTATGGTTTTACAGATGATGAGTGGGAGTAGGTTAGTGGGAATTAGGTGATCATCCTCATTATATCAGGATTCGTTGCAATCGGTGATATTTGAGGAAGTCACCTGGGTTGTTTGCCGGTCGGCAAATATTTGGTTTTGAATATCCGCTGTTGTGCACCAATTTCAAATTGATATATCTGTACGTCTATTTTCATAGAGTGAGATATACCTTTTTGAAATTATGTCTATGACATTTACCTATATCAATGGATGGTTAGGTAAGGAGCATTAAACAGCGGTGTAATTCTTCTTAACCATAAATACAGTTTTCAACCTACGACACACAGTGAATGAGTTATCAGACTCAAGGGACTTATACAGAGTATTGTATGTTGTCCAGGGTCCATCAGGACAGAGGGGTTGGTCCTCGTACAATATTCGGTTTACTTATGACTTCTCTAGTTTTTAGACAGGTGTTTCGTAGAAACACAGGGTCCGAATTATGAGAAGTTATAGGTATTTGAATAGAGTAGAGAACCAGATATTGCAAGCATCGGGATTCTTCAAAGTGATCGAAGATGTAGATACTTGTGTATGGTATTCAGATGATAGTAATGATTAAGAGAACTTGCTTCTCTTTCAGGTTACTCATAATTCGAAGCATTCCTAAGTTGAGTAACGTTGATCGGCCTCCTTCCATTTAGTTGACATGCACTGGAGACAGCTGCATGATTTGAATCTGGTTCAATTAAATCAGTGCCTCTGGTCCTATATTGGATATAGAACAGTTCGTATCTTAACGATGTTAAGGTACGGGGAGTTGTCCGGCTTATGATTAAAACCAGACTCTGGATAACTCAAGGCACGTTTCTGTAATGGCTGTTTGTGGGTCGACCCAGGCTATGACGAAGGTTGACTTTCTACCATCTGGAAGATCAATAGTGATATTGTTCTTGACTCGCCACGGTTTTAATAAAAATGGATTTTTCAGAAAACAGTAGTGGGAGTATGGTAGAACTTGAAGTGATTCCAGAACCACAAACGATTACTGGAGATTTGATAGGAACCTAAAAATTCAATCTGTTTTGACATTCCATTGGCCACTCCGCAGATTTGGTGGGTAACCTCAGGCACCCGAGAGGTACTCCGGTAGCCTCAAGGACGGTGACAGGGAGGTTCTTGTTTACCCACACTAGCCATTGCTGTTGTTCCAGACTGTGAGACCCGGCAGGAGGATGAGTATAGCGTCGTTCTAAACTTGTTTTAGAAGTGTACGTTTATATGACTCTGCCAGAGGGTTGCCGTAGTCAGTGGGAGCATCTGAAGCATTGGAGGACAGGTGGCTTATGTCTATTTATAGACTAAAGCAGATGTAGCGGAGATAGATCATCTATTTCTGATGTGACAGTTATAGGTTTGACTTCATCAGAATAGGGGATGGATCTGTTAAGAAGGTAGTAGGGTGTGATGTCATGGTATTTGGATGACATACACAGAGTAGGAAGTGATATTCCTATACTACGATCGGTTACACTTTGGTCGTCACACAGAGCTTTCTCCACATAGGACTTGGACATTATATCAGACATACTGGTTACTAGATCTATGGTATTAGATCTAGATTTGGGTGGTTTCCCAATCAGGGTACTTAGACAACATTCTAAGAGTATTTAGAATGGACGACTCCTGGCACGGTAGTGTACCTGCAGGTGATGGAGTCACCCTCTCTAAAGGTGTCTTACAGACTAAAGGGGAGAGGGATGTGCATGATTGGCAGATCACTTGCTCAGGCAATTGAGTCAATCATGAGATGTCAAGTACCACACCAGATGTTGTTCTTGCACTAGATGCAATAAGTTGACATTGATCCAATCCTGGAGAAACAGTCGGAAGCAGTTTTAGAACATAAGTGGATGTTCTAGGGATATGATAATGATAGCCTCATTCGGGAGACAGTTATCATTCCAGGCTTCCAAGGTGACATAGACGACAAGGAGATTGTCAGAGTTATAGTTTTTCCTTCTGACGAAGGGCAGTATTTTGGACAGATGGTCCAAGGCAATACTGAGGGAGGCATGGCGCAGGATACTGATTAAGTTCAGTTGTCGATACAGTCTAAGAAGTTTGGATTTGGTGTTCATTTATGAGCTAGGTCCCATCAGACATCCAGACACATTCTAAGACAGGTATTGCTCATTTCGGGAGATGGCTTTCTCCGTGAACTTGAGATATAGAGAGACATAGAAAGAAACATCAAAGCGGATCCACTCACTGAGGCTATTCCTCGAACGCAATAATTTCGCAAACGAGCTTTGTGAGACTGACTAGTAGAGGAGTTGGGTGTTCGGTATTACACGGGCTGTGAGTAAGCGACATCGCAATAATTAGCCTTGAGTGCAAGTAGGATATTGTTGGAGATAGTGCCCTCAGAGTCAATTATTGGATCACAGGCACGTGATTGCAATGATTGAGGGAGGACCTGTCCCAGTAGGACAGTCTTACTCAAGATGATAGTATGCTATCTGGTTTATCTTTATCATCGTGTACTGCTTTAGGTGACCTGACATGTCGCTATTACACGTTGATAGAGCCCCTAGGATTCTTGCTTGACCACCAGCAGTATGAGGACGATCATATAAGTGGGAGCTGGCAGTCTATAAGCACATCCTTAAAAGGTCCCTAGTCGTGGGAGTTTCGAGACAGGGCATCGATACTCCAGTGTAGACTAGTGTATACAGTCGAGACCCCGACGAGGGGCGGTGGCCGGTCTCACAAGCCACTGGTGTCAGTTGGTTCACCTAAGATGTATACAGGTGCTCATTGGGTTATGAGTACACCGGACAGGACTCGCCGGGAACATGCTAGTTGGTCTTATACCTGATGTCAGATAGCAGTTCCCTGGTGACATGTGTACAGGTTAGTTCATCGACCTGAGGATCGTCATTTGTCTCGTGTGAGTTCCCACTGTACTTTGATTACTACCCTACCACGCTCAAAGGAGACGTGCAAACAGGTTTTAGTTGGGTACAGTCCCGAGCCACATGGAGGCAGTGAGCGGATCTTCGGGGGTTCGTCTCTCCCGGTATTGGGGGTGAGGTCGCGCTGTGTCTAGGAGAGCCATTACACAAAGCCCTCGGCCGAGGCAGGAGATTTACAGGTAGGTATTCCAGTAGTATCTCAGAGTGTTCTGGGCTACACTCCGACACGACTTGTACCGCTTTTGGGGGTCTGACTTTTACCAACCCCCTAGGCCCGCCATGCGATGCTCATAGACGAACGGACCGGACTGTACGGATATTGTCACTGACAGGCTCAGTAGGGTGTCAGGATGAGTTCGCTCATCGACGTCCCTTTTGGTCAATACCTGGTAGCCCGTTACGTATTGGCTTATACCTCTGACGTGCTAGTGGTTAAATCCACAACCAAGGTGTTGACGAGTCTTTAGAGTCCCCCACATTCAGTTGCTCAAGTTTTCGGGCGAAACGCTGTAGAGGATGTATGGAGATATGGCAGGGTTCGATCAGATACGTGCGGTATTGCACGGATCAGGATCGAACGGATAATACTAGCCGACTTTGGTTTAAGCCGGATCCTAGTATAGTACAGTGTAGATTTTGTCTCATTGCATTTGTATTCGGTCGGAATACAGATGCGGGTGTGTATGCACAGTATCGGGGTTTTCCTTTAATTTATTACGGGACCAGTTTTCTGGAGTTGCCAGTTTGCTTTCCGTTTCGGCCATTTTCATTTGTATCTTTCAATGGCCGAAGTTTGGTGGAGGAGGGCTTATTTCCATTTGTGCAAATAAGCGTTTTTGGAGGGTGTTCTTTGCATTTTATTGTATCATGATACTTGCACCATCTTTTGACTTCTTTTGACCATGATGGCTTGACTTTTGTTTTCATGATGGTTGTGGTGGAGTGTTGGTCTTTGTTCATTATCATGCTTGATGTTGATGGTTGGTCATGATGAGGGAGTGTGGTTTGCTCTTTGACTTGGTGATCTATCATTCTTTTTCCTTGTATTATTGATACAACCCCACTAGGATTTTCTCCCTCTCTCTCTTCTCCTCATATGGCCGGCCACTCCTCATAAGGGGCTGTCCCAATTTTTGTGCAAGGGATTTACACTCATTTGGCTTCACAAAAATCAAATAGTTCCACCTCCAAAGTATAGTTCATTCTCCTCCACAAAATGGAAACCTCCATGAACCCCAAAATGAGACATGAGCACTACACATTCTACAGCAAACCTTGGGCACGTCGGCTCGCCAACTTCGTGCCCGAGTTGCCTCGGTATAGAGGTGGGAGCCCGTAAAAGAAGCCGGCGACGTGGTGCCCTTTCCGGCGAGGAGGTGGAGACCGGACATTCCGCGGGAGATCGAGACGACAACGAGAAGACCGGAGGACTTGGATCGCTCGGTATATCTCTCTTTCCCATCTTGTAGTTAGCTAGGACTAGTTAATGGTACGATCCGGGTTTTAGTGCGCGGTGGTGCCGGTTCAAGAAAAATTAAAGTTAACCATCGCTTCCGCATTTGGCCTCGGGATGGAGGCCGGGGCGCCGCCATGCACTTACACCTTCTTGCCCCGGGATACCGCACCGGGTCCACCATGCACCCATAGAAGGTTCCTCCTCTTCCTCGAATCGGGTGTATGATATTGCTCAAGAGCCGAGAAAACTCATGGTGGACATATCTCAAATCATATCATGAGAAAACCGCAACTTTCATTTTAAAATGATTGCAGGGTTACCCAGCACGGCAGCAAGGTTTCGGGAGGCATCGTCCATGCCAAATTCAAAAAATTGACATTCTAGCTAACCCTAAACATTAAATCGTTAACTAGAAATCGACGGAAATGAAAAAGCAAACACTTTGCAAGTCTAGTGAGCAAGGAATACAACCTTTGTAGACCGGTCTTCACTTCAATAGCTCCGTGTAGTAGTCCCCTTCGCTGCGATCGTGAACTCCGGACTCTAGAGAGGCTCCCTTGAAGAAACGAACATGCTTTCTTCGAAGACTTCGAGGCCGAAGATGATCTACGTCGAGAAGACACTAACCTAAGCTATCTCTTCACTATAGTGAAGCAAAAACCCTATACTAAATGGCAAGTAGTAGAGGATGATGAAGTAGGAAGTGGGCTCACTTAAGATTTGAATTTCTCACTCATTTTCTCACATCTCCATTAAAGCTAGAAAGCTTGGAGGGAGAAGAAGAAGATGAAGAAATATCTCATATGATAATTATTCAAGTGAGAATAGCAACCATGGTGAGTTAATATCATATACTAACCTTTGTAGAGAGTTAACCATGGCTAGGTTTAATTGGTTGGGTTAACAAATATCTTAGCCAAAACAAAAGAGTGGGCTTGGTCAATGAAGACTACAAGCTTCTACAAGCTTTCATCCATGACAAAATGCCACCTTTTGTAATTACCAAAACAAATAAAACCCTAGCAATTAAACCAAGCATGGCGTAAGTCATACACACACCTTTGATGCATGTATCATCTAGCATGACACAATACATATACACAAAAATATATCATATATATTCAATGTGCACAAAATGAGAAAAAGAAATTATAAGTGAGCTTAATATTAGTTAATGTAATGTAATATATCAAATATATATAATTATAAATTAAATTATTAAATCAACTCTTGATTTAATAATCCGGCCGTATCACATATAACCGACTAATATCATATGTAACAACTTATCGAATCATCACTTGATCCGATAACCCGGCTATATCGCATATAACCGACCAATGTCACAAATCGCGAGAATAGAATACGGTATCTCATATCGTATCAATCTCGGTCCCGCACATATTACATATGTACTCCTACTTCGTCCCGCTTCAGCCAGGAAATCTCTGTGTAGACTTGTCATACACCGGCAATAGGTGATGATCATATCAAACACCCACAAGCCGCAAGCGGACTGCTAACGGCCACCTGGGTATTGAGCGATCAGAAGATCAACAAGCAAGCCTGCTCGTACTCCTGCGAATCCAATCAGTAACACTACCGTACAGTCCGGTCTCTTCGTCTGATATGTCGCATATCTCGTCTAGGGGTGATAAACGTCAAACCGCGGTAACTCGATAAGTCGTGCAGATGTGAGGCTCATAACGGGTCGAGAAACTACTGATAACACTTACCAGTATATCTCTGGAGCAGCCTTGGCCAAGGACTTCCTATTATAGCCAATCGAGCACAGCGCAACATCAACTCCCAATACCGGGAGAGACGAAACCCCTCCTATCGCTCATTGCCTCCATGTGATTCGGGACTGTACCCAAAAGCCACCATTTTGCACGTTCTCTTGAACGTGGTAAGGTGGAAATCAAAGCACAGTGGGAATCACACAAGACTCTATGACGATCTCAGGTCTACAGACTAACCTGTACCAGTGTCACCAGAGAACTACCATCTGACGTTAGGTATAATACCATCTGGGAGTTCTCGGCGAGTCCGTCCAGTGTACCCAGTCTCCACTGAGCACCCGTATACTATCTCTGATGTCAAACACCAATGGATATGAGATCATCTATCGCCCATCTACATGGGTCGAGAAGCTACACGCTAGTCTACTCTGGTATATCGATGCCCTGTCTCGATACACCTACGACAAGGAACATTTGAAGGATATACTTAGCGACTACTCTGTCCCCACTAGTATGATCTGCATCATAATCCTGGTAGTCAAGTACTCATCCTAAGAGCTTTATCAACATGTAACATAGAGACAATCAGAGTACATGTTAAGATAAAGAGCAACCCGATAGCATACTATCATGTCGAGCAAGAAAGTTCTCCATATATATGTCCAAACATCCACTACAATATACATCGTATGTACAGTAATGGCCTCTAGGGCATACATATAACTAACAATCTCCCACTTGTACTAGGACCATCTGTTGTAGTATCTCATACCCAACAATGAGCAGTGGTTGATGTATCTCATACTCAACCATCCCATAAAAGTCTCTACTGGGAAATAGGCCTTTGTGAGTGGATCCGCACTGTTGTCCTCTGTGTCTACTCTCCTGACCTCGATCTTCCTGGAGATCAACCATCTCCATGATCAGGTGATACTGCCTAAGAATATGTATGGATCACTGATGGGACGGGTGTTCCTAGGCCTAAGCCACAACTCCATTGTCACACAATGGTAGGAACGAAGTTCTTCTCATGAACTAAAATATATCCAGACTGCCTTTTTTGTAACATCCTTGGTAGCGATGTATCCAGCCTTTATCGTCTAGTATGCCACGGTATCTAGCTTGGAACTCTTCCAACATATCGTCCCTCCACTGAGGGTAAAGACAATGCCTTTGACTGACATTCAGTCGTCCTTACCACCCTGGAAGCTATCCAGTGATTCTCCCTAGGATCTATTGATACCATCTCACTACACCTAGTGAGAATCCTAACATCCATTAGGATCTATCTCATAGATCCAAAACCCAGGATTTAGGAGGTATCACCTTTGATCCTATATGGAGAATCCTTGTGATAAGAAGAGATTGACCGAGTGTAGCATAGGAAACTCCTTTCCTATCAAGAGTATGTCATCCACGTAATATACGAGGATCACCACCATACTCCCTACTACCTATTTGTATATACAAGGTTCATCTACTATTTTGATGAAGTCAAACTCTTTGACTTCCACATCAAAACAGACATTCCAACTCTGGGATACCTGCTTTAATTCATAAAGCAACTTGCACACATTTTCGCTGCTCCCACTATCTACGAAGCCCTCTGGCTGCGTACTTATAGACGCTCTTTTCTAAATCACTATTTAGAAAAGCAGTCCTGATACACAACCGCCAGATATCGTAGTCATGGTATGTAGCAATAGCAAGTAGGATCCGGATGGACTTAAGCATAGGCACTAGAAAAGGTTTCATTATTATCCACACCTCGTCGATGGCGAAAACCTTTTGCAATAAGCCTTAGCTTTGAAAGTCTCAACTTTTCCATCTACACCAAGTAATCTTCTTAAGATATACTTGCCCCTGATGGGGATTTAACCCTTTAGATATAGCAACCAAAGTCCATACTTTGTTGGTGTATATAGATTCCATCTCAGATTTCTTAGCATCCAGCCATTCTCACAGAGTCCCCACTCTTAATGGCCTGCTCGAAACTAGTTGGGTCATCATCTCATGATGTAATCCTCGCTCCCACTGTTATAGAGAAAACCGAAGTATTTCTCAGGTGGGTGAGGAACCCTACCAGATCGGCGGAGAGGCTGAGGTTCGTTGGGAACTATCGAATCCTCCGGTTCTACCAAATCATCAGCTGCAGTTTGTATAGCTGGAACTCCTTCCAGTTCTACCTCATGACCACTAATTTCTTCATAAGAAATTCCCTTTTATTAAAAAGGTGGCATGCCGAGAAATAAAACACCCTTTGTTCCTCGGTTCGGTAGAAGATATTCCCTTGCGAATGCTTGGGATATCTAACAAACTTCTACAGAACTGACCTTGCCTCGATCTTGTCCGGATTTTTCTTTTAGACATAAGCCGGACAACCCAAACTTAACTTACTTAAGAGATGGGCTCTTCCCATACCATATCACATATGGAGTGGTAGGCACCTGATTTGGTTGGAACCCTATTCAATAGGTATGCAGCTTCACAAGTGCATAACCCCCAAAAGGAAATAGGAAACTCAGTAGTACTCATCTTTGAGCACACTATATCACATAGGGTGTCATTGCTCCACCCCGATATACCATCATGCCATGGTGTATACGGAGAAGTAATGATGAGAGAGAATCTCATTCTCCAGAAATTCCGTGCTCAAGTATTCTCCTCCCAGATCACATCAAAAGACATAATACTTATACCCGTTTTTTTTCTACTTCTAACTTATATTCTTTGAATATCTCAAAAGGTTCAGACTTGTGTTTCAACTGGAACATATGTCCGAATCTTGAGAGATTATCAGTGAATGTAATGAAGTACAAAGAACCAATTCTGGCATGTGTAGACAGGGAACCTACATACATCATCATGTATCAATCCCAAGAGTTCACTAACTCTTTCTTTGTTTCAAATAAACGGAGGTATGGTCATCTTATCTTTGTGACATGACTGGCAAGTTTCACAAGATATAAATTCAAACAGATTTAAATATGCATCTAAATGTAACTTAGCTAGTCGGGTCGCATTGATATGACCTAGTCTACAATGCCTCAAGAAGGATTGGTTCATTTCTGAACTCTTCCTCTTGTGTGTGTTCTGTACTTTAAGAACTGTAGTTTGATTTAGAACGTATATGCTTTTAGATAACGTGCCTGAACCGATCAACTCTTGATATAGAAAATGTTCAAAACATTATCCAACAATACAAAATTATATCCTTCTTTACTAAATAAAAAGACTGATATGATGTTCTACATCAGGTTCGGTATCTAATAACATACGTTCAGAATCAATGTATTTGGTAATACAGGATGATAACTGCCAACATACTTGGCTACAACAATTGCACCGTTTCTAACTCTTAAAACTTATCACCCATTCTCAGTTCTCTACCTTTCAGTAGCCTAAGTAACAGATTACTTTTGCGGGATCCTGATCCGGTATCTCATACCCAGGATGTAAACGATACTGAGAAACAGTTCTCGGTAATGAACACACCCGAAGAAGATGCATCATCATGCACTTTCTTCGTTTGGGCGGCACGGGAATTCTGGTAATCCCCTATTTCCTGCTCGGTCTTATAACATTTATAACTTGGAGCGGGACCAACGTTCCCTAGCGCAGTATAACAAGCGGGTTCGGTCAATACATCCGTATTATTATCTTGATTAAGGCGTGACATGGTCGCTACCTGGAGAGAGAGAGAAGAAAACACTCAGCGTATGCTCTTGCAAGATTAGATTGGTTATTAATTTATCTAATCAGGATAGCTCCCACTGTTTTAGTCAAATCTTCTTTTAAGCCCTAAAAGGAAAGACTAGCCGGGATTAATTACACCCAATAAGTTCGCCAATCATTCAGCCAGGCCAGTGCCGGTACTTTGCGGGAGATTCCCCGTGCTTTCGCACGGACCTAATTAAAATAAACCCCGTTTTCTCAGGGGCGTAACCCCGTTGACACCTTTCTAGACACCTACTTGATCGGCTAATTGTAATGTGTAAAACTCTCCCAGGAGTAACTCATACTCGCAGTGGGTATCAGGATCCAACGAACTCATAGAAGGTATGCAACCTCATTGCAAATTTCAACACTTGAAAGTCCCGATAATATTTTACCCCTCGCGTGCTATAACCTTGACGAATGCCAAACAACCCATAGTCTGCTAGTCAAGTTCAACCCGTACATTTCCTGATTGAATTAAACCCACCCACATGACCCTTGACGAATACCAAACAACGCCGTACGAATACCCTAATCCAATCGCATTGTATGCAGCAGATAAGCACTAGTTAGCTACCGAACTCTACACCTTGACGAAAGCCAAACTACCGCAGCACGAATACTAAGTAGTATTTATCTGAAATAACGGAGGGCTACGACAGGTTTTTAAGAAATCCCTTTGCGTAATGAACTTGATATCGTTGTAGAATCAAATGATTTACATAGAGTGTTTTTTAGGCCTTTGCTAGTTTTGCTAAAGAGATCACTCCCGGTGATGGGATCGTCGGCTCTTTCCTCGTCGAATGAGGTGCAGGATATTCACAATACTACTATGCAAAGCAAAAACTATAAAACTAATCAAAAGACAAACCGAGTTTGTAGCATATGCTAGTTTCGCTAAAGAGGTCACTCTCGGTGAAGGGATCTCGGCTCTTTCCTTATTGAATTAGGTGCTGGATATTCTACAAGGAATACTACTATGCAAAGCAAGAACTAGAGCTACCAGTTTTCGAGACAAGTTTCTACAACATCTTTAGCTTTCTTTTATTTCATTAATCTCATTAATGAAGTCCCATTTATTATGCATCTCAAGCATCACATATGAAACGAAAGCAAAAAAACATAATATATATCATATATATATAATATAAGCATTCGTCTCAGAACAGTAATATGATCTCATCATAGAACATTGCAGCAGAAGATAACATATGAAATATTGGATATACTAGGATTTCCGTGTTTTAAATTAAGCCTGTATAAAACACGGATTCCACGGTCATGATGAATAGCCAATCCCACACCCCTAGACCCCTACGAGAGCGGCAAGCAACCCTATAAATTCTAGAGTTAGGAGACCCGGTCTCGACTCCTCGAGATGGTCTCCTACTGGACCCTAGAACTCGGTTGCTTGTGCTCCCCGCCTTGGGTCTATCCTAATGCGGAAAAGTAAATAATATACAATGGTGACATCATCCTCAACCCGGAAGTGCCCCAATAAAAGAATATTACATACAATGAATTTTACATGAATGAAAATGAAAAACTCTCATCTCACATAAAACCCCTCGGCTATTCGAAACACGACGATCCAATAAAACATATCCCAACAACACATAACATCACATGTCATCAACGTAAGTAAATATGCGTATCCCAATTGTCGTTGACATATAGCACCGAAACCGGCGATACACCACATATTGCACTTACGGTCGCAGAAAAGAAAGTGGAAAACTACAACAGATGGAATCCGCAACCACCTTAGACATCATAAACCCAACGTACCTCATACTTTGGATTTCATGCCCAACCAAATGAATTCCTTAGACATCATATGCCTAACAATTATAAACCACGCATTTTAGTCTCGATATTGAAAACACTTTCCAATCACAAGTCGGGCAATTCAACAAGATTCCCGATATCCTTATCGAATGCTCGTCGGAAACTTTAGTAGACGGCCGCACCCTCCGATGCCGTCGACAAAGTGCACTAAGGCGGAACACCGCTGCCACGAGTACCCGAACGGATGCTTTTGGCGACGGGGTTATCCTACAGTCACTTGGTCGGGGCTATGGGGCGTGGCTATCTAATAAGGTTACCCGGCGAGTATCCGCGTACGCTATGTGATTGCGATAGACTTTTGATCACATCAAAATCCCGTGGCAACCGATCAATTGAGACTAAATTGCTATATTTATAACATTCAAACTAGTTATCTCATAACTACTTGTGGATTCCAAATATTGTATCCCATCACATAATATCCGGACGACGATAAACTCTTCGATCGATTCATCAAAGTCCCAAAATTTCCCGACCGTTCAACACTTGAGCACAGTTTTAATAATACCCAGAAGATGCCACAGTACCTATGAACCAGCCGTAGAAGGGTCAAACCAACGCTCATATGTGACAACGCTGAACAACCACAAACCTTAGGGTTTAGTGGCGGTTCTGACGGCCACATAATCGAGTTAAGGTTTCGTTCTTCTAGAGAGTCCACGGAATCACTTGCATTTTTTTCTGAATACGTTGAACTTAGAAAAATGGGTTTTTGACATTCGATCGAACTTTCTAACTTCGCCTAGACAACATGCGACAAACCCGAAACAATTTTAAAACTACGAATACGAAACAATCCGAATTGCTTATAGTGTAAGATTACATCACATGCAAAATTAGCAAAAATAAACAACACCTGAAACACCAAACCCAAGAGCCTGGAACATACCCAAAAATTCAACCCATTCCTCCACTGTAAATCAGAGCTGGCCGGAAATATTATGCATGTGGCCGGTTTTTTTCCGAGGGGAGTGGTCCATATTTGGGTAGTGTTCATGATGTATCTCATACAGCATTCTGCACTTGTTTTAAAAATTTTTTTACAACATCTTAAAATCAACAGAAAGTGAGTTTCCGTGTTTCAAGTTTCGGAGTATTTCGGTTTCGTAATCTTAACAAAATTAGTATAAATTTCTAGCCTGGTTCTAATACCACTGCAGGGTTACCTAGCACGGCAACAAGGTTTCGGGAGGTATCGTCCATGCCAAATTCAAAAAATTGCCGTTCTAGCTAACCCTAAACATTAAATCGTTAACTAGAAATCGACGAAAATGAAAAAGCAAACACTTTGCAAGTCTAGTGAGCAAGGAATACAACCTTTGTAGACCGGTCCTTCACTTTAATAGCTCCGTATAGTAGTCCCCTTTGCTGCGATCGTAAACTCCGGACTCTAGAAAGGCTTCCTTGAAGAAACGAACATGCTTGCTTCGATGACTTCGAGGCCGAAGATGATCTACATCGAGGAGACACTAACCCAAGCTATCTCATCACTAATCAATGATTTAGTGAAGCAAACACCCTATACTAAATGGAAAGTAGTAGAGGATGATGAAGTAGGAAGTGGGCTCACTTTAGATTTGATTTTCTCACTCATTTTCTCACATCTCCATTGAAGCTAGAAAGCTTGGAGAAAGAAGAAGAAGATGAAGAAATATCTCATATGATAATTATTCAAGTGAGAATAGCAACCATGGTGAGTTAATATCATATATTAACCTTTGTAGAGAGTTAACCATGGCTAGATTTATTTGGTTGGGTTAACAAATATCTTAGCCAAAACAAAAGAGTGGACTTGGTCAATGAAGACTACAAGCTTCTACAAGCTTTCATCCATGACAAAATGCCACCTTTTGTAATTACCAAAATAAATAAAACCCAAGCAATTAAACCAAGCATGGTTTAAGTCATACACACACCTTTGTTGCATGAATCATCTAGCATGACACAATACATGTACACAAAAATATATCACATATATTCAATGTACACAAAATGAGAAAAGGAAATCATAAGTGAGCTTAATATTAGTTAATGTAATGTAATATATCAAATATATATAATTATACATTAAATTATTAAATCAACTCTTGATTTAATAATCCGCCTGTATCACATATAACCGACTAATATCATATGTAACAACTTATCGAATCAACACTTGATCCGATAACCCGGCTATATCGCATATTACCGACCAATGTCATAAATCGCGAGAATAGAATACGGTATCTCATATCGTATCAATCTCGGTCCCGCACATATCACATATGTGCTCCTACTCCGTTTCGCTTGAGCCAGGAAACCTCTGTATAGGACTCTAAAGACTCGTCAATACGCCGGCAGTAGGTGATGATCATATCAAACACCCACAAGCCGCAAGCGGTCTGCTAAACGTAACGGCCACCCGGGTATTGAGCGATCAGAAGATCAACAAGCAAGCCTTCTCGTACTCCTGCGAATCCAATCGGTAACACTACCGTACAGTCCGGTCTCTTCGTCTGATATGTCGCATATCTCGTCTAGGGGTGGTAAACGTCAGACCCCAGTAACTCGATAAGACGTGCCGATGTGAGGCTCATAGCGGGTAGAGAAACTACTGATAACACTTACCAGTATATCTCTGAAGCAGCCTTGGCCAAGGATTTCCTGTTACAGCCAATCGAGCGCAGCGCAACATCAACTCCCAATACCGGGAGAAACGAAACCCCTCCTATCGTTCATTTCCTCCATGTGATTCAGGACTGTACCCAAAAGCCACCGTTTTGCACGTTCTCTTGAACGTGGTAAGTTGGAAATCAAAGCACAGTAGGAATCACACAAGTCACTATGACGATCTCGGGTCTACAGACTAACCTGTACCAGTGTCTCCAGAGAACTGCTACTGACGTTAGGTATAATACCATCTGGGAGTTCTCAGCAAGTCCGTCCAATATACCCAGTCTCCACTGAGCACCCGTATACTGTCTCTGATGTTAAACACCAATGGATATGGGATCATCCATCGCCCATCTATATGGGTCGAGAAGCTATACGCTAGTCTACTCTGATATATCGATGCCCTGTCTCGATACACGTACAACTAGGAATATTTGAAGGATGTACTTAGCGACTACTCTGTCCCCACTAGTCTGATCTGCATCATAATCCTGGTAGTCAAGTACTCATCCTAAGGGCTTTATCAACATGTAACATAGAGACAATCAGAGTACATGTTAAGATAAAGAGCAACCAGATAGCATACTATCATGTCGAGCAAGAAAGTCCTCCATATATATGTCCAAGCATCCACACAATATACATCGTATGTACAGTAATGGCCTCTATGGCATACATATAACTAACAATGATAACCAGTTTATAAAATTCTTATAGTTTCTCCAAATCCAGAAATCTCATGGAAATCCGAAATCCCAATCTCAAGTATAAATAAATAATGAATTCTAAAATATTGGGCTCCGGCAATCCGGATTGGCCCTAATAATAATGCATGAAAATGAACGTATAAATATGCATGACAATCACAGTAATAAATGCAATGTCTAAGCTATCACAATAATAATATATCGGAACTATCAGCTAACAAGCGATATCAATGAATTAATATTCTCTACAGTATACGTGACATGGCAATTACCGATGATAATGTGTGTGAGCCGGCAAGTAGGTGTACGTGGAACATACGCATCATCGGTAATGGTGCTGGTGTTCTGACAGCATGATTTCAATAATAGCATATGAAAACACAATATAAGCATGCAATGCGATGCGAACAGCAAGAATATGAGGGAGCTGAATAATAAACACAACAATAAATAATCTACATTAATATATATGGGTCATACAGTTTTGCCGTTTGAAATAACATGAATCGTGTTGTTTAGAAAATAGGGCTACAGTGTTTTTAAGAAAAGGTACGTCCTTTGAAATATCTGTAGAATTCCTTGGCCTATCTTTAAAATACTCACGATTCGTAAGTTTTTAAATAGGTATGACCCGAGTCTAGTCTAACGTCTACAAATAAACTACTGGACTAAACTAACAGACTGATCGAAAGGGTAAGGAAAACCACCTAAGTCTGAGTCGATATATATATGTATATATATATATATAACAGTCGGTGATCCCGCCTTAATAGTATCATATACGATACAATATATATAATATGACATTCTCGAGTCAAGAGTGCGGATCTATCATCAATAGATAGCTCGTACGGTAAATCCATCGTACGGCATCCCAAATCTTAGTACGAGTCGAAATCACATATATCTCATTACTTCTCTGGTATCCTTATCATCATATCCTGTATTAGGGGTACTGATCTAAGTCTAGTACATACTGATAACATCTATATATATGTATGCGTGTGTATGACAACACATCGCTAAAGGACCCGCTATAATAATCATGTCGTATCTCATAATACGAACCGTGTCTCATCACCTATCTCATGGCATCATGCCCAATCACATCGACTCATCTCCAAGTATCATATACTATCCTCATCATCCATGTATATGTATACGTATATATATACATAGTCCCATACCTATGTGTGTGTGTATATATACATATCCCCAAATACGCACAATAATAAAATGTATGCAAGTGTGTGTGTGCGTGCGGGTGTAATCTCTAATCTAGGATTTCGCGACTAAGAAGCTAAACTAAGTTACTTCTAATTACACTAAAACTATATCATGAACCCTATAACCTAACTTGACAATCAATAATCTCATAATAAACATATTATATATATATATATATATATGTATGTATGTATACGTATTCGTATACAACTCTACGAAACTGCGGGGGTGCTATTTTCCATCCACCCGACTCCCCCCGTAGATATATATCTACTCATCTTGATCTTCGGTTGCCGATGCCGATGTCGCCACGCGCTTGCTTGTCGTCTCGAAGCCCTCGTGAGGGTACCTACACATCATAACATATCGTATCGCATTAAAATCCAATTCGCAATCGAAACGACATACGAATATCCCATAGGTCAAAACCTATGGTCTACTCCCGCAAATCAACTAAACAACACTCGATATAGACGTACAAACGTCAAGTGACCGAGATAAAACACAAATTCGAAGTTTCAAATCACAAACATCTCAAAACATAAAAGCAATAACTTTGAAAACATGCTCCAGATTTTAGTTCAGGGGAAATTAAGTTAAGTAAACAGTACTGGGGTGATGTATAGGGGGCATACGACCTACAGAAGAAACCTGGGCACCCAATTCCTCAATGTGGCCAGCCACACACAGGCAAAATCCGGCCTCCTCGGTTTTGCAGGGGAGTTGGGGTCTCGTTTTAACAGGGTGGTCTCGTAATGGTCCATCTAAGCTAGTGGTGTTGTTTGCTTTCCTAATATTGGTCTCCGTCCACTCCAGATTTCCTGCACCCACTAAATATTCACAAACCGACATTTGAGTTTCTAAATTCCAGGTTTGGTTAGTTTCTGCTTAAAGTCTGGATTTTTAACACTATGGGGGTTTAAGGTCACCACTTACACTCAAGTTCACCAACACAACTCAAGGTAAACCCTAACCCTTTCTAGGAATTTCCAAACACCTCTAAACCTCACTAAATCACATCTAAAATAATATAGGTGCTAAATCAAATGAAATACTACACTTAGTGTGAAAGAATTACCTCATTTAGCCTCTCTTGAATCCCCTAGAGCTCAAAATCTGATTTTTCTTTGTCCAAAATGCTTGTGAGGAGCTTGTGCATGTTTTTTTGTGAAGTGGGGATGGACTTTTGATGTTGTTTTGATGATGTTTTGAGGGTTGAAGAGGAGGGAGGAGATGGGGCAGCCATGAGAGAGGAGAGGAGAGAAGAAATGATGAGGATGATGAATGAAACAAGAGCCATGGTCCAAGGTTGACCCCTCACCCTCTTTCTCTTTCCCATACCCATTTTTTTACTATTTTCCTTTCCCTTTTTCTTTTCTTATCTTTTCTTTTGTTTTCTTTTCTTTTCTCTTCTCTTTTCTTTTCTTTTATTTATAACCCATCATGCATGAAGGAAAAGAAAAAGACATGGCAGAATAAAAATGCAACAATGTGAAAAATGACATGGTGCATGTCATGTGCGCAAAACAAGCTTATTGCACGATTAGCGATATTTAATCGTGATTAGCATTAAAATTGAATATAATTAATCATAATAAATCTAAAATTTGCTTAAATCATATAAAACATCCTCATTTCAGTAATTTCTATAATTTTCCAAATATTTCCCGATTTATTGGTATTTAATTATACCGCATCATCAAATATTCATAATATTTATTATTTAATTATAAAAATTCCCAAAAATAATATTTTATTTTTCTGAAATATTACATTTTCATTGTGCTGGTTAGTTGCACTGGGTTGAGACTTTCGTACACTCTAGATGCACTTGATATTGTTGTCGTGCACATCCGTTCCACTGGACAGATGTTTTCGTGCACACCCGTTGCACTTAGTTTTGGCTTTTGTGCATATTGTGGCACCTGTAGTTGGATTTGATTTCCGTGCGCACCAGACGCACCTGATTGTTGGATACGCCTTTTGTGGCTGATTTTGCTCTTGAGCACTTTGTTTTCATGATGAGTACTATATTATGTAGTAGCCGAACATGACTGACCTGAGGACATTACCTGAGTATTTTGGATCCATAAAAAGTTTGCCAAGAGGTTTCAAAAATGAGCTATAGTCTCACTATTTCTTACGTGTCCGCGAGCGACACGAACGTTTACAAAGGAAAACCTTTTGGGATATTTTAAAAGGGCAGAACGTATATTTTAGCAAAACATATATGAACGTATATTATTACTTTACCAATGAGCGTCCGTCACTTGTGCCGTGAGTTACGCATCACGCGGCGATTCAGAAAAAGATTTTGCTTGTGTGTTATTCTGTTTTAGAAGCTTTTTCCAATGATGCGTACTGTATACATATTATAGTATTTGACTAGTATATATTAGATTTCGGTAGTGGATTTTGAGATCTGTACCTCCATTGTAACTCCGACGATCTGCGTGAAAATCCAATGGTTTGCGTGACTCTTGACGGAGTTCGATTTTGAGTTTCGTACTCGTCTACAGACGCACACGATGCGCTGTAGTATTTCTATATCTTCCGTGATTTCGGAGCCCCGTTGATTGAGTTTAATTTTGAAATGTTTTAGTATTTGGGGGTTTAAATTTAAATTCAGGGACCGAATTTATTTAAGGGGGAAGATTGTAATATTTCAGAAAATATAAAATATTATTTTTGGAATTTAATATTAAAATAATATATTTCGCGAAAACTACCCGATTTGCGAAATTGGGGTTTTCGTAAAATGGTATAAATATATACCAATATTTATGAAATAATTGGAAATTAAAATGATTTATTCATTTAAAAATATATTTATTGGATTTGGCATTTTTATAATTAATTATGTGCAGTTTAAACAAAAAATTGATTAGTGCACTATTAATCGCGATTAGGAAAAATCCGTGTTTCTACATTTTTCCATGGCCAGTGCACCATGTCATGTTGCATTTTGTTGCATGTTGTTGCATTTGTGTTGTTTTATGGGTATTATGTGTATTTTTGTGAGAAAAAGAGAAAAGGGTTAAAAGGAGAATGATTGGAGAGAGAGAGAGAGAGAGAGAGAGTGAAGCATGGACTTGAGAGGGTGAGAATAAGAGAGAGTGAGGGTAGGAGAGAGGGGCTGCCATCATTCATTTTTCCCCATTGTTTCCTTCATCTTCTTCAACTCATCTCCCTCCACCTCTACCCCATGAAATCATCTCAAAATCTTCATCAAAACCCTAAAATCCTTTCATTAAAGATGTTCTCCTCCTCATCCTCAACACTTTGGACCAATCAAAGTTGGATTTTGAAGACTTTGGGAAGCTAGGGTTTTTCTTGAGTTGCCCAAGTGAGGTATATCTTCTCCCATTTAGTTTAGTTTGAGTTTTCTTGTATTCTAGTTTAGTTTAGAATGTGATTTGGTTAGGGTATGTGATGTTTAGAAATTTCAAGAGAAAAGGTTGGGTGATGGTGTGGATTTGGTGATGTTTAGGGGTCGTTACAAGACTTGAGTGGTATTTTTACTGGCCTAGAATAGAGAATACGGACTTAGGAATCATCCCATGTCGGTTTTGTGAAGTTTGGTGTGCCTACAGGGAATCTGGAGTAACCTGGGGTAATTCTGAGAAAACAAACAATACCATTGACCTAGGCTGAACATTAGGAGACCACCCTGACGAGACGAACCCCAACAGAGACTACTTGGCCGAGGTGGCCGAATTTTCTGGCATTGTGGCCGGCTCCTTGGTGGTGTTTGGTGCTAGAATTGGTCCAGTAGCTCACACACTCCATATACCACCCTATAGTACTGTTTGTTTATCCCCCTTTTACGTGAGAGAGAATCTGGGAGCTATTGTGAGTGGTTTTGGTTATGTTTTCCGTATTTTAGAATGCTTGGTTTTGGTATTTGGTATTGTATTTGGTTGTTAGGTGTTTGTACGTCAACAACAATGGTTGTTTGGTTGGTTTTGCATGTGTAGGCTATAGGTTCTAACCTATGAGCGCACCGTGTGCCGTATTGTTTTCCGGACTTGATTTTAATGGTATTGCGACTGTGTATGTATTTTAGGTACCTTCGCATGGATTCTGAGACGACGGAGCACATCGACTACGACTGAAAAAGGAGTTCCACAGGTGAGTAGATCTTTATCTACGGGGGAAGTCGGGTGGATGGCGTATAGCACCCCCGCAAATTATAAATGGAAACCGGTCTATAGGATACAGTCGTAGAAACCTAAATTAGAAAATTAGGGATATGGTTAAAAAGATAGTTAGAGATGATAAGAGTAATTGAATATATATATTGACATATGAGATGAAACCTTTAGGGATGTGAAAAGTGAATGTGAATCACGACTTATAGATATGTAGTTGCGCTAGAATAGGTATGAGTTTTAGAGTAGCATGACATTTGATATATGAGGTAGAATGTATATATATATAATTGACTTGATGTAAAATGACTTAATGCGATGAAAAGGATATACGATGTAATATGATGACTTGATTGATATGTTGGTATACGGATGCGAGTCGATATGAGATGATTGATACCCTTGCCGATCCCCTGATATGAGATTGTTATGGATGTGACCTGGGATGTAGGCATATATATATAATGTTGTGAATCATGAGTGATATGTCGTACGGGACGTTAGGTCCGTACCCTCATTGTCATATAGGTTGATAGGATCCCTCATGGTTTAATGCCGCCGTACGATGATTGACCGTACGTGATGAGTTTTATGATGATTGATCCGTACCCTTGACTAGAGGATGCCGTACGATGGGCTATACCGTACGTGATGTTGTGAGGCTTGATGTCGATTAATAGATTCACCGACTCGGTCATGTTAGATACGTATACCTTATAGCATTTAGCTGAAGATTTACCTTATGCTACGTTCATGTCATTCTCATTTGATTACACATACCTGTGCTAGTACACCTACACCATTGTCGATGTTGGGTATGTTACACTAACACAGATTGGCTGTCTCATACACTTCATCATCGATAATTTCTATGTCACTACACAGTAGAATTGCTGCATCATGATATGACTCCTTACATGATTTACTTGCTATGTTCACATCACTCTTTCATGTGCCATGATTTACAGATATGCTTACATTCTGTTATATGTCGCATACATCATGCTTTACGATTATACGCATTGAGATATGCTGTTTTCATAAGATTTCTGGTTTTGAGAACCGTGGTTATGTTTCAAAAGAATGTATGTATTGTTTTAAAAACCCGTTTACTCTTGATATGGTATTTCAGTACGTCCACCATGAGTTTTCTCGGTTCAGAGACGTGTGATATGTGAAACCCAATTCGAGGAGTTGGATGATCCGTTTGCGGGTTCATGGTGGACCCGGTATGGTACCCCGGGGCGAGAATAGATGGTTGTGCAGTAGACGATGAGCCTGGCAGAGGGACTACTACCTACCGGTGATTGGTTGGACCTGGCGGTTATCCGAAGGATACCGACCGGAGTCGAGAGATGGATATCGGCCGATCCATTCTGCCGGAGCCCGAGGGCCGATCCAAAAAGTCGGAACCCGTGGGCCGATCCGGACTGATGGAGCCTAATATATGAGGATTTACATGTCGATGCTGGACACAGGTTTCATGATGTTTCGAGTGTCGATGTTGGACACTCAGGTTGCATGATTTGATGTGTCATTGATGGACACAGGTTGATTTATATCCTCATATTCTCATGCATATGCTTTCATGATTTTACATGCATGATGTTGTTGTGTCATTGACGGACACGTAGATGTTAGCCACATGCAGATAGGCATTGATTATATCGTTGGCACATATGATGATACGGTCACCCTAGATATCATAGTATCACCCTTATGATATAGTTGACCTAGGAATCGTTGTTTATTCGATTTCTACCTGTTGATATTTTCTACTCATGAGTTGGCAACTCACCACCATTGTGTCACAGTTCTTGTAGGTTGACCTCATGGATCAGTAGCGACATCGCTGGTACATAGCTTCTTGCGGGTGTTTTGCTTTGGTAGGTGGTACATGTTGGATCTTATCCCTCTTGTATTTATTATTCCTGTTGTATCTAGTTAACACTATCAAATTGGAAACTAGTATTTGTATATGTAGTAAGACTTAGCAAGACTTGTAGTTGTGAGACTTAGAGCGAGGGTTTATGTTCGTTTGGTGGGTTTGATTTCTTGCTTTACATTATCTTTTTTTGGTGTTGATCTTCGCCGTTGGGCGTCGTATACTTATTTTATGACTTGCGTGGTTGTGAATCTGCCGTTTGGCGAAGTGCTAGCTCCCGCTTGGGGATGCCTTATATATTATCGTGTGTATGTGGTTTTGGATCAAAATATACAAAGGAAGTGCTGCCTAAATTTTTAAAAGACGAAACTTTTTTTCAACTAGAAAAATTCACTTGCATTTTTCATGTCCCACTATTTATGCATTTAAGAAAATGATTTGATTTTCATCATACCTTTATTTCAAAACTTCACCTCTTCTATTTTCTTTAAAAAGGTTTTAGATTTCTGGGCTTCGGCTTACTTAATTTACGTTACGTCTTTAGACGTGGCGTGATTTAAGTGCCGGTCACGAGCTAATAATTCGGGTCGTGACAAAGTTGGTATCAGAGCGCTAGGTTTAATCTTGGTTCGGGTCTAGGTTTGACTATGTGGAGTCTGGGGCGTAATTTATTTTGGAACCTAGGCTTGACCTTACGGAACTTAGACTTGAACATGGGGGTATTAGACCCGAACTTTCATTTCATAGGCTGACCCTGATTGATGGAGTAGGTAGCTTGAGTAGAGTAACGTGCCGTACGTATGTTCCGCGGCATAATTACGATACGATACTCCACTTAAGAAACCTTAAGATGTACATATTTTGAGATCTGTGATTCTCTTCGTTCTTTTGATCATACATCCATTTGAGATCCTTGATTCTGTTTGTTTCCATGATCATACTCTCATTGATTTCGTTCCTCCATATGATCATGTATCCATTCTTGATCTGTTTTTTCCTTTCATACCTTTGATCTATCCTCATTGATACTTGATTGTGGTTCCTATCACCATGGTTCGAGCGTAGATTAAGCTGCTGCTAGTGATGCGGTCAGGACGAGCTCGTCATGGACATGTTAGTTGTATATATGCCCTAGAGGCCATTGTTGTACATATGATGTATATTATAGTGGATGCTTGGATATATATATAGAGGAATTTCTTGCTCGATATGATAGCATGCTATCTGGTTTCACTTTGTCTAAACATGTTGACTTGTATTAGTTTATTGTCTTACTCTCACATGTTGATAAAACCCTTAGGATATGTACTCGACTACTAGGACTATGATGAGATCATACTAGTGGGGCCATGGTATGTTGGATATAGTGCCCTCAAAGTCAATTATTGGATCGCAGGCACATGATTGCAATGATTGAGAGATGACCTATACCGGTAGGACAATCTTACTCGAGAGGTTTGTAGACTATCTGGTTTGTCTTTATCATCGTGTACATACTTTAGGTGACATTGTAGTTCACTATTACACGTTGATAGAGAATAGTATGCTACCATGGTTTATCTTTATCATCATGTACAGCTTTTGGTGACCTTACAGGTCGCTATTACACGTTGATAGAGCCCTTGGGATTCTTGCTTGACTGCCAGCAGTATGATGGCGATCATATACGTGGGAGCTGGGGTCTATAAGCACATCCTTAAAAGGTCCCTAGTCGTGGGAGTTTTCGAGACAGGGCATCGATACTCCAGAGTAGACTAGTGTATACAGTCGAGACCCCGACGAGGGGCGGTGGCCGGTCTCACAAGCCACTGGTGTCAGTTGGTTCACCTAAGATGTATACAGGTGCTCATTGGGTTATGAGTACACCGGACAGGACTCGCCGGGAACATGCTAGTTGGTATTATACCTGACGTCAAATAGCAGTTCCCTGGTGACATGTGTACAGGTTAGTTCATCGACCTGGGATCGTCATTTGTCTCGTGTGAGTTCCCACAGTGCTTTGATTACTACCCTACCACTGCTCAAAGGAGTCATGCAAACAGGTTTTAGTTGGGTACAGTCCCGAGCCACTGGAGGCAGTGAGCGGATCGGCAGTGGTTTCATCTCTCCCGGTATTGGGGGTGAGATCACGCTGTGTCTAGGAGAGCCATTACACGAAGTGTTAGTTATATGTATGCCCTAGAGGACATTACTGTACATACGATGTATATTGTAATGGATGCTTGGACATATATAAGGAGGACTTTCTTGCTCGACATGATAGCACGCTATCTGGTTGTACTTTATCTTAACATGTACTCGGGTTGTCTCTTTGTTACATGTTGATAAAGCCCTTAGGGTATGTACTCAACTACTGGGACTATGATGAGATCATACTAGTGGGGCCACGGTAGTCGACGAGTACATCCTATAACTGTTCCTAGTCGAGGGTGTATCGAGACAGGACATCGATGCACCAGAGTAGACTAGCGTATACGCATATTGACCCATATGATGGGCGATGGATGATCCCATATCCATCGGTGTTTGACATCAAGGATGGTGTACGGGTGCTCAGTAGAGACTGGGTACACTGGACGGACTCGCTGAGAACTCCCAAATGGTATTATACCTCACGTCAGATGGCAGTTCTCCGGTGACTCTGGTACAGAGTAGTCTGTTGACCCGAGATCGTCATAGAGTCTTGTGTGATTCCCACTGTGCTTTGATTTCCATCATACCACGTCCAAGAGGGCGTGCAAAAAGGTGGCTTTTGGGTACAGTCCCGAATCACATAGAGGCAATGAGCGATAGGAGGAGATTCATCTCTCCCGGTATAGGGAGTTGATGTTGTGCTGTGCTCGATTGGCTATAACTGGAAATCCCTGTCCAGGGTTGTTGAGATTTACTGGTAAGTGTTATCAGTAGTTTCTCGAACTGTCATAGATCTCATATCGACACGACTTATCAAGCTACTGGGGTCTGACGTTTACCACCCCTAGGCGAGATATGCGACATATCAGACGACGGGACCGGACTGTACGGGAGTGTTACTGTTTGGATTCACAGGAGAATGTACAGGCTTGCTTATTGATCTTCTGAGCGTTCAATACATGGGTGGCTGTTACGTTTAGCTGACCGCTTGCAGCTTGTGGGTGTTTGATATGATCATCACCTACTGCCGGCGTATTGACGATTCTTTAGAGTCCTACACAGAGGTTTCTTGACTCAGGAAAAATGGAGTAGGAGCACATATGTGATATGTGCAGGACCGAGGATAATGCAATATGTGATACCGTATTCTATTCTCACGATATTTGATATCAGCCGGGTCATCGAATTAAGTGTTGATTCGATGAATCGGTAAATGAGATATTAGTCGGTTATATACGATATAGCCGGATTGTCGGATCAAGTGTTGATTCGATAATTTAATGTATAATAATATATATGATATATTAAATTACATTAACTAATATTAGCTCACTAAAAGATTCTTTTTCTCACTCGGGTAATACATTGATATATATGCGATATATGTTAATTGTATTATTTTATTTTGTTACAATAAATATTATATATGTGATATATAATATTGTAACATGATATGGTTATTAATGCAACATGTTTAGTGGAGATTAAACATGGTTAGGGTTTGATTAGGGTTAAGCTTTTCTAGAAGTTTCTAGAAGGTTTTCATTTTTTTTTTGGAAAAGATATTTTGCAAGATATTTCTTTAACTTAACCCCAACCCTTAACCCTAGTAAACTCTCTACAATGGTTACTTGAACCATGGTTGCATTTCTAACCTTATCAAGACTTTCATTATTCATCACAAAAGAATTAATCATTTATTTTCTTCTTCTTCCTTGAGTTCCTTCTTAAAAAGCTTTCTAGCATTGATTTTGTGATGAATTATGTGTGAGAAAAAGATTATAAATAAGAGCAAAAATCCTACTTCATCATGCTCATCCATCCTTGCCCTTTAGATGAGAGTGTTCACTTCATTTAGTGAGTGTTAGCTTGTGTTAATGAAACTTCAAGGTAGATCATCTTTGTTATCGAAGATCGGAAGCAAGACTGCATCTTTCTCTTCGTGAAGCCTCTCGAGAGTCCGGAACACGATGATCGCAGCGAAGGGACCTCAACACGGAGCTTAAGAAGTGAAGTACCGGATCTACAAAGGTTGTAATCCCTCTCACTTAGTGTTAAAGTGTTTAACATGTTTGTTTTCGCCTAATCTCTAGTTTAAAGATGTCGTATCGGGTTGTTCGGCACGGCTAATTTTTAAATCGGGCATGGTTGATGCCTCGTAGACCCTTGTGCGTGTGCCTAGCAACCCTACAGTGGTATCAGAGCCAAGATAGAGCTTTAGGCGAAGTCTAGGCGAAGTTTAAAGTCCGATTGAACCCGGAAACCCCCGATTATACCCTTTTCTGGAAATTTTTCAAAACTGTTGATTTTTTCATATTAAAAATACTTTAAAAAATCAGCAGGGAATTATATGGAAATATGTGAAAAACGACAAAGTAAGTCGGCCAAAGCGCCGCGGAACCGCGGCATGAGCATGGCTCCCGCCGCGGTTCCGCGGCCGTACAGTCACATCATACTTTTTTGTTTGCACGGTAAAGTCCGTATCAATTTCCTGATGCTTCTGGGTATTTTTAATTTACTCAAGAGTTGAGTTTTCTGGGGTGTATTGAGGACTCGTTGATTCGATCGGATATTTTAACTTCGTTTATTTTTTCCGGATAATTTTAGAAACTGTTAAAAAGTTCGAACGGATATCAATAACTCACTTTTTCCCCTGTCGGAAATTTTTTCAAAAGTTGGATTTTTCCGTAGTTTAAGAACGTTCTAAGTCGTGCAAGTAACGTGGTGGACCCTCTAGAAGAACACAAACCTTAACTCGATTATGCGACCGTCTTGAACTGCCTCTAAACCTTAGGGTTTGGGGCAGTACAGCGTGCCACATGTGAGGCGTTGGCTTGACCCTTCTACGGCTGGACCATTGGTACTGTGGCATGTGATGGATGTTTTTAAACTGATTTCAAATGTTGAGATATATTGGGGAAATCTTGGGTGTTTAATTATTCGATCGGAAAGTTTAACATTGTCTATTTATCTGGAATGTGATACAATATTTGGAATGCATATGTAGTTCTGAGATAACTAAATTTGAATGTTATAAATCTAGCAGTTTAGTCTCAATTGATCGGTTGCCACGGGATTTTGATGTGATCAAAAGTCCGTCGCAATCATGTAGCGTACGCGGATACTCGCCGAGTAAACTTAATAGACAGCCACACCCCATAGACCCGATCAAGTGACTGTAGGAGAACCCCGTCGCCAAAAGCATCCGTTCGGGTGCTCGTGGCAGCGGTGTTCCGCCTTAGTGCACTTCGTCGACGGCATCCGGGTGTGCGGCCATCTACTAAAGTTTGCGACGAGCATTCGATCAGGATATCGGGAATCTTATTGAATTTCCCGACTTGATATTGAAAAGAGTTTTCGATAATGAGACTAAAATGCAGAGTTTATAATTGTTAGGCATGCGATGCCTAACAAATTCATTTGGTTAGGCATGCGATGTCTAAGGAGGTTGCGGATTCCAACTGTTGTAGTTTTACACTTTCTTTTCTGTGACCGTAAGCGTAGTATGTGGTGTATCGCCGGCTTCGTTGCTATACATCAACGACAATCGGGATACGCATACTTGCTTACGTTGATGATATGAGATATTATGTGTTGCTGTGATATGTTATATTGGATCGTCGTGTTTGAATAGCCGGTGTTTTTTTGTGAGATGAGAGTTTTTTCTTTTTCATTCATGTAAAATTCATTTGTATGCAATATTCTTTTATTGGGGCACTTCCGGGCTGAGGATGATGTCACCATTGTATATTATTTACTTTTACGCATTAGGTAGACCCAAGGCGGGGAGCACAAGTAACCGGGTTCTAGGGTCCAGTGGGAGACTATCTCGAGGAGTCGAGACCGGGTCTCCTAACCTTAGAATTGGCAGTGTTGCTTGCCGTTCTCGTAAGGATCTAGGGATGTGGGTTTGGCTATTCATCGCGACCGTGGAATCCGTGTTTTATACAGGCTCATATTAAAACACGGACATCCTAGTATATCCAATATTTCATATATGTTCTTCTGCTGCAATGTTCTGTGATGAGATCATATTACTTCCTGAGACGAATGTTTATATTATATATATGAGATATATGTTATATTGCAGATTTCGTTTCAAATGTGATGCTTGTGAAGCATAATAAAATGGGACTTCATTAATGAGATTAATGAAATAAAAGAAACCTAAAGATATTGTAGAAACTTGTTTAAAAACTGGTAGCTCTAGTTCTTTCTTTGCATAGCGGTGTTCCTTGTAGAACATCCAGCACCTTATTCGATAAGGAAAGAGCCGAGATCCCTTCACCGGGAGTGACCTCTTTAGTGAAACTAGCAGATGCTACAAACTCGGTTTGTCTTTTGATTGCTTCTATAGTTCTTGCTTTGCACAGCGGTATATATGATATACCATGCACCTTATTCGATGAGGAAAGCGCCGACGATCCCTTAACCGGGAGTGACCTCTTTAGCAAAACTAGAAAAGACCTAAAAACATTACATTTAAAATCACTCGATTCTACAACGATATCAAGTTCATTAAGCAAAAGGTTTTCTTAAAAACCTGTCGTAACCCTCCGTCATTTTAGGAAGTAGAGTACTTAGTATTCGTGCTGTGTTTGTTGACCTTAGTTAAGGCACAGTGTACGATAGCTAAGTGATTTCTTCCTATATAGCATATGATGCGATTAGTTAGGATAGTCATATGACTTTGTTGATTAGTTAAGGGTTATGTGGGTGGGTCTATTTAATCAAAAAATGACGAGTAGAACTTGACTAGTGCTTATGATTTGTTGACCATAGTTAAGGTCATAAGTCACTAGGGGTAAAATATTATTGGGAATTTCAAGTGTTGAAATTTGCAATGAGATTGCATACCTTCTATGAGATAGTTGGATCCCGATACCCGCTGCGAGTAAGAGTTACTCCTGGGAGAGTTTTACACATTACAATTAGCCGATCAAGTAGGTGTCTAGAAAGGTGTTAACGGGGTTACGCCCCTGGGAAAACGAGGTTTACTTTAATTAGGTCCGTGCGAAAGCACGGGGAACCTCCCTCAAAGTACTGGCACTGGCCTGGCTGAAAGATTGGCGAACTTGTAGGGTGTAATTAATCCCGGCTAGTCTTTCCTTTTAGGGTTTGAAGAAAGATTTGACTAATACAGTGGGAGACATACTGATTAGATAAATTGATAACGAATCTAATCTTGTAAAAGCGCACGCTGAGTGTTTTCTTCTCGCTCTCTCTAGGTAGAGACCATATCACGCCTTAATCAAGATAATAATACGGATGTATTGACCGAACCCGCTTGTTATACTGAGCTGGGGAACGTTGGTCCCGCTCCAACTTATAATTGTTATAAGACAGAGCAGGAAATAGGGGATTACCAGAATTCCCGTGCCGCCCAAACGAAGAAAGTGCATGCTGATGCATCTTCTTCGGGTATATTCATTACAAAGAACTGTTTCTCAGTATCCTTTACGTCCTGGGTATTTGATACCGGATAAGGATACCACATATGTAATTTATTACATGGGCTACAGATAGGTAGAGAACTGAGAACTGGTGATAAGTTTCATGAGATAGAAACGGTGCAAGTGTTGCAGCCAAGTCTGTTGGTCACTATCACCCTGTATTACCGGAATACATTGATTCTGAACGAATTTTATTAGATACCGAACCTGATATACAACATCATATCAGTCTCTTTATTAGTAAAGAAAGGATATAATTTTGTATTGTTGGATAATGTTTTGAACATTTCCTATATCAAGAGTTGATCGGTTCAGGCACGTTATCTAAAAGCATTGACGTTCTAAATCAAACTACAGTTCTTAGTATACAGAACACACACAAGAGAAAGAGTTCAGAAATGAACGAATCCTTCTTGAGGCATTGTAGACTAGGTCATATCAATGCGACCCGACTAGCTGAAGTTACGTAAAGATGCATATTTAAATTAATTTGAATTTACATCTTGTGAAACTTGCCGGTCATGTCACAAAGATAAGATGACCACAGCTCTGTTTATTGGAAACAGAGAAAGAGTTAGTGAAATCTTGGGATTGATACACGATGATTTATGAAGGTCCCCTGTCTACATATGCCAGGACTGGTTCTTTGTACTTCATTACATTCTCTGATAATCTCTCAAGATTCAGACATATGTTCCTGTTGAAACACAAGTCCGAAGCTTTTGAGATATTCACAGAATATAAGTTAGAAGTAGAGAACCAAAATACGGGTAAAAGTATTATGTCCTTTGATGTGATCAGGGAGGAGAATACTTGAGCACGGAGATCCTGGACTATTCTAAAGGAGAATGAGATTCTCTCTCAGCATTACTCCTCCGAATACACCACAGCACCACGGTGTATCGGGACGGAGCAATCACACCCTATTTGATATGGTGTGCTCTATGATGAGTACTACAGAGTTTCCTATTTCCTTTTGGGAGTTATGCACTTGAGAAGTTGCATACCTATTGAATAGGGTTCAAATCAAATCAGTTGCCTACTACTTCATATGTGATATGAAAAGGGAAGAGCCCATATCCTAAGTTTGTTAAGATTTGGGGTTGTCCGGCCTATGTCTAAAAAGCAAAATCCGGACAAGCTCGAGGCAAAGACAGATCTGTGGAAGTTTGTTGGATATCCCAAGCATACGCAAGGGAATATCTTCTACCTAACCGAGGAACAAAAGATGTTTTGTTTCTCAACATGCCACCTTTGTGAAAGGGAATTTCTTGTGAAGAAATTATTGGTCATGAGGTAGAACTGGAAGGAGTTCCAGCTATACAAACTACAGCAGATGATTTGGTAGAACCAAAGGATTCAATAGATTCTAACGAACCTTAGCCTCTCCGCCGATCTAGTAGGGTTCCTCACCCACCTGAGAGATACTTCGGTTTCTCTATGACAGTGGGAGCGAGGATTAAATCATGAGATGATGACCCAACTATTTTCGAGCTGGTCATCAGGAGTGGGACTCTGTATGAATGGCTGGATGCTTAGCGATCTGAGATAGAATCCTTATACACCAACAAAGTATGGACTTTGGTTGCTTTATCTGAAGGGTTCAATCCCCATCAGGAGAAAGTATACCTTGAGAAGATTACTTGGTGTATATGGAAAAGTTAAGACTTTCAAAGCTAGCTTAAGTCCATCCAGATCTTACTTGCCACGGCTACATACCATGACTACGATATCTGGCGGTTGGGTGTCATGACTGCTTTTCTTAATGATGATTTAGAAGAGAGCGTCTATAAGTACACAGCCAGAGGGCTTCGTAGACAGTGGGAGCAGCAGAAACGTGTGCAAGATACTTTATATGATAAAGCAGGCATCGCGGAGTTGGAACATCTGTTTTGATGTGGTAGTCAAAGAGTTTGAGTTCATCAAAATGGTAGATGAACCTTGTATATACAAAAAAGGTAGTAGAGAGTATGGTGATGATCCTCGTAGAGTACGTGGATGACATACTCTTGATAGGGAAGGAGTTTCCTATGCTACGCTCGGTCAATCTCCGCTTATCACAAGGATTCTCCAGATAGGATCAAAGTGATACCTCCTAACTACTGGGTTTTGGATCTATGAGGTAGATCTAATTGGATGTTAGGATTCTCACTAGTTGTAGTGAGATGGTATCAATCGATCCTTGGGAGAATCACTGGAAAGGTTCCAGGATGATAAGGACGACTGAATGTCAGTCGCAGGCATTGTCTTTACCCTCAGTGGAGGGACGGTATGTTGGAAAAGTTCCAAGCTAGATACCGTGACTTACTAAACGATTAAAGGCAAGATACATCGTTACCAAAGATGTTACCAAAGAGGCAGTCTGGATATATTTTAGTTCCTAAGATGAACTTCGTTCCTACCATTGTGTGACAATGTAGTTGTGGCTTTAGCCAAGGAACTACCGTCCCATCAGAAATCCAGATATAATTCTTAGGCAGTATCACCTGATCATGGAGATGGTTGATCTCCAGGGAGATCGAGGTTAGGAGAGTAGACACAGAGGAATACAGCGCGGATCCACTCACAAAGGCTTTTTTCCCAGTAGAGAGTTTTATGGGATGGTTGAGTATGAGATACTTCAACCACAGCTAAATGTTGGGTATGTAATACCACAACAGATGGCCCTAGTGCAAGTGGGAGATTGTTAGTTATATGTATGCCCTAGAGGCCATTACTGTACATACGATGTATATTGTAATGGATGCTTGGACATATATAGGGAGGACTTTCTTCCTCGACATGATAGTACGCTATCTGGTTGTACTTTATCTTAACATGTACTCTGATTGTCTCTTTGTTACATGTTGATAAAGCCCTTAGGATATGTACTCGACTACTAGGACTATGATGAGATCATACTAGTGGGGCCACGGTAGTCGACGAGTACATTCTATAACTGTTCCTAGTCGAGGGTGTATCAAGACAGGACATCGATGCACCAGAGTAGACTAGCGTATACGCATCTTGACCCATATGATGGGCGATGGATGATCCCATATCCATCGGTGTTTGACATCAAGGATGGTGTACGGGTGCTCAGTAGAGACTGGGTACACTGGACGGACTCGCCGAGAACTCCCAAATGGTATTATACCTCACGTCAAATGGCAGTTCTCCGGTGACTCTGGTACAGAGTAGTATGTTGACCCGAGATCGTCATAGAGTCTTGTGTGATTTGAAAGGTTCCTAGGCACCCTATAGTGGTCTCACAAGGCATCGAACATGCCAATTTAAAATTTTTGGTGCCGAGAAACCCTAGACTACGGATCTTAAACTAGATGTTTAGGCGAAATGAAAACTTAGTTAACACTTAACTACTGGGATACGGAAATTACAACCTTTGTAGATCCGGATATCCACCTCCACGGCTCCGCAAGGGCGTCCTCTCGCTGTCCATCTTGAAGCTTGAACTCTCGTGACGGCTTCATCGGAGAAACGTGCGGAATAGGTCGTCGGCTTCGTGTCAAAGACGATCTACGTCGAGGTTGCACAAACTCAAGCTCCGACTTCACAAACTTGTGAAACTTGTGAAGTAAACACCCAAAACAACTTGGCAAGAGGTAGAGGATGAAGAAATAGGAGGTGGGTTCACTTTAGATTTGGATTTCTCTCACTAAATCTCAAGTTGCCATTAGAGTAGCAAGCTTGAAGAAGAAGAAGAAGAAGATGGAGCTCAAGAAAAGAATATAATAAGTCTTGTGATAAAAATAAATTTAAATCAAATACTTATCATAACTTGAACTAGGGTTAAGTGTAGAGAATTAACCATGGTCACTTGGATGGGTTAGGGTTAAGCATGAAGATAAGGATGGTTAGCAAAGTCAAAGCTTCATGAAGCTTCAATATAAAACAAACTTAGCCACCATTCTTATCATAACTCATTTCAAATAAATAAATAAACAAATAAATAAATAAATGAATATGCAAAACCCTAATTATCAAATTAACCATGGATTAATTCTATAAACTTAACTATATGATAAAGTATCATCAAACATGATACAAAGTAGTGCACTAAAGCATATCACATATACAATGTGCATCAAGTGAGAAAAATCCGTTTAAAGTGAACCAATACTAGTTAATGCAATGTAATATATCAAATATATAATTATGCATTAAATCATTAAATCAACATTTGATTCAATGATCCGGTCATGTCGCACATGACCGACTAGAATGTAATGTATCGATTTATCGAATCAATGATTCGATAACTAGGTCATATCGAATATAACCAATCGAAACATATATCGCGAGAATGAAATGCGGTATCACATACACGCATTATTCTCGGTCCTGCACATATCTCATATGCGCTCCTATTTCGTTTCGCTTGAGCCAGGAAACCTCTGTGTAGGACTCTAAAGACTCGTCAATACGCCGGTACCAGATGATGATCATATCAAGCACCCACAAGCCGCAAGCGGTCTGCTAAACGTAACGGCCACCCGGGTATTGAGCGATCAGAAGATCGACGAGCTAGCCAGCTCACACTCCTGCGAATCCGACCAGTAACACTTACCATACAGTCCGGTATCTTCGTCTGATACGTCGCATATCAAGTCTAGGGGTGGTAAACGTCAGACCCCAATAACCCGATAAGTCGTGCCGATGTGAGGCTCGTAACGGGTCGAGAAACTACTGGTAACACTTACCAGCAAATCTCTGATCAGCCCTGGCCAGGGACTTCCCTGTTACGGCCAATCGAGCACAGCGCAACATCAACCCCCAATACCGGGAGAGACGAAACCCCTCCTATCGCTCATTGCCTCCATGTGACTCGGGACTGTACCCAAAGACCACCGTTTTGCATGCCCTCATGGACGTGGTAAGGTGGAGATCAAAGCACAGTGGGAATCATACAAGACTCTATGACGATCTCGGGTCTACAGACTAACCTGTACAAGTGTCACCTGAGAACTGCCATCTAACGTGAGGTATAATACCATCTGGGAGTTCTCGGCGAGTCCGTCCAGTGTACCCAGTCTCCACTGAGCACCCGTATACCATCTCTGATGTCAAACACCAATGGATATGGGATCATCCATCGCCCATCTCATGGGTCGAGAAGCGTATACGCTAGTCTACTCTGGTATATCGATGCCCCGTCTCGATACACCCACGACTAGGGACCTTGAAGGATGTACTTATGGACTACCATGTCTCCACTAGTACGATCTGCATCATAGTCCAGGTAGTCAAGTACAAATCCTAAGAGCTTTACCAACATGTAATTATAAGACAGTATAAAGAGACTAGTGTACATGTTAAGATAAAGAGTAACCAGATAGCATACTATCATGTCGAGCAAGAAAGTCATCTCTATATATGTCCAAGCATCCAATATAATATACATAATCTGTACAATACTGGCCTCTAGGGCATACACACAACTAACAATCTCCCACTTGCACTAGGGCCAGCTGCTGTAGTATCTCATACCGAGCATCCCGAAGAGTCTCTCAAACTGTATCTGGGGAATGGCCTTCGTGAGTGGATCCGCCGTGTTGTTCTTCGTGTCAACTCTCCTGACCTCGATCTCCCGGCGATCAACTATCTCCCGGATCAGGTGATACCGCCTCAGAATATTCCTGGATCGCTGATGGGACCTGGGTTCCTTGGCCAAAGCCACCGCTCCATTGTTATCGCAATACAAAGGTATTGGATGCTCAATGGATGGAACCACTCCAAGTTCAGTAATGAACTTCTTGATCCAGACTGCCTCTTTGGCAGCATCGTTGGCAACGATGTATTCAGCCTCCATCGTCGAGTCTGCCACGGTTTCCTGCTTGGAACTCTTCCAGCTAACCGCCCCTCCGTAAAGGGTAAAGACAAAGCCCGACCGCGACTTAGAGTCGTCCTTATCACTCTGGAAGCTTGAATCGGTAAAGGACTCCACTTGGAGTTCTCCGTTACCATACACCAAGAACATATCTCTAGTCCTTCGCAAGTACTTGAGAGTGCTCTTCACAGCTGTCCAGTGACTCTCTCCAGGATCAGCTTGATACCTGCTCACTACACTTAGTGAGTATGCTACATCGGGTCTGGTACATAGCATCGCATACATGATAGAGCCTACTGCCGAAGCATAGGGTATCCCTTGCATGCGAGCTCTCTCCAAATCAGTTTTAGGAGACATCTCTTTGGAGAGAGTGACTCCAGAGATCGTGGGCAAGTTCCCATGCTTGGACTCTTCCATACTAAACCTCTTTAGTATGGTGTCAATGTACCTGGATTGGGACAATCCCAAAATCCGTTTGGATCTATCTCTATAGATCCTGATCCCCAATATGCAGGAGGCATCACCAAGATCTTTCATTGAGAATCTTTGTGATAAGAAGAGCTTGACCGATTGCAGCATAGGAATATCATTTCCTATCAAGAGTATGTCGTCCACGTACAATACGAGGAAGACAACTTTACTGTCTGCCACCTTCTTGTAGATACAAGGTTCATCTGGATTTTTGACGAAATCAAACTCTTTGATAACGACGTCAAAGCAGATGTTCCAACTCCGCGATGCTTGCTTTAATCCATAAATGGATTTAAGCAACTTGCACACTTTCCCGCTGCTCCCACTGTCTATGAAGCCCTCTGGCTGAGTCATGTACACGCACTCTTCTAAATCACCATTTAGAAAGGCGGTCTTAACATCCATTTGCCAGATTTCGTAATCATGATAAGCAGCGATGGCAAGCATGATCCGGATGGATTTAAGCATAGCTACTGGAGAAAAGGTCTCGTCATAGTCCACACCTGGTCTTTGACGAAAACCCTTTGCTACAAGTCTAGCTTTGAAAGTCTCCACTTTCCCATCTACACCAAGTTTCTTCTTGAAGATCCACTTGCTCCCAATGGATTTTACCCCTTCAGGAGCAACTTCCAAAGTCCATACTTTGTTGGTGTACATGGAATCCATCTCAGACCGCATAGCATCCAGCCATTTCACTGAGTCCCCACTCGTGATGGCCTGCTCGAAGCTAGTTGGGTCATCATCCTCCATGATGCAATCCTCACTACCACCATCAATGAGAAAACCATAGTATCTCTCAGGTGGACGAGAAACCCTACTAGATCGGCGGAGAGGCTGGGGTTCGTCGGGAGCTACTGAATCCTCTGGTTCCACTAAATCTTCAGTTTGAGTTTGTGTTGCTGGAATTTCTTCCAGTTCTACCTCATCGCCACTAATTTCTTTTGCAAGAAATTCCTTTTCCAAAAAGGTGGCATGGCGAGAAACAAACACTTTTTGTTCCTCTGTATGGTAGAAAAGATATCCATGTGAATGTTTGGGATATCCCACAAACTTGCATAGAACTGACCGTGCCTCGAGTTTGTCCGGATTTTGCCTTTTGACATAGGCCGGGCAACCCCATATCTTAACTCGTTTAAGACATGGTCTCTTCCCACTCCATATCTCATATGGTGTGGTAGGTACAGATTTAGATGGAACTTGATTCAATAGGTATGCTGCTGTCTCCAGCGCATGACCCCAGAAGGAAATAGGTAACTCAGCTGTACTCATCATAGAGCGCACCATATCTAATAGGGTGCGGTTCCTCCGCTCCGATACACCGTTGTGCTGTGGTGTATATGAGGAGTTAGCTGAGAGAGAATCCCATTCTCTTTTAGGAAGTCCAGGAATTCATTGCTCAAGTATTCACCTCCCCGATCTGATCGAAGGATTTTAATACTTTTTCCGGTTTGGTTCTCGACTTCTTGTTTATATTCTCTAAATTTCTCAAAAGCTTCTGATTTGTGTTTCATCAGGAACACATATCCGAATCTAGAGAGATCGTCAGTGAATGTAATGAAGTACGAAGAACCATCCCTGGCATGTGTAGACATGGGACCGCATACATCACTATGTATCAGTCCTAAGAGTTCGGTAACTCTTTCTCCGTGTCCCGTAAACGGAGTCTTGGTCATCTTGCCTTTGAGACATGACTGGCAAGTGTCATAGGATGAAAATTCAAACGGATTTAAATATACATCCTTATGCAACTTAGCCAGTCGTGTCGCATTGATGTGACCCAGTCTACAATGCCACAAGAAGGATTCGTTGAGTTCAGAACTCTTCCTCTTGTGTGTGTTTGTTATGCTGAGGACTGTTGATTGGTTTAGAACATAAATGCCATTGCACAACGTGCCTGATCCAACCAACTTTTGGTTATGGAAAATGTTCATAACATTGTCCTGTAATACAAAATTATATCCCTCTTTACTTAATAAAGAAACCGATATAATGTTGCATATCAGGTTCGGCATGTAATAGCATTCGTTCAGAACCAATGTATTACCAGTTGGTAATACAAGGTGATATTCCCCGACAGTCTTAGCTGCAACAATTGCACCATTTCCGACTCTAATGTCTTTATCACCTTCTCCAAGTTCTCTACCTTTCCTAAGCCCATGTAACTGATTACATATATGGGATCCTGACCCGGTATCCAATACCCAGGACGTAGAGCAAATGGAGAAACAGTTCTCAGTAACGAACACACCCGAAGAAAATGCATCATCATGTACTTTCTTCATTCGGGTGGCATGGGAATCCTGGTATTCCCCTATATCCTGTTCAGTCCTATAACTCTTATAGGAAAGAACGGAACCAACGTTCCCCAGCACAGTATAACATGCGGGTTCGGTCAATACATCCATTTTATTATCTTTATTAAGGCATGAAATGGTCGCTACCTGGAGAGAGAGAGAAGAAAATACTTTAGCGTAAGCTCGTGCAAGATCAGATTGGTTATTATCTTATCTAATCAGGATGGCTCCCACTGCTTTTTATCAAATCTTCCTCCAAACCCTAAAAGGAAAGACTAGCCGGGATTAATTACACACTACAAGTTCGCCAATCTTTCAGCCAAGCCAGTGTCGGTACTTTGAGGGAGGTCCCCCGTGCTTTCGCACGAACCTAATTAATGTAAACCTCGTTTTCCCAGAGGCGTAACCCCGTTGACACCTTTCTAGACACCTACTTGATCGGCTAATTGCAATGTGTAAAACTCTCCCAGGAGTAACTCTTACTCGCAGCGGGTATCGGGATCCAACTATCTCATAGAAGGTATGCAATCTCATTGCAAATTTCAACACTTGAAATTCCCGATAATATTTTTCCCCTAGCGTCCTATGACCTTGACAAAGGCCAACAAATCACAGGATGCTAGTCAAGTTCAACCCGTCATTTCTTGATTGAATCAAACCCACCCGCACGACCCTTGACAAAGGCCAACAAGGTCGTACGACTACCCTGAAACAATCTGCATCATATGCATAAACAGATAAGCACTATTCAGCTACCGCACACTACGCCTTGACAAAGGCCAACAAACGCAGCACGAATACTAAACAGTCTTTATCTGAAATGACGGAGGGCTACGCAGGTTTTTCATAAAAACCATGAGCGTAATGAACTTGATATCGTTGTAGAATCAAATGATGTTTTGAAATGGAGTGATTTTGAGGCTTTTCTAGTTTTGCTAAAGGAGTCACTCCCGGTGAAGGGATCTCGGTCCTTTCCTCGTCGAATGAGGTGCGGGATATATCATATATATCGCTGTGCAAAGCAAAAACCCAAAAGCAGTCAAAAGCAAACCGAGTGTGTAGCATCTGCCAGTTATTGCTAAAGGAGTCACTCCCGGTGAAGGGATCTCGGTCCTTTCCTCATCGAATAAGGTGCGGGGTATATCATATATACCGCTGTGCAAAGCAAGAACTGTAGCTACCTGTTTTATTTTAAAATTCGATTCTACAACATCTTAGGTTTCTTATCTTTCATTAATCACATTAATGAAGTCCCATCATTTAAATACCTAAACATCACAGATAGATATGACGTACACTTATACCATCCGCATTCGCCTCGATGTCCCCTCGTGCACCGTTAGGTTAGGTAACTAACGACAGAGCAGGGCAGGGCTAGCGCGGGTGTAAAACATAAGTAACGTCTATATAATATATCATATATACTATATACTATATCCATCACAGAATCACAACACAGATATCGCAGCAGAATAACCATATGAAATATTGGATATACTAGGACGTCCGTGTTTTCAATACGAGCCAGTATAAAACACGGATTCCACGGTCGTGATGAATAGCCAATCCCACACCCCTAGACCCCTACGAGAGCGGCAAGCAACCCTGCCAATTCTAGGGTTAGGAGACCCGGACTCGACTCCTCGAGTTGGTCTCCCACTGGACCCCAGAACCCGGTTACTTGTGCTCCCCTCCTTGGGTCTATCCTAATGCGGAAAAGTAAATAATATACAAAGGGTGACAACTTCCGCTACCTGGAAGTGCCCCAAATAAAAGAATATTACATACAAGTTTTTACATGAATGAAAATGAAAAACACTCATCTCACATAAAAACCCCCCGGCTATTCGAATACGACGATCCAATATAACATATCCAGCAACACATAACATCACATGTCATCAACGTAAGTAAGTATGCATACCCCAATTGTCGTTGACGTATAGCAACGAAACCGGCGATATGAACATACTACACTTACGGTCACAGAAAAGAAAGTGTAAAATAACAACAGTTGGAATCCGCAACCTCTTTAGACATCACATGCCTAACAGTTACAAACCCCGCATTTTAGTCTCATTATCGAAAACTCTTTTCAATATCGTACGGGACTAAACTGCTAGATTTATAACATTCATCCAGTTATCTCATAACTGTTTGTGAATTCCAATTATTGTATCACATTCCAGATAAACAGAAAATGTTAAACTTTCCGATCGAACAATCGAACACCCAAGTTTTCCCAATACAGATCAACACATGAAATAAGTCTAACAACATTCAGTTCGTACCTCAGTACCAACGGTCCAGCCGTAGAAGGGTCAAGCCAACGCCTCACATGTGGCACGCCGTACTGCCCCAAACCCGAAGGTTCAAAGGGCAGTTCAAGACGGTCACATAATCGAGTTAAGGTTTGTTGTCTTCTAGAAGGACCATCGAGTTACTTGCACTACTTAGAACGTCGTTAAACTACGGAAAAATCCAACACTTGGAAATTTCCCGACAGGGGAAAAATTGGGTATTTATATCCGGTCGAACTTTTTAACATATTCTAAAATTTATCCGGAAAGCCAAATAGACAAAATTTGATACCCCGATCGAAACACCGAATCCCCAAAACAATTGCAGAAAATTCAACTCTTGAATCAATATTAAAAATTCCCAGAAAACTCAGCAGAATTTATCAGGAGTTACTGTGCAAACAAAGTGGGCTGACGTCACCAATTGGCCGCTGATCAGCCGCAGAAGCCATGCTTCTGCCGCTGATCCGCCGCGAAAAACACTGTTCACCAGAAACTTTTTGCACCGTAATTCTTATTTTTTCCTGCTGAATTTTTTAGCAATTTTTAATTTGGAAAAATCCACTGTTTTCAAAAAAGTACAGAGAGCATATTTTGGGTTTCGGTTTTGGGTCGTTCGGACTTCAAATTCCGTCTACGCTTCGCCTAAGGCTCTAGCTAGGCTCTGATACCAGTGAAAGGTTCCTAGGCACCCTATAGTGGTCTCACAAGGCATCGAACATGCCAATTTAAAATTTTTGGTGCCGAGAAACCCTAGACTACGGATCTTAAACTAGATGTTTAGGCGAAATGAAAACTTAGTTAACACTTAACTACTGGGATACGGAAATTACAACCTTTGTAGATCCGGATATCCACCTCCACGGCTCCGCAAGGGCGTCCTCTCGCTGTCCATCTTGAAGCTTGAACTCTCGTGACGGCTTCATCGGAGAAACGTGCGGAATAGGTCGTCGGCTTCGTGTCAAAGACGATCTACGTCGAGGTTGCACAAACTCAAGCTCCGACTTCACAAACTTGTGAAACTTGTGAAGTAAACACCCAAAACAACTTGGCAAGAGGTAGAGGATGAAGAAATAGGAGGTGGGTTCACTTTAGATTTGGATTTCTCTCACTAAATCTCAAGTTGCCATTAGAGTAGCAAGCTTGAAGAAGAAGAAGAAGAAGATGGAGCTCAAGAAAAGAATATAATAAGTCTTGTGATAAAAATAAATTTAAATCAAATACTTATCATAACTTGAACTAGGGTTAAGTGTAGAGAATTAACCATGGTCACTTGGATGGGTTAGGGTTAAGCATGAAGATAAGGATGGTTAGCAAAGTCAAAGCTTCATTTATCTTCAATATAAAACAAACATAGCCACCATTCTTATCATAACTCATTTCAAATAAATAAATAAACAAATAAATAAATAAATGAATATGCAAAACCCTAATTATCAAATTAACCATGGATTAATTCTATAAACTTAACTATATGATAAAGTATCATCAAACATGATACAAAGTAGTGCACTAAAGCATATCACATATACAATGTGCATCAAGTGAGAAAAATCCGTTTAAAGTGAACCAATACTAGTTAATGCAATGCAATATATCAAATATATAATTATGCATTAAATCATTAAATCAACATTTGATTCAATGATCCGGTCATGTCGCACATGACCGACTAGAATGTAATGTATCGATTTATCGAATCAATGATTCGATAACTAGGTCATATCGAATATAACCAATCGAAACATATATCGCGAGAATGAAATGCGGTATCACATACACGCATTATTCTCGGTCCTGCACATATCTCATATGCGCTCCTATTTCGTTTCGCTTGAGCCAGGAAACCTCTGTGTAGGACTCTAAAGACTCGTCAATACGCCGGTAGCAGATGATGATCATATCAAGCACCCACAAGCCGCAAGCGGTCTGCTAAACGTAACGGCCACCCGGGTATTGAGCAATCAGAAGATCGACGAGCTAGCCCGCTCACACTCCTGCGAATCCGACCAGTAACACTTACCATACAGTCCGGTCTCTTTGTCTGATACGTCGTATATCAAGTCTAGGGGTGGTAAACGTCAGACCCCAATAACCCGATAAGTCGTGCCGATGTGAGGCTCGTAACGGGTCGAGAAACTACTGGTAACACTTACCAGCAAATCTCTGATCAGCCCTGGCCAGGGACTTCCCTGTTACGGCCAATCGAGCACAGCGCAACATCAACCCCCAATACCGGGAGAGACGAAACCCCTCCTATCGCTCATTGCCTCCATGTGACTCGGGACTGTACCCAAAGACCACCGTTTTGCACGCCCTCATGGACGTGGTAAGGTGGAGATCAAAGCACAGTGGGAATCATACAAGACTCTATGACGATCTCGGGTCTACAGACTAACCTGTACAAGTGTCACCTGAGAACTGCCATCTGACGTGAGGTATAATACCATCTGGGAGTTCTCGGCGAGTCCGTCCAGTGTACCCAGTCTCCACTGAGCACCCGTATACCATCTCTGATGTCAAACACCAATGGATATGGGATCATCCATCGCCCATCTCATGGGTCGAGAAGCGTATACGCTAGTCTACTCTGGTATATCGATGCCCCGTCTCGATACACCCACGACTAGGGACCTTGAAGGATGTACTTATGGACTACCATGTCCCCACTAGTACGATCTGCATCATAGTCCAGGTAGTCAAGTACAAATCCTAAGGGCTTTACCAACATGTAACTATAAGACAGTATAAAGAGACTAGTGTACATGTTAAGATAAAGAGTAACCAGATAGCATACTATCATGTCGAGCAAGAAAGTCATCTCTATATATGTCCAAGCATCCAATATAATATACATAATCTGTACAATACTGGCCTCTAGGGCATACACACAACTAACATGATTCCCACTGTGCTTTGATTTCCATCATACCACGTCCAAGAGGGCGTGCAAAAAGGTGGCTTTTGGGTACAGTCCCGAATCACATGGAGGCAATGAGCGATAGGAGGGGATTCGTCTCTCCCGGTATAGGGAGTTGATGTTGTGCTGTGTTCGATTGGCTATAACTGGAAATCCCTGTCCAGGGTTGTTGAGATTTACTGGTAAGTGTTATCAGTAGTTTCTCGAACTGTTATAGATCTCATATCGACACGACTTATCAAGCTACTAGGGTCTGACGTTTACCACCCCTAGGCGAGATATGCGACATATCAGACGACGGGACCGGACTGTACGGGAGTGTTACTGTTTGGATTCACAGGAGAATGTACAGGCTTGCTTATTGATCTTCTGAGCGTTCAATACCTGGGTGGCTGTTACGTTTAGCTGACCGCTTGCAGCTTGTGGGTGTTTGATATGATCATCACCTACTGCCGGCGTATTGACGATTCTTTAGAGTCCTACACAGAGGTTTCTTGACTCAGGAAAAATGGAGTAGGAGCACATATGTGATATGTGCAGGACCGAGGATAATGCGATATGTGATACCGTATTCTATTCTCACGATATTTGATATCAGCCGGGTCATCGAATTAAGTGTTGATTCGATGAATCGGTAAATGAGATATTAGTCGGTTATATACGATATAGCCGGATTGTCAGATCAAGTGTTGATTCGATAATTTAATGTATAATAATATATATGATATATTAAATTACATTAACTAATATTAGCTCACTAAAAGATTCTTTTTCTCACTCGGGTAATACATTGATATATATGCGATATATGTTAATTGTATTATTTTATTTTGTTACAATAAATATTATATATGTGATATATAATATTGTAACATGATATGGTTATTAATGCAACATGTTTAGTGGAGATTAAACATGGTTAGGGTTTGATTAGGGTTAAGCTTTTCTAGAAGTTTCTAGAAGGTTTTCATTTTTTTTTGGAAAAGATATTTTGCAAGATATTTCTTTAACTTAACCCCAACCCTTAACCCTAGTAAAATCTCTACAATGGTTACTTGAACCATGGTTGCATTTCTAACCTTATCAAGACTTTCATTATTCATCACAAAAGAATTAATCATTTATTTTCTTCTTCTTCCTTGAGTTCCTTCTTAAAAAGCTTTCTAGCATTGATTTTGTGATGAATTATGTGTGAGAAAAAGATTATAAATGAGAGCAAAAATCCTACTTCATCATGCTCATCCATCCTTGCCCTTTAGATGAGAGTGTTCACTTCATTTAGTGAGTGTTAGCTTGTGTTAATGAAACTTCAAGGTAGATCATCTTTGTTATCGAAGATCGGAAGCAAGACTGCATCTTTCTCTTCGTGAAGCCTCTCGAGAGTCCGGAACACGATGATCGCAGCGAAGGGACCTCAACACGGAACTTAAGAAGTGAAGGACCGGATCTACAAAGGTTGTAATCCCTCTCACTTAGTGTTAAAGAGTTTAACATGCTTGTTTTCGCCTAATCTCTAGTTTAAAGATCTCGTATCGGGTTGTTCGGCACGGCTAATTTTTAAATCGGGCATGGTTGATGCCTCGTAGACCCTTGTGCGTATGCCTAGCAACCCTACACGAAGTCCTTGGCCAAAGCAGGAGATTTACTGGTAGGTATTCCAGTAATATCTCAGGGTGTTCTGGGCTACACTCCGACACGACTTGTACCGCTTTTGGGGGTCTGACTTTTACCAATCCCCTAGGCCTGCCATGCGATGCTCATAGACGAACGGACCGGACTGTACGGATATTGTCACCGACAGGCTCAGTAGGGTGTCAGGATGAGTTCGCTCATCGACCTCCCTTTTGGTCAATACCTGGTAGCCCGTTACGTTCGGCTAATACCTCTGACGTACTAGTGGTTAAATCCACAGCCAAAGTATTGACGAGTCTTTAGAGTCCCCCATAGACAGTTTCTCAAATTTCGGGCGAAACGTTGTAGAGGCCGTATGATATATGGCAGGGTCCGATCATATACGTGAAGTAGTGCACGGATCATAATAGTGGGCTTTGGTTTAAGCCGGATCCTAGTATTAGATTTGTTGGATTACTTCAGTCTCATCGCATTAACATTCAGTCAGAATGCGGGTGCAGGTATGTATATACAGGTGAGGGGTATCCTTGTGATCCGTCACGAGTTTACTTTAGATGTTGCCGTATGTTTTTATTGTTGCGAACATTTGGATTAATGTTTGCATATGGAAATAATAAGCTAGAATTCATCATGAGATGCATTAAATGTGACATGGACATATATAGTGACTCATGGTCTCTTTTTATGTGTAAAATGTCACATTAGTGTTTGATTTGTGGGTTGATTTGATGAGTGGAGAGAGAGGGGCAGCCAAGGGTGAGGTTGGCTCTTGTATTATTCTATTCTTGCTCTCATTCCATCACAACAACAAAAAGAAAAAGAAACCTCTTCTTCTTCTTCTTCCTCTAGCTCGTTATCTCCATCAATGGCTACACCTCTAACCTCCATCCAAATCAATGGATGCAAGAGACAAAGTGATCACACACATTCTCTACATCATCTTGGACATGTCGGCTAGCACACTTCGTGCCCGAGTTGCTTCGGATGAAGAGGGAGCCCGTAAAAAGAATCGATGATGTGGTGCCCTTTCCGACGAGGAGATCGAGACCGGAGATGCCGCGAGGAGCTTGGGATGGTGGCCAAAGACCGAAGGACACGGATCGATCGGTATAGCTTTCCAACACTCTCTCTAGATAGCTAGTTGTAGGTTAATTATTCGATCCGGGTTTTAAGCATACGATAGCGCCGATTTCTAGTTTGAAAAAGTTTTTGTTTCCGCATTTTGGCCTCGGACAGACGGCCGGGGCGCTACCGTAGTCTTACATGGTATCAGAGCCACGCCATTAACCTTTACTAGATTGCTCTAACATGTTTAGAACTTCGATCGAACGAAATTTCTAAAAACTGCATTTCCAGGTCATAGTTTCTGTCGTATTTTTCCTGTGGTCAAAAATATATTTAGTGTGCTGCAGAAAAACAGACAGGGTTTTCTAAGAGATCCGTGAATTTGGTTGACTGTTGTTACTGTTGTGCCGTGGAACCGCGGCCTTACCCATGTTTTAGCCGCGGTTCCGCCGCCATTCAGTCTCTTCACTGCACCAAATTTTGTACAGTGTTCTTTGACTGGGAATTGGGGTTTCTGGTAATTTTTGTTTTGGCCCAGATTATTTTGAGTACTGCGAATTGTATTTGGGGTCCACTTCGGGAAATTTTGTCGATCGAAAATTTTAAACATGTTAGTTCACAGTATTTACATTATATCTGGGACCGTGAATGTCATTTGATCGGTAAATCCTGTCTAATTGCTATAGCCCTTTTAGACGGATTTGCGAACGTGACATTCACCTTGATGTTCTGTGTTGTGCTGTGATGTTGCGGATTTGTCGTGGCGGATAGCCTGGTTGCAATGGTAGTACAGTTTTATTGTATTTGTACATTTGATATTTCGGGGCGAGCGTCCGACATGTGGACTGCCGTTACTATCTGTTTGTATATTATTCTTTTGGGGCACGACTGGGCTGAGGTCGATGTACCCGTTGTATATATTTTTTAATTTCTGTACTAGGATTACCCCGCGGTGGGGTGCACGGATAGCCGGGTTCTAGAGGGCAACGGGCCCGCATCTCATGGCTTTGAGATGGAGGGGGCTTCACTCTAGAATTGGCGGGCTATTCGCTGCACTCGTAGGGGGTACAAGTTGACCCAAGGAGGGGTGCTCAAGTTACGGGATTCCGTGAAGTGCTGGGTGGTCCATTCACTTTGTTGAAGGGGATGCCTCGCTTCAGGTTTTGGCGGGTAACTTGCCGTGCCTGTAGGGGTCTGGGATTTCATTGCACAGGCTATCCACACGACCAGGGGAACGTCGGGTTTTAGTAGCGGCTCTATGAAATCCGAGGATCTCAGATTATCTGTATTGTTCTGTGATGCTGATTACATTTCTGTGATGTTGCATTTTATCACGCCTTGAGTGAATATTATATATTGATATATATACTAGTAGATGTTGTATATTTTTTACACCCGCGCTAGTCCAGTCCCCGCTCTGTCGTTAGTTAAGTAACCTAACGGGTGATGACGGGACCCAGTGGCGAATGCGGATGGCATATAGTACATCATATTTTCGTTCTTTTGTGGTGTGATCAATTGATGGGACTGCGTTGATTCGGATCAATGCAAGCTAAACAAACCTGTTCGATGTTGTTGGAACATTTTTCAAAGAAAGCTGTTATTGCAAGGACGTTTTCTTTTGTTTTGCACAGTGGTATTCGGTTAGGAATATCCAGCACCTCAGTCGACGAGGCAAGGGCCGAGATCCCTTCACCGGGAGCGCCCTCTTGGACAAAAGTTTGCATCAGGGTAATAACTTAACTATTGCTGATTGCCTTTTTGCTATGCATCGTGGTATTCAGTTGGAATATCCTGCACCTCATTCTACGGGAAAGAGCCGAGATCCCTTCACCGGGAGTGACCTCTTTAGCAAAGGTTTTCGCCACTATATTTATAAAAAGTTATCTGGTTCCTTCAACGATATCAAGTTCATTACGTTAAAGGTTTTTCGCCAAAAACCAACCGTAGCCCTCCATCATTTCAGATTAGTATTGCTTAGTATTCGTGGTACGTATGTCGTGCTCAGCCGAGGTGTAGTATGCGGTAGCTCTGTAATTCTTTTCTGTCTTATGGATATATGATTGGTTAGGACAGTCGTACGGTCATTTTGGCTCAGTCAAGGACTCGTGCGGGTGAGTCTAATGCAATCAAGATAATGACGGGTTGAACTTGGCTAGGATCCTTTGATATGTTGGCTCAGTCAAGGTCACTTGGGTCCTAGGCGTAAAAATCACATCGGGAGTTTCTAAAGAAATTGAAACTTGCCAGGCATGCGCATACCTTCTGAAATGTGATACGTGAGTGGATTCCATCACATTATCATGCGATGATAGTTGGATCCCGATTCCCACTGATGAGATGGTTTACTCTTCGGGTGATCCCGACTAATTCTTCTTTCAGGTTTGGAGGAGAATTTGAGATTACAGTGGGAGGTTTCCTGATTAGATAAAGTGATAACCATTCTGATCTAGATTAGAGTGCACGCAGAGTGTTTCTTTTCTCTCTCTCTTTGGCAGCGACCATGACCCGACCCTTGACTATGATTCAGTGACCAAGATTAACCGAACCTTCTTAAAACACTGGTTTTTTGATTGTCAGAGTTGCATACCTCATTACCACTCCTACTTTTATCCTTTTCTCCAGAACACCCCGTATTACTACGAACATCCACTTCCATTGGATAAAACCATCGTATGGTTATATACGAACTTGAAGGAACTTGTTCCAGATTCGAGAATGGTTTCTGGTTCTGGAGAAAATGAATAGGATTATTCAGTTGTCCTTTCCTTTTACCTTCTCTTAGGTTGCGAGTGCTCCTTGGATTAGGACGGTACACCTATTACGCTAATTGGATAGTCTTCTTCCAAACCATAGGCAGGTGCCGAACGGTTGGGAATGAAGAAAACCAATTAACCTAACGATGGTGTACAGAAGGCAATAAGTTAAGACAAATAAAGGGATTAAAAAGAGGGCAAAGTAAATTGCGACTGTTGTTCATGACCAAACCAAGTATTTCATCGCCACTCCTACTTCACCTTTGTATTTCTCCAGAACACCCCGTATCACTGCGAAGATCCACAGTTATTTGGATACTCCATCGTATGGTTATATACGAACTCGAAGGAACTTGTTTCAGTTCGGGGATGGATTCTGGTTCAGGAGGAATATGAATAAGGTTTTATTCAGTTGTCTTTTATCTTCACCTTCTCTCAGGTTACGAGTACTCTTAGTATTAGGAGAGTACACCCATTACGCTTATTGGACAGTCTTCTTCCAAACCATAGGCTGGTGTCCGAACGGTAGAGAAGGAAGAAAACCATTTGGCCTAAAGGGGTGTACAGAAGTTAATGACTAAAGACATATAAAGGGATTTGGAGAGATGGCAAAGAAATATACGGTTACAGTTGTGAATCTGATAATGGAAGAGGCAATACTAAGAATACCCAGATACCCTTACGAAACATTTTCATGTTTCAGTTTCACTGTGTATTGTTAAAAAAAACTGATTTCCCAATTAGTCCTTGCTCCAGGATATGTATTTACCAGGTTTGATTCTCACATCTGTATGGTTTTACAGATGATGAGTGGGAGTAAGTTATTGGGAATTGGGTGATCATCCTCATTATATCGGAATTCGTTTTAATTGGTGATATTCGAGGAAATCACCTGGGTTGTTTGCCGGACGGCTAATATTTGGTTTTGAATATCCGTTGTTATGCACCAATTTCAAATTGATATATCTGTACGTTTATTTTTATAAAGTGAGATATAACTTATTGAAATTATGTCTATGACATTTACCTATATCAGTGGATGGTTAGGTAAGGAGCATTGAACAGCGGTGTAATTCTTTTTAACCATAAGTACAGTTTTCAACCTACGACACACAGGGAATGAGTTATTAAACTCAGAGGACTTATACAGAGTATTGTATGTTGTCCAGTGTCCATAAGGACAGAGGGGTTGGTCTTCATACTATATTCTGTTTACTTATGACTTCTCTAATTTTTAGACAAGTGTTTCGTAGAAATACAAAGTCTAAGTTTTGAGAAGTTATAGGTATATGAGTAAAGTAGAGAACCAGGTATTGCAAATATCGGGATTCTTCAAGGTGATCGAAGATGTAGATATTTGTGTGTGTTATTCAGTTGATAGTAATGGTTTTTGAGAAATTTGTTTCTCTTTAAGGTTACTCATATCTGGATGTATTCCTAAGTTGAGTAACGCTGATCGGCCTTCTTCCATTTAGTTTACATGCACTGGAGACAGCTGCATGATTTGAATCTGGTTCCAATTAAATCAGTGCCTCTGTTTCTATATTGGATATAGAACGGTTCATATCTTAATGATGTTAAGGTACGGGGAGTTGTCCGGCTTATGCTTAAAACCAGACTCTGGATAACTCAAGGCACGTTTCTGTAATAGCTGTTTGTGGGTTGATCCGGGCTATGACGAGGGTTGACTTTCTACCATCTGGAAGATCAATAGTGATATTGTTCTTGACTCGCCACAGTTTTGATAAAAATGGATTTTTTTCAGAAAACAGTAGTGGGAGTATGGTAGAACTGGAAGTGATTCCAGACCGCAAATGATTACTAAAAATTTGATAAGAACCTAAAGATTCAATCTGGTTTGACATTTCATTGGCCACTACACAAATATGGTGGGTAACCTCAGGCACTCGAGTGGTACTTCGGTATGCTCAAGGACGGTGACAGGGAGGTTCTTGTTTACCCAGACTTGCCATTGCTGTTGTTCCAGACTGTGAGACCCGGCAGGAGGATGAGTATAGCGTCGTTCTAAACTAACTTTAGAAGTTTACGTGTATATGATTCTGCCAGAGGGTTGTCGTAGTCAGTGGGAGCAGCGGAAGCCTAGTAGACAAGCAGCTTATGTCAATTTATGGACTAAAAGAAAATATAGCAGAGATAGATCATCTATCTCTGATGTGATAGTCATTGGTTTGACTTCATCAGAATCGGGGATGGATCTGTTAAGAAGGTAGTAGGGTGTGATGTCCTGGTATTTGGATGACATACACATAGTAGGAAGTGAAATTCCAATACTACGATCGGTTGTACTTTGGTTGTCACACAGTGGTTTCTCCACATAAAGTTTGGATATTATATCAGACATTCTGGTTACTAGATCTATGGTTTTAGATCTAGATTTGGGTAGTTTACCAATCTGGGTACTTAGACAGCATTCTAAAGGTGTTTTAGAATGGATGACTCCTGGCACGGTAGTGTACCTGCAGGTGATGGAGTCACCCTCTCTAAAGGTGTCTTACAGACTAAAGGGGAGAGGGATGTGCATGATTGGCAGATCACTTGCTTAGGCAATTGAGTCAATCATGAGATGTCAAGTACCACACCGGATGTTGTTTTTGTAGTAGATGCAATAAGTTGATATTAATCCTATCCTGGAGAAACGTTCGGAAGCAGTTTTAGAACATAAGTGGATGTACTAGGGATATGATAACGACAGCCTCCAGTTATCATTCCAGGCTTCCAAGGTGACCTGGTTGACAGAGTGGCTGTCAGGGTTATAGTTTTCCCTCTGAAGAGGGGCAGTATTTTGGACAGGTGGTCCAAGGGGATACTGAGGGAGGCATGGCGCAGGACACTGATTAAGTTCAGTTGACAATACTGTCTAAGAAGTTTGGATTTGGAGTTCATTTATGAGCTAGATCCCATCAGATATCCAGACATATTCTAAGACAGTTATTGCTCATTTCGGGAGATGGATCCACTCACTGAGGCTATTCCTCGAACGCAATAGTTTCGCAAATGGGCTTTGTGAGACTGATCAGTAGAGGAGTTTGGTGATCGGTATCACACGGGCTGTGACTATGCGACAGCGCAATAATTAGCCTTGAGTGCAAGTGGGAGATTGTTGGATATAGTGCCCTCAAAGTCAATTATTGGATCGCAGGCACGTGATTGCAATGATTGAGGGAGGACCTATACCGGTAGGACAGTCTTACTCGAGAGGTTTGTATACTATCTGGTTTGTCTTTTTCATCGTGTACATATTTTAGGGGACATTATAGTTCACTATTATACGTTGATAGAGAATAGTATGCTACCATGGTTTATCTTTATCATCATGTACAGTTTTAGGTGACCTTACAGGTCGCTATTACATGTTGATAGAGCCCTTAGGATTCTTACTTGACTGCCAGCAGTATGATGGCGATCATATACGTGGGAGCTGGGGTCTATAAGCACATCCTTAAAAGGTCCCTAGTCGTGGGAGTTTTCGAGACAGGGCATCGATACTCCAGAGTAGACTAGTGTATATAGTCGAAACCCCAACGAGGGGTGGTGGCCGGTCTCACAAGCCACTGTTGTCAGTTGGTTCACCTAAGATGTATACAGGTGCTCATTGGGTTATGAGTACACCGGACAGGACTCGCCGGGAACATACTAGTTGGTATTATACCTGACGTCAGATAGCAGTTCCCTGGTGACATGTGTACAGGTTAGTTCATCGACCTGAGATCTTCATTTGTCTCGTGTGAGTTCCCACTGTGCTTTGATTACTACCCTACCACGGCTCAAAGGAGTCGTGCAAACAGGTTTTAGTTGGGTACAGTCCTGAGCCACATGGAGGCAGTGAGCGGATAGGCAGAGGTTTCGTCTCTCCCGGTATTAGGGGTGAGATCGCGCTGTGTCTAGGAGAGCCATTACACGAAGTCCTTGGCCAAGGCAGGAGATTTACTGGTAGGTATTCCAGTAATATCTCAGGGTGTTCTGGGCTACACTCCGACACGACTTGTACCGCTTTGGGGGGTTTGACTTTTACCAACCCCAAGGCCCGCCATGATATGCTCATAGACGAACGGACCAGACTGTACGGATATTGTCACTGACAGGGTCAGTAGGGTGTGAGGATGAGTTCGCTCATCGACCTCCCATTTGGTCAATACCTGGTAGCCCGTTACGTACAGCTAATACCTCTGACGTGCTAGTGGTTAAATCCACAGCCAAAGTATTGACAAGTCTTTAGAGTCCCCCACAGACAGTTTCTCAAGTTTCGGGCGAAACGTTGTAGAGGCCGTATGATATATGGCAGGGTCCGATTATATATGTACAGTAGTGCACGGATCATGATCGGGCGGATCATACTAGTGGGCTTTGGTTTAAGCCGGATCCTAGTATTAGATTTGTTGGATTACTTTAGTCTCATCGCATTCGCATTCAGTCGGAATGCGGGTGCAGGTATGTATATACAGGTGAGGGGTATCCTTGTGATCCGTCACGAGTTTACTTTAGATGTTGCCGTATCTTTTTATTGTTGCAAACATTTGGATTAATGTTTGCATATGGAAATAATGAGCTAGAATTCATCATGAGATGCACTAAATGTGACATGGACATATATAGTGACTCATGGTCTCTTTTTATGTGTAAAATGTCACATTAGTGTTTGATTTGTGGGTTGATTTGATGAGAGGAGAGAGAGGGGAAGCCAAGGGTGAGGTTAGCTCTTGTATTATTCTATTCTTGCTCTCATTCCATCACAACAACAAAAAGAAAAAGAAACCTCTTCTTCTTCTTCTTCCTCTAGCTCATTATCTTCATCAATGGCTACACCTCTAACCTCCATCCAAATCAATGGATGCAAGAGACAAAGTGATCACACACATTCTCTACATCACCTTGGACACGTCGGCTAGCACACTTCGTGCCCGAGTTGCTTCGGATGAAGCGGGAGCCCGTAAAAAGAATCGATGATGTGGTGCCCTTTCCGACGAGGAAATCGAGACCGGAGATGCCGCGAGGAGCTTGGGATGGTGGCTAAAGACCGAAGGACACGGATCGATCGGTATAGCTTTCCAACCCTCTCTCGAGATAGCTAGTTGTAGGTTAATGGTTCAATCCGGGTTTTAAGTATACGATAGCGTCGGTTTCTAGTTTGAAAAAGTTTTTGTTTCCGCATTTTGGCCTCGGACAGACGGCCGGGGCGCTACCGTAGTCTTACGTGGTAGTCAACGAGTACATCCTATATGTTGGCTATAGTGCCCTCAAAGCAATTATCATAGTCGCGGACTTGTGATTATGATGATTGAGTGAGGACCTATACCGATAAAACAGTCTTACTCAAGATGATAGTATGCTATCTGGTTTGTCTCTATCATCATATACGTGTTGATAGAGCTCATAGGATTCTTGCTTGACTGCCAGCATTATGATGGCGATCATATATGTGGGAGATGGGGTCTATAAGCACATCCTTAAATGTCCCTAGTCGTGGGAGTATCGAGACCGGGCATCGATACTCCAGTGTAGACTAGTGTATACTGATCGAGACCGCGACGAGGGGCGGTGGCCAGGTCTCACAAGCCATTGGTGTTAGTTTTTTCACCTAAGATAGTATACAGGTGCTCATTGGGTTATGAGTACACTGGATGGACTCGCCGGGAACCTGCTAGTTAGTATTATACCTATTGTCAGATAGCAGTTCCCAGGTGACATGTGTACAGGTTAGTCTGTCGACCTAAGATCGTCATTTGTCTCGTGTGAGTTCCCACTGTGCTTTGATTACTACCCTACCACGGCTCAAAGGAGTCGTGCCAACAGGTTTTAGTTGGGTACAGTCCCGAGCCACATGGAGGCAGTGATCGGATCGTCAGGGATTTGTCTCTCCCGGTATTGGGGGTTGATGTCGCGTTGTGTACGGATGGCCATCACCATAAATCCGTGGCCACGGTGGACGAGAATTATCGATCCAGGATCGATAGTTTCTCAGGTGGTGATGGGTTTCATACCGACACTAAATATCGCGTTGTTGGGGGTCTGACTTTATCCATCCCCTAGACTCGATATGCAATACTCTTAGAAGAACAGGCCGGACTGTACGGATATTGTCACTGACAGGCTTAGTAGGGGTTCAGGATGAGTTTGCTCGTCGGCCTCCCTTTCGCTCAATACCTGGGTAGCCGTTACGTACAGCTTGTGCCGCTGACGTGCTTGTGGTTAAACCCACTGCCAGCGTATTGACGAGTATTTAGAGTCCCACACAGAGGGTTTTCACGGTTCAGGCGATATGGTGTACATGAGGTATGTTGATACATACAAGTGTTCGGTTATATATGTGCACATGCTGCGCAGACTTTAATCGGACGGTTGATAATACTAGCGGCTTAGGATTAAGCCAGATTGTTAAATCAGGTTTTGATTTAATAAATTACATATGTATTTATATATATGTATTCTAGTATTATTGTTCACTATTTGTTTTCTCTCTCGGCTATTCGTACTTTTGTACGAATACGCGTATATATATTTTGATACATGTACCGGGAAGTATTCCGTATTTTATACGGAATAGCTTCTAGAAAATGCCACCTCATTATTGATTTTCTATTATAAAATCAATTAGGAAATGAGGTGGAAAAGGTGACTAGGAAAAAGCATGGGCATGAGTTAAAGCATGGGTTTTATGCATGCAAAGTATGGTTGTATTTCTTTATTTGGAAAATGGTGGAGATTTTTGGAGAGAGAGAGTGGGGCCGGCCTTTGATTGATGAGGATTCATTTTTCATTTGATTTACATTACACATTACATGCTAGCTCTCTCTCTCACTCTCACTACTTTCACACTTAGCCATTTTTGCTCATGCAATGTTCACCTCATTCATTCATCTTCTTGAGTTGCTCCATGGTGCACATGGTTGAGAGAAAATCATAGTGACACACTTGTACACCCCCACTCTCCATAGCTAGCGACTTTGGAGCATCAGTTACCTCGTTTGTCGAGGTTGGAGCTTGTGCCGTTTCCCTCGGGAGGATCATCGGAGACAAAGGAAGACCAGCAACCAAACCACATCAAGGAGCCGCTAGGAGCTTGGAATGAAGACCGAAAGACACGGATCAACTTGGTATAATGATTCTAACTCTTAGTTAGTTTGCTAGATTAGGGTTTAAGGTCGATTCGTAAATCGGGTAACGGTAGCGCCAGTTTTAGAAATTTTTATTCTGCAATTTGGCCGCGTTTCGACGGCCGGGGCGCTGCCGGGACCCTTCATGGTGTCAGAGCCACCCTTTAAACCCTTTACCAGCTTGTTTAGACGTGCTTAAAAGATCGATCGACGGATTTTACCGAAATCACGATTTCATTCTTCAGTTTGCTGTCGATTTTCAAATATGGTCAAAAAATTATTTCACACATCTTAAAAATCCGTGCAGGCAATTATAAGGGTACTGGAAAAATTTGGGCTCCTGAAGCCTCTAATACACCGCGGATCCGCCGCACTAACCCCACATTGGCGGCAGATCCGCGGCATTTAGTGGCTACGGGCTTCTAAATTTTTCCTGTAGCCTCCTGATGTGAAATTTTGATTTTTATGATATTCTTTTTTGGCCCATTTTTCAGTGAAGTGTTGTTTTGCTTTTGGGGCCAATTTAGAACTTAGTCGATCGATATTTTAAGTGGGCGTTTAACAGTACATACATTTATATCTGCGACCGTGAATGTCATTTGATCGGTAAACCCGTCCAACTGCTATATGTTCTTTTAGACGGGTTTGCGAACGTGACATTCGCGTTGATGTTCTGTGTTGTGCTGTGATGTTGGTTGGATCGTCGTGGTGGACAGCAATGGTGCAATGATAGTACAGTTTTATTTCATTTGTACATTTGATATTGCGAGGCGAGCGTCCGACATGTGGACTGCCGTCACTGTCAGTTTGTATATTATTCTTTTGGGGCACGACCGGGCTGAGGTCGATGTCACCCTTGTATATTATTTTATTTTCTGTACTAGGATTACCCTACGGTGGGGTGCACGAATAGCCGGATTCTAGCGGGCAACTGGTCCGCATCTCATGGCGTTGGAACGGAGGGGACCTTACTCTGGAATTGGCGGGCTATTCGCCGCACTCGTAGGGGGTATAGGTATGACCCATGGAGGGGTGCTCAAGTTACCGGATTCCGTGAAGTGCTGGGTGGTCCATTCACGTTGCTGAAGGGGGCTGCCTCGCTTCTGGTTTTGGCGGGTAACTTGCCGCACTCATAGGGGTCTAGGTTTCATTGCACAGGCTATCCACACGACAGGGAACGTCGGGTCTCACTTACGGCTCAAATGAAACCCGGGGCTCCAGATTATCCACCATTATATGTTGCTTCTGTGATGTTTCTGTGATGTTGCTTTATATCATGCCTGGGACGAATGTTATATATATATATATTTATATATACTAGTAGATGTTGTATATGTTTTGCACCCACGCTAGCCCAGTCCCCGCTCTGTCGTTAGTTAAGTAACCTAATGGGTGATGACGGGACCCAGTGGCGAATGCGGATGGCATATACGTACATTTTATTTTCGTTCTTTTCTGGTGTGATTAATTGATGGGACTGCATAGATTCTTATCAATGCAAGGATAAAACAAAGCTATATATGATGTTGTTGGAACCAAGTTTTTAAAAAAAACTGACATTACAGACGTTCTCTTTTGCTTTGCATCGTGGTATTCATTTTGGAATATCCTGCACCTCATTCGACGAAGCAAGGGCCGAGATCCTTTCATCGGGAGTGACCCCTTGGGCAGAAGTTTGCGTCAATGTAATAACTTTACTATAGTCGATTACTTTTTACTTTGCATCATGGTATTCAGTTTGGGATATCCTGCACCCCATTCGACGGGGAAAGAGCCGAGATCCCTTCATCGGGAGTGACCTCTTTAGCAAAAGTTTTCGCCACTATATATATTTATAAAACCACTTAGATTCCTTCAACGATATCAAGTTTATTACGTTAAAGATTTTTCGCCAAAAACTAGCCGTAGCCCTCTGTCATTTCAGACTAGTATTGCTTAGTATTCGTGCTACGTATGTTGACTGTGTCAAGGCGTAGTGTGCGGTAACTCTGTAATGCTTTTCTGTCGCATGGATATGTGGATTGGTTAGGACAGTCGTATGGTCATGTTGACTGTGTCAAAGACTCGTGCGGGTGGGTCTAATGCAATCAAGATAATGACGGGTTGAACTTGACTAGGACCCTTTGATATGTTGACTATGTCAAGGTCACTTGGGTCTTAGGGGTAAAAACTTATATCGGGAGTTTCAAACATACAGGAAACTTGCCAGGCTTGCGCATACCTTCTGGAGTGTGGTGACTTGAGTGGCTTCCATCAAGTTATCATGCAATGATAGTTGGATCCCGATTCCTACTGATGAGTAGGATTACTCCTCGGGTGATTCCGACTAATTCTCCTTTTAGGTTTGGAGGAGAATTCGAGGAAACAGTGGGAGCCATCCAGATTAGATAAAATGATTAACCATTCTGATCTAGGTTAGAGTGCACGCTGAGTGTTTCTTCTCTCTCTCTCTCTCTGGCTGGGACTATGACCCGACCTTTGACTAAAACTCATGAAACCAAATTGACCGAACCTTCTTAAAACACTTTGGCTTTTGGAATGTCACGGTGTCGTAAACATCATTGCCACTTCCATATCACCTTTGCATTTCTCCAGAACACCCCGTATTATTACAAACATCCACTTCCATTGGATAAATCCATCGTATGGTTATATACGAACTCGAAGGAACTTTTTCGAGGATGGATTCTGGTTCTGGAGAGAATGAATAGGATTATTCGGATGTCTTTTCTCTTTACCTTCTCTCGGGTTGTGAGGGCTCCTAGGATTAGGAGAGGGTACACCTATTAAGCTTATTGGATAGTCTTCCTCCAGACCATAGGCAGGTGCCGAATGGTAGGGAAGGAAGAAAACCAACAAGCTTAACTGTGGTGTATAGAAGGTAATAAGTAAAGACATATAAAGGGATTAGAATAATGGCAAAGGAAATTACGATCACCATCATTCACGACAAAGACCATGTATACCCCTGCCACTCCTACATCCACTTTGCTTTTCTCTAGGACACTCCGTATCACTACGGATATCCACTTCTATTGGATAAATCCATTGTATGGTTTTATACGAACTCGAAGGAACCTTTTCGAGGATGGATTCTGGTTCAGGAGAAATTGAATAGGATTATTCAGATGTCTTTCCTCTTTATCTTCTCTCAGGTTGCGAGGGCTCGTAGGATTAGGAGAGTACACCTGTTACGCTTATTGGATAGTCTTCTTCCAAACCTTAGGCTGGTTCCGAAAGGTAGGGAATAAAGAAAACCAATTAGCGTAAAAGAGGTGTACAGAAGGTAATAAGTAAAGACATAATAAAGGGATTGCAGAGAGGGCAGGTAAGTATATGGTTACTGTCGTGAATCAGGATAGTGGAAGAGGCGTTACTAGAAATACCAGTAAACCCCTTCGAAACATTTGCATGTTTCAGTTTCACTGTGCGATGTTAATTGCTAACTGTTTTCCCAGTTGGAATCTAACTCTAGGGTATGTATTTACCAGATCAGTTGCTCACATCTGTATGTTATTACGGATGGTGAGTGAGAGTAAGATATTTGGAATTGGGTGATTAGATCCTCATTATATCAGAATTCGTTGTAATTGGTGATATTTGAGGAAATCATCTGGTTTTTGCCGGATGGCAAATATTTGGTTTTGAATATCCGATGTTATGCACCAATTTCAAACTGATATATCTGTACATTTATTTTATAAAGTGAGATATAACTTTTTCATATTATGTCTGTGACATTTACCTATATCAGCTGGTGATTAGGTAAGGTCCAATCAACAGTGGTGTAATTCTTCTTAACCATAGTACAGTTTTTCAACCTACGACGCACAGGGTTTGAGTTATTGAACTCAGGGGACTTACACAAAATATTGTATGTTGTCCAGTGTCCATTAGGACAAAAGGGTTGGTACTCGTACTATATTCTGTTTACTTATGACTTCTCCAGTTCTAGACATATATTTCGTTGAAATGCATGGTCCAAATTTTGAGAAGTTATAGGTATAAGAATAAAGTAGAGAACCATTTATTAGAAGTATCGGGATTCTTCAAAGTATTCGAAGATGTAGATACTTGTGTTTGGTATTCCATTGATAGTAATGGTTTTGAGAACTTGCTTCTCTTTCGGGTTACTCATATATGGATGCACTCCTAGATGAGTAATGTTGATTGTCCTCTTTTCCATTTGTTTGATATACACTGGAGACAGCTGTATGATTTTGAATCTGGTTCCAATTAAATTAGTGCCTTTGTTTCTATATTAGATATATATAGAATCAATTTATATCTTAACGATGTTAAAATATAAGGAGTTGTCCGGCTGATGCTCAAAACCAGAATCCGGATAAACTCAAGGCACGCTTTAGTAATGGCTGTTTGTGGGTTATCCCGGGCTTTGACGAGGGTTAACTTTCTACCATCAGGAAGATCAATATTTATATTGTTCTTGACTCGCCATAGTTTTAATAAAATGGACTTTTTCAGAAAACACAAGTGGGAGTATGGTAGAACTGGAAGTTATTCCAGAACCACAAACGATTAATGGAAATTTAAAAGAACCTAAGGATTCAATTGGATTTGATGTTCCATTAACCACTCCACAGATTTGGTGGGTAACCTCAGGCACCTGAGAGGTACTTCGGTCTTCTCAGAGACGGTGACAGGGAGGTTCTTGTTTACCCAGACTTGCCATTGCTGCTGTTCTAGACTATAAGACCCGGCAGGAGGATGAGTATAGCGTCGTTCTAAACTAGCTTTAGATGTGCACGTTTATATGAGTCTGCCAGAGGGTTATTGTAGTCAGTGGGAGCAGCGGAAGCATAGTGGGCAAGTAGCTTATGTCTATTTGTAGACTAAAGTAGGTATAGCGGAAATAGATCATCTAATTTTGATGTGACAGTCATAGGTCTTGACTTCATCAGAATGGGAGATGGATCTGGTAAGAAGGTAGTAGAGAGTGATGTCCAGGTATTGGGATGACATGCACTTAATAGGAAAAGATATTCCTATACTACGATCGGTTATACTGTGGTTGTCACAAAGTTGTTTCTCCATATAGGATATGGATATAATATCAGGTTTTCTGGTTACTAGATCTATGGTTTTAGATCTAGATTTGGGAAGTATCCCAATCTGGGTACTTTGACATTAAATGGATGACTCCTGGCATGGTGGTGTACCCGCCGGTGATGGAGTCACCCTCTCTAAAAGTGTCTTACAGACTAAAGGGGAGAGGGACCTGCATGATTAGCATATCACTTGCTCAGGCAATTGAGTTAATCATGAAATGTCGAGTACCATACCAGATATTGCATTTGCACTAGATGCAATAAGCAGACACATTAATCCAATCCTGGAGAAACATTGGGAAGCAGTTATTGAACATAAATGAATGTTCTTGGGAAATGATTACGACAGCCTCCTTCGGAAGACGGCTATCATTTCAGGCTTCCAAGGTGACCTGGATGACAGAGTGACTGTCAGAGTTATAGTTTTCCCTCTTTTGAGGGACAGTATGTTGGACAGGTGGTCCAAGCAGATACTGAGGAAAGGCATGGCGCATGATACTGATTAAATTCAGTGGACGATACAGTCTAAGTAGTTTGCTGGATTTGGAGTTCATTTGAGAACTGGGTCCCATCAGATATCCAAACAAATTCTAAGACAGGTATTGCTCATTTCGGGAGATAGCTTTCTCCGCGAAGTTGAGATTAAGAGAGATACGGAAAGAAACATTGGAGCGGATCCACTCACTGAGGCTATTTCTCCAACGCAATCATTTTCGCAGACGGGCTTTGCGAAACTGATTAGTAGAGAAGTTGGGTGTTCGGTATCACACGGGCTGTGATTATACGACATCGTAATAATTGGCCTTAAGTGCAAGTGGGAGATTGTTGGGTATAGTGGCCTCAAGGCAATTATCATAGTCGCGGACTTGTGATTATGATGATTGAGTGAGGACCTATACCGATAAAATAGTCTTACTCAAGATGATAGTATGCTATCTGGTTTGTCTCTATCATCATATACGTGTTAATAGAGCTCATAGGATTCTTGCTTGACTGCCAGCATTATGATGGCGATCATATATGTGGGAGATGGGGTCTATAAGCACATCCTTAAATGTCCCTAGTCGTGGGAGTATCGAGACCGGGCATCGATACTCCGGTGTAGACTAGTGTATACTGATCGAGACCCCGATGAGGGGCGGTGGCCAGGTCTCACAAACCATTGGTGTTAGTTTGTTCACCTAAGATAGTATACAGGTGCTCATTGGGTTATGAGTACACTGGACGGACTCGCCGGAACCTGCTAGTTGGTATTATACCTATTATCAGATAGCAGTTCCCAGGTGACATGTGTACAGGTTAGTCTGTCGACCTGAGATCGTCATTTGTCTCGTGTGAGTTCCCACTGTGCTTTGATTACTACCCTACCATGGCTCAAAGGAGTCGTGTCAACAGGTTTTAGTTGGGTACAGTCCTGAACCACATGGAGGCAGTGATCGGATCGTCGGGGATTCGTCTCTCCCAGTATTGGGGGTTGATGTCGAGTTGTGTACGGATGGCCATCACCATAAATCCGTGGCCACGGTGGACGAGAATTATAGATCCAGGATCGATAGTTTCTCAGGTGGTGATGGGTTTCATACCGACACTAAATATCGCGTTGTTGGGGGTCTGACTTTATCCACCCCCTAGACTCGATATGCGATACTCTTAGACGAACAAACCGGACTGTACGGATATTGTCACTGACAGGCTCAGTAGGGGTTCAGGATGAGTTTGCTCGTCGGCCTCCCTTTCGCTCAATACCTGGGTAGCCGTTACGTACAGCTAGTGCCGCTGACGTGCTTGTGGTTAAACCCACTGCCAGTGTATTGACGAGTCTTTAGAGTCCCACACAGAGGGTTTTCACGGTTCAGGCGATATAGTGTACATGAGGTATGTTAATACATACAAGTGTCCGGTTATATATGTGTACATGCTATGCAGACTTTAATCGGACGGTTGATAATACTAGCGGCTTAGGATTAAGCCAGATTATTAAATCAGGTTTTGATTTAATAAATTACATATGTATTTATATATATATATTCTAGTATTATTGTTCACTATTCATTTTCTCTCTCGGCTATTCGTACTTTCGTACGAATACGCTTATATATATTTCGATACATGTACCGGGAAGTATTCCGTATTATACGGAATAGCTTCTAGAAGATGCCACCTCATTATTGATTTTCTATTATAAAATCAATTAGGAAATGAGGTGGAAAAGGTGACTAGGAAAAAGCATGGGCATGAGTCAAAGTATGGGTTTTATGCATGTAGCAAAGTATGGTTGTATTTCTTTATTTGGAAAATGGTGGAGATTTTTGGAGAGAGAGAGAGGGGCCGGTCATTGATTGATGAGGATTCATTTTTCATTTGATTTACATTACACATTACATGCTAGCTCTCTCTCTCACTCTCACTACTTTCACACTTAGCCATTTTTGCTCATGCAATGTTCACCTCATTCATTCATCTTCTTGAGTTTCTCCATGGAGCAAATGGTTCAGAGAAAATCATAGTAACACACTTGTACACCCCCACTCTCCATAGCTAGCGACTTTGAAGCGTCGGTTACCTCGTTTGTCGAGGTTGGAGCTTGCGCCGTTTCCCTCGGGAGGATCATCGGAGATAAAGGAAGACCGGCAACCAAACCACATCAAGGAGCCGCTAGGAGCTTGGAATGAAGACCGAAGGACACGGATCAACTCGGTATAATGATTCTAACTCTTAGTTAGTTTGCTAGATTAGGGTTTAAGGTCGATTCGTAAATCGGGTAACGGTAGCGCCAGTTTTAGAAATTTTTATTCTGCATTTTGGCCGCGTTTCGACGACCGGGGCGCTGCCGGGAACCATCACTATATCTGTTCCTAGTCGAGGGTGTATCGAGTCAGGGCATCGATACACCAGAGTAGACTAGCGTATACGCATCTTGACCCATATGATGGGCGATGGATGATCCAATATCCATCGGTGTTTGACATCAAAGATGGTGTACGGGTGTTCAGTAGAGACTGGGTACACTGAACGGACTCGCCGAGAACTCCTAGATGGTATTATACCTATCGTCAGATAGCAGTCTCTGGTGACACTAGTACAGGTTAGTCTGTAGACCCGAGATCGTCAGATCGTCATAGAGACTTGTGTGATTCCCACTGTGCTTTGATTTCCACCTTACCATGTTTAAGAGAACGTGCAAAACGGTGGCTTTTGGGTACAGTCCCGAATCACATAGAGGCAATGAGCGATAGGAGGGGTTTCGTCTCTCCTGGAATTGGGATTTGATGTTCCGCTTGTTAGTTATATATATGCCCTAGAGGTCATTACTGTACATACGATGTATATTGTAGTGGATGCTTGGACATTTATAGGTAGGACTTTCTTGCTTGACATGATATTATGCTATCTAGTTGCTCTTTATCTTAACATGTGCTCTGATTGTCTCTATGTTACATGTTGATAAAGCTCTTAGGATGAGTACTTGACTACCAGGACTATGATGTAGATCATACTAGTGGGGACAGTGTAGTCACTGAGTACATCCTTTAAATGTTCCTAGTCGTAGGTGTATTGAGACAGGGCATCGATATACCAGAGTAGACTACCGTATGCGCTTCCTGACCCATATGATGGGCGATGGATGATCCCATATCCATTGGTGTTTGACATCAGAGAAGGTATACGGGTGCTCAGTGGAGACTGGGTACACTGGAGGACTCGCCGAGAACTCCCAGATGGTATTATACCTCACGTCAGATGGCAGTTCTCTGGTGACACTGGTACAGGTTAGTCTGTAGACCCGAGATCGTCATAGAGTCTTGTGTGATTCCCACTGTGCTTTGATTTCCATCATACCACGTCCAATGGGGCGTGCAAAACGGTGGCTTTTGGGTACAGTCCCGAATCAAATGGAGGCAATGAGCGATAGGAGGAGTTTCGTCTCTCCCGGTATAGGGAGTTGATATTGCGTGTGTTCGATTGGCTATAACTGGAAATCCCTGGCCAGGGTTGCTGAGATTTACTGGTAAGTGTTATCAGTAGTTTCTCGAACTGTTATGGACCTCATATCGACACGACTTATCAAGCTACTGGGGTCTGACGTTTACCACCCCTAGACGAGATATGCGACATATCAGACGAAGAAACCGGACTGTACGGGAGTGTTACTGGTTGGATTCGTAGGAGAATGTACAGGCTTGCTTGTTGATCTTCTGATCGCTCAATACCTGGGTGGCTGTTACGTTTAGCTGACCGCTTGCAGCTTGTGGGTATTTGATATGATCATCACCTACTGCCGGCGTATTAATGATTCTTTAGAGTCCTACACAGAGGTTTCCTGGCTCAGGCAAAACGAAGTAGGAGCACATATGTGATATGTGCGTGACCGAGAACAATACGTGTTTGTGATACTGTATTAGATTCTCGCGATATGTGATATCGGCCGGGTATATGTGATATAGCCGGGTCATCGGATCAAGTGTTGATTCGATGAACTGATACAGAATATATTAGTCGGTTATTTGTGAAATAGCCGGATTATCGGATCAAGTGTTGATTCGATAATTTAATGTATAATTATATATTTGATATATTAAATTACATGAACTAATATAAACTCACTTAAAGATTCTTTTTCTCACTCGGGTAATACATTGATATATATGTGATATATGTTAATTGTATTATTTTATTTTGTTACAATAAATATTGTATATGTGATATATAATATTGTAAATGTTAGGGTTATAAATGCAACATTTTTTGTGGAGAATAAATGTGGTTAGGGTTTGGATTAGGGTTAAGCTTTCATGAAGCTTTCAAGAAGCTTCTTGAAGCTTTGACTTTGACCTTGATATTTTGCATAGATATTTCCTTAACCCAACCCAACCCTTTAACCATAGTTGTTTCTCTACATGGGTTAAGTCTTCATACTTAACCCATGGTTGCTTTTCTAACCTCACATTTGAGTTTTCATTATTCATCACAAAAGGATTTTGATCTTCTTCTTCTTGTTGTTGCTTGAAAAAGCTTTCTAGCTTTTTCATAAGTGATGAAAATGAGTGAGAAATTGAAAACAAATGAGAGATAAATTCCTACTTCATCATCCTAATCTATTCTAGCCATTTAGATTAGGGTGTTTGCTTTGCTAATACTTGATTAGCAAAGCAAGAGCTTGGGTTTGAGTTTCTTCAAGGTAGATCATCTTTGTTATCGAAGATCGGAAGCAAGCTTGCATCTTTCTCTTCGTGGAGCCTCTCTAGATTTCGGGAACTTGATGATCACAGCGAAGGTACCACAATACGGAGCTTATGAAGTGAAGGACCGGACTACAAAGGTTGTAATCCCAAACTCTTAGAAGTAAAGTTGTTTACTTGCTCATTGTTTCACCTAATCTCTAGTCTAAGATCTTAGTTAGGATTGTTCGGCGCGTCTAAAATTTAAATCGGGCATGGTTGATGCCTTATAGACCCTTGTGACAGTGCCTAGTAACCCTACAGCGCTTTGTTCGATTGTTTATAACCGGATGTCCCTGGCCAGGGCTGATATAGAGATTTACTGGTAAGTGTTACCAGTAGTTTCTCGACCTGTTATGAGCCTCACATCGACACGACTTATTGGTTACTGGGGTCTGACATATACCACCCCTAGACTAGATATGCAACATATCAGACGAAGAGACCGGAATGTACGGTAGTGTTACTGATTGGATTCACGGGAGTTTTGACAGCTTCGCTGGTTTTCTTCCGATCGCTCTATACCCGGGTGGCCGTTACGTTTAGCCGACCGCTTGCAGCTTGTCGGTGTTTGATATGATCATCACCCACTGCCGGCGTATTGATGAGTCTCAGAGTCCCACATAGGAATTTCCCAGCTCAGGCGAAACGATATGGTGTGCATATGAGATATGCGTGGGGACCCGATTGAATGCGAGTATGTGATGCCGTATGTTAATCGGGCGTTTTTCTATTGGTCGGGTCATATGTGATATGACCAGATTTTTAAATCAAGTGTTGATTTAACATTTGACTTTTAGTTTAATTCTTTATTTAAACCTTTTTTCTTTAAAGAAGTTGTATGCATGCATGTATGCACATGTTGATGTGCATGGACAGATACATACATATATGGATAGTTATCATGGTTGATGATACACTATATGGTGGCAATGCAAGACTCACATGGTTGTTAATATATATATATATATATATATATATATATATTGTTAGTTATATATATGCCCTAGAGGCCAATGTTGTACATATGATGTATTTTATAATAGATGCTTGGATATATGTGAGAGGACTTTCTTGCTCGTCATGATAGTATGCTATTTGGTTTCCCTTTATCTTAACATGTTGACTTATATTAGTTTACTGCCTTACTCTCACATGTTGATAAAGCCCTTAGGATATGTACTCGACTACTGGGACTATGATGAGATAATACTAGTGGGCCAAGGTAGTCAACGAATACATCCTATAACTGTTCCTAGTCGAGGGTGTGTCGAGACAGGGCATCGATACACCAGAGTAGACTAGCGTATAGGCATCTTGACCCATATCCATCGGTGTTTGACATTAAGGATGGTATACAGGTGCTCAGTGGAGACTGGGTACACTAGACGGACTCGCCGAGAACTCCCAGATGGTATTATACCTCACGTCAGATTGCAGTTCTCCGGTGACAATGGTACAGGTTAGTCTGTAGACCCGAGAGCGTCATAGAGTCTTGTATGATTCCCACTGTGCTTTGATTTCCACCTTACGACGTCCAAGAGGGCGTGCAAAATGGTGGCTTTTGGGTGCAGTCCCGAATCACATAGAGGCAATGAGCGATAGGAGGGGATTCGTCTCTCCCGGTATAGGGAGTTGATGTTGTGCTGTGTTCGATTGGCTATAACCGAAAGTCCCTGGCCAGGGCTGATATAGAGATTTACTGGTAAGTGTTACCAGTAGTTTCTCGACCTGTTATGAGCCTCACATCGACACGACTTATCGGTTACTGGGGTCTGACATATACCACCCCTAGACTAGATATGCAACATATCAGACGAAGAGACCGGACTGTACGGAAGTGTTACTGATTGGATTCACTGGAGAATGTACATGCTTGCTTGTTGATCTTCTGATCGCTCAATACCTGGATGGCTGTTACGTTTAGCTGACCGCTTGCAGCTTGTGGGTGTTTGATATGATCATCACCTACTGCCGGCGTATTGACGATTCTTTAGAGTCCTACACAGAGGTTTCTTGACTCAGGAAAAACGGAGTAGGAGCACATATGTGATATGTGCAGGACCGAGAATAATACGATATGAGATACCGTATTTTATTCTCGCGATATTTGATATCGGCCCGGTATATGTGATATAGCCTGGTCATCGGATCAAGTGTTGATTCGATGAACTGATACAGTTTATATTAGTCGGTTATATGCGATATAGCCGGATTGTCGGATCAAGTGTTGATTCGATAATGTAATGTATAATTATATATGTGATATATTACATTACATTATCTAATATTGGCTCGCTTTATTGATTCATTTTCTCACCGGATAATACATTGATATATATGCAATATATGTTAATTGTATTATTTTCTTTTGTTACAAAAATATATTATATATGTGATATATAATATTGTAACAAGTTATGATTACTAATGCAACATGATTAGTAGAGATTAAACATGATTAGGGTTTGATTTGGGTTAGCTTTTTTATGAAGCTTCTAGAAGCTTTTGTTTTGTTTCTTGCAAAAATATTATGTGTTGATATTTGTGGAGATATTTCCTAACCCAACCCAAACCCTTGACCCTAGTTAAATCTCTACAATGGTTAGCCCTTTCATCTTTAACCATGGGTTGCATTTGTAATTAGAATAACAATTTCATTAATCATCACAAAAGAAATCTTCTTCTTCTTCCTCCTTGCAAAGCTTTCTAGCTTTTGGTTTTGTGATGGATTAGTGTGAGAAATTGATAATAAAAGAGAGCATAAATCCTACTTCATCATCCTCATCTAATCTAGCCAATTAGGTTAGGGTGTTCACTTCATTAATAATTGATTAGTGAGTGAGAACTTGAGTTAAAGAAACTTCAAGGTAGATCATCTTCGAGAAGGAAGACTTCAAGCAAGCATGGATCATTCGGGTTGTGGAGCTTGTTTTGAGTCCGGAAGATCATGGATTGCGGCGAAGGGACTACTACTCGGAGCTTATGAAGCGAAGGAGTGGACTACAAAGGTTGTAATTCCTCTCTCTTAGTTGTAAAGATGTTTACTTGCATGTTTAACCCTAATTATCTAGTAAAGATCCTCGCTTTGGGTTGTTCGGCACGTCTAAAATTTGAATCGGGCATGGTTGATACCTTATAGACCCTTGTAAGAGTGTCTAGTAACCCTACAGTGGTATCAGAGCCAAGCTAGAGCATTAGGCGACGTGTATACGAAGTTAAAAGTCCGATCCAACCCCGAAACGTCAATATTTGACCCCTCTCTGCAAATTTTTTAAAAATATGATTTTTTTCCGTATTAAAAATACTCAGAAAATTCAGCAGGAAATTCTAAGGATAACTGTAAAATTCGAACCCATAATACCCTAAAGTCGCCGCGGAACCGCGGCAGGAGCATGCTTCTCGCGGCGGTTCTGCGGCCGAACTTGGGTGTTAGGGGCTTGTATTCAAAGGGTTAATCCGTAGGTATTAGTATATACTTCTGGGAATTTTTAATATTACTCAAGTGTTGAGTTTTCTGGAGATCCTTTGTATTCGTTGATTCGATTGGAAAGTTTAATTTCGTTTAGTTTTTCGGATAATTTAGAACGTGTTAAAATGTTCGAACGGATATCAAAAACTCATTTTTTCCCGACATGAAAAACTTTCAAGTGTTGAATTTTTCTTGAGTTTAAAACTTTCGGTAAAACATGCAAGCATATCTGTGGACCTTCTAGAAGAACGTAACCTTAACTCAATTATGTGACCGTCAAAACATCCACTGAACCTTTGGGTTTGTGGTAGTTTGGCGTTGCTACATGTGAGGCATTGGTTTGACCCTTCTACGGCTGGTTCACTGGGGCTGTGACATGTTCTGGGATTTTTTTTGAACTCCGCTCAAGTGTTGAGCTATTTGGAAATCTTGGGTATTTGATTATTCGATCGGAAAATTTAATATTGTCTATTTATCTGGAATGTGATACAATATGTGGAATTCATATAGTTAGGCATGAAATGCGAAGTATGTGATATTTCGGATTTATGATGTCTAAAATGATTGTGGATTCCAAATGTTGTAGTTTTACACTTTATTTTCTATGACCGTAAGCATAGTATGTGGTGTATCGCCGGCTTCGTTGCTATACATCAACGACAATCGGGATACGCATACTTGCTTACGTTGATGATATGAGATATTATGTGTTGCTGTGATATGTTGTATTGGATCGTCGTGTTCTGAATAGCAGGGAGTTTTATGTGAGATGAGGGTTTTTATTTTCATTCATGTAAAATTCATTTGTATGTAATATTCTTTTATTGGGGCACTTTCGGGTTGAGGTTGATGTCACCATTGTATATTATTTACTTTTCCGCATTAGGTAGACCCAAGGAGGGGAGCACAAGTAATCGGGTTCTAGGGTCCAGTAAGAAGACATCTCGAGGAGTCGAGACCAGGTCTCCTAACCCTAGAATTGGCAGTGCTACTTGCCGCTCTCGTAGGGGTCTAGGGATGTGGGTTTGGCTATTCATCGCGACCGTGGAATCCGTGTTTTATACAGGCTCGAAATAAAACACGGACATCCTAGTATATCCAATATTTCATATGTTATCTCTGCTGCAATGTTCTGTGATGAGATCATATTACTGCCTGAGACGAATGCTTATACTATATATATATATATATATATATATATATATATATATATATATATATGTTGATATATAAATATTACTGCTTTCGTTTCTTCTGTGATGCTTAGGAAGCATTAATTGATGGGATTTTTATTAATGAGATTAATAAAAAAAAAGAAACCTAAAAGATGTTGTAGAATCAAAACTTTATAAAAAGGGTAGCTACAGTTTTGCTTTGCATAGCGGTATATATGATATACCCTGCACCTTATTCGATGAGGAAAGAGCCGAGATTCCTTCACCGGGAGTGAGCTCTTTAGCAAAACTGGCAGATGCTACAAACTCACGGTTTAGTTTTTGACAGCTTAAATAATTTTTGCTTTGCACAGCGGTATATATGATATACCCTGCACCTTATTCGATGAAGAAAGAGCCGAGATCCCTTCACCGGGAGTAACCTCTTTAGCGAAACTGGAAAAGCCTCAGAAACACTCCTTTTCAAAATCACTTGTTTCTACAACGATATCAAGTTCATTACGCAATAGGTTTTCAGAAAAACCTGTCGTAGCCCTACGTCATCTCAGATGAGTCCTACTTAGTATTCGTATTACGTTTGTTGACCTCCGTAAAGGCATAGCGTGCGGTAGCTAAGTAGTATTTATCTGTTTATGCATGTGATGCAGATTGGATTAGGGTAGTCGTACGCCCTTGTTGACCTCCGTCAAGGGTCGTGCGGGTGGGTCTGATTTAATCAAGAAATGACGGGTTGAACTTGACTAGCACTCTATGATTTGTTGACCTCCGTCAAGGTCATGGGATGTTTAGGGCAAAATATTATCGGGAATTTCAAGTGTTGAAATTTGCAATGAGATTGCATACCTCATATGAGATAGTTGGATCCCAATACCCACTGCGAGTAAGAGTTACTCTTGGGAGAATTTTACACAGGATAATTAGCCGATCAAGTAGGTGTCTAGAAAGGTGTTAACGGGGTTATGCCTATGGAAAAACGAGGTTTATTTTAATTAGGTCCGTGCGAAAGCACGGGGAACCTCCCTCAAGTACCAACACTGATCTGGCTGAAAGATTGACGAAATTGTAGGGTGTAATTAATCCCGGCTAATCTTACCTTTTAGGGTTTGAAGGAAGATTTGATAAAACAGTGGGAGACATCCTGATTAGATAAGATAATAACCAATCTAATCTTGCAAGAGCGTATGCTAAAGTGTTTTCTTCTCTCTCTCTCTCCCCAGGTAACAATCATGTCAGGCCTTAATCAAGATAATAATATGGATGTATTGACTGAATCCGCTTATTATACTGAGCAGGGGATTGTTGGTCCCGTTCTTTCTTATAAGAGTTATAAGACTGAGCAGGAAACAGGAGAATATCTGGATTCTCATGCCGCCCAAACGAAGAACAAGCATGTTGTTGCATCTTCTTCGGGTGTGTTAGTTTTTGAGAACGGTTTCTCAGTTCACCCTACGTCTTGGGTATTAGATACCGGATCGGGATCCCACATATGTAAATTGTTACGTGGGCTACGTAAAGGTAGAGAACTGGGAAAGGGTGATCATTCCGTACAAGTAGGGAATGGTGCAAGTATTGCAGCCAAAGCAGTTGGCGAATATCACCTTGTATTACCAAGTAGTAATACATTGATTCTGAACGAGTGCTATTATATACCGAACACGATGTGCAACATTATATCAGTTTCTTTATTAAGTAAAGAAGGATATAATTTTGTAAGATAGGATAATGTTATGAACATCTTCCTAAATCAAAAGTTGATTGGATCAGGCTCGTTACAGAATGGCATATACGTTCTCAATCAAAATACAATCCTTAATATACAAAACACACACAAGAGGAAGAGTTCAGAAATGAATGAATCCTTCTTATAGCATTGTAGACTTGGTCATATCAATACGACACGGCTAGCTAAGTTACATAAGGATGGATATTTGAATCCGTTCGAATTATCATCTTATGATACTTGCCATTCATGTCTCAAAGGAAAAATGACCAAAACTCCGTTTAGTGGACACGGAGAAAGAGTTACGGAACTCTTAGGACTGGTACATAGTGATGTATGCGGTCTCATGTCTACACACGCCAGGAACGGTTCTTCCTACTTCATTACATTCACTGACGATCTCTCAAGATACGAACATGTGTTCCTGATGAAACACAAGTCTGAAGCTTTTGAGAAATTCAGAGAATATAAGCACGAAGTAGAGAACCAAACGGGCAAAATTATTAAGATCCTTTGATCTGATCGAGGAGGAGAATACTTGAGCAATGAGTTTCTGGACTATCTAAAAGAGAATGGGATTCTCTCTCAGCTTACTCCTCCTTATACACCACAGCACAACGGTGTAACGGAACGGAAGAATCGCACCCTATTAGATATGGTGCGCTCTATGATGAGCAATGCTGAGTTACCTATTTCCTTGTGGGGATATGCACTTGAGACAGCGGCATACCTACTGAATAAAGTTCCAACCAAATCAGTGTCTACCACTCCATATGAGATATGGGAAAGGAAAAGACCATATCTTAATTTTTTTAAGATATGGGGTTGCCCGGCCTATGTCAAAAGACAAAAACCGGACAAACTCGAGGCAAGGTCTGTTTTATGTAAGTTTGTTGGATATCCCAAACATTCGCGAGGGTATATTTTCTACCACAGTGAGGAACAAAGGGTGTTTGTTGCTCAACACGCCACCTTTTTAGAAAAGGAATTTCTTGCAAAAGAGATTATTGGATCTGAGATAGAACTGGAAAAAGTTCCAGCAGAACAAACTACGACAGATCATTTGATGGAACCAGAGGATTTAGTAGTTCTCGACGAACCCTAGCCTCTCTGCCGATCTAGTAGGGTTTCTTATCCACCTGAGAGATACTACGGCTTTCTCGTTGATGGTGGGAGCGAGGATTGCATCATGGAAGATGATGACCCAACTAGTGTCGAGCAGGCCATCACGAGTAGTGACTCTGTGAAGTGGCTGGATGCAATGCGATCTGAGATGGAATCCATGTACACCAACAAAATATGGACTTTGGAAGTTGCTCCTGAAAGGGTAAAACCCATTGGGAGCAAATGGATCTTTAAGAAGAAATTTGGTGTAAATGAAAAAGTTGAGAGTTTCAAAGCTAGACTTGTTGCAAAGGGTTTTCGTCAACGACCAGGTGTGGATTATGACGAAACCTTTTCTCCAGTGGCTATGCTTAAGTCCATCCAAATCCTACTTGCCATTGCCACATACCATGACTACGAAATCTGGCAGATGGATGCTAAGACCGCCTTTCTAAATGGTGATTTAGAAGAGTGCGTGTACATGACTCAGCCATAGGGCTTCGTAGATAGTGGGAGTAGCGGAAAGGTGTGCAAACTGCTTAAATCCATCTATGGGTTAAAGCAAGCATCACGGAGTTGGAACATCTACTTTGATGTTGTAGTCAAAGAGTTTGACTTCATCAAAAACGTAGATGAACCTTGTATATATAAGAATGTTGCAGAGAGTAAGGTTGTCTTCCTCGTATTGTACGTCGATGACATACTCTTGATAGGAAATGATGTTCCTATGATGCAATCGGTCAAGCTCTTCTTATCACAAAGATTCTCAATGAAAGATCTAGGTGATGCCTCCTGCATACTGGGAATTATGATCTATAGAGATAGATCTAAATGGATACTTGGATTGTCCCAATCCAGGTATATTGACACCATACTAAAGAGGTTTAGTATGGAAGAATCTAAGCATGGTAACCAACCCATGATCTCTCGACTCACTCTCTCCAAAGAGATGTCTCCCAAGACTGATTTGGAGAGAGCTCGCATGCAAGGGATACCCTATGCTTCGGCAGTAGGTTGTATCATGTATGCGATGCTATGTACCAGACCTGATGCATACTCATTAAGTGTAGTGAGTCGGTATCAAGCAGATCCTGGAGAGAGTCACTGGATAGCTGTGAAGAACATTCTCAAGTACTTGCGAAAGACTAAAGAGATGTTCTTGGTGTATGGTAACGGAGAACTCCACGTAGAGTCCTTTACCGATTCCAGCTTCCAATGTGATAAGGACGATTCTAAGTTGCACTCGGGAATTGTCTTTACCCTCAATAGAGGGGTGGTGTGTTGGAAGAGTTCCAAACCGGATAACGTTGCAGACTCGACGATGGAGGCTGAATACATCGCTGCCAACGATGCTACCAAAGAGGCTGTCCGGATAAAGAAGTTCATTACTGAACTTGGTGTGGTTCCATCCATTGAGCATCCAATACCTTTGTATTGCGATAACAATGGAGCTGTGGCTTTGGCCAAGGAACCCAGGTCTCATCAGAAGTCCAGACATATTCTAAGGCGGTATCACCCGATCAGCGAGATAGTTGATCGCCGGGAGATCGAGGTCAGGAGAGTTGATACGAAGGACAAAACTGCGGATCCACTCACAAAGGCCATTCCCCAGATACAGTTTGAGAGATTATTCGGGATGTTAGGTATAAGAAACTACAACAGCTGGCCTTAGTGCAAGTGGGAGATTGTTAGTTATATATATTCCCTAGAGGCCACTGTTGTACATATGTTGTATATTATAATGGATGCTTGGATATATATAGAGAGGACTTTCTTGCTCGTCAGGATAGTATGCTATTTGGTTTCTCTTTATCTTAACATGTTGACTTATATTAGTTTAATGTCTTACTCTCACATGTTGATAAAGCCCTTAGGATATGTACTCGACTACTGGGACTATGATGAGATCATACTAGTGGGGCCAGGGTAGTCAACGAGTACATCCTATAACTGTTCCTAGTCGAGGGTGTGTCGAGACAGGGCATCGATACACCAGAGTAGACTAGCGTATACGCATCATGACCCATATAATGGGTGATGGATGATCCCATATCCATCGGTGTTTGACATTAAGGATGGTATACAGTTGCTCAGTGGAGACTGGGTACACTGGACGGACTCGCCGAGAACTCCCAGATGGTATTATACCTCACGTCAGATGGCAGTTCTCCGGTGACAATGGTACAGGTTAGTCTGTAGACCCGAGAGCGTCATAGAGTCTTGTATGATTCCCACTGTGCTTTGATTTCCACTTTACGATATCCAAAAGGGCGTGCAAAACGGTGGCTTTTGGGTGCAGTCCCGAATCACATGGAGGCAATGAGCGATAGGAGGGGATTCGTCTCTCCCGGTATAGGGAGTTGATGTTGTGCTGTGTTCGATTGGCTATAACCGGAAGTCCCTGGCCAGGGATGATATAGAGATTTACTGGTAAGTGTTACCAGTAGTTTCTCGACCTGTTATGAGCCTCACATCGACACGACTTATCGGTTACTGGGGTCTGACATATACCACCCCTAGACTAGATATGCAACATATCAGACGAAAAGACCGGACTGTACGGAAGTGTTACTGATTGGATTCACTGGAGAATGTACATGCTTGCTTGTTGATCTTTTGATCGCTCAATACCTGGATGGCTGTTACGTTTAGCTGACCGCTTGCAGCTTGTGGGTGTTTGATATGATCATCACCTACTGCCGGCGTATTGACAATTCTTTAGAGTCCTACAAAGAGGTTTCTTGACTCAGGCAAAACGGAGTAGGAGCACATATGTGATATGTGCAGGACCGAGAATAATACGATATGAGATACCGTATTTTATTCTCGCGATATTTGATATCGGCCGGGTATATGTGATATAGCCGGGTCATCGGATCAAGTGTTGATTCGATGAACTGATACAGTTTATATTAGTCGGTTATATGCGATATAGCCGGATTGTCGGATCAAGTGTTGATTCGATAATTTAATGTATAATTATATATGTGATATATTACGTTACATTATCTAATATTGGCTCGCTTTATTGATTCATTTTCTCACCGGATAATACATTGATATATATGCGATATATGTTAATTGTATTATTTTCTTTGTTATAAAAATATATTATATATATGATATATAATATTGTAACAAGTTATGATTACTAATGCAACATGATTAGTGGAGATTAAACATGATTAGGGTTTGATTTGGGTTAGCTTTTTCATGAAGCTTCTAGAAGCTTTTGTTTTGTTTCTTGCAAAGATATTATGTGTTGATATTTGTGGAGATATTTCCTAACCCAACCCAAACCCTTGACCCTAGTTAAATCTCTACAATGGTTAGCCCTTTCATCTTTAACCATGGGTTGCATTTGTAATTAGAATAACAATTTCATTACTCATCACAAAAGAAATCTTCTTCTTCTTCTTCCATGCAAAGCTTTCTAGCTTTTGTTTTTGTGATGGATTAGTGTGAGAAATTGATAATAAAAGCGAGTATAAATCCTACTTCATCATTCTCATCTAATCTAGCCAATTAGATTAGAGGGTTCACTTCATTACACTACTACAAATAAGGGTTGCCCCTACGGATTTATACGTAGGGGCAAACCACCGCCCCTACGGATATATCCGTAGGGGAAAAAAAATAACCTGTAGGTGCAAACGTCGTAGGTGCAAGTTGAAGCCCTGAACTTGCCCCTACGGCCAAAAACTTGCCCCTACGGATTTATGTGTAGGTCCCGTATCCCTTACGGAGTAGACCGTAGGGGCAAAAAAATTATTTTATTTACGGTTTTTTTAAATATATTACTTGTACCTACGGATGAATCCGTAGGGCAAAGAAATAGCCCCATGGATACATGCGTAGGTACATATCCGTAGGGACTTTTGTTTGCCCCTACAGATATATCCGTAGGGGCACATCCAACCCCCTGAAACTGAGATCAGGGGGGAAAATATCAGTTATTTTGATATTTTGCCTCTACGGTCTACTTCGTAGGGGCAACATATGTACCTACGAATTAATCCGTAGGTACATATTATCTGTTTTTTTTAAAAAAGGGCTGCCTGATTTTTTCTCGCCCTGTGCACAATAATATATATATATCAATCAAATATAAAATTAATCATCACACAACATATATCGCAGTATTCATAATCACATCTCATGCATATAATATGCAAAAGAAACCAAAAAACTGAATATGATATAAATATAAACCAATATCAATATCGTCCAAAATATTTCAAAATGTTGTACAATATGTATCATATAAATAAATACATGTTTCAAAAAATAAGAATAAAAAGCTACCTTAGCTCGGTCCAGCTCCACCTCTGATAAACGCTAGAATCTGGCACGCCTGCTCCTCGGTCAATAAACCATGCAATTCGGCGCGTGCGGGAGTCTGAGCGGGCTGTGGAGCTGGCGATGTGGTCTGCGCAGCCGCCGTCGAGGTAGTGGCTTGCGGAGCCGCGGCTGCGGGAGTCTGAGCGGGCGGTGGAGTTATAGGAGCTGTTTGCGGAACCGCAGCCGATGTAGTGGCTTGCGGAGCCGCAGCCGAAAGAGATGCATGTGGAGGCTCGGCCGATGTACCCTGTCGCGTCTGGACCTAACGTGTCTAATAAGCGTGTAAGAACTGTATATTATTCGAATTCGTATCATTATCAAGTTATTTCGAAACCCCATTTGGATATCTAGTTTGGAAAACCGTAGTTTATTTTAATTAGATATGTATGTATGATTAATCAAACCTAAGTCTACAACCAAATAAGCTCAGGCTACGTACTAATTATGGATATGTTGATATCTATAATATGACATGATATTTTACTATAAAGTAGTATACATACCAGCATCTCCTTCAACTCCTGAATGGTGGCCTTCAAGCTCTCCAGTTCCTGCTGGACACGTCGCTCACTGGAGACGGAGGAAGTAACCGCCGGGGTGGAGTCCAACCTCATATGGGCCCTGCTAGGGCCCAGTCCCTGGCCTCTCTCCCAACCTCCGTGGTGCCCTCCGTATGCGGCGTCCAGGACTAGGGTCAGCAGCCATGGATCGCTCTGTCCGGTAAAATCGATCCCCGAGGCCTCGGCCTGCTCAACCACCCACTCCTACACCCACATTAAGCAGTAAAGTATAAGTATAAAATTTAAATTTGAACCTTCCAAAACTAAAATTTCAAATATGGGTAGAATAAATATTAACACTTACGCAATACTCCTGGGTAGCGACGTCGGGATATCGAAGTTCGCCCGTGGCGGGATCTATCGAGGTGCCGTGGATGGCAAGATATGCGGACAGCACGCTCGGTGTACCACCTTGCGCCACGGTCTGAGCTGTCTGCAATATTAGAAAATAACTCTTAATATTAGATATATTAGAAAATAACTCTTAATAATGCAGAATATCACAAAGGTCGGTCTATTGTAATTTACCGATAACTCCATGGCTCGAGTAATATTCCTCGAGCCACCTGTGTAAGTGGGGCGATCCCTCTTCGCCGACTTCCTGTTCTCTGTATTCTGAGCGGCCTGTTTCTGCACAACGCATTAACATTTAGTTTTCTAATTAAGGAACACAAAAATATAAATTATATCCTAAATAATGAATTACATTTAAAATACATACCTGTTTGCGTTGAGAGTCGAAATATTCGCACAATAGAGGCCATGTCTCTACGTCGACTCTCGCAAACGCCGGAGTAGATAGGAAGGCCGCTCTCTCTGCCTCGGGGGTCGCCATCCACAGGGAGTAGCAGTTGGCCTTCAGCTCATTCCTGTTGTATTGGACCTTGGTCTGCATGTTCTTCATCAGGCCATTGTACAGAGCATGAAGGTCGAGCACCCTCCCAGGGTGATCAGGGTCGGGTACAGGCTGAAAATCGTAATCCGACTGAAAATACAAAAAAAACATTGTTATTAGATTGCAAGTGTTAATAATAAATATATTGGATAAATCAAATGAAAATATATATTAATACGTACCCGAGCCTGATCAAAGAAGAGGGCGAATGAGCGCTGGTGCTGCTCGCCCCACTCAACGTGAAGTGGATAGTTCTTCACGAGCCGGCTCTTGTCCCCCATATACCGGCCGAACCTCTCGGTATGAGGACCGGTATAGCGATAGTCAAGGGTAAAAAAGAGGGGGAATGCTGCCTCCCCCTAGCTCTGTCAGGCCTCAGCCTATGGGACTGATTCGGGCCTCGAGTCCCCCTCTAGGGATGGAGAGGCCCTGCGTCTGCAAGAAATATAAAGACAATCAATATTAAGACAAAGTTGTATTAAGAAATCAAGGTTAAACGAAAATTGAAGTGTGATATATACCTATGGTGACTAAAGCATGAGCCTGGGCTCGGGCAGCAGCACGAGCGGGACGATAGTTCCTCCGGTGAGGAACAGCCGGGGTCCCGGATGCGGACGCATCCCCTCTAACTAGAAAATAAACATTGGCACTAAATTTCCATGAAGTTCATATTTATTCTATAGAGCATATGTAAAATGAATAAATATTTTATATTTATTCATACTAACCTGCAGACGATGCGGAGGGTATGGAAGTGGCAGGAGTGGCCCCTGCGTCAGATGTGGACGCACCACCTATAATTAGAAGATTAAAAATAGATTATATAAGTAATTGCAAAAAGAATGTGTAGATCAATAATATAACGTTCTAAATCAATATGCATGCACTATAGGATATATACATACCCGCAGGTGCGGTGGTGTCCCCACCTACAGCTAGACAATAATAAAAATTGCTAAGTAAGAGCAAAAGGAATGTGTGTATATTTATGATATAGCATTCTAAATCAATATACATGAACTATATGATATATAAACATACCTGGAGGAGCGGGAGTGGCCTCTGTCCCAAATGTGGACGCATCACCAACAACTAGACAATCAAACATTGACAATATAAGTAATTTTGACATAAACATGCATGAATATCTGTAATATTACATTCAAAATGGATATGCGTGCAGTATACCTGGAGGTGTGGCAAAATCCACACGGAAGGAGGCATCCGAAGGGGTCTCCGATCTTGGTGCAAGACCGGCCCTCTGAAGCTCCCTACGGAGCTCTCCGGGCGGCAGAACCGCTCTGCCTCTGCCTCTGCCTCTGCCTCTGCCGCGGCTGGAGCTCCTGCCGCCCCTCGCTGCTCCCGACATCGTCATCAAATCTAGATAAAACGTTCGTGGACGCATTAGACAATCATCAAAAGTATTGACTATATATGTATAGATCGTAAAATGTGAAGTAATAATATAACATTACTGATAACCTTTTTCGTTTCGTGGGCGCACTATACATATCTACTTGGATTTCATCATCGATGTCATTTCTAACCCATGTAACTTCATGATCGGCCGAAGACAACCCGTCCTTCGAAACAGACAGTCGGAGCACTCTAAGCCTTCTCTCTTCTTCATCCTCATCGCTGTCCTCGAATTCTGGGACATCGTAGACATCTCTGGGTTTCCATCGGCATACAACACTCTATCCTGGATGCTTCAAACACTGTGAGTAGTATACTTGGAACGCTTGGTTCGGAAAGATAAATGGATCTTCCTGACCGTAAAATCGAAGTGTGTTCACACTGGTCAATCCATATTCATCTTTCCAAGTCCCAAGATTGCTTTTCCACTTATCCGTAGCGGTTCGCGTATCGTACCAAGTACACTGGAATATATAAAAGGGTTCTGATCGTCCGGGATAGTGGATACCGAGTATACAATTTAAGTACCCATAATAAATCACACCGTCCGATCCTACCATCGCAATCCCACTATTCTGAGTGGTTCTAGATGTTTCTATGTCCTTAACTTCGAATTTGTAACCAAGGACACCAAATCCTTTGTAATATGCAACCGTTTGGCCCTACGGATTAATACGTAGGGCCAAACTAAATCTGCCCCTACGGATGTCGTTATCTGTAGGGGCAACCCCCTATTTTAGTAGCGATTGCTTTAGCTCAAGAAGTCACTCAAGACATATGCAAGAAATTAAGGGGGCACAATATAATTCTTAAGATGGACATGGAGAAAGCTTTTGACAGACCAAAATGGGCCTTTATATTCCAGGTTATGAAATGCTTTGGCTTCTCAGAAATGTTTGTGGATTTAATACGAGAATGTTCGGCAGCATAACACGTTTCTATAAATATGAATGGACAACTGGTTTTTTTTTTCCAGGCTCAAGAGGAGTAAGACAAGGTGATCCTTTATCTCCTGCTCTTTTTATAATAGCATATGAATATCTCGGTAGAGAAATTACACAATTGAATGCAGCTGGAAAGTTAATTCCATACAGGAACAAAACTAATATTGGTATTTCTCACATGTTGTCTGCTGATGATACTTTGATATTTATAAAAGGTAGTAAGAAGAGTATGAAAACTCACTTTGATACATGTATATGAGGAGCTATTTGGTCAGAAAATAAACAAGCAAAAGAATGTCTTTTACATAAGAAAAGACTGTCCTTTTTTGCATGTTCTTCCATTCAGAATATGCTTGAGATTAATAAAGGAACTTGGCCTTTATCTTATCTTGGTGCTCCAGTGTTTCATGATAGATGCAAAATCAGATACTTTGAGCCTCTTATAGAGAAGATTAAAGCAAAGTTGCAAGGATGGCAAAATAAGCCGCTATCTATAGCAGGTAGATATATACTTACTAATCATGCCAGTGCAGTCCATATTTTAGTTTTCAGCAATTCTTTTATTACAGCGATGAATAGAATTACTTTCATGATCGCAAAATTCTTTTGGAATGACCGTGATAACCATAATCATCATCACTGGGTCTCATGGGACAAAATATGCAAAACCTCAACGAGGAGGTCTCAACATCAGACTTCCAAGTAAACGTACTAAAGCTTAGAATATGAAGAAAGTTTGGAAATTTATTAAATATGACAGTTTGTGGGCCAACTATATGCATACAAAATATATGAAAAAATCAGATCCTATTATCAATACTACAACATCTTCTACTTGGAAAAAGATCTATCTCTGTATTTCAATCATCAGCTCATTATCTAAGTGAATCATAGGGCAAGAAAAAATTGATTTCTGGTCTGATATTTGGCAGGGAGATCTGCCTTTGATAGATTGTGTCACTTATTAGAAAGACGTTGTTTCTGTTAATAACATTTTGACTGAAAGTGGATGGAATTTCAAAATTGTTCAAAATGATATTCCTGATAGTATTATTACTAAGATCAAAAGCAAAAATTATTGTCTCAATAGCAACCCAGTCAAATTGATTTGGAAGCTCACTAATTTAGGGGACTTCACTTTGAAATCGGTATGGGATTATATACGACAGAATAAACAGGTAGACAATAAAGCTAAATTTTTTAAACTCGGTAATATCCCCAACAAAATTATGATTTTCAGCTGGAAGCTTCTCACGAATGCTTTGCCACTTGATTCTAAAATCAGAAGTTTGGGTTATAATGTTTCTAGCAAGTGCTCATACTGCAGAAACTCATAGCAAGAAGACAGCGAATATTTATTCATCAAAAGTGAATTATCAGAATCCCTTTGCAATGTTATGGATGGAATTTTCAAAACTGGAAAAACAGCTAATGCATTTGATGATTCTATAGAAGAGGTATTTAAGTTCTGGTATGAAATTTCAAAATGTGAAGATATTGCTAAGTGGATTCCCCACAGTTTGGTATCAAATAATTGCAAATTTTTATTAAAAAAAAATTAGCTACAGATCAGGTGTCATTTAAAAGGAATTCAATCTCCCAAATTCTTATATGGCTGGGTCTTTATGATATGGTTAAGATGGATAATATACATCAAAGAATTATTATAACATCCCGGGAGAAACCTTCAAAAGAGAAATACAAATTAAATGCTGATGGGCAATGAATCCTACTATAAAATAAGCCCAGAGGGTGCTGTTATAAGAAATGATAATGGGAAAATAATTTTTGCATCTAAGTTCTACTATGGCAGAGGTGATATTCTTGAATCTAAGTCCTAACCCTAACCCTACCAGCCCCAGCCCCAGCCCCAGCCCCAACCCCAACCCTAACCCCAACCCCAACCCCAACCGCAACCCCTGTTCATCACAGAATACTGCATTTTATACCGCCCATTCTTACGCTCGTGTGTTTATAGGTAGGTGCTTTTGATCTGTGTTTGTTACATATTTACAGAGTACAGGTTTTCAGTCCAAATATTGCAAATCAAGACAAAATCTCCACAGTTACACCAAATACAGAACATCTGTCACAGCAGATAAAAGCCGGGTTCCGGTCATCCATATCCGTCCAGTGCCGAGTACCAGTTCCAAAGACAAGAATATGACAGTGGTCATTCGTATCTCGGACAAGCACAGAGCACGAGGGGGGCAGCACAAGAATCAATGGGTGCGCGGAGCTCGAGAGAGATAAAGTCAAAAGTAAATAAAAGAGTGCAATCTTGGACTAAGAATTCTGAAGATATTCTGGAAAGATTATCAGAAAATACATGTACCAGACAAGAGGGGACAGCAGAACAGGGTAGCACACAAAAACTGACATCCCAACTCCCCTATAGGGCGGCGGATCCGCGGCCAATAGGGGGTATTGGCGGCGGATCCACGGCCAAGTGGGCCCCTCTCACTGTCATTTTTCATGGGTAGTTGGGTCTTTTCACATGGGTCCAGTTTGTTGCCCTAGATTTCATTTTCCCTGCCTATAAATACAGCAGGCTTGAGCAAAGCCAAGGGTCCAATTTTGTGTCCACTCTTTTGTAGTTTTTTGTATAGTTCTTCTTCTTCATTCTTTTTCCATGAAAATTGTAGTGAGAGCTTTTTGAGTGGGAGATTAATGAAGATGAGGGTTTTGTATCATTCTCTTGTGTTTCTTCTTCCCCTTGAGATTCTTGCTTTCTCTTGATCATTCAACCTCTTTATTGAGCTTGAATGGTTAAGGGTTAGTTATTGATCTCAAGGGTCGTATTCTTTCATGGAATTAGCACTTCATTTCACATGCGTTCTCTACCCTTCCCTTGATCTTGCAACCTCTTCATTGAGCTTGCAAATTTAAGGGTTGGCTATTGATCACATGCTTGTCTTGAGTCCTAGTTTCGTGTTCTTTTTATCGCTTTTTATTACTTGCAATTTATTTCCATGCACTTTAATTACTTGCAATTTTTATTCATGCTTTTAATTCTTGTAATCTTTTCTTTTCTTTCTTCTTTTCTTTTTGTTCTCTTTTGTTCATTTTGTGAATGGTTGTAATTATCGTTGTTAAGAATAAATACGGTATTGTAAGTTAATGTTTCTTTGCTCATTTCCTTTTCCCATTATTTTCCATTGAACTCCGCCCAAACTTTACGCAAGCGCTCCGTTAGGCACCCTACCCTGACAAGGTAACGGTGATTCCTAACCACGACCGGTTGCGTTCGGTTTGGCCGGAGGCAAAAGCAAGAGACAAGAACGGAAGGACAAGGGTAAATAAGCCGTATTCCACGAATACCGCGCTTAAATCCCCTAATCCACGTTGTTGCCGATTGCTCTAGCTTCAATCGGTCAAGACTCGGCTCAAAGGTTTTGAGTACGGATTTCTTTAGCTTACAATCTCGTATCTTTTTCTTAACAACTTCATACTTGCAAATAATACACATAGGTTAGTCTTGAACAAACACATACAGATTCTTTATTGACTCGTCTAAAACAAGGAAGGACATACAACCATCTCCCTGTGGATCGACCCGTGCTCAACCGGCTAGCTGCATAGCGACACCGTCTTGATTGCGGTTAACTCAAATTCTTCCAATCAAATGGCGCCGTTGCCGGGGAGACGGTAACGTATTTCTTTTCTTGTTATTCGGGTTAATATTCTTTTTGTATATATATAAAAAATAAAAAAAATAAAAAAATATTCTTTTTGTCTTTTTTGATAATTTTTGTGGGCAAGAGTGCAGATTTTTGCAGATTTGCAAACTGCAATTGTGGGGAGCAAAGTGTACGTTCAAAGTTAAGGTGATTGCGAAGTACAGTGCCAAAGATCCAGGTAGTTTGACCCGCGCAAGCGAACTTTTCAAGCTTACCGGATTTGATTCAACGGGGGTTTCCTAACCCAAAACTTAACGGTACGTACTTTACTAACACCTTCTTCTCAAATCCGACGCTTCCAATATACTATTCTTTGCAGGATTCTTTGCAAGTTCGCTAGCAAACGCTAAAAAAATTGACTAACCCGTATTTGTTGCAGCGCCGCGCTTAAACAAAAAAACGATTGTTTGATTCTTTATAGAATTTTTGAATTGCGCATTGCATACATTAATACGGACTTAAGGGCAAGCGAACCCCACAACATACGGTAAAGGATTTCATCACCTTTTCCGTGGCCCACAAATCACGAACTTGAGCATAACGTTTACCCGCACAAAATTTAAAAGAAACTAGACTTTAAGCCTTAAGGACTTCGCGCTCACTAGGAGAAGTTAACTGTGTTTAGAATCTCGCTTAACGGTATATTGTTTACGGGGTGTCTAGGAAAGTGTTAACGGCGCAACCGCCAAAAGAGAAAGGGTTATTTAATTAAGGAACTTCGCGAAAGCGTTGGAAAACCTCCCCTTATCTCTGCACTTACCTGGCCTCGTGATCAGTGTATCTTGAGCCTGTTTCTCGACACAGTTTTACTTCGACAATCAAGTTCTGGAGCAGGTCTAGTTGACCTAGGTGAACCCTAGAACGATTAGGTGTGTGGTATTTTTGCGTCGTGATTGTTTTTGTCCATATTGTTTTTTATTCTTTTGTTAATATATAAACTAAAAAAAAAATTATCACATTCTTTTTCCCCTCCTTTTCTCTGCCTTTCTCTCTTTCTCTCTTCATATCATGGGTACTCCACCTCGCAAAACTCTTGCCGAACTTTGGTACCCACAACCAGACATTACTTCTTACGGTTCTTGCTTTGGCCGAACATCGAACGACCCCTCCATGCCCAAAGTTTCACTGAAAGATCGCATAGCAGCGTCTAGGACAAACACTTGCACTCCTCATTCCACTTTGTATCAACCTTTTCAACCTCCCGCACCCGCTTATGTTGATACCCCTTCTGCAAGCCGTCCTTTGTCCATCGCTGAACGTATCGAACAATCCCGTAGCCGATCTTTCACTCCTTTCACCGCTTCAAATTCTTGGGATCAACAATTCCATTCACTTTCTTATCCCAATGTTGATCCCACTCCTGTCCAGCCATTCAATTCCTACCAATCCTACCCTACTTTTGCACCTTCCCTAGACATTGCTTCAGAACCGCCATTTAGGAGTTTTCAGTATCCAAACAACTTTGAATCTTTTACTGAAACCCCTTCACAACCTATGTCTAGTCTAGAACAATCGTTGGAAGATTTTAGGGTAGCGTCAAGCCAACAGATGATGGATTTGAATGCGTCCATGGCCGCCCTCATACAACCTAGTGACCCGGTAGCTAGTTTTCAACTAGCTTCAACTTTTTCAATGTATGATGAGGCGGCATGACAGGCTGTGAATTTGAGTGGAGAGAGTGAGATGTACCCCCTTCCAAATCAAACCTACCCGTCCCAAATTGAATCCCACAACTCCTATTTTGAAAGTCTATCGAGTATCCCACATGATTTATCAATTGAAGATAGAATGATGAATGAGTTGTGCGACTTCGTAGTGTTTGATTTGCCCGATTGTGAAGGGTCCCTTCCAAGTGAAACCATACCTAATCCTTTTGACCTCTACACCTATATCTTAGAACCAGAATCGATTAATATCCATGCTTTTGATGAGGTGTCAGAGAATTTTGATTTTCACTTGATTGAGGATATTGACGCTGGGGATATTTTGGATGATGAACCCGTAGATTTGGCTGAGTTTGTCTCTTCAAATCATCATCCCGAGTCATTAGATGTTTTTCCCGAACCCCATATGCGTCTGGACTTTGAAGAGAAGAGCATGGATGTGCTAAATTTTGAGGAGAATATTGAGGATAGTTTTGAGGATGAACCAGTTTTGCTTGATGAGTCGGATTTTCCAATTCATCCTATTCCTTCCACTGACTGTGTACACCCTCCTGAACCCTTAACCGATACCCTTCCTCCACCACTTCCCTCCATCCTTTCCATCGTTCCGACCTTGCAAGAACCCGTACCATTTTCACTTCCTGTGTCTGGTTTACCGAGTTCGGCATACCCATGGTTTCTCTCGAATCTTGAGGGATTTGACCCCATTTCTCGACGGGTAAATATATTAGCACAATCGCTTTTCACACATCGGTCATCACAAATTGTGCTAATCTATTTACTCCATTTGCACCCTCAAGATCGTATTCCACTTCTTTTTCCCTTCCGCCATTCTTCTTCCGATATACCGAGACCGTATCCCGCTTCTCTCCGCATATGGTCTCGCGTATTCTCCATCTCTTTTCTCTACGCCTTCTTCCACCAACCTGTACATTATAGCGATAAAATCTTTGAATGGTTGGTGTTAACTTTTGGCCTGTGTAAGGCCTTGTATAGCTTGATACTGTTCTTTCCCCCCTAAATCCTGAATTTCAACGCTTAACAGTGGAAACACTGTTTTACTTAAGTTTGGGGGGGACACTTTTTTGTATATATTTTTGTTTTCCTTTTTGTTTTGTATATAATTTGTTTCTAGGAAGCGCCGGCAATTTTAACCCTCTTGGTATAGCCTGACAGTGAGGGCACTGTCAAGTTTAAGTTTGGGGGTGTGCTCGGTAAGCTTTCTTCCTTCGCATTCATATGTATATTTTGCATCTGCATATTAAATCCATAAAATCCATAAAATCCAAAAATTTTCTTAAAATATAAAAACTTTTTTGTCAAGTTAGATTGTGGAAGAACTCTGATTCAACATTCGACGGTTTTTGTTTGAAAAAATAGGAATAACTAAATCTTATGTTTAGATTTTGAAAACCTGAAAGATAACTCTCCTTTGAAGTTAACTATAGCTGATATACGTCTTTACATCACACTACACGTGTCGTGAATTTTGGGAATTAGATGACAAGTCTTTCATGTTTAAACTTTTAAACAGATAAATGATTTTCTGAGGATCAAATAGGTTTGTTCTGAAATAAGTAATGTCAAGAATAGTTTATGAAGTAAAGCGAATATGAAGGAATGTTATTGATGCCGTAATTGGAGCTAAGTCTGAAAAATAACCCATCGGAAACTTGATTGGAATGATTACACACCAAACCCACTAAACACGTCTTTTATCCAAAAAAATAATTGAACTGCTGGTTATATCTCCGTTCGTATTAAATCATCTGATTTTCACGTCAAACTGTCTTTTGTTTTTGGACCTAGGTAACTTGAGTAATTAAGTCCGCTGGGGTGTTTCTACACCTAATGCCCTAAAACCAACTGGTTTGGGTGCATTGGCCCAAAGCTCGCTAAGAAGCCTAGAAAGTCCAGTTTTAAAACAAAGTCAAGCAAGTGTTCTCTCCGAGTTAAAATTCCTAACGGTTCTTTATGTGAGAATAATCTTGATAAAAGACAGACTTTTATAAAAAAAAATTAGCGGAGATATGAAGGTTTTATTCTATGATAAAGACTATTGCACGTTCACAGAGGTGTGTATGAAATGAAAACAAGAAAAAGGTGGAGTGAAAAATACGACTTAGTTTCCTGTTATGGAAGATAGAAATTCTGAAGTTGAAACCTTAGTGGAAAACGAAACTTGAAAAATGCTTAACTCTTTATAAAACTTATGTGATCCTTTTAAAATTGTTATCTGGGCTTTATTGTGCGACATGATGACTTTAATCGATCCTTCTGGAACTTAACAACACTAATTGCACTGCACGTAAAGACATATAAAATCTGTAGTTAAATAAGAAGCGAGGTGTGAAAAATAAAGGTTCGATAGTCTAGACTTAGGATTATAGAATTGTTATTTTCTAAAACAAAAAAACTTTAGGGTTTGAATCTTAGTTATTTTACAAAACCAACTTGACCAGATTTTGTGGGTGGTATCCGCTGAAAACCCTCAGGAGACAACACTCCTCCTACTAGGGACACCTAGAGGTTTAACGGCTTGTTGCACGCGCTCAGTGCAATCGCGTTCCCTGCGAAAGTGCGGTTAGGATTTTATTTTTGTGAATAATTGGTTTTGCTCGGGACGAGCAAAAGTTAAGTTTGGGGGTATTTGTTCATCACAGAATACTGCATTTTATACCGCCCATTCTTACACTCGTGTGTTTATAGGTAGGTGCTTTTGATCTGTGTTTGTTACATATTTACAGAGTACAGGTTTTCAGTCCAAATATTGCAAATCAAGACAAAATCTCCACAGTTACACCAAATACAGAACATCTGTCACAGCAGATAAAAGCCGGGTTCCGGTCATCCATATCCGTCCAGTGCCGAGTACCAGTTCCAAAGACAAGACATATGACAGTGGTCATTCGTGTCTCGGACAAGCACAGAGCACGAGGGGGGCAGCACAAGAATCAATGGGTGCGCGGAGCTCGAGAGAGATAAAGTCAAAAGTAAATAATAGAGTGCAATCTTGGACTAAGAATTCTGAAGATATTCTGGAAAGATTATCAGAAAATACATGTACCAGACAAGAGGGGACAGCAGAACAGGAGCACACAAAAACTGACATCCCAACTCCCCTATAGGGCGGCGGATCCGCGGCCAATAGGGGGTATTGGCGGCGGATCCGCGGCCAAGTGGGCCCCTCTCACTGTCATTTTTCATGGGTAGTTGGGTCTTTTCACATGGGTCCAGTTTGTTGCCCTAGATTTCATTTTCCCTGCCTATAAATACAGCAGGCTTGAGCAAAGCCAAGGGTCCAATTTTGTGTCCACTCTTTTGTAGTTTTTTGTATAGTTCTTCTTCTTCTTCTTCATTCTTTTTCCATGAAAATTGTAGTGAGAGCTTTTTGAGTGGGAGATTAATGAAGATGAGGGTTTTGTATCATTCTCTTGTGTTTCTTCTTCCCCTTGAGATTCTTGCTTTCTCTTGATCATTCAACCTCTTTATTGAGCTTGAATGGTTAAGGGTTAGTTATTGATCTCAAGGGTCGTATTCTTTCATGGAATTAGCACTTCATTTCACATGCGTTCTCTACCCTTCCCTTGATCTTGCAACCTCTTCATTGAGCTTGCAAGTTTAAGGGTTGGCTATTGATCACATGCTTGTCTTGAGTCCTAGTTTCGTGTTCTTTTTATCGCTTTTTATTACTTGCAATTTATTTCCATGCACTTTAATTACTTGCAATTTTTATTCATGCTTTTAATTCTTGTAATCTTTTCTTTTCTTTCTTCTTTTCTTTTTGTTCTCTTTTGTTCATTTTGTGAATGGTTGTAATTATCGTTGTTAAGAATAAATACGGTATTGTAAGTTAATGTTTCTTTGCTCATTTCCTTTTCCCGTTATTTTCCATTGAACTCCGTCCAAACTTTACGCAAGCGCTCCGTTAGGCACCCTACCCTGACAAGGTAACGGTGATTCCTAACCACGACCGGTTGCGTTCGGTTTGGCCGGAGGCAAAAGCAAGAGACAAGAACGGAAGGACAAGGGTAAATAAGCCGTATTCCACGAATACCGCGCTTAAATCCCCTAATCCACGTTGTTGCCGATTGCTCTAGCTTCAATCGGTCAAGACTCGGCTCAAAGGTTTTGAGTACGGATTTCTTTAGCTTGCAATCTCGTATCTTTTTCTTAACAACTTCATACTTGCAAATAATACACATAGGTTAGTCTTGAACAAACACATACAGATTCTTTATTGACTCGTCTAAAACAAGGAAGGACTTACAACCATCTCCCTGTGGATCGACCCGTGCTCAACCGGCTAGCTGCATAGCGACACCGTCTTGATTGCGGTTAACTCAAATTCTTCCAATCACCCCCTGCCGAACCCCAACCCCAACCGCAACCGTGCGCAGCCCCAGCCCTTACCCTAACGCTAACCCCAACCGATGCCTCATCGGTACCCAAACCATGAACCATAGCCCTAAAACAATCAAAAATTTGTTTAATTGAAGATTTCCTAACCTGTGCAGAGGCGACGATCGATCGGAAGCGACGACGAAAAGAGGCGACGACGAAAACTGAGATGAGGAAGAAACAGGCGGTGGTGATGACGAATCGGCCGGCGCTGGCGACGACGAGAACGGCGATCGGCAGGAACGAGGGTTTGGGGATTTGGGTTCGCGCGTAGTGATGAGAAAATAATATTTAGAGATAATCAGCGTAGGGATCGATCTGCCTTTTTACTTAAATCCCTATTTAGATGCCCCTACGGATAAGTCCGTAGGTTCTTGGTTTGCGGCTCCATAGAGGCAAACAACAATTTAAGATTTAATAATTTTTAAATAAATATGTAAGGACCGTAGGGGCAACCGTTTGGCCCTACGGATTAATCCGTAGGGCCAAACTAAATCTGCCCCTACGGATGTCATTATCCGTAGGGGCAACCCCCTATTTTAGTAGTGTTAATACTTGATTAGTGAGTGAGAGCTTGAGTTAAAGAAACTTCAAGATAGATCATCTTCGAGAAGGAAGACTTCAAGCAAGTATGGATCATTCGGGTTGTGGAGCTTCTCTTGAGTCCGGAAGATCTTGGATCGCGGCGAAGGGACTACTACTCGGAGCTTATGAAGCAAAGGAGCGGACTACAAAGGTTGTAATTCCTCTCTCTTACTTGTAAAGATGTTTACTTGCATGTTTAACCCTAATTATCTAGCGAAGATCCTCGCTTTGGGTTGTTCGGTACGTCTAAAATTTGAATCGGGCATGGTTGATGCCTTATAGACCCTTGTAAGAGTGCCTAGTAACCCTATATATATATATATATATATATATATATATATTCATTTTTGAGTTAAAACTAAAGATAATTCACTCATGGGTAAAGATTATCTTCATATGACTTTGTGACCATTCTTGACCTAACCTTTAACCTTAGGTTAATTCTCTTTTGGACTTTAACTCAATCTAAAATATCTATGACATTAACTAACCATGATTTGAGGAGAGAAAGATATAATATGATTATTTCATTCTCATTTCATTATTATTAAGTTCATTATTCATCACAAAAGAAAAGAGCTTGAGCTTTGCCATCATCTTCTTCTTCCTCTCTCTCTTGATATTTCATTTGAGTGAGTTAGTAAAAAAGAAAGGGTTTTGATTAGAGAATATAAACCACCTCATTATTCTACACACATCTAGCCTATTTGTATAGGGTGTTTTGCTACACTTCATCATGGATCAAGTAAAGCAAGGAGCTTTGGGCAAGGGGACTTCGGGTGGATCATCGTGGACTTGGAAGGTTGCTAGCGATCCGTTCCAAACTCTCAAAGTTCCATGGAGTCACCAAAGAGAGACTACAAAGTTTGTAATATCTATTTTTAGTGATAGATAGTTCTTTGTATGTGATACAAACATTGTTACCCTAAAATTCTAGTAAAGATTCATGTTTTGTTTGCTTTGCACCTCTCTAAATTTTAAAGTGGCATGAGTGATGCTACCAAACCCTAGACTAGGTGCAAGGGAAACCCAACAGTGGTATTAGAGCCAAGCTAGAATTTTAGACACGGTGTTATTACAAATACGGAAACGAAATCGACTCTGAAAAATAAGGTATTATGGAACCCTAAAAATGCTCTCTGGAAATTTTTTAAAAAGTGCTTAAAAAATTTTCAAACAGGTACAGAATGGAGTATGGGCAAATATAAGAACACAGGTGAAATTCGGGGGCTTGTGCTCGGATTTTGGCCGAGCACAATGCCCCAGAATTCGGCCTGCCCGGCCCCCTACCCGCATTGCACCCCTTGTTTCTCCTGTGCTCTGTTGTTTGCAAGTTGGGGTTTCTACTATTGTTTGCTTAGCCCAATTTTCATGTGATGATTGTTTTGACCTAGGGCTAATTCGTAGTGTTTCGTAGTCGTATTATTTAACACTGTTTTGGTAATCTTGACCATGTTTAGCAGTTCGAACGAAGTTCGAACACCACATTTTGTACCGCGCTGAAGTTTCCAAGTGTTGTGATTTTCCTAAGTTATTGTATTCGTAAAATCGTTCAAGTACTCCTATGGACACTCTAGAAGACTATACTAACCTTAACTAGATTCTATGCCCACAGAACCACGATCGAACCTTAGGGTTTGCCATAGTTCCGTGGTGTCATAGGTGAGGCGTTGGTTAACTCCTTCTATGGCTGGTCCATAGACACTGTGGCACGGTTTTTGAGTATTTTTGACTTTGCTCAAGTGTTGAGCTCACGGGGTAATTTGTGATTATATGTTGATTCGATCGAAACGTTAAACATTGTATTGATATATATGTAATGTGATAAAATATATGGAATTCATAGAGTTAGGCATGAAATCCGTAATATGTGATATTTCAGGTTAACGATGTCTAAGATGATTTTGGATTCCAAATATTGTAGTTTTTCACTTTCTTTTCTGCGACCGTAAGTATAGTGTGTGGGGTATTGCCGGCTTCATTGCTATACATCAACGGCAATCGGGATACGCATACTTGGTTACGTTGATAATATGAGATATTATGTGTTGCTCTGATATGTTATATTGGATCGTCGTGTTTCTGAATAGCCGGGGGTTTTATATGAGATGAGGGTTTTTATTTTCATTCATGTAAAATTCATTGTAAGCAATATTCTTTTATTAGGGCACTTCCGGGTTGAGGATGATGTCACCATTGTATATTATTTACTTTTCCGCATTAGGATAGACCCAAGGAAGGGAGCACAAGTAACCCGGTTCTGGGGTCCAAGGGAGGCCATCTCGAGGAGTTGAGACTGGGTCTCCTAACCATAGAATTGGCAGTGTTACTTGCCGCTCTCGTAGGGGTCTAGGGATGTGAGTTTGGCTATTCATTGCGACCGTGGAATCCGTGTTTTATACAGGCTCAAAATAAAACACGGACCTCCTAGTATATCCAATATTTCATATGATTCTTCTGCTGCTGATATACTGTGATGTGATCATATTATATGCCTGAGACGAATGCTTTATTATTATATATGAGATATATAGTATACGTTGCTTATGTTTTACACCCAGCCTAGTCCCGTCCCGGTATGCCGTTAGTTAAGCAACCTAACGGTGCATAACGAGACACAGTGGTGAATGCGGATGATATAAACGTACGTTGTATTTTCGTTTCTTCTGTGATGCTTAGGAAGCATAAATGATGGAATTCATTAATGAGAATAATGAAAGAAAAAAAACCTGAAAGATATTGTAGAATCAAATTTATAAAAAAGGGTAGCTCTAGTTTTGCTTTGCATAGTGGTATTCCTTGTATAATATCCAGCACCTTATTCGATAAGGAAAGAGCCGAGATCCCTTCACCGGGAGTGACCTCTTTAGTGAAACTAGCAAATGCTACAAACTCACGGTTTAGTTTTTGATTGCTTCTATAGTTCATGCTTTGCCAGCGGTATTTGTGAAATATCCTGCACCTTATTCGATAAGGAAAGAGCCGACGATCCCTTTCACCGGGAGTGACCTCTTTAGCAAAAACTTGAAAAATCCTCAAAAACACTCTTTTTCAAAATCACTTGTTTCTACAATGATATCAAGTTCATTACGCAAAAGGTTTTCATAAAAACCTGTGTGGCCCTCCATCATTTCAGATAAGTATTATTTAGTATTCGTGCTACGGTAGTTTGGCCTCCGTCAAGGCGTAGTGTATGGTAGCTAATTAGTACTTATCTGTAGCATGAGATGCGATTGGATTAGGGTATTCGTACGGCGTAGTTTGGTCTCCATCAAGGGTCGTGCGGTGGGTCTAATTAAATCAAGAAATGAACGGGTTGAACTTGACTAGCGCCCTATGGGTAGTTTGGCCTCCGTCAAGGTCATAGGATGCTAGGGTTAAAAGCATTGTCGGGAATTTCAAGTGTTGAAATTTGCAATGAGATTGCATACCTTCTAAGAGATAGTTGGATCCCGATACCCACTGAGTAAGAATTACTCCTGGGAGAATTTTACACAGAACAATTAGCCGATCAAGTAGGTGTCTAGAAAGGTGTTAACGGGGTTATGCCTCATGGAAAACGAGGTTTATTCTAATTAGGTCTGTGCGAATGCACGGGTAACCTCCCTCAAAGTACCAAAACTGGCCTGGCTGAAAGATTGGCAAACTTGTAAAGTGTAATTAATCCCGGCTAGTCTTACCTTTTAGGGTTCGAAGGAAGATTTGATGAAAACAGTGGGAGCCATCCTGATTAGGTAAGATAATAACCAATCTAATCTTGCAAGAGCATACGCTAAAGTGTTTTCTTCTCTCTCTCTCCAGGTAGCGAACATGTCAGGCCTTAATCAAGATAATAATATGGATGTATTGACCAAACCCGCTTATTATACTGAGCAAAGGAACATTGGTTCCGTTTTTTCTTATAATTGTTATAAGACTGAACAGGAATCAGGAGAATATCCGGATTCTCACGCCACCCAAACGAAGAATAAGCATGCTGATGCGTCTTCTTCTGGTGTGTTTGTTATCGACAACTGTTTTTCAGTTCACTCTACGTCCTGGGTATTAGATACCGGATCAGGATCCCATATATGTAATATGTTGCATGGGCTACAGAAAAGTAGGGAACTGGGAGAGGGTGATCATTCCATAAGAGTAGGGAATGGTGCAAATGTTGCAGCCAAGGCAGTTGGCGAATATCACCTTGTATTACCAAATGGTAATACATTGATTCTGAACGAATGCTATTACATTCCGACCCTGATATGCAATCTTATATCAGTATCTTTATTGAGTAAAGAGAGATATAGTTTTGTAGTACAGGATAATGTTATGAACATTTTCCTGAATCAAAAGTTGATTGGATCAGGCTCGTTAAATAATGTTATATACATTCTCAATCAAACTACAGTACTGAATGTACAAAACACGCACAAGAGGAAGAGTTCAGAAATGAACGAATCCTTCTTGTTGCATTGTAGACTAGGTCATATCAATGTGACACGACTAGCTAAGTTGCATAAGGATGGATATTTGAATCCATTCGAATTTTCATCTTATGACACTTGCCAGTCATGTCTCAAAGGCAAAATGACCAAAACTCCATTTAGTGGACACGGAGAAAGAGCTACGGAACTCTTGGGACTGATACATAGTGATATATGTGGTCCCATGTCTACAGATGTCAGGAATGCTTCCTCGTACTTCATTACATTCACTGACGATCTCTCAAGATACGGACATGTGTTCCTATTGAAACACAAGTCTGAAGCTTTTGAGAAATTCAGAGAATATAAGAACGAAGTTGAGAACCAAAAGGGAAAAAGTATTAAGATCCTTCGATCTGATCGAGGAGGAGAATACTTAAGCAATGAGTTTCTGGACTATCTAAAAGAGAATGTGATTCTCTTTCAGCTTACTCCTCCTTATACACCACAGCACAACGGTGTACCGAAACGGAGGAATCGCACCCTATTAGATATGTTGCGCTCTATGATGAGCACTACTGAGTTGCCTATTTCCTTTTGGGGTCATGCGCTGGAGACAGCAGCATACCCATTGAATAGAGTTCCAACCAAATCAGTGCCTACCACTCCATATGAGATATGGAATGGGAAGAGGCCATGTCTTAATTTTATTCAGATATGGGGTTGTCCGGCCTATATAAAAACACAAAATTCGGACAAGCTCGAGGCAAGGTCTGTCCTGTGCAAGTTTCCCAAACATTCGCGAGGTTATACCTTCTACCACTCCGAGGAACAAAAGGTGTTTGTTTCTCGACATGCCACCTTTTTAGAAAAGGGATTTCTTATGAGTGAAATTAGTGGCAATGAGGTAGAACTGGAAGAAGTTCCAGCTACACAAACTACAACAGAAGATTTGGTGGAAACAGAGCATTCAGTAGTTCCCGACGAACCCCAGCCTCTCCCTAGTAGGGTTCCTTATCCACCTGAGAGATACTATGGTTTTCTCATCGATGGTGGGAGCGAGGATTGCATCATGGAAGATGATGACCCGACTAGTTTCGAGCAGGCCATAACGAGTGGGGACTCTGTGAAATGGCTGGATGCAATGCGTTCTGAGATGGAATCCATGTACAACAACAAAGTATGGACTTTGGAAGTTGCTCCTGAAGGGGTAAAACCTATTGGGAAAAAATGGATCTTTATGAAGAAACTTGGTATAGATGGAAAAGTTGAGACTTACAAAGCTAGACTTGTTGCAAAGGGTTTTCGTCAACGACCAGGTGTGGATTATGACGAAACCTTTTCTCCAGTGGCTATGCTTAAGCCCATCCGGATCTTACTTGCCATTGCTGCATACCATGACTACGAAATCTGGCAAATGGATGTTAAGACCGCCTTTCTAAATGGTGATTTAGAGGAGTGCATGTAAATGACTCAGTCAGAGGGCTTCGTAGATAGTGGGAGCAGCGGAAAGGTGTGCAAGCTACTTAATTCCATCTACCGGTTAAAGCAGGCATCGCGGAGTTGGAACATCTGCATTGATGTGATAGTCAAAGAGTTTGACTTCATCAAGAACGTAGATGAACCTTGTATCTACAAGAAGGTTGCAGAGAGTAAGATTGTCTTTCTCGTATTGTACGTGGATAACATACTCTTGATAGGAAATGATGTTCCTATGCTGCACTCGGTCAAGCTCTTCTTATCACATAGATTCTCAATGAAAGATCTAGGTGATGCCTCCTGCATTTTGGGAATTAAGATCTATAGAGATTGATCTAAACGGATACTGAGATTGTCCCAATCCAGGTACATTGACACCATACTAAAGAGGTTTAGTATGGAAGAATCCAAGCGTGGGAACCAACCCACGATCTCTGGACTCACTCTCTCCAAAGAGATGTCTCCTAAGACTGATTTGGAGAGAGCTCGCTTGCAAGGGATACCCTATCCTTCAGCAGTAGGCTCTATCATGTACGCGATGCTATGTACCAGACCCGATATAGCATATTCACTAAGTGTAGTGAGTAGGTATCAAGCAGATCCATAAGAGATTCACTGGACAGCTGTGAAGATCATTCTCAAGTACTTAAGAAGGACTAAGGAGATGTTCTTGGTGTATGGTAACGGAGAACTCCAAGTGGAGTCCTTTACCGATTCGAGCTTCCAAAGTGATAAGGACGACTCTAACTCGCACTCGGGATTTGTCTTTATCTTAAATGGAGGGGCGGTTTGTTGGAAGAGTTCCAAGCAAGAAACCGTGGCAGACTCGACGATGGAGGCTGAATACATCGCTGTCAACGATGCTGCCAAAGAGGCTGTCTGGATAAAGAAGTTCATCACTGAACTTGGTGTGGTTCCATCCATTGAGCATCCAACACCTTTGTATTATGATAACAATGGAGCTGTGGTTTTGGCCAAGGAACCCAGGTCCCATCAGAAGTCAAGACATATTCTGAGGCGGTATCACCTGTTCCGGGAGATAGTTGATCGCCGCGAGATCGAGGTCAGGATAGTTGACACAAAGGACAACACTTCGGATCCACTCACGAAGGCCATAACCCATATACAATTTGAGAGACTCTTCGGGATGTTGGGTATGAGATACTACAACAGCTGGCCTTAGTGCAAGTGGAAGATTGTTAGTTGTATATATGCCCTAGAGGCCATTGTTGTACATATGATGTATATTATAGTGGATGCTTGGATATATATGGAGAGGACTTTTTGCTCGATAAGATAGTATGCTATCTGGTTTCACTTTGTCTAAACATGTTGACTGGTATTGGTTTACTGTCTTACTCTCACATGTTGATAAAGCCCGTAGGATATGTACTCGACTACTAGGACTATGATGAGATCATACTAGTGGGGCCATGGTAGTCAACGAGTACATCCTATAACTGTTCCTAGTCGAGGGTGTATCGAGACAGGGCATCGATACACCAGAGTAGACCAGCGTATACGCATCTTGACCCATATGATGGGCGATGGATGATCCCATATCCATCGGTGTTTGACTTCAAAGATGGTGTACGGGTGCTCAGTAGAGACTGGGTACAATGAACGGACTCGCCGAGAACTCCTAGATGGTATTATACCTATCGTCAGGTAGCAGTTCTCTGGTGACACTGGTATAGGTTAGTCTGTACACCCGAGATCGTCATAGAGTCTTGTGTGATTCCCACTGTGCTTTAATTTCCACCTTACCACGTTCAAGAGAACGTGCAAAATGGTGGCTTTTGGGTACAGTCCCGAATCACATGGAGGCAATGAGGGATAGGAGGGGTTTCGTCTCTCCCAGTATTGGGAGTTGACGTTGCGCTGTTGTCACGACCTAAAATATTAGCTCGCGACCAGAACTTAAATCACGCGACGTCTACAGGCGTAACGTAATTCAAGTAAGCTGAAACCCAGAAATCTAAACCTTTTTAAGAAATAAAGAGGTGAAACTTTGAAATAAAGGTATAGTAAATCATGTTTTGTCTTTTGAAAATTTGGGCAGCACCACCTTTGTAAAAACTAACCCCGAAAATGGGTACAACAAGGAAAAATATAAAGCATCCCCAAACGGGAGCGAATCACGCCCAACGGCGGAAACAACCACTACAAGTATAAATAACAAGTATACGACGCCCAACAGCAAAGATCCACATAAGGAAAAGTAAAGCAAGACATCAACCCCAAAGGCGAACATAAAACCCATCGCTCAATTCTCGCAACTACAAGTCTTCTAAATCTGCAACATATACAATAACTAGTTTCTGAAGTGATGGAGTGACTAGATACAATATGAATAATGAATACAAGAGGGGCACGATCCAACATGTACCACCTACCGAAGCAAAACACCCGAAAGCAAGCTGTATGCCAGTGATGCCGCAACTGATCCATACAGTCAACCTGCAAGAACTGTGGCACAACGGGGGTGGGTTGCCAACTCGTGAATAGAAAAACATCACCAGGTAGAAATTGAAATAAACAACGATTCCTAGGTCAACCATATCATAAAGGTAATACTATGATATCTAGGGTGACCGTATCTGCATAAGTGCCATCACATAATAAATGCCTATCAGCAAGTGGATATCATCCAACAATATAATCAATGCATGTATGCAAGTGGATCTCGTCCACATGTCAACTACTGACACAACAACTCCTGCATGTAAATATCATAAAAGCATATGCAGGTAAATATGAGGATATGAATCAACGTGTGTCCCTCGCGACACAACAAAATCATGGAACCGGAGTGTCCACATCGACACTCGAAAACATCATGAAACCCATGTCTAGCATCGACACGTAAATCCTCTTCTGCCAGGCGCCGTCACCATGACCGGCCCTAATGTCAGTACATCTCATGGAACCTGAGTGTCCACATCGTCACCCGAAATCCATGTAGCATATCTGAACATGACTCCGGTCGGTATCCTCGAGATATCCGCCGAATCCAAATACAGTCACCGATAGGTAGTGGTCCCTCTGGCTGGCTCATCATCTACACCACGAAATCATCTCTTACCTCGGGGTACCATATCGGGTCCACCATGTACCCGCAGACGGTGCTTCCCGCTCCGCGAATTGGGTTTCACATGCCAATCTCAAAACCGAGAAAACACATGGTGGACGCACTGAAATATTATATCAAGAGAAACCGGGTTTTCAAACAATACATAAATTTCTTGCAACATCCCGCGTTTCTCAAATCCAGAAATCACATGAAAACCATATCTCAATCCGTAAATCTATGTAAATATGATATATGCAACATAAAACAGCAATATGAGCATATTAAGGGAAAACCGCTCTTTTAAATGAATTCAGCTTTAAAATATATCATGTGGTTCCCAAATCCTCCGAAATCAAGTGCAACATCATATGGGGTGTACATGTAACTATAGCAAGGTATAACTATCTGCATGTAAGCAAGTATGTATGATGTATTTCATAAGCGCAATAGCACAATAATCAACGTCTCAAATCACATGGCAATACAATACCACTTAGGCGTATATGCAGCCATAGCAAGATATGTGGGTGTACATGTCAGTATGTATGCATGAAGTACATGTAGCTGTAACCAAGTACGTGGGTGTACATGTCAGTATGTATGCGACATTTAACAGGATGCAAGCATGTCCGTATATCTCATGCAACGTGGAACGGTGATATGAACATAGCAAATATATCATGGCATGATGCAGCAATTCTACTGTGTAGTGACATGGCAATTATCGATGACGAAGGTGTGTGAACCGGCAAATCTGTGTAAGTGTAACATACGCATCATCGATAATGGTGTAGGTGTACTAGCATAGGTATATGAAATGCAATGAGAATAATCATGAATGCAGCATAATGTACATCGTGACTCTAAATGCTATAAGGTATACGTATCTAACATGACCGAGTCGATGAATCTATCAATCGGCATCCAGCCTCACAACATCAGTACGGTACAATCCATCGTACGGCATCCTCTAATCAGGGGTATGGATAAATCAACAAGTAAAACTCATCGCGTACGGTAATCTAACGTACTGTGGCGTTAAACAAATAGGGATTCTATCAACCGATGGATCTAAGTCACGTACGGCATATCACTCATTATGCAATCATTATCCATATAAATATATATACCTATCTCTCAGGACACATCCATGTCAAACTCGATCAGGGGACCTACAAAGGTATCAACAATCACATCTCGACTTGAATCTATATAACGACATATCACACTAAGTCATTATAATCACATCATATACTCATTCATCACATTAAATAAACATCACACTTGTTCTCTTTTAAATTTGTAGTCATCATGATTCACTTATCATTTCATATTCTCCTAAGTCCAAAGTTCATTAGCATCAACTTCAATCATATTATCGTTTGTAAATCCTACAATCATGTCCGTCGCATATCATTATCAAGATATAATAATCAAATGATAATACATATTAATAGTTGCGGGGGTGCTATACGCCATCCACCCGACTTCCCCCGTAGATATAAATCTACTCACCTGCTAAACTCCTCGCTTAGCCGTAGTCGATGCGCTTCGTCGTCACGGAATCCATGCGAAGGTACCTACAATCAATAGGAATTCGCAAAGCTATTAATATCAAATTCCGAAATCCAAATACGGCACGCGGTGTGCTCATAGGTTAGAACCTATAGCCTACACATGCAAAACCAACCAAACAACCCTCTTCGTTGACGTACAAACGTCCAACGACCAAATACAAAATCCAGTCGCAAAACCAAGAAATCCCAATACCAGAAAACATAGCCAAAACCCTAACTAGGGTCACTATACATGAAAACTGCCACATTAAAACCCAATAATACCAATACGTATTTACAAACACAATAATATCGTAGGTAATAATATTTGCGTCTTCTCCAATTTCATTTAAAACCCACGCCAAATTTTACCGAAAAGCAAGTAAGTAACTTATATCATTTTCTCACAATTTACCACAAGTCTAGAAATTTAACAAGTCTAGCGATTTCAAACATCATATAATAGCTTAACTTAGCTATCCAAACCCCTTCCATATTTTTATTATAATCCAAAACATGATTTAGTAAAACCTAGTAAGCAAAAACCCTAATTAGACAAGTAGTAATTAACAATAATTATCATTTTCTACCACTAGAATAAGATTTCATAAACTTCAATTAACATTATGTTGGATATAATGCCCTCAGAGTCAATTATTGGATCGCAGGAACGTGATTGCAATGATTGAGGGAGGACCTATACTGGTAGGACAGTCTTACTTGAGAGGTTTGTATACTATCTGGTTTGTCTTTATCATCGTGTACATGCTTTAGGTGACATTGTAGTTCACTATTACATGTTGATAGAGAATAGTATGCTACTATGGTTTGTCTTTATCATCGTGTACTGTTTTAGGTGACCTTACAGGTCGCTATTACACGTTGATAGAGCCCTTAGGATTCTTGCCTGACTACCGGCAGTATGATGGCGATCATATACGTGAGAGTTGGGGTCTATAAGCACATCCTTAAAGTGGTCCCTAGTAGTTGGAGTTTCGAGACTGGGCATCGATACTCCATTAGTAGACTGGTGTATACAGTCGAGACCTCGACGAGGGGCGGTGGCCGGTCTCACAAGCCATTGGTGTCAGTTGGATTACCTAAGATGTATACAGGTGCTCATTGGGTTATGAGTATACCGGACATGACTCGCCGGGAACATGCTAGTTGGTATTATACCTGACGTCAGATAGCAGTTCCCTGGTGACATATGTACAGGCTAGTTCATCGACCTGAGATCGTCATTTATCTCGTGTGAGTTCCCACTGTGCTTTGATTACTACCCTACCATGGCTCAAAGGAGTCGTGCAAATAGATTTTAGTTGGGTACAGTCCCGAGCCACATGGAGGAAGTGAACGGATCAGCAGGGGTTTCGTCTCTCCCGGTATTGGGGGTGAGATCGCGCTGTGTCTAGGAGAGCCATTACACGAAGTCCTTTACCAAGGCAGGAGATTTACTGGTAGGTATTCGAGTAGTATCTCAGGGTGTTCTGGGCTACACTCCGACCTGGCTTGTACCGCTTTTGGGGGTCTGACTTTTACCAACCCCCTAGGCCCAACATGCGATGCTCATAGACGAACGGACCGAACTGTACGGATATTGTCACTGACAGGCTCAGTAGGGAGGTCGATGAGCGAACTCATCCTGACACCCTACTGAGCCTGCAGTGACAATATCCGTACAGTCCGGTCCGTTCGTCTATGAGCATCGCATGTCGGGCCTACGGGGTTGGTAAAAGTCAGACCCCCAAAAGTGGTACAAGTTAAGTCGGAGTGTAGCCCAGAACACCCTGAGATACTACTGGAATACCTACCAGTAAATCTCCTGCCTTGGCCAGGACTTCGTGTAATGGCTCTCCTAGACACAGCGTGATCTCACCCCCAATACCGGGAGAGACGAAACCCCTGCCGATCCGCTCACTGCCTCCATGTGGCTCGGGACTGTACCCAACTAAAACTTGTTTGCACGGCTCCTTTGAGCCGTGGTAGGGTAGTAATCAAAGCACAGTGGGAACTCACACGAGACAAATGATGATCTCAGGTCGATGAACTAACCTGTACACATGTCACCAGGGAACTGCTATCTGATGTCAGGTATAATACCAACTAGCTTGTTCCCGGCGAGTCCTGTCCGGTGTACTCATAACCCAATGAGCACCTGTATACATCTTAGGTGATCCAACTGACACCAATGGCTTGTGAGACCGGCCACCGCCCCTCGTCGGGGTCTCGACTGTATACACTAGTCTACTAATGGAGTATCGATGCCCAGTCTCGAAACTCCCACGACTAGGGACTACTTTAAGGATGTGCTTATTGACCCCAACTCTCACGTATATGATCGCCATCATACTGTTGGTAGTCAAGCAAGAATCCTAAGGGCTCTATCAACGTGTAATAGCGACCTGCAAGGTCACCTAAAGTAGTACACGATGATAAAGACAAACCATGGTAGCATACTATTCTCTATCAACGTGTAATAGTGAACTACAATGTCACCTAAAGTATGTACACGATGATAAAGACAAACCAGATAGTATACAAACCTCTCGAGTAAGACTGGCCTACCGGTATAGGTCCTCCCTCAATCATTGCAATCACGTGCCTGCGATCCAATAATTGACTCTGAGGGCACTATATCGAACAATCTTCCACTTGCACTCAAGGCTAATTATTGCAATGTCGCATACTCACAGCCCGTGTGATACCGAACACCCAACTCCTCTACTGATCAGTCTCACAAAGCCCATTTGTGAAACTATTGCGTTCGAGGAATAGCCTCAGTGAGTGGATATGCCCTGATGTTTCTTTCTATGTCTCTCTTTATCTCAAGTTCGCGGAGAAAGCCATCTCCCGAAATGAACAATACCTGTCTTAGAATATGTCTGGATATCTTATGGGACCTAGTTCATAAATGAACTCCAAATCCAAACTTCTTAGACTGTATCGTCAACTGAACTTAATCAGTATCGTGCGCCATACCTCCGTCAGTATCTGCTTGGACCACCTGTTCAAAATACTGCCCCTCGTCAGAGGGAAAAGTATAACTCTGACAGTCACTCTGTCATCCAGGTCACCTTGGAAGCCTGGAATGATAACTGTCTCCCGAAGGAGGCTGTCGTTATCATATCCCTGGAACATCCACTTATGTTCTAAAACTGCTTCCGAATGTTTCTCCAGGATAGGATCAATATCAACTTATTGCATCTACTGCGAAAACAACATGTGGTGTGGTACTTGAAATCTCATGATTGACTCAATTGCCTAAGCAAGTGATCTGCCAATTATGCACATCCCTCTCCCCTTTAGTCTGTAAGACAGCTTTAGAGAGGGTGACTCCATCACCTGCAGGTACACCACAATGCCAGGAGTCGTCCATTCTAAAAACCTTTAGAATGCTGTCTAAGTACCCAGTGGGACACTTCCCAAATCTAGATCTAAACCCATAGATCTAGTAACCAGAATGTCTGATATAATATCCAATTCCTTTGTGGAAAAACCAATGTGTGACAACCAAAGTATAACCGATCGTAGTATAGGAATTTAACTTCCTACTCTGTGTATGTCATCCAAATACCAGGACATTACACACTACTACCTTCTTAACAGATCCATCCCCTATTATGATGAAATCAAACCTATGACTGTCACATCAAAAATAGATGATCTATCTCCGCTATATCTGCTTTAGTCTATAAATAGACATTAGCTGCTTGTCCACTATGCTTCCGTTGCTCCCACTGACTATGAAAACCCTCTGGCAGAGTCATATACACGTACACTTCTAAAGCTAGTTTAGAACGACGCTATACTCATTCTCCTGCCAGGTCTCACAGTCTGGAACAACAGCAATGTCAAGTCTGGGTAATCAAGAACCTCCTTGTCACCGTCTTTGAGCATACCGAAGTACCTCTCGAGTACCTGAAGTTACCCACCATATCTGTGGAGTGGCCAATGGAATGTCAAACCAGATTGAATCTTTAGGTTCTTATCAAATATTCAGTAATCGTTTGCAGTTCTGGAATCACTTCCAGTTCTACCATACTCCCACTACTGTTTTCTGAAAAAATCCATTTTTATTAAAACTGTGGCGAGTCAAGAATAATATCACTATTGATCTTCCAGATGGTAGAAAGTCAACCCTCGTCATAGCCCGGGTCAACCCACAAACAGCCATTACAGAAACGTGCCTTGAGTTATCTAGAGTCTGGTTTTAAGCATAAGCCGGACAACTCCCCGTACCTTAATATTGTTAAGATATGAACTATTCTATATCCAAAATAGAAACAGAGGCACTGATTTAATTGGAACCAGATTCAAATCATGCAGCTGTCTCCAGTGCGTGTCAACTAAATAGAGAGAGGCCGATCAGCATTACTTAACTTAGGAATACATCCAGATATGAGTAACCTGAAAGAGAAGCAAGTTCTCATAATCATTACTATTAACTGAATACCAGACACAAATATCTACATCTTCGATTACCTTGAAGAATCCCGATATTTGCAATACGTGGTTCTCTACTTTACTTATATACCTATAACTTCTCAAAACTTAGACTTTGTATTTCTACGAAACACTTGTCTAAAAACTAGAGAAGTCATAAGTAAACCGAATATAGTACGAGGACCAACCTCTCTGTCCTAATGGACACTGGACAACATACAATACTCTGTATAAGTCCCCTGAGTTGAATAACTCAAACCTTGTGCGTCGTAGGTTGAAAACTGTACTTATGGTTAAGAAGAATTACACCACTGTTTAATGCTCCTTACCTAACCATCCACTGATATAGGTAAATATCATAGACATAATTTCAAAAAGTTATATCTCACTTTATAAAAATAAACGTACAGATATATCAATTTGAAATTGGTGCATTACAACGGATATTCAAAACCAAATATTTGCCGTCCGGCAAACAGCCAAGGCGATTTCCTCAAATATCACCAATTACAACGAATCCCGATATAATGAGGATGATCACCCAATTCCCAATAACTTACTCCCACTCATCATCTGTAAAACCATACAGATGTGAGAATCAAACCTAGTAAATACATACCCTGGAGCAAGGGCTAATTGGGAAATCAGTTTTCTTTTAACAATACACAGTGAAACTGAAACATGTAAATGTTTCGAAGGGGTATCCGGGTATTCTTAGTAATGCCTCTTCCATTATCAGATTCACAACTGTAACCGTATATTTCTTTGCCATCTCTCCAAATCCCTTTATATGTCTTTAGTCATAACCTTTTATACACCCCTTTAGGCTAAATGGTTTTCTTCCCTCCGTACCGTTCTGCACCACCCTATAGTTTGGAAGAAGACTATCCAATAAGCATAATAGGTCTACTGTCCTAATCCTAAGAGCACTCGCAACCCGAGAGAAGGTAAAGATAAAAGACAACTGAATAAAACCTTATTCCTATTTCTCTTGAACCAGAATCCATCCCCGAACTGAAACAAGTCCCTTCGAGTTCGTATATAACCATACGATGGCGTATCCAATAAACTGTGGATCTTCGTAGTGATACGGAGTGTTCTGGAGAAATACAAAGGTGATGTAAGTTTGGCGAAGAAATACTTGGTTTGGTCGTGAATAGCAGTCGCAATTTACTTTGCCCTCTTACTGATCCCTTTATTTGTCTTTACTTAATACCTTCTGTACACCATTCAGGCTAAGTGGTTTTCTTCATTCCCTACCGTTCGGCACCAGCCTATGGTTTGGAAGAAGACTATCCAATTAGCGTAATAGGTGTACCGTCCTAATCCAAGGAGCACTCGCAACCTGAGAGAAGGTAAAAGGAAAAGACAACTGAATAGTCCTATTCATTTTCTCCAGAACCGGAAACCATCGTCGAATCTGGAACAAATTCCTTCGAGTTCGTATATAACCATACGATGGTTTTATCCAATGGAAGTGGACGTTCGTAGTAATATGGGGTGTTCTGGAGAAAAGGGTAAAAGAAGGAGTGGTAATGAGGTATGCAACTCTGACAATCCAAAAGCCAGTGTTTTAGGAAGGTTCGATTAACTTGGTTTTTATGTACATTTGATATTGCGGGGCGAGCGTTCGACATGTGGACTGCCATCACTGCCTGTTTGTATATTATTCTTTTGGGGGACGACCGGGCTGAGGTCGATGTACCCGTTGTATATATTTTTACTTTCTGTACAAGGATTACCCCGCGGTGGGGTGCACGGATATCCGGGTTCTAGAGGGCAACGGGTCCGCATCTCATGGCTTTGAGACAGAGGGGGCTTCACTCTAGGATTGGCGGGCTATTCGCCACACTCGTAGGGGTACAGGTTGACCCAAGAAGGGGCGCTCAAGTTACCGGATTCCGTGAAGTGCTAGGTGGTCCATTCACTTTTTTGAAAGGGGCTGCCTCGCTTCAGGTTTTGGCGGGTAACTTGCCGCGCCTGTAGGGGTCTAGGATTTCAATGCACAGGCTATCCACACGACCAGGGGAACGTCGGGTTTCAGTAGCGGCTCTATGAAACCCGGGATCCCAGATTATCTGTATTGTTCTGTGATGCTTATTAGATTTCTGTGATGTTGCATTTTATCACGCCTTGAGCGATTATTACATATTGATATATATACTAGTAGATATTGTATATGTTTTACACCCGCGCTAGCCCAGTCCCCGCTCTGTCGTTAGTTAAGTAACCTAACGGGTGATGACGGGACCCAGTGGCGAATGCGGATGGCATATACGTACATCATATTTTCGTTCTTTTATGGTGTGATTAAATGATGGGACTGCATTGATTCGGATCAATGCAAGCTAAACAAACCTGTTTGATGTTGTTGGAACATTTTTCAAAAAGCTGTTATTGCAAGGACGTTCTCTTTTGTTTTGCACAGTGGTATTCGGTTATGAATATCCAGCACCTCAGTCGACGAGGCAAGGGCCGAGATCCCTTCACCGGGAGTGACCCCTTGGACAAAAGTTTGCGTCAGGGTAATAACTTCACTATAGCCGATTACTTTTTGCTTTGCATCATGGTATTCAGTTGGAATATCCTGCACCTCATTCTACGGGGAAAGAGCCGAGATCCCTTCACCGGGAGTGACCTCTTTAGCAAAGGTTTTCGCCACTATATTTTTATAAAAAGCTATCCGATTCATTCAACGATATCAAGTTCATTACGTTAAAGGTTTTTCGCCAAAAACCTGCCGTAGCCCTCCGTCATTTCAGATTAGTATTGCTTAGTATTCGTGCTACGTATGTCGTGCATTGCCGAGGCGTAGTGTTCGGTTGCTCTGTAATGCTTTTCTGCTGCATGGATATATGGATTGGTTAGGACAATCGTACGGTTATGTTGGCATTGTCAAGGACTCGTACGGGTGGGTTTAACGCAATCAAGATAATGACGGGTTGAACTTGACTAGGACTCTTTGATATGTTGGCATTGTCAAGGTCACTTAGGTCCTAGAGGTAAAATAATACATTGGGAGTTTCTAAAGAAACTGAAACTTGCCAGGCATGCGCATACCTTCTGGAGTATAATAACGTGAGTGGATTCCATCACGTTATCATGCGATGATAGTTGGATCCCGATTCCCACTGATGAGTTGGTTTACTCCTCAGGTGATCCCGACGAGTTCTTCTTTCAGGTTTGGAGGAGAATTTGAGGTTACAGTGGGAGGTTTCCGATTGGATAAATTGATAACCATTCTGATCTAGGTTAGAGTACACGCTGAGTGTTTCTTTTCTCTCTCTCTTTGGCAGCGACCATGATCCGACCCTTGACTATGACAATTGTTGGATATAGTGCCCTCAGAGTCAATTATTGGATCGCAGGCACGTGATTGCAATGATTGAGGGAGGACCTATACCTGTAGGACAGTCTTACTCGAGAGGTTTGTATACTATCTGGTTTGTCTTTAACATCGTGTATATGCTTTAGGTGACATTGTAGTTCAGTATTACACGTTGATAGAGAATAGTATGCTACCATGGTTTGTCTTTATCATCGTGTACTGCTTTAGGTGACCTTACAGGTCGCTATTACACGTTGATAGAGCCCTTAGGATTCTTGCTTGACTACGAGCAGTATGATGGCGATCATATACGTGAGAGTCGGGGTTTATAAGCACATCCTTAAAGTGGTCCCTAGTTATGGGAGTTTCAATACTGGGCATCGATACTCCATTAATAGACTAGTGTATACAGTCGAGACCCCGACGAGTGGCGGTGGCCGTTCTCACAAGCCACTGTTGTCAGTTGGTTCACCTAAGATGTATACAAGTGCTCATTGGGTTATGAGTACACCGGACAGGACTCGCCGGGAACATACTAGTTGGTATTATACCTGACGTCAGATAGCAGTTCCCTGGTGACATGTGTACAGGTTAGTTCATCAACCTGAGATCGTCATTTGTCTCGTATGAGTTCCCACTGTGCTTTGATTACTACCCTACCATGGCTCAAAGGAGTCATGCAAACAGGTTTTAGTTGGGTACAGTCCCGAGCCACATGGAGGCAGTGAGCGGATCGGCAGGGTTTCGTCTCTCCCGGTATTGGGGGTGAGATCGCGCTGTGTCTAGGAGAGCCATTACACGAAGTCCTTGGCCAAGGCAGAAGATTTACTGGTAGGTATTCCAGTAGTATCTCAGGGTGTTCTGGGCTACACTCCGACACGACTTGTACCGCTTTTGGGGATCTGACTTTTACTAACCCCTAGGCCCGACATGCGATGCTCATAGTCGAACGGACCGGACTGTACGGATATTGTCACTGACAGGCTCAGTAGGGTGTCAGGATGAGTTCGCTCATCGACCTCCCTATTGTTCAATACCTGGTAGCCCGTTACGTACGACTAGTACCTCTGACGTGCTAGTGGTTAAATCCACAGCCAATGTATTGACGAGTCTTTAGAGTTCCCCACAGACAGTTTCTGAAGTTTCGGGCGAAACGATGTAGAGGTCGTATGATATATGGTAGGGTCCGATCATATACGTGCAGTAGTGCACGGATCATGATCGGGCGGATTATACTAGTGGGCTTTGGTTTAAGCCGGATCCTAGTATTAGATTTGTTGGATTACTTTAGTCTCATCTCATTCGTATTCAGTCGGAATGCGGATGCAGGTATGTATATATTGGAGAGGGGTATCCTTGTGATCCATCACGAGTTTACTTTAGATGTTGCCGTATCTTTTTATTGTTGTAAACATTTGTGTTAATGTTTACAAATGGAAATTATGAGCTAGATATCATGATTTGGAGCATTTATTGTGACACATGCACAAGTGGTGACTCATTGTAACGTTTCGAAAATCGTTTAGGCAGTTTTTCGGTAATCGGCTAAATTAGCAGTCTTTTCCGTAAAAAGTCAAAATAGGTATTTTTCATTATAGACCTAATTATACAAAATTTAGATAAGATATTACTATAAATTGGTCACTAAAATGTCACTTAAAATTTTCTAGTTAATTAAAAAAAATTCCTTAATTAATTATTTTTAATATTATTTTAAGCTTTTAAAAATACATTTAATTAGTGATAAATACAAATTTAATTGGTTAAATTACATAATTAGGAACCATAATAAACTAATATTTAGTGTAAAAAAATTTTGACAAACCATTTCATGTTTGGTTGTTTTTGGTAAAAGGGGTTGGAAAATTGAAAAGAAAAAGGGTTTTTTTGAAAAGCTTTGATGTAACATGCATTAATTGACTTAGATGATATTTTCTTTGTGGAAATTTCCACACATTCTCTCATTCTCCTCTCCCTTTTGCCTCTGGCCGAGACCCCCTCCTTCAGCTCCTATTTTTTCCCCAATTTCCTTGCTTCTAAAATCAACAAAATCCATAAAAATCCACATTTTTCCTTCACAAATTCAAACCAAAACCCTAAACCATCCCTTCCCTAACCCTAATTTGTTTGAAAAGTGAAGAAAAGAGGCGTTTTGGAGGCAAGTGCAAGTTAGGAATCAACTCTTGTAAGGTATAAATCCTAATCTAGTTGTTTAATTTGCTAGATTAAATAGTTCAAGTGTGAATTTTAGTTATAAATTCTTGTTTATGATATTTCAAGAAAAGGGGTGATGTTGTAGTTAGGGTTTGAAGTTGAATAAGTGTGTTTAGGTTAGTATTGTGGCCATCTAGTGTATTAGGTAGGATATTTGTGCAATGTTGCGATCGCGATATCGTTAATTCGCGATGTTTGCTTTGAAATCGGTATGCTAACGCTTACTAGATTTTTATGAATTTTAGGAGGTGATCTAATTGCGGTAGATTGGCGATATAATTAGCATCTTATACGAATTTTAGTGTGCGCGAATGCGGGGTTTTGTCTTGTCGGGTTTTAGTTTTGACGATTGCCCCGGAACGACGATTTTAGTTAAGGTTTTAGCGATTTTCGTGTATTTTCCGCGCACCGAGTGCACATTGTGATTAATTCGACAGCGTCGATCTTTTCATATTGTGAGTTGCGTCATTTCAGGATTCTGTAATCTTATATTGTGTGTTATGCAATTCTAGGATCGGTCGCGGAAACATCGGACGCGGCGCGTAAAGGCAAGGCGGTGGTTGGATCGGATTACCGAGGCATTCAGGTGAGTAGATGTATTCATCTATGGGGGAATCGTCTGGATGGCGCGAGGTGGCCCCTACTTAGGATTACTTTATTTCTGGCAAGATTTGCATTGTTAGTTAGCTAAACCCCCCCTCATTCACATTGCATACCCTTATAGCTAATCGTCTGCAAGATTGCATAGATATTCATATACTCATGTGTGATATCACTTCGTAGGACACGTACACCATTACCATTGGCTCCTGTTGCACGCGCACTATTCATGTGACACAAACGCCTTTAGTGATTGTCATGCCACGAGCACTGTAGGACCCGTTTAGTTTAGTATCATTATACACGATATATAAAATCGCATAGCATGTATATACCTCGCATCATCATCATACTTACATAGATTTCTAGCTACAAATCACATCGCATACCTTGATATCATAGACATTTATCATATACAACATGTTGTGCATTATGATTTTCTTGAGGATTCAGTATTGCTGGGATTTCTGGATTTTGGGGAAAACCGCAAGAATTTAACAAAAGCTTATATTTATCATTTTTAAAAACAAAGTTGTGGTTTTCTCGTGATGTATGTGTCGTCCACCATGAGTTTTCATATTTTCTGTTGTATTTCGAGACCCGATTTGAGGAGTGGATGAACCATCTCGGGTACATGGTGGGCCCGGTATGGTACCCCGGGGCAAGAAGATCGAGTTGTAGACGATGAGCCTGGCAGGGGAAGACTACCTACCGGTGATGTCTGGCGCGGCGGATATCCGGAGGATACCGACCATTGTCGTGAGATTTGATGATATGGGCCGATCCGGACTGACGGAGCCCGATGTATTGAGACATTGATACAGTGAGACATTAAGACAGATGTGTTTTCATATTTGGTGTCGATGTTTGACACGGGTTTCAGATGATTTCTTGATAGTATTTAGCTATTATACAGATATCCTTTTTCTAAAGTTAAGAATGCAGATTTCATAGCATTTAAAACACTTAAAGATTTAGTATTGATATTGCATACATGTGCTTGCATACTAGAGGTATTACATCACATCTGGACATACATGTTGTGACGCATTTACGTGCATTCTTACGATAGCCCTACTAGATATTATATTCTACTCACGAGCTGGTAACTCACCCCCGTTGTGCCACAATGTCTTGCAGGTTGGACTCATCAGCCTTGTAGCAGCGGCTTTTCTTATTAGTGACTTCTTTTGCTCAGACTCGCGACATTGCTCGTAGGTGGGTTGCGAGAGCACTTTTATTTCTTTTTGTACTATTTTTGTATCTAGTATTCTCCATCTACCACTTCTTATGTGTATATGCAACCTAATGATGAGACTGAGAGATTTGTGTATATGTGGGTTCTTTTGGGTCGAGCTCACTTGAGCCAACGTTGTGTTTTCTTATATTTCGTATTTCTTTATACTCTTTTTCTTGAGATTATATATATATATATATATATATATATATATATATATTACGTGTGGTTGTGATCCGCCTTAGGCGAAGAGCTAGCTCCCGCTTGGGATGCCATTTTGTGATTACAGGTTATATATCTTGTTGTACCCATTTTGGGGAATTGAATTTACAAAGGAGACTCTACCAAAATTTTCGGAAATTTTTGATTTTTTTAAAAAGGGGTTCAATGTAACTTAATTGATTTCAAGTTGTTTTCATGAAAGGTTTCCTTCATTCTTTTGATTTTGGTTTAGATTTTCCTTGGCTTTGGCTGACTTAGGTTACGTTACGGCTTTAGACGTCTCGTAATCTAAGTGCCAGTCACGTTCCGTACTTTCGGGTCGTGACAAAGTTGGTATCAGAGCGCAGTTTTTACCTCTCTGAGTGTAGGACGATCTTGGTAGATGGAGTAGGTGACTTAAGCAGAGTGGCGTAGCGTGGGTATGTTCCGCGGCATACTTACGATACGGTACTCAGCCCAAGTGACCTTAGGACATAATTGCTTGTATTTCCCTTCTTGATTCCTTGCATTCCTTGATTCAATTCCAATGTTCTTATCGGTTCTGTTTCTTATTCCAGCTTCGATGCCGCCAAAGACTACGAGAGCTCAGCGGGCTGCCGCTAGGGATGAGATTCGAGCGGGCTCGTCTGAGGCGAGGATCGAGCGGGATGATACGCCTACCCCTCAGGGTCATATTGATCCGCGTTATCCAGACCGTATTGCCAGATTAGAGGCCGGCATGCAGGAGTTGCGATAGATGATGGGATCTTTAGTTGAGTCCAGTCGGGCACAGAGATCTGAGGGCATTCCTTCCACCGCACAGACCACGATAGTACCTGCTGCACAGATGGTCACTCCTGCTACTACTGAGACTATCCTTATTTCACTACAGGAGTTTATGAGATTGAGACCTCCAGCTTTTACCGGTACGGATGCGACAGAGGACCCACAGGCATTTCTTGATAGGATGGCTCGGATTCGCCGTTCGTTGAGGTGTTCTGATGATAGATTGGTGGAGTTCGCGAGTTTTCGTCTGGAGGGTCTTGCCCAGACATGGTACGATTCAGTAGAGAGAGGTCGAGCTAAAGGTCTACCTTCTGTGACCTGGGATGAGTTTACAGCTGCGTTTCATGCCCGTTTTCTTCCGGAGAGTGTCCGAGATGCTCGAGCCCGTAGTTTTGAGTCTCTGCGCAGGACTCCTGGGATGACGGTACCGGAGTATGATATACAATTTACCCAGTTGTCTCGATATGCTCCGTACCTAGTAGACACAGAAGAGAAGAGAATAAAGAGGTTTGTGCGAGAGCATGATACAAAGTTATTCCTTGCCATCAGCACCTAGCACTTTGATACATACGCAGCCGCGATGGACACAGCCTTACTTTTGGAGGAGCATATTTCTGAGACTCCAGTCGTTTCTAGGCCGAAGAGGATCCGTACCGATACGCCAGCTCAGCGGAAGATGGGTAGACACCGCGATAGATTATTTCCGGGAGATGGCGGTGGTAGAGGATTGAGACGAGGTCAGTTATTTGGTTCATATCCACAGACCCAGCAGTCGTCGCCAGGATGTTTTCGGTGTGGGAGTCAGTACCACCGTGTCAGAGACTGTACCATGGGGCGCCAGGGCACGGCGACAGTCCTGCATATGACCTTACCACCTTCATCACCTCCTCAGAGAGCTCTACTTCCTACTCCTGATGATGCTCCACGCCATCCAGATGCTCCTAGAGGTCGTGGGCGTGGCGGTCCGGTTCAGAGAGGATGAGAAGGCGGAGGCAGAGGCAGAGGCCAAGGTAGAGGCAGAGGGCAGCCAGCTATTAGTGGTGGACAGGCCCGAGTGTTCACGTTGACTCCTCAGGATGCACAGGCATCTAATGCCGTCGTGACAGGTACTCTGCCAGTATGTTCTTTTGATGCACGGGTATTATTTGATCCAGGCTCCACACATTCCTATGTATCCACGTACTTTGCACCAAGGTTTGGCCGAGAGTCTTCTCCATTAGATCAGCCGCTCGTCGTTATTACACCGGTAGGCGAGTCGTTTGTTGCCCGTTTCGCATACCGATCATGTTCCGCTCGTATCGGGGAGAGAGATTCTTCAGTTGATTTGATTCTCCTCGATATGCTAGACTTTGATGTTCTTCTTGGTATGGACAGGCTAGCCACCTGTTATGCATCCGTGGACTGCCGTGAGAAAGCAGTCAGATTCAGTTTTCCAGGTGAGCCGGTTCTTGTTATTCAGGGAGATCGTAGCGCTACCCTTCCCAGCTTGATTTCTTCTCTTCGCACTGGTCAGCTCTTAAGGAAAGGGTGTCAGGGATTCTTAGCCTATGTTTGTGATACTAGCTCCACAAAGGTTCCGTTCGACCAGGTCCCTGTTATGAGAGAGTTCCCTGATGTATTCCCTGACGAGCTGCCTGGTCTGCCAGCAGAGCACGAGATTGAGTTCTGCATCGACTTGATCCCTGGCACGGGGCCTATCTCTATACCGCCTTATCGGATGGCCCCGGCAGAGCTGAGAGAGCTAACGGATCGGTTACAGGTCTTGCTGGACAAAGGGCTTATCCGACCGAGTGTGTCACCTTGGGGAGCTCCCGTCCTGTTTGTTAAGAAGAAGGACGGAAGTATGCGCTTATGCATTGATTATGGTCAGCTGAACCGGGTTACTGTACGGAACAGATATCCCCTACCCCGCATTGGTGACTTATTCGATCGGCTCCAGGGTGCAGGTTTTTTCTCGAAGGTTGATTTACGGTCAGGTTATCACCAGTTGCGGGTTCGGAAGGAGGATATTCCGAAGACCGCTTTCCGTACTCGATATAGTCATTATGAGTTCTTGGTGATGTCGTTCGGGCTCACCAATGCCCCGGCAGCATTTATAGACTTGATGAACCGTGTATTCAGGCCGTACCTCGATCAGTTCATCATTGTGTTCATTGACGACATCTTGGTTTATTCTCGGAGCCGGGTGGAGCATGAGCAACACTTACGTATCACATTGCAGACTTTGAGGGAGCATCAGCTGTTCGCCAAATTTTCTAAGTGCGCATTCTTGCTAGACAGTGTCGACTTCTTGGGTCATGTGATGACGAGAGATGGTATTTGTGTGGACCCGAAGAAGATCGAGGCAGTTCAGCGTTGGCCTAGACCGGTATCAGTTACAGAGGTTCGCAACTTTCTGGGTCTGGCCGGCTATTATCGACGTTTTGTCCAGAATTTCTCCCGTATTGCTGCACCGTTGACCGGGTTGACCTGGAAGGGGGCTCCTTTTGATTGGACCCAGGCATTTGAGGACAGTTTCCAGCAGTTGAAGACTCGTCTGACTACTGCACCAGTGTTAGCATTGCCTTTAGGATCAGGCAGGTTCGTGGTATATTGTGATGCTTCTCGAGTGTGGCTGGGCTGTGTATTGATGCAGCACGACAGAGTTATCGCGTATGCTTCTCGGCAGCTGAGGAAACACGAACAGAACTACCCCACTCATGATTTAGAGATGGCTGCAGTGGTATTTGCACTTAGGATCTGGAGACATTACCTATACGGCGAGTCATGCCAGATATTTACTGACCACAAGAGTTTGAAGTATATCTTTCAGCAGCGAGATCTGAATCTGAGACAGCGCCGTTGGATGGAGTTGGTGAAAGATTATGACTGCGAGATTCTATACCATCCGGGCAAGGCGAATGTGGTGGCAGATGCTTTGAGTAGGAGGCCAGGAGGTAGCTTATCTCGTTTAAGCGCCGTATAGATGCAGTCGACGGCGGATTGGCAGGTTTTATGTGACAGCAGAGTGCAGTTTGAGTTTACTCCTACAGGGGGACAGTTGGTCCATTTCAGAGCACGCCCACGTTACTTGACCGTATCCGCGAGGCACAGTCCGGCGATGCCCGTATTTTAGAGATGATTGAGCAGATTCGGCAGGGCAGAGTTTCTGAGTTCGTGATTGATGATCAGGGGATACTTCGATTTGGGACTCGACTGTGCGTACCAGATTCTGAGGGACTGAGGCGTGATATCCTTGAGGAAGCACATAGGTCAGTATACAGTGTGCATCCAGGTTCCACCAAGATGTACCGTGATTTGAGAGAGGTTTACCGGTGGGACGGAATGAAGAAGGATGTTACAGACTTTGTGTCGAGATGCCTGACTTATCAGCAAGTCAAGGCCGAGCACCAGAGGCCAGCCGGCGAGTTACAGCCTTTGCCCATCCTTGTGTGGAAGTGGGAACAGGTCTCCATGGACTTCATTGTGGGTCTACCCAGGACTAGTCGAGGGTATGACTCTATTTGGGTGATTGTGGATCGACTGACGAAAGCGGCTCACTTCCTGCCAGTGAAGACCACTTTTGGATTTTCTCAATACACCCAGGTTTATATTGAGGAGATCGTGCGACTGCATGGTGTTCCGACTTGCATCGTGTCCGACCGGGGTACCCAGTTTACCAGCCGATTGTGGTAGAAACTTCAGGAAGCTTTGGGCACCCGATTGAGTTTTAGCATAGCTTTTCATCCGCAGACTGACGGTCAGTTGGAGCGTACAATTCAGACTCTTGAGGACATGCTCAGAGCTTGTGTTTTAGATTTCGGTGGTAGCTAGGATCGTCATATGCCCTTGATCGAGTTCTCCTACAATAATAGCTTCCAGGAGACGATTCAGATGGCACCTTTCGAGGCTTTATATGGGAGGAGATGTCGATCGCCTGTGTGTTGGACAGAGCTCAGGGAGAGCAGTATATTGGGCCCGCAGATCGTATAGGAGACGACCGAAAAGATACAGCTGATTCGGGACAGGATGAGAGCGGCACAGAGTAGACAGAAATCATATGCTGACAGGCGCCGTCGCCGAGTCGAGTTCGCTGTTGGCGATCATGTTTTCCTGAGGGTCTCTCCGATGAAGGGTGTGATGAGATTTGGGCGGAAAGGGAAGCTTAGTCTTAGATATGTTGGTCCCTTCGAGATCCTAGAGCGTGTTGGTCCAGTCGCTTATCAGTTAGCTCTTCCGTCCAGCTTCCCCGATGTTCACCCCGTGTTCCATATTTTGATGCTCCGCAAGTACCTTCATGGTCCTTCCCATGCGATTCAGCACCAGACGATCCAGCTAGAGCGTGATCTTTCATTCACCGAGCAGCCGGTGGTCATTTTGGATCGTCAGGTGAAGAAATTGAGATCGAAGGTTATACCGTCCGTCAAGGTCCTTTGGCGTGGCCCGAACAGTGAGGAGGTCACCTGGGAGACCGAGGTTGAGATGAGGAAGAGATATCCCCTTCTTTTTGAAGGTACGCGTAGTTAGATTCTAAATTCGGGGACCGAATTTTTTAAGGGGGGAAGATTGTAACGCTTCGAAAATCGTTTAGGCAGTTTTTCGGTAATCGGCTAAATTAGCAGTCTTTTCCGTAAAAAGTCAAAATAGGTATTTTTCATTATAGACCTAATTATATAAAATTTAGATAAGATATTACTATAAATTGGTCACTAAAATGTCACTTAAAATTTTCTAGTTAATTAAAAAATTTTCCTTAATTAATTATTTTTAATATTATTTTAAGCTTTTAAAAATACATTTAATTAGTGATAAATACAAATTTAATTGGGTAAAATACATAATTAGGAACCATAATAAACTAAAATTTAGTGTAACAAAAATTTTGACAAACCATTTCATGTTTGGTTGTTTTTGGTAAAAGGGGTTGGAAAATTGAAAAGAAAAAGGGTTTTTTTGAAAAGCTTTGATGTAACATGCATTAATTGACTTAGATGATATTTTCTTTGTGGAAATTTCCACACATTCTCTCATTCTCCTCTCCCTTTTGCCTCTGGCCGAGACCCCCTCCTTCAGCTCCTATTTTTTTCCCCCATTTCCTTGCTTCTAAAATCAACAAAATCCATAAAAATCCACATTTTTCCTTCACAAATTCAAACCAAAACCCTAAACCATCCCTTCCCTAACCCTAATTTGTTTGAAAAGTGAAGAAAAGAGGTGTCTTGGAGGCAAGTTCAAGTTAGGAATCAACTCTTGTAAGGTATAAATCCTAATCTAGTTGTTTAATTTGCTAGATTAAATAGTTCAAGTGTGAATTTTAGTTATAAATTCTTGTTTATGATAATTCAAGAAAAGGGGTGATGTTGTAGTTAGGCTTTGAAGTTGAATAAGTGTGTTTAGGTTAGTATTGTGTCCATCTAGTGTATTAGGTAGGATATTTGTGCGATGTTGCGATCGCGATATCGTTAATTCGCGATGTTTCCTTTGAAATCGGTATGCTAACGCTTAATAGATTTTTATGAATTTTAGGAGGTGATCTAATTACGGTAGATTGGCGATATAATTAGCATCTTATACGACTTTTAGTGTGCGCGAATGCGGGGTTTTGTCTTGTCGGGTTTTAGTTTTGACGATTACCCCGAAACGGCGATTTTAGTTAAGGTTTTAGCGATTTTCGTGTATTTTCCGCGCACCGAGTGCACGTTGTGATTAATTCGAGACCGTCGATCTTTTCATATTGTGAGTTACGTCATTTCAGGATTCTGTAATCTTATATTGTGTGTTATGCAATTCTACGATCGGTCGCGGAAAGATCGGACGCGGCGCGCAAAGGCAAGGCGGTGGTTGGATCCGATTAGCGAGGCATTCAGGTGAGTAGATGTATTCATCTATGGGGGAATCGTCTGGATGGCGCGAGGCGCCCCCTAGTTAGGATTACTTTATTTCTGGAAAGATTTGCATTGTTAGTTAGCTAACCCCCCCTCATTCACATTGCATACCCTTATAGCTAATCGTCTGCAAGATTGCATGGATATTCATATACTCATGTGTGATATCACTTCATAGGACACGTACACCATTACCATTTGCTCCTGTTGCACACGCACTATTCATGTGACACACACGCCTTTGGGAATTGCCATGCCACGAGCACTGTAGGACCCGTTTAGTTTAGTATCACCACTTGTATTATCACGATATATAAAATCGCATAGCATGTATATACCTCGCATCATCATCATACTTACATAGATTTCTAGCCACAAATCACATCGCATACCTTGATATCATAGACATTTATCATATACAACATGTTGGGCATTATGATTTTCTTGAGGATTTCAGTATTACTGCGATTTCTGGATTTTGAGGAAAACCGCAAGAATTTAAAAAAACTTATATTTATCATTTTTAAAAACAAAGTTGCGGTTTTCTCGTGATGTATGTGTCGTCCACCATGAGTTTTCATGTTTTCTGTTGTATTTCGAGACCCGATTTGAGGAGTGGATGAACCCTCTCGGGTACATGGTGGGCCCGGTATGGTACCCCGGAGCAAGAAGATCGAGTTATAGACGACGAGCCTGGCAGGGGAAGACTACCTACCGGTGATGTCTGGCGCGGCGGATATCCGGAGGATACCGACCGTTGTCGTGAGATTTGATGATATGGGCCGATCCGGACTGACGGAGCCCGATGTATTGAGACATTGATACAGTGAGACATTGAGACAGATGTGTTTTCATATTTGGTGTCGATGTTTGACACGGGTTTCAGATGATTTCTTGATGGTATTTAGCTATTATACATATATCCTTTTTCTAAAGTTAAGAATGCAGATTTCATAGCATTTAAAACACTTAAAGATTTAGTATTGATATTGCATACATGTGCTTGCATACTAGAGGTATTACATCACATCTGGACATACATGCTGTGACGCATCTACGTGCATTCTTACGATAGCCCTACTAGATGTTATATTCTACTCACGAGCTGGTAACTCACCCCCGTTCTGCCACAGTGTCTTGCAGGTTGGACTCATCAGCCTTGTAGCAGCGGCTTATCTTATTAGTGACTTCTTTTGCTCAGACTCGCGACATTGCTCGTAGGTGGGTTGCGAGAGCACTTTTATTTCTTTTTGTACTATTTTTGTATCTAGTATTCTCCATCTACCATTTCTTATGTGTATATGCGACTTAATGATGAGACTGAGAGATTTGTGTATATGTGGGTGCGAGCTCACTTGAGCCGACGTTGTGTTTTCTTATATTTCGTATTTCTTTATACTCTTTTTCTTGAGATTATATATATATATATATATATATATATATATATATATATATATATATATATATATATATATATATATATATATTGCGTGTGGTTGTGATCCGCCCTGGGCGAAGAGCTAGCTCCCAGTTGGGGATGCCATTTTGTGAGTACAGGTTATATATCTTGTTGTACCCATTTTGGGGAATAGAATTTACAAAGGAGACTCTACCGAAATTTTCGGAAATTTTTGATTTTTTTTTATAGGGGTTCAATGCAACTTAATTGATTTCAAGTTGTTTTCATGAAAGGTTTCCTTCATTCTTTTGATTTTGGTTTAGATTTTTCTGGGCTTTGGCTGACTTAGGTTACGTTACGGCTTTAGACGTCTCGTAATCTAAGTGCCAGTCACGTTCCGTACTTTCGGGTCATGACAAAGTTGGTATCAGAGCGTAGGTTTTACCTTTCTGAGTGTAGGACGATCTTGGTAGATGGAGTAGGTGACTTAAGCAGAGTGGCGTAGCGTGGGTATGTTCCGCGGCATACTTACGATACGGTACTCCGCCCAAGTGACCTTAGGACATAATTGCTTGTATTTCCCTTCTTGATTCCTTGCATTCCTTGATTAAATTGCAATGTTCTTATCGGTCCTATTTCTTATTCCAGCTTCGATGCTGCCAAAGACTACGAGAGCTCAGCGGGCTGCCGCTAGGGATGAGATTCGAGCGGGCTTGTCTGAGGCGAGGATCGAGCGGGATGATACGCCTACCCCTCAGGGTCATATTGATCCTCCTTATCCAGACCGTATTGCCAGATTAGAGGCCGGCATGCAGGAGTTGAAACAGATGATGGGATCTTTAGTTGAGTCCAGTCGGGCATAGAGATATGAGGGCGTTCCTTCCACCGCACAGACCACGATAGTACCTGCTGCACAGATGGTCACTCCTGCTACTCCTGCGACTATCCCTATTTCACTACAGGAGTTCATGAGATTGAGACCTCCAGCTTTTACCGGTACGGATGCGACAGAGGACCCACAGGCATTTCTTGATAGGATGGCTCGGATTTGCCGTTCGTTGAGGTGTTCTGATGATACATTGGTGGAGTTCGCGAGTTTTCGTCTAGAGGGTCTTGCCCAGACATGGTACGATTCAGTAGAGAGAGGTCGAGCTGCATGTCTACCTTCTGTGACCTGGGATGAGTTTACAGCTGCGTTTCTTGCTCGTTTTCTTCCGGAGAGTGTCCGAGATGCTCGAGCCCGTAGTTTTGAGTCTCTGCGCAAGACTCCTGGGATGACGATATCGGAGTATGATATACAGTTTACCCAGTTGTCTCGATATGCTCCGTACCTAGTAGACACAGAAGAGAAGAGAATAAAGAGGTTAGTGCGAGGGCTTGCTACACAGTTATTCCTTGCCATCGGCATCCAGCACTTTGATACATACGCAGCCGCGATGGAGGCAGCCTTACTTTTGGAGGAGCATATTTCTGAGACTCCAGTCGTTTCTGGGCCGAAGAGGATCCGTACCGATACGCCAGCTCAGCGGCAGATGGATAGACACCGTGATAGATTATTTCCGGGAGATGGCGGTGGCAGAGGATTGAGACGAGGTCAGTTATTTGGTTCATATCCACAGACCCAGCAGTCGTCGCGAGGATGTTTTCGGTGTGGGAGTCAGTACCACCGTGTCAGAGACTGTACCATAGGGCGCCAGGGCACGGCGACAGTCCCGCATGTGACCTTACCACCTTCATCACCTCCTCAAAGAGCTCTACTTCCTACTCCTGATGATGCTCCACGCCATCCAGATGCTCCTAGAGGTCGTAGGAGTGGCAGTCCGGTTCAGAGAGGAGGAGGAGGCAGAGTCAGAGGGCAGCCAGCTATTAGTGGTGGACAGGCCCGAGTGTTCGTGTTGACTCCTCAGGATGCACAGGCATCCAATGCCGTCGTGACAGGTACTCTGCCAGTATGTTCTTTTGATGCACGGGTATTATTTGATCCAGGCTCCACACATTCTTATGTATCCACGTACTTTGCATCGAGGTAGGGCCGAGAGTCTTCTCCATTAGATCAGCCGCTCGTCGTTATTACACCGGTAGGAGAGTCGTTTGTTGCCCGTTTCGTGTACCGATCATGTTCCGTTCGTATCGGGGAGAGAGATTCTTCAGTTGATTTGATTCTCCTCGATATGCTAGACTTTGACGTTTTTCTTGGTATGGACTGGCTAGCCACCTGTTATGCATCCGTGGACTGCCGTGAGAAAGCAGTCAGATTCAATTTTCCTGGTGAGCCGGTTCTTGTTATTCAGGGAGATCGTAGCGCTACCCTTCCCAGCTTGATTTCTTCTCTTCGCACTGGTCAGCTCTTAAGGAAAGGGTGTCAGGGATTCTTAGCCTCTGTTTGTGATACTAGCTCCACAGAGGTTCCGTTCGACCAGGTCCCTGTTATGAGAGAGTTCCCTGATGTATTCCCTGACGAGCTGCCTGGTCTGCCACTAGAGCGCGAGATTGAGTTCTGCATCGCTTGATCCCTGGCACGGGGCCTATCTCTATACCGCCTTATCGGATGGCCCCGGCGGAGCTGAGAGAGCTGAAGGATCGGTTACAGGACTTGCTGGACAAAGGGCTTATCCGACCGAGTGTGTCACCTTGGGGAGCTCCCGTCCTGTTTGTTAAGAAGAAAGACGGAAGTATGCGCTTATGCATTGATTATCGTCAGCTGAACCGGGTTACTGTACGGAACAGATATCCCCTACCCCGCATTGGTGACTTATTCGATCAGCTCCAGGGTGCAGGGTTTTTCTCGAAGGTTGATTTACGGTCAGGTTATCACCAGTTGCGGGTTCGGAAGGAGGATATTCCGAAGACTGCTTTCCGTACTCGATATGGTCATTATGAGTTCTTGGTGATGTCGTTCGGACTCACCAATGCCCCGGCAGCATTTATGGACTTGATGAACCGTGTATTCAGGCCGTATCTCGATCAGTTCATCATTGTGTTCATTGACGACATCTTGGTTTATTCTCGGAGCCTGGTGGAGCATGAGCAGCACTTACGTATCACATTGCAGACTTTGAGGGAGCATCAGCTGTTCGCCAAATTTTCCAAGTGCGCATTCTGGCTAGACAGTGTCGACTTCTTGGGTCATGTGGTGACGAGAGATGGTATTTGTGTGAACCCGAAGAAGATCGAGGCAGTTCAGCGTTGGCCTAGACCGGTATCAGTTACAGAGGTTCGCAGCTTTCTGGGTCTGGCCGGCTATTATCGACGTTTTGTCTAGGATTTCTCCCGTATTGCTGCACCGTTGATCGGGTTGACCCGGAAGGGGGCTCCTTTTGATTGGACCCAGGCATGTGACGACAGTTTCCAGCAGTTGAAGACTCGTCTAACTACTGCACCAGTGTTAGCATTGCCTTTAGGATCAGGCGGGTTCGTGGTATATTGTGATGCTTCTCGAGTGGAGCTGGGCTGTGTATTGATGCAGCACGACAGAGTTATCGCGTATGCTTCTCGGCAGCTGAGGAAACACGAACAGAACTACCCCACTCATAATTTAGAGATGGTGCAGTGGTATTTGCACTTAAGATCTGGAGACATTACCTATACGGCGAGTCATGCCAGATATTCACTGACCACAAGAGTTTGAAGTATATCTTTCAGCAGCGAGATCTGAATCTGAGACAGCGCCGTTGGATGGAGTTGGTGAAAGATTGTGACTGCGAGATTCTATACCATCCGGGCAAGGCGAATGTGGTGGCAGATGCTTTGAGTAGGAGGCCCGGAGGTAGCTTATCTCGTTTGAGCGTTGTACAGATGTAGTCGACGGCGGATTGGCAGGTTTTATGTGACAGCAGAGTGCAGTTTGAGTTTACTCCTACAGGGGGATAGCTGGCCCATTTCAGAGTACGCCCACAATTACTTGACCGTATCCGCGAGGCATAGTCCGGCGATGCCCGTATTTTAGAGATTATTGAGCAGATTCGGCAGGGCAGAGTTTCTGAGTTCGTGATTGATGATCAGGGGATACTTCGATTTGGGACTCGACTGTGCGTACCAGATTCTGAGGGACTGAGGCGTGATATCCTTGAGGAAGCACATAGGTCAGTATACAGTGTGCATCCACGTTCCACCAAGATGTACCGTGATTTGAGAGAGGTTTACCGGTGGGACGGAATGAAGAAGGATGTTACAGACTTTGTGTCGAGATGCCTGACTTGTCAGCAAGTCAAGGCCGAGCACCAGAGGCCAGCCGGCGAGTTACAGCCTTTGCCCATCCCTGAGTGGAAGTGGGAACAGGTCTCCATGGACTTCATTGTGGGTCTACCCAGGACTAGTCGAGGGTATGACTCTATTTGGGTGATTGTGGATCGACTGACGAAAGCGGCTCACTTCCTGCCAGTGAAAACCACTTTTGGATTTTCTCAATACACCTAGGTTTATATTGATGAGATCGTGCGACTGCATGGTGTTCCGACTTGCATCGTGTCCGAACAGGGCACCCAGTTTACCAGCCGATTGTGGTAGAAACTTCAGGAAGCTTTGGGCACCCGATTGAGTTTTAGCAAAGCTTTTCATCCGCAGACTGACGGTTAGTTGGAGCGTACTATTCAGACTCTTGAGGACATGGTCAGAGCTTGTGTTTTAGATTTCGGTGGTAGATAGGATCGTCATATGCCCTTGATCGAGTTCTCCTACAATAATAGCTTCTAGGAGACGATTCAGATGGCACCTTTTGAGGCTTTATATGGGAGGAGATGTCGATCGCCTGTCTGTTGGACAGAGCTCAGGGAGAGCAGTATATTGGGCCCGCAGATCGTATACGAGACGACCGAAAAGATACAGCTGACTCGGGACAGGATGAGAGCGGCACAGAGTAGACAGAAATCATATGCTGACAGACGCCGTCGCCGAGTCGAGTTCGCTGTTGGCGATCGTGTTTTCCTGAGGGTCTCTCCGATGAAGGGTGTGATGAGATTTGGGCGGAAAGGGAAGCTTAGTCCTAGATATGTTGGTCCCTTCGAGATCCTAGAGCGTGTTGGTCCAGTCGCTTATCGGTTACCTCTTCCGCCCAGCTTCCCCGATGTTCACCCCGTGTTCCATGTTTTGATGCTCCGCAAGTACCTTCATGATCCTTCCCATGCAATTCAGCACCAGACGATCCAGCTAGAGCGTGATCTTTCATTCACCGAGCATCCGGTGGTCATTTTGGATCGGACGGTGAAGAAATTGAGGTCGAAGGTTATACCGTCCGTCAAGGTCCTTTGGCGTGGCCCGAACAGCGAGGAGGTCACCTGGGAGACCGAGGTTGAGATGAGGAAGAGATATCCCCATCTTTTTGAAGGTACGCGTAGTTAGATTCTAAATTCGGGGACCGAATTTTTTTGGGGGGGGGGGGGGAAGGTTGTAACGCTTCGAAAATCGTTTAGGAAGTTTTTAGGTAATCGGCTATATTAGCAGTCTTTTCCGTAAAAAGTCAAAATTGGTATTTTTCATTATAGACCTAATTATACAAAATTTAGATAAGATATTACTATAAATTGGTCACTAAAATGTCACTTAAAATTTTCTAGTTAATTAAAAAAAATTCCTTAATTAATTATTTGTAATATTATTTTAAGCTTTTAAAAATACATTTAATTAGTGATAAATACAAATTTAATTGGGTAAATTACATAATTAGGAACCATAATAAACTAAAATTTAGTGTAACAAAAATTTTGACAAACCATTTCATGTTTGGTTGTTTTTGGTAAAAGGGGTTGGAAAATTGAAAAGAAAAAGGGTTTTTTTGAAAAGCTTTGATGTAACATGCATTAATTGACTTAGATGATATTTTCTTTGTGGAAATTTCCACACATTCTCTCATTCTCCTCTCCCTTTTGCCTCTGGCCGAGACCCCCTCCTTCAGCTCCTATTTTTTCCCCCCAATTCCTTGCTTCTAAAATCAACAAAATCCATAAAAATTCACATTTTTCTTTCACAAATTCAAACCAAAACCCTAAACCATCCCTTCCCTAACCCTAATTTGTTTGAAAAGTGAAGAAAAGAGGTTTCTTGGAGGCAAGTGCAAGTTAGGAATCAACTCTTGTAAGGTATAAATCCTAATCTAGTTGTTTAATTTGCTAGATTAAATAGTTCAAGTGTGAATTTTAGTTATAAATTCTTGTTTATGATATTTCAAGAAAAGGGGTGATGTTGTAGTTAGGGTTTGAAGTTGAATAAGTGTGTTTAGGTTAGTATTGTGGCCATCTAGTGTATTAGGTAAGATATTTGTGCGATGTTCCGATCGCGATATCGTTAATTCGTGATGTATGCTTTGAAATCGGTATGCTAACGCTTACTAGATTTTTATGAATTTTAGGAGGTGATCTAATTGCGGTAGATTGGCGATTAATTAGCATCTTATACGAATTTTAGTGTGCGCGAATGCGGGGTTTTGTCTTGTCGGGTTTTAGTTTTGACGATTGCCCCGAAACGGCGATTTTAGTTAAGGTTTTAGCGATTTTCGTGTATTTTCCGTGCACCGAGTGCACGTTGTGATTAATTCGAGAGCGTCGATCTTTTCATATTGTGAGTTGCGTCATTTCAGGATTCTGTAATCTTATATTGTGTGTTATGCAATTTTAGGATCGGTCGCGGAAACAACGGACGCGGCGCGCAAAGGCAAGGCGGTGGTTGGATCGGATTAACGAGGCATTCGGGTGAGTAGATGTATTCATCTATGGGGGAATCGTCTGGATGGCGCGAGGCGCCCCTAGTTAGGATTATTTTATTTCTGGCAAGATTTACATTATTAGTTAGCTAACCCCTCTCATTCACATTGCATACCCTTATAACTAATCGTCTGCTAGATTGCATGTATATTCATATACTCATGTGTGATATCACTTCGTAGGACACGTACACCATTACCATTGGCTCCTGTTGCACGTGCACTATTCATGTGACACACACGCCTTTGGTAATTGCCATGCCACGAGCACTGTAGGACCCGTTTAGTTTAGTATCACCACTAGTATTATACACGATATATGAAATCGAATAGCATGTATATACCTCGCATCATCATCATACTTACACAGATTTCTAGCCACAAATCACATCGCATACCTTGATATCATAGACATTTATCATATACAACATGTTGGGCATTATGATTTTCTTGAGGATTTCAGTATTGCTGTGATTTCTGGATTTTGGGGAAAACTGCAAGAATTTAACAAAAGCTTATATTTATCATTTTTAAAAACAAAGTTGTGGTTTTCTCGTGATGTATATGTCGTCCACCATGAGTTTTCATGTTTTCTGTTGGATTTCGAGACCCGATTCGAGGAGTGGATGAACCGCCTCGGGTACATGGTGGGCCCGGTATGGTACACCGGGGCAAGAAGATCGAGTTGTAGACGATGAGCTTGGCAGGGGAAGACTACCTACCGGTGATGTCTGGCGCGGCGGATATCCGGAGGATACCGACTGTTGTCGTGAGATTTGATGATATAGGCTAATCCGGACTGACGGAGCCCGATGTATTGAGACATTGATACAGTGAGACATTGAGACAGATGTGTTTTCATATTTGGTGTCGATGTTTGACACGGGTTTCAGATGATTTCTTGATGGTATTTAGCTATTATACAGATATTCTTTTTCTAAAGTTAAGAATGCAGATTTCATAGCATTTAAAACACTTAAAGATTTAGTATTGATATTGCATACATGTGCATGCATACTAGAGGTATTACATCACATCTGGACATACATGCTGTGACGCATTTGCGTGCATTCTTACGATAGCCCTACTAGATGGTATATTCTACTCACGAGCTGGCAACTCACCCCCGTTGTGCCACAGTGTCTTGCAGGTTGGACTCATCAGCCTTGTAGCGGCGGCTTATCTTATTAGTGACTTCTTTTGCTCAGACTCGCGACATTGCTCATAGGTAGGCTGCGAGAGCACTTTTATTTCGTTTTGTACTATTTTTGTATCTAGTATTCTCCTTCTACCACTTCTTATGTGTATATGCGACCTAGTGATGAGACTGAGAGATTTGTGTATATGTAGGTTCTTTTGGGTCGAGCTCACTTAAGCCGACGTTGTGTTTTCTTATATTTCGTATTTCTTTATGCTCTTTTTCTTGAGATTATATATATATATATATATATATATATATATATATATATATATATATATATATATATATTGCGTGTGGTTGTGATCCGCCTTGGGCGAAGAGCTAGCTCCCGCTTGGGGATGCCATTTTGTGATTACAGGTTATATATCTTGTTGTACCCATTTTGGGGGATAGAATTTACAAAGGAGACTCTGCCGAAATTTTCGGAAATTTTTGATTTTTTTTAAAGGGGTTCAATGCAACTTAATTGATTTCATGTTGTTTTCATAAATGGTTTCCTTCATTCTTTTGATTTTGGTTTAGATTTTTCTGGGCTTTGGCTCACTTAGGTTACGTTACGCCTTTAGACGTCTCGTAATCTAAGTGCCAGTCACGTTCCGTACTTTCGGGTCGTGACACTCATGGTCTCTTTTCTTGTGCATGTGTCACATTATGAGATGGATTTGTGTCTTGATATGATAATGAGAGTGAGAGTGTTATGAAAATAATACAAGACCAAAACACCGCTCATCGACCTCCCTTTTGGTCAATGCCTAGTAGCCCGTTACGTACGGCTAGTACCTCTGACGTACTATTGGTTAAATCCACAGCCAATGTATTGACGAGTCTTTAGAGTCCCCCACAGACAGTTTCTCAAGTTTCGGGTGAAACGATGTAGAGGCCGTATGATATATGGTAGGGTCCGATCATATACGTGCAGTAGTGCAGGGATCATGATCGGGCGGATCATATTAGTGGGCTTTGGTTTAAGCCGGATCCTAGTATTAGATTTGTTGGATTACTTTAGTCTCATCGCATTCGTATTCAGTCGGAATGCGGATGCAGTTATGTATATACTGGAGAGGGGTATCCTTGTGATCCTTCACGAGTTTACTTTAGATGTTGCCGTATCTTTTTATTGTTGTAAACATTTAGGTTAATGTTTACAAATGGAAATTATGAGCTAGATATCATGATTTGGAGCATTTATTGTGACACATGCACAAGTGGTGACTAATGGTCTCTTTTCTTGTGCATGTGTCACATTATGAGATGAATTTGTGTCTTGATATGATAAGGAGAGAGCGAGAGGGGCTGCCATGAGTTAAGTGTTTTGGTCTTGTATTATTTTCATAACACTCTCACTCTCATTATCAACACAAGAAAGAAAAAGGCTCCTTCTTCTTCTTCTTCTAGCTCAAAACTTCCATCAATGGCTTCATCTCTAACCTCCATCCAAATCAATGGATGCAAGAGACAAAGTGATCACAAACATTCTCTACATCACCTTAGACACGTCGACTAGCACACTTCATGCCCGAGTTGCTTCGGATGAAGCGGGAGCCCGTAAAAAGACTCGTAGATGTGGTGCCCTTTCCGACGAGGTGATCGAGACCGGAGTTGCCGCGAGGAGCTTGGGATGGTTGCCAAAGACCGAAGGACACGGATCGATCGGTATAGCCTTTCTATCCCTTCTCTAGATAGCTAGTAGTAGGTTAATGGTTCGATCCGGGTTTTAAGCATACGATAGCGCCGGTTTAAAGTTTTGAAAAAGTTTTCGTTCTCGCATTTTGGCCTCGGACAGATGGCCGAGGCGCTACCGTAGACTTACACATTAACACATCATCAAGCTTTACCCTAATTTGAATTTCTTAAAAATTATGAATAATGAATTAATCAAGAGTTTAAAGCTATATTACTCATTTAATTAACCAACTTAAAGCTTTAATACAATAAAAATTAAAGACTTGAATTAGAAATTATACCTCTCAAGAACACAAAAGATCAACTAGCTCCATCAAACTTTTCCTCCAAAAAAGATGTTTTTCAAGAAGATCCAAGCTAGTTAGTGAAGGAAATTGATGGTTTTATTTTTGTTTAGGATTTTTGTGGATTTATTTTGGAATTTTTTTGAAGAGTTTTGAAGCCAGAATGAAGAAATGAGCATGGAAAGAAAATGGTGCAGATTTGGCGAGAGGCTCGGCCAAGGGGGGGTGAGGGGTAGTTTTTGTGAATTTTAGTAAACAAAGTTCTAGCAAAAATACAATAAATGCTTCATTAAATGTTAAATGCCACCTTTTCCTTCTTTATTTTCTTTTTTAAATTAAATCCTTTTGCCCAAAAGAAAATTTAGATATTTAAAAAGAAGGTTCTAAACTCATTTTAGTGATTTGATTAGCAATAATTCTCATAGAATTTTTTTTCCAATTTACGTGCATAATTTACCACTTAAAATAATATTTTATTAGAGAAAAATTCTATGTGAACCAAAACTTCCCATTTATCCCCAAAGCTCGCGCACTAGCTTTATTTTAGCTAAACTAGGTGCCGGTAAGTTTATACGGAAGTTTGAATACAATCGGGTTAAAACGGAAAATACCGACTATTTTACCCTAAAACGGAAAATTTCGTATAACGATTTCAGAAACGTTACAATCTTCCCCCTTAAAGAAATTCGGTCCCCGAATTTAAATTTAAACCCACAAATGCTAAAACATTTCAATAAATAGCTCAAACAACGGGGCTCCAAAATAACGGAAGAAACAGAAAACCACAGCGCACCCTGTGCGCCGGAAAAATGAGTACGAAACTCAAACCGATCTTCGTCAAGCGTCCCGCAAATCATCTGACTTTCACGCATATCATCAGAGTCACAAAGGAGATTCAAATCTCAAATCCACTACCGAAATCCCATATGCTCTAATCAAATACCATAATACATATATAGTACGCATCCTGTTTGAAAAAAAACCCCTCCAAAAACCGAATAAATCATATGCATAATCTTTTCTGAATTGCCGCGTAATGCGTAACTTACGGCACAAGCGGCATACGCTCATTGTAAAGTAATAATATATTAGCATACATGTTTTGCCAAAAATATGCGTCCCTCCTTTTTGAAACATCCCAAAAGGTTTATTTGTAAACGTTCGTGTCTCTCGCAGACACGTAAGAAATAGCGAGACTATTGCTCCTTTTTAAAACCTCTTGGTAAACTTTTTATGCATGCAAAGTACATAGGTACTGTCCTCGGATCAGTCCTGCTATGGTACTACAAAGTATAGGGCCTCATCATGAAAACAAAGTGCTCAAAAGCAATATCAGCCTCGAAAGGCGAATCCAACAATCACGTGTGTCTGGTGCGCATGGAAAACAAATCCAAGTACAGGTGCCACAATATACACAAAAGTAAGACTAAGTACAACGGGTGTGCATGAAAACATCTGTCCAATGCAACTGGCGTGCACGACAATAACAACTAGTGCATCAAAAGTGCTCGAAAATCTCAAACCAGTGCAACTAACATGCACAAACGAAAACCCTAATCGAGTGCATCAGGTGTGTACAAAATCATATCACGCGCCCAACGTGCGTGAAAGTCCAAATCAAGTGCATCCGTCATGCACAAACGAAATCGAAATCAAGTGCATCCCACATGCAAGAATAAAATCGCATCTAATACGCACAGATAAAAATCTAAATCAAGGGCATCCAACATGCACGAGTAAAATCTCACTCAAGTGCATCCGATGCGCACAAAATCCAATACCAAGCGCCTAATATGCGCAAAATCTAACCCAAGCGCGTCGGATACTTAAAAAGCATCTAGTGCACGAAATATCAAATCCTGTGCATCCACTGCACGAAATATCAAATCATGTGCATCCACTGCACGGAATATCAAATCCTGTGCAGGAAATCCAGGAAATCAAAAACATGTGCAGCTAAGGCACAAAATCGACATCAACACCACGGTGTATAAAATATATCAAGTGCAAAAACTATGCACAGAAATGTAAATACCAAGTAGGTGCAGCCATGGTGCACGAAAACTATATCCTGAAACTGGGTCATCAAAACTAAAATCCAAGCGATATAAGCGTGATACTCGGATTACAAACACAAATCGCAACAAATGACATTGAGGTATATCTCCTACAATGTCAAAAAAAGTCGCTGCACCCAAACTGGCAGAGCAAGAACATCCGTTTGCCTCCTGCTCACTGTAACGCTTCGAAAATCGTTTAGGCAGTTTTTCGATAATCGGCAAAATAATCAGTCTTTTCCGTAAAAAGTCAAAATAAGTAATTTTCAATATAGGCCTAATTATACAAAATTTAGATAAGATATTGCTAAAATTTGGTCACTAAATTGTCACTTAAAATTTTCTAGTTAATTAAAAAAATTTCCTTAACTAATTATTTTTAATATTATTTTAAGCTTTTAAAAATACATTAACTTAGTGATAAATACAAATTTAAATGGGTAAATTACACACTTAGGAAACATTATAAACTAAAATATAGTAGTAACAAAAATTTTACCAAAACATTCCAAGAATTGTGGTTTTATGGTTTAAATAATGCATTAAAATGGGTTTTTTTGTAAAAAATGATGTGATGGACATTAATTGAGCTTGGGAATGACTTTTTGTGTAGAAATTTTTACACAAATCACTCACAACTCACCCCTCCAAGCTCAGGCCAAACTCAACCTGCTAGTTCCCCCCCATTTTCCCCATTTTCTTGCTTCAAAAACTCTTGAAAAATCCATCAAAAATTCACAAAATACACACTTTTCTTCACAAATTCTAACCTAAATCCTATTCCATCCCTTCCCAAACCCTAAATTGTTCAAATCAAAGAGAAAAGAGGCAACTTTGGAGGCTTAGTGCAAGGGAATCAACACTTGAGAGGTATAATTTTAATCTAGTTGTTAAATTGGTAGTTTAATTATGCTAATTTAGATTTTTAATGTGTTAATTTCATTGTATTGGTGTGTTTTGAAAATTCTAGTAAAGGTTTGGAATTTTAATTAGGGTTTGGAATTTTAATTAGGTTTTAAATTGTGTTGTGTCCATCTAGTATCTTGAATTGGATGGTTATATAGGTTTGCATCCGCGAGGTTTGCATCCGAATTTTTACGCGAATGCTTACTAGGTTTTCTAAATTATTAGGAAGTGACTTAATTGCGTTATCGTGACGATATTATTAGCATCTACTACGACTTGCAGGGTGTGCGAATGCGGAGTTTGGTCTAGTCGGGTTTTAGTTTTGGCAGTTGCCCCGAAACGACGATTTTAGTTAAGGTTTTAGCGATTTTCGTGTGTTTTCCACACACCGAGTGCACGTTGTGCCTTACTTATGAGCGTCGATCCTTTCATATTGTGACTTGCGTTGTTTCATGAGGTGTAATCTTATGTTGTGTGTTATTCAATTTTAGGATCGGTTGCGGAAACATCGGACAAGGCGCGCAAAGGCAAAGCGGTGGTTGGATCAGATTAGCGAGGCGTCCAGGTAAGTAGATGTATACATCTATGGGGAAATCGTCTGGATGGCACGAGGCGCCCCATAGTTAGGATCACTTTATCACTTGCAAACTATATGCATAGTTAGTTAGTTAACCATCTCATTCTTATGCATACCCTTCTAGTTATTCGTCTGCCGGTATTGCATGGATATCTATATACTTATATGTGATATCACCCTTTAGGTGACTTACACCATTACCATTGGCTCATGTTGCACGCGCACTATTCATGTGACACACACGCCTTTGGTAATTGCCATGACACGAGCACTGTAAAACCTGCTTAGTTTAGTATCAACACTTGCATCGTATATGATACATTGAATTGCATAGCATAGATATATACATCACTTCATCATCATGCTTATATAGGTTCCTAGCCATAAATCACATTGCATAGCTTTGACATCATAAGTATTTATCATATACAACATGTTGGGTATTATGATTTTCTTGATGATTTCAGTATTGATGCGATTTCTGGATTTTGGGGAAAACCGCAAGAATTTAACAAAAGCTTATTATTATCATTTTTAAAATAAAGTTGCGGTTTTCTCATGATTTATGTGTCGTCCACCATGAGTTTTCATGTTTTCTGTTGGATTTCGAGACCCGATTCGAGGAGTGGACGAACCGTCTCAGGTACATGGTGGGCCCGGTATGGTATCCCGGGGCAAGAAGATCGAGTTGTAGACGATAAGCCTGGTAGGGGAAGACTACCTACCGGTGATGTCTGGCGCAGCGGATATCCGGAGGATACCGACCGTTGTCGTGAGATTTGATGATATGGGCCGATCCGGACTGACGGAGACCGATGTATTGAGACATTGGTATAGTGAGACATTGAGACAGATATATTTCCATATTTGGTGTCGATACTTGACACGGTTTTCAGATGATTTCATTGATGGTATTTTAGCTATTGCACAGATATTCTTTTTCTAAGTTAAGAATGCAGAGCTTATAGTATTTTAAACAGTTAATGATTTCGTATTGATGTTGCATACATATACATACATACTAGTGGCATTACATCACATCTACGCATACATGTTGTGACGCATTTGCGTGCATTCTTATGATAGCCTTATTAGATATTACTTGCTACTCACGAGCTGGAAACTCACCCCCATTGTGCCACAGTGTCTTGCAGGTCGGAGCTGTCAGCCTTGTAGCGGCGGGCTTATCTTATCATTGGCTTCCTTTGCTCAGACTCGGGACGTTGCTCGTAGGTAGGTTGCGAGGACACTTTATCTCTTTTTTTGTACTTTCTTTGTATCTAGTATTCTCCATCTACCATTTCTTATTTGTATATGCGACCTAGTTCTGAGACTGAGAGATTTGTCTATATGTGATTTCTCTGGGGTCGAGCTCACTTGAGCCGACGTTGTGTTTTTCTTATTTTGTGCTTCTTTATACTTATTTGCTTGATATTGCATATATAATACGTGCGGTTGTGATCCGCCTTGGGCGAAGAGCTGGCTCCCGCTTGGGGATGCTATTATTTCATTACAGCTTATATATCTTGTTGTACCAATTTATGGGGGCTAGTATTTACAAAGGAGACTGCCGAAATTTTCGGAAAATTTTGATGTTTTTAAAAAGGGGTTTAATGCAACTTAATTGATTTTAAAGTCGTCTTCATGAAAGGTTTCCTTCACTCTTATTGTTTATGGTTTAGATTTTCTGGGTTTTGGCTGAGTTAGGTTACATTACGCCTTTAGACGTCTCGTAATCTAAGTGCCAGTCACGTTCCGTACCTTCGGGTCGTGACAAAGTTGGTATCAGAGCATAGGTTTTACCTTTCTGAGTATAGGACGATCCTTGGTAGATGGAGTAGGTGACTTAAGCAGAGTGGCGTAGCGTGGGTATGTTTCGCGGCATACTTACGATACGGTACTTTGCCTAAATGACCTTAGGACATAATTGCTTGTATTTCCTCCTTGATTCCATGTATTCCTTGATTCAATTGCAATGTTATCGCTCATGTTTCTCATTCCAGTTTCGATGCCGCCAAAGACTACGAGAGCTCAGCGGGCTGCCGCTAGGGATGAGCTTCGTGCAGGCTCATCTGAGACGAGGATCGAGCGGGATGATACGCCTATCCCTCAGGGTCAGATTGATCTTCCTTCTCCCGACCGTTTTGCCATATTAGAGGCCGGTATGCAGGAGTTGCGACAGATGATGGGATCTTTAGTTGAGTCCAGTCGGGTACAGAGATACGAGGACGTTCCTTCCACCGCACAGACCACGATTGTACCTGCTGCACAGATGGTCACTCCTGCTACTACTGGGACTATCTCTGTTTCACTACAGGAGTTTATAAGGCTGAGACCTCCAGCTTTTACCGGTACGGATGCGACAGAGGACCCACAGGAATTTCTTGATAGGATGGCTAGGATTTGCCGTTCGTTGAGGTGTTCTGATGATAGATGGGTGGACTTCGCAAGTTTTCGTCTGGAGGGCCTTACCCAGACGTGGTAGGATTCAGTAGAGAGAGGCCGAGCTGCAGGTCTATCTCCTATGACCTGGGATGAGTTTACATCTGCATTTCTTGCCCGTTTTCTTCCGGAGAGTGTCCGAGATGCTCGAGCCCGTAGTTTCGAGTCTTTGCGCAAGACTCCTGGGATGACAGTGTCTGAGTATGATATACAGTTTACTCAGTTGTCCTGATATGTCCATACCTAGTAGACACGGAAGAGAAGAGAATAAAGAGGTTTGTGCGAGGGCTTGACACACAGTTATTCCTTACCATCGGCACCCAGCACTTTGACACATACGCAGCCGCAATGGACACAGCCTTACTTTTGGAGGAGCGCATTTCTGAGACTCCGGTCGTTTCTGGGCCGAAGAATATTCGTATTGATACGTCAGCTCAGCGGCAGATGGGTAGCCACCGTGATAGATTCTTTCCAGGAGATGATGGTGGCAGAGGATTGAGACGAGGTCAGTTATTCGGTTCATATCCGCAGACCCAGCAGTCGTCGCCAGGATGTTTTCGGTGCGGGAGTCAGTACTATCGTGTCAAAGACTGTACCATAGGGCGCCAGGGCGCGGCGACAGTGCCACATATGACCTTACCACCTTCACCACCTCCTCAGAGAGCTCTACTTCCTACCCCTGATGATGCTCCACGCCAGCCAGATGCTCCTAAAGGTCGTGGGCGTGGCGGTCCTGTTCAGAGAGGACGAGGCGACAGAGGCAGAGGTAGAGGCAGAAGACAGCCGGCTATTAGTGGTGGACAGGCCCGAGTGTTCGCGTTGACTCCTCAGGAGGCACAGGCATCCAATGCCGTCGTGAAAGGTACTTTGCCAGTATGTTGTTTTGATGCACGGGTATTATTTGATCCAGGCTCCACAAATTCCTATGTATCCACATACTTTGCACCGAGGTTGGGCCGAGAGCCATCCTTGTTAGGTCAGCCGCTTGTCGTTATTACTCCGGTGGGCGAGTCGTTTGTTGCTCGTTTTGTGTACCGATCGTGTCGCGTTCGTATCGGGGAGAGAGATTCTTCAGTTGATTTGATTCTCCTCTATATGCTCGACTTCGATGTTCTTCTTGTTATGGACTGGCTAGCCACCTGTTATGCATCTGTGGACTGCCGTGAGAAGGCAGTTAGATTTAGTTTTCCTGGTGAGCCGGTACTTATTATTCAGGGAGATCGTAGCGCTACCCTTCCCAGCTTGATTTCTTCTCTTCGCGCTGGTCAGCTCTTGTGGAAAGGGTGTCAGGGATTCTTAGCCTATGTTTGTGATACTAGCGCCACAGAGGTTCCGTTGGACCAGGTACCTGTTGTGAGAGAGTTTCCTGATGTATTGCCTGACGAGCTGCCTGGTCTACCACCAGAGCGCGAAATTGAGTTCTGCATCGACTTGATCTTCGGCACGGGGCCTATCTCTATACCGCCTTATCGGATGGCCCCGGCGGAGCTGAGGGAACTGAAGGATCAGTTATTCGACTTGCTGGACAAAGGGCTTATCCGACCGAGTGTGTCACCTTGGGGTGCTCCCGTCCTTTTCGTTAAGAAGGACGGCAGTATGTGCTTATGCATTGATTATCGTCAGCTGAACCGGGTTACTGTGCGGACAGATATCCCCTACCCCGTATTGACAACTTATTCGATCAGCTCCAGGGTGCAGGGTTTTTCTCGAAGGTTGATTTACGGTCAGGTTATCACCAGTTGCGGGTTCGGAAGGAGGATATTCCGAAGACCGCTTTCCGTACACGTTATGGTCATTATGAGTTCTTAGTGATGTCGTTCGGGCTCACCAATACCCCGGCAGCATTTATGGACTTGATGAACCGTGTATTCATGCCTTATCTTGATCAGTTCATCATTGTTTTCATTGACGACATCTTGGTATATTCTCGGAGCCGGGAAGAGTATGAGCAGCACTTGCGTATCACATTGCAGACGTTGAGAGAGTATCAGCTGTTCGCCTAATTTTCCAAGTGCACATTTTGGCTAAACAATGTCGACTTCTTGGGTCATATGGTGACTAGAGATGGTATTTGTGTGGACCCGAAGAAGATTGAGGCAGTTCAGCGTTGGCCCAGACCGGTATCAGTTACAGAAGTTCGCAGCTTTCTAGGTCTGGCCGGCTATTATCAACGTTTTGTTCAGGATTTCTCCGGTATTGCTGCACCGTTGACGGGGTTGACCCGGAAGGGGGTTCCTTTTGATTGGACCGAGGCATGTGAGGATAGCTTCCAGCAGTTGAAGACTCGTCTGACTACTGCACCAGTGTTATCATTGCCTTCAGGATCGGGCAGTTTCGTGGTATATTGTGAGGCTTCTCGAGTGGGGCTGGGCTGTGTATTGATGCAGCATGATAGAATTATCGCGTATGCTTCCCGGCAGTTGAGGAAACACGAACAGAACTATCCCACTCATGATTTAGAGATGGCTGCAGTGGTATTTGAACTTAAGATCTGGAAACATTACCTATACGGCAAGTCGTGCCAGATATTCACTGACCACAAGAGCTTGAAGTATATCTTTCAGCAGCGAGATCTAAATCTGAGACAGCGCCGTTGGATGGAGTTGGTGAAAGATTATGACTGCGAGATTTTATACCATCCGGGCAAGGCGAATGTAGTGGCAGATGCTTTGAGTAGGAGGCCCGGAGGTAGCCTATCTTGTTTGAGCGCAGTACAGATGCAGTCGACGGCAGATTAGCAGGTTTTATGTGACAGCCGAGTGCAATTCGAGTTTACCCCTACACAGGGACAGCTGGCCCATTTCAGAGCACGCCCACAGTTACTTGACTGTATTCGCGAGGCACGGTCCGGTGATGCCCGTATTTTAGAGATTATCGAACAGATTCGGCAGGGCAGAGTTTCCGAGTTTGTCATTGATGATCAGGGGATACTTCGATTTGGGACTCGACTGTGCGTACCGGATTCTGAGGGACTGAGGCGTGATATTGTTGAGGAGGCACATAGATAATTATACAGTGTTCATCCAGGTTCCACCAAGATATACCATGATTTGAGAGAGGTTTACTGGTGGGACGGATGAGGAAGGATGTTATAGACTTTGTATTGAGATGCCTGACTTGTCAGCAAGTCAAAACCGAGCACCAGAGGACAGACGGCGAGTTACAACCTTTGCCCATTCCTAAGTGTAAGTGCGAACAGGTCTCTATGGACTTCATTGTGGGTCTACCCAGGACCAGTCGAGGGTATGACTCTATTTGGGTGATTGTGGATCGACTGACGAAAGCGGCTCACTTCCTGCCAGTGAAGACCACTTTTGGATTTGCTCAGTACGCCCAGGTTTATATTGATGAGATCGTGCGACTGCATGGCGTCCCGACTTGCATCGTGTCCGACCGGGGCACCCAGTTTACCAGCCGATTGTGGCAAAAACTTCAGGAGGTTTTGGGCACCCGATTGAGTTTTAGCACAGCTTTTCATCCGCAGACTGACGGTCAGTCAGAGCGCTATCCAGACTCTTGAGGACATGCTCAGAGCTTGTGTTTTAGATTTTGGTGGTAGCTGGGTTCGTCATTTGCCCTTGATCGAGTTCTCCTACAATTATAGCTTCCAGGAGACGATTCAGATGGCACCTTTCGAGGCTTTATATGGGAGGAGATGTCGATCGCCCGTATGTTGGACAGAGCTCAGAGAGAGCAGTATTTTGGGGCCGCAGATCGTACAGGAGACGACCGAAAAGATACAGCTGATTCGGGACAGGATGAGAGCAGCTCAGAGTAGGCAGAAATCATATGCTGACAGGCGCCGTCGCCGACTCGAGTTCGCTGTTGGCGATCATGTTTTCCTGAGGGTCTCTCCGATGAAGGGTGTGATGAGATTTGGGCGGAAAGGGAAGCTTAGTCCTAGATATGTTGGTCCCTTCGAGATCCTAGAGCGTGGCGGTTCAGTGGCTTATCGGTTAGCTCTTCCGCCCAGCTTTCCTGATGTTCACCCCGTGTTCCATGTTTCGATGCCCCGCAGGTACCTTCATGACCCTTCCCATGCGATTCAGCACCAGACGATCTAGCTAGAGCGCGATCTTTCATTCACCGAGCAGTCGGTGATCATTTTGGATCGGCAGGTGAAGAAATTGAGGTCGAAGGTTATACAGTCCGTCAAGGTTCTTTGGTGTGGCCCGAACAGCAAGGAGGTCACCTGGGAGACCAAGGTCGAGATGAGGAAGAAATATCCCCATCTTTTTGAAGGTACGCGTAGTTAAATTCTAAATTCGGGGACCGAATTTCTTTAAGGGGGGAATATCGTAACGCTTCGAAAATCGTTTAGGCAGTTTTTCGATAATCGGCAAAATAATCAGTCTTTTCCGTAAAATGTCAAAATAAGTAATTTTCAATATAGGCCTAATTATACAAAAATTTAGATAAGATATTGCTAAAATTTGGTCACTAAATTGTCACTTAAAATTTTCTAGTTAATTAAAAAAATTCCTTAATTAATTATTTTTAATATTATTTTAAACTTTTAAAAATGCATTAAATTAGTGATAAATACAAATTTAAATAGGTAAATTACACACTTAGGAAACATTATAAACTAAAATATAGTAGTAACAAAAATTTTACCAAAACTTTCCAAGAATTGTGGTTTTATGGTTTAAATAATGCATTAAAATGGGGTTTTTTTTGTAAAAAATGATGTGATGGACATTAATTGAGCTTAGGAATGACTTTTTGTGTAGAAATTTCTACACAAATCTCTCACAACTCACCCCTCCTAGCTGTAGGGATGCTAGGCACTCGCACAAGGGTCTATGAGGCATCAACCATGCCCGATTTAAAATTTAGCCGTGCCGAACAACCCAAAGCCGGATCTTTAAACTAGAGATTAGGTGAAAACACGCATGTTAAACACTTTAACACTAAGTGAGAGGGATTACAACCTTTGTAGATCCGGTTCTTCACTTCTTAAGCTCCGTGTTGAGGTCCCTTCGATGCGATCATCGTGTTCCGGACTCTCGAGAGGCTCTACGAAGAGAAAGATGCAAGCTTGCTTCCGATCTTCGATAACAAAGATGATCTACCTTGAAGTTTCATTAACACAAGCTCTCACTCACTAAATGAAGTGAACACTCTCATCTAAAGGGCAAGGGTAGATGAGGATGATGAAGTAGGATTTTTGCTCTCATTTCTTTTCTTATTCTCACTCATTTTTCATCACAAAATCAAAGCAAGAAAGCTTTTCATGAAGAACTCAAGCAAGAAGAAGATGAATAATAATTAGAATCCTTTTGTGATGAATAATGAAAAGAAGATAATGATTAATTCTGCAACCATGGTCAACTAAACCTTTGTAGGGATTTAACTAGGGCTAGGGTTTGGGTTGGGTTAAGTATGAGTCACTTGAAAATATCTTACACAAAACAAAAAGGAAAATCTTCTAGAAGGTTCATGAATGAACTAACCCAAATCAAAGCCTACTCTTGTTTAACCTTCACTAAACATGTTGCATTAGTAATCATATCATGTTACAATATTATATATTACATATATAATATTTATTGTAACAAAATAAAATAATACAATTAACATATATCGCATATATATCAATGTATTACCCGAGTGAGAAAAAGAATCTTTTAGTGAGCTAATATTAGATAATGTAATTCAATATATCATATATATTATTATACATTAAATTATCGAATCAACACTTGATCCGACAATCCGGCTATATCGCATATAACCGACTAATATATTATTTACCGATTCATCGAATCAACACTTGATCCGATGATCCGGCTGATATCAAATATCGCGAGAATATAATACGGTATCTCATATCGCATTATCCTCGGTCCTGCACATGTCACATATGTGCCCCTACTCCGTTTTGCCTGAGCTAAGAAACCTCTGTGTAGGACTCTAAAGAATCGTCAATACGCCGGCAGTGGGTGATGATCATATCAAACACCCACAAGCTTCAAGCGGTCAGTTAAACGTAACAGCCACCCAGGTATTGAGCGCTCTGAAGATCAACAAGCAAACCTGTACATTTTCCACTGAATCCAATCAGTAACACTCCCGTACAGTTCAGTCTCGTCGTCTGATATGTTGCATATCTCGCCTAGGGGTGGTAAACGTCAGACCCCAATAGCTTGATAAGCCGTGTCGATATGAGGTCTATAACAGTTCGAGAAACTACTGATAACACTTACCAGTAAATCTCAGCAACCCTGGCCAATGATTTCCCGTTATAGCCAATCGAACACAGCGCAACATCAACTCCCTATACCGGGAGAGACGAATCCCCTTCTATCGCTCATTGCCTCCATGTGATTCGGGACTGTACCCAAAATCCACCTTTTTGCACGCCCTCTTGGACGTGGTATGATGGAAATCAAAGCATAGTGGGAATCACACAAGACTCTATGACGATCTCGGGTCTACAGACTAACCTGTACCTGTGTCACCAGAGAACTGCCATCTGACGTGAGGTATAATACCATCCGGGAGTTCTCAGCGAGTCCGTCCAGTGTACCCAGTCTCTACTGAGCACCCGTACACCATCCTTGATGTCAAACACCGATGGATATGGGATCATCCATCACCCATCATATGGGTCAAGATGCGTATACGCTGGTCTACTCTGGTGTATCGATGCCCTGTCTCGATACACCCTCGACTAGGAACAGTTATAGGATGTACTCGTCGACTACCGTGGCCCCACTAGTATGATCTCATCATAGTCCCAGTAGTCGAGTACATATCCTAAGGGCTTTATCAACATGTAACAAAGAGACAATAAGAGTATATGTTAAGATAAAGTACAACCACATAGCATACTATCATGTCGAGCAAGAAAGTCCTCCCTATATATGTCCAAGCATCCATTACAATATACATCGTATGTACAGTAATGGCCTCTAGGGCATACATATAACTAACAATCTCCCACTTGCACTAGGGACATCTTTTGTGGTATCACATACCCAACAATTATTTGTTGTTGAAGTATCTCATACTCAACCATCCCATAAAAGTCTTTGTTGGGAAAAAGGCCTTTGTGAGTGGATCCGCGCTGTTGTCCTCTGTGTCTACTCTCCTAATCTCGATCTCCCTGAAGATCAACCATCTCCATGATCAGGTGATACTGCCTAAGAATTATATCTGGATTTCTGATGGGACGGGGGGTTCCTAGGCCAAAGCCTTAACTCCATTGTCACACAATGGTTGGAACGAAGTTCATCTCATGAACTTATATATCCATACTGCCTTTTTTGTAGCATCCTTGGTAACGATGTATCTTGCCTTTAATCGTCTAGTAATTCACGGTATCTAGCTTGGAACTCTTCCAACATACCGTCCCTCCACTGAGGGTAAAGACAATGCCTGCGACTGACATTCAGTCGTCCTTATCACTCTGGAACCATTCCAGTGATTCTCCTCTGGATCGATTGATACCATCTCACTACAACTAGTGAGTATCCTAATATCCAATTAGATCTATCTCATAGATCCAAAACCCAGGATTTATGAGGTATCAACTTCGATCCTAAATGGAGAATCCTTGTGATAAGCAAAGATTAACCTAGCGTAGCATAGGAAACTCCTTCCCTATCAAGAGTATGTCATCCATGTACTCTACGAGGATCACCACCATACTCCCCACTACCTTTTTGTATATACAAGGTTCATCTACCATTTTGATGAAGTCAAACTCTTTGACTACTACATCAAAACAGACGTTCCAACTCCGCGATGCCTGCTTTATCACATAAAACAACTTGCACACGTTTCCGCTGCTCCCACTGTCTACGAAACCCTCTGGCTGTGTACTTATAGACGCTCTCTTCCAAATCATCATTTAGAAAAGCAGTCATGACACCCAACCACCAGATATCGTAGTCATGGTATGTAGCAGTGGTAAGTAGAATCTGGATTGACTTAAGCATAGCTTTGAAAGTCTCAACTTTTCCATATACACCAAGTAATTTTCTCAAGATATACTTGCTCCTGATGGGGATTTAACCCTTCAGATAAAGCAACCAAAGTCCATTCTTTGTTGGTGTATAAGGATTCCATCTCAGATCGCTAAGCATCCAGCCATTCTTACAGAGTCCTACTCCTGATGGCCAGCTCGAAACTAGTTAGGTCATCATCTCATGATGTAATCCTCCCTCCCACTATCATAGAGAAACCGAAGTATCTCTCAGGTGGGTGAGGAACCCTACTAGATCGACGAAGAGGTTGAGGTTCATTGGAAACTATGGAATCCACATTCAATAGGTATGCAGCTTCTCAAGTGCATAACTCCCAAAAGAAAATAGGAAACTCAGTAGTACTCATCATAGAACAAACCATATCACATAGGGTGCTATTGCTCCGCCCCGATATACCATCTTGCTATGGTGTATACGGAGGAGTAATGCTGAGAGAGAATCTCGTTCTTCTTTAGAATAGTCCAGGAATTCCGTGCTCTAGTATTCTCCTCCTTGATCTCATCAAAGGATATAATACTTTTACTCGTTTTTGGTTCTCTACTTCTAACTTATATTCTGTGAATATCTCAAAAGCTTCGGACTTGTGTTTCAACAGGAACATGTGTCTGAATCTTGAGAGATTATCAGAGAATGTAATGAAGTATAAAGAACCGGTCTTAGCATGTGTAGACAGGGGACCATCATACATCAGCATGTATCAATCCCAAGAGTTCACTAACTCTTTCTCTGTTTCCAATAAACGGAGCTGTGGTCATCTTATCTTTGTGACATGACCGGCAAGTTTCACAAGATGTAAATTCAAACAAATTTAAATATGCATCTTAATGTAACTTCAGCTAGCCGGGTCGCATTGATATGACCTAGTCTACAATGCCTCAAGAAGGATTCGTTCATTTCTGAACTCTTCCTCTTGTGTATGTTCTGTATACTAAGAACTGTAGTTTGATTTAGAACGTCAATGCTTTTAGATAACGTGCCTGAACCGATCAACTCTTGATATAGGAAATGTTCAAAATATTATCCAACAATATAAAATTATATCCTTTCTTTACTCATAAAGAGACTGATATGATGTTGTATATCAGGTTCGGTATCTAATAACATTCGTTCAGAATCAATGTATTCTGGTAATACAGGGTGATAGTGACAAACAGACTTGGCTGCAACACTTGCACCGTTTCTATCTCATGAAACTTATCACCCGTTCTCAGTTCTCTACCTATCTGTAGCCCATGTAACAAATTACATATGTGGGATTCTGATCCGGTATCAAATACCTAGAACGTAAAGAATACTGAGAAACAGTTCTCTGTAATGAACACACCCGAAGAAGATGCATCAGCATGCACTTTCTTCGTTTGGGCGGCACGGGAATTCTGGTAATCCCCTATTTCCTGCTCTGTCTTATAACAATTATAAGTTGGAGCGGGACTAACGTTCCTTAGCGCAGTATAATAAGCGGGTTTGGTCAATATATCTGTATTATTATCTTGATTAAGGCGTGACATGGTCGCTACCTGGAGAGAGAGAAGAAAACACTCAGCGTGCGCTTTTACAAGATTAGATTGGTTATCAATTTATCTAATCAGGATTTCTCCCACTGTTTTAGTCAAATCTTCCTTCAAGCCCAAAAAGGAAAGACTAGCCGGGATTAATTACACGCTGCAAGTTCACCAATCTTTCAGCCAGGCCAGTGCCGGTAGTTTGAGGGAGGTGCCCCGTGCTTTCGCACGGACCTATTTAAAGTAAACCTCGTTTTCCCAGGGGCGTAACCCCGTTGACACCTTTTTAGACACCTACTTGATCTGCTAATTGTAATGTGTAAAACTCTCCCAGGAGTAACTCTTACTCGCAGCGGGTATCGGGATCCAACTATCTCATAGAAGGTATGCAATCTCATTGCAAATTTCAATACTTGAAATTCCCAATAATATTTTTGCCCCTAGCGTGCTATGACCTTGACGCATGCCAAACAACCCATAGTCCGCTAGTCAAGTTCAACCTGTACATTTCGTGATTGAATTAAACCCACCCGTACGACCCTTGACGCATGCCAAACAACGCCGTACGAATACCTTAATCTAATCGCATCATATGCTAGCAGATAAGCACCAGTTAGCTACCGTACACTACGCCTTGACGCATGCCAAACTACCGCATCACGAATACTAAGTAGTACTTATCTGAAATGACGGAGGGCTACACAGGTTTTTAAGAAAACCCTTTGTGTAATGAACTTGATATCGTTGTAGAATCGAGTGATTTTAAATGGAGTGTTTTTGAGGCTTTTCTAGTTTTGCTAAAGGGGTCACTCCCGGTGAAGGGATCGTCGGCCTTTTCCTCATCGAATAAGGTGCAGGATATTTCATAAATATCACTATGCAAAGCAAGAACTATAGAAGCAATCAAAAGACAAACCGAGTTTGCAGCATCTGCTAGTTTCACTAAAGAGGTCACTCCCCGTGAAGGGATCTCGGCTCTTTCCTTATCGAATAAGGTGTTGGATGTTCTACAAGGAACACCGCTATGCAAAGTAAGAACTAGAGCTACTAGTTTTTAAACAAGTTTCTATAACATCTTAGGTTTCTTTTAGTTCATTAATCTCATTAATGAAGTCCCCTTTTATTATGCTTCACAAGCATCAGATATGAAACGAAATTAACAATATATAATATATATCTCATATATACAATATAAACATTCGTCTCAGGCAGTAATATGATCTCATCACAGAACATTGCAGCAAAAGAACATATATGAAATATTGGATATACTAGGACGTCCGTGTTTTTAATACGAGCCTATATAAAACACGGATTCCACGGTCGCGATGAATAGCCAAACCCACATCCCTAGACCCCTATGAGAGCGGCAAGCAACTCAACCAATTCCAGGGTTAGGAGACCCGGTCTCGACTTCTCGTGGTGGTCTCCCACTGGACCCTAGAATCTGGTTACTTGTGCTCCCCGCCTTGGGTCTACCTAATGCGGAAAGGTAAATAATATACAATGGTGATATCATCCTCAGCCCGGAAGTGCCCCAATAAAAGAATATTACATACAAATGAATTTTACATGAATGAAAAAGAAAAACTCTCATCTCACATAAAAACCCCGGCTATTCTAACACGACGATCCAATATAACATATCACAGCAACACATAATATCTCATATCATCAACATAAGTAAGTATGCGTATCCCGATTGTCGTTGATGTATAGCAACGAAGCCGGCGATACACCACATACTACGCTTACGGTCACAAAAAAGAAAGTGTAAAACTACAACAGTTGGAATCCGCAACCACCTTAGACATTGCATGACTAACCAAACGAATTCCTTACACATCGCATGCCTAACAATTATAAACTCCGCATTTTAGTCTTATTATCGAAAACTCTTTTCAATATCAAGTCGAGCAATTCAACAAGATTCCCGACATTCTGATCGAATGCTCGTCGCAAACTTTAGTAGACAGCCGCACCCCCCCATGACGTCGACGGAGTGCACTAAGGCGGAACACCGCTGCCGCGAGCACCCGAACGGATGCTTTTGGCAACGGGGTTCTCCTACAGTCACTTGGTCGGGGCTATGGGGCGTGGGTGTCTATTAAGTTTACCCGGCGAGTATCCGCGTACGCTACGTGATTGCGACGGACTTTTGATCGCATCAAAATCCCGTGGCAACCGATCATTTGAGACTGAACTGCTAGATTTATAACATTCAAATTAGTTATCTCATAACTATTTGTGGATTCCAAATATTGTATCACATTCCAGATAAATAGACAGTGTTAAACTTTCCGATCGAATAATCAAACACCCAAGATTTCCCAAATAGCTCAACACTTGAGCGGAGTTCAAAAAAAAATCCATCACATGCCACAGTACCAATGGTCCAGTCATAGAAGGGTCAAGCCAACGCCTCACATGTGGCAACGTCGTACTGCCCCAAACCCAAAGGTTCAGAGGCGGTTCAGACGGTCACATAATCGAGTTATGGTTTGTGTTCTTCTAGAAGGTCCACCGCGTTACTTGCATGATTTTCCGGAAGTTTCAAACTCGAGAAAAAATCCAACTTTTGAAAAATTTTCCGACAGGGGAAAAAGTGAGTTATTGATATCCGTTCGAACTTTTTAACAGTTTCTAAAAATTATCCGGAAAAAATTAAACGAAGTTAAATTATCCGATCGAATCAACGAGTCCCCAATACAACCCAGAAAACTCAAAACTTGAGTATAATTAAAAATTCCCAAAAGCAAGCATAATTACCTACGGACAATACTGTAGCAAAAACTAATAATAATTCGTCCGTACGGCCGCGGAACCGCCGCGCGACCCAGGGTCGTGCCGCGGTTCCGCGGCGCGTTAGGCGAATTACTATGTCGTTTTTTACAGTATTCCATAGAATTCCCTGCTGAATTTTTTGAGTATTTTTAATATGAAAAAATCAACAGTTTTGAAAAATTTCCAGAAACTAGAGTATATCGGGTATTCGGAGTTCGATCGGACTTTAAACTTCGCCTAAAGCTCTAGCTTGTCTCTGATACCACAGTAGGGATGCTAGGCACTCGTACAAGGGTCTACGAGGCATCAACCATGCCCGATTTAAAATTTAGCCGTGCCGAACAACCCAAAGCCGGATCTTTAAACTAGAGATTAGGTGAAAACACGCATGTTAAACACATTAACACTAAGTGAGAGGGATTACAACCTTTGTAGATCCGGTCCTTCACTTCTTAAGCTCTGTGTTGAGGTCCCTTCGCTGCGATCATCGTGTTCCAGACTCTCGAGAGCCTCCACGAAGAGAAAGATGCAAGCTTGCTTCCAATCTTCGATAACAAAGATGATCTACCTTGAAGTTTCATTAACACAAGTTCTCACTCACTAAATGAAGTGAACACTCTCATCTAAAGGGCAAGGGTAGATGAGGATGATGAAGTAGGATTTTTGCTCTCATTTCTTTTCTTATTCTCACTCATTTTTCATCACAAAATCAAAGCAAGAAAGCTTTTCATGAAGAACTCAAGCAAGAAGAAGATGAATAATAATTAGAATCCTTTTGTGATGAATAATGAAAAGAAGATAATGATTAATTATGCAATCATGGTCAACTAAACCTTTGTAGAGATTTAACTAGGGCTAGGGTTTGGGTTGGGTTAAGTATGAGTCACTTCAAAATATCTTACACAAAACAAAAAGGAAAATCTTCTAGAAGGTTCATGAATGAACTAACCCAAATCAAACCCTAATCTTGTTTAACCTCCACTAAACATGTTGTATTAATAATCATATCATGTTACAATATTATATATCACATATATAATATTTATTGTAACAACATAAAATAATACAATTAACATATATCGCATATATATATCAGTTTATTACCCGAGTGAGAAAAAGAATCTTTTAGTGAGCTAATATTAGATAATTTAATTCAATATATCATATATATTATTATACATTAAATTATCGAATCAACACTTGATCCGACAATACGGTTATATCGCATATAACCGACTAATATATTATTTACCGATTCATCGAATCAACACTTGATCCGATGATCCGGCTGATATCAAATATCACGAGAATATAATACGGTATCTCATATCGCATTATCCTTGGTCCTGCACATGTCACATATGTGCCCCTACTCCGTTTTGCCTGAGCCAAGAAACCTCTGTGTAGGACTCTAAAGAATCGTCAATACGCCGGCAGTGGGTGATGATCATATCAAACACCCACAAGCTGCAAGCGGTCTGTTAAACGTAACAGCCACCCAGGTATTGAGCGCTCAGAAGATCAACAAGCAAGCCTGTACATTCTCCTGTGAATCCAATCAGTAACACTCCCGTACAGTCCGGTCTCGTCGTCTGATATGTTGCATATCTCGCCTAGGGGTGGTAAACGTCAGACCCCAATAGCTTGATAAGCCGTGTCGATATGAGGTCTATAACAGTTCGAGAAACTACTGATAACACTTACCAGTAAATCTCAGCAACCCTGGCCAATAATTTCCCGTTATAGCCAATCGAACACAGCGCAACATCAACTCCCTATACCGGGAGAGACGAATCCCCTTCTATCGCTCATTGCCTCCATGTGATTCGGGACTGTACCCAAAATCTACCTTTTTGCACGCCTCTTGGCCGTGGTATGATGGAAATCAAAGCACAGTGGGAATCACACAAGACTCTATGACGATCTCGGGTCTACAGACTAACCTGTACCAGTGTCACCAGAGAACTGCCATCTGACGTGCGGTATAATACCATCTGGGAGTTCTCAGCGAATCCGTCCAGTGTACCCAGTCTTAATTGAGCACCGATGGATATGGGATCATCCATCGCCCATCATATGGGTCAAGACGCGTATACGCTGGTCTACTCTGGTGTATCGATGCCCTGTCTCGATACACCCTTGGCTAGGAACAGTTATAGGATATACTCGTCGACTACCGTGGCCCCACTAGTATGATCTCATCATAGTCCCAGTAGTCGAGTACATATCCTAAGGGCTTTATCAACATGTAACAAAGAGACAATCAGAGTATATGTTAAGATAAAGTACAACCAGATAGCATACTATCATGTCGAGCAAGAAAGTCCTCCCTTTATATGTCCAAGCATCCATTACAATATACATCGTATGCACAGTAATGGCCTCTAGGGTATACATATAACTAACAATAGCTCAGGCCGAGCTCAACCTGCTGGTTGCCCCCCATTTTCCCCATTTTCTTGCTTCAAAAACTCTTGAAAAATCCATCAAAAATCCACAAAATACACACTTTTCTTCACAGATTCTAACATAAATCCTATTCCACCTCTTCCCAAACCTTAAATTGTTTAAATGAAAGGACCCAACTTTGGAGGCTTCGTGCAAGGGAATCAACACTTGAGAGGTATAATTTTTAATGTGTTAATTTCATTGTAATGGTGTGTTTTGAAAATTCTAGTAAAGGTTTGGAATTTTAATTAGGGTTTGAAATTTTATAAGTGGGTTGTAAATTGTGTTGTGGCTATCTAGTAGCTTGAATTGGATGGTTGTGCGATATTGCGATCGCTAAGTCGTTAATCCGCGAGGTTTGCATCGGAATTTTTACGCGAATGCTTACTAGGTTTTCTAAATTATTAGGAAGTGACTTAGTTGCGTTATCGTGACGATATTATAAGCATCTACTACGACTTGTAGGGTGTGTGAATGTGGAGTTTGGTCTAGTCGGGCTTTAGTTTTGGCGGTTGCCCCGAAACGACAATTTTAGTTAAGGTTTTAGCGATTTTCGTGTGTTTTCCGCGCACCGAGTGCACGTTGTGCCTAACTTATGAGCGTCGATCTTTTCATATTGTGACTTGCGTTGTTTCATGAGGTGTAATCTTATGTTGTGTGTTATGCAATTTTAGGATCGGTTGCGGAAACATCGGACGAGGCGCGCAAACGCAAAGCTGTGGTTGGATCAGATTAGCGAGGCGTCCAGGTGAGTAGATGTATACATCTATGGAGAAATCGTCTGGATGGCGCGAGGCGCCCCATAGTTAGGATCACTTTATCACTTGCAAACCATATGCATAGTTAGTTAGTTAACCATCTCATTCTTATGCATACCCTTCTAGTTATTCGTTTGCCGGCATTGCATGGATATCTATATACTTATATGTGATACCACCCTTTAGGACACTTACACCATTACCATTGGCTCATGTTGCACGCGCGCTATTCATGTGACACACACGCCTTTGGTAATTGCCATGCCACGAGCACTGTAGAACCTGCTTAGTTCAGTATCAACACTTGCATCGTATACATTGAATTGCATAGCATAGATATATACATCACTTCATCATCATGCTTATATAGGTTCCTAGCCATAAATCACATTGCATAGCTTTGACATCATAAGTATTTATCATATACAACATGTTGGGTATTATGATTTTCTTGAGGATATCAGTATTGATGCGATTTCTGGATTTTGGGGAAAACCGCAAGAATTTAACAAAAGCTTATTATTATCATTTTAAAAATAAAGTTGTGGTTTTCTCGTGATGTATGTGTCGTCCACCATGAGTTTTCATGTTTTCTGTTGGATTTCGAGACCTGATTCGAGGAGTGGATGAACCGTCTCGGGTACATGGTGGGCCCGGTATGGTACCCCGGGGCAAGAAGATCGAGTTGTAAACGATGAGCCTGGCAGGGGAAGACTACCTACCGGTGATGTCTGGCGCAGCGGATATCCGGAGGATACCGACCGTTGTCGTGAGATTTGATGATTTGGGCCGATCCGGACTGACGGAGCCCGATGTATTGAGACATTGGTATAGTGAGACATTGAGACAGATAAATTTCCATATTTGGTGTCGATGCTTGACACGGTTTTCAGATGATTTCATTGATGGTATTTTAGCTATTGCACAGATATTCTTTTTCTAAGTTAAGAATGCAGAGCTTATAGTATTTTAAACACTTAAAGATTTCGTATTGATGTTGCATACATGTGCATACATACTAGTGGCATTACATCACATCTAAGCATACATGTTGTGACGCATTTGCGTGCATTCTTACGATAGCCTTATTAGATGTTACTTGTGTTGGATATAGTGCCCTCAAAGTCAATTATTGGATTGCAGGTACGTGATTGCAATGATTGAGGGAGAACCTATACCGGTAAGACAGTCTTACTCAAGATGATAGTATGCTATCTGGTTTGCCTTTATCAGTCGTGTACTGCTTTAGGTGACATGATCACTATTACACGTTGACAGAGCCCTTAGGATCCTGCTTGACTACCAACAGTATGATGGCGATCATATATGTGAGAGTTGGGTAATCTATAAGCACATCCTTAAAAGTGGTCCCTAGTCGTAGGAGTTTCGAGACAGGGTATCGATACTCCGGAGTAGACTAGTGTAAACAGTCGAGACCCCGACGAGGGGCGATGGCCGGCCTCACAAGCCATTGGTGTCAGTTGGATCACCTAAGATGTATACAGGTGCTCATTGGGTTATGAGTACACCGGACAGGACTCGCCGGGAACCTGCTTGTTGGTATTATACCTAGCGTCAGGTAGCAGTTCCCTCGTGACATGTGTACAGGTTAGTTCATCGACCTGAGGTCGTCATTTGTCTCATGTGATTTCCTACTGTGCTTTGATTACTACCCTACCACGGCTCAAAGGAGTCGTGCAAACAGGTTTTAGTTGGGTACAGTCCCGAGCCACATGGAGGCAAGTGAGCGGATCGACAGGGGATTCGTCTCTCCCGGTATTGGGGGTGAGATCGCGCTGTGTCTAGGAGAGCCATTACACCAAGTACTTGGCCAAGGCAGGTGAGAAGTACTGGTAAGTATTCCAGTAGTTTCTCAGGTTGTTCAGGGCTACTCTCCGACACGACTTATACCGCTATTGGGGGTCTGACGTTACCAGCCCCCTAGGCCCGATATGCGATGCTCAAAGACGAACGGACCGGACTGTACGGATATTGTCACTGATAGGCTCAGTAGGGTTCCAGGATGAGTTCGCTCATCGACTTCCCTTGAGGTCAGTACACGGGCCGCCGTTACACACAGCTAGTGCCGCTGACATGCTTGTGGTTAAACCCGCTGCCAGGATACTGACGAGTCTTTAGTCCCCCACAGATAGTTTCCCAAGTTCGGGCGAAACGTTGTAGAGGCCGTATGGTTTTATGGCAGGGTTCAAAAATGCACGTGCATTTATGCACGTGTCACATTTCGGACAGATAATACTGGTAGGCTTTGGTTTCAGCCGGATCCATGTATTATATTGAGTCAGAATATTTTAGTTTCTCATATTCGTATTCGGTCGGAATACGGATACAGGTATGTATATACAGATGAGGGGTATTCTCATAATCCGTTACGAGAATATTTTAGAAGATGCATTTCTTTTTAGATTAATCATTTTGGTTTAAATGATTATTTGTTTTTGAAAGGGTGACTCATTTTGATGACACATTTCTTCTAGCATGTTCATTAGTGACTCATGCTAATGAGTCACTAAGTGAGTCATGATAGAATTAATGTGTTTTGTTTTGTGTTTGGATATTTGAGGAGATATTTTCATAAGATATTTTGCTTATGGTTTTGATTATATAACCTCATATATCTATTCACAAGGGAAGTAATAATAGAACACAAGTTTATGAGCTTAGTTTTCTTTTGCTCACTTGAGTTTCTTGAGTTCACCAATTCCAACTCTTTGCATCTTCTTCTACCTCCACCCTATCACTCTCATGTGATGAGAAATCTAGGGTGTTTGAGACAAAGTATTCTACTCATTCTCTAGTTCATCTTGGTCATCTCTTTTAGCAGACTTGATGACCCAGTTGCCTCAGTATAAAGGCGGGAGCCCGTTTAAAGATCCGTTGACATGGTGCCTCCTCGATGAGGAGACAAGAGATCGGAGTTGCCGCGATGAGCGTGAGATGATGGCTAAAGACCGAAGGACTCGGATCGATCGGTATAGCCTTTCTACCTTTTTACAGTTTGTTAGTTTAGCGTTAATGGCAAGATCCGGGTTATAGTATGCGATAGCGCCAGTTATAAAAGTTTTTGTTCTACGTTTAGCATCTGAATGACGGCCGGGGCGTTACCATAGACTTACATGGTATCAAAGCCAGGCCATTAACCTTTACTAACTTGTTCTAACGTGTTTAAAACATCGATCGAACGAAATTTCCAAAACCGCGATTTCAATGTTAAAGTTTCTGTCGATTTTGTTTTGTCGTCTAAAAATTATTTTGAGTATCTCAGAATATCGTGCAGGCTTTTTTAAGAATACTGTAGAAATTTGGTGGACTGAAGCTTCCAGAGCGCCGCGGAACCGCCGCACAAACCATGGTTTGGCCGCGGTTCCGCTGACGTTTTGGAGCAACAGTGAACCATTTTTCTACAGTAGTGTCTTTCATGGGAATTGCGGTTTCTGGAATATTTTTTTTGGGCCCAGATTTTGTTTGTGTACTGCAGTTGTACGTGGGGCCTACTTCGGGAAGTTTTGTCGATCGGAATTTTAAACTTGTTAGTTTACAGTACTTACATTATATTTTCGACCGTGAATGTCATTCGAGCGGTAAATCCTGTCTAATTGCTATAGTCCTTTTAGATGGATTTGCGAACGTGACATTCGCGTTGATGTTCTGTGTTGTGCTGTGATGTTGCGGATTTGTTGTGGTGGATAGCAGTGTGCAATGGTAGTACAGTTTGGATTTATTTGTACATTTGATATTGCGGGGCGAGCGTCCAACATGTGGACTGCCGTCACTGCCTGTTTGTATAATATTCTTTTGGGGCACGACCGGGCTGAGGTCGATGTACCCGTTGTACATATTTTCATTTCTGTACTAGGTTTACCCCGCGACAGAGTGCACGGATAGCCGGTTTCTGGAGGGCAATGGGTCCGCATCTCATGGCTTTAAGAGGCAGAGGGCCTCACTCTAGAATTGGCAGACTATTCACCGCACTCGTAGGGGGTACAGGTTGACCCATGAAGGGGTGCTCAAGTTACCGGATTCCGTGAAGTGTAGGGCGGTCCATTCACTTTGCTGTAGGGGGCTGCCTCGCTTCAGGTTTTGGCGGGTAACTTGCCACACCCGTAGGGGTCTAGGTTTCATTGCACAGGCTATCCACACGATCAGGGAAACGTCGGGTTTTAGTAGCGGCTCTGTGAAACCAGGGGATCCCAGATTATCTGTATTGTTCTGTGATGCTTATTATTTTTCTGTAATGTTGCATTTATCACGCCTGGAGCGATTGTTGTATATTGGTATATATACTAGTAGATGTTGTATATGTTTTACACCCGCGCTAGTCCAGTCCCCGCTCTGTCGTCAGTTAAGTAACCTAACAGGTGATGACGGGACCCAGTGGCGAATGCGGATGGCATATACGTACATTTTATTTTCGTTCTTTTCTAGTGTGATTAATTGATGGGACTGCGTTGATTCTGATCAATGCAAAGGAAAACAAACCTGTTTGGACGTTGTTGGAACAGTTTTAAAAAGTGTTATTACAAGGACGTTTTCTTTTGTTTTGCACAGTGGTATTCAGTTGGAATATCCTGCACCTCATTCGACGAGGCAAGGGCCGAGATCCCTTCACCGGGAGTGACCCATTGGGCAGAAGTTTGCGTCAGGGTAATAACTTCACTATAGTCGATTACATGTTGCTTTGCATTGCGGTATTCAGTTGGAATATGCTGCACCTCATTCCATGAGGAAAGAGCCGAGATCCCTTCACCGGGAATGACCTCTTTAGGAAAGGTTTTCGCCACTATATTTTTATAAAAAGCTATCAGGTTCCTTCAGCGATATCAAGTTCGTTACGTTAAAGGTTTTTCGCCAAAAACAAGCCTAGCACTCCGTCGTTTCATTTGGGTATTCAGTAGTATTTAAGCTATGTATTTTGACTAGTATTCAAGCTATGTATTTTGACCAGCGCCAAGGCATAGTGTTCGGTAGCTGCTGGGTATTCATCTGTTGCATAGATAGATGACTTGGTTTTGGACAGTCGTTCTGCCATTTGGCCAACGTCACGGGCATGTACGGGTGGGTTCAAATTGACAAGATAATGATGAGTAGAACTTGGCATGTGACTTATGGCATTTGGCCAACGTCAGGGTCATAAGAGCATGGGGCAAAAATTCACATCGGGAGTTTCTAAAAAAACTGAAACTTGCCAAGTATGCGCATACCTTCTGGAGTGTGATAACGTGAGTGGATTCCTTCACGTTATCATGCGATGATAGTTGGATCCTGATTCCCACTGATGAGTTGGTTTACTCTTCGGGTGATCCCGACTAATTCTTCTTTCTGGTTTGGAGAAGAATTTGACAGTACAGTGGGAGGTTTCCTGATTAGATAAAGTGATAACCATTCTGATCTAGATTAGAGTGCACGCAGAGTGTTTCTTTCTCTCTCTCTTTGGCAGCGACCTTTGACCGGCCCTAGACTATGACTCATTGACAAAGTTGACCGAACCTTCTTAAAATACTGGCTTTTGGAGATAGTGCCCTCAGAGTCAATTATTGGATCACAGGCACGTGATTGCGATGATTGAGGGAGGACCTATCCCGGTAGGACAGTCTTACTCAAGATGATAGTATGCTATCTGGTTTATCTTTATCATCGTGTACTGCTTAAGGTGACCTTACGAGTCGCTATTACACGTTGATAGAGCCCCTAGGATTCTTGCTTGACTACCAGCAGTATGAGGGCGATCATATACGTGAGAGCTGGAGTCTATAAGCACATCCTTAAAAGGTCCCTAGTCGTGGGAGTTTCGAGACAGGGCATCAATTCTCCAGAGTAGACTAGTGTATACAGTCGAGACCCCGACGAGGGGCGGTGGCCGGTCTCACAAGCCACTGGTGTCAGTTGGTTCACCTAAGATGTATACAGGTGCTCATTGGGTTATGAGTACACCGGACAGGACTCGCCGGGAACCTGCTAGTTGGGATTATACCAGACGTAAGATAGCAGTTCCCAGGTGACATGTGTACAGGTTAGTTCATCGACCTGAGATCGTCATTTGTCTCGTGTTAGTTCCCACTGTGCTTTGATTACTACCCTACCGCGGCTCAAAGGAGTCGTGCAAACAGGTTTTAGTTGGGTACAGTCCCGAGCCATATGGAGGCAGTGAGCGGATCTGCAGGGGTTCGTCTCTCCCGGTATTGGGGGTGAGGTGACGCTGTGTCTAGGAGAGCCAGAACATGAAAAGTCCTTGGCCAAGGCAGGAGATTTGCTGGTAGGTATTCCAGCAGTATCTCAGGGTGTTCTGGGCTACACTCCGACACGACTTGTACCGCTATTGGGGGTCTGACTTTTACCACCCCCTAGGCCCGCCATGCGATGCTCATAAACGAACGGACCGGACTGTACGGATATTGTCACTGACAGGCTCAGTAGGGTGTCAGGATGAGTTCGCTCATCGACGTCCCTTTTGGTCAGTACCTGGTAGCCCGTTACGTATTGGCTGATACCTCTGACGTGCTAGTGGTTAAATCCACAGCCATAGTATTGACGAGTCTTTAGAGTCCACCACACACACAGTTACTCAAGTTTCGGGCGAAACGCTGTAGAGGCCGTAAGGAGATATGGCAGGGTTCGATCAGGTACGTGCGGTATTGCACGGATCGTGATCGGAAGGTTTTTACTAGCCGGCTTTGGCTTAAGCCGGATCCTAGTATTAGATAGTGTAGATTTTGTCTCTTTGCATTTGTGTTCAGTGGGAATACAAATGCGGGCATGTATTTGCAGTAGCGGGGTTTTCCTGTAATTTATTACGGGATCAGTTTTCTGATGTTGCCAGTTTGCATTCCGTTCCTGCCGGTTTTCTTTTATTCCTTCACGGCCGGACCTTTTGATGGAGGGGGTTAATTCCGTTCCTAGCAGGTACAATTAATACATGAAGCAATAATATGACGATATGATGGTAACAGTCATGTAAGGTACTCTATCAGGTACTACAAGTACATGAAGTAGTGATATGACAATCACTATGCAATAGTCATGCAATAATGATATGAAAATGTATATATGCCATAATCATGGAAGGTACACTAACAGGTACAACTACACATGAAGCAATGCATATAAATAAGGGTATGTAAATGCAACAGTCATGAAAGGTACGCTAGCAGGTACACTAAGCATGAAGCAGTGCATAAACAGGAAATGTAGAGTATGGAATGAAACATATCATTTCTACGGAATCCTGACATCGTGGTAGGATCAAAATCCATCAAGACAATCCAAATACCAGTTTCCTCAAATCAGCCCCCAATTTGGCTATCATATCGAGTAAGTCTCACATATCCTTAATGTACAACATCAAGTAGATCTCACATATTCCGTATGTACAATATCAAGTGTATCTAGTATACCCTGAATGTACAATATCAAGTAGATCTCACATATCCGAGTGTACAAAATCAGCAATCTCATATATATCCTGTAATCAATATCAAATGAATTCTCAAATGTCTTAAATCCAATGTTAATGAGTCCTTTACATTCTAGGTATATTTGCATGAATAAATATGATGATTGTAACACCTGAGAATGTGTTTAATGACTAATTATATTTTAATATGTGATTTTTTAATAAAAGTTTACCAAATTGATTTTCAAATATTTTATCAAAATTAATAAATATTTTTCTAGAATTTTCCTAAGCTTGCACAAACATGTGCATGTAAACTAGGGTTAAAATTTTGGGTTAAACCATGTTTAGGCATCCATGGTGGTCTAATCCCTTTTGTTAAGCTAATTAGTTTTAATTAAGGTTTTTAGTTTTGGAAATTCAAATTTGTTTTGGGGTTGACTTGTGTTGAGGGGAGAGAGGGCATGTTGGAGGCACATGCAAGCATTTAATGAGAGAAAGAGAGAGGCGGCTCTAGGGTGTGTCAAAATCTTTTGCTTCATCCCTCAAACACTCACCTCACTCACATCTTTCTCTCTCACTCACACATACACTCATTTCTCACTCACTCACCCTTTCACTCAAATACAACAGCAGCTGCTACAGCCACAACTCTCACAACACTCTCTCACTCACACACACAACCACAGAAGTAGCAGCAGCAGCAGCTGCAACAGCAGCAGCTGCAACAGTTCCAGCATCAGCTTCAGCAGCAGTTGCAAGAAGCAACTTCATGTAGCAGCAGCAGCACACGTAGCAGCAGCCCAAGCAGCACCAGCATCATCCCAACAGCCTCAGCACAGTATCAGCAATATCATCAACAACAACATCAAACAGCAGCATCAGCAGTGGCAGTAACAACAGCAACACACCCTCTTCCCTCTACTTCTTCTCCTTCTCCTTGGTGTCTAGGGTCAAGTGAGGTATACTTCTTTGGCTTAGCTTCTTAGCTTGCTAAGTTTATGTGTAGAAATAGCTTCGATTAGTGTAAAATGTGAGATTTTGTGTTTGATTTGGTGATTTGTGTGAAGTTATGTTTAAGTGAAGTTATGTTGGTGAGATTTTGTGTTTGATTTGGTGATTTGTGTGAAGTTATGTTTAAGTGAAGTTATGTTGGTGAGATTCTTGCTTATATTCGGATTCTTGTGTAAATTCCAGGTTCGCAGGCGGTACGTCAGACGCCGCCAAGAAGGGAAAGCAAGTGGTCGGCTACATGTAGCACGCGACCAGGTGAGTAGATTTAACATCTATGGGGAAATTGCCCGTATGGCGTTAAGCGTCAGGGCGTAATAGGATATTTAGGCATGTGTGTTCATATAGATATACTAGTAACATACTCTCTTGTTATATATAGAACTGGTAGTATAGAACACTGCACTGTCACTAACGGTTCAAGTTGCACGAGCACGATTTATATGCTACACTCGCACCGTTAGTGATTGCCATGACACTCACATTATAGGATTGCTAGAAGTCATATATCATATTGATTCCGCTTTATTGACGTTGTCATGATTTGCCGCATATTAGCATATGTTATATCCATACCATGCACACTGTATACGCACTTTTGTGCGTACCTTCATTGATATATCACTACCAGTGCACATGTACCCTTCATATTTCGTCTTAGTGCATACATATCTTGATATGTTTACCCTTGTGCCCCTATACATCATATATTCATACTTGGGCACATATACATCACATATCCATACTTGTGCCATATACATAACATATATTCACACTTGGGCACATATACATCACATATTCATACTTAGGCACATATATCATATATTCATACTTGGGCACATATACATCATATGTCCACATTAGTGCACATGTACATTGCTACATTCACTTTGTGTACTTATCCTTTCGCACATTCATACCTATACACATATTCATATGTTACATACATGGATGATATTGACTTGATTTAAAAACTAAGGGACCGCATGAGATATTTTCAAAACTGGACCTTTTAAAAGAGCGGTTTTCCCTTTCTTTTACTCTTAGTGTCATACGACGCATTGCATGGATTTACGCATTAGATTTGATTTATGTGATTTTTGGATTTGGGAACCGGAGTACTATTCTAAGAAAATACGCACTGTTTAAAGAACTCGGTTTCCCTTGATATGATATTTCAGTGCGTCCACCATGTGTTTTCTCGATGCTAGAGTGATTTATGTGAACCCGAATCGAGGAGCTGGACGAGGCCGATTGCGGGTACATGGTGGACCCAGTATGGTACCGCGGGGCGAGAACGGATCGCTGTGCAGTAGACTGTGAGCCTGGCAGAGGGACTACTACCTACCGGTGATTGGTTGGACCTGGCGGTTATCCGGAGGATACTGACCAGAGTCGATAGATGGATACAGGACGACTCGTACTGCCGGGGCCGAGGGCCGATACCGCAGCGGAGCCCGTGGGCTGACCCGGACTGACGGATGCCCGATATATGAGGATTTGCATGTCGATGCTTGACACGAGTTTTCTTGATATTTTGAGTGCCGATGTTGGGCACTCACGATTTTATGAGATTTACAGGATTCAAGGGCCGATGAGGGTGACGGCGCCTGAGTTGTATTGGGATTTGGGTGCATGGATAGGCACCGATTATATTTTCCACCATGACATTCCGTGTAGATGTTATTTCCCATGCTCAGCATTTAGTATTTGATATCTCATCCTGTATCTATCGTACCTGATAGAGTACATATTCTTGCACATCATTGCATACCCTGCTCATCATATATAGGGTTGTTAGATTTCATCATCAGACATGATTATCATATACCTTGCCCATCACATGGAAAGGCTATTAGATTGCCCTTGTTGCACGATTTAAGCATCCAGTTCATCATATAGATGTTACCTGTTGGCATAGGTTAGAGTATCGCAGCACGTGCATACTCGCGATTACCTTTATATGTTATCTACTATTCACGAGTTGGCAACTCTCCCCCGTTGTGCCACAGTGCTTGCAGGTTGCCCTTTGGAGTAGTCGCGGCCGGCTGTTTACCACCTCTTTTGACACAGATACCATTGCTGAGGCATGCTAGCCCTTCTGCTATTAGGTGGGTTTGTACGGCATCTGTTTACTTTTCAGTTGCATCTTGATGTATCTAGTACTCTCCATCTACTTTCATGTATTGACTTAGAGACCAGTTGTGAGGACGATGTATATTATTTTGTACTCTGGTGTCGAGCTCGTTATGAGCCGACTTTATTTATGCAGTCTTATCCTTTTATGATATTTGTTTTCATTTTTACTGCTCATCCTTCACTTCGGCGTCGTATATTCTGTTATGGTGATTGCTTCGCCGTTGGGCGCGATTCTCCCATTTGTGATGCTCTATATATTTCACATGTCCCTTTTACTTATATATCTTGTCTTTTACCCAACTTCGGGGCAAATTTTTACAAAGGAAATGTTGTCAAAATTATTAAAAATAACACTTGAACTTAAAAGGATTTCTACTAAATTACTTAAGGTTTTCTAAAACAATTTACAAATGATTCTACTAAAATGTTTTAACACTCTATATTTTAATGGTTTTGATTTCTGGGTTCGGCTTACTTAGTCACGTTACGCCTGTAGACGTTACTTGGTTAAGTGCCGGTCACGGGCCGAACTTTGGGTCGTGACAAAGTTGGTATCAGAGCGTAGGTTTTACCTTCGGAGTGTAGGATGACCCTGGTATGATGGAGTAGGTAGCTGAAGAAGAGTGGCGTAGCGTGTGTATGTTCCGCAGCATACTCACGACGCGGTACTCCGCCTAAGCGACCTTAGGACTTATTGATTGAAATTCCTTCTTGATTATATATATTCTTGCGATTCGATTTCCGTATTCTCATCGAATCCTACTTTCCTTTCAGCCATTATGCCGCCAAAGACTACGAGGGCGCAGAGAGAGGCCGCGAGAGCCGAGATTCGTGTTGACTCTTCCGAGACGAGGACTGATCCGGGCAGTGCACCCGTTGTACCCGAGCAGACTGTTCCTCCTATGACAGATCAGATCGCCACGCTAGGGGCTGGTATGCAGGAGATGCGCCAGACGGTGGGATCCAGCATGCAGGAGATGCGTCAAATGATAGGATCGCTAGTTGAGACGCTTCGAGCACAGCGACCAGAGGTAGCTCCACCAGTCACGGGGACCGTGATGGTATCTACAGCACAGGCCGTTGCCCCTGTAGCTACGGAGGTGATTGCAGTATCGCTATCAGAGTTCATGAGGCTGAAGCCTCCGGTCTTCACAGGCACCGATGCAGCCGAGGACCCACAGTCCTTCATTGATAGGATGGCCCGGATATGCCGTTCCCTTAGATGCTCAGATGCGAGATGGGTAGAGTTCGCGAGCTTTCGCCTGGAAGGACTTGCGCAGAAATGGTGTGAATCGGTCGAGAAGGGTAGAGCACCAGGTCTTCCTCCTATGACCTGGACAGAGTTCGTGATAGTGTTCCTTGCCCGCTTCCTTCCCCAGAGTGTTAGGGATGCCTGAGCACGCAGATTCGAGTCCTTACGCCAGACATCAGAGATGACCGTAGTAGAGTACGATGTGCTATTCACCGAGCTATCAGTTTATGCTCCGTACCTAGTGGCTACTGAGGAGTTGCGAGTCAAGAGATTTGTCCGAGGCTTGCTTACGCCACTGTTCCTTGCGATCAGCGCACAGCATTACGAGACATATGCAGCAGCTGTAGACGCAGCCTTATTAGTTGAGGAGCGCCTTGCAGAGACTTCGGCAGTTCCAGAACTGAAGAGGGTCCGTACTGATACACCGGCACAGAGACGGCCATTCAGGCGCCGCGACAGACACCTTGCAGGTGGCAGAGACTCGAGGCGAGGTCAGCTTTTCAGCTCTTATCCCCAGGAGGGTCAGCCAGTATCATCCGGATGTTTTCGATGCGAGAGTTCCTATCATTGTGTTCGAGAGTGTCCTGAGATACCCCGGAGGGAGGCAGCCGGACCGCATGTCACACTACCACCTTCACCACCCTAGAAGCCGTTGCCTATTGTACCCACAGTTGCTCCGCGTCAGACTCATGCACAGAGAGGCCGTGGTCGTGGAGGGTTTGTTCCTAGAGGGCGAGGTGGCCGAGGCAGAGGACAGCCAGCTACCGGCAGAGTGCAGCCAGTTGCTAGTAGAGGACCGCTAGTTGCAGGTGGAGGACAGGCACGGGTTTTCGTGTTGACGCATCAGGACGCACAGGCGTCCAATGCGGTGGTCGTAGGTACCTTATCAGTATGTTCTGTTGACGCACACGTGTTGTTCGATCCCGGATCCACGCACTCGTATGTTTCCACACATTTTATGCCGAGTTTGGGTAGAGAGTCTGGGTTGCTTGATCAGCCGCTTGTTGTGACCACTCCGGTGGAAGAGTCGTTTGTTGCTAGGCACGTGTTCCGATCCTGTGTTGTCCGTATTGGCGAGAGAGATTTGCCTGTCGACTTGATCCTTCTTAAGATATTGGACTTCGACGTTCTTTTGGGCATGGATTGGTTAGCCACGTGCTATGCGTCTGTGGACTGCCGCGAGAAGACAGTTAGATTTTATTTTCCCGGCGAGTCGGCTTTTGTGGTGCAGGGGGACCGTGGTGCCACCCCTCACCTTTTGATTTCTTCTCTTCGCGCTGGACAGCTGTTGAGGAAGAGATGTCAGGGATTCCTAGCCTATGTTTATGACACTAGAGCTACGGATGTTCCGTTGGACCAGGTTCCGATTGTATGTGAGATCCCTGACGTGTTCCCTGACGAGCTTCCTGGGCTACCGCCTGAGCGTGATGTTGTGTTCTGTATTGATTTGATTCTCGGCACGGGGCCTATTTCTATACCGCCTTATCGGATGGCCCCGGCGGAGCTAAGTGAGTTGAAGATTCAGTTGCAAGATTTGCCGGACAAGGGACTTATACGATCCAGTGTTTCTCCTTGGGGTGCACCGGTCCTGTTTGTCAAGAAGGACGGAAGCTTACGTTTGTGTATCGACTACCGGCAGCTGAACCGGGTGACCGTGCGGAACAGATATCCTTTGCCACGCATCGACGATTTTTTCGACCAGCTTCAGGGGGCAGGATATTTTTCGAGGATCGACTTGCGATCAGGATACCATCAGCTGCGAGTTCGACAGGAGGATATACCGAAGACAGCTTTCCGCACGCGTTATGGCCATTATGAGTTTTTGGTGATGTCATTCGGACTCACCAATGCGCCAGCAGCCTTCATGGACTTGATGAACCGTATATTTAGGCCGTACCTCGACTTGTTCATCATCGTATTCATTGACGATATCTTGGTGTATTCCCGGAGTAGAGAGGAGCACGAGCAGCACCTGTGGATCACACTGTAGACTTTGAGGAAGCACCAGCTTTTTGCAAAATTCTCCAAGTGCGCGTTCTGGTTGGACAGCGTGGACTTTTTGGGTCACGTGATTACACGGGATGGTATATGTGTAGACCCGATGAAGATTGAGGTCGTTCAGAGTTGGCCAAGACCTACATCCGTTACTGAGGTAGGCAACTTTTTAGGACTGGCCGGCTACTACAGGCGATTTGTACAGGATTTCTCCCGTATTGCTGCACCCTTGACCGGATTGACCCGGAAGGGAGTTCCTTTCGTTTGGACGGAGAAGTGCGAGCACATTTTCCAGCAGCTACGGACTTGTTTGACTAATGCGCCGGTATTATCATTGCCTTCAGGATATGGCGGGTTTGTAGTCTATTGTGACGCTTCACGAGTGGGGCTAGGATGCGTATTGATGCAGCATGGCAGGGTGATCGCATATGCTCCCCGGCAATTGAAGAAACATGAACAGAACTACCCCACTCACAATTTGGAGATGGCTGCAGTGGTCTTTGCACTTAAGATCTGGCGACATTACCTATACGGCGAGTCGTACCAGATATTCACTGATCACAAGAGCCTAAAGTATATATTTCAGCAGCGAGACCTGAATCTCCGACAGTGCCGTTGGATGGAACTAGTGAAGGACTACGACTGTGAGATCTTATATCACCAGGACAAGGCTAATGTAGTAGCAGATGCTTTGAGCAGGAGGCCCGAGGGTAGTCTATCGTGTTTGAGTGCAGTACAGAGGCAGTCGTCGGCAGATTGGCAGACGTTATGCGACAGTCGAGTGCAGTTCGAGTTCACGCTGATCGGGGGACATCTTGCGCACGTTCGTGCATGCCCACAGTTGCTTGACCGTATATATGAGGCACAGTGCAGTGATGACCATTGCTCCGAGATCATGGCGCAAATTGGGCAGGGCAGATTCTCCGAGTTCGTGATCGATGATCAGGGGATATTACGATTTGGGTCTAGACTGTGCGTACCAGATGCCGAGGGATTGCGGCGCGATATTCTTGAGGAGGCACATCGATCAGTGTACAGTGTCCATCCCGGTTCCACCAAGATGTACCATGACATGAGAAAGGTTTACTTGTGGGACGAAATGAAGAAGGACATCGCAGACTTCGTGTCGAGATGCCTGACTTGTCAGCAAGTCAAGGCCGAGCACCAGAGGCCCGCAGGAGAGCTACAGCCGTTACCCATTCCGGAGTGGAAATGGGAGCAGATTTCGATGGATTTCGTGGTGGGTCTACCCAGGACTAGGCGAGGGTATGACTCCATTTGGGTGATCGTGGATCGTTTGACGAAAGCAGCTCACTTCCTGCCAGTGAAGACGACTTTCGGATTTGCTCAGTACGCCCAGATTTACATCGACGAGATTGTACGACTGCATGGGGTCCCGACGTGTATTGTGTCCGACTGAGGCACCCAGTTTACCCGCCGACTATGGAAGAGGCTTCAGGAGGCTTTGGGCGCTCGCTTGAGTTTCAGCACAGCATTTCATCAGTAGACCGACGGCCAGTCAGAGCGGACCATTCAGACTTTCGAGGACATGCTCCGAGCGTGCGTTGTAGACTTTGGTGGTAGCTGGGATCATCATTCAGATGGCACCTTTCGAGGCTTTGTACGGCCAGTCAGAGCGTGCGTTTTACCCTTGGTGGAGTTCTCCTACAACAACAGCTTCCAGGACATTATTCAGATGGCACCTTTCGAGGCTTTGTACGGGAGGAGATGTAGATCGCCCGTTTGTTGGACAGAGCTCAGTGAGAGCAGTATTTTAGGGCCACAGATCGTACAGGAGACGACCGAGAAGATACAGCTGATTCGAGACAGGATGAGGACAGCTCAGAGCAGCCAGAAATCGTATGCTGACAGACGCTGCCGCAGATTAGAGTTCGCAGTTGGCGATCACGTTTTTCTGAGGGTCTCTCCAATGAAGGGAGTGATGAGGTTTGGACGAAAGGGGAAGCTTAGCCCCAGATTCATTGGTCCTTTCAAGATCCTCGAGCGGGTGGGCGCGGTAGCATATCGTTTGGCTCTTCCACCCAGCCTTTCAGATGTCCACCCCGTCTTCCACGTGTCGATGCTACGCAGATATCTTCATGACCCTTCCCACACGATTCAGCATCAGACCGTTCAGCTTGAGCCCGACCTTTCGTTCACCGTGCAGCCAGTAGAGATATTTGATCGGCAGGTGAAGAAACTTCGATCAAAGGTCCTGCCGTCGGTGAAGGTTCTTTGGCGCAGCCCAAATGGTGAGGAGATCACTTGGGAGGCCGAGAGAGAGATGCGGAAGAAATTCCCTCATCTCTTTGAAGGTACGCGTAGTTATATATTTTAAATTCGGGGACGAATTTTCTTAAGGGGGGAAGACTGTAACACCTAAGAATGTGTTTAGTGACTAATTATATTTTAATATGTGATTTTTTAATAAAAGTTTACCAAATTGATTTTCAAATATTTTATCAAAATTAATAAATATTTTTCTAGAATTTTCCTAAGCTTGCACAAACATGTGCATGTAAACTAGGGTTAAAATTTTGGGTTAAACCATGTTTAGGCAACCATGGTAGTCTAACCCCTTTTGTTAAGCTAATTAGTTTTAATTAAGGTTTTTAGTTTTGGAAATTCAAATTTGTTTTGGGGTTGACTTGTGTTGAGGGGAGAGAGGGCATGTTGGAGGCACATGCAAGCATTTAATGAGAGAGAGAGAGAGGTGGCTCTAGGGTGTGTCAAAATCTTTTGCTTCATCCCTCAAACACTCACCTCACCCACATCTTTCTCTCTCACTCACACATACACTCATTTCTCACTCACTCACCCTCTCAATCAATTACAACAGCAGCTGCTACAGCCACAACTCTCACAACACTCTCTCACTCACACACACACAACCACAGAAGTAGCAGCAGCAGCAGTTTCAGCCCCAGCAGCTGCAACAACAGCAACATCAGCAGTTCCAGCATCAGCTTCAGCAGCAGTTGCAAGCAGCAGCTTCATGTAGCAGCAGCAGCACACGTAGCAGCAGCCCAAGCAGCACCAGCATCAGCCCAACAGCCTCAGCACAGCATCAGCAATATCATCATCAACAACAACAAACAGCAGCATCAGCAGTAGCAGTAACAACAGCAACACGCCCTCTTCCCTCTACTTCTTCTCCTTCTCCTTGGTGTCTAGGGTCAAGTGAGGTATACTTCTTTGGCTTAGCTTCTTAGCTTGCTAAGTTTATGTGTAGAAATAGCTTCGATTAGTGTAAAATATAAGATTTTGTGTTTGATTTGGTGATTTGTGTGAAGTTATGTTTAAGTGATGTTAGTGTTGGTTAAACTAGCCTAATTAGGTGTTGTTAGGGCCAAGTTAACCTAGGAAAACCCCAGATTACACCAAAAATACCCAAAGTTTTCAAAGTGTGCAAAATTTGACGTTTTTAAGCAAAACTTAGCCTTTTTAAAATCTGTTGTTACCCTAGTGAGTTCAGAATAAAACTGAGTGAACTGTAGCCTACCAGAGAGACCCTGACCCCACCACCAGAGCCCGACCCTACCACCCCAAGTTGAGACCGCCGGAAAATTACTTCTGGCCACAAATTGCGGCCAGACTAGGGAGATAGGTCCTAGGGTTTTTTGTACTGGTGTCTGCTACATTTATAAGGTCTCTGATATATATAGTTTTGTAATATTTTAACCTGGAAAATATCTGGGGCAGTATATCGTTTTCTGGTATTTTTAGTTTGCGCGATACGCGAGTGGATTTTGTGATTCAGCGTATCGCGGCGTGTCGGGTTAAGTTTTAGACGCGAACATACACGTTTCAACGTATCGCACACATGCGCGTTAATTCGCGACGCGAGTTTCTCGTATTGTTTCGATATCGCGTTTTGCGAGATTCTTGCTTATATTCGGATTCTTATGTAAATTCCAGGTTCGCAGGCAGGTACGTCAGACGCCGCCAAGAAGGGAAAGCAAGTGGTCGGCTACGTGTAGCACCCGACAAGGTGAGTAGATTTAACATCTATGGGGAAATCGCCCATATGGCGTTAAGCGTCAGGTCGTAATAGGATATTTAGGCATGTGTGTTCATATAGATATACTAGCAACATACTCTCTTGTTATATATAGAACTGGTAGTATAGAACACTGCACTGTCACTAACGGTTCAAGTTGCACGAGCACGATTTATATGCTACACTCACACCGTTAGTGATTGCCATGATACTCTCATTATAGGATTTCTAGAAGTCATATATGATATTGATTCCGCTTTATTGACGTTGTCATGATTTGCCGCATATTAGCATATGTTATATTCATACCATGCACACTCTATACCCACTTTTGTGCGTACCTTCATTGATATATCACTACCAGTGCACATGTACCCTTCATATTTCGTCTTAGTGCATACATATCTTGATATGTTTACCCTTGTGCCCCTATACATCATATATTCATACTTGGGCACATATACATCACATATCCATACTTGTGCCATATACATCACATATATTCACACTTGGGCACATATACATCACATATTCATACTTGGGCACATATATCATATATTCATACCTGGGCACATATACATCATATGTCCACATTAGTGCACATGTACATTGCTACATTCACTTTGCGTACTTATCCTTTCGCACATCCATACATATACACATATTCATATGTTACATACATGGATGATATTGACTTGATTTAAAAACTAAGGGACCGCATGTGATATTTTCAAAACTGGACCTTTTAAAAGAGCGGTTTTCCCTTTCTTTTACTCTTAGTGTCATACGGCGCATTGCATGGATTTACGCATTAGATTTGATTTATTTGACTTTTGGATTTGGGAACCGGAGTACTATTCTAAGAAAATACGCACTGTTTAAAAAACCCGGTTTCGCTTGATATGATATTTCAGTGCGTCCACCATGTGTTTTTTCGGTGCTAGAGTGATTTATGTGAACCTGAATCGAGGAGCTGGACGAGGCCGATTGCGGGTACATAGTGGACCCGGTATGGTACCCCGGGGCGAGAACGGATCGCTGTGCAGTAGACGGTGAGCCTGGCAGAGGGACTACTACCTACCGGTGATTGGTTGGACCTGGCGGTTATCCGGAGGATGTTGACCAGAGTCGATAGATGGATATAGGATGACTCGTACTGCCGAGGCCGAGGGCCGATACCGCAGACGGAGTCCGTGGGCTGACCCGGACTGACGGATGCCCGATATATGAGGATTTGCGTGTCGATGCTGGACACGAGTTTTCTTGATATTTTGAGTGTCGATGTTGAGCACTCACGATTTTATGAGATTTACAGGATTCGAGGGCCGATGAGGGTGACGGCGCCTGAATTGTATTGGGATTTGGGTGCATGGATGGGCACCGATTATATTTTCCACGATGACATTCCATGTAGATGTTATTTTCCATGCTCAAGTATTTGATATCTCATCCTGTATCTATCGTACCTGATAGAGTACACATGCTTGCACATCATTGCATACCCTGCTCATCATATATAGGGTTGTTAGATTTCATCATCAGACATGATTATCATATACCTTGCCCATCACATGGAAAGGCTATTAGATTGCACTTGTTGCACGATTTGAGCTTCCTGTTCATCATATAGATGTTACCTGTTGGCATAGGTTAGAGTATCGCAACACGTGCATACTCGCGATTACCTTTATATGTTATCTACTATTCACGAGTTGGCAACTCACCCCTGTTGTGCCACAGTGCTTGCAGGTTGCCCTTTGGAGTAGTCGCGGCCGGCTGTTTACCACCTCTTTTGACACAGATACCATTGCTGAGGCGTGCTAGGCCTTCTGCTATTAGGTAGGTTTGTACGGTATCTGTTTAGTTTTCAGTTGCATCTTGATGTATCTAGTACTCTTCATCTACTTTCATGTATTCACTTAGAGACCAGTTGTGAGGACGATGTATATTATTTTGTACTCTGGTGTCGAGCTCGTTGTGAGCCGACTTTATTTATGCAGTCTTATCCTTTTATGATATTTGTTTTCATTTTTACTGCTCATCCTTCACTACGGCGTCATATATTTTATTATGGTGATTGCTTCGCCGTTGGGCGCGATTCTCCCATTTGTGATGCTCTATATATTTCACATGTCCCTTTTACTTATATATCTTGTCTTTTACCCGACTTCGGGGAAAATTTTTACAAAGGAAATGTTGTCAAAATTATTAAAAATAACACTTGAACTTAAAAGGATTTCTACTAAATTACTTAAGGTTTTCTAAAACAATTTACAAATGATTCTACTAAAATGTTTTTACGCTCTATATTTTAATGGTTTTGATTTCTGGGTTCGGCTTAGTTAGTCACGTTACGCCTGTAGACGTTACGTGGTTAAATGCTGGTCACAGGCCGAACTTTGGGTCGTGACAATGATGTATATAAATTAATGTCAATACACATATATTAGCGTCCCATTCCACTAATATTGGTGTAAGGGCATATATAACAGCGGCTTAATCCCATGTTATATATATAAAGGAGTAAAAAGAAATATCATGAAACCAATGTGTCAAGTATCGACATAGAAATGCTGATCAATCAGGTGCTATCACCACGACTGGCACCCTGATAGGTACGTATCATACGCTATCCCGAAAGCACGAGTGCCTAGCTCTGACCCTCGCCTCTCAACGTATTTATACGTACATGACTCCCGTCGGTATCCCCATGATAACCGCCGAGTCATTGGTAATGTCACCGGTAGGTATGGTTCCCCCACTAGCTCATCGTCTAGCACCACGACCTCATTCTTGCCCCGGGGTACCTTCAGGCCCCACCATGTACGCGCATACGGACCCTTCTGTTCCTTGCGTGGGGTATATATATATCCGAACCGATAAATTTCATGGTGGCTGCTGAAATATCATATCAAGGGAAACCGGTTTTTTCAAATAATGCATAATTTCATGAACTCCCACGGTCTCCAAATCCAGAAAACATCATGAAAAATCCATATCTCAATGCGAAGATCCATGAATATAATATATGCAACATAAACTGAAATGTAAGCATATAAAGGAAAAGCTGCTAATTAACTGCAACAAGTTAATATAAAATATCATGCGGTTCCTATTTTATCCAAGTCTAAATAAAATTAAGCAAACGTAAACATGTAGCTATATCCAGATATATGTGTAAACATAAAAGTATGCAAGGTATATGTATCTACCTATAAGTAATTATGTAATATACCCCCTGGGTATAAGTGAAGTATGTATGCAAAGTATACCTGTAGCAATGACATAAAGTGTGTATGTACCACCTATCACTAATGGTACGATACTCTATAGGTATACAGGTATTTAGCACGTAAGTATGTGAAGGCATATATGTAAGCATGTGGATATACAGGTATGCTAAATGTCATATGCGATAAGAAATATGAATCATCGTCTCAATGTTCCTAACCAAAAAATAGCATTTCTATATGTGGGTTATGCGTGACATGGCAATTATTGACGGTGTGTGTAGCATATAATCAGTGCTCGTGCAACATGAATCGTCAATAATATGTGCAGTGTCCTAAGGATACTAGTCCAAGCACAACAATAACTAAGCAGTAGGGTGAATGCGCAATTCTAAATATGACATAGAATATGCGACAGAATTAAAATCTCTAGCCCAGACGCATAACGCCATGCAGGCGATTCCCCTGTAGATGTTAAATCTACTCACCAACGCTCCTGGCTAAGTGAAGCCAACCACCTGTTTTCCCTTTATAGCAGTGTCCGTAGTCCCCGCCTGTGAACCTACAACATTAAGACAATAAAACAAGTGTATATTAATAATAACCCTAAAACACGTACAAACTACATTAGACCGACGCAACAACACAAAACATACTCTCAAGTGTTCGTATTGTGGCTAACGTACGTAGCGACACGACGAAAACAACTCAGGAGAAAAACCACCCAAAGTGCACGACCCGTGTCGTATAACGTATCGCGCGAACACAAAACACTACAACCTACCTAAGTGATCCCAGATTTTGTATACAGTGAAAACTAAACAAACAAACAAGACCAAGTATACCAAAACCACTGCAGACACCTACCCAGAAAAACCCACACCCTAACTCCTACCCACGGCCGATCTCGCCGGAATCCCCTTCAAACGTCACCGGCCGGGTCCAAGCTCCAAGGGTTCGTGCTCCAGGTGAGGTCCTATGGTCACAGGTACTACAAAACTACATTTTTTGGTTTTCTCGTAAAAACTCCGGGTCACAGCAGATCACAGAAGTCAAAAACCGACATTAAAAATACGATATTATGCATCAAACTAAACTTTACACTATCTAAACTGAAACTAACAAGCTAAGTTACACTAAAAACACTTAAACAACAGCAAAAGAACATTACCTACTCAAAAGAACTCAAAGATCCTAGCTTTTCATGCAGCTATGCATCCAAGAGGCAAGTGATGGAAAAAGATGTGATTTTGGTGAATTTTGTGAAGGATTTGATGAATTTTGGTGATGAGCTTGATAGTGTTAAGTTGTGATGAGAAAGAGATGAGAGAATAAAAGAGTTAGAGAAAAAGAGAGAGGAAATGATGAAGAGAGAGGAAGGTGAGTGTAGGGTAAGAGATGAGGGTGAGTGTAACCAATGCATTAATTCTCACATTAATGCATTCACGCCACCCTTGCCACCTCCTCACTTCCTAACAAATATCTCCTTCTTCTTACCCAAAAGATCTAAGGTTTAGGTTAAGAATAAGAATTAAAGCAAAGGGATTAGATTAGGGTTAAGTGTCACGGTTGCTAAGAACAAAATTAGCACAAACAAATCCTCACATTTTACGTGCACACGTGCGTGCATGCTTATAACAAATAATAATAAATTATTAATTAAATATTATAAAATGTGAGGAACCCGAATTGGTAAACTTTTTACAGTAAACCCGCATTAACGTCTAAACGAACACTAACCGAAATCTAAGGCGTTACATTTTCTCTCAGCTTACTCCTCCATACACACCACAACACAACGGTGTATCGGAGAGACGGAACCGAGCCTTATTGGATATGGTACGTTCCATGATGAGTAACGTTGAGTTACCGCAATCATTCTGGGGCTATGCGCTAGAATAAGCTGCATATCTTTTGAACAAGGTTCCTACCAAGACTGTGCATACCACACCATATTAGATGTGGAGTGGGAAGAAACCCTATCTTCAGTATCCGAAGATATGGGGATGTCCAGCTTTTGTTCAAAAGGAGCATGCGGACAAACTCGAGGCACGCTCAGTATTGTAAGTTTGTGGGATACCCAAAGAACTCCAGGGGGTATTTTTCTATTACGCAGAGAAACAAAAGGTTTTTTGTTTCTTGTCACGCCCACTTTGTGGAACATAAATTTTTAGAAAAAGAATCTAGTGGGAGCGCAATAGAATTAGAAGAAATTCCAGAACCACAAGCTATTACTGAGAGCTTGGTGGAACCATAAGTTCCAAAAGAACAGGACATTCCCGCGCCACTCAGCAGGAATAGTAGGCCGTCTCATCCGCCCGAAAGATACTACGGTTTTCTCATAGACGGGGATAAAGAGGATTGCATCATTGATAATGATGAGCCAACTAACTTCCAGCAAGCCATTCAGAGCACAGACTGGGTAAAATGGCTGGATGCAATGCGAACCGAGATGGAGTCCATGTACACCAACAAAGTATGGACTTTGGACATTGCTCCAAAAGGGGTAAAACCCATAGGCTGCAAATGGATCTTCAGAAAGAAGATTGGTGTAGATGGATAGGTTGAAACTTATAAGGCTAGACTTGTTGCAAAAGAATTTCGTCAAAGACCTGGTTTGGACTATGATGAAACCTTTTTTCCAGTGTCTATGCTCAAATCTATTCGGATCCTTCTTACCATTGCTGCTTTCCATGATTATGAGATTTGGCAGATGGACGTAAAGACTGCTTTTCTAAATGGACATTTGGAAGAGTGCGTCTATATGGACCAGCCAGAGAGTTTCATTCAGAGTGGGAGCAACGGGAAAGTGTGCAAGTTGCTTAAGTCCATTTATGGACTAAACCAGGCATCGCCGAGTAGGAACATCTATTTTGATGAGACGGTCAAACAATTTGACTTTATAAAAAATCCAGATGAGCCGTACATTTATAGTAAGATTGCTGCAAGAACTGTAGTATTCCTCGTCTTGTACTTGGATGACATTCCTATGCTACAATCTGTCAAAGGATTCTTGTCACATAGGTTCTCCATGAATGACCTGGGTGATGCTTCTTACATTCTGGGGATCCAGATCTATCGTGATAGATCTAAGAGGATGTTGGGACTTTCACAGTCCAGGTACATCGACACCATACTGAAAAGATTCAGTATAGAAGATTCTAAGCGCGGTAATTTACCAGCTTGTCACGGAATCACCCTCTCCAAAGAAATGTCTCTAAAGACTGATTTGGAAAGGGATTGTAGGTCTATTATACCCTACGCTTCTGCGGTAGGCTCTATAATGTATGCGATGTTGTGTACCAGAACATATGTTGCTTACGCACTGAGCGTAGTAAGCCGGTATCAGTCAAACCATAGGGAGAAGCACTGGATAGCAGTAAAGAACATTCTCAAGTACCTGAGAAGGACTAAGGAGATATTCTTGGTGTACGGCGGAAAAGACTTCCAGATCGAGGCATTTGCTTACTTTAGCTTCCAGAGTGACAAGGATGACTTCATGTCCATGTCGAGTTATGTCTTTACCCTTAATAGAGGGGTGGTATGTTGGAAGAGTTCCAAGCAAGACACCGTTGCTGACTCGACGATGGAAACGGAGTATATCGCAGCTTCTGATTCCGCTAAAGAAGCAGTCTGGATGAGGAAGTTCTTAATAGAACTTCAGGTGGTTCCGTCCATTTTTGATCCAATACCTCTGTATTGTGACAACAACGGGGCTATAGCTTTAGCAAAGGAACCCAGGTCCCATCAGAAGTCCAGACACATCTTTAGGCGGTATCACCTGATCAGGAAGATCGTGGATCGCCGGGAGATCGAGGTGAGGAGAGTTGCTACGGAGGACAACACTGCATATCCATTCACAAAGGCCATCTCTCAGATGCAGTTCGAGAGGCGATAGGTCTGCGATATGCCAGCACATGGCCTTAGTGCAAGTGGGAGATTGTTAGTGTATTATGCCCTAGAGGCATTATTGAATAGTACTAGTTTGTATATTACATTTTGGAAGCTTGGGATATATACACGGATTTATAACAGTCTTGCTCAATATGGTAGTATGCTACTTGGCTTGTATCTATCTAAATTTGTGTATATGTTTCTTTTGACGTATCGCTAATACATATTGATAGAGCCTTTAGGATCTTTGTTTGACTACCAACGTTGTGATGGCAGTCACACTAGTGGGTGCTGGGTACTCTACAAGCACATCCTTATACAGGTCCCTAGTCATAGGATTATCGAGACAAGGCATCGATACTCCGGAGTAGACTAGTGTATACGCTTCTCATCCCAGCAGGGGAGATAGTCTGTCCCATAGCCATCAGTACGTCGTACTGAAGATAGTATGCAAGTGCTCATTGGGTTATGAGTTACATTGGACGGACTCGTGGGGTACTGCTGGTTGGTACTATGCCTATCGTCAGGTAGCAGTTCCCAGGTGACATGAGTACAGCTTAGTCTATTGACTTGACACTGCTACTTCGCCTCAAGTGTGTTCCCACTGTTGTTAGATTGCTATCCTACCACAGCTCTATTGAGTCGTGCAAACAGGTAGTAGTTGGGTGCACTCCCAAAGCACTTGGAGGCAGTGGCGGTTAGACATGATTCGTCTCTCTCGGTATTGGGGTTTGATGTCACGCTGTGTTCGAAAAGCCATTACACAAAGTCCCTTTCCGGGGAAAGTGAGATTTATTGGTAGGTGCTCCAGTAGTTTCTCAGGGTGTTTTGGGCTATACTCCGACATGACTTATTGCGCTATTAGGGATCTGACGTTTACCGCCCCCTAGGCCCGATATGCGATACTCTTTAGACGAACAGACCGGACTATACAGAGATTTCCACAGACAGGCTCAGTAGGAGTTTGGATGAGCTTGCTCGTCGGCCTTCTTATCGACAGATAGCTGGGTAGCCGTTACGTGCAGCTAGTACTGCTGACGTGCTTGTGGTTAAACCTACTGCCAGCGTACTGTCGAGTCTTTAGATTCCCACAAAGAGAGTTTCCCAGCATCGGGCGAAACGATGTTGAGGTCGTATGGTGTTTTACGACAGGGTTCGTTCATATACGTGTACTTGTGCGCGTATGATGTAAAAGCGGACAAATACTAGTGGCCTTTGGTTTAAGCCAGATCCTAGTATTTGATTGTTGGATTAGTTTCGTCTCATAGTATTTGTGTTTCTCGGAACATGGATGCAGGTATGTATATATGGATGAGAGGGGTATAGAAGGAGACACCTCATTAGGGTTTTGACCATTGACTTGATTAAAACAATTATGAGGTGGAGAAAAGTATTTGTTATTTTTGCAAATGATAATTATGGCATGGCTACTTGTTCTTGACTTCTTGACTTGGATTGACCACTTGACTTGGATTGACTTTATGACCTTAGATATTTTTGTGAGATATTTTGTGAGCTAGATATTTTGAGGAGATATTTTTCCATCACATGGTTGCGGTCATGTCAAGATAGCCATCTCATTTTTATTATCATTATCAAAAATCATTTATCTTTCCTCAAGCGAGCTCTCATGTTAACTCTCTCCTTCTTCCTCTTCCTCTCAAAAACCTTAGTGTCTCATGTGTTGAGAATCAAGGGTTAGTGAGACTAAGCTACCCAAAATCACACTCTACTCATTCTAGGTTACTTAGTTTAGCAAACCAAGTGATCTAGTTGCCTCAACTTGGAGGTTAAGCTCAAGGTTGGAACTTTCGGGTGGATCTTCTTCGACTTCGAGAAGCCTACGAGGAGGTGCTACCCATTTCCACTCCAAAGAGCCCGCGAGATGAAGGAGGACAGTGAGAAGACAAGAAGGACATGATTCTACGAGGTATAACATTCATCCGAGTTGTTAAACCTCATAAAGTTTGCTAGCTAGAGTTTTATGTTCGATCCTTGCTTAAAGTCGATGTTGCGAAGCCCGTAAAAATCATTTTTTGCTAATTCCTCCTCCCCACGAACACGTGGGGTGCGCAACATTGACTAACAGAAACTACCAATCCTATATCAGTAATTCTCGACTACCTTGGCCAAGGATTTCTGGTGATGGCCATCCGTGCACAATGCGACATTAACCCCCAATACCGGGAGAGACGAATCCCCTGGCGATTCGCTCACTGCCTCCATGTGGCTCGGGACTGTACCGAACTAAAACCTGTTTGCACGACTCCTTTGAGCCGTGGTAAGATAGTAATCAAAGCACAATGGGAACTCACACGAGACAAATGACGATCTCAGGTCGATAGACCAACCTGTATACATGTCACCAGGGAACTGCTATCTGACAATAGGTATAATACAAACTAGCATGTTCCCAGCGAGTCCGTCCGGTGTACTCATAACCCAATGGGCACCTGTATACATCTTAGGTGAACCAACTAACACCAATGGCTTGTGAGACCGGCCACCGTCCCTCGTCGGGTCTCGATCCGTATACACTAGTCCACTCTTGGAGTATCGATGCCTACTCTCGAAACTCCCACGACTAGGGACACTTTAAGGATGTGTTTATAGACCACCCAACTCTCACGTATATGATCGCCATCATACCGCTGGTAGTCAAGCAAGAATCCTATGGGCTCTATCAACATGTAATAGTGATCTGTAATGTCACCTAAAGCATGTACACGATGATAAGGACAAACAAGATAGCATACTATCATCTCGAGTAAGACTGTTCTACCGGTATAGGTTCTCCCTCAATCATTGCAATCACGTGCCTGTGATTCAATAATTGACTTGACGGCACTATAGCCAACAATCTCCTGCTTGCACTTAAGTCCAAGTATTGCGGTGTCGCATACTCACAGCCCGTGTGATACCGAACACCCAACTTCTCTACTAATCAGTTTCACAAAGCTCGTTTGTAAAACTATTGCGTTCGAGAAATAGACTCAGTGAGTGGATCTGCTCCAATGTTTCTTTCTATGTCTCTCTTTATCTCAAGTTCGAGGAGAAAGCCATCTCTCGAAATGAGCAATACTTTTCTTAGAATATGTCTGGATATCTGATGGGACCCAATTCACAAATGAACTCCAAATCCAGCAAAACTTCTTAAGACTGTATCGTCCACTGAATTTAATCAGTATCTTGCGCCATACCTCCCTCAGTATCCACTTAGACCACCTGTCCAAACTACTGCCCTTCATTAAAAGGGAAAACTATAACTCTGACAGTCACTCTGTCATCCAGGTCACCTTGGAAGCCTGCAATGATAAACTTCTCCCGAAGGAGGCTGCCGTTACCAATTCCCTAGAACATCCTCTTATGTTCATAAACTGCTTCCGAACGTTTCTCCAGGATTGTATTAATATGAACTTATTGCAGCTAGTGCAAAAACAACATCTGGTGTGGTACTTGACATCTCATGATCGACTCAATTGCCTCAGCAAGTGATATGTCAATCATGCACATGTCTCTCCCCTTTAGCCTGTAAGACACCTTTAGAGAGGGTGACTCCATCACCTGCAGGTACACCACCATGCCAGGAGTCGTCCATTCTAAAACACCTTTAGAATACTGTCTAAGTACTCATATTGGGAAACTACCCAAATCTAGATCTAAAACCATAGATCTAGTAACTAGAATATTTGATATAATATCCAAATCCTATGTGGAGAAACCACTATGTGACAACCACAGTATAACCGATCGTAGTGTAGAAATTTCACTTCATATATATATCATCCAAGCACCAAGATATCCCACCCTACTACCTTCTTAACAGATCCATCTCCTAATCTGATGAAGTCAAAGCCGATGACTGTCACATAAAAAATAGATGATCTATCTCCGCTATATGTGCTTTAGTCTATAAATAGACACAAGCTACTTGTCCACTATGCTTCTGCTACTCCCACTAACTACAACAACCCTCTGGCAGAGTCATATACACGTGCACTTCTAAATATAGTTTAGAACGATGCTATACTCATCCTCCTGCCGGGTCTCATAGTTTAGAACAACAGTAATGGTAAGTCTGGGTAAACAAGAACCTTCCTGTCATCGTCTTTAAGGATACCGAAGTACCTCTCGGGCGCCTGAGGTTACCCACCATATCTGCGGAGTGGCTAATGGAATGTCAATCCTGATTGAATCTTTAGGTTCTATTAAATTTTCAGTAATCGTTTGTGGTTCTGGAATCACTTCCAGTTCTACCATACTCTTATTACTATTTTCTGAAAAAGTCCATTTTACTAAAACTGTGGTGAGTCAAGAACAATATCACTATTGATTTTCCAGATGGTAGAAAGTTAACCCTCATCATGGCCCGGGATAACCCACAAACTGCCATTACAGAAACGTGCCTTGAGTTATCCAGAATCTGGTTTTAAGCATAAGCCGGACAACTCCATATACCTTAACATCGTTAAGATATGAACCATTCTATATACTATATAGAAACAGAGGCACTGATTTAATTGGAACCAGATTCAAATCATGCAGCTGTCTCCAATGCATGTCAACTAAATGGAGAGAGGCCGATCATCATTACTTAACTTAAGAGTTCATCCAGATATGAGTAACCTGAAAGAGAAGCAATGTTCTCAAAACCATTACTATCAACTGAATACCAAACACAAGTATCTACATCTTCGATTACCTTGAAGAATCCTGATACTTGCAGCACATGGTTCTCTACTTTATTCTTGTACCTATAACTTCTCAAAACTTGGACATTGTATTTCTACGAAACACTTGTCTAAAACTGGAGAAGTCATAAGTAAACAGAATATAGTACGAAGACCAATCCCTTTGTCCTAATGGACACTGGACAACATACAATATTTTGTATAAGTCCCCTGAGTCGAATAACTCAAATCCTCCGCGTCGTAGGTTGAAAACTGTACTATGGTTAAGAAGAATTACACCGCTGTTTAATGCTCTTTACCCAATCATCAACTGATATAGGTTAATGTCTTGGACATAATTTCAAAAAGTTATATCTCACTTTATAAAATATACGTACAAATATATCAGTTTGAAATTGGTGCATAACAACGTATATTCAAAACCAATTATTGCCATCAGGCAAAACCCCAGGTGATTTTCTCAAATATTTCCAATTACAACAAATTCCGATATAATCACCTAATTTCTAATAACTTACTCCCACTCATCATCTGTAAAACCATACAGATATGAGAATCAAACCTGGTAAATACATACCCTTGAGTAAGGGTCTGATTGGGAAATCGGTTTTCTATTAACAACACACAGTGAAACTGAAACATGAAAATGTTTTGAAGGGGTATCCGGGTATTCCTAATAATGCGTCTTCCATTATCCAGATTCATGACTGTAACCGTATATTTCTTTGCCATCTCTCCAAATCCCTTTATTTTTCTTTACTCATTACCTTCTGTACACCATCCTTAGGCTAAATCGTTTTCTTTCTTCCCTACCGTTCGGCACCAGCCCATGGTTTGGAAGAAGACTATCCAATAAGCGTAATAGATGTACTCTCCTAATCCTAGGAGTACTCGCAACCTGAGAGAAGGTAAAGATAAAAGACAATTGAATAAACCTTATTCTATTTCTCCTGAACCAGAATCCATCCTGGAACTGGAACAAGTTCCTTTGAGTTTGTATATAACTATACGATGGATTATCCAATAAATGTGGATCTTCGTAGTGATATGGGGTGTTCTGGAGAAATACAAAGGTGAAGTAGGAGTGGCGATGATATACGCGGTTTGGTCATGAATGATAGTAGTCGCAATTTACTTTGCCCTCTTTCTAATCCCTTTATTTGTCTTTACTTATTACCTTCTGTACACCTCACATAGGCTAAATGGTTTTCTACCTTCCCCACCTTTCGGCACCTGCCTATGGTTTGGGAGAAGACTATCCAATAAGCGCAATAGGTGTACCCTCTCCTAATCCTAGGAGTCCTCACAACCTAGGAGAAGGTAAATGGAGAAGAAAACTGAATAGTCCTATTCAATTTCTCCAGAACCGGAAACTATTCTCGAATCTGAAACAAGTTTCTTCGAGTTTGTATGTAACTATACGATGGTTAAATCCAATAAATGTGGGTCTTCGTAGTAATACGGAATGTTCCGAAGAAATACAAAGGGTAAAAGTAGGAGTGGCAATGATGTTTGCATCTCTGACAATCCAAAAGCTAGTGTTATAAGAAAGTTCGGTTAACTTGGTTACTGAGTTATAGTCTAAGGTCGGGACTGTTAGTTATGTATATCCCCTAGAGGCCATTGCTGTACATATGATGTATATTATAGTGGATGCTTGGATATATAAAGAGAGGACTTTCTTGCTCGACATGATAGTATGCTATCTGGTTTCACTTTGTCTTAACATGTTGACTTGTATTTGTTTACTGTCTTACTCTCACATGTTGATAAAGCCCTTGGGATATGTACTTGACTACTAGGACTATGATGCAGATCATACTAGTGGGGCCAGGTTATTCAACGAGTACATCCTATAATTGTTCCTAGTCGAGGGTGTTTCGAGACAGGGCATCGATATGGGCGATGGATGATCCCACATCCATTGGTGTTTGACATCAAATATGGTGTAGGGTGCTCAGTGGAGACTGGGTACACTAAACGGACTCGCCGAGAACTCCTAGATGGTATTATACCTATCGTCAGGTAGCAGTTCTCTGGTGACACTGGTACAGGTTAGTCTGTAGACCCGAGATCATCATAGAGTCTTGTGTGATTCCTACTGTTCTTTGATTTCCACTTTACCACGTTCAAGGGAATGTGCAAAACGGTGGCTTTTGGGTACAGTCCCAAATCACATGGAGGCAAAGAGCGATAGGAGAGGTTTCGTCTCTCCCGGTATTGGGGGTTAATGTTGCGATGTGTTCGATTGGCTATAACTGGAAGTCCCTAACTAGGGCTGATATGTAGATCTACTGGTAAGTGTTATCAGTAGTTTCTCGACCTGTTATGAGCCTCATATCGACACGACTTTTTGGTTACTGGGGTCTGACGTATACCACCCCTAGACTGGATATGCGACATATCAAACGAACAGACCGAACTGTACGGTAGTGTTTCTAATTGGATTCACAGGAGTGTGTACAGGCTTGCTTGTTGGTCTTCTGATCGCTCAATTCCCGGGTGGCTGTTACGTTTAGCTGACCACTTGCAGCTTGTGGGTGTTTGATATGATCATCACCTACTACCGGCGTATTGACGAGTCTTTAGAGTCCTACACAGAGGTTTCCTGGCTCAGGAGAAATGGAGTAGGAGCGCATATGTGATATGTGCGGGACCGAGATTGATACGATATGTGAACCGTATTCTATTCTCGCGATATGTGATATCGGCCGGGTATATATGATATGGCCGGGTTATCGTATCAAGTGTTGATTCGATAAAATGGTATATGTTATATTGGTCGGTTATATCTAACATAGCCGGATTATTAAATCAAGTGTTGATTTAATAATTTAATGTATAATTATATATGTGATATATTACATTACATTAACTAATATAAGGTCACTTAAATGATTCTTTTTCTCACTTGATGATACATTGATATATATGTGATATATGTTAATTGTATTATTTTCTTTTGTTACAAAATTGTATATATATGTGATATGTATAATTGTAACATGTTAGGTTACAAATGCAACTAGGGTTTATGAGATTAAACCATGCTAGGGTCTAGATTAGGGTTAACATTTTATTTTTGGTTAATTCTAAATTATGGATTATTGTTGAGATATTTTGTTGCCTTGACTTTGACCCTTTAGATATTTTCCTAGATATTTGTTAACCTAACTTTGACCCTAACCTATGGTTTATTCTCTACAAAGGTTAAGCGTGACATGCTTAACCCATGGTTGCATTTCTAACCTCATAAGAATTTCATTCATCACCCATCTTCTTCTTCCTCTCACAAAAGCTTTCTAGCTTTTCATTTTGGTGATGAATGTTTGTGAGAAATAGAAAACAAAAGAGAGCAAAATTCCTACTTCATCATCCTCTTCTATACTAGCCATATAGATTAGTGTGTTAGCTTTACTAATCTCTAATTAGTGAAGTGTTAGCTTGGGTTTGTGAATTCTCAAGGTAGATCATCTTTGATTGTGAAGATTACTAGCAAGGATGCATCACTCACTTCATGGAGCCTCTCAAGAGTTCGGGAGCATGATGATCGCACCGAAGGGACCACAACAAGGAGCTTATGAAGCGAAGGAATGGACTACAAAGGTTGTAATCCCTAACTTTTAGATGTTAAGTTGTTAACATGATGTTTGAGTTTGATTCTCTAGTTAAAGATTCAAGCTAGGGTTATCTAGAACGGCAAAAATTTGAAATTGGCATGGACGATGCCTCCCGAAACCTTGCTGTCGTTATAGGTACCCCAACAGTGTATCAGAGCCTAGCTAGAGAATTAAACGGATAAGTGTAGGATTACGAAACCGAAACAACTCCGAAACACCCGACGTCAAACCCTAGTTTCTGTAAATTTTTCAGAGTGTCAAAAAAAATTTCAAACAGTTGCAGAATGATGTATGAGATACATTATGAACACCGTCCAAAACTCACCCCACCTCTCCGGATTTTGGCCGGCCACATTGACAATAAATCCGGCCTGCTCGGCCCAATATGGGTGTATGGGTGTGGACTTTGAGTGGTGTTCCAGTCTTTGGGGTCTGGTAATTCAGGTGTTGTTTGTTTTTGCTAAATTTGCATGTGATATTATCTTTTTACAGAGGCAATTCGGAGTGTTTCATATTCGTAATTCTAGTTTGTTTTTGGGTTTATTAGACCGTGTTAAAAAGTTCGAACGGATATCAATAACTCACTTTTTCCCCTGTCGGAAAATTTCCAAGCGTTGGATTTTTCCTTAGTTTAAAACTTTCAGAAAACAATGCAAGCGATTCTGTGGACCCTCTAGAAGAACGAAACCTTAACTGGATTATGTGACCATCAAAACCATCACTAAACCCTAGGGTTTGTGGTAGTTTAGCGGTGCCACATGTAAGGCATTGGTTGACCCTTCTACGGCTGGTGCATAGGAGCTGTGGCATGTTCTGGGACTTTTTGAACTTCGCTAAAGTGTTGAGCTATTAGGGAAATTTTGGGTGTTTGTTTATTCGATCGGAAAGTTTAACATTGTCTAGTTATCTGGAATGTGATACAATATCTGGAATTCATATAGTTAGGCATGTAATCCGTAATATGAGATATTTCGGGTTTATGATGTCTAAGGTGATAGTGGATTCCAAATGTTTTAGTTTTTCACTTTCTTTTCTGCAACCGTAAGTGTAATATGTGGTGTATCGCCGGTTTCATTGCTATACATCAACGACAATTAGGATACGCATATTTACTTACGTTGATGACATGTGATGTTATGTGTTGCTGTGATATGTAATATTGGATCGTCGTGTTCTGAATAGCCCGGGGGTTTTATGTAAGATGAGGGTTTTTATTTTCATTCATGTAAAATTCATTGTATGTAATATTCTTTTATTGGGGCACTTCTGGGTTGAGGATGATGTCACCAATATATATTATTTACTTTTCCATATTAGGATAGACCCAAGGAGGGTAGCATAAGTAACCGGGTTCTAGGGTCTAGTGGGAGGCCATCTCGAGGAGTCGAGACCGGGTCTCCTAACCCTAGAATTGGCAAGGTTACTTGCCGCTCTCGTAGGGGTCTAGGGTTGTGGGTTTAGCTATTCATCGCGACCGTAGAATCCGTGTTTTATACAGGCTCAAAATAAAACACGGACCTCCTAGTATATCCAATATTTCATATGTTATCTTCTACTGCTGATATTATATGATGTGATCATATTATATGCGTGAGACGAATGCTTTATTATTGTATATATGATATATAATAAACGTTGCTTATGTTTTGCACCCGCACAAGTCCCGCCCTGGTATGCCGTTAGTTAAGTAACCTAACGGTGCATAATGGGAAATTGTGGCGAAGGCGGATGGCATAAGCGTACGTTGTATTTTCGTTTCTTCTGTGATGCTTAGGAAGCTTAAATGATGGGATTTCATTAATGAGATTAATGAAAGAAAATAAACCTAAAAGATATTGTAGAATCAAATTTATAAAAAAAAAGGGTAGCTCTAGTTTTGCTCCTTGTAGAATATCCAGCACCTTATTCGATAAGGAAAGAGCCAAGATCCCTTCACTGGGAGTGACCTCTTTAGCGAAACTAGAAGATGCTACAACTCACTCGGTTTTTTTTGATTGCTTCTATAGTTCTTTCTTTGCATAGTGGTGTTTGTGAAATATCCTGCACCTTATTCGATAAGGAAAGAGCCGAGATCCCTTTACCGGGAGTGACCTCTTTAGCAAAACTAGAAAAAGTCTCAAAACACTCCTTTTCAAAATCACTTGTTTCTACAACGATATCAAGTTCATTACGCAAAAGATTTTCATAAAAAACCTGTTGTGACCCTCCGTCATTTCAGATAAGTAATATTTAGTATTCGTGCTACGGTAGTTTGGCATGCGTCAAGGCGTAGTGTACGGTAGCTGATTACTACTTATCTGCAGCATGAGATGCGATTGGATTAGGGTATTCGTACGGCGTTGTTTGGCATGCGTCAAGGGTCGTACGGGTGGGTTTAATTCAATCAGGAAATGTACGGGTCGAACTTGACTAGCGGACTATGGGTTGTTTGGCATGAGTCAAGGTCATAGCACGCTAGGGGTAAAAGTATTATCGGGAATTTCAAGTGTTGAAATTTGCAATAAGATTGCATACCTTCTATGAGATAGTTGGATCCTGATACCCACTGTGAGTAAGAGTTACTCCTGGGAGAGTTTTACACATGACAATTAGCCGATCAAATAGGTGTCTAGAAAGGTGTTTACGGGGTTATGCCTCTGGAAAAACGAGGTTTATTTTAATTAGGTCCGTGCGAAAGCATGGGGAACCTACCTCAAAGTACTAACACTGACCTGGCTAAAAAATTGGCGAACTTGTAAGGTGTAATTAATCCCGGCTAGTCTTACCTTTTAGGCTTTGAAGGAAGATTTGATGAAAACAGTGGGAGCCATCCTGATTTGATAAGATAATAACCAATCTAATCTTGCAAGAGCATACGCTAAAGTGTTTTCTTCTCTCTCTCTCTCTCCAGGTAGCGACCATGGCAGGCCTTAATCAAGATAATAATATGGATGTATTGACCGAACCTGCTTATTATATTGAGCAGGGGAACGTTGGTTTCGTTCTTTCTTATAATTGTTATAAGACAGAGCAGGAAATAGGGGAATATCCAGATTCACACACCGCCCAAATGAAGAATAAGTATGTTGATGCATCTTCTTCGAGTGTGTTTGATATTGAGAACTGTTTCTCAGTTCACTCTACGTCCTGAGTATTAGAAAACGGATCGGGATCCCACATATGTAATATGTTACATGGGCTATGGAAAGGTAGAGAACTGGTAGAGGGTGATCATTCCATAAGAGTAGGGAATGGTGCAAATATTGCAGCCAAGACTGTTGGCGAATATCACCGTGTGTTACCAAATGGTAATACATTGATTCTGAACGAATGCTATTACATTCCGACCCTGATATGCAATCTTAAATTAGTTTCTTTATGTTGGAGATAGTGCCCTCAGAATCAATTATTGGATCACAGGCACGTGATTGCAATGATTGAGGGAGGACCTATGCCGGTAGGACAGTCTTACTCAAGATGATAGTATGGTATCTAGTTTATCTTTATCATCGTCTACTGCTTGAGGTGACCTTACAAGTCACTATTGCACGTTGATAGAGCCCTTAGGATTCTTGCTTGACCGCCAGCAGTATGATGGCGATCATATACGTGGGAGCTGGGGTCTATAAGCACATCCTTAAAAGGTCCCTAGTCGTGGGAGTTTTCGAGACAGGGCATCGACACTCCAGAGTAGACTAGTGTATACAGTCAAGACCCCGACGAGGGGCGGTGGCCGGTCTCACAAGCCACTGGTGTCAGTTGGTTCGCCTAAGATGTATACAGGTGCTCATTGGGTTATGAGTACACCGGACAGGACTCGCCGGGAACATGCTAGTTTGTCTTATACCGGACATCAGATAGCAGTTCCCTGGTGACATGTGTACAGGTTAGTTCATCGACCTGAGATCGTCATTTGTCTCGTGTGAGTTCCCACTGTACTTTGATTACTACCCTACCACGGCTCAAAGGAGTCGTGCAAACAGGTTTTAGTTGGGTACAGTCCCGAGCCACATGGAGGCAGTGAGCGGATCTTCAGGGGTTCGTCTCTCTCGGTATTGGGGGTGAGGTCGCGCTGTGTCTAGGAGAGCCATTACATGAAGTCCTTGGCCAAGGCAGGAGATTTACTGGTAGGTATTCCAGTAGTATCTCAGGGTGTTATGGGCTACACTCCTACACGACTTGTACCGCTTTTGGGAGTCTGACTTTTACCAACCCCCTAGGCCCGCCATGCGATGCTCATAGACGAACGGACCGGACTGTACGGATATTGTCACTGACAGGCTCAGTAGGGTGTCAGGATGAGTTCGCTCATCGACGTCCCTTTTGGTTAATAGCTGGTAGCCCGTTACGTATGGCTAATACCTCTGACGTGCTAGTGGTTAAATCCACAGCCAAAGTATTGATGAGTCTTTAGAGTCCTCCACAGACAGTTTCTCAAGTTTCGGGCGAAATGCTGTAGAGGCCGTATGGAGATATGGCAGGGTTCGATCATGTACGTGCGGTATTGCACGGATCATGATCGGACGGATAATACTAGCGGGCTTTGGTTTAAGCCGGATCCTAGTATTGTACAGTGTAGATTTTGTCTCATTTCATTTGTATTCGGTCGGAATACAAATGCGGGTATGTATATACAGTCGCGGGGTTTTCCTATAATTTATTACGGGATCAGTTTTTTGAAATTGCCAGTTTGCTTTCCGTTTCAGCCATTTTCCTTTGTTTCCTTTCTTTGGCTGAAATTTGGTGGAGGGGGTTATTTGCAATTGTGTATTTTATAAAGGAGAAGACTTTTTGACATGATGGTTCTCATGATGGTTCTAGTATATGATGATTCTTTGTGCATCATTACTAAGGTGATGGGTTTTGGTTTTGACTTTGTAGTAATGATATTTCATCATCATCACCCTTTCTCTCTCTTGCATTATTATTGCTTCCCCCCTTGTTTTTTTCTCCTCTCTCTCATTCCAAAAGAGATCATGGCCGGCCACTGTTGGAGAAGGGGGGATTTGATTCACTTCATTTTTGATGTGGGGAAAAATATGGTTCTCATTCTTTGCTTGCTACAAAGTTCCCTAAGCCACCACAAAAGTTCACATCTCATTCCTCCACCAAAATGGCAACTTCATATAAACCCCATGAGATATATAGTTCTACACTATCCTACAGCATTCTTGGACACGTCGACTTGCAAACTTCGTGCCCGAGTTGCCTCGGTTCAGAGGTGGGAGCCCGTAAAAGAACCCGGCGATGTGGTGCCCTTCCGGCGAGGAGGTGAAGACCGGAGATTCCGCGGGGAGATCGGGACGTCGACGAGAAGACCGAAGGACACGGATCGCTCGGTATATCTCTCTACCCTTTCTCTAGTTCGCTAGGAGTAGGTTAATGGCCCAATCCGGGTTCAAAGTCCGCGGTAGCGCCGGTTCTAGTTTATAGAAAAGTTTTCGTTTCCGCATTTTGGTCTCGTTCAGACGGCCGGGGCGCTGCCGTGCATTTACACTGGTATCAGAGCCACGCCATTAACCTAGTCTAGCTTGCTCTAATTTGTTTATAACTCGATCAAACAAAAATCCCAAAACCGCGTTTTCAAATTTGACAGTTTCTGTCGATTCTGTTCTGTGCTCAGAAAATTATTTGGTACATTGCATAAATACAAGCAGGGTTTTTAATGGAATCTGGGAAAATTTGGTGGAATGATCTTCTTGTTTAGCAGCGGAACCGCGGCTGTACGCTTACTTTGGCCGCGGTTCCGCCGCAGTAAAGAAGAGTCACTGCACCAAATTTCTTCTGTTGGTTCCTGAGTTGAAATTGGGGTTTTGGGAATATTCTGTTTGGGCCCAAAATTATTTTGAGTGCTACAGTTGTGCTTGGGGCCCACTCCGGAAAATTTAGTCGATCGAAAATTTTAAACATGTTAGTTCACAGTATTCACATTATATCTGCGACCGTGAATGTCACTTGATCGGTAAATCCTGTCTAACTGCTATAGCCCTTTTAGACGGATTTGCGAATGTGACATTCACGTTGATGTTCTATGTTGTGCTGTGATTTTGCGGATTGTCGTGGTAGATAGCCTGGATGCAATGTTAGTACAGTTTGGTTGTATATGTACATTTGATATTGCGGGGCGAGCGTCCGACATGTGGACTGCCGTCACTGCCTGTTTGTATATTATTCTTTTGGGGCACGACCGGGCTGAGGTCGGTGTACCCGTTGTATGTATATTTTACTTTCTGTACTAGGATTACCCCGCGGAGGGGTGCACGGATAGCCGGGTTCTAGAGGGCAACGAGCCCGCATCTCATGGCATTGAGACGGAGGGGGCTTCACTCTAGAATTGGCGGGCTGTTCGCCGCACTCGTAGGGGATATAGGTTGACCCAGGAGGGCTGCCCAAGTTACCGGATTCCGTGAAGTGCTGGGTGGTCCATTCACGTTGCTGAAGGGGGCTGCCTCGCTTCAGGTTTTGGCGGGTAACTTGCCGCGTCCGTAGGGGTCTAGGATTTCATTGCACAGGCTATCTACATGACCAGGGGAACGTCGGGTTTCAGTAGCGGCTCTATGAAACTCGGGGATCCCAGATATCTGTATTGTTCTGTGATGCTTATTACATTTCTGTGATGTTGCATTTTATCACGCCTTGAGCGAATATTATATATTGATATATATACTAGTACATGTTGTATATGTTTTGCATCCGCGCTAGTCCAGTCCCCGCTCTGTCGTTAGTTAAGTAACCTAACGGGTAATGACGGGACCCAGTGGCGAATGCGGATGGCATATACGTACATCGTATTTTCGTTCTTTATTGGTGTGATCAATTGATGGGACTGCATTGATTCGGATCAATGCAAGCTAAACAAACCTATTCTGATGTTGTTGGAACATTTTTCAAAAAGCTGTTATTGCAAGGGCGTTCTCTTTTGTTTTGCACAGTGGTATTCGGTTATGAATATCCAGCACCTCAGTCGACGAGGCAAGGGCCGAGATCCCATCCCTGGGAGTGACCCCTTGGACAGAAGTTTGCGTCAGAGTAATAACTTCACTATAGCCGATTGCCTTTTGCTTTGCATCGTGGTATTCAGTTGGAATATCCTGCACCTCATTCTACGGGGAAAGAGCCGAGATCCCTTCACCGGGAGTGACCTCTTTAGCAAAGGTTTTCGCCACTATATTTTTATAAAAGCTATCCAGTTCCTTCAACGATATCAAGTTCATTACGTTAAAGGTTTTTCGCCAAAAACCATTCGTAGCCCTCCGTCATTTCAGACAGGTAGCACGTAGTATTCATGCTATGTTTGTTGGCCTTCGTCAAGGCATAGTGTATGTTAGCTATTTGTTACTTTCTGCTGCATAGATAGATGCGTTGGTTTGGGACAGTCGTACTGTCTTGTTTGCCAAAGTCAAGGGTAGGTACGGGTGGGTTCAAATTAACCTGGAAAATGACAGGTAGAACTTGACATGTGACTTATGATTTGTTGACCTTCGTCAAAGTCATAAGAGCATGGGGTAAAAATCACATTGGGAGTTTCTAAAGAAACTGAAACTTGCCAGATATGCACATACCTTCTGCAGTGTGATAACGTGAGTGGATTCTATCATATTATCATGCGATGATAGTTGGATCCCGATTCCCACTGATGAGTTGGTTTACTCCTCGGGTGATCCCGACTAATTCTTCTTTCGGGTTTGGAGAATAATTTGAGGTTACAGTGGGAGGTTTCCTGATTAGATAAAGTGATAACCATTCTGATCTAGGTTAGAGTGCACGCTGAGTGTTTCTTTTCTCTCTTTCTGGCAGCGACCATGGCCCGACCCTAGACTATGACTCAGTGACCAAGTTGACCGAACCTTCTTAAACACTGGCTTTTGGATTGTCTGAGTTGCAGACCTCATTGCCACTCCTACTTTTACCCTTTTCTCCAGGACACCCCGTATTACTACGAACGTCCACTTCCATTGGATAAAACCATCGTATGGTTATATACGAACTCGAAAGAATTTATTCGAGGATGGTTTCCGGTTCTGGAGAAAACGAATAGGACTATTCAGTTGTCTTTTCCATTTACCTTCTCTTAGGTTGCGAGTGCTCCTTGGATTAGGGGATAGTACACCCGTTACGCCTATTGGATAGTCTTCTTCCAAACCTTTGGCTGGTACCGAACGGTAGGGAATGAAGAAAGCCGATTAGCCTAAGTGTGGTGTACAGAAGGTATTAAGTAAAGACAGATTAAGGGATTAGAAGGAGGGCACAGTAAATTGCGACTGCTATTCACAACCAAACCAAGTATTTCATTACCACTCCCACTTCACCTTTGTATTTCTCCAGAACACTCCGTATCACTACGAAGATCCACAGTTATTTGGATACTCCATCGTATGGTTATATACGAACTCGAAAGGAACTTGTTCCAGTTCGGGGATGGGTTCTGGTTCAGGAGAAATAGGAATAAGGTTTATTCAGGTGTCTTTTATCTTTACCTTCTCTCGAGTTGCGAGTGCTCCTAGGATTAGGACAGTACACCCATTATGCTTATTGGATAGTCTTCTTCCAAACCATAGGCTAGTGCCGAACGGTAGGGAATGAAAAAAACCATTTAGCCTAAGAGGGTGTACAGAAGGTAATGACTAAAGACATATAAAGGGATTTGGAGAGATGACAAAGAAATATACGGTTTAAGTTATGAATCTGATAATGGAAGAGGCATTACTAGGAATACCCAGATACCCCATCGAAACATTTCAATGTTTTAGTTTCACTGTGTACTGTTAAAAGAAAACTGATTTCCCAATTAGTCCTTACTCCAGGGTATGTATTTACCAGGTATGATTCTCACATCTGTATGGTTTTACAGATGATGAGTGGGAGTAAGTTATTGGGAATTAGGTGATCATCCTCATTATATCGGAATTCGTTGTAATTGGTGATATTTGAGGAAATCGCCTGGGTTGTTTGCCGGACGGCAAATATTTGGTTTTGAATATCCGCTGTTATGCACCAATTTTAAATTGATATATCTGTACGTCTATTTTTATAGAGTGAGATATATCTTTTTAAAATTATGTCCATGACATTTACCTATATCAGTGGATGGTTAGGTAAGGAGCATTAAATAGCAGTGTAATTCTTCTTAACCATAAGTACAGTTTTCAAGCTACGACACACAGCGAATGAGTTATTAGACTCAGGGGACTTATACAGAGTGTTGTATGTTGTCCAGTGTCCATTAGGACAGAGGGGTTGGTCCTCGTACTATATTCGGTTTACTTATGACTTCTCTAGTTTATAGACATGTGTTTCGTAGAAATAAAAAGTCTATGTTTTGAGAAGTTGTAGGTATAAGAATAAAGTAGAGAACCAGGTGTTGCAAGTATCAGGGTTCTTCAAGTTGATCGAAGATGTAGATACTTGTAAATGGTATTCAGATGGTAGTAATGATTAAGAGAACTTGCTTCTCTTTCAGGTCACTCATAATTGGAAGAATTCCTAAGTTGAGTAACGCTGATCGGCCTCCTTCCATTTAGTTAACATGCACTGGAGACAATTGCATGATTTGAATCTGGTTCAATTAAATTAGTGCCTCTGTTTCTGTATTGGATATAGAACAGTTCATATCTTGACATTGTTAAGGTACGGGGAGTTGTCCGGCTATGCTTAAAACCAGACTCTGAATAACTCAAGGCATGTTTTGTTGGAGATAGTGCCCTCATAGTCAATTATTGGATCGCAGGTACGTGATTGCAATGATTGCGGAGGACCTATACCGGTAGGACAGTCTTACTCGAGATGATAGTATGCTATCTGGTTTGCCTTTATCAGTCGTGTACATGTTCATGTGACTGATTACATGTTACACTTTGATAGAGCCCTTAGGATCTTGCTTTACTACCAACTGTATGATGGCGATCATATACGTGAGAGTTGGGTAGTTTATACGCATATCCTTAATTGTGGTCCCTAGTTGTGGGAGTTTCGAGACAGGGCATCGATACTCCGGAGTAGACTAGTGTATACAGTCGAGACCCCGACGAGGGGCGGTGGCCGGTCTCACAAGCCACTGGTGTCAGTTGGATCACCTAAGATGTATACAGGTGCTCATTGGGTTATGAGTACACCGGACAGGACTCGCCGGGAATCTGCTAGTTGGTATTATGTAGGGTTCCTAGGCACTCTAATGGAGTCTCACAAGGTATCAAACATGGCCAATTAAAATTTTACAAGTGCCTACAAACCCTAATACGGATCGTTAACTAGATAATGAGGCGATGCAAGCATGTAAACGAATTAAATGCTAAAGGAAAGTGGCTACAACCTTTGTAGATCCGGTTCTCCACCTCCATGGCTCCGCGATAAAGTCTCCTCGCTGTACAAATCGGATCTTGGGCACTAGCGTCGGCTTCATCGGAGAAAAAAACGGGCTAGGTCATCGACGACGATGCCAAAGATGATCTACGTCGAGGCATCGCTAGATCAAGCTCCAACTTCACCAAGTCAAGAAAACTTGTGAAGGAAACACCCAATACTACTTGGCAAGAGGTAGAGGATGAAGAAATAGGAGGTGGGTTCACTTTAGAATTGGATTTCTCACTTGTTTTGGCTAGTTGCCATTGATGGAGGCATGCTTCTTCTTTTAGAAGAAGAAGAAGAAGATGAAGATGAATATATGATAAGTTCTTTTTTTTAATTTGATAAATAAATCAATACTTATCATGACTTCAACCATGGTTTAGTGTAGAGATTTAACTAAGGTTAGATGAGTGGTTAGGGTTAGAGAAGAGACAAGAATGGTGGACTTGTTCAAAGCTTCAAGAAGCTTCAAATAAAAACAAAAATAGCAACCATTCTTTTCTCTTTTTCTTTTCTAAATGAAATAAATAAATAGATAAATGAATAAGTAAAAGAAATGATACCCTAACCACTAACTAACCATGGTTTAATACTTTACACAAAACCAAGCTAGAATGTATCATCAAACATGATACAATCATGTGCACCAAAATATATCACATATACAATGTGCAATACAAGTGAGTAAATCCAATTTAAGTGAACCTATACTAGTTAATGCAAAGTAATATATCAAATATATAATTATGCATTAAATCATTAAATCAACACTTGATTCAATGATCCGGTCATATCGCATATAACCGACTAATATTCAATGTATCGGTTTATCGAATCAATCCTTGATTCGATAACTAGGTTATATCGCATATAACCTAATCGATACATTCATCGCGAGAATGAAATACGGTATCACATACACGCATTATTCTCGGTCCCGCACATATCTCATATGCGCTCCTATTTCGTTTCGCTTGAGCTAGGAAACCTCTGTGTAGGACTCTAAAGACTCGTCAATACGCCGGCAGCAGATGATGATCATATCAAACACCCACAAGCCGCAAGCGGTCTGCTAAACGTAACGGCCACCCGGGTATTGAGCGATCAGAAGATCGACGAGCAATCCCGCTCACACTCCTGTGAATCCAACCAGTAACACTTACCGTACAGTCCGGTCTGTTCGTCTGATATGTCGCATATCTCGCCTAGGGGTGGTAAACGTCAGACCCCAGTAGCTCGATAAGTCATGCCGACGTGAAGTCCACGACATGTGTGAAACTACTGATAACACTTACCAGTAGGTCACTGCAACCCTGGCCAGGGATTTCCTGTTATGGCCAGTCGGGCATAGCGCAACATCAACCCCCAATACCGGGAGAGACGAATCCCCTCCTATCGCTCATTGCCTCCATGTGAATCGGGACTGTACCCAAAAACCACCTGTTTGCACGACTCAGTAGAGCCGTGGTAGGGTGGAAATCAAAGCACAGTGGGAGACACACAAGACTCTATGACGATCTCGGGTCAACAGACTAAGCTGTACCAGTGTCACCAGAGAACTGCCATCTGACGTGAGGTATAATACCATCTGGGAGTTCTCGGCGAGTCCGTTCAGTGTACCCAGTCTCCACTGAGCACCCGCATACCATCTCCGATGTCAAACACCAATGGATATGGGATCATCCATCGCCCATCATATGGGTCGAGAAGATATACGCTAGTCTACTCTGGAATATCGATGCCCCGTCTCGATATTCCCACGACTAGGAACATTGAAGGATGTACTCATGGACTACCCAGGCCCCACTAGTATGATCTTCATCATAGTCCTGGAAGTCGAGTACACATCCTAAGGGCTTTATCAACATGTAATCAGAGAGACATAAAGTATACATGTTAAGATAAAGAGCAACCAGATAGCGTACTATCATGTCGAGCAAGAAAGTCCTACCTATATATGTCCCAGCATCCACTACAATATACATCCAATGTACAGTAATGGCCTCTAGGGCATACATATAACTAACATATTATACATATCGTTAGATAGCAGTTCCCTGGTGACATGTGTACAGGTTAGTTCATCGACCTGAGGTCGTCATTTGTCTCGTGTGAGTTCCCACCGTGCTTTGATTTCTACCCTACCACGGCTCAAAGGAGTCATGCAAACAGGTAGTTTTTGGGTACAATCCCGAGCCACATGGAGGCACGTGAGCGGATCGGCAGGGGATTCGTCTCTTCCGGTATTGGGGGTGAGATCGTGCTATGTCTAGGAGAGCCATTACACAAAGCCCACGGCCGTGGCAGGAGATTTACTGGTAGGTACTCCAGTAGTATCTCAGGGTGTTATTGGGCTACACTCCGACACGACTTATACTGCTATTGGGGGTCTGACGTTACTAGCCCCCTAAGCAGATATACGATACTCATAGACGAACGGACCGGACTGTATATACATTGTCACTGTTAGGCTTAGTAGGGTTTCTGGGTGAGTTCGCTCATCGGCCTCCCTTGAGGTCAGTCCATGGGCAGCCGTTATGCATAGCTAGTGCCGCTGACGGTTTGTGGTTAAACCCACTGCCAGGGTGCTGACGAGCCATTAGAGTTCCCCACAGACAGTTTCCCAAGTTTGGGCGAAACGTTGTAGAGGCCGTATGGTTTTATGGCAGGGTTCGGAAAATGCACGTGCGTTTACGCACGTGTCAGATTTCGGGCAGATGATACTGGTCGGCTTTGGTTTAAGCCGGATCCGAGTATTATATTGAGTAGATATAATATCTTTGTCTCAGTTGCATTTGTATTCGGTCGTAATACAAATGCGGGTATATTTATACAGTTACGGGGTTATCCTGAAATTCGTTTCGGGATCACTTTTGGAAGTTGCCAGTTTCCAGTTTTCTATCAGTCGTCTTTTAACATTCGGTTAAAGACGGATTTATCTTTTCTTTGGAAGAGTGTGGATGCTTCTAGAAGGTTCTAGAAGAGGTGAGGTGTTATTGTTTCATTGGTTGCTTTCTTTGTGTTCACACTGTGTGTTCACACTAGATATTTTCTTGTGTTCACACTAGATATTTTCTTGTGTTCACACTAGATATTTCCTTATGGTTACTCTCTTGCTCCTACACTCACCCCCCCATTGCTATATATGGTCGGCCCCCTCCTCACTCTCACTAACTCTCACTTGATAGTTGTAAAAGATTATGATAGATTTTGGGGTGTATGGAAATTTCATTGCTCATTTCATTCCATCACCCGAATCAATCGGCAACTTCATGTTGGAGATAGTGCCCTCAGAGTCAATTATTAGGTCACAGGTACGTGATTGCAATGATTGATGGAGGACCTATCCCGGTAGGACAGTCTTACTCGAGATGATAGTATGCTATCTGGTTTACCTTTATCATCGTGTACTGCTTTAGGTGACCTGACAAGTCGCTATTACACGTTGATAGAGCCCCTAGGATTCTTGCTTGACCACCAGCAGTATGAGGGCGATCATATAAGTGGGAGCTGAGGTCTATAAGCATATCCTTAAATGGTCCCTAGTCGTGTGAGTTTCGAGACAGGGCATCGATACTCCAGAGTAGACTAGTGTATACAGTCGAGACCCCGACGAGGGGCGGTGGCCGGTCTCACAAGCCACTGGTGTCAGTTGGATCACCTAAGATGTATACAGGTGCTCATTGGGTTATGAGTACACCGGACAGGACTCGCCGGGAACATGCTAGTTGGTCATATACCAGACGTCAGATGGCAGTTCCCTGGTGACATGTGTACAGGTTAGTTCATCGACCTGGGGATCGTCATTTGTCTTGTGTGAGTTCCCACTGTACTTTGATTACTACCCTACCACGGCTCAAAGGAGTCGTGCAAACAGATTTTAGTTGGGTACAGTCCCGAGCCACATGGAGGCAGTGAGCGTATCTTCAGGGGTTCGTCTCTCCCGGTATTGGGGGTGAGGTCGCGCTGTGTCTAGGAGAGCCATTACACAAAGCCCTCGGCCGAGGCAAGGAGATTTACTGGTAGGTATTCCAGTAGTATCTCAGGGTGTTCTGGGCTACACTCCGACACGACTTGTACCGCTTTTGGGGGTCTGACTTTTACCAACCCCCTAGGCCCGCCATGCGATGCTCATAGACGAACGGACCGGACTGTACGGATATTGTCACTGACAGGCTCAGTAGGGTTGTCAGGCTGAGTTCGCTCACAGACGTCCCTTTTAGTCAATACCTGGTAGCCCGTTACGTATTGGCTTATACCTCTGACGTGCTAGTGGTTAAATCCACGACCAAGGTGTTGACGAGTCTTTAGAGTCCCCCACATTTAGTTACTCAGCTTTCGGGCGAAAAGTTGTAGAGGCCGTATGGAGATATGGCAAGGTCCGATCAGATACGTGCGGTATTGCACGGATCAGGATCGGACAGTTTGTACTTTAGGCCGTATGGATATATGGCAGGGTTCGATCAGATACGTGCGGTATTGCACGGATCAGGATCGAACGGATATTACTAGCCGGCTTTGGTTTAAGCCGGATCCTAGTATAGTACAGTGTAGATTTTGTCTCATTGCATTTGTATTTCGGTCGGAATACAAATGCGGGTGTGTATGCACAGTATCGGAGTTTTCCTGTAATTTATTACGGGACCAGTTTTCCGGAGTTGCCAGTTTGCTTTTCGTTTCGGCCGATTTCCTTTGTATCGTTCATTGGCCGAAGATTGGTGGAGGAGGGTTTATTTGCATTGTTGCAAATAGGCATTAGTGGAGGGGGTTCTTTGCATCTTGTTGCATCATGATGGTTTTCATGATGAGCACCATCACTTGACTTTCCTTTTTCATGATTGCTTGACTTTGGATGTCATCATGGTTGTTGATGATGATGAGGGGTGAGGTTGGTGGAGTGTAGTTTTGTTTGAGTGATCATTTCCTTTTGCATGATAGACTTCTCTCTCTCTCCCTTGTATTATTGGATGGCCTCTCATTCTCATTCTCCATTCATTCCAATCCTCATAAGACATGGCCGGCCACTATTGTTAGTGGGCTGTCCAAAATTTGTAGATAGCATTTTTCCTCTCTTTTGGTTTGAAAAAGATATAGCTTCATCCAAAAGATTCATGCTTCTTTTTCCTCCACCAAATGGCAATTCCACAACCCAAAAGTGAGACTTGAGGACTACATATTCTACAGCGAATCTTGGGCACGTCGAGTAGCCGGCTTCGTGCCCGAGTTGCCTCGGCATTGAGGTGGGAGCCCGTAAAAGAAGTAGGCGATGTGGTGCACTTCCGGCGACGAGGTGGAGACCGGAGCTTCCGCAGGAGATCGGGACGACGACGAGAAGACCGGAGGACTTGGATCAGTCGGTATATCTCTCTTCCCTTTCTTGTAGTTAGCTAGGACTAATTAATGGTTCGATCCGGGTATTAGTGCGCGGCGGTTAGCCAGTTCAAGAAAATTTAAAGTTTATCACCGCTTCCGCATTTGGCCGTCGGATTGACGGCCGGGGCGCCGCCGTGCACTTACAGTGGTATCAGAGCCTCGCCATTAACATAGTCTAGCTTCGTTTAATGTGTTTTACAATTCCGATCGAACAAATGTTTCGAAAACCCAATATCACCCACGACAGTTTTCTGTCGAATTTTTTTAGTCTCTAAAAATTTTTCAGGTTGTATAAAAGTACTGTACAGGAAGTTATAAGGCTTCTGGAAAAATTCGGATCATTGATCCATCAAGGGGAGCGCGGAACCGCGGCCAAAACCCACCTTGGGCCGCGGTTCCGCCGCAGTATGTAAAGATCAATGGGCCAAATTTCTCCAGTGGGCTTCTGGGGTGATTTTAGGGGTTTTGGAATATTAATATTGGGCCCAGAATTTCCTGATCTGCTACAGTATTGCTTGGGGGCCCACTTGTTAAAATTTGATTGATCGGATATTTTAAACACATTATTTCACAGTATTTACATTATATCTGCGACCGTGAATGTCACTTGATCGGTAAATCCGGTCTAACTGCTATAGCCCGGTTAGACGGATTTGCGAACGTGACTTTCACGTTGATGTTCTGTTTTTGCTGTGATGTTGCGGATCGGTCGTGGGGGATAGCCTGGATGCAATGCTAGTACAGTTGTGGTTGTATTATGTACATTTGATATTGCGGGGCGAGCGTCCGACATGTGGACTGCCGTCACTGCCTGATTGTATTATTATTTTGGGGCACGACCTGGTTGCGGTCGATGTACCCGTTGTATGTATATTTTACTTTATGTACTAGGATTGCCCCGCGGAGGGGTGCACGGATAGCCGGGTTCTAGAGGGCAACAAGCCCGCATCTCATGGCATTGAGAGGGAGGGGGCTTCACTCTAGGATTGGCGGGCTATTCGCCGCACTCGTAGGGGGTACAGGTTGACCCAGGAGGGGTGCCCAAGTTACCGGATTCCGTGAAGTGCTGGGTGGTCCATTCACGGCGCTGAAGGGGGCTGCCTCGCTTCAGGTTTTGGCGGGTGACTTACCGCGCCCGTAGGGGTCTAGGATTTCATTGCACAGGCTATCCACACGACCAGGGGAACGTCGGGTTTCAGCGGCTCTGTGAAACCCGGGGATCCCAGATATCTGTATTGTTTCTGTGATGCTGTACATTTCTGTGATGTTGCATTTTATTCACGCCTTGAGCGAATATAATATATTGGTATATATATTAGTAGATGTTGTATATGTTTTTCATCCGCGCTAGTCCAGTCCCCGCTCTGTCGTTAGTAAGCTAACCTAACGGGTAATGACGGGACCCAGTGGCGAATGCGGATGGCATATACGTACATCAGTATATTTTCGTTCTTTTTGGTGTGATCAATTGATGGGACTGCATTGATTCGGATCAATGCAAGTTAAAAACAAACCTAATCTGATGTTGTTGGAACACTTTTTCAAAAAAGCTGTTATTGCATGGACGTTCACTTTTGTTTAGCATCGTGGTATTCAGTTGGAATATCCTGCTCCTCAGTCGACGAGGCAAGGGCCGAGATCCCTTCACCGGGAGTGACCCCTTGGACAGAAGTTTGCGTCAGGGCATTAACTTCACTATAGCCGATTACTTTTGCTTTGCACTGTGGTATTCAGTTAGAATATCCTGCACCCCATTCTACGGGGAAAGAGCCGAGATCCCTTCTGTAAGTGCACGGCGGCGCCCCGGCCGTCGAACCGACGGCCAAATGCGGAAGCGGTGATAAACTTTAATTTTTGCGGACTTAGCAAACCGGTACCACCGCGCACTAAACCCCGGATCGGGCCATTAAACTTGTCCTAGCTAACTACAAGACAGGTTAGAGATATACCGAATGATCCGAGTCCTTCGGTCTTCGTCTCCACTCCGATCTCCCGCGGATGCTTCGTCCGTCATCTCCTCGTTGTCGCCTCTTCGCCGGAAGGGCACCACATCGCCTGCATCTTTTACGGGCTCCCACCTCAATACCGAGGCAACTCGGGCGCGAAGCTGGCGAGTCGACACGTCCAAGATTTGCTGTAGGAAGTGTAGTGTAGAGGCTATGTCTCATTTGGGTTCGTTGCCATTTGAAAATGATGGAGGAAACAAGATAAGAAAAATGGTGCTTGCATTTTTCTTAACATGAAAAGAGATCAAAATGCTACACTCTCAAAATGAAGCTCTCATCTTCTTCTCTCTCAACCATCAAAAACTTATCCACTTAGAAATGGTGGAGGAAAGAATATGAAGCATGAAGGGAGGTGATGGTAGGAGCACAAGTGGTGACCACATCCAAAAACATCATCATAACCATCTCACATCAAACTCTAATCACTTCTAATCAACAAAAAGCAAGTGATGATGATAGAAAAGAATGGTATCAAAAGATGCTTTCATAATTAATACATTTGCAAGAAAAACCTCCACAAAGTGTTATTTGCAAACTTGCAAATAACCCCCTCCATCAGAAAAGTCCGGCCGGGAAAGAACAAAGGAAAACCGGCCGGAACGGAATGCAAACTGGCAACTCCAGAAAACTGGTCCCGTAATAAATTACAGGAAAACCCCGATACTGTGCATACACACCCGCATCTGTATTCCGTCCGGATACAAATGCAAAGAGACAAAATCTACACTGTACTATATTAGGATCCGGCTTAAACCAAAGCCGGCTAGTAATATCCGTCCGATCCTGATCCGTGCAATACCGCACGTATCTGATCGGACCCTGCCATATCTCCATACGGCCACTAGTACAAACCGTCCAATCCTGATCCGTGCAATACCGCACGTATCTGATCGGACCCTGCCATATCTCCATACGGCCTCTACAGCGTTTCGCCCGAAAGCTTGAGTAACTGAAAGTGTGGTGGACTCTAAAGACTCGTCAATACTATGGTTGTGGATTTAACCACTAGCACGTCAGAGGTATAAGCCAATACGTAACGGGCCACCAGCTATTGACCAAAAGGGACGTCGATGAGCGAACTCATCCTGACACCCTACTGAGCCTGTCAGTGACAATATCCGTATAGTCCGGTCCGTTCGTCTATGAGCATCGCATGTCGGGCCCAGGGGGTTGGTAAAAGTCAGACCCCCAAAAGCGGTACAAGTCGTGTCGGAGTGTAGCCCAGAACACCCTGAGATACTACTGGAATACCTACCAGTAAATCTCCTGCCTTGGCCAAGGACTTCGTGTAATGGCTCTCCTAGACACAGCGCGACCTCACCCCCAATACCGGGAGAGACGAACCCCTGAAGATCCGCTCACTGCCTCCATGTGGCTCGGGACTGTACCCAACTAAAACCTGTTTGCACGACTCTTTTAAGCCGTGGTAGGGTAGTAATCAAAGCACAGTGGGAACTCACACGAGACAAATGACGATCTCCAGGTCGATGAACTAACCTGCACACATGTCACCAGGGAACTGCTATCTGACGTCAGGTATAAGACCAACTAGCATGTTCCCGGCGAGTCCTGTCCGGTGTACTCATAACCCAATGAGCACCTGTATACATCTTAGGTGAACCAACTGACACCAGTGGCTTGTGAGACCGGCCACCGCCCCTCGTCGGGGTCTCGACTGTATACACTAGTCTACTCTGGAGAATCGATGCCCTGTCTCGAAACTCCTACGACTAGGGACCTTTTAAGGATATGCTTATAGACTACCAGCTCCCACGTATATGATTGCCCTCATACTGCTGGCCGTCAAGCAAGAATCCTATGGGCTCTATCAACGTGTAATAGTGACATGTAAGGTCACCTGAAGCAGTACACGATGATAAAGGTAAACCAGATAGCATACTATCATCTCGAGTAAGACTGTCGTCCCGGGATAGGTCCTCCCTCAATCATTGCAATCACGTGCCTGTGATCCAATAATTGACTCTGAAGGCACTATCTCTAACAATCTCCCACTTGCACTCAAGGCTAATTATTGCGATGTCGCATACTCACAGCCCGTGTGATACCGAACACCCAACTACTCTACTAGTCAGTCTCATAAAGCCTGTTTGCGAAACTCTTGCGTTCGAGGAATAGCCTCAGTGAGTGGATCCGCCTTGAAGTTTCTTTCTATGTCTCTCTATATCTCAAGTTCGCGGAGAAAGCCATCTCCCGAAATGAGCAATACCTGTCTTAGAATGTCTGGATGTCTGATGGGACCTAGCTCATAAATGAACTCTAAATCCAAACTTCTTAGACTGTATCGTCAACTGAGCTTAATCAGTATCCTGCGCCATGCCTCCCTCAGTATTGCCTTGGATCACCTGTCCAGAATACTGCCCCTCGTCAGAAGGAAAACTATAACTCTGACAACCTCCTTGTCGTCCAGGTCACCTTGGAAGCCTGGAGTGATAACCGTCTCCTAAAGGAGGCAGCCGTTATCATATCCCTAGAACATTCACTTATGTTCTAAAACTGCTTCCGACTGTTCCTCCAGGATTGGATCAATATCAACTTATTGCATCTAGTGCAAGAACAACATCTGGTGTGGTACTTGACATCTCATGATTGACTCAATTGCCTAAGCAAGTGATCTGCCAATCATGCACATCCCTCTCTACTTTAGTCTATAAGACACCTTTAGAGAGGGTGACTCCATTACCTGCAGGTACACTACCATGCCAGGAGTCGTCCATTCTAAATACTCTTAGAATGCTGTCAAAGTACCCTGATTGGGAAACCACCCAAATCTAGATCTAAAACCATAGATCTAGTAACCAGTATGTCTGATATAATGTCCAAGTCCCATGTGGAGAAACCACTGTGTGACGACCAAAATATAACCGATCGTAGTATAGGAATATCACTTCCTACTACCTTCTCAACAGATCCATCCCCTATTCTGATGACGTCAAACCTATGACTGTCACATCAGAAACAGATGATCTAACTCCGCTATATCTGCTTTAGTCTATAAATAGACATAAGCCTGATGTCCACCAATGCTTCCGCTGCTCCCACTGACTACGACAATCCTCTGGCAGAGTCATATAGACGTGCACTTCTAAAGCTAGTTTAGAACGATGCTATACTCATCCTCCTGCTGGGTCTCGCAGCCTGGAACAACAACAATGGCAAGTGTGGGTAAACAAGAACTTCCCTGTCACCGTCCTTGAGGCTACCGGAGTACCTCTCGGGTGCCTGAAGTTACCCACCTTATCTGCGGAGTGGCCGATGGAATGTCAAATCAGATTGAATCTTTAGGTTCCTTATCAAATCTTCAGTAATCGTTTGCGGTTCTGGAATCACTTCCAGTTCTACCATACTCCCACTACTGTTTTTTTGAAAAAATCCATTTTTATTAAAACTGTGGCGAGTCAAGAACAATATCACTATTGATCTTTCTTATGGTAGAAAGTCAACCCTCGTCATAGCCTGGGTCAACCCACAAACAGCCATTACAGAAACGTGCCTTGAGTTATCCAGAGTCTGGTTTTAATCATAAGCCGGACAACTCCCCGTACCTTAACAATGTTAAGATATGAACTGTACTATATCCAATATAGAACCAGAGGCACTGATTTAATTGAACCAGATTCAAATCATGCAGCTGTCTCCAGTGCATGTCAACTAAATGGAGAGAGGCCGATCAGCGTTACTCAACTTAGGAATGCTTCCAACTATGAGTAACCTGAAAGAGAAGCAATTTCTCTTTATCATTACTATCAACTGAATACCATACACAAGTATCTACATCTTCGATCACTTTGAAGAATCCCGATACTTGCTACACCTGGTTCTCTACTCTATTCAAATACCTATAACTCCTCAAAACTTAGACCCTGTGTTTCTACGAAACACATGTCTAAGAACTAGAGAAGTTAAAAGTAAACAGAATATAGTATAAGGACCAACCCCTCTGTCCTAATGGACACTGGACAACATACAATACTCTGTATAAGTCCGTCGAGTCTAACAACTCTTTCACTGTGTGTCGTAGGTTGAAAACTGTACTTATGGTCAAGAAGAATTACACCGCTGTTTAATGCTCCTTACCTAACCATCCACTGATATAGGTAAATGTCATCGACATAATATCAAAAGGTATATCTCACTCTATGAAAATAGACGTACAGATATATCAATTTGAAATTGGTGCACAACAGCGGATATTCAAAACCAAATATTTGCCGACCGGCAAACAGCCCAGGTGATCTCCTCAAATATCACCGATTACAACGAATCCCGATATAATGAGGATGATCACCCAATTCCCAATAACTTACTCCCACTCATCATCTGTAAAACCATACAGATGTGAGAATCAAACCTGGTAAATACATACCCTGGAGCAAGTGTCCAATCGGAAAAATAGTTTTCTTTTAACAGTACACAGTTCTGAAACATTGAAATGTTTCGATGGGGTATCCTGGTATTCTTAGTAATGCCTCTACCGTTATCCAGATTCACAATTATAACCGTATAATTCTTTGCCACCTCTCCAAATCCCTTTATATGTCTTTAGTCATTACCTTCTGCACACCCCTTTAGGCCAATTGGTTTTCTTCCTTCCCTACCGTTCGGCACCAGCCTATGGTTTGGAAGAAGACTATCCAATAAGCATAATGGGTGTACTGTCCTAGTCCTAGGAGCACTCGCAATGCGAGAGAAGGTGAGGATAAAAGATACCTGAATAAACCTTATTCCTATTTCTCCTGGACCAGAAGCCATCCCCGAACTGGAATAAGTTCCTTTCGAGTTCGTATATAACCATACGATGGAGTATCCAATAAACTGTGGATCTTCGTAGTGATACGGAGTGTCCTGGAGAAATACAAAGGTGATTTAGGATTGGCGAAGAAATACTTGGTTTGGTCGTGAATATCAGTCGCAATTTACTTTGCCCTCTTACTAATCCCTTGCTTTGTCTTAATCTTAATACCTTCTGCACACCATCGTTATGCTAATTGGTTTTCCTCATTCCCTACCGGTCGGCACCAGCCTAAGGTTTGGAAGAAGACTATCCAATTTGCGTAATAGGTGTACTACCTCCTAAACTAAGGAGTACTCGCAACTTGAGAGAAGGTAAAAGGGAAAAGACAACTGAATAATCCTATCCGTTTTCTCCAGAACCGGAAACCATCCTCGAATTCCTTCGAGTTCGTATCTAACCATACGATGGTTTTGTCCAATGGAAGTGGACGTTCGTAGTAATACGGGGTGTCCTGGAGAAAAGGGTAAAAGTAAGAGTGGCAATGAGGTCTGCAACTCTAATAATCCAAAAGCCAGTGTTAAGAAGGTTCGGTCAACTTGGTCACTGAGTCATTGTCTTAGGGTCGGGTCAATGGTCGCTGCCAAAAGAGAAAGAGAAAAGAAACACTCAGCGTGCACTCTAACCTAGATCAGAATGGTTACCAATTTATCTAATCAGGAAACCTCCCACTGTACCTCAAACTCTCCTCCAAACCTGAAAGAAGAATTAGTCGGGGTCACCCGAGGAGTAAACCAACTCATCAGTGGGAATCGGGATCCAACTATCATCGCATGATAACGTGACGGAATCCGCTCACGCTGTCACACTCCAGAAGGTATGCGCATATCTGGCAAGTTTCAGTTCTTTTGAAACTCCCGATGTGATTTCTGCCCCATGCTCTTATGACCTTGACTTTGGCCAACAAATCATAAGTCACATGTCAAGTTCTACCCGTCATTCTCCAGGTTGTTTTGAATCCACCCGTACATACCCTTGACTTTGGCCAACAAGGCAGTACGACTGTTCCAAACCAACGCATCTATCTATGCTGCATATGAATAACCAACAGCTACCAAACACTGTGCCTTGACTTTGGCCAACAAACACAGCTTGAATACTATTGACTACCCATATGAAACGACGGAGGGCTACGAATGGTTTCTGGCGAAAACCGTTAACGTAATGAACTTGATATCGTTGAAGGAACGGATAGCTTTTTAGAAAATATAGTGACGAAAACCTTTACTAAAGAGGTCACTCCCGGTGAAGGGATCTCGGCTCTTTCCCCGTAGAATGGGGTGCAGGATATTCCAAATGAATACCACGGTGCAAAGCAAAAGTAATCGGCTATAGTGAAGTTAATGCCCTGACGCAAACTTCTGTCCAAGGGGTCACTCCCGGTGAAGGGATCTCGGCCCTTGCCTCGTCGACTGAGGAGCAGGATATTCCAAATGAATACCACGATGCAAAACAAAAGTGAACGTCCTTGCAATAACAGCTTTTTGAAAAGTGTTCCAACAACATCAGAATAGGTTTGTTTTAACTTGCATTGATCCGAATCAATGCAGTCCCATCAATTGATCACACCACAAAGAACGAAAATATACTGACGTACGTATATGCCATCCGCATTCGCCACTGGGTCCCGTCATCACCCGTTAGGTTAGCTAACTAACGGCAGAGCGGGGACTGGACTAGCGCGGATGAAAAACATATACAACATCTACTAATATATATACCAATATATAGTATTTCGCTCAAGGCGTGAATAAAATACAACATCACAGAAATGTACAGCATCACAGAACAATACAGATATCTGGGATCCCCGGGTTTCACAGAGCCACTACTGAAACCCGACGTTCCCCTGGTCGTGTGGATAGCCTGTGCAATGAAATCCTAGACCCCTACGGGCGCGGCAAGTTACCCGCCAAAACCTGAAGCGAGGCAGCCCCCTTCAGCGCCGTGAATGGACCACCCAGCACTTCACGGAATCCGGTAACTTGGGCACCCCTCCTGGGTCAACCTGTACCCCCTACGAGTGCGGCGAATAGCCCGCCAATTCTAGAGCGAAGCCCCCTCCGTCCCAATGCCATGAGATGCGGGCTTGTTGAACTCCAGAACCCGGCTATCCGTGCACCCCACCGCGGGGCAACCTTAGTACAGAAAGTAAAATATACATACAACGGGTACATCGACCGCAACCAGGTCATGCCCCAAAAGAATAATACAAACAGGCAGTGACGGCAGTCCACATGTCGGACGCTCGCCCCGCAATAACAAATGTACATAATACAACCACAACTGTACTAGCATTACATCCAGGCTATCCCCACGACCGATCCGCAACATCACAGCAAAAACACAAAACATCAACGTGAAAGTCACGTTCGCAAATCCGTCTAACCGGGCTATAGCAGTTAGACCGGATTTACCGATCAAGTGACATTCACGGTCGCAGATATAATGTAAATACTGTGAAATAATGTGTTTAAAATATCCGATCGATCAAAAATTAACAAGTGGGCCCCCAAGCAATACTGTAGCACTAACAGAAATTCTGGGCCCAATTTTAATATTCCAAATCCTCTATTTTAAGCCCAGAAGCCCACTGGAAAAAAATCGATACAGTGAAGACACCAATTAGCGGCGGAACCGCGGCCTAAGGGGGGGTTTGGCCGCGGTTCCGCGCTTAAGTCATCGACTGACTGTGTCGAATTTTCCCAGTAGTCTTAGGTCTTCTAGCACAGTACTTTTATACAACCTGAAAAATTTTTGGAGACCAAAAAATTTCAACAGAAAACTGTCGTGAACAAAAATGCAAGTTTTGGAATTTTGGTCGATCGGAAATGCAAAACACATCAAACGAAGCTAGACGAAGTTAATGGCGAGGCTCTGATACCACTGTAAGTGCACGGCGGCGCCCCGGCCGTCGAACCGACGGCCAAATGCGGAAGCGGTGATAAACTTTAATTTTTGCGGACTTAGCAAACCGGCACCACCGCGCACTAAACCCCGGATCGGGCCATTAAACTTGTCCTAGCTAACTACAAGACGGGTTAGAGATATACCGAATGATCCGAGTCCTTCGGTCTTCGTCTCCACTCCGATCTCCCGCGGATGCTTCGTCCATCATCTTCTCGTTGTCGCCTCTTCACCGGAAGGGCACCACATCGCCTGCATCTTTTACGGGCTCCCACCTCAATACCGAGGCAACTCGGGCGCGAAGCTGGCGAGTCGACGCGTCCAAGATTTGCTGTAGGAAGTGTAGTGTAGAGGCTATGTCTCATTTGGGTTCGTTGCCATTTGAAAATGATGGAGGAAACAAGATAAGAAAAATTGTGCTTGCATTTTTCTTAACATGAAAAGAGATCAAAATGCTACACTCTCAAAATGAAGCTCTCATCTTCTTCTCTCTCAACCATCAAAAACTTATCCACTTAGAAATGGTGGAGGAAAGAATATGAAGCATGAAGGGAGGTGATGGTAGGAGCACAAGTGGTGACCACATCCAAAAACATCATCATAACCATCTCACATCAAACTCTAATCACTTCTAATCAACAAAAAGCAAGTGATGATGATAGAAAAGAATGGTATCAAAAGATGCTTTCATAATTAATACATTTGCAAGAAAAACCTCCACAAAGTGTTATTTGCAAACTTGCAAATAACCCCCTCCATCAGAAAAGTCCGGCCGGGAAAGAACAAAGGAAAACCGGCCGGAACGGAATGCAAACTGGCAACTCCAGAAAACTGGCTCCGTAATAAATTACAGGAAAACCCCGATACTGTGCATACACACCCGCATCTGTATTCCGTCCGAATACAAATGCAAAGAGACAAAATCTACACTGTACTATACTAGGATCCGGCTTAAACCAAAGCCGGCTAGTAATATCCGTCCGATCTTGATCCGTGCAATACCGCACGTATCTGATCGGACCCTGCCATATCTCCATACGGCCACTAGTACAAACCGTCCGATCCTAATCCGTGCAATACCGCACGTATCTGATCGGACCCTGCCATATCTCCATACGGCCTCTACAGCGTTTCGCCCGAAAGCTTGAGTAACTGAAAGTGTGGTGGATTCTAAAGACTCGTCAATACTATGGTTGTGGATTTAACCACTAGCACGTCAGAGGTATAAGCCAATACGTAACGGGCCACCAGCTATTGACCAAAAGGGACGTCGATGAGCGAACTCATCCTGACACCCTACTGAGCCTGTCAGTGACAATATCCGTACAGTCCGGTCCGTTCGTCTATGAGCATCGCATGTCGGGCCTAGAGGATTGGTAAAAGTCAGACCCCCAAAAGCGGTACAAGTCGTGTCGGAGTGTAGCCCAGAACACCCTAAGATACTACTGGAATACCTACCAGTAAATCTCCTGCCTTGGCCAAGGAATTCGTGTAATGGCTCTCCTAGACACAGCGCGACCTCACCCTCAATACCGGGAGAGACGAACCCCTGAAGATCCGCTCACTGCCTCCATGTGGCTCGGGACTGTATCCAACTAAAACCTGTTTGCACGACTCCTTTGAGCCGTGGTAGGGTAGTAATCAAAGCACAGTGGGAACTCACACGAGACAAATGACGATCCCCAGGTCGATGAACTAACCTGCATACATGTCACCAGGGAACTGCTATCTGACGTCAGGTATAAGACAAACTAGCAGGTTCCCGGCGAGTCCTGTCCGGTGTACTCATAACCCAATGAGCACCTGTATACATCTTAGGTGAACCAACTGACACCAGTGGCTTGTGAGACCGGCCACCGCCCCTCGTCGGGGTCTCGACTGTATACACTAGTCTACTCTGGAGAATCGATGCCCTGTCTCGAAACTCCTACGACTAGGGACCTTTTAAGGATATGCTTATAGACTACCAGCTCCCACGTATATGATCGCCCTCATACTGCTAGCCGTCAAGCAAGAATCCTATGGGCTCTATCAACGTGTAATAGTGACATGTAAGGTCACCTGAAGCAGTACACGATGATAAAGGTAAACCAGATAGCATACTATCATCTCGAGTAAGACTGTCGTCCCGGGATAGGTCCTCCCTCAATCATTGCAATCACGTGCCTGTGATCCAATAATTGACTCTGAGGGCACTATCTCTAACACCTTCACCGGGAGTGACCTCTTTAGCGAAGGTTTTCGTCACTATATTTTTAAAAGCTATCTGTTCCTTCAGCGATATCAAGTTCATTACGTTAAAGGTTTTCGCCAGAAACCATTCGTAGCCCTCCGTCGTTTCAGACGGGTAGCACGTAGTATTCATGCTGTGTTTGTTGACCTTCGTCAAGGCATAGTGTATGGTAGCTGCTTGTTACCTTTCTGCTGCATAGATAGATGCGTTGGTTTGGGACAGTCGTATAGCCTTGTTGACCTTCGTCAAGGGCTTGTACGGGTGGATTCAAATTAACCTGGATAATGACGGGTAGAACTTGACATGTGACTTATGATTTGTTGACCTTCGCCAAGGTCATAAGAGCATGGGGCAGAAATCACATCGGGAGTTTCAAAAGAACTGAAACTTGCCAGATATGCGCATACCTTCTGGAGTGTGATACCGTGAGCGGATTCCGTCACGTTGTCATGCGATGATAGTTGGATCCCGATTCCCACTGATGAGTTAGTTTACTCCTCGGATGTTCCCGACTAATTATTCTTTTAGGTTTGGAGGAGAATTTGAGGTACAATGGGAGGTTTCCAGATTAGATAAATTGGTAACCATTCTGATCTAGGTTAGAGTGCACGCTGAGTGTTTCTTTTCTCTCTCTTTTTGGCAGCGACCATTGACCCGACCCTAAGACTATGACTCAGTGACCAAGTTGACCGAACCTTCTTTAACACTGGCTTTTGGATTGTCAGAGTTGCAGACCTCATTGCCACTCCTACTTTTGCCTATTTCTCCAGGACACCCCGTATTACTACGAACGTCCACTTCCATTGGACAAAACCATCGTATGGTTAGATACGAACTCGAAAGAATTTATTCGAGGATGGTTTCCGGTTCTGGAGAAAACGGATAGGATTATTCAGTTTTCTTTTCCTTTTACCTTCTCTCAGGTTGCGAGTACTCCTTGGTTTAGGAGATAGTACACCTGTTACGCAAATTGGACAGTCTTCTTCCAAACCTTAGGCTGGTGCCGATCGGTAGGGAATGAAGAAAACCAATTAGCATAACGATGGTGTGCGGAAGGTATTAAGTTCAGACAAAGCAAGGGATTAGTAAGAGGGCAAAGTAAATTGCAACAGATATTCACGACCAAACCAAGTATTCCTTCGCCAATCCTAAAATCACCTTTGTATTTCTCCAGGACACTCCGTATCACTACGAAGATCCACAGTTTATTGGATACTCCATCGTATGGTTATATACGAACTCGAAAGGAACTTGTTCCAGTTCGGGGATGGATTCTGGTCTAGGAGAAATAGGAATAAGGTTTATTCGGTTGTCTTTTATCTTCACCCTCTCTCATTGCGAGTGTTCCTAGGATTGGGACAGTACACCCATTATGCTTATTGGATAGTCTTCTTCCAAACCATAGGCTGATGCCGAACGGTAGGGAAGGAAGAAAACCATTTGGCCTAAAGGGGTATACAGAAGGTAAAGACTAAAGACATATGAAGGGATTTGGAGAGGTGGCAAAGAACTATACGGTTACAGTCGTGAATCTGGAAGAGGCATTACTAGGAATGCCAGAATACCCCATCGGAACATTTCAATGTTTCAGTCTCACTGTGTACTGTTAAAGGAAAACTGATTTCCCGATTAGACACTTGCTCCAGGGTATGTATTTACCAGGTATGATTCTCACATCTGTATGGTTTTACAGATGATGAGTGGGAGTAGGTTATTGGGAATTGGGTGATCATCCTCATTATATCGGGATTCGTTGTAATCAGTGATATTTGAGGAAGTCACCTAGGTAGTTTGCCGGTCGGCAAATTTTTGGTTTTGAATATCCGCTGTTATGCACCAATTTCAAATTGATATATCTGTACGTCTATTTTCATAGAGTGAGATATACCTTTTTGAAATTATGTCTGTGACATTTACCTATATCAGTGGATGGTTAGGTAAGGAGCATTAAACAGCGGTGTAATTCTTCTTAACCATAAGTACAGTTTTCAACCTACGACACACAATGAATGAGTTTTCAGACTCAAGGGACTTATACAGAGTATTGTATGTTGTCCAGGGTCCATCAGGACAGAGGGGTTGGTCCTCGTACTATATTCGGTTTACTTATGACTTCTCTAGTTTTTAGACAGGTGTTTCGTAGGAAACACAGGGTCCGAATTTTGAGAAGTTATAGGTATTTGAATAGAGTAGAGAACCAGGTGTAGCAAGTATCGGGATTTTTCAAAGTGATCGAAGATGTAGATACTTGTATATGGTATTCAGTTGATAGTAATGATTAAGAGAACTTACTTCTCTTTCAGGTTACTCATAATTGGAAGCATTCCTAAGTTGAGTAACGCTGATCGGCCTCTCTCCATTTAGTTGACATGCACTGGAGATAGTTGCATGATTTGGATCTGGTTCAGTTAAATTAGTGCCTCTGGTCCTATATGGGATATAGAACAGTTCGTATCTTAACGTTGTTAAGGTACGGGGAGTTGTCCGGCTTATGATTAAAACCAGACACTGGACAACTCAAGGCACGTTTCTGTAATGGCTGTTTGTGGGTTGACCCAGGCTATGATGAGGGTTGACTTTCTACCATCTGGATGAACAATAGCAATATTGTTCTAGACTCGCCACAGTTTTATTAAAAATGGATTTTTTCAGAAAACAGTAGTGGGAGTATGGTAGAACTGGAAGTGATTCCAGAACCACAAACGATTACTGAAGATTTGATAAGGAACCTAAAGATTCAATCTGGATTGACATTCCATTGGCCACTCCGCAGATACGGTGGGTAACTTCAGGCACCCGAGAGGTACTACGGTAGCCTCAAGGACGGTGACAGGGAAGTTCTTGTTTACCCACAATTACCATTGCTGTTGTTCCAGGCTGCGAGACCCGGCGGGAGGATGAATATAGCGTCATTCTGAACTCGCTTTAGAAGTGTACGTCTATATGACTCTGCCAGAGGGTTGTCGTAGTCAGTGGGAGCAGCGGAAGCATTGGTAGACAGGTAGCTTATGTCTATTTATAGACTGAAGCACCAGTAGCGGAGATAGATCATCTACTTCTGACGTGACAGTCATGGGTTTGACTTCATCAGAATAGGGGATGGATCTGTTGAGAAGGTAGTAGGGTGTGATGTCCTGGTATTTGGATGACATACACAGAGTAGGAAAAGAAACTCCTATACTACAATCGGTTATACTTTGGTCGTCACACAGTGGTTTCTCCACATGGGACTTGGACATTATATCAGACATACTGGTTACTAGATCTATGGTTTTAGATCTAGATTTGGGTGGTTTTCCAATCAGGGTACTTTGACGGCATTCTAAGAGTATTTAGAATGGACGACTCCTGGCACGGTAGTGTACCTGCAGAAGATGGAGTCACCCTCTCCAAAGGTGTCTTACAGACTAAAGGGGAGAGGGACGTGCATGATTGGCAGATCACTTGCTCAGGCAATTGAGTCAATCGTGAGATGTCAAGTACCACACCAGATATTGTTCTTGCACTAGATGCAATAAGTTGATATTGATCCAATCCTGGAGAAACAGTCGGAAGCAGTTTTAGAACATAAGTGGATGTTCTAGGGATATGATAACGACAGCCTCATTCGGGAGACAGTTATCATTCCAGGCTTCCAAGGTGACATGGATGACAAGGAGGTTGTCAGAGTTATAGTTTTCCTTCTGACGAAGGGCAGTATTTTGGACAGATGGTCCAAGGCAATACTGAGGGTGGCATGGCGCAGGATGCTGAGTTCAGTTGACGATACAGTCTAAGAAGTTTGGATTTGGAGTTCATTTATGAGCTATGTCCCATCAGACATCCAGACACATTCTAAGACAGGTATTGCTCTTTTCGGGAGATGGCTTTCTCCGCGAACTAGAGATATAGAGAGACATAGAAAGAGACAACAAAGCGGATCCACTCACTAAGGCTATTCCTCGAACGCAATAGTTTCGCAAACGAGCTTTGTGAGACTGACCAGTAGAGGAGTTGGGTGTTCGGTATCACACGGGCTGTGAGTATGCGACATCGCAATAATTAGCCTTGAGTGCAAGTGGGAGATTGATGGAGATAGTGCCCTCAGAGTCAATTATTAGGTCACAGGTACGTGATTGCAATGATTGATGGAGGACATATCCCGGTAGGACAGTCTTACACGAGATGATAGTATGCTATCTGGTTTACCTTTATCATCGTGTACTGCTTTAGGTGACCTGACAAGTCGCTATTACACGTTGATAGAGCCTCTAGGATTCTTGCTTGACCACCAGCAGTATGAGGGCGATCATATAAGTGGGAGCTGGGGTCTATAAGCATATCCTTAAATGGTCCCTAGTCGTGTGAGTTTCGAGACAGGGCATCGATACTCCAGAGTAGACTAGTGTATACAGTCGAGACCCCGACGAGGGGCGGTGGCCGGTCTCACAAGCCACTGGTGTCAGTTGGATCACCTAAGATGTATACAGGTGCTCATTGGGTTATGAGTACACCGGACAGGACTCGCCGGGAACATGCTAGTTGGTCATATACCAGACGTCAGATGGCAGTTCCCTGGTGACATGTGTACAGGTTAGTTCATCGACCTGGGGATCGTCATTTGTCTTGTGTGAGTTCCCACTGTACTTTGATTACTACCCTACCACGGCTCAAAGGAGTCGTGCAAACAGGTTTTAGTTGGGTACAGTCCCGAGCTACATGGAGGCAGTGAGCGTATCTTCACGGGTTCGTCTCTCCCGGTATTGGGGGTGAGGTCGCGCTGTGTCTAGGAGAGCCATTACACAAAGCCCTCGGCCGAGGCAAGGAGATTTACTGGTAGGTATTCCAGTAGTATCTCAGGGTGTTCTGGGCTACACTCCGACACGACTTGTACCGCTTTTGGGGGTCTGACTTTTACCAACCCCCTAGGCCCGCCATGCGATGCTCATAGACGAACGGACCGGACTGTACGGATATTGTCACTGACAGGCTCAGTAGGGTTGTCAGGCTGAGTTCGCTCACAGACGTCCCTTTTAGTCAATACCTGGTAGCCCGTTACGTATTGGCTTATACCTCTGACGTGCTAGTGGTTAAATCTACGACCAAGGTGTTGACGAGTCTTTAGAGTCCCCCACATTTAGTTACTCAGCTTTCGGGCGAAAAGTTGTAGAGGCCATATGGAGATATGGCAAGGTCCGATCAGATACGTGCGGTATTGCACGGATCAGGATCGGACAGTTTGTACTTTAGGCCGTATGGATATATGGCAGAGTTCGATCAGATACGTGCGGTATTGCACGGATCAGGATCGAACGGATATTACTAGCCGGCTTTGGTTTAAGCCGGATCCTAGTATAGTACAGTGTAGATTTTGTCTCATTGCATTTGTATTTCGGTCGGAATACAAATGCGGGTGTGTATGCACAGTATCGGGGTTTTCCTGTAATTTATTACGGGACCAGTTTTCCGGAGTTGCCAGTTTGCTTTTCGTTTCGGCCGATTTCCTTTGTATCGTTCATTGGCCGAAGATTGGTGGAGGAGGGTTTATTTACATTGTTGCAAATAGGCATTAGTGGAGGGGGTTCTTTGCATCTTGTTGCATCATGATGGTTTTCATGATGAGCACCATCACTTGACTTTCCTTTTTCATGATTGCTTGACTTTGGATGTCATCATGGTTGTTGATGATGATAAGGGGTGAGGTTGGTGGAGTGTAGTTTTGTTTGAGTGATCATTTCCTTTTGCATGATAGACTTCTCTCTCTCTCCCTTGTATTATTGGATGGTCTCTCATTCTCATTCTCCATTCATTCCAATCCTCACAAGACATGGCCGGCCACTATTGTTAGTGGGCTGTCCAAAATTTGTAGATAGCATTTTTCCTCTCTTTTGGTTTGAAAAAGATATAGCTTCATCCAAAAGATTCATGCTTCTTTTTCCTCCACCAAATGGCAATTCCACAACCCCAAAGTGAGACTTGAGGACTACATATTCTACAGCGAATCTTGGGCACGTCGAGTAGCCGGCTTCGTGCCCGAGTTGCCTCGGCATTGAGGTGGGAGCCCGTAAAAGAAGTAGGCGATGTGGTGCACTTCCGGCGACGAGGTGGAGACCGGAGCTTCCGCAGGAGATCGGGACGACGACGAGAAGACCGGAGGACTTGGATCAGTCGGTATATCTCTCTTCCCTTTCTTGTAGTTAGCTAGGACTAATTAATGGTTCGATCCGGGTATTAGTGCGCGGCGGTTAGCCAGTTCAAGAAAATTTAAAGTTTATCACCGCTTCCGCATTTGGCCGTCGGATTGACGGCCGGGGCGCCGCCGTGCACTTACACTTCATTAACCGTTCGTCCATAGCTTTGGACGAAACGAGACAAAGTCTTCTACTCATTCTCTACATCAATCTTGGTCGTCTCTTTTAGCAAACTTGACGACCGAGTTGCCTCGAGTCAGAGGCGGGAGCCCGTTTAAAGAATCGTTGACGTGGTGCCACCTGGACGAGCAGATCGGAGATCGACGAGATTGGAGCAGCTGCAACGGAGCATGGGATGATGGTTAAAGAACGAAGGACTCGGATCGTTCGGTATAACCTTTCTACACTCTTTACAGTTTGTTAGTTTAGCAATAATGGCAGATCCGGGTTTTAGTATACGATAGCGCCAGTTAAAAATTTTTTGTTCCGCATTTGGCGTCTGTAGACGGCCGGGGCACTACCGTAGACTTACAGTGGTATCAGAGCCTCACCATTATGCTATACTAACTTGTGCTAACGCGTTTAAAACATCGATCGAACCGGTAATCAAAAACTGCAAAAATCAAGCTTCACAGTTTCTGTCGATTTTAAATGATGTCCTAAAATTATTCTACATATCACAGAAATCTGTGCAGGGTTTTCTAAGCACACTGTGAAAATTTGGGCAAGTGATCTCTCAAGATTGCCGCGGAATCGCGGCCAAACCCATTGTTTGGCCGCACATCCGTGGCCAATCTATGGGATCAGTGCACCAAATTTGCATAGTGTCTTCTCTGTTGAAATTTGGGGTTTTTGGTATATATCTTTTGGGCCCAGATTTTGTTACTGTTCAACAGATGTTCGTGGGGCCCACTTCGTGATATTTAGTCGATCGAAATTTAAACATGTTAGTTTACAGTGCTTACATTATATCTCCGACTGGGAATGTCATTTGATCGGTAAACCGCGTCTGATTGCTATAGTTCTTTTAGACGGGTTTGCGAACATGACATTCGCATTAATGTTCTGTGTTGTGCTGTGATGTTGCGGATTTGTCGTGATGGATAGCAGTGTGCAATGGTAGTGCAGTTTGGATTTATTTGTACATTTGATATTGCGGGGCGAGCGTCCAACATGTGGACTGCCGTCACTGCCTGTTGTATAATATTCTTTTGGGGCACGACCGGGTTGCGGTTGATGTACCTGTTGTACTATTTTTCATTACTGTACTAGGTTTTGCCCCGCGACGGAGTGCACGGATAGCAGGGTTCTGAGGGGCAACGGGTCCGCATCTCATGGCTTTGAGAGGCAGAGGGGCCTCACTCTTGAAATGGCAGACTATTCGCCGCACTCGTAGGGGGTACAGGTTGACCCATGGAGGGGTGCCCAAGATTACCGGATTCCGTGAAGTGCAGGGTGGTCCATTCACTTTGCTGTAGGGGGCTGCCTCGCTTCAGGTTTTGGCGGGTAACTTGCCGCACCCGTAGGGGTCTAGGTTTCATTGCACAGGCTATCCACACGATAGGGGAACGTCTGGTTTCAGCAGCGGCTCTGTGAAACCCGGGGATCCCAGATTATCTGTATTGTTCTGTGATGCTTATTACTTTTCTGTAATGTTGCATATTATCACGCCTGGAGCGATTATTGTATATTGGTTTATATACTATTCGATGTACACCCGCGCTAGTTCAGTCCCCGCTCTGTCGTTAGTTAAGTAACCTAACGGGTGATGACGGGACCAAGTGACGAATGCGGATGGCATATACGTACATTTTATTTTCGTTCTTTTCTGGTGTGATTGATTGATGGGACTGTGTTGATTCTGATCAATGCAAAGGAAAACAAACCTATTTGACAGTTGTTGGAACAAATTTAAAAAGTGTTATTGCAAAGACGTTTCCTTTTGTTTTGCATAGCGGTATTCAGTGGAATATCCTGAACCTCATTCGACGGGGCAAGGGCCGATATCCCTTCACCGGGACTGACCCTTGGGCAGAAGTTTGCGTCAGGGTAATAACTTCACTATAGTCGATTACAAGTTGCTTTGCATCGCGGTATTCAGTGGAATATTCTGCACCTCATTCCACGAGGAAAGAGCCGAGATCCCTTCACCGGGAGTGACCTCTTTAGCAAAAGGTTTTCGCCACTATATTTTAAAAAGCTATCAGGTTCCTTCAGCGATATCAAGTTCGTTACGTTAAAGGTTTTTCGCCAAAAACCAGCCGTAGCCCTCCGTCACTTCTTTTGAGTATTCAGTAGTATTCAAGCTATGTATTTTGACCTAACGCCAAGGCATAGTGTTTGGTAGCTGCTGGATATTCATTTGTTGCATAGATAGATGAGTTGGTTTGGGACAGCCGTTCTTCCATTTTGACCTAACGCCAAGGGCATGTACGGGTGGGTTCAAATTAACAAGATAGTGACGGGTAGAACTTGGCATGTGACTTATGACATTTTGACCTAACGCCAAGGTTATAAGAGCATGGGGCAAAAATCATATCGGGAGTTTCTAAAGAAACTGAAACTTGCCAAGTATGCGCATACCTTCTGGAGTATGAGTAACGTGGATCCATTCCATCACGTTATCATGCGATGAGAGTTGGATCCCGATTCCCACTGATGAGTTGGTTTACTCTTCGGGTGATCCCGATTGATTCTTCTTTCAGGTTTGGAGGAGAATTTGACAGGACAGTGGGAGGTTTCCGGATTAGATAAAGTGATAACCATTCTGATCTAGGTTAGAGTGCACGCAGAGTGTTTCTTTTCTCTCTCTCTCTTTGGCAGCGACCTTTGACCGACCCTAGACTATGACTCAGTGACCTTTTTGACCGAACCTTCTTAAAATACTGGCTTTTGGATTGTCTGAGTTGCATAAGTCATTGCCACTCCTTCTTTTACCCTTTGCATTTCTTAGAAACACCCCGTATTACTACGGACATCCACTTCCATTGGATAGATCTATCGTATGGTTATATACGAAATCGAAGGGACTTCTTCGAGGATGGATCCAGGTTCAGGAGAAATAGAATTGGTTTATTCAGTTGTCTTTTATTATCACCTTCTCTCAGGTTGCGAGGGCTCCTTGGTTTAGGAGAGTACACCTATTACGCTTATTGGATAGTCTTATTCCAAACCATAGGCAGGTGCCGAAAGGTAGGGAATGAAGAAAACCAATTAGCCTAAGTAGGGTGTGCAGAAGGAAATAACTAAAGACAAAATAAAGGGATTAGAAAGAGGGCAAAGTAAATTGCGACTGTTATCATTCACGACCAAAACCGCGTACTTCATCGCCACTCCTATTTCACCTTTAAAGGAATAAGGTATTATTCAGTTGTCTTTTATCATCACCTTCTCTCAAGATGCGAGTACTCCTTGGTTTAGGAGGGTACACCTATTATGCTTACTGGATAGTCTTCTTCCAAACCATAGGCTGGTGCCGAACGGTAGGGAAGGAAGAAAACCATTTAGCCTAACGATGGTGTACAGAAGGCAACGACTAAAGACAAATAAAGGGATTTGGAGAGATGGCAATAAAATATACGGGTAAAGTCATGAATTGGATTATGGAAGAGGCATTACTAGGAATACCAAGATACCCCTACGAAACATTTTCATGTTTCAGTGCATTGTTAAAGAAAAACTGTTTTCCCGATTAGATACTTACTCCAAAGGTATGTATTTACCAGGTTTCATTCTCATATCTGTATGGTTTTACGGATGATGAGTGGAAGTAAGTTATTGGGAATTAGGTGATCATCCTCATTATATCGGAATTCGTTGTAATTGGTGATATTTGAGGAAATCGCCAGGGTACAGTTTTCAACCTACGACGCACAGGTTTTGAGTTGCTTAACTCAGCGGTCTTGTACAGAGTATTGTATGTTGTCCAGTGTCCATCAGGACAAAGGGGTAGGTCCTCGTACTTTGTTCTGTTTACTTATGACTTCTCTAGTTTTTAGACAAGTGTTTCGTAGAAATACAAGGTCTAAGTTTTGAGAAGTTGTGGGTATAAGAATAAAGTAGAGAACCAGGTGTCACAAGTATCGGGATTCTTCAAAGAGATCGAAGATGTAGATTCTTGTGATTGGTATTCAGATGATAGCAATGATTTTGAGAAACTTGTTTCTCTTTCAGGTTACTCATAATTGGATGGATTCCTAAGTTGAGTAATGTTGATTAACCTCTTTCCATTAAGATGATATGCACTGGAGACAGCTGCATGATTGAATATGGTTCCAATTAAATTAGTGTCAAAGTTTCTATATTGGATATAGAATGGTTCATATCTTAACGATGTTAAGGTACGGGGAGTTGTCCAGCTTATGCTTAAAACCAGACACTGGATAACTCAGGGCACGTTTCTGTAATGGCTGTTTGTGGGTTGACCCTGGCTATGACAAGGGTTGATATTCTACCATTTTGAAGATCAATAGCGATATTGTTCTTGACTCACCACAGTTTTAGTAAAATGGATTTTTTCAGAAAACAGTAGTGGGAGTATGGTAGAACTGGAAGTGATTCCAGAACCGCGAACGATTACGGAAAATTTAATAGGACCTATATATTCAATCAGGTTTAACATTTCATTAGCCACTCCGCAGATATGGTGGGTAACCTCAGACACCCGAGAGGTACTTCGGTAGCCTCAAGGACGGTGACAGGGAGGTTCTTATCTACCCAGAATTGACACTACCGTTGTTCCAGGCTATGAGACCCGGTAGGAGGGTTGTTGTGGTCAGTGGGAGTAGCGGAAGCATAGTGGGTAAGTAGCTTATGTCTATTTATAGACTAGAGCAGTTATAGCGGAGATAGATCATCTAATTTTGATGTGACAGTCATGGGTTTGACTTCATCAGAATAGGGGATGGATCTGTTAAGAAGGTAGTAGGGTGTGATGTCATGGTATATGGATGACATACACAGAGTAGGAAGTAAAATTCCTATACTACGATCGGTTGTACTGTGGTCGTCACACAGTTGTTTCTCCAGACAGGATATGGATATAATACTTGACATTCTGGTTTCTAGATCTATGGTTTTAGATCTGGATTTGGGTAGTTTCCCAATGTGGGTACTTTGACAGTATTCTAATGGTTTTTAGAATAGATGACTCCTGGCATGGTGGTGTACCTGCAGGTGATGGAGTCACCCTCTCTAAAGGTGTCGTATAGACTAAAGGGGAGAGGGTTGTGCATGATTGGCAGATCACTTGCTTAGGCAATTGAGTCAATCATGAGATGTCAAGTACCACACCAAATGTTGTTTTTGCACTAGATGCAATAAGTTAGTATTAATCCAATCCTGGAGAAACATAAGGAAGCAGTTTTAGAACATAAATGGATGTTCTACGGATTTGATGACGGCAGCCTCTTTCGGGAGACGGTTATCATTCCAGGCTTCAAAGGTGACATGGTTGACAGAGTGATTGTCAGAGTTATAGTTTTCCCTCTAACGAGGGACAGTATTATGGACAGGTGGTCCAAGAGGATACTGTGGGTGGCATGGTGCCGGATACTGATTAGGTTCAGTGATCGATACAGCCTAAGAAGTTTGGATTTAGAGTTCATTTATGAACTAGGTCCCATCAGATATCCAGACATATTCTAAGACAGGTATTACTCGATTCGGGAGATGGCTTTCTCCGCGAACTTGAGATTTAGAGAGATATAGAAAGAAACATCTAGGCGGATCCACTCACTGAGGCTATTTCTCGAACACAATAGTTTTACAAACGGGCTTTGTGAAACTGATTAGTAAAGGAGTTGGATGTTCGGTTTCACACGGGCTGTGAGTAGTCGACATCGCAATAATTAGCCTTGAGTGCAAGTGGGAGATTGTTAGAGATAGTGCCCTCATAGTCAATTATTGGATCGCAGGTACGTGATTGCAATGATTGTGGAGGACCTATACCGGTAGGACAGTCTTACTCGAGATGATAGTATGCTATCTGGTTTGCCTTTATCAGTCGTGTACAAGTTCAGGTGACTGATTACATGTTACACTTTGATAGAGCCCTTAGGATCTTGCTTTACTACCAACTGTATGACGGCGATCATATACGTGAGAGTTGGGTAGTTTATACGCATATCCTTAATTGTGGTCCCTAGTCGTGGGAGTTTCGAGACAGGGCATCGATACTCCGGAGTAGACTAGTGTATACAGTCGAGACCCCGACGAGGGGCGGTAGCCGGTCTCACAAGCCACTGGTGTCAGTTGGATCACCTAAGATGTATACAGGTGCTCATTGGGTTATGAGTACACCGGACAGGACTCGCCGGGAATCTGCTAGTTGGTATTATACATATCGTCAGATAGCAGTTCCCTGGTGACATGTGTACAGGTTAGTTCATCGACCTGAGGTCGTCATTTGTCTCGTGTGAGTTCCCGCCGTGCTTTGATTTCTACCCTACCACGGCTCAAAGGAGTCGTGCAAACAGGTAGTTTTTGGGTACAGTCCCGAGCCACATGGAAGCACGTGAGCGGATCGGCAGGGGATTCGTCTCTCCCGGTATTGGGGGTGAGATCGTGCTGTGTCTAGGAGAGCCATTACACAAAGCCCACGGCCGTGGCAGGAGATTTACTGGTAGGTACTCCAGTAGTATCTCAGGGTGTTATTGGGCTACACTCCGACACGACTTATACTCTATTGGGGGTCTGACGTTACTAACCCCCTAGGCAGATATGCGATAGTCATAGACGAACGGACCGGACTGTATATACATTGTCACTGTTAGGCTCAGTAGGGTTTCCGGATGAGTTCGCTCATCGGCCTCCCTTGAGGTCAGTCCATGGGCAGCCGTTATGCATAGCTAGTGCCGCTGACGGTTTGTGGTTAAACCCACTGCCAGGGTACTGACGAGTCATTAGAGTTCCCCACAGACAGTTTCCCAAGTTCGGGCGAAACATTGTAGAGGCCGTATGGTTTTATGGCAGGGTTCGGAAAATGCACGTGCGTTTACGCACGTGTCAGATTTCGGGCAGATGATACTGGTCGGCTTTGGTTTAAGCCGGATCCGAGTATTATATTGAGTAGATATAATATCTTTGTCTCAGTTGCATTTTTATTCGGTCGTAATACAAATGCGAGTATATTTATACAGTTACGGGGTTATCCTGAAATTCGTTTCGGGATCACTTTTGGAAGTTGCCAGTTTCCAGTTTTCTATCAGCCGTCTTTTAACATTCGGTTAAAGACGGATTTATCTTTTCTTTGGAAGAGTGTGGATGCTTCTAGAAGGTTCTAGAAGAGGTGAGGTGTTATTGTTTCATTGGTTGCTTTCTTTGTGTTCACACTGTGTGTTCACACTATATATTTTCTTGTGTTCACACTAGATATTTTCTTGTGTTCACACTAGATTTTTCTTTATGGTTACTCTCTTGCTCCTACACTCACCCCCCCATTGCTATATATGGCCGGCCCCCTCCTCACTCTCACTAACTCTCACTTGATAGTTGTAAAAGATTATGATAGATTTTGAGGTGTATGGAAATTTCATTGCTCATTTCATTCCATCACCCGAATCAATCGGCAACTTCATTAACCGTTCGTCCATAGCTTTGGACGGAATGAGACAAAGTCTTCTACTCATTCTCCACATCAATCTTGGTCGTCTCTTTTAGCAAACTTGACGACCGAGTTGCCTCGAGTCAGAGGCGGGAGCCCGTTTAAAGAATCGTTGACGTGGTGCCACCTGGACGAGCAGATCGGAGATCGACGAGATCGGAGCAGCCGCAACGGAGCGTGGGATGATGGTTAAAGAACGAAGGACTCGGATTGTTCGGTATAACCTTTCTACACTCTTTACAGTTTGTTAGTTTAGCAATAATGGCAGATCCGGGTTTTAGTATACGATAGCGCCAGTTAAAAAGTTTTTGTTCCGCATTTGGCGTCTGTAGACAGCCGGGGCGCTACCGTAGACTTACACGTTTCTGTAATGGCTGTTTGTGGGTTGACCCAGGCTATGACGAGAGTTGACTTTCTACCATCTGGAAGATCAATAGTGATATTGTTCTTGACTCGCCACAGTTTTCAAGGAAATGGATTTTTTCAGAAAACAGTAGTGGGAGTATGGTAGAACTTGAAGTGTTTCCAAAACCGCAAATGATTACTGAAAATTTGATAAGAACCTAAAGATTCAATCTGGTTTGACATTCCATTGGCCACTCTACAGACATGATGGGTAACCTCAGGCACCCGAGAGGTACTCCGGTAGCCTCAAGGACGGTGGCAGGGAGGTTCTTGTTTACCCATACTTGCCATTGCTGTTGTTCCAAACTATGAAACTCGACAGGAGGATGAGTATTGCGTCGTTCTGAACTGGCTTTAGAAGTGCACGTGTATATGACTCTGCCAGAGGGTTGTCGTAATCAGTGGGAGCGGCGGAAGCATTGGTGGACAACAGGCTAGACTAAAGCAGATATAGCGGAGATAGATCAACTATTTCTGATGTGACAGTCATAGGTTTGACTTCATCAGAATAAGGGATGGATCTGTTAAGAAGGTAGTAGGGTGTGATGTCCTGGTATTTGGATGACATACACAGAGTAGGAAGTGATATTCCTATACTACGATCGGTTATACTTTGGTTGTCACACAGTGGTTTCTCCACATAGGAATTGTGTATTATATCAGACATTCTGGTTACTAGATCTATGGTTTTAGTTATAGATTTGGGAAGTGTCCGAATCAGGGTACTTAGACAGCATTCTAAAGGTGTTTTAGAATGGACGACTCCAGGCACGGTAGTGTACCTGCAGGTGATGGAGTCACCCTCTCTAAAGGTGTCTTATAGACTAAAGGGGAGAGGGATGTGCATGATCGGCAGATCACTTGCTTAGGCAATTGAGTTGATCGTGAGATGTCAAGTACCACACCAGATGTTTTTGCAGTGGATGCAATAAATTGATATTAATCCAATCCAGGAGAAACGATCGGAAGCAGTTTTAGAACATAAGTGGATGTTCTAGGGATATGATAACAACAGCCTCTTTTAGGAGATGGTTATCATTCCAGGCTTCCAAGGTGACCTGGATGGCAGAGTGACTGTCAGAGTTATTGTTTTCTCTCTGACGAGGGGCAGTAGTTTGGACAGGTGGTCCAAGCAGATACTGAGGGAGGTGTGGCGCAGGATACTGATTAAGTTCAGTTGACGATACAGTCTAAGAAGTTTGGATTTGGAGTTCATTTATGAACTAGGTCCCATCAGATATCCAGACATATTCTAAGACAGGTATTTCTCATTTCAGGAGATGGCTTTCTCCGTGAACTTGAGATAAAGAGAGACATAGAAAGAAACATTAGAGCGGATCCACTCACTGAGGCTATTCCTCGAACGAAATAGTTTCGCAAACGGGTTTTGTGAGACTGATTAGTAGAGGAGTTGGGTGTTCGGTATCACATGGGCTGTGAGTATGCGACATCGTAATAACTAGCCTTGAGTGCAAGTGGGAGATTGTTGGAGATAGTTCCCTCAGAGTCAATTATTGGATCACAGGCACGTGATTGCAACGATTGAGGGAGGACCTATGCCGGTAGGACAGTCTTACTCAAGATGATAGTATGCTATCTGGTTTATCTTTATCATCGTGTACTGCTTTAGGTGACCTTACAAGTCACTATTGCGCGTTGATAGAGCCCTTAGGATTCTTGCTTGACGGCCAGCAGTATGATGGCGATCATATACGTGGAAGATGGGGTCTATAAGCACATCCTTAAAAGGTCCCTAGTCGTGGGAGTTTTCGAGACAGGGCATCGACACTCCAGAGTAGACTAGTGTATACAGTCGAGACCCCGACGAGAGGCGGTGGCCGGTCTCACAAGCCACTGGTGTCAGTTGGTTCACCTAAGATGTATACAGGTGCTCATTGGGTTATGAGTACACCGGACAGGACTCACCGGGAACATACTAGTTGGTCTTATACCTGACGTCAGATAGCAGTTCCCTGGTGACATGTGTACAGGTTAGTTCATCGACCTGAGATCGTCATTTGTCTCGTGTGAGTTCCCACTGTACTTTGATTACTACCCTACCACGGCTCAAAGGACTCGTGCAAACAGGTTTTAGTTTGGTACAGTCCCGAGCCACATGGAGGCAGTGTGCGGATCTTCAGGGGTTCGTCTCTCCCGGTATTGAGGGTGAGGTCGCGCTGTGTCTAGGAGAGCCATTACACGAAGTCCTTGGCCAAAGCAGGAGATTTACTGGTGGGTATTCCAGTAGTATCTCAGGGTGTTCTGGGCTACACTCCGACACGACTTGTACCGCTTTTGGGGGTCTGACTTTTACCAACCCCCTAGGCCCGCCATACGATGCTCAATGACGAACGGACCGGACTGTACGGATATTGTCACTAACAGGCTCAGTAGGGTGTCAGGATGAGTTCGCTCATCGACGTCCTTTTTGGTCAATAGCTGGTAGCCCGTTACGTATGGCTAATACCTCTGACGTGCTAGTGGTTAAATCCACAGCCAAAGTATTGACGAGTCTTTAGAGTGCCCCACAGACCGTTTCTCAAGTTTCGGGCGAAACGCTGTAGAGGCCGTATGGAGATATGGCAGGGTTCGATCATGTACGTGCGGTATTGCACGGATCATGATCGGACGGATAATACTAGCGGGCTTTGGTTTAAGCCGGATCCTAGTATTGTACAGTGTAGATCTTGTCTCATTGCATTTGTATTCGGTCGGAATACAAATGCGGGTATATATATATAGTCGCGGGGTTTTCCTGTAATTTATTACGGGATCGGTTTTTTGAAGTTGCCGGTTTGCTTTCCGTTTCGTCCATTTTCCTTTGTTTCCTTTCTTTGGCTGAAATTTGGTGGAGGGGGTTATTTGCAATTGTGCATTTTATAAAGGAGAAGACTTTTTGACATGATGGTTCTCATGATGGTTCTAGTATATGATGATTCTTTGTGCATCATTACTAAGGTGATGGGTTTTGGTTTTGACATTGTGGTAATGATATTTCATCATCATCACCTTTTCTCTCTCTTGCATTATTATTGCTTCCCCCCTTGTTTTTTTCTCCTCTCTCTCATTCCAAAAGAGATCATGGCCGGCCACTGTTGGAGAAGGGGGGACGGATTTGATTCACTTCATTTTTGATGTGGGTAAAAATACGGTTCTCATTCTTTGCTTGCTATAAAGTTCCCTAAGCCACCATAAAAGTTCACATCTCATTCCTCCACCAAAATGGCAACTTCATATAAACCCCATAAGACATATAGTTCTACACTATCCTACAGCATTCTTGGACACGTCGACTCGCCAACTTCGTGCCCGAGTTGCCTCGGTCCAGAGGTGGGAGCCCGTAAAAGAACCCGGCGATGTGATGCCCTTCCGGCGAGGAGGTGAAGACCGGAGATTCCGCGGGGAGATCGGGACGTCGACGAGAAGACCGAAGGACACGGATCGCTCGGTATATCTCTCTACCCTTTCTCTAGTTTGCTAGGAGTAGGTTAATGGCCCGATCCGGGTTCAAAGTCCGCGGTAGCGCCGGTTCTAGTTTATAGAAAAGTTTTCGTTTCCGCATTTTGACCTCGTTCAAAGTGCCGGGCGCTGCCGTGCACTTACACTTTATTGAGTAAGGAAGGATATAATTTTGTAGTACAGAATAATGTTATGAACATCTTCTTGTCTTAGTTATATGTATGCCCTAGAGGCCATTACTGTACATACGATGTATATTGTAATGGATGCTTAAACATATATAGGGAGGACTTTCTTGCTCGACATGATAGTATGCTATCTGGTTGCTCTTTATCTTAACATGTACTCTTATTGTCTCTATATTACATGTTGATAAAGCCCTTACGATATGTACTCGACTACTGGGACTATGATGAGATCATACTAGTGGGGCCATGGTAGTCGACGAGTACACCCTATAACTGTTCCTAGTCGAGGGTGTATCGAGACAGGTCGTCGATACACCAGAGTAGACTAGCGTATACGCATCTTGACCCATATGATGAGCGATGGATGATCCCATATCCATCGGTGTTTGACATCAAGGATGGTGTACGGGTGCTCAGTGGAGACTGGGTACACTGGACGGACTCGCCGAGAACTCCCAGATGATATTACACCTCACGTCAGATGGCAGTTCTCCGGTGACACTGGTACAGAGTAGTCTGTTGACCCGAGATCGTCATAGAGTCTTGTGTGATTCCCACTGTGCTTTGATTTCCATCATACCACGTCCAAGAGGGCGTGCAAAAAGGTGGCTTTTGGGTACAGTCCCGAATCACATGGAGGCAATGAGCGATAGGAGGGGATTCGTCTCTCCCAGTATAGGGAGTTGATGTTGTGCTGTGTTCGATTGGCTATAACTGGAAATCCTTGGCCAGGGTTGCTGAGATTTACTGGTAAGTGTTATCAGTAGTTTCTCGAACTGTTATAGACCTCAAATCGACACGACTTATCGAGCTACTGGGGTCTGACGTTTACCACCCCTAGGAGAGATATGCGACATATCAGACGACGAGACCGGACTGTATGGGAGTGTTACTGATTGGATTCGCAGGAGAATGTACAGGCTTGCTTGTTGATCTTCTGAGCGCTCAATACCTGGGTAGCTATTACGTTTAGCTAACCGCTTGCAGCATGTGGGTGTTTGATATGATCATCACCTACTGCCGGCGTATTGACGATTCTTTAGAGTACTACACGGAGGTTTCTTGGCTCAGGCAAAACGGAGTAGGAGCACATATGTGATATGTGCGGGACTGAGGATAATGCTGTATGTGATACCGTATTGGATTCTCGCGATATGAGATATCGGCCGGGTATATGTGATATAGCCGGGTCATTGTATTAGTCGGTTATATACGATATAGCCGGATTGTCGGATCAAGTGTTGATTCGATAATTTAATGTATAATAATATATATGATATATTAAATTACATTAACTAATATTAGCTCACTAAAAGATATTTTTTCTCACTCGGGTAATACATTGATATATATGCGATATATGTTAATTGTATTATTTTATTTTGTTACGATAAATATTATATATGTGATATATAATATTGTAACATGATATGGTTATTAATGCAACATGTTTTGTGGAGTTTAAACATGATTAGGGTTTGGATTAGGGTTAAGACTTCTAGTAGATTCTAGAAGCTTTTCTTTTGTCTTGGAAAAGATATTATGTTTGATATTTTCAAGTGACTCACTTTTAACCCAACCCAAACCCTGGCCCTAGTTAATTCTCTACATGGGTTTACATGACCAGGGTTGCATTATTCATCATATTTATCTTGTCATTATTCATCACAAAAGGATTCTGATGATTATTCATCTTCATCTTCCTTCTTGCTTCATGGAAAAAGCTTTCTAGTTTTTTTCAAGTGATGAAAATGAGTGAGAATAAGATTATAAATGAGAGCAAAAATCCTACTTCATCATCCTCATCTACCCTTGCCATTTAGATAAAGGTGTTCACTTCATTTAGTGAGTGTTAACTTGTATTAATGAAACTTCAAGGTAGATCATCTTTGTATCGAAGATTGGAAGCAAGCTTGCATCTTTCTCTTCATGGAGCCTCTCGAGAGTCCGGAACACGATGATCGCAGCGAAGGGACCTCAACACGGAGCTTAAGGAGTGATGGACCGGATCTACAAAGGTTGTAATCCCTCTCACTTAGTGTTAAAGTGTTTAACATGCTAGTTTTTGCATAAACTCTAGTTTAAAGATCTCGTATCGGGTTGTTCGGCACGACTAATTTTTAAATCGGGCATGGTTGATGCCTCGTCGACCCTTGTGCGTGTGCCTAGCAACCCTAAAGTGGTATCAGAGCCAAGCTAGAGCTTTAGACGAAGTCTAGACGAACTTTAAACTCCGATCGAACCCCGAAACCCTAATTTGAACCCTTCTCTGGACATTTTCTGAAAATGTGATTTTTTATGAATTAAAAATGCTCAGAAAATAGAGCAGGAAAAACGAAGAATTACTGTGATGTACGGACCACTAATGCTCTTATATGACCGCGGAACCGCGGCCAAACCAAGGGTTTGGCGGCGGGTCCGCTGCCAAAATTATGACTTAGTCCCTCATAATTCATATATTTATTCTTAGGCCCTTTCTTGTCATTTTTTTCTGGGAATTTTTAATTCCACTCAAATGTTGAGTTTTCTAGGGTTGTATTGGGGACTCGTTGATTCGATCGGATAATTTAACTTTGTTTAGTTTGTCCGGGTAATTTTTAGAACGTGTTAAAAAGTTCGAACGGATATCAATAACTCACTTTTTCTCCTGCCGGAAAATTTCCAAGCGTTGGGTTTTTTCGTAGTTTAGGAACGTTCTAAGTCGTGCAAGTAACGCGGTGGACCCTCTAGAAGACAACAAACCTTAACTCGATTATGTGACCGTCTTGAACTGCCTCTGAACCTTAGGGTTTGTGGCAGTACGGCGTGCCACATGTGAGGCGTTGGCTTGACCCTTCTACGGCTGGACCATTGGTACTGTGGCATGTGATGGATGTTTTTAAACTGATTTCAAGTGTTGAGATATATTAGGGAAAACTTGGATGTTTGATTATTCGATCGGAAAGTTTAACACTGTCTTTTTATCTGGAATGTGATACAATATTTGGAATCCACATGTAGTTATGAGATAACTAATTTGAATGTTATAAACATAGCAGTTTAGTCTCAATTGATCGGTTGCCACGGAATTTTGATGTGATCAAAAGTCCGTCGCAATCACGTAGCGTACGCGGATACTCGTCGGGTAAACTTAATAGATAGCCACGCCCCATAGCCCCGACCAAGTGACTGTAGGAGAACCCCGTCGCCAAAAGCATCCGTTCGGATGCCCGCGGCAGCGGTGTTCCGCCTTAGTGCACTTCGTCGACGGCATCCGGAGGTGCGGCCGTCTACTAAAGTTTGCGACGAGCATTCGATCAGGTAGTCGGGAATCTTGTTGAATTGCCCGACTAGATATTGAAAAGAGTTTTCGATAATGAGACTAAAATGCGAGGTTTATAATTGTTAGGCATGCGATGTCTAAGGAATTCGTTTTGTTAGGCATGTGATGTCTAAAGAGGTTGCGGATTCCAACTGTTGTAGTTTTACACTTTCTTTTCTGTGACCGTAAGCGTAGAATGTGGTGTATCGCCGGCTTCGTTGCTATACATCAACGACAATCGGGATATGCATACTTGCTTACGTTGATGATATGAGATATTATGTGTTGCTGTGATATGTTATATTGGATCGTCGCGTTCTGAATAGCCGGGGTTTTTATGTGAGATGAGAGTTTTTCTTTTTCATTCATGTAAAATTCATTTGTATGTAATATTCTTTTATTGGGGCACTTCCGGGCTGAGGATGATGTCACCGTTGTATATTATTTACTTTTCCGCATTAGGTAGACCCAAGGCGGGGAGCACAAGTAACCGGGTTCTAGGGTCCAGTGGGAGGCCATCTCGAGGAGTCGAGACCGGGTCTTCTAACTCTAGAATTGGCAGAGTTGCTTGCCGCTCTCCTAGGGGTCTAAGGATGTGGGTTTGGCTATTCATCACGACCGTGGAATCCGTGTTTTATACAGGCTCGTACTAAAACACGGATGTCCTAGTATATCCAATATTTCATATATGTTCTTCTGCTGCAATGTTCTGTGATGAGATCATATTACTGCCTGAGACGAATTTTTATATTATATATATGAGATATATGTTATATTGCAGATTTCGTTTCAAAAGAGATGCTTGTGAAGCATAACAAAATGGGACTTCATTAATGAGATTAATGAAATAAAAGAAACCTAAGATGTTGTAGAAACTTGTTTAAAAAAAGAGTAGCTCTAGTTCTTGCTTTGCATAGCGGTGTTCCTTGTAGAACATCCATCACCTTATTCGATAAGGAAAGAGCCGAGATCCCTTCACCGGGAGTGACCTCTTTAGTGAAACTAGCAGATGCTACAAATTCGGTTTGTCTTTTGATTGCTTCTATAGTTCTTGCTTTGCACAGCGGTATTTATGAAATATCCTGCACCTTATTCGATGAGGAAAGGGCCGACGATCCCTTCACCGGGAGTGACCCCTTTAGCAAAACTAGAAAAGGCCTCAAAAACATTCCATTTAAAAATCACTCGATTCTACAATGATATCAAGTTCATTATGCAAAGGGTTTTTAAAAACCTGTCGTAGCCCTCCGTCATTTCAGATAAGTACTAGTTAGTATTCGTGCTACATTTGTTGACTATGTTAAGGCGTAGTGTGCGGTAGCTGATTAGTGCTTATCTGTATAAGCATATGATGCGATTGGATTAGGGTAGTCGTGCGACTTTGTTGACTATGTTAAGGGTCGTGCGGGTGGGTTTAATTCATTCGGGAAATGACGGGTTGAACTTGACTAGCACTTATGATTTGTTGACTATGTTAAGGTCATATAGCTGCTAGGGGTAAAATATTATTGGGAATTTCAAGTGTTGAAATTTGCAATGAGATTGCATACCTTCTATGAGATAGTTGGATCCCGATACCCGCTGCGAGTAAGAGTTACTCCTAGGAGAGTTTTACACATTACAATTAGCCGATCAAGTAGGTGTCTAGAAAGGTATCAACGGGGTTACGCCCATGGGAAAACGAGGTTTACTTTAATTAGGTTCATGCGAAATCACGGGGGACTTCCCTCAAAGTACCGGCACTGGCCTGGCTGAAAGATTGGAGAACTTGTAGCGTGTAATTAATCCCGGCTAGTCTTTCCTTTTAGGGTTTGAAGGAAGATTTGATTAAAACAGTGGGAGACATCCTGATTAGATATATTAGATAACCAATCTAATCTTGCAAGAGCATACGCTGAGTGTTTTCTTCTTTCTCTCTCCAGGTAGCGACCATATCACGCCTTAATCAAGATAATAATACGGATGTATTGACCGAACTCGCTTGTTATAGTGAGCTGGGGAACGTTGGTCCCGCTCCAACTTATAATTGTTATAAGACAGAGCAGGAAATTGGGGAATACCAGATTTCCCGTGCCGCCCAAACGAAGAAAGTGCATGTTGATGCATCATCTTCGGGTGTGTTCATTACAAAGAACTGTTTCTCAGTATCCTTTACATCCTAGGTATGAGATACCGGATCAGGATCCCATAAATGTAATCTGTTACATGGGCTACTAAAAGGTAGAGGACTGAGAACGGGTGATAAGTTTCATGAGATAGAAATGGTGCAAGAGTTGCAACCAAGTCTGTTGGTCACTATCACCCTGTATTACAAGAATACATTGATTCTGAACGAATGTTATTAGATACCGAACCTGATGTACAACATCATATCAGTCTCTTTATTAGTAAAGAAAGGATATAATTTTTTATTGTTGGATAATGTTTTGAACATTTCCTATATCAAGAGTTGATCGGTTCATGCACGTTATCTAAAAGCATTGACGTTCTAAATCAAACTACAGTTCTTAGTATACAGAACACACACGAGAGGAAGAGTTCAGAAATGAACGAATCCTTCTTGAGGCATTGTAGACTAGGTCATATCAATGCGACCCGACTAGCTGAAGTTACATTAAGATGCATATTTAAATTTGTTTGAATTTACATCTTGTGAAACTTGCCGGTCATGTCACAAAGATAAGATGACCATAGCTCTGTTTATTGGAAACAGAGAAAGAGTTAGTGAACTCTTGGGATTGATACATGCTGATGTATGAAGGTCCCCTGTCTACACATGCCAAGACCGGTTCTTTGTACTTCATTACATTCTCTGATGATCTCTCAAGATTCAGGCACATGTTCCTGTTGAAACATAAGTCCGAAGCTTTTGAGATATTCACAGAATATAAGTTAGAAGTAGAGAACCAAAAACGGGTATAAGTATTATGTCCTTTGATGAGATCAAGGAGGAGAATACTTGAGCATGGAATTCCTGGACTATTCTAAAAGAGAATGAGATTCTCTCTCGGTATTACTCCTCCGTATACACCATAGCACGATGGTATATCAGGGCGGAGCAATAGCACCCTATGTGATATGGTGTGCTCTATGATGAGTACTACTGAGTTGCCTATTTACTTTTGGGAGTTATGCACTTGAGAAGCTGCATACCTATTGAATAGGGTTCAAATCAAATCAGTTGCCTACCACTTCATATGTGATATGGAAAGGGAAGAGCCCATATCTTAAGTTTGTTAAGATTTGGGGTTGTCCGACCTATGTCTAAAAAGCAAAATCCGGACAAGCTCGAGGCAAGGTCAGCTCTGTAAAACTGGAAGTAGTTCCAGCTATACAAACTGCAGCTGATGATTTGGTAGAACCAAAGGATTCAGTAGTTTCCAACGAGCCTCAGCCTCTCCGCCGATCTAGTAGGGTTCTTCACCCACCAGAGAGATACTTCGGTTTCTCTATGACAGTGGGAGCGAGGATTGCATCATGAGATGATGACCCAACTAGTTTCGAGCTGGCCATCAGGAGTGGGACTCTGTAAGAATGGCTGGATGCTTAGTGATCTGAGATGGAATCCTTATACACCAACAAAGTATGGACTTTGGTTGCTTTATCTGAAGGGTTAAATCCCCATCAGGAGCAAGTTTATCTTGAGAAGATTACTTGGTGTACATAGAAAAGTTGAGACTTTCAAAGCTATGCTTAAGTCCATCCAGATCCTACTTGTCACGGCTACATACCATGACTACGATATCTGGTGGTTGGGTGTCATGACTGCTTTTCTAAATGATGTTTTAGAAGAGAGCGTCTATAAGTACACAGCCAGAGGACTTCGTAGACAGTGAGAGCAGCGGAAACGTGTGCAAGATGTTTTATGTGATAAAGCAGGCATCGCGGAGTTGGAACGTCTGTTTTGATGTGGTAGTCAAAGAGTTTGACTTCATCAAAATGGTTGATGAACCTTGTATATACAAAAAGGTAGTAGGGAGTATGGTGGTGATCCTCGTAGAGTACGTGGATGGCATACTCCTGATAGGGAAGGAGTTTCCTATGCTACGCTCAATCAATCTCCGCTTATCATAAGGATTCTCCAGATAGGATCAAAGTGATACCTCCTAAATCCTGGGTTTTGGATCTATGAGATAGATCTAATTGGATGTTAGGATTCTCACTAGTTGTAGTGAGATGGTATCAATCGATCCTGGGGAGAATCACTGGAAAGGTTCCAGGGTGATAAGGATGACTGAATGTCAGTCGCAGGCATTGTCTTTACCCTCAGTGGAGGGACGGTATGTTGGAAGAGTTCCAAGCTAGATACCGTGACATACTAGACGATTAAAGGCAAGATACATCGTTACCAAGGATGCTACCAAAGAGGCAGTCTGGATATATAAGTTCATGAGATGAACTTTGTTCCTACCATTGTATGACAATGGAGTTGTGGCTTTTGCCAAGGAAACCCGGTCCCATCTAATATCCGGATATAATTCTTAGGCAGTATCACCTGATCATGGAGATGGTTGATCTCCAGGGAGATCGAGGTTAGGAGAGTAGACACAGAGGATAACAGGGCGGATCCACTCACAAAGGCCTTTTTCCCAGTAGAGACTTTTATGGGATGGTTGAGTATGAGATACTTTAACCACAGCTGATTGTTGGGAATGTGATACCACAATAGATGGCCCTAGTGCAAGTGGGAGATTGTTAGTTATATGTATGCCCTAGAGGCCATTACTGTACATACGATGTAGATTGTAATGGATGCTTGGACATATATAGGGAGGACTTTCTTGCTCGACATGATAGTATGCTATCTGGTTGCTCTTTATCTTAACATGTACTCTGATTGTCTCTATATTACATGTTGATAAAGCCCTTAGGATATGTACTCGACTACTGGGACTATGATAAGATCATACTACTGGGGCCACGGTAGTCGACGAGTACACCCTACAACTGTTCCTAGTCGAGAGTGTATCGAGACAGGGCTTCGATACACCAGAGTAGACTAGTGTATACGCATCTTGACCCATATGATGGGCGATAGATGATCCCATATCCATCGGTGTTTGACATCAAGGATGGTGTATGGGTGCTCAGTAGAGACTGGGTACACTGGACAGACTCGCCGAGAACTCCTAGATGGTATTATACCTCACGTCAGATGGCAGTTCTCCGGTGACACTAGTACAGAGTAGTCTGTTGACCCGAGATCGTCATAGAGTCTTGTGTGATTCCCATTGTACTTTGATTTCCATCATACCACGTCCAAGAGGGCGTGCAAAAAGGTGGCTTTTGGGTACAGTCCCGAATCACATGGAGGCAACGAGCGATAGGAAGGGATTTGTCTCTCCCAGTATAGGGAGTTGATGTTGTGCTGTGTTCAATTGGCTATAACTGGAAATCCCTGGCCAGGGTTGCTGAGATTTACTGGAAAGTATTATCAGTAGTTTCTCGAACTGTTATAGACCTCAAATCGACACAACTTATCGAGCTACTGGGGTCTGAAGTTTACCACCTCTAGGCGAGATATGCGACATATCAAACGACGAGACCGGACTGTACGGGAGTGTTACTGATTGGATTCCCAGGAGAATGTACAGGCTTGCTTGTTGATCTTCTGAGCGCTCAATACCTGGGTAGCTGTTACGTTTAGTTGACCGCTTGCAGCTTGTGGGTGTTTGATATGATAATCACCTACTGCCGGCGTATTGACGATTCTTTAGAGTCCTACACAGAGGTTTCTTGGCTCAGGCAAAACGGAGTAGGAGCACATATGTGATATGTGCGGGACCGAGGATAATGCGGTATGTGATACCGTATTGGATTCTCGTGATATGAGATATCGGCCGGGTATATGTGATATAGCCGGGTCATCGTATTAGTCGGTTATATGCGATATAACCGGATTGTCGGATCAAGTGTTGATTCGATAATTTAATGTATAATAATATATATGATATATTAAATTACATTAACTAATATTAGCTCACTAAAAGATTCTTTTTCTCACTCAGGTAATACATTGATATATATGCGATATATGTTAATTGTATTATTTTATTTTGTTACGATAAATATTATATATGTGATATATAATATTGTAACATGATATGGTTATTAATGCAACATGTTTTGTGGAGTTTAAACATGATTAGGGTTTGGATTAGGGTTAAGACTTCTAGTAGATTCTAGAAGCTTTTCTTTTGTCTTGGAAAAGATATTATGTTTGATATTTTCAAGTGACTCACTTTTAACCCAACCCAATCCCTAGCCCTAGTTAATTCTCTACATGGGTTTACTTGACCATGGTTGCATTATTCATCATATTTATCTTTGCATTATTCATCACAAAAGGATTCTAATGATTATTCATCTTCTTCTTCCTTCTTGCTTCATGGAAAAAGCTTTCTAGTTTTTTTCAAGTGATGAAAATGAGTGAGTATAAGATTATAAATGAGAGCAAAAATCCTACTTCATCATCCTCATCTACCCTTACCATTTAGATGAAGGTGTTCACTTCATTTAGTGAGTGTTAGCTTGTGTTAATGAAACTTCAAGCTAGATCATCTTTGTATCGAAGATCGGAAGCAAGCTTGCATCTTTCTCTTCGTGGAGCCTCTCGAGAGTCCGGAACACGATGATCGCAGCGAAGGGACCTCAACACGGAGCTTAAGAAGTGAAGAACCCGATCTTCAAAGGTTGTAATCCCTCTCACTTAGTGTTAAAGTGTTTAACATGCTAGTTTTCGTATAAACTCTAGTTTAAAGATCTCGTATCGGGTTGTTCGGCACGGCTAATTTTTAAATCGGGCATGGTTGATGCCTCGTGGACCCTTGTGCGTGTGCCTAGCAACCCTACATCCTGAATCAAAAGTTGATTGGATCAGGCTCGTTAAATAATGGCATATACGTTCTTAATCAAACTACAGTACTTATTGTGCAAAATACACATAAAAGGAAGAGTTCAGAAATGAACGAATCCTTCTTGGGGCATTGTAGACTAGGACATATCAATGCGACACAACTAGCTAAGTTACATAAGGATGGATATTTGAATCCGTTCGAATTTTCATCTTATGACACATGCCAGTCATGTCTCAAAGGCAAAATGACCAAAACTCCATTTAGTGGACATGGAGAAAAGGTTACAGAACTCTTGGGACTGGTACATAGTGATGTATGTGGTCCCATGTCTACACATGCCAGAAATGGTTCCTCGTACTTCATTACATTCACTGACAATCTCTCAAGATACGGACATGTGTTCCCGTTGAAACACAAGTCTGAAGCTTTTGAGAAATTCAGAGAATATAAGAACGAAGCAGAGAACTATACGGGTAAAAGTATTAAGATCCTTCGATCTGATCGGGGAGGAGAATACTTGACAATAAGTTTCTGGACTATCTAAAAGAGAATGGGATTCTCTCTCAGTATACTTCTCCGTATACACCACAGCACAATGGTGAATCGGAGCGGAGGAATCGCACCCTATTAGATATGGTGCGCTCTATGATGAGCACTTCTGAGTTGCCTATTTCCTTCTAGGGGTATGCACTGGAAACAACTGTAGACCTATTGAATATGGTTTCCACCAAATCCGTGCCAACCATTCCATATGAGATATGGAAATGAAAGGGACCATATCTTAATTATGTTAAGATATGGGGTTATCCGACATATGTGAAAACACAAAATCCGGACAAGCTCGAGGTAAGGTCAGTTCTGTGCAAGTTTATTGGATATCCCAAGTATTCGCAAGGGTATATCTTCTACCACTCCGAGGAACAAAAATTGTTTGTTTCTCGACATGCCACCTTCTTAGAAAAGGGTTTTCTTATGAACAAGATAGTGGCAATGAGGTAGAACTGGAAGAAGTTCCAGCAGCACAGGCTACAACTGACGATTTAGTGGAACCAGAGGATTCTATAGCTTCCAACAAACCCCAGCCTCTCCGCCGATCTAGTAGGGTTCCTCATCCACCTTAGAGATACTGGGTTTTCTCATCGATGGTGGGAGCAAGGATTGCATCATGGAAGATGATGACCCGACTACCTTCGAGCAGGCCATCACGAGTGGAGACTCTGTGGAATAGCTGGATGCAATGCGATCTGAGATGGAATCCATGTACACCAACAAAATATGGACTTTGGAAGTTGCTCCTGAAGGGGTAAAACCCATTGGGAGCAAATGGATCTTTAAGAAGAAACTTGGTGTAGATGGAAAAGTTGAGACTTTCAAAGCTAGACTTGTTGCAAAGGGTTTTCGTCAACGACTAGGTGTGGATTATGATGAAACCTTTTCTCCAGTGGCTATGCTTAAGTCCATCCAGATCCTACTTGCCATTGCTGCATACCATGACTACGAAATCTGGCAGATGGATGTTAAGACCGCCTTTCTAAATGGTGATTTAGAGGAATGCGTGTACATTACTCAACCAGAGTGCTTCGTAGATAGTGTGAGCAACGGAAAGGTATGTAAGCTGCTTAAATCCATCTACGGGTTAAAGCAGGCATCGTGGAGTTGGAACATCTGTTTTGATGTTGTAGTCAAAGAGTTTGACTTCATCAAAAACGTAGATGAACCTTGTATTTACAAGAAGGTTGCAGAGAGTATGGTTGTCTTCCTCGTTTTGTACGTAGATGACATACTCTTGATAGAAAATGATGTTCCTATGCTGCACTTGGTCAAGCTCTTCTTATTATATAGATTCTCAATGAAAGATCTAGGTGATGCCTCCTGCATTTTGGGGATTAAGATCTATAGAGATAGATCTAAACGGATACTGGGATTGTCCCAATCCAGGTACATTGACCCTATACTAAAGAGGTTTAGTATGGAAGAATCCAAGCGTGGGTATTTACCTACGATCTCTGGACTCACTCTCTCCAAAGAGATATCTCCTAAGACTGATTTGGAGAGAGATCGCATGCAACAAATACCCTATGCTTCGGCAGTAGGCTCTATCATGTACGCGATGCTATGTACCAGACCCGATGTAGCATATTCACTAAGTGTAGTGAGTAGGTATCAAGAAGATCCAGGATAGAGTCACTGGACAACTGTGAAGAACATTCTCAAGTACTTGAGAAGGACTAAGGAGATGTTCTTGGTGTATGGTAACGGAGAACTCCAGGTGGAGTCCTATACCGATTCGAGCTTCCAAAGTGATAAGGACGACTCTAAGTCGCACTCGGGATTTGTCTTAACCCTCAATGAAGGGGTGGTTTGTTGGAAGAGTTCCAAATAGGAAACCGTGGCAGACTCGACGATGGAGGCTTAATACATCGCTGCCAACGATGCTGCCAAAGAGGCTGCTGGATGAAGAAGTTCATAACTGAACTTGGAGTGGTTCCGTCCATTGAGCATCCAATACCTTTGTATTGTGATAACAATGGATCTATTGTTTTGGCCAAGGAACCCAGATCCCGTCAGAAATCCAGACATATTCTGAGGCGGTATCACCTGATCTGGAAGATAGTTGAGCGCCAAGAGATCGAGGTCAGGAGAGTTGACATGAAGGACAACAATGCGGATCCACTCACGAAGGCCATACCCCAGATACACTTTGAGAGACTCTTCGGGATGTTGGGTATGAGATACTACAACAGCTGGCCTTAGTGCAAGTGGGAGATTGTTGGTTATGTATATGCCCTAGAGGCCATTGTTGTACATATGAAGTATATTATAGTGGATGCTTGGATATATATAGAGAGGACTTTCTTGCTCGACATGATAATATGCTATCTGGTTTCACTTTGTCTTAACATGTTGACTTGTATTGGTTTACTGTCTTACTCTCACATGTTGATAAAGCCCTTGGGATATATACTTGACTACTAGGACTATGATGCAGATCATACTAGTGGGGCCAGGGTTGTCAACGAGTACATCTTATAATTGTTCCTAGTCGAGGGTGTATCGAGACAGGGCATCGATACACCATAGTAGACTAGCGTATACGCATATTGACCCATATGATGGGCGATGGATGATCCCACATCTATTGGTGTTTGATATCAAAGATGGTATACGGGTCCTCAGTGAAGACTGGGTACACTGAACGGACTCGCCGAGAACTCCTAGAGGGTATTATACCTATCGTCAGGTAGCAGTTCTCGGTGACACTGGTACAGGTTAGTCTGTAGACCCGAGATCGTCAAAGAGTCTTGTGTGATTCCCACTGTGCTTTGATTTCCACCTTACCACGTTCAGGAGAACGTGCAAAGCGGTGGCTTTTGGTTACAGTCCCGAATCACATGGAGGCAATGAGCGATAGGAGGGGTTTCGTCTCTCCCAGTATTGGGGGTTGATGTTGCGCTGTGCTCGATGGGCTATAACTGGAAGTCCTTGGCCAGGGTTGATATGGAGATCTATTGGTAAGTGTTATCAGTAGTTTCTCGACCTGTTATGATCCTCACGTCGACACGACTTATCGGTTACTGGGGTTTGACATATACCACCCCTAGACTGGATATGCGACATATCTGACGAAGAGACCGGAATGTACGGTAGTGTTACTGATTGGATTCACAGGAGTGTGTACAGGCTTTCTTGTTTATCTTCTGATCGCTTAATACCCGGGTGGTTGTTACGTTTAGCTGGCCGCTTGCAGCTTGTGGGTGTTTGATATGATCATCACCTACTGCCGGCGTATTGACGAGTCTTTAGAGTCCTACACAGAGGTTTCCTGGCTCAGGAGAAACAGAGTAGGTGATATGTGCAGGACCGAGATTGATACGATATGTGATACCGTATTCTATTCTTGCGATATGTGATATCGGCCGGGTATATATGATATAGCCGGGTTATCGGATCAAGTTTTGATTCGATAAAATGGTACATGTTATATTGGTCGGTTATATCTAACATAGCCGTATTATTAAATCGAGTGTTGATTTAATAATTTAATGTATAATTATATACGTGATATATTACATTACATTAACTAATATAAGCTCACTTAAATGATTCTTTTTCTCACTTGATTATACATTGATATATATGTGATATATGTTAATTGTATTATTTTCTTTTGTTACAAAATTGTATATATATATGATATGAATAATTGTAACATGTTAGCTTACAAATGCAACTAGGGTTTATGAGATTAAACCATGCTAGGGTTTAGATTAGGGTTAACATTTTATTTTTGGTTAATTCTAAATTATGGATTATTGTTGAGATATTTTGTTGCCTTGACTAAAGTCCACCCTTTAGATATTTTCCTAGATATTTGTTAACCTAACTTTAACCCTAGCTTATGGTTTATTCTCTACAAGGGTTAAGCATGCCATGCTTAACCCATGGTTGGATTTCTAACCTCATAAGAATTTCATTCATCACTCATCTTCTTCCTCCTCTCACAAAAGCTTTCTAGCTTTTCATTTTGGTGATGAATGTTTGTGAGAAATAGAAAACAAAAGAGAGCAAAATTCCTACTTCATCATCCTCTTCTATACTAGCCATATAGATTAGTGTGTTAGCTTCACTAATCTCTAATTAGTGAAGTGTTAGCTTGGGTTTGTGAATCCTCAAGGTAGATCATCTTTGATTGTGAAGATTACTAGCAAGGATGCATCACTCACTTCATGGAGCCTCTCAAGAGTTCGGGAGCATGATGATCGCAGCGAAGGGACGACAACAAGGAGCTTATGAAGCGAAGAAACAGACTACAATGGTTGTAATCCCTAACTCTTAGATGTTAAGTTGTTAACATGATGTTTGAGTTTGATTCTCCAGTTAAAGATTCATGCCTAGGGTTATACGACAAAAATTTGAAATTGGTATGGACGATGCCTCCAGAAACCTTGCTGCCATTGTAGGTATCCCAACAGGGACATGATCGCTGCCAATGATAGAGTGAAAAGAAACACTCAGCATGCACTCTAGCCTAGATCAGAATGGTTAATCACTTTATCTAATCAGGATGTCTCCCTCTGTATCCTCAAATTCTCCTCCAAACCCAAAAGAAGAATTAGTCGGGATCATCTAAAATCACCCATGGAGTAAACCAACTCATCAGTGGGAATCGGGATCCAACTATCATCGCATGATAACTTGATGGAATCCACTCAAGTTATCACACTCCAGAAGGTATGCGCATGCCTGGCAAGTTTCCTGTATGTTTGAAACTCCCGATGTCATTTTTACCCCATGCTCTTATGACCTTGACTACGACCAACAAATTATAAGTCACATGGCAAGTTCTACCCGTCATTGTCCAGGTTAATTTGAACTCACCCGTACTCACCCTTGACTAAGGCCAACAAGGCTGTACGACTGTCCCAAACCAACTCTGTAACATTTCAAAAAGATAAAATATTAATTTTTGGGAATTTTTATAATTTAATATTATTTTAATGAATATTTTAATATTTTGGTATTTTTAAATACAAATAAATAGGAAAAATTTTAGAAAAATTATGGAAAATTATAAAATAGGGTAAATTAGAGAATTATGCCATTTCTAAGTTTAATTGATTAGTTATATGCTAAATTAGTGCTAATCGCGATTAAAAATCGCTAATCGGTTTTTAGCATTTTTTGTGCAAAACATGCTCATATCACTTTTTCACACTTGTGTTACATTTTTTATTGCCATGGTTTGTTTTGGGATTACTATTTGAGTGAGAAGGGTTTTAAAAAGGAAAAGAAAAGAGAAAAGAATAAAGAAATGGGTAGTTGGTGAGAGAGAGAGGTATGGGCTCCTTTTGACCCAAGACTTAGCCATCTCTTCCCTTCATTTCCCTCCCTCTTCTCCTCTCTCCTGCTGCTGCTCATCCTTCATCTCCCTCCCCTCTTCAACTCCTCAAAACACATCCAAAACAACTCCAAAACCCCACTCTCATTTCATTAAATGTGTGCACAATCCCTAGATCTACACTTGGAGCTAAAGAAGCAAGGATTTTGGCCACTAGAGGCAACTCAAGAAAATTCTTGAGTTGCCAAATGAGGTATTTACTGAACCCTTAGCTTAGTTTTAGTATTTCCTTTACCCCCATGTTATGATTGAACCGATATTGTGTGATTTTGTGGACTTGATGAAAACCTAGTTAGGGTTATGGGAAATTGTGAGTTATAATGTGAAATTGAGCTCAGTTGAGATTATATAAACACCCTAGTGCATGAATTGAGACCCTAACCTGAAGCCTAAACCCAGAATATAGATTTTAGAAACCGATATCGAAATATTTGTGAAATCTGTGAAGGTTAATTGGGATCTGCTATCACCCGGGACATCCTAAAATAAAATTGATTGGACAGTGGCATGTGCAGGCACCCAGGAAGCTACCACCAAGACCCTAGCCCCTAACTCCCTTACCCGGCCGCCAATTAATCCCAATTGGCCGCAATTTGCGGCCCGACCAGCACCAATCTGTGTCGTTTTGGTTCTGCAGCTCCTACATGTATAGATTAGACCCCTGGTATGTATAGTTTTGTCTAATTGGACCAAGGGTGAAATCTGGAACATATTTCTTTAGTTGTTGTTTTGGATTCGTGCTTCCGTATTCCGTATTTTTGATTCTGCAATTGTGTATTGTGTTTTACCTCGACTATTTGGCGTTTATACGACGATATTGTAACCCTTCGAAAATCGTTTAGGCAGTTTTTCGGTAATCGGCTAATTTTTCGGCTTTTTCCGTAAAAAGTCGAAATAGGTATTTTTCATTGTAGATCTAATTATACAAAATTTAGATAAGATATTACTATAATTTTGTCACTAAAATGTCACTTATAATTTTCTAGTTAAATAAAAAAAATTTCGTAATTAATTAATTTTTTTATTATTTTAAGCTTTTTAAAATACATTTAATTAGGGATAAATACAAATTTAATTAGGTAAATTTCTTAATTAGGAGTCTTTATGAGCTAAAATATGGTGTTAATAAAATTGTATCATGTCTTGCAAACTTTTGGTTTAAAGGTGGGAAATTTAATGAAAAATGAGGTAAAAAATGGGTTTTTTTGTAAAAAGGTTGACATGAAAGCATTAAATGATAATATGAGGTGTTATTTGACCTAGAATCTTCTCAAATTTTCCCCACCTCCTCACCCTTGCTGCTGGCCTGTTAGTTATATGTATGCCCTAGAGGCCATTACTGTACATAGGATGGATATTGTAGTGGATGCTGGGACGTATATAGGGAGGACTTTCTTGCTCGACATGATAGTGTGCTATCTGGTTGAACTTTACCTTAATGTGTATACTGATTGTCTCTCTGTTACATGTTGGTAAAGCCCTTAGGATCTGTACTTGACTACCTGGACTATGATGCGGATCATACTAGTGGGGACATGGTAGTCCATAAGTACATCCTTCAAAGTCCCTAGTCGTGGGTGTATCGAGACGGGGCATCGATATACCAGAGTAGACTAGCGTATACCTTCTCGACCCATACAGATGGGCGATGGATGATCCCATATCCATCGGTGTTTGACATCAGAGATGATATACGGGTGCTCAGTAGAGACTGGGTACACTGGACGGACTCGCCGAGAACTCCCAGATGGTATTATACCTCACGTCAGATGGCAGTTCTCTGGTGACACTGGTACAGAGTAGTCTGTTGACCCGAGATCGTCATAGAGTCTTGTGTGGTTCCCACTGTGCTTTGATTTCCATCTTACCACGTCCAAGAGGGCGTGCAAAACGGTGGTTTTTGGGTACAGTCCCGAGTCACATGGAGGCAATGAGCGATAGGAGGGGATTCGTCTCTCCCGGTATAGGGGGTTGATGTTGCGCTGTGTTCGATTGGCTATAACAGGAAATCCCTGGCCAGGGTTGCTGAGATTTACTGGTAAGTGTTACCAGTAGTTTCTCGAATTTATACAGACCTCATATCGACACGACTTATCGAGCTATTGGGGTCTGACGTTTACCACCCCTAGGCAAGATATGCGACATATCAGACGATCAGACCGGACTGTACGGTAGTGTTACTGGTTGGATTCACTGGAGTGTGAGCGGGCTTGCTCGTCGATCTTCAGATCGCTCAATACCCGGGTGGCCGTTACGTTTAGCAGACCGCTTGCGGCTTGTGGATGTTTGATATGATCATCATCCGCTGCCGGCGTATTGACGAGTCTTTAGAGTCCTACACAGAGGTTTCCCGGCTCAAGCGAAACGTAATAGGAGCGCATATGAGATATGTGCGGGACCGAGAATAATACCAGTATGTGATACTGTATTCGATTCTCGCGATGTGACATTGATCGGTTATATGCGATATAGCCGGGTTATCGGATCAAGTGTTGATTCGATAAGTTGTTACTAATGATACTAGTCGGTTATATGCGATATGACCGGATCGTTAAATCAAGTGTTGATTTAATGATTTAATGTATAATTATATATTTGATATATTACTTTGCATCAACTAGTATCGGTTCACTTTAAAATGGATTTTCTCACTCGGGTGTGCGCATTGCATATGCGATATGATTTTGTGCACTTTATTGTATCATGTTTGATGATGCTTGATTGCTAGGTTATGTGTAAAGAATTTAACCAAAGTTATTTAAATGGTTAAGGGTTTTACTTATTCATTAATTAGTCTTTTTATTTTTGGAAAAAGGAAAAGAAATGAGAGAAAAATGGTGGCTTATTTTGTTTGCACTTGAAGCTTCATGAAGCTTTTATGATGCAACCATTTTTGTCTCATCTCCTAAACCCTAACCATTCCTTTAACCTTGGTCAATTCTCTACACTTAACTTAGGTTAAAGTTATGATAAGAATGATATTATTATTCTTTTCATAATTAACTAATTCTTATGATAATATTTATCTTCTTCTTGCTCTTCTTCTTCTTCATGAAGAAGCTTGTCTTCATCAATGGCATATTGAGCATATGAGTGAGAAATCCAATTCTAAAGTCAACCCACTTCCTATTTCTTCATCCTCTACCTCTTGCCAAGTAGTAGAGTGTGTTTCCTTCACAAGTTTTCATGACTTGGTGAAGTTTGGAGCTTGATCTAGTGATGCTTCGACGTAGATCATCTTCGGCACGTCGTCGACGACCTAGCCCGTTCATTCTCCGATGAAGCCGACGCTAGAGCCCGGATTTGATTTGGACAGCGGAGAGGACCTCATCTCGGAGCCGTGGAGGTGGAGGACCGGATCTACAAAAGTTGTATTTCCGTATCTCTTAGTTAAGTGTTAACTAGTTAGCTTTTTCGCCTAGTTTTCTAGCAAACGATCCGTAGTCGGGTCTCTCGGCACCTAGAATTTTTGAAAATGGCATGTTCGATGCCTTGTGAGACCTCACTAGGGTGCCTAGGAACCCTGCAGTGGTATCAGAGCCTAGCTAGAGCCTTAGGCGAAGTCTAGACGGAATTTGAAACCCGAACGAATCCGAAACCCAACTCAAAATAGCTCTCTGGACAATTTTCAAAATCGTGATTTTTTCCAGATTAAAAATATTCAGAAATATCAGCAGGAAGATATAAGGTTAACTGCAAATTTCGAGCGCGTGATTCCTCAAAGGGGGCGCGGATCCGCGGCCATACAAGAGGCTCACGCGGCGGATCCGCGGCCCATTTGTCGTTTTGTGCTTCGAAATTTGCACCTTAATTCTTAGTTTTCAGTTCTGGTTTTCCTGGGAATTTTTAATATTTTTTCCAGAGTGTTATTTTCTGAGTTGTTTTAGGGATTCGAATGTTCGGTCGGATTATCAAATTTTGTCTGTGTGTCTTTCCGGATAAATTTTAGAATATGTTAAAAAGTTCGACCGGATATAAATACCCAACTTTTCCCCTGTCGGGAAATTTCCAAGTGTTGGATCTTTCCGTAGTTTAACGACGTTCTAAGTAGTGCAAGTAACGCGATGGACCCTCTAGAAGACAACAAACCTTAACTCGATTATGTGACCGTCTTGAACTGCCCTTTGAACCTTCGGGTTTGGGGCAGTACGGCGTGCCACATGTGAGGCGTTGGCTTGACCCTTCTACGGCTGGACCGTTGGTACTGAGGCACGAACGGAATGTTGTTAGACTTGTTTCATGTGTTGATCTGTATCGGGAAAACTTGGGTGTTTGACTGTTCGATCGAAAAGTTTAACATTTTCTATTTATCTGGAATGGGATACAATAATTGGAATTCACAAATAGTTATGAGATAACGGAATGAATATTATAAACATAGCAGTTTAGTCTCACTTGATCGGTTGCCACGGAATTTTGATGTGATCAAAAGTCCGTCGCAATCACGTAGCATACGCGGATACTCGCCGGGTAAACTTAATAGACAGCCTCACTCCATAGCCCCGACCAAGTGACTGTAGGAGAACCCCGTCGCCGAAAGCATCCGTTCGGGTGCTCGCGGTAGCGGTGTTCCGCCTTGGTGCACTTCGTCGACGGCATCGGGGGTGCGGCCGTCTACTAAAGTTTGCGACGAGTATTCAATCAGGATGTCGGGAATCTTGTTGAATTGCCCGACTTGATATTGAAAAGAGTTTTCGATTTTGAGACTAAAATGCGGGGTTTATAATTGTTAGGCATGCGATGTCTAAGTAATTCATTTGGTCAGGCATGCGATGTCTGAGGTGGTTGCGGATTCCAACTGTTGTAGTTTTACACTTTCTTTTCTGTGACCGTAAGTGTAATATGTGATATCGCCGGTTTCGTTGCTATATGTCAACGACAATTGGGATGGACATATTTACTTACGTTGATGACATGTGATGTTATGTGTTGCTGGATATGTTATATTGGATCGTCGTGTTTGAATAGCCGGGGTTTTTTTATGTGAGATGAGTGTTTTTCATTTTCATTCATGTAAAAACTTGTATGTAATATTCTTTTATTGGGGCGCTTCCAGGTTGCGGAAGTTGTCACCGTTTGTATATTATTTACTTTTCCGCACTAGGATAGACCCAAGGAGGAGGGCACAAGTAACCGGGTTCTGGAGTCCAGTGGGAGACCAACTCGAGGAGTCGAGTCCGGGTCTCCTAACTCCAGAATTGGTAGGGTTGCTTGCCGCTCTCGTAGGGGTCTAGGGGTGTGGGTTTGGCTATTCATCACGACCGTGGAATCCGTGTTTTATACTGGCTCGTATTGAAAACACGGACGTCCTAGTATATCCAATATTTCATATGTTTCTTCTGCTGCGATATCTGTGATGTGATCATGTGATGTTCTGTGATAGATACAGTATATAGTATATATGATATATTATATAGATGTTACTTATGTTTTACACCCGCGCTAGCCCTGCCCCGCTCTGCCGTTAGTTACCTAACCTAACGGTGCACGAGGGGACATCGAGGCGAATGCGGATGGCATAAGTGTACGTCGTATTTATCTGTGATGTTTAGGTACTTAAATGATGGGACTTCATTAATGTGATTAATGAAATAAAAGAAACCTAAGATGTTGTAGAATCGAATCTCAAAATAAAACAGGTAGCTACAGTTCTTGCTTTGCACAGCGGTATATGTGATATATCCTGCACCTTATTCGATGAGGAAAGGACCGAGATCCCTTCACCGGGAGTGACTCCTTTAGCAATAACTGGCAGATGCTACACACTCGGTTTGTCTTTTGATTGCTTTTAAGAGTTTTTGCTTTGCACAGTGATATATATGATATATCCCGCACCTCATTCGACGAGGAAAGGACCGACGATCCCTTCACCGGGAGTGACTCCTTTAGGAAAACTAGAAAAGCCTAAAAAACACTCCATTTTAAAAATCATTTGATTCTACAACGATATCAAGTTCATTACGCAATAGGTTTTCAGAAAAACCTGTCGTAGCCCTCCGTCATTTCAGATAAGTACTAGTTAGTATTCGTGCTGCGGTTGTTTGGCATGCGTCAAGGCGTAGTGTACGGTAGCTAACTAGTGCTTATCTGCTAGCATACGATGCGATTGGATTAGGGTATTCGTACGACGTTGTTTGGCATGCGTCAAGGGTCGTGCGGGTGGGTTTAATTCAATCAAGAAATGTACGGGTTGAACTTGACTAGCAGACTATGGGTTGTTTGGCATGCGTCAAGGTCATAGCGAGCTAGGGGCAAAATATTATCGGGAATTTCAAGTGTTGAAATTTGCAATGAGATTGCATACCTTCTATGAGATAGTTGGATCCCGATACCCACTGCGAGTAAGTGTTACTCCTGGGAGAGTTTTATACATTACAATTAGCCGATCAAGTAGGTGTCTAGAAAGGTGTCAACAGGGTTACGCCTCTGTGAAAACGAGGTTTACATTAATTAGGTTCGTGCGAGAGCACGGGGGACCTCCCTCAAAGTACCGACACTGGCCTGGCTGAAAGATTGGCGAACTTGTAGTGTGTAATTAATCCAGGCTAGTCTTTCCTTTTAGGGTTTGAAGGAAGATTTGATAAAAAGCAGTGGGAGCCATCCTGATTAGATAAAATAATAACCAATCTATTCTTGCAAGAGCGCACGCTGAGTGTTTTCTTCTCTCTCTCCTGGTAGCGACCATATCACGCCTTAATCAAGATAATAATACGGATTATTGACCGAACCCGCTTGTTATATTGAGCTGGGGAACGTTGGTCCCGCTCCAACTTATAATTGTTATAAGACAGAGCAGGAAATTGGGGATTACCAGAATTCCCGTGCCGCCCAAACGAAGAGAGTGCATGCTGATGCATCATCTTCGGGTGTGTTCATTATACAGAACTGTTTCTCAGTATCCTTTACGTCCTGGGTATGTGATACCAGATTAGGATCCCAGATATGTAATCTGTTACATAGGGCTACAGAAAGGTAGAGAACTGAGAACGGGTGATAAGTTTCATGAGGCAGAAAACGGGGCAAGTGTTGCAGCCAAGTCTGTTGGTCACTGGCACCCTGTATTACCAATACATTGATTCTGAACGAATGTTATTAGATACCGAACCTGATATACAAAATCATATCTGTCTCTTTATTAGTAAAGAAACGATAAAATTTTGTACTGTTGGATAATGTTTTGAACATTTCCTATATCAAAAGTTGATCGGTTCAGGCACGTTATCTAAAAGCATTGATGTTCTAAATCAAACAACAGTTCTTAGTATACGGAACACACACAAGAGGAAGAGTTCAGAAATGAACGAATCCTTCTTGAGGTATTGTAGACTAGGTCAGATCAATGCGACCCGACTGGCTAGAGTTACATAAAGATGCATATTTAAATTAGTTTGAACTTACATCTTGTGAAACTCGCCAGTCATGTCACAAAGATAAGATGACCATAGCTCCGTTTACTGGAGACAGAGAAAGAGTTAGTGAACTCTTGGGATGATACATGTTGATGTATGAAGGTCCCCTGTCTACACATGCCAGGACCGGTTCTTCGTACTTCATTACATTCTCTGATAATCTCTCAAGATTCAGACATATGTTCCTGTTGAAACATGAGTCCGAGCCTTTTGAGATATTCACAGAATATAAGCGAGAAGTAGAGAACCAAAATAAGGGTATAAGTATTATGTCCTATGATGAGATCAAGGAGGAGAATACTTGAGCACGGAAATCCTGGACTATTCTAAAGGAGAATGAGATTCTCTCTCAGCATTACTCCTCCGTATACACCATAGTACGATGGTATATCGGGGCGGAGCAATCACACCCTATGTGATAAGGTGTGCTCTATGATGAGTACTACTGAGTTACCTATTTCCTTTTTGGGTGTAATGCACTTGAGAAGCTGCATACCTATTGAATAGGGTTCCAATCAAATCAGTTGCCTACCACTTCATATGTGATATGGAAAGGGAAGAGCCCATGTCTTAAGCTAGTTAAGATTTGGGGTTGTCCGGCCTATGTTTAAAAGCAAAATCCGGACAAGCCCGAGACAAGGTCTGTTATGTAGAACTGGAAATGTTCCAGCTATACAAACTACAGCAGATGATTTGGTAGAACCAAAGGATTCAGTAGATTCCAACGAACCTTAGCCTCTCCGCCGATCTAGTAGGGTTCCTCACCCGCCTGAGAGATACTTCTGTTTCTCTATGACAGTGGGAGCGAAGATTGCATCATAAGATGATGACCCAACTAGCTTCGAGCAGGCCATCGAGAGTAAGACTCTGTAAGAATGGCTGGATGTTTAGCAATCTGAGATGGAATCCTTATACACCAACAAAGTATGGACTTTGGTTGCTATATCTGAAGGGTTAAATCCCCATCAGGAGCAAGTATATCTTGAGAAGATTACTTGGTGTACATGGAAAAGTTGAGACTTTCAAAGCTAGACTTGTTAAAGGTTTGCATCATTGACCAGGTGTGGATCATGATGAAACTTTTTCTAAGTAGCTATGCTTAAGTCCATCCAGATCCTACTTGTCACGGCTACATACCATGACTACGATATCTGGTGGTTGGGTGTCATGACTGCTTTTCTAAATGATGTTTTAGAAGAGAGCGTCTATAAGTACACAGCCAGAGGGCTTCGTAGACAGTGGGAGCAGCGGAAACGTGTGCAAGATGCTTTATAGGATAAAGCAGGCATCGCGGAGTTGGAACATCTGTTTTGATGGATTAGTCAAAGAGGTTGACATCATCAAAATGGTAGATGAACCTTGTATATACAAAAAGGTAGTAGGGAGTATGGTGACGATCCTCGTAGAGTACGTGGATGACATACTCTTGATAAGGAAGGAGTTTCCTATGCTACGCTCGATCAATCTCCGCTTATCACAATGATTCTCCATATAGGATCAAAGTGATACCTCCTAAATCCTGGATTTTGGATCTATGAGATAGATCTAATTGGATGTTAGGATTCTCACTAGTTGTAGTGAGATGGTATCAACCGATCCTGGGGAGAATCACTGGAAGGGTTCCAGGGTGATAAAGACGACTGTGTGTCAGTCACAGGCATTGTCTTAACCCTCAGTAAAGGGACGGTGTGTTGGAAGAGTTCCAAGCTAGATACCGTGGCATACTAGACGATAAAGGCTTGATACATCGCTATTTAAGATGCTACCAAAGAGGCTGTTTGGGCATATATTGGTTCATGAGATGAACTATGTTCCTCCCATTGTGTGACAATGGAGTTGTGGCTTATGCCAAGGAACGCCGGTCCCATCAGTGATCCAGACATATTCTAAGGCAGTATCACTTGATCATGGAGATGGTTGAGTATGAGATACTACAACCACTGCTATCAGATGGCCCTAGTGCAAGTGGGAGATTGTTAGTTATATGTATGCCCTAGAGGCCATTACTGTACATAGGATGTATATTGTAGTGGATGCTGGGACGTATATAGGGAGGACTTTCTTGCTCGACATGATAGTGTGCTATCTGGTTGAACTTTACCTTAACGTGTATACTGATTGTCTCTCTGTTACATGTTGGTAAAGCCCTTAGGATCTGTACTTGACTACCTGGACTATGATGCGGATCATACTAGTGGGGACATGGTAGTCCATAAGTACATCCTTCAAAGTCCCTAGTCGTGGGTGTATCGAGACGGGGCATCGATATACCAGAGTAGACTAGCGTATACCTTCTCGACCCATACAGATGGGCGATGGATGATCCCATATCCATCGGTGTTTGACATCAGAGATGATATACGGGTGCTCAGTAGAGACTGGGTACACTGGACGGACTCGCCGAGAACTCCCAGATGGTATTATACCTCACGTCAGATGGCAGTTCTCTGGTGACACTGGTACAGAGTAGTCTGTTGACCCGAGATCGTCATAGAGTCTTGTGTGGTTCCCACTGTGCTTTGATTTCCATCTTACCACGTCCAAGAGGGCGTGCAAAACGGTGGTTTTTGGGTACAGTCCCGAGTCACATGGAGGCAATGAGCGATAGGAGGGGATTCGTCTCTCCCGGTATAGGGGGTTGATGTTGCGCTGTGTTCGATTGGCTATAACAGGAAATCCCTGGCCAGGGTTGCTAAGATTTACTGGTAAGTGTTACCAGTAGTTTCTCGAATTGTTATAGACCTCATATCCACACGACTTATCGAGCTATTGGGGTCTGACGTTTACCACCCCTAGGCAAGATATGCGACATATCAGACGATCAGACCGGACTGTACGGTAGTGTTACTGGTTGGATTCACTGGAGTGTGAGCGGGCTTGCTCGTCGATCTTCAGATCGCTCAATACCCGGGTGGCCGTTACGTTTAGCAGACCGCTTGCGGCTTGTGGATGTTTGATATGATCATCATCCACTGCCGGCGTATTGACGAGTCTTTAGAGTCCTACACAGAGGTTTCCTGGCTCAAGCGAAACGAAATAGGAGCGCATATGAGATATGTGCGGGACCGAGAATAATACCAGTATGTGATACTGTATTCGATTCTCGCGATGTGACATTGATCGGTTATATGCGATATAGCCGGGTTATCGGATCAAGTGTTGATTCGATAAGTTGTTACTAATGATACTAGTCGGTTATATGCGATATGACCGGATCGTTAAATCAAGTGTTGATTTAATGATTTAATGTATAATTATATATTTGATATATTACTTTGCATCAACTAGTATCGGTTCACTTTAAAATGGATTTTCTCACTCGGGTGTGCGCATTGCATATGCGATATGATTTTGTGCACTTTATTGTATCATGTTTGATGATGCTTGATTGCTAGGTTATGTGTAAAGAATTTAACCAAAGTTATTTAAATGGTTAAGGGTTTTACTTATTCATTAATTAGTCTTTTTATTTTTGGAAAAAGGAAAAGAAATGAGAGAAAAATGGTGGCTTATTTTTTTTGCACTTGAAGCTTCATGAAGCTTTTATGATGCAACCATTTTTGTCTCATCTCCTAAACCCTAACCATTCCTTTAACCTTGGTCAATTCTCTACACTTAACTTAGGTTAAAGTTATGATAAGAATGATATTATTATTCTTTTCATAATTAACTAATTCTTATGATAATATTTATCTTCTTCTTGCTCTTCTTCTTCTTCATGAAGAAGCTTGTCTTCATCAATGGCATATTGAGCATATGAGTGAGAAATCCAATTCTAAAGTCAACCCACTTCCTATTTCTTCATCCTCTACCTCTTGCCAAGTAGTAGAGTGTGTTTCCTTCACAAGTTTTCAGGACTTGGTGAAGTTTGGAGCTTGATCTAGTGATGCTTCGACGTAGATCATCTTCGGCACGTCGTCGACGACCTAGCCCGTTCATTCTCCGATGAAGCCGACGCTAGAGCCCGGATTTGATTTGGACAGCGGAGAGGACCTCATCTCGGAGCCGTGGAGGTGGAGGACCGGATCTACAAAGGTTGTATTTTCGTATCTCTTAGTTAAGTGTTAACTAGTTAGCTTTTTCGCCTAGTTTTCTAGCAAACGATCCGTAGTCGGGTCTCTCGGCACCTAGAATTTTTGAAAATGGCATGTTCGATGCCTTGTGAGACCTCACTAGGGTGCCTAGGAACCCTACATGGCCGACCCCTCTTCCTGCAGAATTCCCCACTTCATCACTTCATTTTGCTTCTTTTTCTTTGCTAAAAATCCATTTAAATTCATAAATTTCCATCTCCATTCAAACCCAAACCCTAAACCACTCTCTCTTCTACCCAAATTGGTTCAAAAACTAGATGAAAGGAGGCTTCTTGGTGACTTGATCAAGCTAGGGTTCAAGCTTGAGAGGTGAAAATTCTAATCTTTTTGTTAACTTGTGGTTTAATTATGCTAGAATTGAAATTCTAAATATTAGTTTAGTGGTAAATGTTGTTTAGGAAAAATCAAGAGAAGGATTGATTTTAAAACTAGGGTTTGAAGCATAGTTGTTAGGATTAAATTAGGGCTTTGGGTTTCTAATTGGTTGTAGTGGTTAATGGTGTATTTATATGCTCGCTAAATCGTTAAATTTCGATGTTTGCATTGAATCGGCGTTGAATTTGCTTGCTAAATTTTTACGAAAAATAGAATGCGTTCAATTTGCGTTAGGTTAGCAATATTATTAGCTTCGTATAGGATTATTAGATTGCACGAACGCGGGGTTTCGTCTAGTCGGGTTTTAGTTTTGTCGATTTCCCCGAAATGACGATTCTAGTTAACGATTAGCGATTTTCGTGTGTTTTCCGCGCACCGAGTGCACGTTGTGACTAATTCATGAGCGTCGATCTTTTTATATTGTGACTTGTGTCGTTTTAGGAATATGTAATCTTATATTGTGTGTTATGAAATTCTAGGATCGGTCGGGGAAACATCGGACACGGCGCGTAAAGGCAAGGCGGTGGTCGGATCGGATTAGCGAGGCATTTAGGTGAGTAGATATATTCATCTACGGGGGAATCGTCTGGATGGCGCGATGCGCCCCTAGTTAGGATTACCCTATTTCTTGGAAGATTTATATTGTTAGTTAGCTTACCCCTTTATTTACACTGCATACCCTTATAGTTAATAGTATGCTAGATTGCATGGATATCTATATGCACATATGCGATAACACTTCGTAGGATACGAACACCATTACCATTGGCATCTGTTGCACGCGCACTATTCATGTGACACACACGCCTTTGGTAATTGCCATCCCACGTGCACTAGAAAACCTGTTTAACTTAATATTGCCATTTGCATTCATACATGATATATGAAATTTGCATAGCATACGTATACCTCGCATCATCATCATATTTATATAGATTTCTACCAAAACTCACATCATATACATTGATATCATAGACATTTATCATATATAACATGTGGGCACTATGATTTTCTTGATGATTTCAGTTTTTCTGTGATTTCTGGATTTTTGGGGAAAACCGCAAGAATTTAACAAAACCTTATATTTATCATTTTCAAAACAAAGTTGCGGTTTTCTCGTGATGTATGTGTCGTCCACCATGAGTTTTCATGTTTTCTGATGGATTTCGAGACCCGATTCGAGGAGTGGATGAACCATCTCGGGTACATGGTGGGCCCGGTATGGTACCCCGGGGCAAGAAGATCGAGTTGTAGACGATGAGCCTGGCAGGGGAAGACTACCTACCGGTGATGTCTGGCGCGGCGGATATCCGGAGGATACCGACCGTTGTCGTGAGATTTATGATATGGGCCGATCCGGACTGACGGAGCCCGATATTGAGACAGATATGATTCCTATTTGGTGTCGATGCTTGACACGGGTTTTCAGATGATTTCTTGATGGTACTTAGCTATTATACAGATATTCATTTTCTAAAGTTAAGAACGCAGTACCCTTAGCATTTAAAACACTTAAAGAGTTAGAATTGACATTGCATACATGTGCATGCATACTAGAGCTATTATATCACATATGGACATATATGTTGTGACGCATTGCGTGCATTCTTACGATTGCCTTATTAGATGTTATATTCTACTCACGAGCTGGCAACTCACCCCCGTTGTGCCACAGTGTCTTGCAGGTCGAACTCATCAGTCTTGTAGCGGCGGCTATCTTATCATCAGCTCCTTTTGCTCAGACTCGCGACATCGCCCGTAGGTGGGTTGCGAGCACACTTTATTTCTTTTGCTTTATCATTGTATCTAGTATTCTCCATCTACCACTTTATATTGTATATGTGACCTAGTGGTGAGACTGAGAGATTGGTATATTTGTGGTTTCTTTTGGGTCGAGCTCACTTGAGCCGGCGTTGTGTTTTCTGATATTTTGCGTGTCTTTTATGCTCTTTTCTTGATATTGCTATTATATTGCGTGTGGTTGTGATCCGCCTTGGGCGAAGAGCTAGCTCCCGCTTGGGGATGCCATTTTTATGATTACAGGTTATATATATTTTGTTGTACCCATTTTGGGGGATAGAAAATACAGGGGAGACTCTGCCGAAATTTTCAGAAATTTATGATGTTTTTAAAAAGGGATTCTTGCAACTTAATTGATTTGAAAATCGTTTTCATTAAAGGTTTTCCTTCACTCTCTTTTGATTTTGGTTTAGATTTTTCTGGGCTTTGGCTGACTTAGGATACGTTACGCCTTTAGACGTCTTGTAATCTAAGTGCCAGTCACGTTCCGTACTTTCGGGTCGTGACAAAGTTGGTATCAGAGCATAGGTTTTACCTTTCTCAGTGTAGGACGGCCTTGGTAGATGGAGTAGGTGACTTAAGCAGAGTGGCGTAGCATGGGTATGATCCGCGGCATACTTACGATACGGTACTCCGCCTAAGTGACCTTAGGACATAATTGCTTGTATTTCCTTTCTTGATTCCTTGCATTCCTTGATTCAATTGCAATGATCTTATCAGTCATGTTTCTTATTCCAGCTTCGATGCCGCCAAAGACTACGAGAGCTCAGCGGGCTGCCGCTAGGGATGAGATTCGGGCGGGCCCGTCTGAGGCGAGGATCGAGCGGGATGATACACCTACCCCTCAGGGTCATACTGATCCGCCTTATCCTGACTGTATTGCCAGATTAGAGGCCGGCATGCAAGAGTTGCGGCAGATGATGGGATCTTTAGTTGAGTCCAGCCGGGCACAGAGATCCGAGGACGTTCCTTCCACCGCACAGACCACGATCGTACCTGCTGCACAGATGGTCACTCCTGCTGCTACTACGGAGACTATCCCTGTTTCACTACAGGAGTTCATGAGATTGAGACCTCCAGCTTTTACCGGTACAGATGCGACAGAGGACCACAGGCATTTCCTGATAGGATGGCTCGGATTTGCCGTTCGTTGAGGTGTTCTGATGATAGATTGGTGGAGTTTGCGAGTTTTCGTCTGGAGGGTCTTGCCCAGACATGGTACGACTCAGTAGAGAGAGGCCGAGCTGCAGGTCTGCCTTCTATGACCTGGGATGAGTTTACATCTGCATTTCTTGCCCGTTTTCTTCCGGAGAGTGTCTGAGATGCTCGAGCCCGTAGTTTTGAGTCTTTGCGCAAGACTCCTGGGATGACAGTGTCGGAGTATGATATACAGTTTACCCAGTTGTCTCGATATGCTCCGTACCTAGTAGACACAGAAGAGAAGAGAATAAAGAGGTTTGTGCGAGGGCTTGATACACAGCTATTCCTTGCCATCGGCACCCAGCACTTTGACACATACGCAGCCGCGATGGATGCAGCCTTACTTTTAGAGGAGCGTATTTCTGAGACTCCGGTCGTTTCTGGGCCGAAGAGGATCCATACTGATACGCCAGCTCAGCGGCAGATGGGTAGACACCGCGATAGATTATTTCTGGGAGACGGTGGAGGCAGAGGATTGAGACGAGGTCAGTTATTTGGTTCATATCCACGGACCCAGCAGTCGTCGCCAGGATGTTTTCGGTGTGGGAGTCAGTACCACCGTGTCAGAGACTGTACCATGGGACGTCCGGGCGCGGCTACAGTCCCACATGTGACTTTACCACCCTCACCACCTTCTCAGAGAGCTTTACTTCCTACTCCTGACGATGCTCCACGTCAGTCAGATGCTTCTAGAGGCCGTGGGCGTGGCGGTCCAGTTCTGAGAGGACGAGGCGACAGAGGCAGAGGCAGAGGCCGAGGTAGAAGCAGAGGACAGCCAGCTATTAGAGGTGGACAGGCTCGAGTGTTCGCGTTGACTCCTCAGGATGCACAGGCATCCAATGCCGTCGTGACAGGTACTCTGCCAGTATGTTCTTTTGATGCACGGGTATTATTTGATCCAGGCTCCACACATTCCTATGTATCCACGTACTTTGCACCGAGGTTGGGCCGAGAGTCTTCTCCGTTAGATCAGTCGCTTGTCGTTATTACCCCGGTAGGCGAGTCTTTTGTTGCCCGTTTTGTGTACCGATCGTGTTCCGTTCGTATCGGGGAGAGAGATTCTTCAGTGGATTTGATTCTCCTCGATATGCTAGACTTTGACGTTCTTCTTGGTATGGACTGGCTAGCCACCTGTTATGCATCCGTGGACTGCCGTGAAAAAGCAGTCAGATTCAGTTTTCCTGGTGAGCCGGTTCTTATTATTCAGGGAGAACGTAGCGCTACCCTTCCCAGCTTGATTTCTTCTCTTTGCGCTAGTCAGCTCTTAAGGAAAGGGTATCAGGGATTCTTAGCTTATGTTTGTGATACTAGCTCCACAGAGGTTCCGTTGGACCAGGTCCCTATTATGAGAGAGTTTCCTGATGTATTCCCTGACGAGCTGCCTGGTCTGCCACCAGGGCGCGAGATTGAGTTCTGTATTGACTTGATCCCTGGTACGGGGCCTATCTCTATACCGCCTTATCGGATGGCCCCGGCGGAGCTAAGAGAGCTAAAGGATCAGTTACAGGACTTGCTGGACAAAGGGCTTATCCGACCGAGTGTGTCACCTTGGGGTGCTCCCGTCTTGTTTGTTAAGAAGAAGGACGGAAGTATGCGCTTATGCATTGATTATAGTCAGCTGAACCGGGTTACTGTGCGGAACAGGTATCCCCTACCCCGCATTGATGACTTATTCGATCAGCTCCAGGGTGCAGGGTTTTTCTCGAAGGTTGATTTACGGTCAGGTTATCACCAATCGCGAGTTCGGAAGGAGGATATTCCAAAGACCGCCTTCCGTACTCGATATGGTCATTACGAGTTCTTGGTGATGTCGTTCGGGCTCACTAATGCCCCGGCAGCATTTATGGATTTGATGAACCGTGTATTCAGGCCGTATCTCGATCAGTTCATTATTGTGTTCATTGACGATATCTTGGTTTATTCTCGGAGCCGGGAGGAGCATGAGCAGCACTTACGTATCACATTGCAGACTTTGAGGGAGCATCAGCTGTTCGCCAAATTTTCCAAGTGCGCATTCTGGTTAGACAGTGTCGACTTCTTGGGTCATGTGGTGACGAGAGATGGTAATTGTGTGGACCCGAGGAAGATCGAGGCAGTTCAGCGTTGGCCTAGACCAGTATCAGTTACAGAGGTTCGCAGTTTTCTAGGTCTGGCCGGCTATTATCGACGTTTCGTCCAGGATTTCTCCCGCATTGCTGCACCTTTGACCGGGTTGACCCGGAAGGGGGTTCCTTTTGATTGGACCCAGGCATGTGAGGATAGTTTCCAGCAGTTGAAGACTCGTCTGACTACTGCACCAGTGTTAGCATTGCCTTCAGGATCAGGCGGGTTTGTGGTATATTGTGATGCTTCTAGAGTGGGGCTGGGATGTGTATTGATGCAGCACGACAGAGTTATCGCGTATGCTTCTCGGCAGCTGAGGAAACACGAGCAGAACTACCCCACACATGATTTAGAGATGGCTGCAGTGGTATTTGCACTTAAGATCTGGAGACATTACCTATACGGTGAGTCGTGACAGATATTCACTGACCACAAGAGTTTAAAGTATATCTTCCAGCAGCGAGATCTGAACCTGAGACAGCGCCGATGGATGGAGCTGGTGAAGGATTATGACTGCGAGATTTTATACCATCCGGGCAAGGCGAATGTAGTGGCAGATGCTCTGAGTAGGAGGCCCGGAGGTGTTTTATCTTGTTTGAGCGCAGTACAGATGCAGTCGACGGCGGATTGGCAGGTGTTATGTGATAGCAGAGTGCAGTTTGAGTTTACTCCTACAGGGGGACAGCTGGCCCATTTCAGAGCACGCCCACAGTTACTTGACCGTATCCACGAGGCACAGTCCGGCGATGCCCGTACATTAGAGATTATTGAGCAGATTCGGCAGGGCAGAGTTTCTGAGTTCGTGATTGATGATCAGGGGATACTTCGATTTGGGACTCGACTGTGTGTGCCAGATTCAGAGGGACTGAGGCGTGATATTCTCGAGGAGGCACATAGATCCATATACAGTGTGCATCCAGGTTCCACCAAGATGTACCGTGATTTGAGAGAGGTTTACTGGTGGGACGGGATGAAGAAGGATATTACAGACTTTGTGTCGAGATGCCTGACTTGTCAGCAAGTCAAGGCCGAGCACCAGAGGCCAGCCGGCAAGTTACAGCCTTTGCCCATCCCTGAGTGGAAGTGGGAGCAGGTCTCCATGGACTTCGTTGTGGGTCTACCCAGGACCAGTCGAGGGTACGACTCTATTTGGGTGATTGTGGATCGACTGACGAAAGCGGCTCACTTTCTGCCAGTGAAGACCACTTTTGGATTTTCTCAGTACGCCCAGGTTTATATTGATGAGATAGTGCGACTGCATGGTGTTCCGACTTGCATCGTGTCCGACCGTGGCACCCAGTTTACCAGCCGATTGTGGCAGAAACTACAGGAAGCTTTGGGCACCCGATTGAGTTTTAGCACAGCCTTTCATCCTCAGACTGACGGTCAGTCGGAGCGTACGATTCAGACTCTTGAGGACATGCTCAGAGCTTGTGTTTTAGATTTCGGTGGTAGCTGAGATCGTCATTTGCCTTTGATCGAGTTTTCCTATAATAATAGCTTCCAGGAGACGATTCAGATGGCACCTTTTGAGGCTTTATATGGGAGGAGATGTCGATCGCCGGTATGTTGGACAGAGCTCAGGGAGAGCAGTATTTTGGGGCCGCAGATCGTACAGGAGACGACCGAGAAGATACAGCTGATTCGGGATAGAATGAGAGCGGCACAGAGCAGGCAGAAATCATATGCTGACAGGCGCCGTCGCCGACTCGAGTTCGCGGTTGGCGATCATGTTTTCCTGAAGGTCTCTCCGATGAAAGGTGTGATGAGATTTGGGCGGAAAGGGAAGCTGAGTCCTGATATGTTGGCCCTTTCGAGATCCTAGAGCGTGTTGGTCCAGTCGTTTATCGGTTAGCTCTTCCGCCCAGCTTCCCCGATGTTCACCCCGTATTCCATGTCTCGATGCTCCGCAAGTACCTTCATGATCCTTCCCAGGCGATTCAGCACCAGACGATCCAGTTAAAGCGTGATCTTTCTTTCACCGAGCAGCCGGTGGTCATTTTGGATCGGCAGGTGAAGAAATTAAGGTCGAAGGTTATACCGTCCGTCAAGGTCCTTTGGCGTGGCCCGAACAGCGAGGAGGTCACCTGGGAGACCGAGGTCGAGATGAGGAAGAGATATCCCCATCTTTTTGAAGGTACGCGTAGTTAAATTTTAAATTCGGAGACCGAATTTCTTTAAGGGGGGAAGATTGTAACCCTTCGAAAATCGTTTAGGCAGTTTTTCGGTAATCGGCTAATTTTTCGGCTTTTTCCGTAAAAAGTCGAAATAGGTATTTTTCATTGTAGATCTAATTATACAAAATTTAGATAAGATATTACTATAATTTTGTCACTAAAATGTCACTTATAATTTTCTAGTTAAATAAAAAAAATTTCGTAATTAATTAATTTTTTTATTATTTTAAGCTTTTTAAAATACATTTAATTAGGGATAAATACAAATTTAATTAGGTAAATTTCTTAATTAGGAGTCTTTATAAGCTAAAATATGGTGTTAATAAAATTGTATCATGTCTTGCAAACTTTTGGTTTAAAGGTGGGAAATTTAATGAAAAATGAGGTAAAAAATGGGTTTTTTTGTAAAAAGGTTGACATGAAAGCATTAAATGATAATATGGGGTGTTATTTGACCTAGAATCTTCTCAAATTTTCCCCACCTCCTCACCCTTGCTGCTGGCCGACCCCTCTTCCTGCAGAATTCCCCACTTCATCACTTCATTTTGCTTCTTTTTCTTTGCTAAAAATCCATTTAAATTCATAAATTTCCATCTCCATTCAAACCCAAACCCTAAACCACTCTCTCTTCTACCCAAATTGGTTCAAAAACTAGATGAAAGGAGGCTTCTTGGTGACTTGATCAAGCTAGGGTTCAAGCTTGAGAGGTGAAAATTCTAATCTTTTTGTTAACTTGTGGTTTAATTATGCTAGAATTGAAATTCTAAATATTAGTTTAGTGGTAAATGTTGTTTAGGAAAAATCAAGAGAAGGATTGATTTTAAAACTAGGGTTTGAAGCATAGTTGTTAGGATTAAATTAGGGCTTTGGGTTTCTAATTGGTTGTAGTGGTTAATGGTGTATTTATATGCTCGCTAAATCGTTAAATTTCGATGTTTGCATTGAATCGGCGTTGAATTTGCTTGCTAGATTTTTACGAAAAATAGAATGCGTTCAATTTGCGTTAGGTTAGCAATATTATTAGCTTCGTATAGGATTATTAGAATGCACGAACGCGGGGTTTCGTCTAGTCGGGTTTTAGTTTTGTCGATTTCCCCGAAATGACGATTCTAGTTAACGATTAGCGATTTTCGTGTGTTTTCCGCGCACCGAGTGCACGTTGTGACTAATTCATGAGCGTCGATCTTTTTATATTGTGACTTGTGTCGTTTTAGGAATATGTAATCTTATATTGTGTGTTATGCAATTCTAGGATCGGTCGGGAAAACATCGGACACGGCGCGTAAAGGCAAGGCGGTGGTCGGATCGGATTAGCGAGGCATTCAGGTGAGTAGATATATTCATCTACGGGGGAATCGTCTGGATGGCGCGATGCGCCCCTAGTTATGATTACCCTATTTCTTGCAAGATTTATATTGTTAGTTAGCTTACCCCTTTATTTACACTGCATACCCTTATAGTTAATAGTATGCTAGATTGCATGGATATCTATATGCACATATGCGATAACACTTCGTAGGATACGAACACCATTACCATTGGCATCTGTTGCACGCGCACTATTCATGTGACACACACGCCTTTGGTAATTGCCATGCCACGTGCACTAGAAAACCTGTTTAACTTAATATTGCCATTTGCATTCATACATGATATATGAAATTTGCATAGCATACGTATACCTCGCATCATCATCATATTTATATAGATTTCTACCAAAACTCACATCATATACATTGATATCATAGACATTTATCATATATAACATGTGGGCACTATGATTTTCTTGATGATTTCAGTTTTTCTGCGATTTCTGGATTTTTGGGGAAAACCGCAAGAATTTAACAAAACCTTATATTTATCATTTTCATGTCCACGTGCACTAGAAAACAAAGTTGCGATTTTCTCGTGATGTATGTGTCGTCCACCATGAGTTTTCATGTTTTCTGATGGATTTCGAGACCCGATTCGAGGAGTGGATGAACCGTCTCGGGTACATGGTGGGCCCGGTATGGTACCCCGGGGCAAGAAGATCGAGTTGTAGACGATGAGGCTGGCAGGGGAAGACTACCTACCGGTGATGTCTGGCGCGGCGGATATCCGGAGGATACCGACCGTTGTCGTGAGATTTATGATATGGGCCGATCCGGACTGACGGAGCCCGATATTGAGACAGATATGATTCCTATTTGGTGTCGATGCTTGACACGGGTTTTCAGATGATTTCTTGATGGTACTTAGCTATTATACAGATATTCATTTTCTAAAGTTAAGAACGCAGTACCCTTAGCATTTAAAACACTTAAAGAGTTAGAATTGACATTGCATACATGTGCATGCATACTAGAGCTATTATATCATATATGGACATATATGTTGTGACGCATTGCGTGCATTCTTACGATTGCCTTATTAGATGCTACTCACGAGCTGGCAACTCACCCCTGTTGTGCCACAGTGTCTTGCAGGTCGAACTCATCAGTCTTGTAGCGGCGGCTATCTTATCATCAGCTCCTTTTGCTCAGACTCGCGACATCGCCCGTAGGTGGGTTGCGAGCACACTTTATTTCTTTTGCTTTATCATTGTATCTAGTATTCTCCATCTACCACTTTATATTGTATATGTGACCTAGTGGTGAGACTGAGAGATTGGTATATTTGTGGTTTCTTTTGGGTCGAGCTCACTTGAGCCGGCGTTGTGTTTTCTGATATTTTGCGTTTCTTTTATGCTCTTTTCTTGATATTTCTATTATATTGCGTGTGGTTGTGATCCGCCTTGGGCGAAGAGCTAGCTCCCGCTTGGGGATGCCATTTTTATGATTACAGGTTATATATATTTTGTTGTACCCATTTTGGGGGATAGAAAATACAGGGGAGACTCTGCCGAAATTTTCAGAAATTTATGATGTTTTTAAAAAGGGATTCTTGCAACTTAATTGATTTGAAAATCGTTTTCATTAAAGGTTTTCCTTCACTCTCTTTTGATTTTGGTTTAGATTTTTCTGGGCTTTGGCTGACTTAGGATACGTTACGCCTTTAGACGTCTTGTAATCTAAGTGCCAGTCACGTTCCGTACTTTCGGGTCGTGACAGATATAGAGGGTTTATTGATGGTTTTGAAGGCGTGCCATAGGTTCTAACCTATAGGCCTCTTATCGTATCGTTTTGGGTTTCGTGTGCCGTTTTAGCTTTGGTTTGGTTTTAATGCGCATATACGACACTTAATGTGTAGGTACCCCATGAAGACTACGGGACGACAAGCAAGCGCGTGGTGACATCGAAAGATGGAGACGCAAGGTGAGTAGATTATATCTACTGGGGGAAGTCGGGTGGATAGCGTATAGCACCCCCGCAGTCCGTAGTTAGTATACTATATATTATGCTTGATAGTTATAGTGTGTCGTGGATATGATAGATTAGGTGTACTATGGATAGTGTAGGGTTAGAAGTGACTAGTGTAGTTCATAGTCGCGAACCCTAGAATAGATTTACACCTACACACACACCCTTGCATATTCATTATACTTGCACTGTGTTGATGATATTGGATGACATTGGAGATGAGTCGATGATGTTGGGCTTTGTGCCGCAAGATCGGTGATTTGATGTGATTCGTATTTGGGATACGATACGTGATCTCTAGCGGGCCTTGGGACGTATGCTTGCACACGCAGTATATTGATGGTATCAGTTGTACTAGACTTAGATCAGTATCCCAGATTATGTGATAGATGATAGTGATACCTGAGATATGATGAGCTAGTGTGATATTGACCCGTACCCAGCTATTGGGATGCCGTACGACGATTTACCGTACGAGCTTTACATTGATGATAGATCCGCACTCGTGACTTGAGGATGTCATATGATATAATTGTTAGTGTTTATGCCCTAGAAGGCCATTACTGTATCATACTAGCTTGTATATTACTTAATGGAAGCTTGGGATATTCACATGTATATAACAGTCTTGCTAAACATGGTAGTATGCTACTTGGTTTTTCTATCTTAATATGTTAGTGTACGTATTGATAGAGCTCTTAGGATCTTGCTTGTCTACCAGCGTTGTGATGGCAGTCACACTAGTGGGGGCTGGGTAGTCTACAAGCACATCCTTATTCGGGTCCCTGGTCGTTGGATTATCGAGACAGAGCATCGATACTCCGGAGTAGACTGGTGTGTACGCTTCTCATCCCAGTTGGGGAGATGGTCTGTCCCACAGCCATCAGTACGTCGTACTGGAGATAGTATGCAGGTGCTCGTTAGGTTACGGGTACACCGGACAGGACTCACAGGGAACTGTTGGTTGGTTTGATACCAGTCGTCAGTGAGCAGTTCCCAGGTGACATGAGTACAGCGTAGTCCGCAGACTTGACACTGCTACTTCGCCTCGAGTGTGTCCCACTGTTCTTAGATTGCTACCCTACCACGGCTCAAAGGAGTCGTGCAAACAGGTAGCAGTTGGGTGCAGTCCCGAGCACTTGGAGGCAGTGGCGGTTAGACAGGATTCGTCCCTCCCGGTATTGGGAGTAGATATCGTGCTGTGTCAGAGAGCCATTACGCAAAGTCCCTGGCCAGGGCAAGCGAGATTTACTGGTAGGTTCCAGTAGTTTCTCAGGGTGTAATGGGCTTCACTCCGATACGACTTATACCGCTATTAGGGGACTGACGCTTGCCGCCCCCCTAGGCCCGATATGCGATAGTCTTGGACGAACGGACCGGACTGTATGGAGATTGTCACATCAGACTCAGTAGGAGTTCGGATGGGTTTCCTCATCGGCCTTCTTATCGACAACTACCTGGGGACCGTTACGTACAGCTAGTGCCGCTTGCGGTCTGTGGTTAAACCCACTGCCAGCGTAGTAGTCGAGTCTCTAGAGTCCCACACAGAGAGTTTCCTACTCCAGGCGAAACGATATAGAGGTTGCATGGTTTTGCGACAAAGGGTTCGGACGCATACGTGCGTTTACGCACGTACGACTTTCGGACAGTTTTTACCAGTCGGCTTTGGTTTAAGCCAGTAACTGATATCCGGTTATTGGATTTTTACAGTCTAAAGTTTTTCCGTATTTTTGCGGATTGGAGGGGCGTTCTCGTAATTGTACGAGAAGCTTCTAGAAGATGTGACTAAGGAGGTTAAGGTGACATAAGCTTTGGATAAGATTAGTGAGTCATGAGGGTGATTCATCATGGTCATTAATGCACCATAAATGCTTAATGACTCATGTTAGTGAATCACCTCTTTTCATTTATGAAGCATGCTTATTCATTTCTTTTATTCATTATTCTAAAATAAGAATGCTTCATAATATATTATGATACACTCTCTCTCATCTCATTATCTCATCTCACATTCTCTCTCCTCAAGCTCTCATCTTCAAGAGACTAATCCTTAATCCTCATGTGTTGAGATCAAAGGTTTAGTTAGACTTAAACATCCATTACCTTCACTCTATATCATCCTCTCTTCTTTGATTAGCAATCAAAGTAGATTAGTTACCTCAAGTTAGAGGTTTAGTTTGGAGTTTTGCTCTCGGGTGGATCGTCTACTACCTAGAGAAGGCCGAGGAGAACAAGGAGATCGTAAAGACGAAGGACTAGTATCGATAGGTATAATCCCTTAACACTATAGTTTAGTATAGCTATGTGTTCGGTTATTAGTTGTTTAGCTTCGATTTAAGCGGTTAGTCGATGTTCGTTCTTTAAACTTGATCGTTTTTGAAAATTCCGCCTCCCCACAAGTACTGGGGTGTACTACATCGACTTACAGTGGTATCAGAGCCTCGCTAAACACTAAATAACTTGATTGCAAATTTGTACGAATTTCGAACGGAAAAACGAAGCCGGAAAACCCTAAAAGTTACAAGTTTCTGTCGAATTTAAAATGATGTCCTAAAATTGTTCAGGTAATCTCAGAAAGCTTGTAAAGGGTCCAGAAGAACACCCAAGAAATTAGAGCCCATGAATCGGCTAAAGAGCCGCGGAAGGGCGGCGGATCGCACCGATCCGCCGCGCTTCCGCGGCCGAGTTGCCGAGTCATGGACTCGTATTTCATGTGTGGGTCCTCTCTGGTATTTGGGGTTCTCTGGAATGTTTAATCATTGCTCAGGTTACTGTTTAACAGAGCAGATTTTGGAGCAATATTGATGTTGTTTATTCGATCGAAATTGTACAGTATTTGCATATGGATTATATCTGTGATTGTTTAATGTGTTCGTAAACCTCCCCTAACTGCTAGTATGTCGGTTGGCAGGGGGTTGCACATTTCTGAAATGGTTATATCTGTTTGTGCATATAAACTGTATTGGACTGTTGTGGTGTATAGCCGGGGTTTGCAATGGGTTATTGTTTAATTCATTTGTTGTAAATGTAAATTGTTGTAATATTATTTTTGCGGGGCACTTCCAGGTTGCGGTTGTAGCCACCGTTGTATTATTTCATTTTACTGTTTTTGCTCCTAGGACTGACCCAAGGTGGGGTGCACAAACTGCCGGACGGGTAGTTTGCCGTACCCGTAGGGGTCGAGGGTGGGGTAACGGCTATTCATCACAACTGTGTAATCTGTCTTTTCTTGCAGGCTCAAAAGAAATACAGATTGCTTGCAAATCCAATATTGTTTATCTGTGTTCTGGAATGAATATCATTGCGTCAGACGAATGTAAAATATCTATATATATTGTAGCTATTTAGACGTCACTTATGTTTTACACCCGCGCTAGCCCAGCCCCCGCTCTGTCGTTAGTTAAGTAACCTAACGGGTGATGACGGGACCCAGTGGCGAATGCAGATGGCATAAGAGGACGTTGTATTTTCGTTGTTTTCTGCAATGATAGGTTAATGATGGGACGCATTATCTGTAATGCAAAGAAAACAAACCAAAGTTTAAATCGTTGGAACAGTTTAAAAGAAACCACTCGGTTAATTTTAAAACAGATATTTTTAAATGCGGAGCTTTAACCACTCCTTGTAAAAGCTATCAGGTTCCTTCGGTTATATCAAGTTCACTACGTTCACGGTTTCGCCAAAACCAGTCGTAGCCCTCCGTCATTTCTTATGAATGGTCAGTAGTATTCAAGCTATGTTTGTTTGGCCCTTAGTCAAGACATAGTGATTGGTAGCTGCTGGGGTATTCATTTGTTACATAGATAGATGAGTTGGTTTGGGACAGTCGTATTACTTTGTTGGCCCTTAGTCAAGAGTATATACGGATGGGTTCAAATCAACAGGATAATGATGGGCAGAACTTGACATGTGACTTATGATTTGTTGGCCCTTAGTCAAGATCATAAGAACATGGGGCAAAAACTTATATCGGGAATTTCTAAAGAAACTGAAATTTGCAAAGAGATGCATACCATTTGGAGTTTGATGAATGTTGGTAGGATTCCTTCAACATTATCATACGATGATATTTGGATCCCGATCCTACTGTGAGTATATGCTACTTATCAGGATATTCGTCACTTAACGATCAATGCTATAAACCTAGTAGGTGTCCAGAAAAGTGTCAGCGGGGTTACGCCCCCAGAGAAAAGAGGTTATTTAATTAAGGAACTTCGCGAAAGCGTTGGAAAACCTCCCTCGAAGTATCGACACTGGCCTGGCTGAACGGTTAAGCAAGTATTGTACGGTGAGAATAGTCCTGGCTAATTCTTCTTTTATGGTTTGAGGAAGGATTCGAAAAACAGTGGGAGCCATCCAGTTTAGATAAACTAAAAACCACTCTAAAGTTGCAAGAGCATCATGCTAAAGTGTTTTCTTCTCTCTCTCCTAATTGCAGCGACCCTGAAAATGACTGGACTTAAGTTACTTTTAGAAAAGAATATACTGACGGGGCCAAACTATAAAGATTGGCTGCGGAATGTCAAAATGGCTTTGACCTATGACAAACTGGGGTACGTCCTCACCGCTACGGCACCTGCTGTCCTTGGTCCCAAATCCAGCAATGCGGATAAGGAAATCCGCAAAACCTGGGATTTAGATTGCGCGAGAGCCAAGTGCATCGTGCTTGCCTCTATGAACAATGAACATCAGAGGAGGCACGAGGATATGTCTCTAGATGGCATATTTCTCCATACAAAGGAACTTTATGGAGAGCAATCTCGTATAGCAAGATACGAGACCTCGAAGAAATTATTTCGAGCGAGGTTGGCTGTCGGGTCATCGGTAGGTGAACATGTCCTACAGATGATCGGCTATATTGAGGAGCTCGCAGACCTTGGGACGACTTTGGATAATGAGCTCTATACAGACCTTATTCTCCAGTCCCTTCCTCCCACCTACGCCCAGTTTATCCTCAACTTCAATCTTCAAGGAAAAGAAGTTGAACTTGCGGAACTCCTGAACATGTTAAGGAGTGCAGAGGGCACCTTACAGAAGGTAAGGGAAACACCCGCTATGTTTGTTGGCGGTGCATCTTCTTCCGGGTCCAAGGCTAGGGCCAAAGGAAGGAAGAAGAAGGCCGCACCCAAACCTAGAGGAGGTGTTAGTAAGGTGGGAAAGAAGGGAAAGAAAAAGTTTGCAGCACCGGTAGTTGGCCTGGATGAGTGCTTCCATTGTCACAGGAAAGGGCACTGGAAGAAGGATTGCAAGGCGTGGAACGCCAAGAACCAGGAACCGAAGCAAGCTGTGGCTTCGACTTCAGGTGTGTTTGTAATTGAAAATTGTCTGTCGATCAACTCTACTTCCTGGGTATTGGATACCGGATCAGGATCTCATATTTGCAATTCATTGCAGGCACTGAGAAACCGTAGAGTGCTGAAGGAAGGTGATATGATCCTCAGGGTTGCTAACGGAGCTAGCGTGGGAGCTGCGTCCGTCGGGGATTATCACCTAGGATTGACGAGTGGACACATTTTGGTTTTACATAACTGTTATTTTGTACCAAGCTTAACGTGTAATATCATATCAGTTTCCTTGTTATCAAATAAAGGTTATGATTTCACGTTTGTAAGAGATGTTGTTAACATCCACCTTAATCATGGTTTGATTGGGTCCGGTACTCTAAATAACGGAATATATGTGTTAAACCAACTCCAAATTTTCAATGTCCAGAACACACTAAAAAGAAAGTCTCCAGATTTAAATAAAGCTTTCTTATGGCATTGTAGACTGGGTCACATCAATGAGAGAAGGTTGACTAAGTTACATAGAGAAGGATATTTGGATACGTTCGAATATCAATCTTATGACACTTGTCAATCCTGTCTCAAAGGAAAGATGACAAAGACTCCATTTACTGGACAAGGAGTAAGAGCGAGCGAGCTCTTAGGACTCATACACAGCGATGTATGCGGTCCGATGTCTACACATGCGAGAGGTGGTTATTCCTACTTCATTACTTTTACAGACGATTTCTCTAGGTTTGGACATGTCTTCTTGATGAAGCATAAATCCGAGGCCTTTGAGAAATTCAAGGAGTACAAGAGTGAAGCGGAAAACCAAACAGGCAAAAGTATTAAGACACTGAGATCTGATCGAGGTGGAGAATACTTAAGTGCCGAGTTCCTAGGTTACCTAAAAGAGAAAGGAATTCTCTCTCAGCTTACTCCTCCATACACTCCACAGCATAACGGTGTATCGGAGAGACGGAATCGAACCCTATTGGATATGGTACGATCCATGATGAGTAATGCTGAGTTACCGTGATCTTTCTGGGGTTATGCGCTAGAGTCAGCAGCATATCTTTTGAACCAGGTTCCAACCAAGACTGTGCCTACCACACCATATCAGATGTGGAGTGGGAAGAAACCCTGTCTAAAACATTTTAGGACATGGGGGTGTCCAGCTTTTGTAAAAAAGCAGCATGTGGACAAGCTCGAGGCACGCTCAGTACTGTGTAAGCTTGTGGGATATCCAAAGAACTCCAAGGGATATTATTTCTATTACGCAGAGGAACAAAAGGTTTTTGTTTCTCGTCATGCCCACTTCTTAGAAGCTGATTTTTTAGAAAATCAGAAGAGTGGGAGCGAAGTAGAACTGGAAGAAATTCCAGAACCACAAGCTGTTACTGAAATTTTGGTAGAACCAGAGGTTCAAGAAGAACAGAACATTCCCGCACCCCTCCGCAGGAGTAGTAGGCCGTCTCATCCGCCTGAGAGATACTACGGTTTTCTCATAGATGGGGATAGAGAGGATTTCATCATAGATGATGATGAACCTACTGACTTCCGGCAGGCCATCCAGAGCGGCGACTCGGTACGATGGCTAGATGCAATGCGGATCGAGATGGAGTCCATGTACACCAACAAAGTATGGACTTTGGACTTTGCTCCAGATGGGGTAAAACCCATAGGATGCAAATGGATCTTCAAGAAAAAGATTGGTGTAGATGGACAGGTGGAAACCTATAAGGCTAGACTTGTTGCAAAGGGTTTTCGTCAAAGACCTGGTTTGGACTATGACGAAACTTTTTCTCCAGTGGCTATGCTCAAATCCATTCAGGTCCTTCTTGCTATTGCTGCCTTCCATGATTATGAAATCTGGCAGATGGACGTAAAGACGGCTTTTCTGAATGGAAATTTAGAAGAGAGCGTCTATATGGATCAGCCAGAGGGTTTCAATCAGAGTGGGAGCAGCGGGAAAGTATGCAAGCTGCTTAAGTCTATTTATGGACTAAAGCAGGCATCGCGGAGTTGGAACATCTGTTTTGATGAGACAGTCAAAGAATATGACTTTATCAAAAATCCAGATGAACCGTGCATATATAGTAAAGTTGTGGCCAGAAGTGTCGTATTCCTCGTCTTGTACGTGGATGACATTCCATTGATAGGAAATGACGTTCCTATGCTACAATCTGTCAAAGGATTCTTGTCACACAGGTTCTCCATGAAAGACCTGGGTGATGCCTCTTACATTCTTGGGATCCGGATCTATCGTGATAGATCCAAGAGGATGTTGGGACTTTCGCAGTCCAGGTATATCGACACTATACTGAAAAGATTCAGTATGGAAGATTCTAAGCGCGGTAATCTACCGGCTTGTCACGGAATCACCCTCTCCAAAGAGATGTCTCCCAAGACTGATTTGGAAAGGGAACGCATGTCTATTATACCCTACGCTTCTGCGGTAGGCTCTATAATGTATGCGATGTTGTGTACCAGACCAGATGTAGCTTACGCACTGAGCGTGGTAAGCCGGTATCAGTCAGACCCAGGGGAGAAACACTGGATAGCAGTAAAGAACATTCTCAAGTACCTGAGGAGGACTAAGGAGATGTTCTTGGTTTACGGCGGAAAAGACCTCAGGTTGGAGGCCTTTGCTGATTCCGGCTTCCAGAGTGATAAGGACGATTCCAAGTCCATGTCGGGTTATGTCTTTACCCTCAATGGAGGGGCGGTGTGCTGGAAGAGCTCCAAGCAGGACACCGTTGCCGACTCGACGATGGAAGCGGAGTATATAGCTGCTTGCGATGCCGTAAAAGAAGCAGTCTGGATGAAGAAGTTCCTAACAGAACTTCAGGTGGTTCCTACCATAGTTGATCCAATACCTCTGTATTGCGACAACAACGGAGCTATAGCTTTAGCGAAGGAACCAAGGTCCCATCAGAAGTCCAGACACATCTTGAGGCGGTATCACCTGATCAGGGAGATCATTGATCGTCAGGAGATCGAGGTTCGGAGAGTTGCTTCAGAAGAGAACATTGCTGATCCATTCACAAAGGCCCTTCCTCAGATTCAGTTCGAGAGGCTACTCGAGATCATCGGTCTGCGATATGCCAGTACATGGCCCTAGTGCAAGTGGGAGATTGTTAGTGTTTATGCCCTAGAAGGCCATTACTGTATCATACTAGCTTGTATATTACTTAATGGAAGCTTGGGATATTCACATGTATATAACAGTCTTGCTAAACATGGTAGTATGCTACTTGGTTTTTCTATCTTAATATGTTAGTGTACGTATTGATAGAGCTCTTAGGATCTTGCTTGTCTACCAGCGTTGTGATGGCAGTCACACTAGTGGGGGCTGGGTAGTCTACAAGCACATCCTTATTCGGGTCCCTGGTCGTTGGATTATCGAGACAGAGCATCGATACTCCGGAGTAGACTGGTGTGTACGCTTCTCATCCCAGTTGGGGAGATGGTCTGTCCCACAGCCATCAGTATGTCGTACTGGAGATAGTATGCAGGTGCTCGTTAGGTTACGGGTACACCGGACAGGACTCACAGGGAACTGTTGGTTGGTTTGATACCAGTCGTCAGTGAGCAGTTCCCAGGTGACATGAGTACAGCGTAGTCCGCAGACTTGACACTGCTACTTCGCCTCGAGTGTGTCCTACTGTTCTTAGATTGCTACCCTACCACGGCTCAAAGGAGTCGTGCAAACAGGTAGCAGTTGGGTGCAGTCCCGAGCACTTGGAGGCAGTGGCGGTTAGACAGGATTCGTCCCTCCCGGTATTGGGAGTAAATATCGTGCTGTGTCAGAGAGCCATTACGCAAAGTCCCTGGCCAGGGCAAGCGAGATTTACTGGTAGGTTCCAGTAGTTTCTCAGGGTGTAATGGGCTTCACTCCGACACGACTTATACCGCTATTAGGGGACTGACGCTTGCCGTCCCCCTAGGCCCGATATGCGATAGTCTTGGACGAACGGACCGGACTGTATGGAGATTGTCACATCAGACTCAGTAGGAGTTCGGATGGGTTTCCTCATCGGCCTTCTTATCGACAACTACCTGGGGACCGTTACGTACAGCTAGTGCCGCTTGCGGTCTGTGGTTAAACCCACTGCCAGCGTAGTAGTCGAGTCTCTAGAGTCCCACACAGAGAGTTTCCTACTCCAGGCGAAACGATATAGAGGTTGCATGGTTTTGCGACAAAGGGTTCGGACGCATACGTGCGTTTACGCACGTACGACTTTCGGACAGTTTTTACCAGTCGGCTTTGGTTTAAGCCAGTAACTGGTATCCGGTTATTGGATTTTTACAGTCTAAAGTTTTTCCGTATTTTTGCGGATTGGAGGGGCGTTCTCGTAATTGTACGAGAAGCTTCTAGAAGATGTGACTAAGGAGGTTAAGGTGACATAAGCTTTGGATAAGATTAGTGAGTCATGAGGGTGATTCATCATGGTCATTAATGCACCATAAATGCTTAATGACTCATGTTAGTGAATCACCTCTTTTCATTTATGAAGCATGCTTATTCATTTCTTTTATTCATTATTCTAAAATAAGAATGCTTCATAATATATTATGATACACTCTCTCTCATCTCATTATCTCATCTCACATTCTCTCTCCTCAAGCTCTCATCTTCAAGAGACTAATCCTTAATCCTCATGTGTTGAGATCAAAGGTTTAGTTAGACTTAAACATCCATTACCTTCACTCTATATCATCCTCTCTTCTTTGATTAGCAATCAAAGTAGATTAGTTACCTCAAGTTAGAGGTTTAGTTTGGAGTTTTGCTCTCGGGTGGATCGTCTACTACCTAGAGAAGGCCGAGGAGAACAAGGAGATCGTAAAGACGAAGGACTAGTATCGATAGGTATAATCCCTTAACACTATAGTTTAGTATAGCTATGTGTTCGGTTATTAGTTGTTTAGCTTCGATTTAAGCGGTTAGTCGATGTTCGTTCTTTAAACTTGATCGTTTTTGAAAATTCCGCCTCCCCACAAGTACTGGGGTGTACTACATCGACTTACAATACTGTATCGTACGCGATACTATTGAGGCGGGATCACCGACTATTATATCTATATATATATCGACTCAGATTTAGGTGGTTTCCATACCCCTCCCGATTGGCTTGATACTTAGATCTGTAGTTTGCATAGTAGATGTTAGACTAGACCCGAGTCATACCTATTTCAAAAACTACGAATCAGGAATATCTTAAAGACAAACAAAGGGATTCTACGGGTACTTTAAAAGGTGTATCTTTTCTTAAAAACACCGTACTCCTTATTTTACTAAAACCCTGATTTGTCTTATTTCAAAAGGCATAACTGCATGACACATAAATATTGATGTAGTTTCTTCACTGTGGTGTTGATTATTTGATTTCCACATATTCATGCTATTCACATTGCTTGCATATGTTTATTGCTATATTATTATCATGCTGTTAGGACACCAGCACCATTATCGATGATGCGTATGTTCCACGTACACTATTTGCCGGCTCACACACTTCATCATCGATAATTGCCATGCCACTACACTGTAGTACTGTTGCATTCATGATATGATTCTTGCATGGCATATTGTACACTTATATCTGTACACAAACATAGATGATTCTGACTTGATTAGAGATTTGGGAACCGCATGATGTTCTTCAAAACTGATTCGTTTTAAAAGAGCGGTTTCCCTCAACATGTGCACATTACTATTCCATGTTGCATGACTCATGATATGCTTACCTTTCTTACATGTCGCATACATCATGTTTTGATCATACGCATTGAGATATGTTGTTTCCATGATATTTCTGGATTTGGGAACAGTGGATATTTCAAAAGAGAATATATAATTGTGTTAAAAACCCGGTTACCCTTGATATGATATTTCAGTGCGTCCACCATGTGTTTTCTCGGTGCTGAGAGCGACATGTGAAACCCGATTCGAGGAGGCGGATGAGGCCGATTGCGGGTACATGGTGGACCCGGTATGGTACCCCGGGGCGAGAACGGTTTCGCTGTGTAGTAGACGGTGAGCCTGGCGGAGGGACTACTACCTACCGGTGATTGTATTTGAGCTCGGCGGATATCTGGAGGATACCGACCGGAGTTGGGAGATGGATATAGGATGACCCGTACTGCCGGGGCCGAGGGCCGATACCGCAGACGGAGCCCCATATGGATGAGGACATGGGATGACCCGTACTGCCGGGGCCGAGGACCGATACCGCAGACGGAGCTCCATATGGACGAGGATTTACGTGTCGATGCTAGGCACGGGTTTCATGATGTTTTTCCATGATTTTGTTAATATCCTCATATTTGCATACATGATGCTTATTTGTCATTGGGTGACGGGTGGACGGGTTCCACGTTTATACAGACTTGATCACATACAGACTGGATTTACATTGATCATACTTCATTGTATATATAACAGGGTATGAGGGCGCTGTTATATATACCCTTACACCAATATTAGTGGTATGGGACGCTAATATATGTGTATTGATATTCATATTTACTTCATGCAGACATACCTTATACTGATGACATGTTATTACCTGAGTACTTGGCACTACATACATGTTTAGATGTTACATTGCCACCTTATCATGCTTCAGACGTACTCTTGTGGGTTATATTATACTGATCATTTGACCTAGGATTATGTCTTGCATTCGGTTTCTGCTTGTAGATATTCTCTATTCACGAGTTGGCAACTCACCCCCGTTGTGCCACAGTTCTTGCAGGTTTTGCCGTACAGGTTTCTTTGCGGCATTTCTGGCACACTGCTTCCTTGCGGGTGAATTGCATTTGGTAGGTGGATTCTTTTGCATCAAGAACCACCATTGTACTTGTATTATTCATTGTATCTAGAATTTCCATCAACCAAAACTTGTATATTGTTTCAGACTTAGACATTAGTGTTGTATTATTCGACCTTAGAGTCGCGCTTAGTAGTATTGCGGTTTTCATGCTTATTGAGTTTCTTTTGGATTTGACCCTCGCCATTCGGCGTTGTATATTATATTGCTTGTATGGTTGTGACCGTCGATTGACGAAGAGCTAGCTCCCGCTTGGGGATGCCTTTTATTCATTGTATATATTTATTGTTCTTGTTGTACCCCGTTCGGGGCCAGTATTTACAAAAGAAACTCTGCCGAAATTTTTGAAAAGACTTTACATTTTGAAAATGCACATTCGGCTTAGTTATTTAAAAACCTTGACTTCAAACATGTTTTCCTTCACTTCTTTAAAACCAGTTTTCTTTATTTACTCTTAAAATGGTTTTAGATTTCTGGGCTTTTGGCTTACTTGGATCAGATGGAGTCTTATAGACTTCATTTGGTTCAAGGGCCAGTCACGTGCTCTTTCGGGTCGTGACAAAGTTGGTATCAGAGCGCTAGGTTGACCTTGGTTCGAGTCTAAGTTTGACTATGTGGAGCCTAGGGCGTTTATATATATACGGAACTTAGGCCTGACCTTACGGAACTTGGACTTAGTCGAGGGGGTATTAGACCCGAACTTTCGTCGCGTAGGATAACCCTTGGTTGATGGAATAGGTGACTAAAGTAGAGTGACGTACCGTGGGTATGTCCAGCGGCATACTTACGACACGCCACTCCGCTTAAGGAACCTTAGGATGTACATATTTTCGAGATCAGTGATTCTCTTCATATCCATGATTATACATCCATTTGAGATCCTCGATACTATTAGTTTCATGATCATACCTTCATTGATGCTGTTCCTTCTTATGATCATGTATCCATTTTGGATCTGTTGTTCTCTTTCTTGCCTTTGATCTGCTCTCTTCGATACTCGATTGAGGTTCCTGTCGCCATGTTTGAGCGCAGTTTGGGCTGCTGCTAGGGTTACGGTCGGTGCGAGCTCGTCTGGTACGAGGGCCGACCATTGTGTTTTCTGGTGACATGGGAACGTCTCGAGTTAGTATTGGTGACTGTGACCTCTAGTGGAGGCGAGTGCTTGGTTTTGCACCGGATGATCGGGCCATTGTTAGAGCTGCCAGTTGAGAGAGGACTGTTGATGTACATCATACCTCAGAGATTATGATGTCGCCTACCGTGCAGACAGATGGACCAGCTGTTGCTGAGATTGACAGGATGTTGCTTTCGGAGCTTAAGAGCTGAGATTGCCGGAGCTTTCAGGCAGATATGAGACAGATGATAGCTAGTCTACCCGGTTTGAGAGACGAAGGTGATTCGTCCGATTTATGCGCCGGAGCGGGCCCAGTTGAGTTGAAGATTTCCAGTGTGGAGAGTCTTACTCAGATCTAGAGCGGACCGATTCAGAGATGGCCGCCAATGTATCGCCTTTCCTGGAGGATTGAGGCGCTGTTCGGCATGCAAGCGAATGAGCCAGTTGTTGCTGCAAATGACGAGATATCGCCCAGATGGTTGGAGCTACTGCAGCATGAGCATATACTTAGAGACATGATGGATGGTCGCTAGTCACCTGAGGATGAATGACTAGGACAGGTGTTCGTTCGCTTACCCCGATGCGAGGTCATCAGATAGATTGCTTCCAGCTTGAGACGACTTCACGCAGGTTCGTTGAGAGTCGACAGAGACGATCAAATGTCAGGAGCCATGCTCCAAGTTTAAAGTATACGGAAAGACATGCAGGCGATTCCATGGACCCTCTAGAAGAATGAAACCCTAACTCGACTTAATGACCGTGTGAAAGCCTTTTGAACCTTAGGGTTTGCGGCAGTTCCGCGGCGCCATTAGTGAGGCTTGGGTTTGCCCTTCTACGGCTGGACCACCGACGCTGTGGCATGTACTTGATACTATTAAACTGTACTCAAGATGTTGATCTCTTGGGGGATTATAAGGTTCTGACGAGTCGATCGAATGTTTCGACATCATTCGGATATCATGTGATGGGATGCTTTGCTTGGAAGACTCCAGATACGAGTATAGCCGTTGGAGCACAGTCCATGCAGCCACGATGAGACGAGTCCGAATCAGTCGACATTGAAGCAGAGTGAATAAAAGAGTTTGTAAGAGATTTCGACGAGATGACGTCCCACTCCGCTGACATCAGAGATGTGATACGCACCCAGAGGCGTTGTATATGGATATATCTTCCAGAAAGAAGCGTGATAAGTATGCAGCCGTTCCGGAATAAGAATTTGCTTCAGCAATGGATGATGACTTCCGGGCAATCCGGCAGGAATGAGATTTGAGAGAGAAACCTCGATAGGACCTTTCTGGAAAACGATATGAGAAGACCTAGACCCAGGAGTGGTCATATTGCGCACACCCAGCAGGCCAGAGTTCGGCATCGTCGACGAGGTAGTTGACCAGGTTCGGATAAAGGAACTTACCAGATGCGTTGCGAATTGATCAAGGACGGACGAGTATTGAGTATTCCTCCGATGGTTGGGACGCGTTCCCGAGGACCTGTTCGGCCGGACATCTTCTACAGAATGATGAAGTTACAGGATACGCGGTTTCGAGTCCGTGCGAGAGACATCGGATTGACTGTGGCCGAGAACAGTGTAGTTCGTAGATAGCATGGCGTGACGCCATAGTGGACGACGTAGAGACAAGTAGAACCAGAGGTTCGTGCGAGACGCTGACGAGCTGTCATTACTTCCTGTCGAGACTAGAGACCTGATATGCTTACAGAGGCGTTGGGATGCGACCAGTTTCCGAGAGAATGTTGTGCTGAGGACACAGATGTCCATTGAGCGAAAATAGATTATGCAAGAGTACCAGCCTTCGTACAGTTCGGCTTAGGTAAGATCGGAAGAGACCTTGAGCAGGATTCCTTTCAGGACATTGCTGCAATGATGTTTGCACCCAGGATCAGATGTGTGATGTGCATTCAGAGAGCCAGAGGCCGACGCCAGGGACATGCTGCTTTACGAGTAGCCATGAGGATTGACCAGAGAAGTGCAAGAACGGAATCGTCCTCGTTAGCACACCTGACAGGGCCGATGAGCTGATTGACTGCGAGTAGAGTAATCCGCAGAGAAGATAATGACCCAGAGTCAGAGGACGCCAGACCGTGAGCAAGAGGCAAGTAGATATCTTGCGCTGCTAGCATTGGATGCACCGACTCCTTCTCGACCTTGAAGGAGGAACTACCGACGACGGTATTTATGATTTGTGATTTTGTGATTCGATTATCACGTATCCGTCATTTTGGATTTCGGTGTTTTGGGCGTTTTATTGCATGATTTAGTTTTGATGACTGAGTTTCATGATATTGTTTCATGCACCTACTAAATATTTATATTTTGCGCATAGTTATTACATTTGAGCTATTGATTGTGATTTCACGCCTATCTTATGCAGTGATTTGATTTACACTTCCAGCATAGTTTTCATGCACCTTTAGTGTTTTGGTATACGATTCTGGTGCACGCCAGATGCACTAAATCGGGATTCTTCGTGCATGTCACATGCACCTGATTTTTTTACTGTCAGGCACACATGTTGCCTACGACAGATGTTTCGTGCACACCAGTTGCACTTAGATGTTGTTTTGTACACCTGTTTGACACATATATGGATTTTGATTTCCTTGCGCACCAGACGCACAGGATATTCTTATATATGCCTTTTGGGGATTGATTTCTAGTAGAGCAGTACATTTTTATAATATTCGCTATGTATTGATGTTTTCGGAGCCCCGACAAATTGGATTTTTACTGAAATGTTTTTGTAATTGGGGGATTAAATTTAAATTCGGGGACCGAATTTCTTTAAGGGGGGTAGATTGTAACATTTCAAAAAGATAAAATATTAATTTTTGGGAATTTTTATAATTTAATATTATTTTAATGAATATTTTAATATTTTGGTATTTTTAAATACAAATAAATAGGAAAAATGTTAGAAAAATTATGGAAAATTATAAAATAGGGTAAATTAGAGAATTATGCCATTTCTAAGTTTAATTGATTAGTTATATGCTAAATTAGTGCTAATCGTGATTAAAAATCGCTAATCGGTTTTTAGCATTTTTTGTGCAAAACATGCACATATCACTTTTTCACACTTGTGTTACATTTTTTATTGCCATGGTTTGTTTTGGGATTACTATTTGAGTGAGAAGGGTTTTAAAAAGGAAAAGAAAAGAGAAAAGAATAAAGTAATGGGTAGTTGGTGAGAGAGAGAGGTATGGGCTCCTTTTGACCCAAGACTTAGCCATCTCTTCCCTTCATTTCCCTCCCTCTTCTCCTCTCTCCTGCTGCTGCTCATCCTTCATCTCCCTCCCCTTTTCAACTCCTCAAAACACATCCAAAACAACTCCAAAACCCCACTCTCATTTCATTAAATGTGTGCACAATCCCTAGATCTACACTTGGAGCTAAAGAAGCAAGGATTTTGGCCACTAGGGGCAACTCAAGAAAATTCTTGAGTTGCCAAATGAGGTATTTACTGAACCCTTAGCTTAGTTTTAGTATTTCCTTTACCCCCATGTTATGATTGAACCGATATTGTGTGATTTTGTGGACTTGATGAAAACCTAGTTAGGGTTATGGGAAATTGTGAGTTATAATGTGAAATTGAGCTCAGTTGAGGTTATATAAACACCCTAGTGCATGAATTGAGACCCTAACGTGAAGCCTAAACCCAGAATACGGATTTTAGAATCCGATATCGGAAAATTTGTGAAATCTGTGAAGGTTAATTGGGATCTGCTATCACCCGGGACATCCTAAAATAAAATTGATTGGACAGTGGCATGTGCAGGCACCCAGGAAGCTACCACCAAGACCCTAGCCCCTAACTCCCATACCCGGCCGCCAATTAATCCCAATTGGCCGCAATTTGCGGCCCGACCAGCACCAATCTGTGTCGTTTTGGTTCTGCAGCTCCTACATGTATAGATTAGACCCCTGGTATGTATAGTTTTGTCTAATTGGACCTAGGGTGAAATCTGGAACATATTTCCTAAGTTGCTGTTTTGGATTCGTGTTTCCGTATTCCGTATTTTTGATTCTGGAATTGTGTATTGTGTTTTACCTCGACTATTTGGCGTTTATACGATGATATAGAGGGTTTATTGATGGTTTTGAAGGCGTGCCATAGGTTCTAACCTATAGGCCTCTTATCGTATCGTTTTGGGTTTCGTGTGCCGTTTTAGCTTTGGTTTGGTTTTAATGCGCATATACGACACTTGATGTGTAGGTACCCCATGAAGACTACGGGACGACAAGCAAGCGCGTGGTGACATCGAAAGATGGAGACGCAAGGTGAGTAGATTATATCTACTGGGGGAAGTCGGGTGGATGGCGTATAGCACCCCCGCAGTCCGTAGTTAGTATACTATATATTATGCTTGATAGTTATAGTGTGTCGTGGATATGATAGATTAGGTGTACTATGGATAGTGTAGGGTTAGAAGTGACTAGTGTAGTTCATAGTCGCGAACCCTAGAATAGATTTACACCTACACGCACACCCTTGCATATTCATTATACTTGCACTGTGTTGATGATATTGGATGACATTGGAGATGAGTCGATGATGTTGGGCTTTGTGCCGCAAAATCGGTGATTTGATGTGATTCGTATTTGGGATACGATACGTGATCTCTAGCGGGCCTTAGGACGTGTGCTTGCACACGCAGTATATTGATGGTATCAGTTGTACTAGACTTAGATCAGTACTCCAGATTATGTGATAGATGATAGTGATACCTGAGATGTGATGAGCTAGTGTGATATTGACCCGTACCCAGCTATTGGGATGCCGTACGACGATTTACCGTACGAGCTTTACATTGATGATAGATCCGCACTCATGACTTGAGGATGTCATATGATATACTGTATCGTACGCGATACTATTGAGGCGGGATCACCGACTATTATATCTATATATATATCGACTCAGATTTAGGTGGTTTCCATACCCCTCCCGATTGGCTTGATACTTAGATCTGTAGTTTGCATAGTAGATGTTAGACTAGACCCGAGTCATACCTATTTCAAAAACTACGAATCAGGAATATCTTAAAGACAAACAAAGGGATTCTACGGGTACTTTAAAAGGCGTATCTTTTCTTAAAAACACCGTACCCCTTATTTTACTAAAACCCTGATTTGTCTTATTTCAAAAGGCATAACTGCATGACACATAAATATTGATGTAGTTTCTTCACTGTGGTGTTGATTATTTGATTTCCACATATTCATGCTATTCACATTGCTTGCATATGTTTATTGCTATATTATTATCATGCTGTTAGGACACCAGCACCATTATCGATGATGCGTATGTTCCACGTACACTATTTGCCGGCTCACACACTTCATCATCGATAATTGCCATGCCACTACACTGTAGTACTGTTGCATTCATGATATGATTCTTGCATGGCATATTGTACACTTATATCTGTACACAAACATAGATGATTCTGACTTGATTAGAGATTTGGGAACCGCATGATGTTCTTCAAAACTGATTCGTTATAAAAGAGCGGTTTCCCTCAACATGTGCACATTACTATTCCATGTTGCATGACTCATGATATGCTTACCTTTCTTACATGTCGCATACATCATGTTTTGATCATACGCATTGAGATATGTTGTTTCCATGATATTTCTGGATTTGTGAACCGTGGGTATTTCAAAAGAGAATATATAATTGTGTTAAAAACCCGGTTACCCTTGATATGATATTTCAGTGCGTCCACCATGTGTTTTCTCGGTGCTGAGAGCGACATGTGAAACCCGATTCGAGGAGGCGGATGAGGCCGATTGCGGGTACATGGTGGACCCGGTATGGTATCCCGGGGCGAGAACGGTTTCGCTGTGTAGTAGACGGTGAGCCTGGCGGAGGGACTACTACCTACCGGTGATTGTATTTGAGCTCGGCGGATATCTGGAGGATACCGACCGGAGTTGGGAGATGGATATGGGATGACCCGTACTGCCGGGGCCGAGGGCCGATACCGCAGACGGAGCCCCATATGGATGAGGACATGGGATGACCCGTACTGCCGGGGCCGAGGACCGATACCGCAGACGGAGCCCCATATGGACGAGGATTTACGTATCGATGCTAGGCACGGGTTTCATGATGTTTTTCCATGATTTTTTTTATATCCTCATATTTGCATACATGATGCTTATTTGTCATTGGGTGACGGGTGGACGGGTTCCATGTTTATACAGACTTGATCACATACAGACTGGATTTACATTGATCATACTTCATTGTATATATAACAGGGTATGAGGGCGCTGTTATATATACCCTTACACCAATATTAGTGGTATGGGACGCTAATATATGTGTATTGATATTCATATTTACTTCATGCAGACATACCTTATACTGATGACATGTTATTACCTGAGTACTTGGCACTACATACATGTTTAGATGTTACATTGCCACCTTATCATGCTTCAGACGTACTCTTGTGGGTTATATTATACTGATTGTTTGACCTAGGATTATGTCTTGCATTCGGTTTCTGCTTGTAGATATTCTCTATTCACGAGTTGGCAACTCACCCCCGTTGTGCCACAGTTCTTGCAGGTTTTGCCGTACAGGTTTCTTTGCGGCATTTCTGGCACACTGCTTCCTTGCGGGTGAATTGCATTTGGTAGGTGGATTCTTTTGCATCAAGAACCACCATTGTACTTGTATTATTCATTGTATCTAGAATTTCCATCAACCAAAACTTGTATATTGTTTCAGACTTAGACATTAGTGTTGTATTATTCGACCTTAGAGTCGCGCTTAGTAGTATTGCGGTTTTCATGCTTATTGAGTTTCTTTTGGATTTGACCCTCGCCATTCGGCGTTGTATATTATATTGCTTGCGTGGTTGTGACCGTCGATTGACGAAGTGCTAGCTCCCGCTTGGGGATGCCTTTTATTCATTGTATATATTTATTGTTCTTGTTGTACCCCGTTCGGGGCCAGTATTTACAAAAGAAACTCTGCCGAAATTTTTGAAAAGACTTTACATTTTGAAAATGCACATTCGGCTTAGTTATTTAAAAACCTTGACTTCAAACATGTTTTCCTTCACTTCTTTAAAACCAGTTTTCTTTATTTACTCTTAAAATGGTTTTAGATTTCTGGACTTTTGGCTTACTTGGATCAGATGGAGTCTTATAGACTTCATTTGGTTCAAGGGCCAGTCACGTGCTCTTTCGGGTCGTGACAAACTCATCTATCTATGCAACAGAAAAGTAACAAACAGCTGCCATACACTATGCCTTGACTAAGGCCAACAAATATAGCATGAATACTAAGTGCTACCTGTCTGAAATGACGGAGGGCTACAAATGGTTTTTGGCAAAAAACCTTTAACTTAATGAACTTGATATTGTTGAAGGAACCGGATTGCTTTACAAATATATAGTGGCGAAAACCATTGCTAAAAAGGTCACTCCCGATGAAGGGATCTCGGCTCTTTCCTCATGGAATGAGGTGCGGGATATTCCCAACTAAATATCGCGATGTATAGCAAAAAATAATCGACTATAGTGAAGTTGTTACCCTGACGCAAACTCCTGCCCAAGGGATCACTCCCGGTGAAGGGATCTCGGCCCTTGCCTCGTCGAATGAGGTGCCGGATATTCATAACCGAATACCACTGTGCAAAACAAAAGAAAACGTCCTTGCAATAACAACATTTGAAAATTTGTTCCAACAACATCGAATATGTCTGTTTTTCTTGCATTGATCAGAATCAACGTAGTCCCATCAATTAATCACACCAGAAAAGAATGAAAATATGATGCACATATATGCCATCCGCATTCGCCACTGGGTCCCGTCATCACCCGTCAGGTTAATTAACTAACGACAGAGCGGGGACTGGACTAGCGCGGGTGCAAAACATATACAATATCTATTAGTATATATATATATATAACAATATATAATAATCGCTCCAGGCGTGATAAATGCAACATCAAAGAAAAGCGATAAGCATTACAGAACAATACAGATAATCTGGGAGCCCCGGGTTTCCTTTGAGCCGCAACTGAAACCCGACATTCCCCTGGTCATGTGGATAGCCTGTGCAATGAAAACCTAGACCTCTACGAGCACGACAAGTTATCCGCCAAAACCAAAAGCGAGGCAGCCCCCTTCCTCAAAGTGAATGGGCCACCCGGCACTTCACAGAATCCGGTAACTTGAGCACCCCTGCCTGGGTCAACCTGTTCCCCCTACGAGTGCGGCGAATAGCCCGCCAATTCTAGAGTGATGCCCCATCATTCTCAATGCCATGAAATGCGGGCCTGTTGCCATCCAGAACCCGGCTATCCTTGCACTCCATCGCGGGGTAATCCTAGTACAGAAAAGAAAATATGTACAACGGTGACATCGACCTCAACCCGGTCGTGCCTTAAACAAATAAAATACAAGCAGGCAGTGACGGCGGTCCACATGTCGGACGCTCGCCCCGTGATATCAAATATTCAAATAAAACTAAACTGTACTAACAATGCACCCAAGCTATCCACTACGACGATTCCGCAATAAACACAGCACAACACAGAACATCAACGTGAATGTCACGTTCACAAACCCGTCTAAAAGAATTATAGCAATGAGACAAGTTGTACCGCTCTAATGACATTTACGGTCGCAGATAGTAATGTAAGTACAGTAAACTTTAAACAGCGTTAGAAATATCGAGTTCGAAACTGTAACATTTCAGAAAATATAAAATATTATTTTTGGAATTTAATATTAAAATATTATATTTCGCGAAAACTACCCGATTTGCGAAATTAGGGTTTTAGTAAAATGGTATAAATATATACCAATATATATGAAATAATTGGAGATTAAAATAATATATTCATTTAAAAATATATTTATCCGATTTGGCATTTTTATAATTAATTATATGCAGTTTCAATAAAAATTGATTAGTGCACTACTAATCGCGATTAAGCCAAATCCGTGTTTCTACAGTTTTCCATGGCTAGTGCACCATGACATGTTGCTTGTTGTTTCAATTTATTTGTGTTATGTGTTTGGTTTTAATGAGTGGGGGAAAAAGAAAGGAGAAAAAGGAAAAAGGAGACAATTATTGGAGAGAGAGAGAGTGAGAAATGGGTTAAGAGGGTGAGAATAAGAGAGAGTGAGGGTAGGAGAGAGAGAGGGGCTGCCCTCATTCATTTTCTTTCATGGTTCCTTCATCTTCCTCCTCCTCATCTCCCTCCACCTCCACTTCCAAGAATCATCTCCATTTCTTCACCAAAACTCCACACCCTCTTCATTAAAGTTGATCCCCACCTCATCCTCAACACTTTAGACCAATCAAAGTTTGATTTTGAAGACTTTGGGAAGCTAGGGTTTTTCTTGAGTTGCCCAAATGAGATATATCTTCTATCATTTAGTTTAGTTTTAGTTTCTTGCACCCTAGTTTAGTTTAGAATGTGTTTTGGTTAAAGGATATGATGTTTGGAAAATTCAAGAGAAGGGTTTGGTTGTTTGTGTGGAATCATGAGGTGTAGTGAGTGTTTTAAGACCTTAGGGATTTACTTCAAGACCTGGAAATGAATATAGAACCCAAAATACAAACTTAGAAATGGTCCCATGTCGGTTTTGTGATATTTTTGTGGCCTACAGGGAATCTGGAGCAACCCGGAGAGTTTCTGAGAAAAACTAGCAACTCCAGAGACCTAGTAAGACCAATAGGAGACCACCCTGAGAAGACGAACCCCAACGGAGCACCTTTGGCCGAGCAGGCCGGTTTTGGTGGGCCTGTGGCCGGCCTCTTTGAGAGTGATTGTGTGTAGGTTTGGTCTGTAGCTCACATACCCCTATACAACTCTCTGTACTTGCTAGTTTTGTTCCAATTGACCTGAACCAAAATCTGGGAGCACATTTGGGTGTTTTTGGCTATGTTTTCTGTATTTTAGAATTCTTAGTTTTAGTATTTGATATTGTATTAGGTCGTTGGATGTTTATACATTAACGAAGAGGGTTGTTTGGTTGTTTTTGCATACGTAGGCTATAGGTTCTAACCTATGAGCGCACTGTGTGCCGTATTGGTTCTCCGGATTTGATGTTAATAGCATTTGCGATTGTGTATTGTTGTAGGTACCTTCGCATGGATTCTGAGACAACGAAGCACAACGGTTACGACTGAACAAGGAGTTCCGCAGGTGAGTAGATTTATATCTACGGGGGAAATCGGGTGGAGGGCGTATAGCTCCCCCGCAAATTTTGATGGAAACCGATATATAGGATTTGGTTTAGGAAGCCTATATTAGGAAACTAAGGATATGGTTAAAAGGATAGTTAGAAGTGATATGATATGATTAATACATGATGACGAGATTTGAGATATCAATATGATGGGATAAGATGATGTTAGTGTATATGCCCTAGAGGCCATTACTGTATCATACTAGTTTGTATATTACTTGATGGAAGCTTGGGATATTTAAAGTTGTATAAACAATCTTGCTCGAAATGGTAGCATGCTACGTGGTTTGTTTCTATTTTAATGTATGCATGTGTTTTTTTTAGCATATCGCCTATACACATTAGTGGAGCCCTTAGGATCTTTGCTTGATTACCAGCGTTGTGATGGCAGTCATACTAGTGGGGGCTGGGTAATCTACAAGCACATCCTTATACAGGTCCTTACTCGTAGGATTATCGAGACGGGGCAGCGATACTCCGGAGTAGACTAGCGTTTGCGCTTCTCATCCCAGCAGGGGAGATGGTCTGTCCCACAGCCGTCAGTACGTCGTACTTGAGATAGTATGCGGGTGCTCGTTAAGTTATGAGTACACTGGACAGGACTTGTCGGGAACTGTTGGCTGGTACTATACCTATCGTCAGTTATCAGTTCCCAGGTGACATGAGTACAGCTTAGTCCGCTGACTTGACACTGTCACTTCGCCTCGAGTGTGTTCCCACTGTTCTTAGATTGCTGCCCTACCACGGCTCAAATGAGTCGTGCAAACAGGTAGCAGTTGGGTGCAGTCCCGAAGCACTTGGAGGCAGTGACGGTTAGACAGGATTCGTCTTTCCCGGTATTGGGGGTTGATATCACGCTGTGTCTAGGAAAGCCATTACACATAGTAGTCCCTGGCCAGGGAAAGCGAGATATACTGGTAGCGTTTCCAGTGTTATCTCAGGGTATTCTGGGCTACACTCCGACCCGACTTGTACCGCTATTAGGGGACTGACGTTTACCGCCCGCCCTAGGCCCGACTTGCGATACTCTCAGACGAACAGACCGGACTGTACAGAGATTGTCACATTCAGGCTCAGTAGGAGTTCGGATGGGTTCACCTCATCAGTCTTCTTATCGGCACCAACCTGGGGACCATTATGTTGGAGATAGTGCCCTCATAGTCAATTATTGGATCGCAGGTACGTGATTGCAATGATTGCAGAGGACCTATACCGGTATGACAGTCTTACTCGAGATGATAGTATGCTATCTGGTTTGCCTTTATCAGTCGTGTACATGTTCAGGTGACTGATTACATATTACACTTTGATAGAGCCCTTAGGATCTTGCTTTACCACCAACAGTATGATGGCGATCATATACGTGAGAGTTGGGTGGTTTATACGCATATCCTTAATTGTGGTCCCTAGTCGAGGGAGTTTCGAGACAGGGCATCGATGCTCCGGAGTAGACTAGTGTGTACAGTCGAGACCCCGACGAGGGGCGGTGGCCGGTCTCACAAGCCACTGGTGTCAGTTGGATCACCTAAGATGTATACAGGTGCTCATTGGGTTATGAGTACACCGGACAGGACTCGCCGGGAATCTGCTAGTTAGTACTATACCTATCGTCAGATAGCAGTTCCCTGGTGACATGTGTACAGGTTAGTTCATCGACCTGAGGTCGTCATTTGTCTCGTGTGAGTTCCCACTGTGCTTTGATTTCTACCCTACCACGGCTCAAAGGAGTCGTGCAAACAGGTAGCTTTTGGGTACAGTCCCGAGCCATATGGAGGCACGTGAGCGGATCGGCAAGGGATTCGTCTCTCCCGGTATTGGGGGCGAGGTCGTGCTGTGTCTAGGAGAGCCATTACACAAAGTCCATGGCCATGGCAGGAGATTTACCGGTAGGTACTCCAGTAGTATCTCAGGGTGTTATTGGGCTACACTCCGACACGACTTATACTGCTATTGGGGGTCTGACGTTTCTAGCCCCCTAGGCAGATATGCGATACTCATAGACGAACGGACCGGACTGTATATACATTGTCACTGTTAGGCTCAGTAGGGTTTCCGGATGAGTTCGCTCATCGGCCTCCCTTGAGGTCAGTCCATGGGCAGCCGTTACGCATAGCTAGTGCCGCTGACGGTTTGTGGTTAAATCCACTGCCAGGGTACTGACGAGTCATTAGAGTCCCCCACAGACAGTTTCCCAAGTTCGGGCGAAACGTTGTAGAGGCCGTATGGTTTTATGGCAGGGTTCGGAAAATGCACGTGCGTTTACGCACGTGTTATTTTTCGGGCAGATGATACTGGTCGGCTTTGGTTTAAGCCGGATCCGATTATTATATTGAGTAGGTATAATATCTTTGTCTCAGTTGCATTTGTATTCGGTCGTAATACAAATGCGGGTATATTTATACAGTTTCGGGGTTTTCCTGAAAGTCGTTTTAGGATCACTTTTAGAAGTTGCCAGTTTCCAGTTTTCTATCAGCGGTCTTTTAACATTCGGTTAAAGACGGATTTATCTTTTCTTGGACGAGGGTGAGTCACGCTTCTAGAAGGTTCTAGAAAGGGTGACTTGACATGGTGAGTCATTAGTGCTTTAATGGAGCCATTAATGCAATGGTGACTAGGTTAATGAATCACCATTTGCATTAATGAGGTTTTGTTTGCTTAAGGATATTTTTCTTGTGTTCACACATGATATTTCTTTCTTAATGTCACCCTCTTCTCTCCTACACTCACCCCCCTCCCTATATATGGCCGGCCCCTCCTCTCTCTCATACTCACTTGATGTTTTCATTTGGTTACAAAAGATATGATAGATTTTGGGGTGTATGGAACTTCACAGCTCATTTCATTCCATCACCCGATTCCCACGGCAACTTCATTAACCGTTCGTCCATGGTTTTGGACGAAGCGAGACAAAGTCATCTACTCATTCTCTACATCATTCTTGGTCGTCTCTTTTGGAAAACTTGACGACCGAGTTGCCTCAAGTCAGAGGCGGGAGCCCGTTTAAAGAATTAGTGATGTGGTGCCACCTGGACGAGCAGATCAGAGATCGATGAGATCGGAGCAACCGCAACGGAGCGTGGGATGATGGTTAAAGAACGAAGGACTCGGATCGTTCGGTATAACCTTTCTACACTCTTTACAGTTTGTTAGTTTAGCAATAATGGAAGATCCGGGTTAAAGTATACGATAGCGCCAGTTAAAAAGTTTTTGTTCCGCATTTGGCGTCTGTAGACGGCCGGGGCGCTACCGTAGACTCACAGTGGTATCAGAGCCTAACCATTTTGCTATACTAACTTGAGCTAACACGTTTAAAATATCGATCGAACCGGAAATCAAAAACCGCATTTTTTCAATTTGACAGTTTCTGTTGATTTTAAATGGTGTCCTAAAAATATTCCACATATCACAGAAAGTTGTGCAGGGTTTCAGAAGCACACCGACAAAATTTGAGCACGTGATTCCACCAAACAGCCGCGGAATCGCGGCCAAACGCATGGTTTGGCCGCGCATCCGCGGCCATTCTATGGGATCAGTGCACCAAATTTTCTCTATGTCTTCTCTGTTGGAATTTGGGGTTTTTGGTATATATCTTTTGGGCCCAGATTTTGTTACTGTTCACCAGATGTTCGTGGGGCCCACTTTGTGATATTTAGTCGATCGAAATTTAAACATGTTAGTTTACAGTACTTGCATTATATCTCCGACCGGGAATGTCATTTGATCGGTAAACCGCGTCTGATTGCTATAGTTCTTTTAGACGGGTTTGCGAACGTGACATTCGCGTTGATGTTCTGTTTTGTGCTGTGATGTTGCGGATTTGTCGTGGTGGATAGCAGTGTGCAATGGTAGTACAGTTTGAGTTTATTTGTACATTTGATATTGCGGGGCGAGCGTCCAACATGTGGACTGCCGTTACTGCCTATTGTATAATATTCTTTTGGGGCACGACCAGGTTGCGGTCGATGTACCTGTTGTACTATTATTTATTACTGTACTAGGTTTTTCCCCGCGACGGAGTGCACGAATAGCCGGGTTCTGAGGGGCAACGGGTCCGCATCTCATGGCTTTGAGAGGCAGAGGGGCCTCACTCTAGAATTGGCAGACTATTCACCGCACTCGTAGGGGTTTAGGTTGACCCAAGGAGGGGTGCTCAATTTACCGGATTCCGTGAAGTGCCGGGTGTTCCATTCACTATGCTGTGGGGGACTACCTCGCTTCAGGTTTTGGCGGGTAAATTGCCGCACCCGTAGGGGTCTAGGTTTCATTGCACAGGCTATCCACACGACAGGGGAACGTCGGGTTTCAGCAGCGGCTCTGTGAAACCCGGGGATCCCAGATTATCTGTATTGTTCTGTGATGCTTATTACTTTTCTGTAATGTTGCATATTATCACGCCTGGAGCGATTATTGTATATTGGTTTATATACTATTAGATGTTGTATATGTTTTGCACCCGCGCTAGTTCAGTCCCGGCTCTGTCGTTAGTTAAGTAACCTAACGGGTGATGACGGGACCCAGTGACGAATGCGGATGGCATATACGTACATTTTATTTTCGTTCTTTTCTGGTGTGATTGTTTGATGGGACTGCGTTGATTCTGATCAATGCAAAGGAAAGCAAACCTATTTGGCAGTTGTTGGAACAATTTAAAAAGTGTTATTGCAAAGACGTTTCCTTTTGTTATGCATAGCGGTATTCAGTGGAATATCCTGCACCTCATTCCACGAGGAAAGAGCCGAGATCCCTTCACCGGGAGTGACCTCTTTAGCAAAAGGTTTTCGCCACTATATTTTAAAAAGCTATCAGGTTCCTTCAGCGATATCAAGTTCACTACGTTAAAGGTTTTTCGCCAAAAACCAGCCGTAGCCCTCCGTCACTTCTTTTGGGTATTCAGTAGTATTCAAGCTATGTATTTTGACCTAAGGCCAAGGCATAGTGTTTGGTAGCTGCTGGGTATTCAATTGTTGCATAGATAGATGAGTTGGTTTGGGACAGCCGTTCTGCCATTTTGACCTAACGCCAAGGGCATGTGCGGGTGGGTTCAAATTAACAAGATAGTGACGGGTAGAACTTGGCATGTGACTTATGATATTTTGACCTAACGCCAAGGTTATAAGAGCATGGGGCAAAAAATCTTATCGGGAGTTTCTAAAGAAACTGAAACTTGCCAAGTATGCGCATACCTTCTGGAGTATGAGTAACGTGGATGCATTCCATCACGTTATCATGCGAATTGAGTTGGATCCCGATTCCCACTGATGAGTTGGTTTACTCTTCGGGTGATCCCGATTGATTCTTCTTTAGGTTTGGAGGAGAATTTGACAGGACAGTGGGAGGTTTCCGGATTAGATAAAGTGATAACCATTCTGATCTAGGTTAGAGTGCACGCAGAGTGTTTCTTTTCTCTCTCTTTGGCAGCGACCTTTGACCGACCCTAGACTATGACTCAGTGACCAGGTTGACCGAACCTTCTTAAAAATACTGGCTTTTGGATTGTCTATGTTGCATAAGTCATTGCCACTCCTTCTTCTACCCTTTGAATTTCTCAGAACACCCGTATTACTACGGACATCCACTTCCAGTGGATAGATCCATCGTATGGTTATATACAAACTCGAAGGGACTTCTTCGAGGATGGATCCAGGTTCAGGAGAAATAGAATTGGTTTATTCAGTTGTCTTTTATTATCACCTTCTCTCAGGTTGCGAGGGCTCCTTGGTTTAGGAGAGTACACCTATTACGCTTATTGGATAGTCTTATTCCAAACCATAGGCTGGTGCTGAAAGGTAGGGAATGAAGAAAACCAATTAGCCTAAGTAGGGTGTGCAGAAGGTAATATGTAAAGACAAAATAAAGGGATTAGAAAGAGGGCAAAGTAAATTGTGACTGTTATCATTCACGACCAAACCGCGTACTTCATCGCCACTCTTATTTCACCTTTAAAAGAATAAGGTATTATTCAGTTGTCTTTTATCATCACCTTCTCTCGAGATGCGAGTACTCCTTGGTTTAGGAGGGTACACCTATTATGCTTACTGGATAGTCTTCTTCCAAACCATAGGCTGGTGCCGAACGGTAGGGAAGGAAGAAAACCATTTAGCCTAACGATGGTGTACAGAAGGTAACGACTAAAGACAAATAAAGGGATTTGGAGAGATGGCAATAAAATATACGGTTGTAGTCATGAATTGGATTATGGAAGAGGCATTGCTATGAATACCAAGATACCCCTACGAAACATTTTCATGTTTCAGTGCATTGTTAAAGAAAAACTGTTTTCCCGATTAGACACTTACTCCAAGGGTATGTATTTACCAGGTTTCATTCTCATATCTGTATGGTTTTACAGATGATGAGTGGGAGTAAGTTATTGGGAATTAGGTGATTATCCTCATTATATCGGAATTCGTTGTAATTGGTGATATTTGAGGAAATCGCCAGGGTACAGTTTTCAACCTACGACGCACAGATTTTGAGTTGTTTAACTCAGCGGACTTATACAGAGTATTGTATGTTGTCTAAGTGTCCATCAGGACAAAGGGGTAGGTCCTCGTACTATGTTCTGTTTACTTATAACTTCTCTAGTTTTTAGACAAGTGTTTCGTAGAAATACAAGGTCTAAGTTTTGAGAAGTTGTGGGTATAAGAATAAAGTAGAGAACCAGGTATCACAAGTATCGGGATTCTTCAAAGATATCGAAGATGTAGATTCTTGTGATTGGTATTCAGATGATAGTGATGGTTTTGTGAAACGTGTTTCTCTTTCAGGTTACTCATAATTGGAAGGATTCCTAAGTTGAGTAATGCTGATTAGCCTCTTTCCATTAAGTTGATATGCACTGGAGACAGCTGCATGATTTGAATCTGGTTCCAATTAAATAAGTGCCAAAGTTTCTATATTGGATATAGAATGGATCGTACCTTAAAAGATATTAAGGTATGGGGAGTTGTCCAGCTTATGCTTAAAACCAGACTCTGGATAACTCAGGGCACGTTTCTGTAATAGCTGTTTGTGGGTTGACCCTGGCTATAACGAGGGTTGATATTCTACCATTTAGAAGATCAATAGTGATATTGTTCTTGACTCGCCACAGTTTTAGTAAAATGGATCTTTTTCAGAAAACAGTAGTGGGAGTATGGTAGAACTGGAAATGATTCCAGAACCGCGAACGATTACAGAAAATTTAATAGGACCTATATATTCAATCAAGTTTGACATTCCAATAGCCACTCCGCAGATATGGTGGGTGACCTCAGACACCCGAGAGGTACTCCGGTAGCCTCAAGGACGGTGACAGGGAGGTTATTATCTACCCAGACTTGACACTACTGTTGTTCCAGGATATGAGACCCGGTAGGAGGGTTGTCGTAGTCAGTGGGAGCAGCGGAAGTTTAGTGGGCAAGTAGCTTATGTCTATTTATAGACCTGAGCAGTTATAGCGGAGAAAGATCATCTATTTTTGATGTGACAGTCATGGGTTTGACTTCAATCAGAATAGGGGATGGATCTGTTAAGAAGGTAGTAGGGTGTGATGTCATGGTATCTGGATGACATACACAGAGTGGGAAGTAAAATTCCTATACTACGATCGGTTGTACTGTGGTCGTCACACAGTTGTTTCTCCAGACAGGATATGGATATAATATTTGACATTCTGGTTTCTAGATCTATGGTTTTAGATCTGGATTTGGGTAGTTTTCCAATGTAGGTACTTTGACAGTATTCTAATGGTTTTTTAGAATAGTTGACTCCTAGCATGGTGGTGTACCTGCAGGTGATGGAGTCATCCTCTCTAAAGGTGTCTTACGGACTAAAGGGGAGAGGGACATGCATGATTGGCATATCACTTGCTTAGGCAATTGAGTCAATCGTGAGATGTCAAGTACCACACCAGATGTTGTTTTTGCACTAGATGCAATAAGTTTGTATTAATCCAATCCTGGAGAAACATAAGGAAGCAGTTTTAGAACATAAGTACTTGTTCTACGGATTTGATGACGGCAGCCTCCTTCGGGGGACGATTATCATTCTAGGCTTCAAAGGTGACATGGATGACAGAGTGATTGTCAGAGTTATAGTTTTTCCCTCTGACGAGGGACAGTATTATGGACAGGTGGTCCAAGAGGATACTGTGGGTGGCATGGTGCCGGATACTGATTAGGTTCAGTGATCGATACAGTCTAAGAAGTTTGGATTTGGAGTTCATTTATGAACTAGGTCCCATCAGATATCCAGACATATTCTAAGACAGGTATTACTCAATTCGGGAGATGGCTTTCTCCGCGAACTTGAGATTAAGAGAGATATAGAAAGAAACATCTAGGCGGATCCACTCACTGAGGCTATTTCTCGAACACAATAGTTTTACAAATGGGCTTTGTGAAACTAATTAGTAGAGGAGTTGGATGTTCGGTTTCACACGGGCTGTGAGTAGTCGACATCGCAATAATTAGCCTTGAGTGCAAGTGGGAGATTGTTGGAGATAGTGCCCTCATAGTCAATTATTGGATCGCAGGTACATGATTGCAATGATTGCGGAGGACCTATACCGGTAGGACAGTCTTACTCGAGATTATAGTATGCTATCTGGTTTGCCTTTATCAGTCGTGTACATGTTCAGGTGACTGATTACATGTTACACTTTGATAGAGCCCTTAGGATCTTGCTTTACCACCAACAGTATGATGGCGATCATATACGTGAGAGTTGGGTGGTTTATACGCATATCCTTAATTGTGGTCCCTAGTCGAGGGAGTTTCGAGACAGGGCATCGATGCTCCGGAATAGACTAGTGTGTACAGTCGAGACCCCGACGAGGGGCGGTGGCCGATCTCACAAGCCACTGGTGTCAGTTGGATCACCTAAGATGTATACAGGTGCTCATTGGGTTATGAGTACACCGGACAGGACTCGCCGGGAATCTGCTAGTTAGTACTATACCTATCGTCAGATAGCAGTTCCCTGGTGACATGTGTACAGGTTAGTTCATCGACCTGAGGTCGTCATTTGTCTCGTGTGAGTTCCCACTGTGCTTTGATTTCTACCCTACCACAGCTCAAAGGAGTCGTGCAAACAGGTAGCTTTTGGGTACAGTCCCGAGCCATATGGAGGCACGTGAGCGGATCGGCAGGGGATTCGTCTCTCCCGGTATTGGGGGCGAGGTCGTGCTGTGTCTAGGAGAGCCATTACACAAAGTCCATGGCCATGGCAGGAGATTTACCGGTAGGTACTCCAGTAGTATCTCAGGGTGTTATTGGGCTACACTCCGACACGACTTATACTACTATTGGGGGTCTGACGTTTCTAGCCCCCTAGGCAGATATGCGATACTCATAGACGAACGGACCGGACTGTATATACATTGTCACTGTTAGGCTCAGTAGGGTTTCCGGATGAGTTCGCTCATCGACCTCCCTTGAGGTCAGTCTATGGGCAGCCGTTACGCATAGCTAGTGCCGCTGACGGTTTGTGGTTAAACCCACTGCCAGGGTACTAACGAGTCATTAGAGTCCCCCACAGACAGTTTCCCAAGTTCGGGCGAAACGTTGTAGAGGCCGTATGGTTTTATGGCAGGGTTCGGAAAATGCACGTGCGTTTACGCACGTGTTATTTTTCGGGCAGATGATACTGGTCGGCTTTGGTTTAAGCCGGATCCGAGTATTATATTGAGTAGGTATAATATCTTTGTCTCAGTTGCATTTGTATTCGGTCGTAATACAAATACGGGTATATTTATACAGTTTCGGGGTTTTCCTAAAAGTCGTTTCAGGATCACTTTTGGAAGTTGCCAGTTTCCAGTTTTCTTTCAGCCGTCTTTTAACATTCGGTTAAAGACGGATTTATTTTTTCTTGGATGATGGTGAGTCATGCTTCTAGAAGGTTCTAGAAAGGGTGACTTGACATGGTGAGTCATTAGTGCTTTAATGGAGCCATTAATGCAATGGTGACTAGGTTAATGAATCACCATTTGCATTAATGAGGTTTTGTTTGCTTAAGGATATTTTTCTTGTGTTCACACATGATATTTCTTTCTTAAGGTCACCCTCTTCTCTCCTACACTCACCCCCCTCCCTATATATGGCCGGCCCCTCCTCTCTCTCATACTCACTTGATGTTTTCATTTGGTTACAAAAGATATGATAGATTTTGGGGTGTATGGAACTTCACAGCTCATTTCATTCCATCACCCGATTCCCACGGCAACTTCATTAACCGTTCGTCCATGGTTTTGGACGAAGCGAGACAAAGTCATCTACTCATTCTCTACATCATTCTTGGTCGTCTCTTTTGGCAAACTTGACGACCGAGTTGCCTCAAGTCAGAGGCGGGAGCCCGTTTAAAGAATCAGTGATGTGGTGCCACCTGGACGAGCAGATCAGAGATCGATGAGATCGGAGCAGCCGCAACGGAGCGTGGGATGATGGTTAAAGAACGAAGGACTCGGATCGTTCGGTATAACCTTTCTACACTCTTTACAGTTTGTTAGTTTAGCAATAATGGAAGATCCGGGTTAAAGTATACGATAGCGCCAGTTAAAAAGTTTTTGTTCCGCATTTGGCGTCTGTAGACGGCCGGGGCGCTACCGTAGACTCACACATTACGTACAGCTAGTACCGCTTGGGGCCTGTGGTTAAACCCACTGCCAGCGTAGTGTCGAGTCTTTAGAGTCCCACACAGAAGGCTATTCGCCTTTGGGCAAAACAAAGTAGAGGTCGCATGGTTTTGCGACAGGGTTCGTTCACATCCGCGCACTTATGCACGTTTGGTGTTCGGGCAGTCATTATTAGCGGGCTTTGGTTTAAGCCAGATCCTGGTATACGTTTTGGGATTGGTTTTATCTCATTGTATTCATGTTCCTCAGAACACGGATGCGGATGTGTATGCACAGTTGACAGAGGCAAAGGCAGAGGATTCTCATTAGGGTTGTTGACCGTTGACTTTTTCTAAACCCTAATGAGAATGAGGATTATGATTAATAATATTAATTAAGGATTATTGTGCCATGGTTGAGTTAAACTTTTGACTTTTGTTGACTTGTTGACTTTGTTGACCGGTTGACCAAAGTGGACTTGTTGACCATCATTATTTGTTTTAAAAGATGCTTCTTGTTCTTTACAAAATGCATTTAATGAATGAAATGATAATGGTCATTCATAACAAACCATCACACCTTTTCTTAATTATTATTATTATTATCATAATTCCTAATATGAGAGATATGGTTGTAAAATTGTATCATTCTCACCTTCTCATTCTCTCTCATCAAAACTCATCCTCTTCCTCTCTCTAAAAGCTCTCATGTCTCATGTGTTGAGAAGCATAAGCTATTGAGATAAAACCTTCGAAACTCTTCTCTACTCACTCTAGAGTTCTAGGTTTAGCAAGCCAAGCACTTTAGTTGCCTCTCGGTTGAGGTAGGAGCTCAAGGTAGAGGCTTTCGGGTGGATCCTTCTTCGACAACAAGGAGAATACGAGGTGGAGCCGCTCCAACCACTCCAAGGAGCAAGAAGAGAAGGAGTTCAAGACCTAGGTATAACCCTCTAACATAGTAGTTAAACTTCTAGTTAGTTTGCTAGGTTTTTGTTTAGCAAAGATCCTCTTTTCTAGTCTATGTTACCTTGCCATAAAAAATCGTTTTTTACCATTTCCGCCTCCCCGTAAGAACCGGGACGGGTAACGTGGACTTACAGTGGTATCGGAGCCTAACTAAACAACAAGTAGCAAGTTAGCAAAGTATTTAGAATTTCGATCCGAGAAAAAATCACAAAACACGTCCGAAAACTCATGTTTCTGCCGATTTTTAAAACAGCTCAAAAAATAATTCCACATACCTTAAAAATCGGCTTAGGGTTTTCTAAAAACACACAGCAAAAACGAGACAGTGACTCGGTCAACCCACCGCGGAACCGCGGCTAAACCATGCGTTTCTCCGCGGATCCGCAGCCGAGTTGACTCGGCCGCTACTCGGATTTGCTGCAGTGTGTTCAATGTTCTGTTTTGGGATTTTTAAAGTATTTTGTTTCTGCCCAGATTTTCCAGAGAACAAAGTTGTGTTTGGGGTGGTTACAAATCCGTATTTTTGATCGAAGTTCTGTAGACTTTAGCTAATGGGTTATATCTGTGATGTGATATATGCACTGAACGTCAACTAATCGCTATACGTCGATTAGTGGGGGTTGTGCATATCTGTGATCTATAATGTTGATGGATTGTGTATATGAACTCGTTGGATTGTCGCGCATGAATAGACGGGGGTTTTGTGAGATGAGAGTTTTCTTTATCTTTTATTTGATGTAATACGTAAATTGATGTAATATTATTTTTATGGCCGCACATCCGGGATGAGGTTGTAGCCGCCATTGTATATTATTTCTTTTACTGTTTTTGCTCCTAGGATAGACCCAAGGTGGGGTGCAAAAACTACCGGGTACCTCAAAGTGCCGAGTGGCCTACTCGCGTTGTTGAGGGAGGTTGCTTCACTTCGGGTACTTGGCGGGTAGTTTGCCGCACCCGTAAGGTCTAGGGTGGGGTTTGGCTATTCATCGCGACCGTGTAATTCGTATTTTGTTGCAGGCTCGAACGAAACATGGATTCCTAGCATATCCAATGTGTTCATCTGTGATCTGGAATGGCTATCATTGCATCTGACGAATGTATATATCTATATATGATATCTAGTAGGCATTGCTTATGTTTTGCATCCGCGCTAGTCCAGCCCCCGCTCTGTCGTTAGTTAAGTAACCTAACGGGTGATGACGGGGCCCCGTGGCGAATGCGGATGGCATAAGCGTACGTCATATTTTCGTTGTTTTCTGCAATGGTAGGATTAATTGATGGGACGCATTAAATTAATGCAAGAAAATAAACCAAAGTTAAAGTCGTTGGAACAATTTCAAAACCACTCGGTTTCTTTTCAAAAACAACTTTTAAACGCGGAGCTTAAACCACTCCTTTTAAAAGCTATCAGGTTCCTTTGATTATATCAAGTTCACTACATTCACGGTTTCGCCAAAACCATTCGTAGCCCTCCATCATTTCAGTTAAATATTCGGTAGTATTCAAGCTATGTATTTTGACCTACGCCAAGGCATTGTGATTGGTAGCTGCCGGATATTTATCTGTTGCATAGATAGATGCGTTGGTTTGAGACAGTCGTACTGCTATTTTGGCCTACGTCAAGGGTACGTATGGGTGGGTTCAAATTAACCTGGTAAATGATGGGTAGAACTTGACATGTGACTTATGATATTTTGGCCTATGTCAAGGTCATAAGAGCATGGGGCAAAAATCCACATCGAGAGTTTCTCAAGAAACTGAAACTTGCTAGTACTGCATACCATTTGGAGTGTGATGATTCTGGTAGGATTCCTTCAGTTTTATCACACGATGATATTTGGATCCCGATCCTACTATGAGTATATGCTACTCCTCAGGAACTTTCTCACTTAACGATCAATGCTATAAACCAAGTAGGTGTCTAGAAAGGTGTTAGCGGGGCTACGCCCACAGGGAAAGGAGGTTACTTAATTAAGGAACTTCGCGAAAGCATTGGAAAACCTCCCTCGAAGTACCAACAATGGCCTGGCTGAACGGTTAAGCAAGTATTGTACGGTGAGATTGATCCCGACTAATTCTTCCTTTTTGGTTTGAGGAAGGATTCGAGAAATAGTGGGAGCCATCATGTTTAGACAAACTAAAAACCACTCTAAACTTGCAAGAGCATCATGCTAAAGTGTTTCTTCTCTCTCTCCTAATTGCAGCGACCAAACATCATGACCGGACTTAAGTTACTACTAGATAAAAATATACTGACAGGGTCAAACTACAATGATTGGCTCAGGAATGTCAAAATGGCAATCACTTATGACAAGTTGGGGTATCTTCTTACCACCAAAGCTCCCCCTGTCCCAGGACTTCAATCCAGCGTCGCGGATAAGGAAATCCGTAAGACCTAGGAGATTGATTGCGCGAGGGCCAAGTGCATCATGCTTGCCTCTATGGACAATGAACATCAGAGGAGGCACGAGGATATGGACCTAGAATCCATATTTCTTCATTCAAAAGATCTGTATGGAGAGCAATCCCGTATCGCCAGATACAAAGTCTCGAAAAGGTTATTTTCGGCGAGATTGGCCGTCGGATCATCTGTAGCGGAACACGTGCTTCGGATGATTGGCTACATTGAAGAGCTCGCGGTCCTCAGGACCACGTTAGAGAACGAGCTCTACACTGACTTGATTCTCCAGTCCCTTCCTTCCACTTACGCCCGGTTTATCCTGAACTTCAACATGCAAGAAAAGGAAGTTGAACTTCCGGAACTCCTTAACATGTTGAGGAGTGCAGAGGGCACCCTTAAGAAAATAAGGAAAACACCCGCTTTGTCTGTTGGAGGACCTTCTTCTTCTAGGTCCAAGGCGAAAGCCAAAGCAAAGAAGAAGAAAGCCCCCACCAAACCAAGGGGCGGTGTTAGTAAAGTGGAAGCCAAGGGAAAGGAAAAAATGGCAAAGGTAGCGGGACATATTGTGGGGAAAGAAGAGTGCTTTTATTGTCATAAGAAAGGACACTGGAAGAAATATTGCAGGGCTTGGAAGGCCAAGAACCAGGACCCGAAGTAAGTTGTGGTTTCGGCTTCAGGTGTGTATGTTATTGAAAACTGTCTATCAGTAAACTCTACTTCCTGGGTATTAGATACCGGATCAGGATCTCATATCTGTAATTCTTTGCAGGCACTGAGAAAGCGTAGGGTTTTGAAGGCAGGTGATATGACCCTCAGAGTTGCAAACGGAGTTGGCATGGATGCCGAGTCCGTGGGGGACTATCACTTGGGATTGTCAGATGGACATGTTTTGGTTTTGCGTGATTATTATTTTGTACCCAGTGCGACTTGTAATATCATATCTGTATCTTTAATGTCTAAAGAAGGTTATGATTTTGCATTTGTAAGCAATGTTGTAAACATTCACCTTAATCATGTTCTGATTGGGTCAGGTACATTAAGCAACGGTATATACGTATTGAACCAACCACAGATTTTCAATGTCTAGAATACACACAAAAGAAAGTCTCCAGAAATAAATCATGCTTTCTTATGGCATTGTAGACTGGGTCACATCAATGAGAAAAGGTTGACGAAGTTACATAAAGAAGGATATTTGGATCCGTTCGAATATCAATCATATGCAACTTGTCAATCCTGTCTCAAAGGAAAGATGACAAAGACTCCGTTTACTGGACATGGAGTAAGAGCGAGCGAGCTCTTGGGACTCGTACACAGCGATGTATGTGGTCCAATGTCTACACATGCGCGAAGTAGTTATTCTTACTTCATTACTTTTACGGATGATTTTTCAAGGTTCGGGCATGTCTTCTTAATGAAACATAAATCTGAAGCCTTTGAAAAATTTCAGGAATACAAGAATGAAGTAGAAAAACAAACATGCAAAAGTATCAAGACACTGAGATCTGATCGAGGTGGTGAATACTTGAGTGCCGAGTTCCTGGGTTACCTAAAAGAGAATGGAATTCTCTCTCAGCTTACTCCTCCATACACTCCACAACATAACGGTGTATCGGAGAGAAAGAACCGAACCATATTGGATATGGTACATTCCATGATGAGTAACGCTGAGTTGCCGCGATCATTCTGGGGATATGCACTAGAATCAGCTGCATATCTTTTGAAACGAGTTCCAACTAAGACTGTTCCTACCATACCATATCAGATGTGGAGTGGGAAGAAACCCTATCTTCAATATCTGAAGATTTGGGGATGTCCAGCTTTTGTCAAAAAGCAGCATGCGGACAAGCTCGAGGCACGCTCAGTACAGTGCAAGTTTGTGGGATACCTAAAGAACTCCAGGCGGTATCTTTTCTATTACGCAGAAGAACAAAAGGTTTTTTTCTCTCGTCATGCCCACTTTCTAGAACATCAGTTCTTAGAAAAAGAAATAAGTGGGAGCGCAATAGAACTGGAAGAAATTCCAGAACCACAAGCCACTACTGAAAGCTTAGTAGAACCAGAGGGTTCGAAAGAACAGGACATTCCTGCGCCGCACCGCAAGAGTAGTAGGCAGTCTCATCCGCCCGAGAAATACTACGATTTTCTCATAGACGGGGATAAAGAGAATTGCATCATTGATAGTGATGAGCCGACTAGCTTCCAGCAGGCCATTCTGAGCACTGACTCGGTAAAATGGCTGGATACAATGCGGACCGAAATGGAGTCCATGTACACCAACAAAGTATGGACTTTGGACGTTGCTCCAGAAGGGGTAAAACCCGTATGCTGCAAATGGATCTTCAAAAGGAAGATTGGTGTAGATGGACAGGTTGAGACCTATAAAGCTAGACTTGTTGCAAAGGGTTTTCGTCAAAGACCTGGTTTGGACTATGACGAAACCTTTTCTCCAGTGGCTATGCTCAAATCCATTCGGATCCTTCTTTCCATTGCCGCCTTCCACGATTATGAGATTTGGCAGATGGACGTAAAGACCGCTTTTCTAAATGGAAATTTAGAGGAGTGTGTCTATATGGACCAGCCAGAGGGTTTCATTCAGAGTGGGAGCAGCGGGAAAGTGTGCAAGTTGCTTAAGTCCATTTATAGACTAAAGCTGGCATCGCGGAGTTGGAACATCTGTTTTAATGAGACGGTCAAAGAATTTGGCTTTATCAAAAATCCAGATGAACCATGCATCTATAGTAAAATTGAAGCACGAACTGTCGTATTCCTCGTTTTATACGTGGATGACATTCTCTTGATAGGAAATGACATTCCTATGCTACAATCTGTCAAAAGGTTCTTGTCACACAGGTTCTCCATGAAAGACCTGGGTGATGCCTCTTACGTTCTGAGGATCCGGATCCATCGTGATAGGTCCAAGAGGATATTAGGATTTTCATAGTCCAGGTACATCGACACCATACTGAAGAGATTCAGTATGGAAGATTCCAAGCGCGGTAATTTACCGGCTTGTCACGGGATCACCCTCTCCAAAAAGATGTCTCCCAAGACTGATTTGGAAAGGGATCGTATGTCTATTATACCCTACGCTTCTGCGGTAGGCTCTATAATGTATGCGATGTTGTGTACCAGACCAGATGTAGCTTATGCACTGAGTGTGGTAAGCCGGTATCAGTCAAACCCTGGGGAGAAGCACTGGATAGCGGTAAAGAACGTTCTGAAGTACCTGAGAAGGACTAAAGACATGTTTTTGGTTTACGGCGGAAAGGACCTCCAGATGGAGGCCTTTGCTGACTCCAGCTTCCAGAGTGACAAGGATGACTCCAAATCCATGTCGGGTTATGTCTTTACCCTCAATGGAGGGGCGGTGTGTTGGGAGAGCTCTAAACAGAAAACTGTTGCTGACTCGACGATGGAAGCGGAAAATATCGCTGCATCTGATGCCGCAAAAGAAGCCGTCTGGATGAGAAAGTTCTTGACAGAACTTCAGGTGGTTCCGTCCATTGTTGATCCAATACCTCTGTATTGTGACAACAACGGGGCTATAGCTTTAGCGAAGGAACCCAGGTCCCATCAGAAGTCTAGACACATCTTGAGGCGGTATCACCTGATCAGGGAGATCGTGGATGGGCGAAAGATCGAGGTTCAGAGGGTTGCTACAGAAGATAACACTGCAGATCCATTCACAAAGGCCTTATCCCAGACTCAGTTCGAGCGGCTTATCGAGATGATAGGTCTTCGATACGCCAGTACATGGCCTTAGTGCAAGTGGGAGATTGTTAGTGTATATGCCCTAGAGGCCATTACTGTATCATACTAGTTTGTATATTACTTGATGGAAGCTTGGGATATTCACAGTTGTATAAACAATCTTGCTCGAAATGGTAGTATGCTACTTGGTTTGTTTCTACTTTAATGTGTGCATGTGTTTCTTTTAGCATATCGCTTATACACATTAGTGGAGCCCTTAGGATCTTTGCTTGATTACCAGCGTTGTGATGGCATTCACACTAGTAGGGGCTGGGTAATCTACAAGCACATCCTTATACAGGTCCCTAGTCGTAGGATTATCGAGATGGGGCATCGATATACCGGAGTAGACTAGCGTATGCGCTTCTCATCCCAGTAGGGGAGATGGTCTGTCCCACAGCCGTCAGTACGTTGTACTTGAGATAGTATGCGGGTGCTCATTAGGTTATGAGTACACTGGACAGGACTCGTCGGGAACTGTTGGTTGGTACTAGACCTATCGTCAGTTATCAGTTCCCAGGTGACATGAGTACAGCTTAGTCCGCTGACTTGACACTGTCGCTTCGCCTCGAGTGTGTTCCCACTGTTCTTAGATTGCTACCCTACCACGGCTCAAATGAGTTGTGCAAACAGGTAGCAGTTGGGTGCAGTCCCGAAGCACTTGGAGACAGTGACGGTTAGACAGGATTCGTCTCTCCCAGTATTGGGGGTTGATATCGCGCATTGTCTAGGAGAGCCATTACACATAGTCATCCCTGGTCAGGGCAAGCGAGATATACTGGTAGCTTTCCAGTATTATCTCAGGGTGTTCTGGGCTACACTCCGACACGACTTGTACCGCTATTAGGGGACTGACGTTTACCGCCCCCCTAGGCCCGACATGCAATACTCTCAGACGAAAAGACCGGACAGTACGGAGATTGTCACATTCAGGCTCAGTAGGAGTTCGGATGGGTTCACCTTATCAGTTTTCTTATCGGCATCTACCTGGGGACCGTTACGTACAGCTAGTACCGCTTGCGGCCTGTGGTTAAACCCACTGCCAGCGTAGTGTCGAGTCTTTAGAGTCCCACACAGAAGGCTATTCGCCTTTATCACGACCCGAAAAGTACGGAACATGACTGGCACTTAAACTACGAAACGTCTCGAGGCGTTCGTAATCTAAGTAAGCCGAAAACCCAGAAATCTAAACCAAGAAAACAGTAGAGTGAAGGAAAACCAATTTAAATCAAGTAGTTTTAATAGCATAAGCCGAATTATGCGTTTTTAAAACATCAAATATTTCCTGAAAATTTCGGCAGAGTCTCCTTTGTAAATACTGGCCCCCCCAAACGAGATACAATATGAATAGTATACGAAATCAATAAAAAGGCATCCCCAAGCGGGAGCAAGCTCTTCGTCAATCGACGGTCACAACCACACAAGCAATATAATATACAACTCCAACGGCGAGGATCAAAATTCAAAGGAAACTCAAACCACAAGGAAACCACAGAAATAAGACGCGCGACTCTAAGGTCGAAAGAATAAACAACACTGGTCTCTATCTCTGAAATAAATATATGTTTGGTTGATGGAACTTCTAGATACAACTGAATAATAATATACAATGTATAATGATGGATACGATACAAATAAACCCACCTACTAGTAAGTCGCCCGAACGAAACTATGCCCGCAAAGCCGTAAAGAAACCTGTACGGCAAAACCTGCAAGAAACTGGGGCACAACGGGGGTGAGTTCCCAACTCGTGAATAGAAAAAACATCTACGAATAGAAATCGCATAAATAACGCAATCCTAGGTCAATGATCATAATATATCCTCAATTATATATAACAAGCAGCCTATAACAAGGCTAGGGTAAATATCTAACCCGAGTGTAATCTCATGTGTCCGTGTCAGTGCCTCAGGTAGCAATATATCATATGAATGAGGTATGAATGCATGAAAACAGAATACATGTAAATGAAGAACTGTTTTCATAATTTAGTAAGATTTCCTTTGTATTTTTAAAATGAGGTATCATAATGAAATCAGCATAAAACAGTGCCTAGCATCGGCACAAAACGTAATCCCAATATCTCGATATCCCTGTATCACAGTCTCTGTACCTCAATATCTCGAAATCTCAATGTCTCAATCACAACATCTAGGGCGCCGTCAGTCCAGACCGGCCCCTACCATCCATCTCAAGACCACGACGGTATCCTCCGGATATCCGACGCGTCGGGTAAAATCACCGGTAGGTAGTGCTCCCCTGCCAGGCTCACATCGTCATCATCACGCGCTTCTTGCCCCGGGGTACCTTACCGGGTCCACCATGTACCCGAAACGGTTCATCCGCCTCCTCGAATCGGGTCTCGAAATCCATCAGCAAACTCATGGTGGACGACTCATACATCATGGGAAAACCGCACTTTTTATTTTAAAGAGTAAAAGAAGTTTATATAAGTTTTGCGGTTTTCCCCCAAATCCAGAAAAATCTCATAGAAATCCGAATCCAATCCTCAATAGCATGTAAACAGTGCACATCGGTATAAAAATCCATGAATGCGGCATAATAATGAATATTAACATGCATGAAGTAACAAGTAATATCTACAATGTCTAATCTAGCATATAATGCGAGTACACTAATATCATGTCTAAATTATTAGCTAACAACCTATGTCAATGCAATAGTATTTCTAAGTGTACGTGGCATGGCAATTACCGATGAAGATGTGTGTGAGCCGGCAAGTAAGTGTACGTGGTACATACGCATCATCGGTAATGGTGCTGGTGTCCTAACAGCATGATATCAATAATGTAGTACGAAACATAATATAAGCATGCGATGCGAAGCGAACCACAATAATGAGCGGAAGCTGAATACTAGACGCAACTATAACTAATCTACATTAATCTAATATAAGTCCTACAAATGGTGCCTTTTGAAATAACACGAATCATGGGGTTTTGAAAATAGGGGCTACAGTGTTTTTATGAAAAGATACGTCTTTTGAAATCTCCGTAGGATCCCTTGGGCTGTCTTTTAAAATACCCACGATTCGTTAGTTTTTGAAATAGGTAAGAATCGAATCTAATCTAACAACTAAACTAAACTAAAGGGCTAAGCTAACCAGCTGGACTACAGGTAAGGAAACCGCCTAACATCTGAGTCGATATATATACATGCCTGTATATATATTAGTCGGTGATCCCGCTTCAACAATATCATATCCGATACCATATCTATAATCAGACATCCCAAGTCAAGAGTGCGGATCAATCATCAATATATAGCTCGTACGTAAATCCGTCGTACGGCATCCCAAATCTGGGTACGGGTCAATATCACATTCATCATACTATTCATCTGGTATCCTCTTTATCAAATATCATGATCGGGGTACTGATCTACGTCTAGTACAATAATGATACCGCTTAAGTATGCATGCAGGTGTAAGAATCACTACGCCAAAAGACCCGCTAAAACATCATGTCGTATTTCAATACGAACCAAATCACATCACCGATCTCCCGGCCTCAAGCCCAATCTCATCGACTCATCTCAAATTCCAATACTATTCTCAAATTCAGTATATGAACACATAGTCCCATATCTATGTGAACACATAAATATATATATATTCCCATATACGCACATATGAAAGAACGAATGTATGCAAGTATGTGTGTGCGTGCGTGTGTGAGTGTGACCACTACTCTAGGGTTTCGCAACTACACTAAACCAATCCAAAAATACCAAATATCCATCTTTATCATCAATAATCTCAACAACATAAAATCAATATCTGTGTGTATACGTATTCGTATACATCACCACGAACTGCGGGGGTGCTATACGCCATCCATCCGACTTCTCCCCGTAGATATAAATCTACTCACCTGTATCCTGCGTGTCGGTGTCGATAACGCCATGCTCCGTCGTCTCGGATTCCACGTGAAGGTACCTACAATGATCAACCATAGCAATGCGTATGAAAATCAAGACAGAAAACCGATACAGCGCACAGTGTGCTCATAGGTTGGAACCTATGGCCTAAACATGCAAATCCAACAAACAAGCCCTGTTGTCGATGTACGAACACCCGACAACCAAATACAAATCCAAATATTAAGAAAGTGCATTTAAAAATACGGAAAACATCGCCTAAAACACACCAAAATGATCCCAGATTTTCCCCAGATGACAATTAGCCAAAACTGCATATAGGAGGGGTCTAATTTAGTGCAAAATGAGCCCTGGAACAAAAATTGACCGATTCTCTCCTACTCTGGCCGCAAATTGCGGCCAGAATGATTAAATTTGAGGCCGTAGGTTTGAGTTAGGGGCTCGGGTCTTGGTGGTAGCTTCCTAGGTGCCTGGACGACTCGCTGTCAGCTCAATTTTATTTTTGGTGCCCCCGGGTTGCTCCAGATTCCAGAACACCTTCACAGATCACACAAACCGACATGAAAAGTTCCGTAATTCCGTATTTTTGGGTTTTAGGTTGTGCTAGGCCAGTGTTTTGGTCAATATGGGGTCTAAGGTCACCATTAGAGTCCAATTGCATAGCAACATCTCAACTTTCCCCTAACCCTCTCTAAGTTGGTCCAAAACACACCAAAATTACACGATATCGATATGAAACTTGAATTGAAACTTAAGCACAAGAAATAACACTCTAATTTTGAAGAAATTACCTCATAAGACCCTCATGAATCCTCAACAGCACCAAAACATCTACTTTCTTGGTCCAAAGCGTAGATCTTGAGCTTGTGAGCAAGTTTAGTGAAGTGAGAATGAGGTTTTGTGTTTGTTTTCATGGTGTTGTGGGGGGTTTTAAGAGGATGAAGAAGGAGGAAGGGCAGGAGCAGCAGCTGAGCTCAAAGTGGGGAGAGAAAATGGATGTGGGGAAATGATTGGAGCATGGCTACAAAAGAGAAAAAGTTAACCTATACCTACCCCCTCTCTCTCATCATCAATCCATTTCCTTTTTCCTTTTCTTTTCTTTTCCTTCTTACTCAAATAGTAGACCCAAAGTAATAGCCATGGTAAGAAAATATAACACAAGTGTAGGAAAAAGATATGTGTATGTTTTGCACAAAATTGCTAAAATCCCGATTAGCTATTTTTAATCGCGATTAGCACTAAATTAGCATATAATTAATCATAAAAACTTTAAAATGTCATAATTCCATAAAATACCCTATTTTAGAATTTTCCATAATTTTTCCAAAATTTTTACCATTTATCGGTATTTAATTATAAATTTAATATTAAAATAATCAATAAAATAATATTAAATTATAAAAATTCCCAAAATAATATTTTATTATTTTGAAATGTTACAATCTTCCCCCCTTAAAGAAATTCGGTCCCCGAATTTAAATTTAAACCCCCAATTTCTAAAACATTTCAATAAGAAATCCAAGTCGTCGGGGCTCCGAAATCATCAATACGTAAACGCATCATAGCGCAATGCATGCGCATGAGTAATGAGCAGATAACTCAAAAACAAAACTCCTTCAAGCATCCCGCAATCATCGGAGTTATGGTAACGACACGAATGCCAAATCCAAAGCAAAACCAATATGATATAAATCAGAACTATACATGTAAATATCAAATCTATACATGTAAGTTTCTAAAGGAAATGCATGCCAAATCATTTAAAGTCGGTGTGCAATGCGCATAACACTGCACAGTGGCGGACGTCTATTATAAAAAAATAACCATATACGTATATACCTTTTGTTTAATATGCACGTTCCGCCGTTTTGAAAACAATTTAGAAGGGTTTCCTTGTTTTAAACAATTCGTGTCTTATCAGACGCGTAGGTAAATACTGAGACTATAGCTCGCTTTTGAAAATCCCTTCGATAACTATCAATGCATGCAAAATATACCCAGGTACTGTCCTCTGACTAGTCTTGCTCAGTATAAAAACATATAGCAATCATCATAAAAACGTACCGCTCCATAAGAAATCAATCACAAAATATACATATGAATACTACGTGCGTCTGGTGCGCACGGAAATCAAGATCCATAAATGTGCCATACATGTGCACAGAAACAACATCTTAGTGCATCGGGTGTGCACGAAGCATCTGTCATGGGCCAAATGTATGCCTGACAGCAAAAACAGGTGCATCTGACATGCACGAAAATCCCGATTTAGTGCATCTGGTGTGCAACCAAAATCGTACCTCATAACATGCGCCCAACATGCGCTAAAATCCAAATCCGGTGCATCCATCATGCACGAAATCATGAAATCCAATATCAAGCGCCGAAACACGCGTAAAATCCAATCAGGTGCATAAAGTGCACAAACAAACATCGAACATCCCAATCGAAATCGAAGTCCAGTGCAACTAAGTGCACAAAATACATGTCACTGCACTGCAAGCATATGTAAACTATACAGAGTGCAAAAACCAAATCGTGTGCGTGCATACGCACAAAATCAACTCAAATGTATGAAACCCATGAAATCATATATATGGGAAATCAAGGCATGAAAACAATATCAAGTGCAACAACTGTGCAAAATCGCAAATATCCGATAGGTACAACCATGGTGCATGAAAACAAATATCATGAATCCAATCACCAAATCAGTCATGCGAATAGATCGCCCAAAACATCGAAATCAATAATGGCGGAATAGTACCGCTCAAGCGCATCCTCCAAGAATCTCGGGCCAACTGTCGTGGTCACTCATAGCATGTCTCATCGACGATCCTGAACTCTGGCCTGCTGGTGTGCGTAACATGACCACTCCTGGGTCCAAGCCTTCTCTGTGGATTACCAATCTCATGGTCCACCGGATCATCGGCCTTGTCAGGTGTGCTAACGGGGACTATTCCGTTTTGGTACTTCTATGGTCATCTCTCGGTCAATCCTCACGACCACTCGTCAAGCAGCATGTCACTGGCGTCGGCCTCTGGCTCTCTGAATGCACGTGACACATCTACTCCTGGGAGCAAATATCATTGCAGCAGTATCCTGGAAGGAATCCTGCTCAAGGTCTCTTCCAAATCTCATCTCTGCCTAACTGTCCGGAAGTCATCATCCTTTACTATATCTGTTTCTTGTTCCGGAACAGCTGCATACTCACTGCGACTCCTTCTGGAAGGTATATCCAAGTAAAATGCCTCGGCATGCGTATCACATCTCTGATGTCGGCGGAGTGGAACGTCATCTCGTCCAGACCTGGTATGAACCTCTTACTCCACTTTTCTCTAATGTCGACTGCTTCGGACTCGTCTCGTCGTGGCTGCATGGACTGAGCTCCAACGGCTATCCTCATATCTGGAGTCTCCCAAGAAATGCATCTCACCACCTAGCGTCCAAATTAAGTCGAGCCATCCGATCGATTCGCCGAATCCTCATCGTCCCCCAAGAGCTCAACATCTTGGGTACAGTATAATAGTATCGAGTACATACCACAGCATCGGTGGTCCAGCCGTAGAAGGGCAAACCCAAGCCTTACTAATGGCGCCGTAGAACTGCCGCAAACCCTAAGGTTCAAAGGCTTTCAAACGGTCATTAAGTCGAGTTAGGGTTTCATTCTTCTAGAGGGACCATAGAATTGCTTGCATGTCTTTCCGAATACTTTAAACTTGGAATAGTAGGTTTCTGACATTCGATCGTCTCTGTCGACTCTCAACGTCTCGGCGTGAAGTCGTCTCTAGCTGGAATCAATCTATCTGATGACCTCGCATCGGGGTAGATGAACGAACCACATGTCCTAGTCATTCATCCTTAGTGACTAGCGAACTTCTATCATCTCTTAGTACAACTCGTACTGCAATAGCTCCAACATCTGGAGCGATATCTCGTCGTTCGCAGCAATGACTTGCTCACTCGTCTACTCGCTGAACCGTGCCTCAATCATCATGAACAAGCAATACACCAACGGTCATCAAAATCTGGCTGGCCTCTGTCAGCGGCTCAATCCTCTGATGCTGATTTGCACGTCCGAGTAATCTCATACAGCGATCCATCCAACGCTCGTGGCGCAAAACAAAATCAAAAGACACATCTCTACAATCATGTGTCGCCGGGATCACGCCCTGGTCAGTCCTCGTTCGTGACGAGCTCGTGCTGACCGCAACTCTAGCCGTAGCTCTCCCTGCTCGTAATCGTGGCAGCAAAACCAAAACTGGTACCGATGAAGCTAGACCAGGAATGAATATGATACTGAACAAGAAATGTACATCCTAAGGCTTCTTAAGTGGAGTGGCGTGTCGTAAATATGCCGCGGAACATACCCACGGTACGTCACTCTACTTTAGTCACCTATTCCATCAACCAAGGGTCATCCTACGCTCCGAAGGTAAAACCTAACGCTCTGATACCAACTTTGTCACGACCCGAAAAGTACGGAACATGGCCGGCACTTAAACTACAAAACGTCTCGAGGCGTTCGTAATCTAAGTAAGCCGAAAACCCAGAAATCTAAACCAAGAAAACAGTAGAGTGAAGGACACCCAATTTAAATCAAGTAGTTTTAATAGCATAAGCCGAATTATGCGTTTTTAAAACATCAAATATTTCCTGAAAATTTCGGCAGAGTCTCCTTTGTAAATACTGGCCCCCAAACGGGATACAATATGAATAGTATACGAAATCAATAAAAAGGCATCCCCAAGCGGGAGCTAGCTCTTTGTCAATCAACGGTCACAACCACACAAGCAATATAATATACAACGCCAACGGCGAGAATCAAAATTCAAAGGAAACTCAAACCACAAGAAAACCACAGAAATAAGACGCGCGACTCTAAGGTCGAAGGAATAAACAACACTGGTCTCTATCTCTGAAATAAATACATGTTTGGTTGATGGAACTTCTAGATACAACTGAATAATAATATACAATATATAATGATGGGTACGATACAAATAAACCCACCTACTAGTAAGTCACCCGAACGAAACTATGCCCGCAAAGCCGTAAAGAAACCTGTACGGCAAAACCTGCAAGAAACTGGGGCACAACGGGGGTGAGTTCCCAACTCGTGAATAGGAAAAACATCTACGAATAGAAATCGCATAAATAACGCAATCCTAGGTCAATGATCATAATATATCCTCAATTATATATAACAAGCAGCCTATAACAAGGCTAGGGTAAATATCTAACCCGAGTGTAATCTCATGTGCCCGTGTCAGTGCCTCAGGTAGCAATATATCATATGAATGAGGTATGAATGCATGAAAACAGAATACATGTAAATGAAGAATTGTTTTCATAATTTAGTGAGATTTCCTTTGTATTTTTAAAATGAGGTATCATAATGAAATCAGCATAAAACAGTGCCTAGCATCGGCACAAAACGTAATCCCAATATCTCGACATCCCTGTATCACAGTCTCTGTACCTCAATATCTCGAAATCTCAATGTCTCAATCACAACATCTAGGACGCCGTCAGTCCAGACCGGCCCCTACCATCCATCTCAAGACCACGACGGTATCCTCCGGATATCCGACGCGTCGGGTAAAATCACCGGTAGGTAGTGCTCCCCTGCCAGGCTCACATCGTCATCATCACGCGCTTCTTGCCCCGGGGTACTTTACCGGGTCCACCATGTACCCGAAACGGTTCATCCGCCTCCTCGAATCGGATCTCGAAATCCATCAGCAAACTCATGGTGGACGACTCATACATCATGGGAAAACCGCACTTTTTATTTTAAAGAGTAAAAGAAGTTTATATAAGTTTTGCGGTTTTCCCCCAAATCCAGAAAAATCTCATAGAAATCCGAATCCAATCCTCAATAGCATGTAAACAGTGCACATCGGTATAAAAATCCATGAATGCGGCATAACAATGAATATTAACATGCATGAAGTAACAAGTAATATCTACAATGTCTAATCTAGCATATAATGCGAGTACACTAATATCATGTCTAAATTATTAGCTAACAACCTATGTCAATGCAATAGTATTTCTAAGTGTACGTGGCATGGCAATTACCGATGAAGATGTGTGTGAGCCGGCAAGTAAGTGTACGTGGTACATACGCATCATCGGTAATGGTGCTGGTGTCCTAACAGCATGATATCAATAATGTAGTACGAAACATAATATAAGCATGCGATGCGAAGCGAACCACAATAATGAGCGGAAGCTGAATACTAGACGCAACTATAACTAATCTGCATTAATCTAATATAAGTCCTACAAATGGTGCCTTTTGAAATAACACGAATCATGGGGTTTTGAAAATAGGGGCTACGGTGTTTTTATGAAAAGATACGTCTTTTGAAATCTCCGTAGGATCCCTTGGGCTGTCTTTTAAAATACCCACGATTCGTTAGTTTTTGAAATAGGTAAGAATCGAATCTAATCTAACAACTAAACTAAACTAAAGGGCTAAGCTAACCAGCTGGACTACAGGTAAGGAAACCGCCTAACATCTGAGTCGATATATATACATGCCTGTATATATATTAGTCGGTGATCCCGCCTCAACAATATCATATCCGATACCATATCTATAATCAGACATCCCAAGTCAAGAGTGCGGATCAATCATCAATATATAGCTGGTACGTAAATCCGTCGTACGACATCCCAAATCTGGGTACGGGTCAATATCACATTCATCATACTATTCATCTGGTATCCTCTTTATCAAATATCATGATCGGGGTACTGATCTACGTCTAGTACAATAATGATACTGCCTAAGTATGCATGCAGGTGTAAGAATCACTACGCCAAAAGACCCGCTAAAACATCATGTCGTATATCAATACGAACCAAATCACATCACCGATCTCCCGGCCTCAAGCCCAATCTCATCGACTCATCTCAAATTCCAATACTATTCTCAAATTCAGTATATGAACACATAGTCCCATATCTATGTGAACACATAAATATATATATATTCCCATATACGCACATATGAAAGAACGAATGTATGCAAGTATGTGTGTGCGTGCGTGTGTGAGTGTGACCACTACTCTAGGGTTTCGCAACTACACTAAACCAATCCAAAAATACCAAATATCCATCTTTATCATCAATAATCTCAACAACATAAAATCAATATCTGTGTGTATACGTATTCGTATACATCACCACGAACTGCGGGGGTGCTATACGCCATCCACCCGACTTCTCCCCGTAGATATAAATCTACTCACCTGTATCCTGCGTGTCGGTGTCGATAACGCCATGCTCCGTCGCCTCGGATTCCACGTGAAGGTACCTACAATGATCAACCATAGCAATGCATATGAAAATCAAGGCAGAAAACCGATACAGCGCACAGTGTGCTCATAGGTTGGAACCTATGGCCCAAACATGCAAATCCAACAAACAAGCCCTGTTGTCGATGTACGAACACCCGACAACCAAATTCAAATCCAAATATCAAGAAAGTGTATTTAAAAATACGGAAAACATCGCCTAAAACACACCAAAATGATCCCAGATTTTCCCCAGATGACAATTAGCCAAAACTGCATATAGGAGGGGTCTAATTTAGTGCAAAATGAGCCCTGGAACAAAAATTGACCGATTCTCTCCTACTCTGGCCGCAAATTGCGGCCAGAATGATTAAATTTGCGGCCGTAGGTTTGAGTTAGGGGCTTGGGTCTTGGTGGTAGCTTCCTAGGTGCCTGCACGACTCACTGTCAGCTCAATTTTATTTTTGGTGCCCCCGGGTTGCTCCAGATTCCAGAACACCTTCATAGATCACACAAACCGACATGAAAAGTTCTGCAATTCCGTATTTTTGGGTTTTAGGTTGTGCTAGGCCAGTGTTTTGGTCAATATGGGGTCTAAGGTCACCATTAGAGTCCAATTGCATAGCAACATCTCAACTTTACCCTAACCCTCTCTAAGTTGGTCCAAAACACACCAAAATTACACGATATCGATATGAAACTTGAATTGAAACTTAAGCACAAGAAATAACACTCTAATTTTGAAGAAATTACCTCATAAGACCCTCATGAATCCTCAACAGCACCAAAACATCTACTTTCTTGGTCCAAAGCGTAGATCTTGAGCTTGTGAGCAAGTTTAGTGAAGTGGGAATGAGGTTTTGTGTTTGTTTTCATGGTGTTGTGGGGGGTTTTAAGAGGATGAAGAAGGAGGAAGGGCAGGAGCAGCACCTGAGCTCAAAGTGGGGAGAGAAAATGGATGTGGGGAAATGATGGGAGCATGGCTACAAAAGTGAAAAAGTTAACCTATACCTACCCCCTCTCTCTCATCATCAATCCATTTCCATTTTCCTTTTCTTTTCTTTTCCTTCTTACTCAAATAGTAGACCCAAAGTAATAGCCATGGTAAGAAAATGTAACACAAGTGTAGGAAAAAGATATGTGTATGTTTTGCACAAAATTGCTAAAAACCCGATTAGCGATTTTTAATCGCGATTAGCACTAAATTAGCATATAATTAATCATAAAAACTTTAAAATGTCATAATTCCATAAAATACCCTATTTTAGAATTTTCCATAATTTTTCCAAAATTTTTCCCATTTATCGGTATTTAATTATAAATTTAATATTAAAATAATCAATAAAATAATATTAAATTATAAAAATTCCCAAAATAATATTTTATTATTTTGAAATGTTACACCTTTGGGCAAAACAGAGTAGAGGTCGCATGGTTTTGCGACAGGGTTCGTTCACATCCGCGCACTTGTGCACGTTTGGTGTCCGGGCAGTCATTACTAGCGGGCTTTGGTTTAAGCAATATCCTAGTATATGTTTTAGGATTGGTTTTCTCTCATTGTATTCGTGTTCCTCGGAATACGGATGAGGGTGTGTATGCACAGTTGACAGAGGCAGAAGCAGAGGATTCTCATTAGGGTTGTTGACCGTTGACTTTTTCTGAACCCTAATGAGAATGAGAATTATGATTAATAATATTAATTAAGGATTATTGTACCATGGTTGAGTTGAACTTATGACTTTTGTTGACTTGTTGACTTTGTTGACCGGTTGACCAAAGTGGACTTGTTGACCATCATCATTTATTTTCAAAGATGCTTCTTGTTCTTTACAAAATGCATTTAATGAATGAAATGATAATAGTCATTCATAACTAACCATCACACCTTTTCTTAATTATTATTATTGTTATCATAATTCCTAATAAGAGAGATATGGTTGTAAAATTGTATCATTCTCACCTTCTAATTCTCTCTCATCAAAACTCATCCTCTTCCTCTCTCTCAAAGCTCTCATGTCTCATGTGTTGAGAAGCATGAACTATTGAGATAAAACCTTCAAAACTCTTCTCTACTCACTCTAGAGTTCTAGGTTTAGCAAGCCAAGCACTTTAGTTGCCTCTCGGTTGAGGTAGGAGCTCAAGGTAGAGGCTTTCGGGTGGATCCTTCTTCGACAACAAGGAGACTACGAGGTGGAGCCGCTCCAAGCACTCCAAGGAGCAAGAAGAGAAGGAGTTCAAGACCTTGGTATAACCCTCTAACATAGTAGTTAAACTTCTAGTTAGTTTGCTAGGTTTTTGTTTAGCAAAGATCCTCTTTTCTAGTCCATGTTAACTTGCCATAAAAAATCGTTTTTTACCATTTCCGCCTCCCCGTAAGAACCGGGACGGGTAACGTGGACTTACAGATGATACGAGTGGATACGATTGATATAAGATTTATAGTGGCATGTTGTGGGAACGTTATATACAATAAGATATGACATTTATGCAAAATAACAGGATATGAGATTTGATACGGATGTGGCTCGAGATATATCCATATTTATGATAATAATGAGTGATATGCCGTACGAGACTTGAGATCCATACCCTCATTGTCGTATAGGTCGATAGGTCCCTATTTTTGTTAAATGTCACCGTACGAAGGAGTACCGTACGCGATGTGAGTTACCGGATGGATGATCCGCGCTCGTGATTTAAGGATGATGTTCGATGATATTGCCGTTTCGGATACTATAAGACTGGATAGCCGACGTAAATGTGTCATCCGAACAATACATATTTCCAAACTGAAGAATCGTATGCATCTTTTAAATAGATACCTTGAGAGACGTTACAGATTTTCAAATCATGTCTTTCCTTAAAAAACACCGTAGCCCTACTTTCAAAACTACGATTCGCATCTTTTAAAAACTGGCCATATGGTTCATGTGTAGATGTTAGATTAGATATGTCCTCTTATAGCATTTCGTTTACGATGTACCTTATGTTACGTTCATGTCATTCTCATTGCATTACATATACATGTGCTAGTACACCTACACCATTATCGATGATGCGTATGTTACACTTACATAGATTGGCCGGCTCACACACTTCATCATCGATAATTGCTATGTCACTTATACAGTAGAATTGTCACATTATTAATCTATGTTGCATGATATACTTGCTATGCTCACATCATTATGATATGTCGCATGATATACTGATATTGTCATATCACTGTTCCATGTTGCATGATATACGGATATGCTCACATTTCTGTTATATGTTTGCATACATCATGCTTTACGATTATATGCAATGAGATGCTATTTTCATGAGATTTCTGGAATTGTGAACCGTGGTTATTTCAAAAGAAAGTATATATATTGTTTTAAAAACCCGGTTTCTCGTGATATGATATTTCGAGACATCCACCATGTATTTTCTCGGTTCTGAGATTGGCATGTGAAACACGATTCGAGGAGCGGTAGGCACCGTCTGCGGGTACATGGTGGACCCGGTATGGTACCCCGGGGCAAAAAATGATTTTCGTGGTGTAGACAATGAGCCTGGCAGAGGGAGTACTACATACCGGTGATAGTATTTGGACCTGGCGGTTATCCAGAGGATACCGACCAGAGTCATGAGATGGATATGAGGGCCGACCAGAGTATGCGGCGCATGAGGGCCGATCTAAGGATGCGGCGCCTGAGATATGAGGATTTACGTATCGATACTGGACACGTCTTTCATGATGTTTCGAGTGTCAGGGCTGGACATTCAGGTTCCATGATTTAATGTGTCATTGATGGACACACGTTCTTTTATATCCTCATATATTTACATGCATATGCTTTTATGATGTTTCGAATGGATGAGATCCACATGCATACAGGCATTGATTATATTGTTGGATGATATCCACATGCATGCAGGCTTTGATTATTGTTGGCATATATGTAGACACGGTCACCCTAGATATCATAGTATTAACTTTATGATATAATTGACCTAGGAAATCGTTGTTTTATTCGATTTCTACCTGATGATGTTTTCTACTCACGAGTTGGCAACTCACCCCCGTTGTGCCACGGTTCTTGCAGGTTGACCGCATGGATCAGTAGCGGTATCGCTGGCACATAGCTTGCATTCAGGTGATTTGCTTTGGTAGGTGGTACATGTTGGATCGTAAGCCTCTTGTATTTACTTTTCCTGTTGTATCTAGTTAACTCCCTCAATCAGAAACTAGTATTTGTATGTAGCAAGACTTATAGTTGCGAGACTTGAGAGATGGGTTATATGTTTGCTTGGTGGGTTTGATGTCTTTCTTTACGTTATTCTTTGTGTTGAACTTCGCCGTTGGGCGTCGTATACATATATTTCTGTCTTGCGTAGTTGTGATTCCGCCGATTGACGAAGAGCTAGCTCCTACTTGGGGATGCCTTTATTATTATTATGTAAATATGGTTTTAGATCAAAATATACAAAGAAGGTGCTGCCCAAATTTTTAAAAGACGAAACATATTTTTCAACTAATAAATTCCACTTGCATATTTCAAATTCCACTTGCATTTTTCTTGTTCCACTATTTATGTATTAAGTAAACATTTGATTTCATCATACCTTATTCCAAAAACTTCACCTCTTTTATTTTCTTTAAAAGGTTTAGATTTCTTGGCTCCGGCTTACTTGAATTACGTTACGCTTTTAGACGAGCGTGGTTTAAGTGCCGGTCACGAACAATATTTTTGGGTCGTGACAAAGTTGGTATCAGAGCGCTAGGTTTAACCTTGGTTCGAGTCTATGTTTGACTATGTGGAGTCTAGGACGTATATATATTTCGGAACCTAGGATTGACCTTACGGAACTTAGACTTAAACATGGGGGTATTAGACCTGAACTTTCATTACATAGGTTAACCCTGATTGATGGAGTAGGTAGCTTGAGTAGAGTGACGTACCATACGTATGTTCTGCGGCATATTTACGATACGATACTCCACTTAAGAAAACTTAGGGTGTACATATCTTGAGACTTGTGATTCTCTTCGTTCCCTTGATCATATATCCATTTGAGATTCTTGAGTCTATTCGTTTCCATGATCATACTCTCATTGATTCTGTTCCTCCTTATGATCATGTATCCATTCTAGATCTGTTGATTCCTTTCATTCCTTTGTTTTATCTTCATTGATACATGCTTAAGGTTCCTGTCGCCATGGTTTGAGTGCAGATTGAGCTGCGGCTAGTGATGTGGTCAGGGCAAGCTCGTCATGGAAGAGTACTGACCATCGTGCTTTCTGGTGACATGGGAACGTCTCGATGTACTTGTGTTGTGACCTCTTGTTTGAGGCGAGTACTCGGTTTTGCACCGTATGATCAGGCCACTGACAGAGGCTGCCGGATTATGAGAGGACTATTGATGTACAGCCTACTTCAGAGTTTGTGATGTCGTCTACCTTGCAGACAGATGACCCAGCTATTGCTGAGATTGATGGGATGTTGCTTCCAGAACTTATGAGCTGAGATCGCTGGAGCTTTCAGGCAGAGATGTGACAGATGATAGCTAGTCTATCCTGAGTTGAGAGACGAAGGTGATTCGTCGGATTTGATGCGTCGACGCAGGCCCAGTTGAGCTGAAAATTTCCAGTGTGAAGAATCTTATTCTGATCTAGAGTAGATCGATCCAGAGATGACGTTATTCATTAGATGATCCGATAGGAGATCAGTAAGTTGACCAGCTTCAGATAGAGGACCTCACCCAGATGCGTTGTGAGTTGATCGAGAATGGACGAGTATTAAGTATTCCTCCGATGGTTGGGACGAGTTCTCGAGGACGTGGTCGGCTAGAGATCTTCTACAGAGTGATGAAGATACCGAGTTCACGATTTTAAGTCTGTGTGAGAGATTTCGGATTGACTGTAGCCAAGAACAATTGTAGTACGCAGATAGCATGACGTGATGTCAAAGCAGACGATAATAAAGACAAGTGGAGAAGAAGGTTTGTGCGAGATGTTAACAAGCCATTGTTACCCCCGTTGAGATTAGAGATCGGATATATATACAGAGGCGTGAGATACGACCAGTTCCCGAGGAAATGTTGTGCTTAGAACGCAGATGTCCAGAAAACGAGAAGAGATTATGCAAGAGTACCATCCTCCGTACAGTTCGGCATAGGCGAGTTCGGAAGAGACATTGAGCAGGTGCCTTCCAGGACATTGCTGCGATAAGATTTGCACCGAGGATCAGTTGTGTCATGTGTATTTAGAGGGCCAGAGGCCTACGCCAGTGACATGCTGCTTTATGAGCGGTCATGCAAATTGGTCGATAGATGACCAGAGGAGTGTCAGAGGGGAATCGTTTCCGTTAGCACACCTGACCGGATCGATAAGCCGAGGGATTGCGAGATCGGTAATCCATAGAGAAATGAAGACCCAGAGACAGAGGACGCCAGACCGTGAGCAGGAGGCAAGCGGATGTTCTTGCTCTGCCAGTCTTGGGCGCACCGACATTTTTCGACATTGTAGGAGGTGTACCTCAATGTCATTTGTTGCGATTTAAGTTGTGATCCGAGTATCACGCTTATATCGCTTGGATTTGAGTTTGATGATTGAGTTTCATGATATTGATTTCGTGCACCATGGCTGCACCTACTGGGTATTTACATTTTTGTGCATAGTTATTGCACTTGAGATATGCTTTATGCACCGTTGTGTTGGTTTATGATTTGTGCATATTTATTGCACTTGAGATCGATTTTGTACCTTCATAGCACGTGTTTATGATTTCGTGGATTTCATACGGTTGATTTAATTTTGTACATGTGGTACGCACTCGATTTGATTTTTGCACTTAGTATAGCTCACATATGCTTGCAGTGCATTGATACGTATTTTGTGCACACAGTTGCACGCGTTTTTGATTTTATACATCTTGGTACACTCGGTGTTGTTTGTATACGCATTTGATTTATTAATGCGCTTTCGTGCACTTGTTGCACCTGATTTGTATTTTGAGCAATTGTTGCACTAGGTTTTTACGCCGTGCATTTGTTGCACTATATTTATATTTCGTGCACTGGATGCACTGTATTTGTATTTCGTGCACTAAATGCACTAGATTTGTATTTCGTGCATTTGTTGCACTGGATTTATATTTTGTGCATTGGTTGCACTAGATTTATACTCCGTACATTGGTTGCACCGATTTTTGTCTTTGAGCATTCGTTTTACCAAATTTATGTTTTTGTGCACGTTGCACTTGACGTTCGTTTTTCGTGCGCTTTACCGCACTAGGCATTTATATGGACCTGACGCGTTTGATTTGGATTTTTGTGCATATTAGACACTTGGTATTGGATTCTGTGCGCATCAGATGAACTTGAGTGAGATATTATTCTTGCATGTTGTATGCGCTTGATTGAGATTTTATTCGTGCATGTTGGATGCACTTGACTTAGATATTTATTCGTGCATGTTGGATGCCCTTGATTTAGATTTCATTCGTGAATGACAGATGCACTTGATTTGTATTTTTGCGCAAGATTGGGCACATGATATGAGATGGGATTTTGTGCACACCGGATGCACTCGATTGGGATTTTCATTCGTACATGTTAGTTGCACTGGATTGAGATTTTCGTGCACTATAGATGCACTAGATGTTGTTGTCGTGCACATCCGTTGCACTGGACAGATGCTGTCGTGCACACCCGTTGCACTTAGTTTTGCTTTTATGCATATTGTGGTACTTGTATTTGGATTTGATTTCCGTGCGTACCAGACGCACATGATTGTGGGATACGCCTTTCGAGGCTGATTTTGCTCTTGAGCACCCTGTTTTCATGATAGGCACTATATTATGTAGTAGCCGGACATGACTGATCTGAGGACAGTACCTGAGTACTTTGCATGCATTAAAAGTTTAACAAGAGGTTTTCAAAAAGGAGCTATAGTCTCGCTATTTCCTACGTGTCCGCGAGCGGCACGAACGTTTATTAAGGAAAACTTCTTAGGATATTTCAAAAAGGGCGGAACGTATATTTTAGCAAAACATATATGAACCTATATTATTACCGTACAAATGAGCATCCATCACTTGTGCCATGAGTTACGCATCACACGGCGATTCAGAAAAGATTTTGCATGTGTGTTATTCAGTTTTAAGAGATTTTTCCAAGGATGCGTACTATATACATTTTATAGTATTTGACTAGTGTATATTGGATTTCAGTAGTGGATTTCGAGATCTGTATCTCCATTGTAACTCCGATGATTTGCGTGCAAACCCGATGAGTTGCGTGACGCTTGAAGGAGTTCGATTTGAGTTTGGTATTCGTTTTCAGGCGCACACAATGCGCTGTTGCATTTCTATATCTTCCGTGATTTCGGAGCCCCGTCGATTCGAGTTGATTATTGAAATGTTTTAGTATTTGGGGATTTAAATTTAAATTCGGGGACCGAATTTAGTTAAGGGGAAAAGATTGCAACATTTCAGAAAATATAAAATATTATTTATGGAATTTAATATTAAAATAATATATTTCGCGAAAACTACCCGATTTGCGAAATTGGGGTTTTCGTAAAATGGTATAAATATATACCAATATTTGTGAAATAATTGGAGATTAAAATTATTTATTCATTTAAAAATATATTTATCGGATTTGACATTTTTATAATTAATTATATGCAGTTTGAATAAAAATTGATTAGTGCACTACTAATCGCGATTAAGTCAAATCCGTATTTCTACAGTTTTTCATGGCTAATACACCATGACATGTTGCTTGTTGTTTCAAATTATTTGTGTTATGTGTTTGGTTTTAATGAGTCGGGGAAAATGAAAGGAGAAAAGAGGAAAAGGAGACAATTATTAGAGAGAGAGAGAGAGTGAGAAATGAGTTGAGAGGGTGAGAATAAGAGAGAGTGAGGGTAGGAGAAAGAGAGAGGGGCTGCCCTTATTCATTTTCTTTCATGGTTCCTCCATCTTCTTCCTCTTCATCTCCCTTCACCTCCACCTCCTAGAATCATCTCCATTTCTTCACCAAAACCCCCCACACCCTCTTCATTAAAGTTGATCCCCACCTTATCCTCAACACTTTGGACCAGTCAAAGTTGGATTTTAAAGACTTTGGAAAGCTAGGGTTTTTCTTGAGTTGCCCAAATGAGGTATATCTTCTTTCATTTAGTTTAGTTTTAGTTTCTTGCACCTTAGTTTAGTTTAGAATGTGTTTTGGTTAGGGTATATGATGTTTGGAAAATTCAAGAGAAGGGTTTGGGTGTTTGTGTGGAATCATGAAGTGTAGTGAGTGTTTTAAGACCTTAGGGATTTACTTCAAGACCTAGAAATGAATATAGAACCCAAAATACGAACATAGAAATTGTCCCATGTTAGTTTTGTGATATTTTAGTAGCCTACAGGGAATCTGGAGCAACCCGGAAAGTTTCTGAGAAAAACTAGCAACTCCAGAGACCTAGTTAGACCAATAGGAGACCACCCTGAGAAGACGAACCCCAATGGAGCACCTTTGGCCGAGCAGGCCGGTTTTGGTGGGCATGTGGCCGGCCTCATTGAGGGTTATTGTGTGTAGGTTAGTTCTGTAGATCACATACCCCCTATACAATTCTCTTTACTTGCTAGTTTTGTTCCAATTGACCTGAACCAAAATCTGGGAGCACATTTGGGTGTTTTTGGCTATGTTTTCCGTATTTTGGAATTCTTGGTTTTAGTATTTGATATTGTATTGGGTCGTTGGATGTTCATACGTCAACGACGAGGGTTGTTTGGTTGTTTTTGCATATGTAGGCTATAGGTTCTAACCTATGAGCGCACCGTGTGCCGTATTGGTCCTCCGGATTTGATGTTAATAGCGTTGCGATTGTGTATTGTTGTAGGTACCTTCGCGTGGATTCCGAGACGATGAAGCGCATCGACTATGACTGAACAAGGAGTTCTGCAGGTGAGTAGATTTATATCTACGGAGGAAGTCGGGTGGATGGCGTATAGCACTCCCGCAAATTTTGATGGAAACTGATATATAGAATATGGTTTAGGAAACCTATATTTGGAAACTAGGGATATGGTTAAAAGGATAGTTAGAAGTGATATGATATGATTAATGCGTGATGACAAGATTTGATATATCAATATGATGAGATAACATGAAACCAGCGGATACGATTGATATAAGATTTATAGTGGCATGTTGTGAGAACGTTATATACAATAAGATATGACATTTATGCAAAATAACAGGATATGAGATTTGATACGGATGTGGCTCGAGATATATCCATATTTATGATAATAATGAGTGATATGCCGTACGAAACTTGAGATCCGTACCCTCATTGTCGTATAGGTTGATAGATCCTTATTTTTGTTAAATGTCGCCGTACGAAGGAGTACCGTACGCGATGTGAGTTACCGGATGGATGATCCGCGCTCGTGATTTGAGGATGATGTTCGATGATAATGCCGTATCGGATACTATAAGACTGGATAGCCGACGTAAATTTGTCATCTGAACCATACATATTTCCAAACTGAAGAATCGTATGCATCTTTTAAATAGATACCTTGAGGGACGTTATGGATTTTCAAATGATTATTTTTCCTTAAAAAACACCGTAGCCCTACTTTCAAAACTACGATTCACATCTTTTAAAAACTGACCGTATGGTTCATGTGTAGATGTTAGATTAGATACGTCTGCTTATAGCATCTCTTACGATGTACCTTATGCTACGTTCATGTCATTCTCATTGCATTACATATATCTGTGCTAGTACACCTACACCATTATCGATGATGCGTGTGTTACACTTACACAGATTGGCCGGATCACACACTTCATCATCGATAATTGCTATGTCACTTACACAGTAGAATTGCCACATCATTAATCTATGTTGCATGATATACTTGCTATGCTCACATCATTATGATATGTCGGATGATATACTGATATTATCACATCATTGTTCCATGTTGCATGATATACGGATATGCTCACATTTCTGTTATATGTTTGCATATATCATGCTTTACGATTATATGCATTGAGATGCTGTTTTCAAGAGATTTCTGGATTTGAGAACTGTGGTTATTTCAAAAGAAAGTTGTAACGTTTTGATAATCGTTTTTGTGAAATTTCGAATAATTGGTAAAATAACTGGCGTTTTCCGTAAAAACCAAGATATAATTATTTTTCGACATAGACTTAAATATACCTATTCTAGCTATGTAATTTCTAGTATTTGGTATATAATTGGTCACTTGTAAATTTCTACTTTACTCAAATATTTTTCATAATTAATTATTTTTAATATTATTTTAAGTTTTCACTAATACATTTAATTAGTGATAATTACAAATTAGAATGGGTTAATACAAGTTTTGTGCATCATGACAAATTAAACCAAAGTGTAACATGTTGTTTTTGAAATGAAAAGTTGTCAGGATGGTTTTAAAATATATAAAATAAAAATGCTTAAATTGTGAAAATAAATTAATATAATTAGAAATTGAGGTGTGGTGTCTATTTTCTTTTGTTCCCTCACTCACTCACACACACCACCCATCCCCCAAATGGCTTGGCCGAGCCCACCTTGAGCAGCCCCAATCCCCCAAAGTTTCCCCACTTCAAGACAAAAAAAGAAAAGAAATTGAAGAAAGAAAAGAGTAAAGAAAGATGTATGTGTTAGATATTTGTGGTGTAGACTTGTGTTGACTTCAAACCCTCACCTCACTCTCTCTCACCCCTCTCCCCATTGTCGAAAATCTGCAACCCCTATTTTCCCCCCAAATTCCCACTTCATCTCATCACCAATTCATCAAAAATTTCATCAAAAATCAAGTTAAAAATCACACAAACTCCAAATCCATTCCTTACCCATTATTCCTTGGCTATTCAAGCATGGATCTTGGAGCATGGAAGCAAGTTTGGGAGGCTAAGATGCATGTTTGATCTCTTGATCTTGAGGTATAAAGTTTCATCCCAATTTGTTACTTGTTAATTGTATATTTAAATCTAAATTTTATTAGATGGTAATATAACCTTAATTGCAAAACGAAATTTTCAAGAGAAGGGTTTGGATTTAGATTTGGGGTTTCATCACATTTTTAAGATTATAATTAGTAGTTTAACACCATAAGTTATGCAAATCTAGTCTAGTTGTTGATTTGTACATTGTTACTTTAAAATTGTTAAAATTGGATAATTTTGCAAACTAGTTTTTTTTGGATTAATACAATTGTTGTGATAAAATTATAGTAATTGTTTGTGTGACTTAGTTAAGATACTTAGTGAATATTGTGGCCACCAGTTTTGTTAAAACATCAAGTTTTAAAGTAAAACGGGTAATTGTCGCTTACTAGGTTTTTTGGATTTAATCGTTTGAACTAAGTTTGAGATTTTGGTGATTTACAACCTTTTCCATATAGTAATTAGTGTGTTGTGAGTGTGCAATTGGTACGAGTGGGTACTAGGATTAGTGGTTTTCACGTATTGCGACCCTAGTGGTGATTTGTGGCGTTGTCGCGGCGCGTTTCGTGCACCAAGTGCGCACGCGTTTAGTTAGTGCGCGTGGTTGACTTGTTTTGGTTGTGTCCGCGACTAATTATATAATTATTCTCTTTTTTCTTGTATGCGATTCTAGGATCGGGTGCAGAGGCGTCGGATGTGGCGCGGAAAAAGACAAGGCGAAGATCGGATCAGATTAGCCGAGGCGTCTAGGTGAGTAGATATATATCTACGGGGGGAAGTCGGGTGGATGGCGTAGAGCACCCCCGCAGTTTCGTAGTGTATTCAACGTCTATGTGTATATAAATATTTGTGTATTGTGAGACGTTGGTAATTTGTAAGAATGGCTTTAGGAGATCATGGGTTAGTTTTAGCGTAATTGATAGTTAATGCTTTAGTTTAGTTCTTAGTCGCGAAACTGTAGAGTATAGTTGTTACACACACATATGCACACACGTGATATGTTTAGGGTGTATATGGTTATATGTATATATGTCTGTGTGTGTGTGTGTGTGTGTGGATGCGTTGGTGCGTGCGTGTGTGTGTGTGTGTGTATACGTATACACGGATGATGAGGATAGTATTTAATACTTGGAGGTGAGTCGATGGGATTGGGCATGATGCCGTGAGATCGGTGATGTGAATTGGGTTGTGTTATGATATACGCCATGATATATGAGTGGATCGTTGGGCGATGTGTTTTCATACAAGCGGATATATATTGATGGTATCGGAATGTACTAGACCTTATATCAGTACCCCTAACTTAGGACATTATAATAATGATGCCATATGATAATGAGATAAATGTGATATTTGACCCGTACCCCATGTTTGGGATGCCGTACGATGGATTTTACCGTACGAAGTATAAATATGATGATTGATCCGCACTCTTGATCTGAGGATGTCGTATTATATATTTTATCGTACGTGACGCTATTGAGGCAGGATCACCGACTATTAGATGTATCGACTCGGACTTAAGTGTATTTTCCTTACCCCTTTCGATTAGTCTCTTACTTTAGTCCTGTAGTTATCAGTTAGATGTTAGATTGGGCACGAGTCATACTTATTTTCAAACTAACGAATCGCGAGTATTTTAAAGACAGGCCGAGGGGTACTATGTACATTTCAAAGGACGTACCTTTCCTAAAAACACCGTAGCCCCTATTTTCTAAAATCCACGATTCGTGCTATTTCAAATGCCAAAATTGTATGACTCGTACTTATAAATGTATATGCTTATATGTTGCGTTTACTATTCATTTCCCGTATATTCTTGCTGTTCGCATCACATTGCATGCTAAATTGTGTTTTCATTAGTTATTATGACCCATGCTGTCAGGACACCAGCACAATTACCGATGATGCGTATGCTCCACGTACACTTGCTTGCCGGCTCACACACATCATCATCGGTAATTTCCATGTCATGTACACTCTATAAAATATTACTTCATGGATATAACTGCTTGTAGATAGTTCTGATATCTAATTACTATGCTAGTTTAAATATTGCATTCTTTGTTTAAATACCCTGCATGTACATGTATTCTTTTGTCATGCGATATCATGGAGCTTTATGCCAATATTCACTGTTCACTGACTCGTGATTTTGAGATTTCACATCTTTTATGAGATTTCTGGATTTGGGAAACCGTATGTGAATGTTAAAAAAGTTATGATTGGTTTAAAGAGAAAGATGCGGTTTTCCTTGATATGATGTTTTCTCGATTTTGAGATAGTTACGGGCCGATCCTGTTCATGCGGAGCACGAGATATTGAGATATTGAGTTTTGAGATGGTTATGGGCCGATCCTGTTCATGTGGAGCCCGAGATATTGAGATATTGAGATATGGGATTTGATGATACAGGCCGATCCTGATCATGCGGAGCGCATGGGCCGATCCTGTTCATACTGAGCCCGAGATATTAAGATATTGAGATATTGGGATATATATTTTATGTCGATACTTGACACGGATTCTTTATTGATTTCATGATGATATTTCGGTTTTTATACAAAAAATCTCACTGAGATAAGAAAACGGTTTTCTTAGTCATGATGTATTTTCCTTTCATTCTTAGCGCATCCGTACATCATATATGTGACTTGTTGCTACCAGAAGCACTGACACGACCACTTGGTATTACACTTATGTATAGATTTTTACCATTTCCATTATTAGATGCTTCAGGTTTTATATTGTGGATATTTTATTGTATGACCTAGGATAGAGTCATACATACGATTTCTTCTCAGTGATGTTTTCTACTTACGAGTTGGCAACTCACCCCCGTTGTGCCACAATTTATTGCAGGTTTTGCCGTACAGGTTTCCTTGGCAGCTTTGCTGGCACACTGCTTCTTTTCGAGTGATTGCTTTGGTAGGTGGGTTCACTTGCATCGTGACCACCGCAAACTTTTATTTATTCAGTTGTATCCAGTAAATTCAATCAACCAGACTTGTATTAATTTATAGACTTAGATGACCACTATGTATATTCTTTCGGCCTTAGAGTCGCGCACTATGTTATTATAGTTTTCTCTGGTTTTCTTGAGGATATTGGTTTTCTTGCTGAGTTTTGATCTTCGCCCTTCGGCGTTGTATATTATATTGCATTGCGTGGTTGTGTCCACCGATTGGCGAAAAGCTAGCTCCCGCTTGGGGATGCCTTTATTCATTATTATGTATTTCATGTGTTGTACCCGTTTGGGGGCCAGTATTTATAAAGGAGACTATGCCAAAATTTTCAGGAAATTATGATGTTGCTTTTAAATGTTTAATGCTATTTATTGTGTTAAAACCACTAGCTTAAAACAAGTTTTCCTTCTCTATTCTTAAATGGTTTAGATTTCTGGGCTTTTTGCTTACTTGAATTAGGTAGGGTCCTATAGACTTCACATAACCCAATTGCCAGTCGCGTGCCATTTCGGGTCGTGACAAAAGTATATATATTGTTTTAAAAACCTGGTTTCTCGTGATATGATATTTCGACACATCCACCAAGTGTTTTCTCGGTTATGAGATTGGCATGCGAAACCCGATTTAAGGAGAGGTGGGCACCGTCTGCGGGTACATGGTGGACCCGGTATGGTACCCGGGGCAAGAAATGATTTTTGTGGTGTAGATGATGAGCCTGGCAGAGGGAGTACTACCTACCGGTGAAGGTATTTGGACCTGGGGGTTATCCGGAGGATACCGACAGGAGTCATAAGATGGATATGAGGGCCGACCAGAGTATACGGTGCCTGAGGGCCGATCTGAGGATGTGGCGCCTGAGATATGAGGATTTACGTGTCGATGCTGGGCACGGGTTTCATGATGTTTCGAGTGTCGGTGTTGGACACTCAGGTTCCATGATTTGATGTGTCATTGATGGACACATGTTCTTTGATATCCTCATATATTTACATGCATATGCTTTTATGATGTTTCGAGTGGACGAGATCCATATGCATACAGGCATTTATTATATTGTTGGATGATATTCACATACATGCAGGCTTTTATTATTGTTGGCATATATGTAGACATGGTCACCCTAGATATCATAGTATTACCTTTATGATATAGTTGACCTAGGAAATCGTTGTTTTATTCGATTTCTACCTGATGGTGTTTTCTACTGACGAGTTGGCAACTCACCCCCGTTGTGCCATTGTTCTTGCAGGTTGACCGTATGGATCAGTAGCGATATCGCTGGCACACAACTGGCATTCGAGTGATTTGCTTTGGTAGGTGGTACATGTTGGATGGTACTCCTCTTGTATTTACTTTTCCTGTTGTATCTAGTTAACTCCATCAATCAGAAACTAGTATTTGTATGTAGTAAGACTTAGCAAGACTTGTAGTTGCGAGACTTGAGCGACGGGTTATATGTTCGCTTGGTGGGTTTGATGTCTTACTTTACATTATTCTTTGTGTTGATCTTTGCCGTTGGGCGTCGTATATATATAATTCTGTCTTGCGTGGTTATGATTCCGCCGATTGGCGAAGAGCTAGCTCCCGCTTGGGGATGCCTTTATTTTTATTATGTAAATGTGGTTTTGGATCAAAATATACAAAGGAGGTACTGCCCAAATTTTTAAAAGACGAAACATGTTTTTCAACTAATAAATTCCACTTACATATTTCAAATTCCACTTACATTTTTCATGTTCCACTATTTATGCATTAAGAAAATATTTGATTTCATCATACCTTTATTCCAAAAACTTCAACTCTTTTATTTTCTTAAAAAGGTTTAGATTTCTGGGTTTCGGCTTACTTGAATTACGTTACGCCTTTAGACGTGGCATGGTTTAAGTGCCGGTCACGAAAAATATTTTCGGGTCATGACAGAAACACCCCAAATAGCCCCCAAACTCATTGATAAAACCATATCCAAACTGGGCTAAACAAGCAATACCACTGAACCAATATTTTAGAGACTAGACCACACACTAAAACTCAAGTACTAACCCCCTCACAAAACCGGCCAGGTCGGATTTTTACCTCATGTGGCCCGGTCAAGTAAGGTGGAAAGGGTTCGTATTTGTGGTATGTTCTAGTTGTCATCTAAGTAGTCTTCTGCAGTTGCTTAAATATTTTTAGAACACCATAAAAATTTCGACAGAGAATGGAATACTAGATGGTGTTGTTTCGGGGTTGTTTCGGTTTCGATACTTTAACATCGTCTAAACAAACTAGTATGTGGTTAATGGGTAGGCTCTGATACCATGTTGGGTTACAGCAGCGCCCCGACCATCAATCCGTGGCCAAATGCCGAACAAACACTTTTAAAACCCGGCGCTAACGGAACCCTAAACTACGGATCATACCATTAATCCTATACTAGTTCTTAGAAAGGAGTTTAGAGAGGTTATACTGTCACGCCCCGCTTCCCAGTGTACGGATAGAGGACGCGACTGGCCGCTACGTATTTACTCTAAAGCAAATACGCTAAGCGTAACTAAACAATATAAAAGAAATGCACAAGTGACAAAAGATATAATAGAACAACTTTATTTATTAACATTCTTTTGTACAATGCATGGAAAAGTAAATACATCTTAATGAAAGCAATGCCTAAACAGTGGCATAACAGAAAAGGAAAATACATAATGTAAAAGAAAAAATACAAGTGAAACTACAGCTCGGGATTTTCAATAAATTGGTCCAAGTAGTCACTGGTGGGCTCGTTCTATGGAAGGTCCGAATCACCTGACGACAATCAAAGAAAAAGAAAGAGAATATCTTCAGCGAATAAATCGCTCGGTATGTCCCAAAGAAAAGGGAGAAGTAGAATAGACAGAGAGAGAAAGTAGCTTTTAAAGTTGTATTATATGGTTAACGCTGTTATTTATAGCTTGGTACAGAAGAATGCCAGTGTATACGAGATGAGTCTCTATATGCTAGAGACTAATGCAAATGGAAGTACAAGGCTTCGTCGATAATACCACGGAACAACGGCATGGATGTAATTACGTCTTATGGTTGCTGTCTCATGCCACTTCTAACACCTTCCGTACCAATCTACCCTTTAAACCCTACGATGTCTTGATTGTATTGTTTGTATTGTATTGCAACTTGTAATTGAATTGTAATATAGATTGTATAATTGGATGACTTGCCGAAACTATAATATCAGTAAATTGGATGTACTGGAGAATCATGGATGTAACTGGAGAATCATGTAAATTGAAGTATATCCATGGTTCGGTTCGGTCAATACAGATTGAATAGATTGAATATATGGATTCATGTTGAATTGTAGTTTGGATACTTGAATCATATTCAAGTCAGGTTATTATAATGAGACTCAGTCTGAGTCAGACAATTAGAAAAAAAATTGAAGTCCTGATGGTTTTGATGTTATCGGTAACCACTGTACATGGGCGGCAGGATTTGTGTCTTTTTCAAAGAAGATTACCGTGTTGATAACACCGTTTTTTAAGTTGTCTACCTTAGATAGGAAAGCACCCATATCTCTGGCTCCCTAAGACTCAAGAGACTGGTCCCGCTTAAACCTATATTTACTAAGGTCCTTAGGATAATTTATAGAACTTGAGGGAGTTTTATGTAAAAATACTTTTGTATAATTTTCAAAATACACCTCATGTATTTTATTATCATCTTTAAAGTTTTCATAATTTTAGATTTTATATATGTGACATTTCTAGTGAGAATAGCCTAATTTCATAATATAGGGTATTTAATTGTAATATTGAACTTGTATTGAAATTCATGGTATTATCATATAAAGTGATTCTTTTGACATAGAAAAGTTAGAATATTTATACCATATCAAAATTAAATATTTTGATGATACACATATTTATAAAAATAATTTAGTTTATTATTTTCTAGAAATCTTATTTTCTTAAGATATTTGTATTTTAAATCTCTCGAGACCGAATGCTCCATGCGGAGGTCTGCATCTCGCACTACTAAGCCCGAGGATGTGCGATAATCCGCACCATTCCGAACGGGTTCCCCAAAATGGGTTGTAGCGGTGCTTTGCAAAGATTTGTAAAAATACGTATCTTGTAGAAAACGGTTTTAATAGTAAATGGTATTTATATGTAATTCTTCGTTTTTCCGTATTCTATGTGTAGGGTTACTAGGCACTGTCACAAGGTTCTACAAGGCATCAACCATGCCCGATTTAAAATTTAGAAGTGCCGAACAACCCTAACCAAGATCTTAGACTAGAGATTAGGCGAAAACAATAAGCAAGTAAACAACTTTACTTCTAAGGGTTTGGGATTACAACCTTTGTAGTCCGTTCCTTCACTTCATAAACTCCATGTTGAGGTCCCTTCGCTGCGATTATCAAGTTCCCGGACTCTAGAGAGGCTCTTTGAAGAGAAAGATGCAAGCTTGCTTCCGATCTTCGATAACTAAGATGATCTACCTTGAAGAAACTCAAACCCAAGCTCTTCCTTTGCTAATCAAGTATTAGCAAAGCAAACACCCTAATCTAAGCGGCTAGAATAGATGAGGATGATGAAGTAGGAATTTAGCTCTCATTTGTTTTCAATTTCTCACTCATTTTCATCACATCACCAAAAGCTAGAAAGCTTTATCAAGTGGAAGAAGAAGAAGAAATCCATTTGTGATGAATAATGAATCAAGTGTGAGGTTAGAATTGCAACCATGGGTTAAGTAAGAAGACTTAACCCTTGTAGAGATTTAACTATGGTTAAAGGGTTGGGTTGGGTTAAAGATATATCTTTGCAAAATATCACAAAATATCAAGGTCAAAGTAAAAGCTTCAAGAAGCTTCTTGAAAGCTTCTTGAAAGCTTATCCCTAATCCAAACCCTAACAATATTTAAACTCCACAAATCATGTTGCATTTATAAGCATAACATGTTACAATATTATATATCACATATACAATATTTATTGTAACAAAATAAAATAATACAATTAACATATATCACATATATATCAATGTATTACCCGAGTAAGAAAAAGAATCTTTAAGTGAGCTTATATTAGTTAATGTAATATAATATATCAAATATATAATTATACATTAAATTATCGAATCAACACTTGATCCGATAATCCGGCTATTTCATAAATAAACGACTAATATAATCTGTATCAGTTCATCGAATCAACACATGATCCGATGACCCGGCTATATCACATATACCCGGCCGATATCATATATCGCGAGAATCTAATACGGTATTGTTAGTTATGTATATACCCTAGAGGCCATTGTTGTACATATGATGTATATTATAATGGATGCTTGGATATATACAGAGAGGACTTTCTTGCTCGTCATGATAGTATGCTATTTGGTTTCACTTTATCTTAACATGTTGACTTTTATTGGTTTACTGTCTTTCTCTCACATGTTGATAAAGCCCTTAGGATATGTACTCAACTACTGGGATTATGACGAGATCATACTAGTGGGGCCACGGTAGTCGATGAGTACATCCTATAAATGTTCCTAGTCGAGGGTATATCGAGACGGGGCATCAATACACCAGAGTAGACTAGCGCATACGCATCTTGACCCATATGATGGGCGATGGATGATCCTATATCCATCGGTGTTTGACATCAAGGATGGTGTACGGGTGCTCAGTGGAGACTGGGTACACTGGACGGACTCGCCGAGAACTCCCAGATGGTGATATACCACACGTCAGATGGCAGCTCTCCGGTGACACTGGTACAGCGTAGTCTGTAGACCCGAGATCGTCATAGAGTCGTGTGATTCCCACTGTGCTTTAATTTCCACCTTACCACGTCCAAGAGGGCGTGCAAAACGGTGGCTTTTGGGTACAGTCCCGAATCACATGGAGGCAATGAGCGATAGGAGGGGATTCGTCTCTCCCGGTATAGGGAGTTGATGTTGTGCTGTGTTCGATTGGCTATAACTAGAAGTCCCTGGCTAGGGCTGATATAGAGATATATTGGTAAGTGTTACCAGTAGTTTCTCGACCTATTATGAGCCTCACATCGACACGACTTATCGGTTACTGGGCTCTGACGTATACCACCCCTAGACTTGATATGCGACATTTCAGACGAACAGACCGGACTGTATGGGAGTGTTACTGATTGGATTCACAGGAGAACGGACAGGCTAGCTTGTTGATCTTCTGATCGCTCAATACCTGGGTGGCTGTTACGTTTAGCTGGCCGCTTGCAGCTTGTGGGTGTTTGATATGATCATCACCTGCTACCGGCGTATTGACGATTCTTCAGAGTCCTATACAGAGGTTTCTTGGCTCAGGCAAAACGGAGTAGAGGCACATATGTGATATGTGCAGGACTGAGGATAATGCGATATGTGATACCGTACTATATTCTCGCGATATTTAGATATGAACCGGGACATCGGATCAAGTGTTGATTCGATGAACCGGTACATGATATATTGGTCGGTTATATTCGATATAGCCGGATCGTCGGATCAAGTGTTGATTCGATGATTTAATGTATAATGATATATATGATATATTGTATTACATTATCTAATATTGGCTCGCTTTATTATTTCATTTTCTCACCGGATTAATACATTGATATATATGCGATATATGTTAATTGTATTGTTTTCTTTTGTTGCAAATATATAATATATATGTGATATATATTATTGTGACATGATATGATTTATTATGAAACATGTTTAAGGATGATAAAAAGAGATTAGGGTTTGATTAGGGTTAGCTCCTTCTTGATTATTCTAGAAGGATTTCCTTTTTGTCTTGGTTAAGATATTATGGTTGATACTTATTTTTGACTTATTCTTAACCTAACCAAACCCTAGCTCTAGTTTATTCTCTACAAAGGTTAAGCCTATCATCCTTGACCATGGTTCCATATCAATCATATATTCTTATCTACTATTCATCACAAAAGGATTATTCTCATTATTCTTCATCTTCTTCTCTCTTGAGTTTGAGAGAGAGCTCACTTGTGATTTCTTTTGTGATGAATTCTTGTGAGAAAATGATATAAAAAGAAAGCATAAACTCTACTCCATCATCCTCATCTAATCTAGCCCATTAGATTAGGGTGTTCACCTCATTAGAGTGAGAGAGCTTGAGCTATTGCAACTTCGACGTAGATCATCGGAGAAAAGGAATACGACAAGCTTTCATGGATCGTTCGAGTCGTGGAGCCTCTCTTGAGTCCGGGAGATCGTGGATCGCGGCGAAGGGACTTCTACTCGGAGCTTGTGAAGCGAAGGAGTGGACTACAAAGGTTGTAATCCCTCACACTTAGGTTTAAAGATATTATCTTGCATGTTAAACCCTAATAATCTAGCAAAGATCCCGGCTTTGGATTGTTCGGCACGTCTAAAATTTTATTCGGGCATGTTTGATGCCTTATGAACCCTCACAAGAGTGCCTAGGAACCCTACAGTGGTATCAGAGCCTAACTAGAGCATTAGGCGATGTGTTTACGAAGTTAAAACTCCGATCGAACCCGAACCGACAAAAATGAACCCCTCTCTAGATATTTTTCAAAAATGCGATTTTTTCTGAATTAAAAATACCTGAAAAATACAACAGACAAAAATAAGAATAACAGTGAAATACGAGGAATTGATCCGTACAAACGACCGCGGAATCGCGGCCGTACCCTGCTTGGGCCGCGGTTCCGCGGCAGTACTGTTTGATGTGACAATTTTTATTTCACAGTAATTCTTTTTTAATGTTTGTACAGTTTCTGGTATTTTTATTTTGACTCAAGTGTTGAGTATTCTGGGGTTTATTTTGTAATCGTAGATTCGATCGGAATATTTAAATTCGTTATTATTTCTGGATATTTAGAAACTGTTAAAATGTTCGAACGGATATCATTAACTCACTTTTTCCCGGCACGACAAACTTTCAAGTGTTGAATTTTTTCTTCGGGTTTGAATCTTTCTAACACGGTGGACCCTCTAGAAGACAACAAACCTTAACTCGATTATATGACCGTCTTGAACTGCCTTTTGAACCTTCGGGTTTGGGGCAGTACGGTGTGCCACATGTGAGGCGTTGGCTTGACCCTTCTACGGCTGGATCACTGGTACTGTGACATATTCTGGGATTATTTGAACTCCGCTCAAGTGTTGAGCTATTTGGGAAATTTTGGGTATTTGATTATCTGTTCGAAAAGTTTAATACTGTCTATTTATCTGGAATGTGATACAATATGTGGAATTCATAGAGTTAGGCATGAAATGCGAAGTATGTGATATTTCGGATTTACGATGTCTAAAGTGATTGTGGATTCCAAATATTGTAGTTTTACAATTTCTTTTCTGTGACCGTAAGTGTAGTATGTAGTTGTATTGCCGGTTTTCGTTGCTATACGACAACGACGATCAGTGTATGCATACTTACTTACGTTGATGATATATGATATTATGTGTTGCTGTGATATGTTATATTGGATCGTCATGTTCTGAATAGCCGGGGGTTTTATGTGAGATGAGGGTTTTTATTTTCATTCATGTAAAATTCAATTGTATGTAATATTCTTTTATTGGGGCACTTCCGGGATGAGGTTGATGTCACCATTGTATATTATTTACTTTTCCGCATTAGGTAGACCCAAGGAGGGGAGCACAAGTAACCGGGTTCTAGGGTCCAGTGGGAGGTCATCTCGAGGAGTCGAGACCGGGTCTCCTAACCCTAGAATTGGCAGTGTTACTTGCCGCTTTCGTAGGGGTCTTGGGATGTGGGTTTGGCTATTCATCACGACCGTGGAATCCGTGTTTTATACCGGCTCGTATTGAAAACACGGACATCCTAGTATATCCAATATTTCATATATGTTCTTCTGCTGCAATGTTCTGTGATGAGATCATATTACTGCCTGAGACGAATGCTTATACTATATATATATATATATATATGCTGATATATAAATATTACTGCTTTCGTTTCTTCTGTGATGCTTAGAAAGCATAAGCTGATGGGATTTTTTTATTAATGAGATTAATAAAAAGAAAAGAAACCTAAAAGATGTTGTGGAATCAAAACTTTATAAAAAGGGTAGCTACAGTTTTGCTTTGCATAGCGGTATATATGATATACCCTGCACCTTATTCGATGAGGAAAGAGCCGAGATCCCTTCACCGGGAGTGACCTCTTTAGCGAAACTGGCAGATACTACAAAACTCGGTTTGTCTTTTGATTGCTTTTAGAGTTTTGCTTTGCACAGTGATATATATGATATGTCCTGCACCTTATTCGATGAGGAAAGAGCCGAGATCCCTTCACCGGGAGTGACCTCTTTAGCAAAACTAATGAAAGCCTCAAAAACACTCCATTTCAAAATTTCACATGATTCTATGACGATATCAAGTTCATTACGCTCAAGGTTTTCTGAAAAACCTGCGTAGCCCTCCGTCATTTCAGATAGATATTATTTAGTATTCGTGCTATGTTTGTTGACTTAGTCAAGGCCTAGTGTACGGTAGCTAAGTAGTGTTTATCTGCTAAAACATGAGATGTGATTGGATTAGGGTATTCGCACAGCCTTGTTGACTCAGTCAAGGGTCGTACGGGTGGGTTTAATTCAATCGGGAAATGTACGGGTTGAACTTGACTTGCGATTTATGGTTTGTTGACTTAGTCAAGGTCATAGATCGCTAGGGGCAAAATATTATCGGGAATTTCAAGTGTTGAAATTTGCAATGAGATTGCATACCTCCTATGAGATAGTTGGATCCCGATACCCACTACGAGTAAGAGTTACTCCTGGGAGAGTTTTACACAGGACAATTAGCCGATCAAGTAGGTGTCTAGAAAAGTGTTAACGGGGTTACGCCTCTGGGAGAATGAGGTTTACTTTAATTAGGTCCGTGCGAAAGCACGGGGAACCTCCCTCAAGTACCGACACTGATCTGGCTGAAAGATTGACGAAATTGTAAGGTGTAATTAATCCCGGCTAATCTTACCTTTTAGGGTTTGAAGGTAGATTTGATTAGATAAGATAATAACCAATCTAATCTTGCAAGAGCATACGCTAAAGTGTTTTCTTCTCTCTCTCTCCAGGTAGCGACCATGTCAGGCCATAATCAAGATAATAATATGGATGTATTGACTGAACCCGCTTATTATACTGAGCAGGGGAACGTTGGACCCGTTCTTTCTTATAAGAGTTATAAGACTGAACAAGGAATAGGAGAATATCTGGATTCTCAGGCCGCCCAAAAGAACATGCATGTTGATGCATCTTCTTCAGATGTGTTAGTTATTGAGAACTGTTTCTCAGTTCACCCTACGTCTTGGGTATTAGATACCGGATCAGGATCCCACATTTGTAAATTGTTACATGGGCTACGTAAAGGTAGCGAACTGGGAAAAGGTGATCATTTTGTTCAAGTAGGGAACGGTGCAAGTATTGTAGCCAAAGCAGTTGGCGAATATCACCTAGTATTACCAAGTCGTAATACACTGATTCTAAATGAGTGCTATTATATACCGAACATGATGTGCAACATTATATCAGTTTCTTTATTAAGTAAAGAAGGATATAATTTTGTAGTAAAGGATAATGTTATGAACATATTTCTAGATCAAAAGTTGATTGCATCAGGATCGTTACATAATGGCATATTCATTCTAAATCAAAATACAGTCCTCAATATACAAAACACACACAAGAGGAAAAGTTCAGAAATGAACGAATCCTTCTTGTGGCATTGTAGACTTGGCCATATCAATGAGACACGGCTAGCTAAGTTATATAAAAATGGATATTTGAATTCATTCGAATTTTCATCTTATGATACTTGCCATTCATGTCTCAAAGGAAAAATGACCAAAGCTCCGTTTAGTGGACACGAAGAAAGAGTTACGGAACTCTTAAGACTGGTACATAGTGATGTATGCGGTCCCATGTCTACACACGCCAGGAACGGTTCTTCCTACTTCATTACATTCACTGACGATCTTTCTAGATATGGGCATGTGTTCCTGTTGAAACACAAGTCTGAAGCTTTTGAGAAATTCAGAGAATATAAGCACGAAGTAGAGAACCAAACGGGCAAAAGTATTAAGATCCTTCGATCTGATCGAGGAGGAGAATACTTGAGCAATGATTTTCTGGATTATCTAAAAGAGAATGGGATTCTCTCTCAGCTTACTCCTCCTTATACACCACAGCACAACGGTGTATCGGAACGGAGGAATCGGACCCTATTAGATATGGTGCGCTCTATGATGAGCGAAGCTGAGTTACCTATTTCTTTCTGGGGGTATGCGCTTGAGACAGCCATATACATATTGAATCTAGTTCCGTCTAAATCTGTACCTACCACACCATATGAGATATGGAGTGGGAAGAGACCATATTTTAAACGAGTTAAAATATGGGGTTGTCCGGCCTATGTCAAAAGGCAAAATCCGGACAAACTCGAGGCACGATCAATTCTTTGCAAATTTGTGGGATATCCAAAGAATTCTCAAGGATATTTTTTCTACCACGCTGAGGAACAAAAAGTGTTTATTGCTCAACATGCCACCTTTTTGGAAAAGGAATTTCTTGCAAAAGAAATTAGTGGCAAAGAGATAGAGCTGGAAGAGGTTCTAGCACCACAAACTACAACTGATGATTTGATGGAACCAGAAGATTCAATAGTACCCGACGAACCCCAGCCTCTCCGCCGATCTAGTAGGGTTTCTCGTCCACCTGAGAGATACTACGGTTTTCTCATTGATGGTGGAAGCGAGGAATGCATCATGGAAGATGATGACCCGACTGTTATTCATTGTTATGCCGCATTCCTGGATTCTCATGCATATATTCACTATTTTACGTGTTATAGAGGTTTTGGATTCGGATTTCCATGAGATTTGTTTCTGGATTTGGAGGAAAACCGCAAAAACATAAATAAACCTTTTCTCTCTTTTAAAAATAAAAAGTGCGGTTTTCCCATGATGTATGAGTCGTCCACCATGAGTTTGCTGATGGATTTCGAGACCCGATTCGAGGAGACGGCTGAACCGTTTCGGGTACATGGTGGACCCGGTAAGGTACCCCGGGGCAAGAAGCGCGTGATGATGACGATGTGAGCCTGGCAGGGGAGCACTACCTACCGGTGATATTACCCGACGCGTTGGATATCCGGAGGATACCGTCGTGGTCTTGAGATGGATGGTAGGGGCCGGTCTGGACTGACGGCGCCCTAGATATTGTGATTGAGACATTGAGATTGAGACTTGAGGTACATAGATTGTGACACAGAGATATCGAGGTATTTGGACACTTGTTTTGTGTCGATGCTGGGCACTGTTTTATGCTGATTTCATATATGGTACCTCATTTCTTTTAAAATACAGAAATTTCATTGATTTATGAAACCAGTTTTATTCGGTATATGCATTCTGTTTCTTGCATTCATACATCATCCATATGATATATTGCTACCTGAGGCACTGACACGGGCACATGAGATCACACTCGGTTAGATATTACCCTAGCCATTGTTATAGGCTGCATGTTATACATATATTTGAGGTTATATTATGATCATTGACCCAGGTTGCGTTATTTATGCGATTTCTTTCCGTAGATGTTTTTCTATTCACGAGTTGGCAACTCACCCCCGTTGTGCCCCAGTTTCTTGCAGGTTTGCCGTACATGCTTCTTTACGGCTTTGCGGGCACTGTACCTTTCGGGTGACTTGCTAGTAGGTGGGTTTATTGTATCGTACCCATCATTATACATTGTATATTATATTTCAGTTGTATCTAGAATTTCCATCAACCAAACATGTATTTATTTTTTTGAGATAGAGACCAGTAATGTTATTCTTTCGACCTTAGAGTCGCGTATTATATTTCCTTGGGTTCTTGCTGGTTGAGTTTCATTTCTGTTGTGATCCTCGCCTTTAGGCGTTGTATATTATGTTGCATACAGGTTGTTTTGATATGGTTCTTCCTACTCTCTACTACTTTTCTTGGTTTGGATTTCTGGGTTCGGCTTACTTAGAGTACGTACGCCTCGAGACGTTCGTAGTCTAAGTGCCGGTCATGTTCCGTACTTTCGGGTCGTGACAAAGTTGGTATCAGAGCGTTAGGTTTTACCTTAGGATGACCCTTGGTTGATGGAATAGATGACTAAAGTAGAGTGACGTACCGTTGGTATGTTCCGCGGCATACTTACGACACGCCACTTCACTTAAGAAGCCTTAGGATGTACATTTCCTTGTGCAGTATCATATTCATTCTTGATCTAGCCTCATCGGTACCGGTTATGGTTTTGCTGCCACGATTACGGGAAGGGAGAGCTACGGCTAGAGTTGCGGTCAGCACGAGCTCGTTACGAACGAAGACTGACCAGGGCGTGACTCCGGCGACACACGATTGCAGAAATGTGTCTTTTGATTGTGTTTTGCGCCACGAGCGTTGGATGGATCACTGCATGAGATTACTCGGACGTGCAGATCAGCACCAGAGGATTGAGCCACTGGCAGAGGCCAGCCAGATATTGATGACCGTTGGTGTATTGCTTACTCATGATGATTGAGGCACGGTTCAGCGTGCAGACGAGCGAGCCAGTTTTTGCTGTGGGCAACAAGATACCGCCCCAGATGTTAGAGCTATTACAGTACGAGATTGTACTAAGAGATTATAGAAGGTCGCTAGTCACCGAGGATGAACGACTAGGACATGTGGTTCGTTCGCTACCCCGATGCGAGGTCATCAGATATATTGATTCCAGCTGAGACGACTTCACGCGGAGACGTTGAGAGTCGACAGAGACGATCGAAAGACAGAAACCTATTATTCCAAGTTTAAAGTATTTGGAAAGACATGCAGGAAATTCTATGGTCCCTCTAGAAGAATGAAACCCTAACTCGACTTAATGACCGTGTGAAAGCCTTTGAACCTTAGGGTTCACGGCAGTTCTGCGGCGCCATTAGTGAGGCTTGGGTTTGCCCTTCTACGGCTGGACCACCGATGCTGTGGTATGTACTCGATACTATTAAACTGTGCCCAAGAGGTTGAGCTCTTGGGGGATTATGGGGTTTTGATGACTCGATCGGATGGCTCGACTTAATTCGGATGTTAGGAGGTGAGATGCATTTCTTGGGAGACTCCCGATACGAGGATAGCCGTTGGAGCTCAGTCCATGTAGCCACGATGAGACGAGTCCGAAGCAGTCGACATTAGAGAAAGTGGAGTAAGAGGTTCGTACCAGATCTAGATGAGATGACGTTCCACTCCGCCGACATCAGAGATGCGATGCGCATGCCGAGGTATGGTACTTGGATTTACTTTCCAGAAGGAGTTGCGATGAGTATGCAGTCGTTCCAGAGCAAGATGCAGATATAGGAAAGGACGATGACTTCCAGACAGTTGGCAGAGACGAGACATGGAAGAGACCGTGAGCAGGATTCCTTCCAGGACACTGCTGCAATGACACTTGCACCCAGGATCAGATGTGTCACGTACATTCAGAGAGCCAGAGGCCGACGCCAGTGATATGCTGTCTTACGAGTGGTCGCGATGATTGACCGAGAGATGACCAGAGAAGTGCCAGAATGGGATCATCCCCGTTAGCACACCTGACAAGGCCGATGAGCCGATGGACCGAGAGATTGGTAATTCCCAGTGAAGACCTTGACCCAGGAGTGGTCATTGTTACGCACACCAGCATGCCAGAGTTCATGATCATAGACAAGACGTCCCACTAGTGACCGCGACAGTTGGCCCGAGATTCTTAGAGGATGCACTTGAGCGGTACTATGCCGCCATTTTTGATTTCGATGTTTTGGGTGATTTATTTGAATGATTTGATTTTGATGATTGAGGATTTACGATCCTTGCACAGTGTTGCACTTGATATCGTTTTCGTGCTTGGGTTTCACATGTTTGTGATTTTACGGTTTTAGACATTTGAGTTGATTTGGTGCGTATGCACGCACACGATTTGGTTCCTGCACTCTGTATAGTTTATATATGCTTGCAGTACAGTGATACGCCTTTTGTGCACTTAGATGCATTGGACTTTGATTTCGATGGTGATGCTCGATATTTGTTTTGTGCACCTGATTTGATTTTGCGCATGTTCGGCACTTGATATTGGATTTCATGATTTCGTGCACGATGGATGCACCTGATTGGATTTTCGCGCACGTTGGGCGCATGTTTTGAAGTGTGATTTTGGTGCACACCAGATGCACTAAATCGAGATTTTTCGTGCATGTCAGATGCACCTGATTTTGCTGTCAGGCACACATGTTGCCTACGACAGATGTTTCGTGCACACCCGATGCACTTAGATGTTGTTTCTGTGCATATGTATGGCACATATTTGGATTTTGATTTCCGTGCGCACAAGACGCGCGTAGTATTCATACGCGTATTTTGGGATTGATTTTTGTTATAGAGCAGTATGTTTTTATGATATTGCTATGTGTTTTCGTACTGAGCAGGACTAGTCAGAGGACAGTACCTGAATATATTTGGCATTCATTTCCTTCAGATAATTACATATATAGATTTGATATTTACGTGTGTAGTTCCGATTTATAGCATATTGGTTTTGTATTGGATTTGACATTTGTGTCTTTAACATGACTCCAATGATGGCGGGATGCTTGACGGAGTTTTGATTTTGAGTTATATGCTCATTCTTCATGCGCATGCGTTGCGCTACGATTTGTTTTATGTATTTACAATTTCGCAGCCCCGACGACTTGATGGTTTTGGTTTAGATGTTTTAGTATTTGGGGGGAGTTTTACTTTAAATTCGGGGACTGAATTTTTTTAAGGGGGGAAGATTGTAGCGTTTTGAAAATCATTTCGGTGAAATTTCGAAAAAACGGTAAAATAAGGGGGTTTTCGGTAAAAAGTCAAAATACAAATATCTTTATTATAAAATTAAATATACATATTCTAGCTATATAATTGCTAGTATTTGGTGTTTATTGACCCACTGGTGAAATTTCAAATTTTCTGAAATTTTTTCCGAAATTAATTATTTTAATATTATTTTAAGCCGTCACTAATATATTTAATTAGGGAAAATTACAAATTGGAATGAGTTGAAACAAATTTTTTGCATCATAAAACATTAAATAAAATTTTATCACATGGTTTTTGAAACGAAATCGTTTGCCAAAACGGTTTAGAAATTATTGAAAAAAAAGGCTTTTTTCTTAGTGTAAATGGATGTTTGGGGTATTGTATTTATCATTTTTCATCACCCCACACCCATACCCACACTCACACACCCTCATTTATTCCCTCCCTTGGCTGAATTCAGCAGCCCCATCAATTGTCCCCACTTCTTTTGATAAAAGAAAAGAAAACAAAGGAAATAAGAAAATAGTAAAAAGAGTATGGTCTTTTGTTGACTTGGTCTTCTTTTCTCCCCTTGACTTCACCCACCCCCACACCACACCTCACCCCTCTCCTCTCCTGGCCGAAACTGATCTCTTGGAAGCCCCCCTATTTTCTTCAAGTCTTCATCTTCCTTCACCTCCAAATTCATTCAAAAATCCACCAAAATCAACACAAATCAAAGCAAACTCAAAATCTAATCCCTATCCATTATTCCTTTGCCATTCAAGCTTGGATCTTGGTGAAAAGAGAGCAGTTTGGGAGGCTAGATTTCTTGTGAGGTCAATAAAATTATGGAGGTATAATCTTAACCTTTTGTTTAAATTGTTGGTTATTGCTTTAATCTAACTTATTTAGGAAATGAATTATGGTTCTAATTGAAGGATTGGATTTTCAAGAGAAGGATTAAATTATAGTTAGGGTTTTTGTTGTGTGATTATGGTTGCAAGGTGGAATTCATCATTTTGTGAAATGTGAAACATAACCAAGATTGTTAGTTGCAAATTGTTAAGTTGGAATTGTAATAATTATGCTAATTTGCTAACTAGTTTTTTTTAAAATTGGTTTAATAATTGAGATTAAAAATGTAATTAGGTTTTTTATGACTTCTTTAACATTATAAAGTATAGTTTAACACTTTAGTTCATGGAAATCCAACCTAAATTGTTGTATGTGCATTTTTGCTATAAAATGGTTGAAATTGGTTAAAATTGCAAACTAGGTTTTTGAAATTGAATTAAATTGTGGGTTTAAAATTTACGTAGTGGTTTCTATGGCATAATTAAGATATTAAGTTATCATCTTGGTCACTAGAATTATTAAAACGTCATGTTTTGTACAAAAACGGTAATTTGTGCTTGCTATATTTTCGGAAAAATGACGTTTTAAGTGAAATAGGGGTTTTTGGGAATTGTAAGCTGTTTTATATTATAATTAGTGCTTGTAATTGTACAAATGAGTGTGTTGGGAGTTTTCTCGATTGTTTGGCGTTTGTACGCCGACGTCGAGGGTTTTTGGGTTCATTTGTGAAAGCAACCATAAGTTTTGACTTATGTGGGATTCGTGTGTCGTTTTGGTCATGAGTCGGATTTTAATGCGATACGGTGCGTTATGATATGTAGGTGCCCCATGTTGACTTCTAGACGACAAGCGAGCGCGTGGCGACGTCTGCACCGGCAAGCGAGGACCAGGTGAGTAGATTTATATCTACGGGGAGAAGTCGGGTGGATGGCGTATAGCACCCCCGCAGTCCGAGGTGATGTATACGGATGCGTATACACACCTATAAATATTATATGTTGTTGGGTTTATTATTGATGTTTAAATGGATATTGGTATATCGGATTGATGAGAGGTTACGAAACCTTAGGGTATTGGGTGCACTACACATACGTACACACGCATACATACTTGCATGCATCCTTATGTCATATGTGGTTATAGGATCCTATGTGGATATGTGTTCACATGGATTTTGGGAATGGTGATGCCATAGCAATAGTGATATATATATTTTAGATGATCGACATTTGATTATGTTATGAGATATGATATGATATGATATGACAGGATACTTGTGATAGGCCGCCTTGGGCGATGTATACTCTTGTGATGATATATGATGAAAATACCGATTTATACTAGACTGTCGATCAGTAGTCAGATCTTGATTTTTGTGATGATGTTGGCATTGTGCTAGACGTAGGTCAGTACCCAGATGATGATCTTGATAAAGAGAATACTTGATGAATAATATGACAAATGTGATATTGAACCGTACCCAGATTTGGGGATGCCGTACGACGGATTTACGTACGAGCTATATTTTGATGATTGATCCGCACTCTTGACTTGGGATGTCTGGTTATGGATATGATATTATTGAGGCGGGATCACCGACTATACATATACAGGTATGTATATGTATCGACTCAGATGATAGGCGATTTCCTTACCTGTAGTCCAGCTTGTTAGCTTAGCCCTTTAGTTTAGTTTAGTTGTTAGATTAGATTTGATTCTTACCTATTTCAAAATTAACGAATCATGGGTATTTTAAAAGACAGCCCAAGGGATCCTACAGATATTTCAAAAGACGTATCTTTTCATAAAAACACCGTGGCCCCTATTTTCAAAACCTCATGATTCGTGTTATTTCAAAAGGCACCATTTGTAGGACTTATATTAGATTAATGCAGATTGGTTATGGTTGCGTCTAGTTTTCAGCTCCCGCTCATTTTTGTGGTCCGCTTCGCATCGCATGCTTATTTTATGTTCATACTCCATTATTGATATCATGCTGTTAGGACACCAGCACCATTACCGATGATGCGTATGTACCACGTACACTTAATTGCCGGCTCACACACATCTTCATCGGTAATTGCCATGTCACGTACACCTTAGAAAATATTATTGCTTGACTTAGCCTGTTAGCTAATAGTTTAGACATGATATTAGCGTACTTGCCTTATATGTTAGTTAGACATTGTAGTTATTACTTGCTACTTCATGCATACTGTTATTCATTGTTATGCCGCATTCATGGATTCTCATGCATATATTCACTATTTTACGTGTTATAGAGGTTTTGGATTCGGATTTCCATGAGATTTGTTTCTGGATTTGGAGGAAAACCGCAAAAACATAAATAAACCTTTTCTCTCTTTTAAAAATAAAAAGTGCGGTTTTCCCATGATGTATGAGTCGTCCACCATAAGTTTGCTGATGGATTTCGAGACCCGATTCGAGGAGACGGCTGAACCGTTTCGGGTACATGGTGGACCCGGTAAGGTACCCCGGGGCAAGAAGCGCGTGATGATGACGATGTGAGCCTGGCAGGGGAGCACTACCTACCGGTGATATTACCCAACGCGTTGGATATCCGGAGGATACCGTCGTGGTCTTGAGATGGATGGTAGGGGCCGGTCTGGACTGACGGCGCCCTAGATATTGTGATTGAGACATTGAGATTGAGACTTGAGGTACATAGATTGTGACACAGAGATATCGAGGTATTTGGACACTTGTTTTGTGTCGATGCTGGGCACTGTTTTATGCTGATTTCATATATGGTACCTCATTTCTTTTAAAATACAGAAATCTCATTGATTTATGAAACCAGTTTTATTCGGTACATGCATTCTGTTTCTTGCATTCATACATCATCCATATGATATATTGCTACCTGAGGCACTGACACGGGCACATGAGATCACACTCGGTTAGATATTACCCTAGCCATTGTTATAGGCTGCATGTTATACATATATTTGAGGTTATATTATGATCATTGACCCAGGTTGCGTTATTTATGCGATTTCTTTCCGTAGATGTTTTTCTATTCACGAGTTGGCAACTCACCCCCGTTGTGCCCCAGTTTCTTGCAGGTTTGCCGTACATGCTTCTTTAAGGCTTTGCGGGCACTGTACCTTTCGGGTGACTTGCTAGTAGGTGGGTTTATTGTATCGTACCCATCATTATACATTGTATATTATATTTCAGTTGTATCTAGAATTTCCATCAAACAAACATGTATTTATTTTTTTGAGATAGAGACCAGTAATGTTATTCTTTCGACCTTAGAGTCGCGTATTATATTTCCTTGGGTTCTTGCTGGTTGAGTCTCATTTCTGTTGTGATCCTCGCCTTTAGGCGTTGTATATTATGTTGCATACAGGTTGTTTTGATATGGTTCTTCCTACTCTCTACTACTTTTCTTGGTTTGGATTTCTGGGTTCGGCTTACTTAGAGTACGTACGCCTCGAGACGTTCGTAGTCTAAGTGCCGGTCATGTTCCGTACTTTCGGGTCGTGACAAATACCCGGATCGAACCATTAACTAGTCCTAGCTAACTACAAGATGGGGAAGAGAGATATACCGACTGATCCGAGTCCTCCGGTCTTCTCGTCGTCGTCCCGATCTCCTGCGGAAGCTCCGGTCTCCACCTCGTCGCCGGAAAGGCACCACATCGCCTACTTCTTTTACGGGCTCCCACCTCAATGCCGAGGCAACTCGGGCACGAAGCTGGCTAGTCGACGTGCCCAAGGTTTGCTGTAGAATATCTAGTGAGCAAGTCTCATTTGGGGTTCATGGAGATGCCATTTTTGGTGGAGGGATGATACATGTAATTTTTGTGGAGCTAAATGATTTTTACAATGCCAAAAGAGATAAAATCCCTCTTGCAAAAATTTAGACAGCCCCTCTCATGGAATGGCCGGCCAAGACAATGGTGGTGGGGTGAATGAGAGAGTGGGAGTATATCAAAAATAATGGGAACCAAAATCATATCATCCAAGAGAGAGAGAGAGGAATGGTTATCATAACAAGAGATGATTACTAACCCAAACCCACACTCAACCAACAATCATCAACAACCATGATTGTTTACAAAGTCAAGCCATGATGGAAAAGAAAGAGTCAAAGGATGGGCTCCATCATGAAACCATCATGATACAAATATATGCAAAGGACCCCTCCACAAATACTTATTTGCAACAATGCAAATAAGCCCTCCTCCACCAATCTTCGGCCAATGAACGATACAAAGGAAATCGGCCGAAACGGAAAGCAAACTGGCAACTCCTGAAAACTGGTCCCGTAATAAATTACAGGAAAACCCCGATACTGTGCATACACACCCGCATTTGTATTCCGACCGAAATACAAATGCAATGAGACAAAATCTACACTGTACTATACTAGGATCCGGCTTAAACCAAAGCCGGCCAGTAATATCCGTTCGATCCTGATCCGTGCAATACCGTACGTATCTGATCGAACCCTGCCATATATCCATACGGCCTATAGTACAAACTGTCCGATCCTGATCCGTGCAATACCGCACGTATCTGATCGGACCTTGCCATATCTCCATACGGCCTCTACAACCTTTCGCCCGAAAGCTGAGTAACTGAATGTGGGGGACTCTAAAGACTCGTCAACACCTTGGTTGTGGATTTAACCACTAGCACGTCAGAGGTATAAGCCAATACGTAACGGGCTATCAGGTATTGACTAAAAGGGACGTCTGTGAGCGAACTCAGCCTGACAACCCTACTGAGCCTATCAGTGACAATATCCGTACAGTCCGGTCCGTTCGTCTATGAGTATCGCATGGCGGGCCTAGGGGGTTGGTAAAAGTCAGACCCCCAAAAGCGGTACAAGTCGTGTCGGAGTGTAGCCCAGAACACCCTGAGATACTACTGGAATACCTACCAGTAAATCTCCTTGCCTCGGCCGAGGGCTTCGTGTAATGGCTCTCCTAGACACTGTAGGGTTCCTAGGCACACTAGTGAGGTCTCCCAAGCCATCAACCATGGCAATTTCAAAAATTATGGTGCCTACAAACCCTAAACTACGGATCGATAACTAGAAGTCTAGGCGAAAAGCGAACTAGTTAACACTTAACTACAAGATACGGAAATACAACCTTTGTAGATCCGGTGCTCCACCTCCACGGCTCCGCAACGAGGTCGTCTCCGCTGTCCAAATCAAATCCGGGCTCTAGAGTCGGTTTCGTCGGAGAAAAAGGGAGCTAGGTCGTCGATGTCCATGCCGAAGATGATCTACGTCGAAGCATCGCAAGATCAAGCTCACAACTTCACCAAGTCATGAAACTTGTGAAGTAAACACACTCTACTACTTGGCAAGAGGTAGAGGATGAAGAAATAGGAAGTGGGTAGACTTTAGTTTTGGATTTCTCACTCTAATTCATCAATCACCATTGATGAGGTCAAGGTTTTTCTTCTTTAGTTCAATGAAGAAGAAGAAGAATATGAAGAAGAAAATTATGATTAGATTATTCTCAAAATGAAAAGAATAATAATCTTATCATAACTTGAACCATGGTTAGATGTAGAGAGTAAATCATGGTTAAAGAATGGTTAGGTTTAGACAAGAAGACAAAAATGGTTGCTTTGGTCAAATGTTCATGAAGCTTCAAAGAATACAAACAAATAAAGCCACCATTTTCTCTTCATCATATTTCTTTTGCTAAAATAACAAAATGGATAAATAAATGAATAAATAAACAAGTAAATGAAGCAAAAGAAAACCCTAACCATTGATCAACCATGGTTTAAACCATACACCAAACAAACATGTATCATCAAACATGATACAAGCAAGTGCACAAAATCATATCGCATATGTAATGCGCACATCCGAGCGAGAAAATCCATTTTAAAGTGAACCGATACTAGTTAATGCAAAGTAATATATCAAATATACAATTATGCATTAAATCATTAAATCAACACTTGATTTAACGATCCGGTCATGTCGCACATAACCGACTGGTATCTTCAGTAACAACTTATCGAATCAACACTTGATCCGATAACCCGGCTATATCGCATATAACCGATCAATGTCACATCGCGAGAATCGAATACAGTATCACATACTGGTATTATTCTCGGTCCCGCACATATCTCATATGCGCTCCTATTTCGTTTCGCTTGAGCCAGGAAACCTCTGTGTAGGACTCTAAAGACTCGTCAATACGCCGGCAGCAGGTGATGATCATATCAAACACCCACAAGCCGCAAGCGGTCTGCTAAACGTAACGGCCACCCGGGTATTGAGCGATCTGAAGATCGACGAGCAAGCCCGCTCACACTCCAGTGAATCCGACCAGTAACACTACCGTACAGTCCGGTCTGATCGTCTGATATGTCGCATATCTCGCCTAGGGGTGGTAAACGTCAGACCCCAATAGCTCGATAAGTCGTGTCGATATGAGGTCTATAACTATTCGAGAAACTACTGGTAACACTTACCAGTAAATCTCAGCAACACTGGCCAGGGATTTCCTGTTATAGCCAATCGAACACAGCGCAACATCAACCCCCTATACCGGGAGAGACAAATCCCCTCCTATCGCTCATTGCCTCCATGTGACTCGGGACTGTACCCAAAAACCACCGTTTTGCACGCCCTCTTGGACGTGGTAAGATGGAAATCAAAGCACAGTGGGAACCACACAAGACTCTATGACGATCTCGGGTCAACAGACTACTCTGTACCAGTGTCACCAGAGAACTGCCATCTGACGTGAGGTATAATACCATCTGGGAGTTCTCGGCGAGTCCGTCCAGTGTACCCAGTCACTACTGAGCACCCGTATATCATCTCCGATGTCAAACACCAATGGATATGGGATCATCCATCGCCCATCTGTATGGGTCGAGAAGGTATACGCTAGTCTACTCTGGTATATCGATGCCCCGTCTCGATACACCCACGACTAGGGACTTTGAAGGATGTACTTTTGGACTACCATGTCCCCACTAGTATGATCCGCATCATAGTCCAGGTAGTCAAGTACACACCCTAAGGGCTTTACCAACATGTAACAGAGAGACAATCAGTATACACGTTAAGGTAAAGTTCAACCAGATAGCATACTATCATGTCGAGCAAGAAAGTCCTTCCTATATACGTCCCAGCATCCACTACAATATACATCCTATGTATAGTAATGGCCTCTAGGGCATACATATAACTAACAATCTCCCACTTGCACTAGGGTCATCTGATAGCAGTGGTTGTAGTATCTCATACTCAACCATCCCATAAAAGTCTCTCTCTGGGAACAGGCCTTTGTGAGTGGATCCGCTGTGTTGTCCTCTGAGTCTACTCTCTTAACCTCGATCTCCCTGGAGATCAACCATCTCCATGATCAAGTGATACTGCCTTAGAATATGTCTGGATCACTGATGGGACCGGCGTTCCTTGGCATGAGCCACAACACCATTGTCATACAATGGGAGGAACATAGTTCATCTTATGAACCAATATACACCCAAACAGTCTCTTTGGTAGCATCTTTAGTAGCGATGTATCCTGCCTTTATCGTCTAGTATGTCACGGTATCCATCTTGGAACTCTTCCAACATACCGTCCCTTCACTGAGGGTAAAGACAATGCCTGTGACTGACACTCAGTCGTCTTTATCACCCTGGAACACTTCCAGTGATTCTCCCTAGGATCGATTGATACCATCTCACTACAACTAGTGAGAATCCTAACATCCAATTAAATCTATCTCATAGATCCAAAACTCAGGATTTAGGAGGTATCATCTTGATCCTATATGGAGAATCATAGTGATAAGCGGAGATTGATCGAGCGTAGCATAGGAAACTCCTTCCCTATCAAGAGTATGTCATCTACGTACTCTACGAGAATTGTCACAATACTCCCTACTACCTTTTTGTTTATACAAGGTTCATCTACCATTTTGATGATGTCAAACTCTTTGACTAATCTATCAAAACAGATGTTCAACTCCGCGATGCCTGCTTTATCCTATAAAGCATCTTACACACGTTTCCGCTGCTCCCACTGTCTACGAGGCCCTCTGGCTGTGTACTTATAGACGCACTATTCTAAAACATCATTTAGAAAAGCAGTCATGGCACCCAACCGTCAGATATCGTAGTTATGGTATGTAGCCATGGCAAGTAGGATCTGGATGGACTTAAGCATAGCTACTGGAAAAGGTTTCATCATTATCCACGCCTGGTCGATGACGAAAACCTTTAACAATTCTAGATTTGAAAGTCTCAACTTTTCCATCTACACCAAGTAATCTTCTCAAGATATACTTGCTCCTGATGGGGATTTAACCCTTCAGATATAGCAACCAAAGTCCATACTTTGTTGGTGTATAAGGATTCCATCTCAGATCGATAAACATCCAGCCATTCTTACAGAGTCCCACTCCTGATGGCCAGCTCGAAACTAGTTGGGTCATCATCTCATGATGCAATCCTCGCTCCCACTGTCATAGAGAAACCGAAGTATCTCTCAGGTGGGTGAGGAACCCTACTAGATCGGCGGAGAGGCTGAGGTTCGTTGGTATCTACTGAATCCCTTGGTTCTATCAAATCATCTGCTGTAGTTCGTATAGCTGGAACACTTCCAGTTCTACATAACAGACCTTGCCTTGAGCTTGTCCGGATTTTTCTTTTAGACATAGGCCGGACAACCCCAAATCTTAACTGACTTAAGACATGGGCTCTTCCCATACCATATCATATATGAAGTGGTAGGCAACTGATTTGATTCGAACCCTATTCAATAGGTATGCAGCTTCTCAAGCGCATAACTCCCAAAAGGAAATAGGTAACTCAGTAGTACTCATCATAGAGCACACCTTATCATATAGGGTGTGACTGCTCCGCCCCGATATACCATCGTGCTATGGTGTATTCGGAGGAGTAATGCTGAGAGAGAATCTCATTCTCTTTTAGAATAGTCCAGTATTTCCGTGCTCAAGTGTTCTCCTCTTTGATCTCATCATAGGACATAATACTTATACCCGTATTGGTTCTCTACTTCTAACTTATATTCTGTGAATATCTCAAAAGGTTCGGACTTGTGTTTCAACAGGAACATAGGTCTGAAACTTGAGAGATTATCAGAGAATGTAACGAAGTACAAAGAACCGGTCTTGGCATGTGTAGATAGGGGACCTTGCATACATCCTCATGTATCATCCCAAGAGTTTAGAAACTCTTTCTCTGTTTCCAGTAAACGGAGCTATGGTCATCTTATCTTTGTGACATGACTGGCGAGTTTCACAAGATGTAAATTCAAACTGATTTAAATATGCATCTAAATGTAACTCAGCCAGTCGGGTCGCATTGATATGACCTAGTCTACAATACCTCAAGAAGGATTCGTTCATTTCTGAACTCTTCCTCTTGTGTATGTTCTGTATACTAAAGAACTGTAGTTTGATTTAGAACATCAATGCTTTTAGATAACGTGCCTGAACCGATCAACTTTTGATATAGGAAATGTTCAAAACATTATCCAACAATACAAAATTATATCGTTTCTTTACTAATAAAGAGACAGATATGATTTTGTATATCAGGTTCGGTATCTAATATCATTCGTTCAGAATCAATGTATTGTAATACAGGGTGACAGTGACCAACAGACTTGGCTGCAACACTTGCCCCGTTTTCTGTCTCATGAAACTTATCACCCGTTCTCAGTTTTTCTACCTTTCTGTAGCCCTATGTAACAGATTACATATCTGGGATCCTGATCTGGTATCACATACCCAGGACGTAGAGGATACAGAGAAACAGTTCTTTGTAATGAACACACCCGAAGATGATGCATCATCATGCACTCTCCTCGTTTGGGCGGCACGGGAATTCTGGTAATCCCCAATTTCCTGCTCTGTCTTATAACAATTATAAGTTGGAGCGGGACCAACGTTCCCCAGCTTAGTATAACAAGCGGGTTCGGTCTATTATTCCGTTTTATTATCTTGATTAAGGCGTGATATGGTCGCTACCTGAAGAGAGAGAGAAGAAAACACTCAGCGTGCGCTCTTGCAAGAATAGATTGGTTATTATTTTATCTAATCAGGATGGCTCCCACTGCTTTTTATCAAATCTTCCTTCAAACCCTAAAAGGAAAGACTAGCCGGGATTAATTACACACTACAAGTTCGCCAATCTTTCAGCCAGGCCAGTGTCGGTACTTTGAGGGAGGTCCCCCGTGCTTTCGCACGAACCTAATTAATGTAAATCTCGTTTTCCCAGAGGCGTAACCTCGTTAACACCTTTCTAGACACCTACTTGATCGGCTAATTGTAATGTATAAAACTCTCCCAGGAGTAACTCTTACTCGCAGCGGGTATCGGGATCCAACTATCTCATAGAAGGTATGCAATCTCATTGCAAATTTCAACACTTGAAATTCCCGATAATATTTTGCCCCTAGCTCGCTATAACCTTGACGGAGGCCAAACAACCCATAGTCCGCTAGTCAAGTTCAACCCGTCATTTCCTGATTGAATTAAACCCACCCGCACGACCCTTGACGGAGGCCAAACAACGCCGTACGAATACCCTAATCCAATCGCATCATATGCTAGCAGATAAGCACTAGTTAGCTACCGTATACTACGCCTTGACGGAGGCCAAACAACCGCAGCACGAATACTAACTAGTACGTATCTGAAATGACGGAGGGCTACGACAGGTTTTTCTGAAAACCTATTGCGTAATGAACTTGATATCGTTGTAGGATCGAATGAATTTTGAAATGGAGTGTTTTTGAGGCTTTTCTGGTTTTGCTAAAGGAATCATTCCCGGTGAAGGGATCGTCGGTCCTTTCCTCGTCGAATGAGGTGCGGGATATATCACATATATCACTGTGCAAAGCAAAAACACTTAAAAGCAATCAAAAGACAAACCGAGTGTGTAGCATCTGCCAGTTATTGCTAAAGGAGTCACTCCCGGTGAAGGGATCTCGGTCCTTTCCTCATCGAATAAGGTGCAGGATATATCACATATACCGCTGTGCAAAGCAAGAACTGTAGCTACCTGTTTTATTTTGAAATTCGATTCTACAACATCTTAGGTTTCTTTTATTTCATTAATCTCATTAATGAAGTCCCATCATTTAAATACCTAAACATCACAGATAAATACGACGTACACTTATGCCATCCGCATTCGCCTCGATGTCCCCTCGTGCACCGTTAGGTTAGGTAACTAACGACAGAGCAGGGCAGGGCTAGCGCGGGTGTAAAACATAAGTAACGTCTATATAATATATCATATATACTATATACTGTATCTATCACAGAACATCACATGATCACATCACAGATATCGCAGCAGAAGAGACATATGAAATATTGGATATACTAGGACGTCCGTGTTTTCAATACGAGCCAGTATAAAACACGGATTCCACGGTCGTGATGAATAGCCAAACCCACACCCCTAGACCCCTACGAGAGCGGCAAGCAACCCTACCAATTCTGGAGTTAGGAGACCCGGACTCGACTCCTCGAGTTGGTCTCCCACTGGACTCCAGAACCCGGTTACTTGTGCTCCCCTCCTTGGGTCTATCCTAGTGCGGAAAAGTAAATAATATACAAAGGGTGACAACTTCCGCAACCTAGAAGCGCCCCAATAAAAGAATATTACATACAAGTTTTTACATGAATGAAAATGAAAAACACTCATCTCACATAAAAACCCCCGGCTATTCAAACACGACGATCCAATATAACATATCCAGCAACACATAACATCACATGTCATCATCGTAAGTAAATATGCGCATCCCAATTGTCGTTGACATATAGCAACGAAACCGGCGATATCACATATTACACTTACGGTCACAGAAAAGAAAGTGTAAAACTACAACAGTTGGAATCCGCAACCACCTCAGACATCGCATGCCTGACCAAATGAATTCCTTAGACATCGCATGCCTAACAATTATAAACCCCGCATTTTAGTCTCAAAATCGAAAACTCTTTTCAATACCAAGTCGGGCAATTCAACAAGATTCCCGACATCCTGATCGAATGCTCGTCGCAAACTTCTGTAGACGGCCGCACCCCCGATACCGTCGACGAAGTGCACCAAGGCGGAACACCGCTACCGCGAGCACCCGTACGGATGCTTTCGGCGACGGGGTTCTCCTACAGTCACTTGGTCGGGGCTATGGAGTGAGGCTGTCTGTTAAGTTTACCCGGCGAGTATCCGCGTACGCTACGTGATTGCGACGGACTTTTGATCACATCAAAATTCCGTGGCAACCGATCAAGTGAGACTAAATTGCTACGTTTATAACATTCATTTAGTTATCATATAACTTCTTGTGAATTCCAATTATTGTATCCCATTCCGGATAAACAGAAAATGTTAAACTTTCCGATCGAACAATCGAACACCCAAGTTTTCCCGATACAGATCAACGCATGAAATAAGTCTAACAACATTCAGTTCGTACCTCAGTACCAACGGTCCAGCCGTAGAAGGGTCAAGCCAACGCCTCACATGTGGCACGCCGTACTGCCCCAAACCCGAAGGTTCAAAGGGCAGTTCAAGACGGTCACATAATCGAGTTAAGGTTTGTGTCTTCTAGAGGGACCATCGCGTTACTTGCACTACTTAGAACGTCGTTAAACTACGGAAAAATCCAACACTTGGAAATTTCCCGACAGGGGAAAAAGTGGGTATTTATATCCGGTCGAACTTTTTAACATATTCTAAGATTTATCCAGAAAGCCACACAGACAAAATTTGATACCCCGATCGAAACACCGAATCCCCAAAACAACTGCAGAAATTTCAACTCTGGAAAAATTATTAAAAATTCCCAGAAAACCCATCAAATTAAAATAGGAATTACTGTGCAGCAATTATGAGGTGAGGTCATAACCTAGCCACGGAACCGCCGCAGAAGCTGGGCTTCTGCCGCGGTTCCGCGCTCTGTATAACGAATTATTCACCTGAGTTTCAACAGTAATTCTTATAATTATTTATTGAATTTTTTAGGCATTTTTAATACACAAAAATCCGCATTCTCGGAAAAAGTACAGAGAGCATATTTGTTTCGGGGTCTCGGGTTCGTTCGGACTTCAATTTCCGTCTGGACTTCGCCTAAGGCTCTAGCTAGGCTCTGATACCACTGTAGGGTTTCTAGGCACACTAGTGAGGTCTCCCAAGCCATCAACCATGGCAATTTCAAAAAAAATCTAAGCGAAAAGCGAACTAGTTAACACTTAACTACAAGATACGGAAATACAACCTTTGTAGATCCGGTGCTCCACCTCCACGGCTCCGCAACGAGGTCGTCTCCGCTGTCCAAATCAAATCCGGGCTCTAGAGTCGGTTTCGTCGGAGAAAAAGGGAGCTAGGTCGTCGATGTCCATGCCGAAGATGATCTACGTCGAAGCATCGCAAGATCAAGCTCACAACTTCACCAAGTCATGAAACTTGTGAAGTAAACACACTCTACTACTTGGCAAGAGGTAGAGGATGAAGAAATAGGAAGTGGGTAGACTTTAGTTTTGGATTTCTCACTCTAATTCATCAATCACCATTGATGAGGTCAAGGTTTTTCTTCTTTAGTTCAATGAAGAAGAAGAAGAATATGAAGAAGAAAATTATGATTAGATTATTCTCAAAATGAAAAGAATAATAATCTTATCATAACATGAATCATGGTTAGATGTAGAGAGTAAATCATGGTTAAAGAATGGTTAGGTTTAGACAAGAAGACAAAAATGGTTGCTTTGGTCAAATGTTCATGAAGCTTCAAAGAATACAAACAAATAAAGCCACCATTTTCTCTTCATCATATTTCTTTTGCTAAAATAACAAAATGGATAAATAAATGAATAAATAAACAAGTAAATGAAGCAAAAGAAAACCCTAACCATTGATCAACCATGGTTTAAACCATACACCAAACAAACATGTATCATCAAACATGATACAAGCAAGTGCACAAAATCATATCGCATATATAATGCGCACATCCGAGCGAGAAAATCCATTTTAAAATGAACCGATACTAGTTAATGCAAAGTAATATATCAAATATACAATTATGCATTAAATCATTAAATCAACACTTGATTTAACGATCCGGTCATGTCGCACATAACCGACTGGTATCTTCAGTAACAACTTATCGAATCAACACTTGATCCGATAACCCGGCTATATCGCATATAACCGATCAATGTCACATCGCGAGAATCGAATACAGTATCACATACTGGTATTATTCTCGGTCCCGCACATATCTCATATGCGCTCCTATTTCGTTTCGCTTGAGCCAGGAAACCTCTGTGTAGGACTCTAAAGACTCGTCAATACGCCGGCAGCAGGTGATGATCATATCAAACACCCACAAGCCGCAAGCGGTCTGCTAAACGTAACGGCCACCCGGGTATTGAGCGATCTGAAGATCGACGAGCAAGCCCGCTCACACTCCAGTGAATCCGACCAGTAACACTACCGTACAGTCCGGTCTGATCGTCTGATATGTCGCATATCTCGCCTAGGGGTAGTAAACGTCAGACCCCAATAGCTCGATAAGTCGTGTCGATATGAGGTCTATAACTATTCGAGAAACTACTGGTAACACTTACCAGTAAATCTCAGCAACCCTGGCCAGGGGTTTCCTGTTATAGCCAATCGAACACAGCGCAACATCAACCCCCTATACCGGGAGAGACAAATCCCCTCCTATCGCTCATTGCCTCCATGTGACTCGGGACTGTACCCAAAAACCACCGTTTTGCACGCCCTCTTGGACGTGGTAAGATGGAAATCAAAGCACAGTGGGAACCACACAAGACTCTATGACGATCTCGGGTCAACAGACTACTCTGTACCAGTGTCACCAGAGAACTGCCATCTGACGTGAGGTATAATACCATCTGGGAGTTCTCGGCGAGTCCGTCCAGTGTACCCAGTCACTACTGAGCACCCGTATATCATCTCCGATGTCAAACACCAATGGATATGGGATCATCCATCGCCCATCTGTATGGGTCGAGAAGGTATACGCTAGTCTACTCTGGTATATCGATGCCCCGTCTCGATACACCCACGACTAGGGACTTTGAAGGATGTACTTTTGGACTACCATGTCCCCACTAGTATGATCCGTATCATAGTCCAGGTAGTCAAGTACACACCCTAAGGGCTTTACCAACATGTAACAGAAAGACAATCAGTATACACGTTAAGGTAAAGTTCAACCAGATAGCATACTATCATGTCGAGCAAGAAAGTCCTTCCTATATACGTCCCAGCATCCACTACAATATACATCCTATGTATAGTAATGGCCTCTAGGGCATACATATAACTAACAGACACAGCGCGACCTCACCCCCAATACCGGGAGAGACGAACCCCTGAAGATACGCTCACTGCCTCCATGTGGCTCGGGACTGTACCCAACTAAAACCTGTTTGCACGACTCCTTTGAGCCGTGGTAGGGTAGTAATCAAAGTACAGTGGGAACTCACACAAGACAAATGACGATCCCCAGGTCGATGAACTAACCTGTACACATGTCACCAGGGAACTGCCATCTGACGTCTGGTATATGACCAACTAGCATGTTCCCGGCGAGTCCTGTCCGGTGTGCTCATAACCCAATGAGCACCTGTATACATCTTAGGTGATCCAACTGACACCAGTGGCTTGTGAGACCGGCCACCGCCCCTCGTCGGGGTTTCGACTGTATACACTAGTCTACTCTGGAGTATCGATGCCCTGTCTCGAAACTCACACGACTAGGGACCATTTAAGGATATGCATATAGACCCCCAGCTCCCACTTATATGATCGCCCTCATACTGCTGGTGGTCAAGCAAGAATCCTAGGGGCTCTATCAACGTGTAATAGCGACTTGTCAGGTCACCTAAAGCAGTACACGATGATAAAGGTAAACCAGATAGCATACTATCATCTCGAGTAAGACTGTCCTACCGGGATAGGTCCTCCATCAATCATTGCAATCACGTACCTGTGACCTAATAATTGACTCTGAGGGCACTATCTCCAATAGATATAGTGCCCTCGGAGTCAATTATTGGATCGCAGGCACGTGATTGCCATGATTGAGGGAGGACCTATACCGGTAGGACAATCTTACTCGAGATGATTGTATACTATCTGGTTTTTCTCTATCATCGTGTACATGCTTTAGGTGACATTGTGGTTCACTATTACACGTTGATGGAGAATAGTATGCCACCATGGTTTGTCTTTATCATCGTGTATTGCTTTAGGTGACCTTACAGGTCGCTATTGCACGCTGATAGAGCCTTTAGGATTCTTGCTTGACGACCTGCAGTATGATGGCGATCATATACGTGGGAGCTGGGGTCTATAAGCACATCCTTAAAATATCCCTAGTCATGGGAGTTTCAAGACTGGGCATCGATACTCCATTAGTAGACTAGTGTATACAGTCGAGACCCCGACGAGGGGCGGTGGCCGGTCTCACAAGCCATTAGTGTCAGTTGGTTCACCTAAGATGTATAAAGGTGCTCATTGGGTTATGAGTACACCGGACAGGACTCGCTGGGAACATGCTAGTTGGTATTATACCTGACGTCAGATAGAAGTTCCCTGGTGACATGTGTACAGGTTAGTTCATCGACCTGAGATCGTCATTTGTCTCGTGTGAGTTCCCACTGTGCTTTGATTACTACCCTACCACGGCTCAAAGGAGTCGTGCAAATAGGTTTTAGTTGGGTACAGTCCCGAGCCACATGGAGGCAGTGAGCGGATCGACAGGGGATTTGTCTCTCCCGGTATTGGGGGTGAGATCGCGCTATGTCTAGGAGAGCCGTTACACAATGCCCTCGGCCGAGGCAGGAGATTTACAGGTAGGTATTCCAGTAGTATCTCAGGGTGTTCTAGGCTATACTCCGACATGACTTGTACCGCTTTTGGGGTTCTGACTTTTACCAACCCCTAGGCCCGACATGCGATGCTCATAGACGAACGGACCGGACTATACGGATATTGTCACTAATAGGCTTAGTAGGGTGTCAGGATGAGTTCATTCATCGAATTCCCTTTTAGTCAATACTTGGTAGCCCGTTACGTACGGCTAATACCACTGACGTGCTAGTGGTTAAATCCACAGCCAAAGTATTGATGAGTCTTTAGAGTCACCCACAGACAGTTTCTCAAGTTTGGGCGAAACGTTGTAGAGGCTGTATGATATATGGCAGGGTTCGATCATATACGTGCGGTTTTGCACGGATCATGATTGGACGGATCATACTAGTGGGCTTTGGTTTAAGCCGGATCCTAGTATTAGATTTGTTGGATTACTTTAGTCTCATCGCATTCGCATTCAGTCGAAATGCGGATGCAGGTATGAATATACAGGAGAGGGGTATCCTTGTGATCTGTCACGAGTTTACTTTAGATGTTGCCATATCTTTTTATTGTTGCAAACATTTGGATTAATATTTGTCCATGGAAATTATGAGCTAGAAACCATCATTTTGTGCATTAAATGGTACATGTACTTCATGGGTGAGTCATGGTATCATTTCTTGTGCAAATATCACATTATGTGATTGATTAGTGAGTTGATTTGATGAGAGGAGAGAGAGGGGCAGCCAAGGGTGAGGTTAGCTCTCATATTATTCTTCTCACTCTCTCACTCTCATTATTCATTCCATAACAAAAGAAAAGAACATCTTCTTCTTCTTCTTCCTCTTGCTCAAAACTTCCATCAATGGCTTCATCTCTAACCTCCATCCATCTCATGGATGCAAGAGACAAAGTGATCACAAACATTCTCTACAACACCTTGGACACGTCGGCTAGCACACTTCGTGCCCGAGTTTCTTCGGATGAAGCGGGAGCCCGTAAAAAGACTCGAAGATGTGGTGCCCTTTCCGATGAGGAGATCGAGACCGGAGATGCCGCGAGGAGCTTAGGATGGTGGCCAAAGACCGAAGGACACGGATCGATCGTTATAGCTTTCCAACCCTCTCTCTAGATAGCTAGTTGTAGGTTAATGGTTCGATCCGGGTTTTAAGCATACGATAGCGCTGGTTTCAAGTTTGAAAAAGTTTTCGTTTCCGCATTTTGGCCTCGGAAAGACGGCCGGGGCGCTACCGTAGTCTTACAGTATAATACCATCTGGGAGTTCTCGGCGAGTACGTCCAGTATACCCAGTCTCCACTGATCACCCGCATATCATCTCTGATGTCAAACACCAATGGATATGGGATCATCCATCGCCCATCTACTTGGGTCGAGTAGCTACACGCTAGTCTACTCTGGTATATCGATGCCCCGTCTCGATACACCCACGACTAGGGACATTAAAGGATGTACTTACCGACTACCTTTGTCCCACTAGTATGATCTGCATCATAATTTAGGTAGTCAAGTACGCATCCTAAGGGCTTTACCAACATGTAACAGAGAGACAATCAGTATACATGTTAAGATAAAGAGTAACCAGATAGCATACTATCATGTCGAGCAAGAAAGTCCTCCCTATATATGTTCAAGCATCCACTACAATATACATCTCATCTATAGTAATGGCCTCTAGGGCATACATATAACTAACAATCTCCCACTTGCACTAGGGTCATCATATATCAGTGGTTGAAGTATCTCACACTCAACCATCCCATAAAAGTCTCTCTCTGGGAAAAGGGCTTTATGAGTGGATCCGCCGTGTTGTCCTCTAAGTCTACTCTCCTAACCTCGATCCCCTGGAGATCAACCATCTCCATGATCAGGTGATACTGCCTTAGAATATGTTAGGGTCACTGATGGGACGGGGGTTCCTAGGCCTAAGCCACAGCTCCATTGTCACACAAGGGTAGGAACGAAGTTCATCTCATGAACTAATATACACCCAGACTTCTGTTGGATATAGTGACCTCAGAGTCAATTATTGGATCATATGCACGTGATTGCAATGATTAAGGGAGGACCTATACCAGTAGGACTGTCTTACTTAAGAGGATTGTATACTATCTGGTTTGTCTTTATCATCGTGTACATGCTTCAGGTGACATTGTTGTTCACTATTACACGTTGATAGAGAATAGTATGCTACCATGGTTTGTGTTTATCATCGTGTACTGCTTTAGGTGACCTTACAGGTCGCTATTACACGTTGATAGAGCCCTTAGGATTCTTGCTTGACTACCAGCAGTATGATGGCGATCATATACGTGAGAGTTGGGTAGTCTATAAGCACATCCTTATGGTCCCTAGTCGTGGGAGTTTTCGAGAGAGGGCATCGATACTCCAGAGTAGACTAGTGTATACAGTCGAGACCCCGACGAGGGGCGGTGGCCGGTCTCACAAGCCATTGGTGTCAGTTGGTTCACCTAAGATGTATACAGGTGCTCATTGGGTTATGAGTACACCGGACAGGACTCGCCGGAAACATACTAGTTGGTATTATACCTGACGTCAGATAGCAGTTCCCTGGTGACATGTGTACAGGTTAGTTCATTGACCTGAGATCGTCATTTGTCTCGTGTGAGTTCCCACTGTTCTTTGATTACTACCTTACCACGGATCAAAAGAGTCGTGCAAACAGGTTTTAGTTGGGTACAATCCCGAGCCACATGGAGGCAGTGAGCGGATCGGCAGGGGTTTCGTCTCTCCCGGTATTAGCTGTGAGATCGCGCTGTGCCTAGGAGAGCCATTACACGAAGTCCTTGGCCAAGGCAGGAGATTTATAGGTAGGTATTCCAGTAGTATCTCAGGGTTTTCTGGGCTACACTCCAACACGACTTGTACCGCTTTTGGGGGTCTGACTTTTACTAACCCCCTAGGCCCGCCATGCGATGCTCATAGACGAACGGACTGGACTGTACGGATATTGTCACTGACAGGCTTAGTAGGGTGTCAGGATGAGTTCGCTCATCGACCTCCCTTTTGGTCAATACCTGGTAGCCCGTTACGTATAGCTAGTACCACTGACGTGTTAGTGGTTAAATGCACAGCCTATGTATTGACGAGTCTTTAGAGTCCCCCACAGACAGTTTTCAAATTTCGGGTGAAACGTTGTAGAGGCCGTTTGATATATGGCAGGGTCCGATCATATACGTGCAGCAGTGCATGGATCATGATCAGGCGGATCATACTAGTGGGTTTTGCTTTAAGCCGGATCCTAGTATTAGATTTGTTGGATTACTTTAGTCTCATCGCATTCGCATTCGGTCGGAATGCGGATGCAAGTATGTATATACAGGTGAGTGGTATCCTTGTGATCCGTCACGAGTTTACTTTAGATGTTGCTGTATCTTTTTATTGTTGCAAACATTTGGATTAATGTTTGCATATGGAAATTATGAGCTAGAAATCATCATTTTGTGCATTTAATGTGACATAGACTTCATTAGTGAGTCATGGTCTTTTTTATTATGCATATGTCACTTTATTTGATGGATTTGAGTATTGAAATGAGAAGGAGAGAGAGAGGGGCTGCCATATGATAGAGTTTGGCAACACCTTCTTCTTCTTCCTCTTTCTTCTTCTTCCTCTCATTCCATCACAAAAGAAAAGAAAGAGAAAAACTTCTTCTTCTTCCTCTTTCTTCTCTAGTTCATAATCTACATCAATGGCAACACCTTCAACCTCCATCCATCTCATGGATGCAAGAGACAAAGTGATCACAAACATTCTCTACATCACTTTGGACACGTCGGTTAGCACACTTCATGCCCAAGTTGCTTCGGATGAAGCGGGAGCCCGTAAAAGAAATCGATGATGTGGTGCCCTTTCCGACGAGGAGATCGAGACCGGAGATGCCGCGAGGAGCTTGGGATGATGGCCAAAGACCGAAGGACACGGATCGATCGGTATAGCTTTCAACCCTTTCTCTAGTTGCTAGTTGTAGGTTAATGGTTCGATCCATGATTTAAACAAACGATAGCGCCGGTTTCTAGTTTAGAAAAATTTTCGTTTCCGCAGTTTGGCCTCGGAAAGACGGCCGGGGCGCTACCGTAGTCTTACATGGTATCAGAGCCACGCCATTAACCTTTACTAGCTTGTTCTAACGTATTTAAAACATCGATCGGCCGAATTTTCCAAAACCGCGATTACATTTTAGCAGTTTCTGTCGAAATTTTTTTATCGTCAAAAAATTATTTTGAGTGTTGCAGAAAAACAGGCAGGCTTTTTTAAGAAATCGGAGAAAATTTGGTACACTGTTTTTACTGTAGCGCGGAAGAACCGCGGCCATACCCACGTTTTGGCCGCGGTTCCGCCGCCGTACTGTAGCTTCACTTCTCCAAAATTTCTTCAGTGCTCTCTGAGTTGGAATTGGGGTTTCTGATAATTTTTGTTTGGGCCCAGATTTGTTTGAGTACTGGAAATTGTGCTTGGGGCCCACTTCGGGAAATTTTGTCGATCGAAAATTTTAAATATGTTAGTTCACAGTATTTACATTATATCTGCAACCGTGAATGTCATTTGATCGGTAAATCTTGTCTAATTGCTATAGCCCCTTTAAACGGATTTGCGAACGTGACATTCACGTTGATGTTCTGTGTTGTGCTGTGATGTTGCGGATTTGTCGTGGTGGATAGCCTGGATGCAATGGTAGTACAGTTTGGTTGTATTTGTACATTTGATATTGCGGGGCGAGCGTCCGACATGTGGACTGCCGTCACTGCCTGTTTGTATATTATTCTTTTGGGGCACGACCGGGCTAAGGTCGATGTACCCGTTGTATATATTTTACTTTCTGTACTAAGATTACCCTGCGGTGGGGTGCACGGATAGCCGGGTTCTAGAGGGCAACGAGCCCGCATCTCATGGCTTTAAGACAGAGGGGGCTTCACTCTAGAATTGGCGGGCTATTCGCCGCACTCGTAGGGGGTATAGGTTGATCCAAGGAGGGGTGCTTAAGTTACCGGATTCCGTGAAGTGCTGGGTGGTCCATTCACGTTGTTAAAGGGGGTCGCCTCGCTTCAGGTTTTGGCAGGTAACTTGCCACGCCTGTAGGGGTCTAGGATTTCATTGCACAGGCTATCCATACGACCAGGGGAACGTCGGGTTTCAGTAGCGGCTCTATGAAACCCGGGATCCCAGATTATCTGTATTGTTCTGTGATGCTTATTACATTTCTGTGATGTTGCATTTTATCACGCTTTGAGCGATTATTATATATTGATATATATACTAGTAGATGTTATATATGTTTTACACCCGCGCTAGTCCAGTCCCCGCTCTGTCGTTAGTTAAGTAACCTAACGGGTGATGACGGGACCCAATGGCGAATGCGGATGGCATATACGTATATCATATTTTCGTTCTTTTGTGGTGTGATTAATTGATGAGACTGCATTGATTCGGATCAATGCAAGCTAAACAAACCTATTCTGATGTTGCTGGAACATTTTTAAAAAAAAAGCTGTTATTGCAAGGACGTTCTCTTTTGTTTTCTGCAGTGGTATTCGGTTAGGAATTTCCAGCACCTCAGTCGACGAGGCAAGGGCCGAGATCCCTTCACCGGGAGCGACCCCTTGGACAGAAGTTTGCGTCAGGGTAATAACTTCACTATAGCCGATTGTCTTTTTCTTTGCATCGTGGTATTCAGTTGGAATATCCTGCACCTCATTCTACGGGGAAAGAACCGAGATCCCTTCACCGGGAGTGACCTCTTTAGCAAAGGTTTTCGCCACTATATTTTTATAAAAAAGGTTATGCTTTTCCTTCAATGATATCAAGTTCATTACCTTAAAGGTTTTTCGGCAAAAACCAGCCGTAGCCCTCCGTCATTTCTTACGGGTATTACTTAGTATTCGTGCTGCGTTTGTTGACCTAGTCAAGACGTAGTGTTTGGTAGCTAAGTGGTGCTTGTTTGTTGCATAAATGGGATTGCTTAGGACAGTCGTGCGACCTTGTTGACCTAGTCAAGGGCACGTACGGGTGGGTTTAATGCAATCAAGAATAATGACGGGTTGAACTTGACTAGCGGTTTATGCTTTGTTGACCTAATCAAGGTCATAAGCCGCTTGGGGTAAAAATCACATCGGGAGTTTCTAAAGAAACTGAAACTTGCCAGATATGCGCATACCTTCTAGAGTGTGATAACGTGAGTGGATTCTATCATGTTATCATGTGATGATAGTTGGATCCCGATTCCCACTGATGAGTTGGTTTACTCCTCGGGTGATCCCGACTAATTCTTCATTCAGGTTTGGAGGAGAATTTGACGATACAGTGGGAGGTTTCCTGATTGGATAAAGTGATAACCATTCTGATCAAGGTTAGAGTGTACGCTGAGTGTTTCTTTTCTCTCTCTCTTTGGCAGCGACCATGACCCGACCCTTGACTATGACTCAGTGACCAAGTTGACCGATCCTTCTTAAAACACTGGCTTTTGGATTGTCAGAGTTGCATACCTCATTGCCACTCCTACTTTTACCCTTTTCTCCAAAACACCCCGTATTACTACGAACGTCCACTTCCATTGGATAAAACCATCGTATGATTATATACGAACTCAAAGGAACTTGTTCCAGATTCGAGGATGGTTTCCGGTTCTGGAGAAAATGAATAGGACTATTCAGTTGTCTTTTCCTTTTACCTTCTCTCAGGTTGCGAGTGCTCCTTGGATTAGGACAGTACACCTATTACGCTTATTGGATAGTCTTCTTCCAAACCATAGGCAAGTGCCGAACGGTAGGGAATGAAGAAAACTATTTAGCCTAAAAGGTGTACAGAAGGTATTAAGTAAAGACAAATAAAAGGATTAGTAAGAGAGCAAAGTAAATTGCGACTGCTATTCACGACCAAACCAAGTATTTCATCGCCATTCCTACTTCACCTTTGTATTTCTCCAGGACACTCCGTATCACTACGAAGATCCACGGTTATTTGGATACTCCATCGTATGGTTATATACGAACTCGAAGGAACTTGTTCCAGTTCGGGGATGGATTCTGGTTCAGGAGAAATAGGAATAAGGTTTTATTCAGTTGTCTTTTATCTTTACCTTCTCTCGGTTTGCGAGTACTCTTAGGATCAGAGGAGTACACCCATTATGCTTATTGGATAGTCTTCTTCCAAACCATAGGCTGGTGCCGAACGGTAAGGAAGAAAGAAAACCATTTAGCCTAAAGGGGTGTACAGAAGGTAATGGCTAAAGACATATAAAGGGATTTGGAGAGATGACAAAGAATTATACGGTTACAGTTGTGAATCTGATAATGGAAGAGGCATTACTAGGAATACCCGGATACCCTTTCGAAACATTTACATGTTTCAGTTTCACTGTGTATTGTTAAAAGAAAACTGACATCCCAATTAGCCCTTACTCCAGGGTATGTATTTACCAGGTTTGATTCTCACATCTGTATGGTTTTACAGATGATGAGTGGGAGTAAGTTATTGGGAATTGGGTGATCATCCTTATTATATCGGGATTCGTTGTAATTGGTGATATTTGAGGAAGTCGCCTGGGTTGTTTGCCGGACGGCAAATATTTGGTTTTGAATATCCGTTGTTATGCACCAATTTCAAATTGATATATCTGTATGTTTATTTTTATAAAGTGAGATATAACTTTTTGAAATTATGTCTATGGCATTTACCCATATCAGTGGATGGTTAGGTAAGGAGCATTAAACAGCGGTGTAATTCTTCTTAACCATAAGTACAGTTTTCAACCTACGACACACGGAGAATGAGTTATTAGACTCAGAGGACTTATACAGAGTTTTGTATGTTGTCCAGTGTCCATGAGGACAGAGGGGTTGGTACTCATACTATATTCTGTTTACTTGTGACTTTTATAGTTCTTAGACATGTGTTTCGTAGAAATGCAAGGTCTAAGTTTTAAGAAGTTATAGGTATATGAATAAAGTAGAGAACCAAGCACTGCAAGTATCAGGATTCTTCAAGGTGATCGAAGATGTAGATACTTGTGTATTGTATTCAGTTAATAGTAATGATTAAGATAACATGATTCTCTTTCAGGTTGCTCATAATTGGATGTATTCCTAAGTTGAGAATGCTGATCGGCCTATATCCATTTAGTTGACATGCACTGGAGACAGCTGCATGATTTGAATCTGGTTCCAATTAAATCAGTGCCTATGTTTCTATATTGGATATAGAATAGTTCATATCTTAACAATGTTAAGGTACGGGGAGTTGTCCGGCTTATGCTTAAAACCAGACTCTGGATAACTCAAGGCACGTTTCTGTATTGGCTGTTTGTGGGTTAACCCGGACTATGACGAGGGTTGACTTTCTACCATCTGGAAGATCAATAGTGATATTGTTCTTGACTCGCCACAGTTTTAGTAAAAATGGATTTTTTCAGAAAACAGTAGTGGGAGTATGGTAGAACTGGAAGTGATTCCAGAACCGCAAACGATTACTGAAAATTTGATAAGAACTTAAAGATTCAATCCGGTTTGACATTTCATTAGCCACTTCGCAGATATGGTGGGTAACCTCAGGCACTCGAAAGGTACTTCGGTATGCTCAAGGACGGTGACAGGGAGGTTCTTGTTTACCCAGACTTGCCATTGCTGTTGTTCCAGACTGTGAAACCCGGCAGAAGGATGAATATAGCGTCGTTCTAAACTAGCTTTGGAGGTGTACGTGTATATGACTCTGCCTGAGGGTTGTCGTAGTCAGTGGGAGCAGCGGAAGCATAGTGGACAAGTAGCTTATGTCTATTTATAGACTAGAGCAGATATAGCGGAGAAAGATCATCTATTTTTGATGTGACAGTCATAGGTTTGACTTCATCAGAATAGGGGATGGATCTGTTAAGAAGGTAGTAGGGTGTGATGTCCTGGTATTTGGATGACATACACAGAGTAGGAAGTGAAATTCTTATACAACGATCGGTTATACTTTGGTTGTCACACAGTGGTTTCTCCACATAGAATATAGAAATAATATCAGACATTCTGGTTACTAGATCTATGGTTTTAGATCTGGATTTGGGTAGTATCCTAATCTGGGTACTTAGACAGCATTCTAAAGGTGTTTTAGAATGGACGACTCCTTGCACGGTAGTGTACCTGCAGGTGATGGAGTCACCCTCTCTAAATGTGTCTTACGGTCTAAAGGGGAGAGGGATATGCATGATTGGAAAATCATTTGCTTAGGCAATTGAGTCAATCATGAAATGTCAAGTACCACACCAGATGTTGTTTTTGCAGTAGATGGAATAAGTTGATATTGATCCTATCCTGGAGAAACATTCGGAAGCAGTTTTAAAACATAAGTGGATGTTCTAGGGATATGATAACGGCAGCCTCCTTCGGTAGAGGATTATCATTCCAGGCTTCCAAGATGACCTGGATGACAGAGTGACTGTCAGAGTTATAGTCTTCCTTCTGACGAGGGGCAGTATTTTGGACAGGTGGTCCGAGAGGATACTGAGGGAGCATAGCGCAGGATACTGATTAAGTTCAGTTGACGATACAGTCTAAGAAGTTTGGATTTGGAGTTCATTTATGAACTAGGACCCATCAGATATCCAGACATATTCAAAGACAGGTATTGCTCATTTCGGGAGATGGCTTTCTCCGCGAACTTGAGATAAAGAGAGACATAGAAAGAAACATTAGGGCGGATCCTCTCACTGAGGCTATTCCTCGAACGCAATAGTTTCGCAAATGGGCTTTGTGGGACTGATTAGTAGAGGAGTTGGGTGTTCGGTATCACACAGGCTGTGAGTATGCGACATCGCAATAATTAGCCTTGAATGCAAGTGGAAGATTGTTGGATATAGTGCCCTCAGAGTCAATTATTGGATAACAGGCACATGATTGCAATGATTAAGGGATGACCTATACCGGTAGGACAGTCTTACTCAAAGAGGATTGTATACTATCTGGTTTGTCTTTATCATCGTGTACATGCTTCAGGTGACATTGTTGTTCACTATTACACGTTGATAGAGAATAGTATGCAACCATGGTTTGTCTTTATCAACGTGTACTGCTTTAGGTGACCTTACAGGTCGCTATTACACATTGATAGAGCCCTTAGGATTCTTGCTTGACTACCAGCAGTATGATGGCGATCATATACGTGAGAGTTGGGTAGTCTATAAGCACATCCTTAAAGTGGTCCCTAGTCGTGAGAGTTTTTGAGACAGGGCATCGATACTCCAGAGTAGACTAGTGTATACAGTCGAGACCTCGACGAGGGGCGGTGGCCGGTCTCACAAGCCATTGGTGTCAGTTGGTTCACCTAAGATGTATACAGGTGCTCATTGGGTTATGAGTACACCGGACATGACTCGCCGGAAACATGCTAGTTGGTATTATACCTGACGTCAGATAGCAGTTCCCTGGTGATATGTGTACAGGTTAGTCCATCGACCTGAGATCGTCATTTATCTCATATGAGTTCCCACTGTGCTTTGATTACTACCCTACCACGGCTCAAAGGAGTCGTGCAAACAGGTTTTAGTTGGGTACTGTCCCGAGCCACATGGAGGCAGTGAGCGGATCGGCAGGGGTTTCATCTCTCCCAGTATTGGGGGTGAGATCGCGCTGTGTCTAGGATAGCCATTACACGAAGTCCTTGGCCAAGGCAGGAGATTTACTGGTAGGTATTCCAGTCGTATCTCAGGGTTTTCTAGGCTACACTCTGACACGACTTGTACTACTTTTGGGGGTTTGACTTTTACCAACCCCTAGGCCCGCCATGCGATGCTCATAGACAAACGGACCGGACTGTACGGATATTGTCACTGATAAGCTCAGTAGGTGTCAGGATGAGTTCGTTCATTGACCTCCCTTTTGGTAAATACCCGGTAGCCCGTTACGTACAGCTAGTACCACTGACGTGCTAGTGGTTAAATGCACAACCAATGTATTGACGAGTCTTTAGAGTCCCCCACAGACAGTTTTCAAGTTTCGGACGAAACGTTGTAGAGTCCGTATGATATATAGCAGGGTCCGATCATATACGTGCAGTAGTGCACGGATCATGATCGGGTGGATCATACTAGTGGGCTTTGGTTTAAGCCGGATCCTAGTATTAGATTTGTTGGATTACTTTAGTCTCATCGCATTCGCATTCGGTCGGAATGCGGATGCAGGTATGTATATACAGGTGAGGGGTATCCTTATGATCCGTCACGAGTTTACTTTCGATGTTGTTGTATCTTTTTATTGTTGCAAACATTTGGATTAATGTTTGCATATGGAAATTATGAGCTAGAAATCATCATTTTGTGCATTTAATGTGATATAGATTTCATTAGTGACTCATGGTCTCTTTTATTGTGCATATGTCACTTTATTTTATGGATTTGAGTGTTGAACTGAGAAGGAGAGAGAGAGGGGCTTCCATATGATAGAGTTTGGTCTTGTATTTTTGATCTCACACTCTCACTCTCATTCCATCACAAAAGAAAAGAAAAACTTCTTCTTCTTCTTCCTCTTTCTTCTCTAGCTCATAATCTCCATCAATGGCAACACCTTCAACCTCTATCCATCTCATGGATGCAAGAGACAAAGTGATCACAAATATTCTCTATATAACCTTAGACACGTCCGCTAGCACACTTCGTGCCCGAGTTGCTTCGGATGAAGCGGGAGCCCGTAAAAGGAATCGATGATGTGGTGCCCTTTCTGACGAGGAGATCGAGACCGGAGATGCCGCGAGGAGCTTGGGATGGTGGCCAAAGACCGATGGACACGGATCAATCGGTATAGCTTTCAACCATTTCTCTAGTTGCTAGTTGTAGGTTAATGGTTCGATCCGGGATTTAAGGATACGATAGCGCCGGTTTCTAGTTTAGAAAAATTTTCGTTTCCGCATTTTGGCCTCGGAAAGACGGCCGGGGTGCTACCGTAGTCTTACAACTTCCTCTTTGGTAGCATCTTTGGTAGAGATGTATCCAGCCTTTATCATCTAGTTTTCCACGGTATCTAGCTTGGAACTCTTCCAACATACCATCCCTCCAGTGAGGGTAAAGACAATGCCTGTGACTGGCATTCAGTCGACCTTACCACCCTGGAAGCTATCCAGTGATTCTCTCCAGGATCGATTGATACCATCTCACTACACCTAGTGAGAATCCTAACATCCACTTAGATCTATCTCATAGATCCAAAACCCAGGATTTAGGAGGTACCACCTTGATCTTATATGGAGAATCAATGTGATAAGAGGAGATTGACCGAGTGTAGCATAGGAAACACCTTTCCTATCAAGAGTATGTCATCCACGTACAATACGAGGAACACCACCATACTCTCTACTACCTTTTGTATATACAAGGTCCATCTACCATTTTGATGAAGTCAAACTCTTTGACTACCACATCAAAACAGATGTTCCAACTCCGCGATGCCTGCTTTATCACATAAAGCAACTTGCACACGTTTCCGCTGCTCCCACTGTCTACGAAGCCCTCTGGCTGTGTACTTATAGACGCTCTCTTCTAAATCACTATTTTGAAAAGCAGTCATGACACACAACCGCCAGATATCGTAGTTATGGTATGTAGCAGTGGCAAGTAGGATCCAGATAGACTTAAGCATAGGCACTATAAAAGGTTTCATCATAATCCATACTTGGTCGATGACGAGAACCTTTTACAACATGTCTAGCTTCGAAAGTCTAAACTTTTCCATCTACACCAAGTAATCTTCTCAAGATATACTTGCTCCTGATGAGGATTTAACCCTTCAGATATAGCAACCAAAGTCTATACTTTGTTGTTGTATATGGATTCCATCTCAGATCGCTTAGCATCCAGCCATTCTCAAAGAGTCCCCGCTCCTGATGGCCTGCTCGAAAACAGTTGGCCATCACCTCATGATGCCATCCTCGCTCACACTGTCATATAGAAAACCGAAGTATCTCTCAAGTGGGTGAGGAACCCTACTAGATCGGCGGAGAGGCTAAGGTTCGTCGAGAACTATTGAATCCTCCGGTTCTATCAAATCATCAGCTGTAGTTTGTATAGCAGGAACTCCTTCCATTTCTACCTAATGACCACAAATTTGTTTCCAAAATAAATTCCTTTTCTAAAAAGGTGGCATGCCGAGAAATAAAACACCTTTTGTTCCTCGGTGTGGTAGAAGATATACCTTGCGAATGTTTGGGATATCCAACAAACTTCCACAGAACTGACCTTGGTATGAGCTTGTCTGGATTTTGTTTTTAGACATAGGCCGGACAACCCTAAATCTTAACTTACTTAAGACATGGGCACTTCCCATACCATATCCATATGAAGTGGTAGGTACCTGATATGGTTAGAACCCTATTCAATAGGTATGCAGCTTCCTTAAGCGCATAACTCCCAAAGGAAATAGGCAACTCAGTAATACTCATCATAGTGCGATTGCTCCGCCCCGATACACCGATGTGCTGTGGTGCATACGGATGAGTAATGCTGAGAAAGAATCTCATTCTCCTTTAGAATAGTCCAGGAACTCCGTGCTCAAGTATTCTCCTCCCTGATCACATCAAGGGACATAATACTTATACCCGTTTTGGTTCTCTACTTTTGACTTATATTCTTTGAATTTCTCAAAAGATTCAGACTTGTGTTTCTACAGGAACATATGTCCGAATCTTGAGAGATCATCAGTGAATGTAATGAAGTATAAAGAATCAATCCTGGCATTTGTAGACAGGGGGCCTACATACATCATCATGTATCAATACCAAGAGTTTACTAACTCTTTCTCTCTTTCCAATAAACGGAGCTATGGTTATCTTATCTTTGTGACGTAACTAGCAAGTTTCACAAGATGCAAGTTCAAACAGATTTAAATATGCATCTTAATATAACTTAGCAAGTCGGGTCGCATTGATATGACCTAGTCTACAATACCTCAAGAAGGATTCGTTCATTTCTGAACTCTTCCTCTTGTGTGTGTTCTGTACGTTAAGAACTGTAGTTTGATTTAGAACGTATATGCTTTTAGATAACGTGCCTGAACCGATCAACTCTTGATATAGGAAATGTTCAAAACATTATCCAACAAATACAAAATTATATCCTTCTTTACTAAATAAAGAGACTGATATGATGTTGTATATCAGGTTCGGTAACTAATAACATTTGTTCGGAATCAACGTATTTGGTAATACAGGGTGATAACTGCCAACAACTTGGCTGCAACAATTGCACCATTTCTAACTCTTAAAACTTTACCACCCATTCTCAGTTCTCTACCTATCTGCAGCCCATGTAACAGATTACATATATGGGATCCTGATCCGGTATCTCATACTTAGGACGTAGAGTATACTGAGAAACAGTTCTCGGTAATGAACACACCTGAAGAAGATGCATGAACATGCACTTTCTTCGTTTGGACGGCACGGGAATCCTGGTAGTCCCTTATTTCCTGTTCGGTCTTATAACAATTATAAGTTGGAGCGGGATCAACGTTCCCCAGCAAAGTATAACATGCGGGTTTGGTCAATACATCCATATTATTATCTTGATTAAGGCGTGACATGGTCCCAACCTGGAGAGAGAGAGAAGAAAACACTCAGCGTATGCTCTTGCAAGATCAGATTGGTTATTATTTTATCTAACCAAGATGGCTCCCACTGTTTTTATCAAATCTTCCACCAAACCCTAAAAGGAAAGACTAGACGGGATTAATTACACCATACAAGTTCACCAATCTTTCAGTCAGGCCAGTGCCGGTACTTTGAGGGAGGTTCCCCGTGCTTTCGCACGGACCTATTAAAATAAACCTCGTTTTCTTAGGGGCGTAACCCCGTTGACACCTTTCTAGACACCTACTTGATCGGCTAATTGTAATGTGTAAAACTCTCTTAGGAGTAACTATTACTCGCAGTGGGTATTGGGATCCAACTATCTCATAGCAGGTATGCAATCTCATTGCAAATTTCAACACTTGAAATTCCCGATAATATTTTGCCCCGAGCATCCTATGACCTTGACGAAAGCCAACAAACTATAGACTGCTAGTCAAGTTCAACCCGTACATTTCCTGGTTGAATTAAACCCACCCGCACGACCCATGACGAAAGACAACAAAGTCGCACGATTACCCTAACTCAATCACATCATATGCTTATGCAGATAAGCATAAATAGCTACCGCACACTACGCCTTGACGAAAGCCAAAAAACGTAGCACGAATACTATGAAGTACTTATCTGAAATGACGGAGGGCTACAACAGGTTTTTAAGAAAACCTTTTGCGTTATGAACTTGATATCGTTGTAGAATCAAATGATATCGTTATGAACTTGATATCGTTGTAGAATCAAATGATATCGTTATGAACTTGAATACTATGGAGTGTTTTTGAGGCCTTTGCTAGTTTTGCTAAAGAGGCAACTCCCGGTGAAGGGATCGTCGGCCCTTTCCTTATCGAATAATGTGCAGGATATTTCACAAATACCACTATGCAAAGTAAGAACTAGAAAAGCGATCAAAAGATGAAACCAAGAGTTGTAGCATCTGCCAGTTATTGCTAAAGAGGTCACTCCCGGTGAAAGGATCTCGGCTCTTTCCTTATCGAATAAGGTGTTGGATGTTCTACAAGGAACACTGCTATGCAAAGCAACAACTAGAGCTACCTGTTTTTTAAAATTCGATTCCACAACATCTTTAGCTTTCTTTTAGTTTCATTAATCTCATTAATGAAGTCCCATCATTTAAGTTACCTAAGCATTACAGATAAATACAACGCACACTTATGCCATCTGTATTCGCCTCGATGTCCCCTCGTGTACCGTTAGGTTAGGTAACTAACGGCAGATAAATACAACGCACACATACTTTGGATTTCATGCTTAACTATATGAATTCCACATATTGTATCACATTCCAGAAATAGCTAGACGATGTTAAACATTCCGATCGAATCAACAAACACCCAAAATTACCCATAAAGCTCAACACTTGAGCGAAGTTTAAAAGGATTCAGCACATGCCACGGTACCAATGATCCAGCCGTAGAAGGGCCAAACCAATGCCTCATCTATGACACCGCGGAACTACGGCAAATCCGAAGGTTCAGTCGCGGTTCCGAGGGCATAGAATCGAGTTAATGTTTTGTTCTTCTAGAGGGTTCATCGCATAACTTGCATAATGTTTGAATGCTTTTTTAACTACGGAAAAAATCCAACACTTGGAAAATTTTCCGGCAAGGGTTAAAGCTGGTATTTGATATCTGATCAATCTTTTTAATACCGTCTAAAGTAACCCGAAAACAATTAGAATTACGACTACGAAACACTCCGAGTTGCCTTTATAGTAAATTAACATCACATGAAAATTTACCAAAAATAAACAACATCTGAAACACCAAAACCCAGAGACCAGAACACAAAAAAATTTTGAACCCAGAATTCCCACTTGGCACCGGCCTGCTCGGATTTTGCATGTATGGGCTCGGCCAAAATCCGGCTGTTTGGGTTCAAACTTCTTCTGTGTTCATCTAATGTCCCATATATCATTCTTCAGTTCTTTGAAAAAATTTTATACCTCATATAAAAATCGACAGAATCTGGATTTTAGGGTTTCAAGTTTCGGAGTTCGTTTCGGTTTCGTAACCTGACAATCCGTCTAATTCTCCAGCTAGGCTCTGATACCACTGTAGGGTTCCTATGAACGACAGCAAGGTCGGGAGTGTCACGACCCAAAGTTTGGCCCGTGACCGGCACTTAACCACGTAACGTCTACAGGCGTAACACGACTAAGTAAGCCGAAACCCAGAAATCAAAACCAGTAAAAGTATTGAGTGTTTAAAACATTTAATAGAAACCTTTGTTAAAACGTTTAGAAAACCTTACGTAATAAAAAAAATTCTTTAAAGTTCAAGTTATTATCTTAAAAAGTTTGGCAGCATTTCCTTGTAAAACTAACCCCGAAATCGGGTACAAGACAATATATGAGTAAAATGATATACAATAAGAATAAAGCATCCCAAATGGGAGCAATCACGCCCAACGGCGGAAACAATCACCACGATAAAAATATACGACACTGAAGCGAAGAAATGAGCAGTATAAGTGAAAACAACATAATGAAAGATAAAGCTGCATAAAGAAAGTCGGCTCACAACGAGCTTGATACTAGAGTACAAAATAATATATATCGTCCTCACAACTGGTCTCTAAGTCAATACATGAAAAGTAGATGGAGAGTACCAGATACAACAGTGTATACAACTGGAAAATAAACAGATACCGCACAAAAACCCACCTATCAGCAAAAGGATAGCACGCCAACTGCAGTGGTATCTGTATCAAAAGATGTAAGAAAACAGCCTGCCGCGACTACCCGAGGGGCAACCTGCAAACACTGTGGCACAACGGGGGTGAGTTGCCAACTCGTGAATAGTAGATAACATATAAAGGTAATCGTGAGTATGCACGTGGTGCGATACTCTAACCTATTCCAACAGATAAGATCTACATGATGAACTAGATGAGCAATAATCATGCAACAAGTGCGACCTAATAACATCTCTATATGGGGAGCAGGGTATGCAATAGTCGTGCATAGAAAATGCAATCTAATAACATCTATATAGGGTGAGAAAGGTATGCAATAGTCGTGCAAAAGTACTCTATCAGGTACTATAGCTACAGGATGAGATGCAAAATAATGAATGCTGAGCATGGGGAAAATATCATCTACACGGAATGTCAACGTGGAAGAATAACCGGTGTCTATCAATGCACCCAAATCCCGGTAAAACTCAGGCGCCGTCACTCTGATCGGCCCTCAAATCCTGTAAATCTCATAGAATCGTGAGTGCCTAGCATCGGCACACAAAAATATCATGAAATCATCGTGTCTAGCATCGACACGCAAATCCTCAAGTATCGGTCTCCGTCTGCGGAATTAGCCCTCGGCCCCAGCAGTACATGTCGTCCCGTATCCATCTATCAGCTCTGGTCAGTATCCTCCGGATAACCGCCAGATCTAACCAATCACCGGTAGGTAGTGGTCCCTCTGCCAGGCTCACCGTCTACTGCACAGCGATCCGTTCTCGCCCCGGGGTACCATACCGGGTCCACCATATACCCGCAATCGGCCTCGTCCAGCTCCTCGATTCGGGTTCACATGTCACACGTCTCAAAACCGAGAAAACGCATGGTGGACGCATTGAAATATCATATCAAGGGAAACTGGGTTTTTAAAACAGTGCGTATTTTCTTAAAATAATACCCCGGTTCCCAAATCCAGAAATCACATAAATCCAAAGTAAATGCGTAAATCCATGCAATGTGTCGTATGACATTAAGAGTAAAAAGGGAAAACCGCTCTTTTAAAAAGATCCAGTTTTGAAAATATCTTGTGCGGTCCCTTAGTTTTTAAATTATGTCAATATCACCCATGTATGTAACATATGTTTGTATATAGGTATGGATGTGCAAATGGATAAATACGCAATGTGAGTGTAACAATATACATGTGCACTAATATGGATATACGATGTATATGTGCACAACTATAGATATATCAAGGTACGTATGCACTAATGTGAATATAAAGGGTGCATGTGCGTAAGTAATGATATATCAATGAAGGTATGCACTAATGTGAATATACGGTGTACATGTGCGCAAGTGGTGATATATCAATGAAGGTATACACTAATGTGAACATAAAGGGTGCATGTGCGCAAGTAGTGATATATCAATGAAGGTATGCACTAATGTGGATTTAAAGGGTGCATTTGCGCAGGTAGTGATATATCAATGAAAGTATGCACTAATGTGGATATAAAGGGTGCATGTGCGCAGGTAGTGATATATCAATGATGCGGTTATCCTATAGTGCGAGTGTCATGGCAATCACTAACGACGTGAGTGTAATATATATTTAGTGCTCGTGCAGCCTAAACCGTTAGTGACAGTGCAGTGTTTTATAGTTATCATTCTATATGCAACAGGAGATAGTATGCTACTATAGTGTGTGTGTATATATATATATATATATATATATATATATATATATATATGAACACATACAACTAAAATATCCTATAACGCCCTAACGCTTAACGCCATACGGGCGATTTCCCCGTAGATGTTAAATCTACTCACCTGGTCGCGTGCTAAGTGTAGCCAACCACCTGCTTCCCTTTCTTTGCTGCATCCGACGTACCCGCCTGCGAACCTAGAATTCACACAAGGAAAATCCATATAAGCAAATATCTAGAGAAACGCGATATCGAAATCAAACGAGAAACTCACGTCGCGAACTAAACGCGCGTGTATACGTAACGTGTGTGCATACGCCAAAACCCAACGCGACACGCTGTGGCACACAGCGACACGCTGTGATACACAGCAAACCAACTCAACATGCATCGTACGTGTCATGCAAGTCCCGCTACGCTAAAAATAGGTAAACGGTCCCAGATTTAATCTAGAGCAAAAACAAGAAAATCAAACAAGACCAACTCCTTCAAATTACCTACAGACACCTACCTGCCAAAATCCAACACAAAACCCAACCATTGGGCCGACGGCATGGGGCTATCATACCGGCCTAAAACCAGTGGGTGGGGTCCTGGTCTCTACACTAGGGTTCTAACACAAATTATAGCCTAATTTATAAGTTTGCTTACTAAAAGTACTACCCTAGTAACAGCAGGTTTCATGTATCATAGGGGTTGCCTAAAAATGTTTCAAAACACTAAAACTACCGCAAACTCTCCCAGATTTCTACCTGCAAACAATTAGGGGAAATAAATAATACCAAACCCAGACAAACTAACACAGACACCTCTAGACCAGGCACCACCACCTAGATCATCAAAGGGGGCCGGCGACGCCGGAATTTCTAGGGAGGTCGCCGGGTCATTGGGAAGGGGTTGGGCTCGAACTTCAACACACTAGTCTATACTGCCTGAACACTATTCTGAAGTTGTTTGCTAAGCTAGAAAAGTATCACAGTGGTAGCAGATCTCAAAATCATACAGTTTGCATCAAAACCACACTTTAACTTTTCAAGATTTAGATTATAAGGCGATCTAGCTAAATCTAGTGAAACTAATGGGTTCAAACAGCAATATTATTACTTAATTAGGTTCATCAATCTATACAAACCCTAACTTAGCTTAAACCCCACCTAAACTACAAACTAGCACTAAAACTCATATTAAATACTAACCAAAGCTAAATAACATGTAAGCTTAGCAAAAAGGAGTTGAGCTCAGATTTTATACCTCACTCTCGACCCTAGGAAGAAGGAGGAAGGAGAAGAGGAAGAGGAAAAGAGCTGCTGCTGCTGCTGCTGCTGCTTGCTATCTGGAGCTGCTGCTGCTGGGCTGATGCTGGAGCTGCTGCTGATGGTGCTGCTGCTTCTTCTGCTCTTGCTGTGTTGTTGTTGTTGTGTGTGTGTGAGTGAGAAAGAGTTTAACATAAAGAGAAAAGAGTGAGAGCTTAGAAGAGTCAACCCCCTTCTCTCTCTCTTCATTAAATGCAGGCATGGGCAAGGCCATGATGCCATTCCCTCTCTCTCTCTCACCAAGTCAACAAAATTCAAACCATTTCCATTTTTAAAAAAAAAACAATTAACCCCAAAACACCTAATTCAAATTTTAAATTAGCTTAATAAGAAAGGGTTAGTCTACCATGGTTGCTAATCATGGTCTAACCCCATTTTAAACCCTAGTTTACATGCACATGTATGTGCAAGCCTAGAAAAATTCTAATAAAATATTCATTAAATAGGATAAAATATTTGAAAATCGATTTGGTAAACTTTTTATTAAAAACCATATATTAAAATATAATTAGCCACTAATCACATCCTAAGGTGTTACAAGGACACATCGTCCATGCCATTTTAAAAATTTTGCCGTTTTAAAGAACCCTAAACTAGAATCGATAACTAGAGAATCATACGAAACACAAAGTAAACTATTTTACTTCTAAGTGAACTAGAAATACAACCTTTGTAGATCGGTCCTTCACTTCATAAGCTCCTTGTAGTAGTCCCTTCGCTGCGTTGATGGAACTCCTGGACACTTGCATGGCTTCTCAAGGCGAAAGGAACGTTCTTGCTTGAAGTCTTCGAGGCCGAAGATGATCTACGTCGAGGGGATACTAACTCAAGCTACTACTTCACTAATAAGAGATTAGTGAAGCTAACACCCTATACTAAAGTGCTAATCTAGTAGAGGATGATGAAATAGGAAGTGGGCCCACTTTAGTTTTATTTTTCTCACAATATTTTCTCTCTTTTAGAAAACCCTAGCAAGCTTTTTAGCTCAAGGAAGAATTGTTAGTTGTATATATGCCCTAGAGGCCATTGTTGTACATATGATGTATACTATAGTGGATGCTTGGATATATATAGAGAGGACTTTCTTGCTCGATATAATAGTATGCTATATGGTTTCACTTTGTCTAAACATGTTGACTTGTATTGGTTTACTGTCTTGCTCTCACATGTTGATAAAGCCCTTAGGATATGTACTCAACTACTAGGACTATGATGCAGATCATACTAGTAGGGCCAGGATAGTCCAAGAGTACATCCTATAACTGTTCCTAGCAAGGGTGTATCGAGACAATGCATCGATACACCAGAGTAGACTAGCGTATACGCATCTTGACCCATATGATGGGCGATGGATGATCCTATATCCATCGGTGTTTGACATCAAAGATGGTGTACGGGTGCTCAGTAGAAACTGGGTACACTGAACGGACTCGCTGAGAACTCCTAGATGGTATTATACCTATCATCAGATAGCAGTTCTCTGGTGACACTGGTACAGGTTGTAAGTGCACGGCAGCGTCCCGGCCGTCTGTACGAGGCCAAAATGCGGAATACAAGAACTTTTCTAAAAACTAGAACCGGCGCTACCGCGGACTTTCAAACCCGGATCAGGCCATTAACATAATACTAGCTAACTAGAGAAGGGGTAGAGAGATATACCGAGCGATCCATGTCCTTCGGTCTTCTCGTCATCGTCCCGATCTCCCCGCGGAATCTCCGGTCTTCCTCTCCTCGTCGGAAGGGCACCACATCGCCGGGTTTTTTTACGGGCTCCCACCTCTGGACCGAGGCAACTTGGGCGCGAAGTTGGCGAGTCGACGTGTCCAAGAATGCTGTAGGCTAAGTGTAGAGTGGTTTGTCTCTTGGGGTTACTAGAAGTTGCCATATTTAGATGTGGAGAAGGAGATGTAAGTTTTTGGATGAACAAAGGGATTTTTGTGCAAACAAAATGAGAACCATCCCCAAAAAAAATGGGACAGCCCCTTCCCCACTTGTGTGGCCGGCCATGACATCCAAAGAATGAGAGAGAGGAGAGACAAGTCAGGGGGGAGAAAACAATAATGCAAGCAAGTGATGATGAGGAGTCATCATCACACAAAAAGTCTCAACCTACTCCCATCATATAAAGAGGGCAATGATGAGCAAAAGAAGTCAATGGAAGTAAGGACCATCATGAAGCATCTACTTGCAAATAACACCCTCCACAATTCAAATTTGCACATTTGTAAATAAGCCCTCCTCCACCAATTTTCAGCCGAGAAAAGAAACAAAGGAAAATGGCCGAAACGGAATGCAAACTGGCAACTACAAAAAAACGATCCCGTAATAAATTACAGGAAAACCCCACGACTGTATATACATACCCGCATTTGTATTCCGACCGAATACAAATGCAATGAGACAAAATCTACACTGTACAATACTAGGATCCGGCTTAAACCAAAGCCCGCTAGTATTATCCGTCCGATCATGATCCGTGCAATACCGACGTATACGATCGAACCCTGCCATATATCCATATGGCTTCTACCGCGTTTCGCCCGAAACGTGAGAAACGGTCTGTGGGGGACTCTAAAGACTCGTCAATACTTTGTATGTGGATTTAACCACTAGCACGTCAGAGGTATTAGCCATACGTAACGGGCTACCAGGTATTGACCAAAAGGGACGTCGATGAGCGAACTCATCCTGACACCCTACTGAGCCTGTCAGTGACAATATCCGTACAGTCCGGTCCGTTCGTCTATGAGCATCGCATGGCGGGCCTAGGGGGTTGGTAAAAGTCAGACCCCCAAAAGCGGTACAAGTCGTGTCGGAGAGTAGCCGAGAACACCCTGAGATACTATTGGAATACCTACCAGTAAATTTCCTGCCTTGGCCAAGGACTTCGTGTATGGCTCTCCTAGACACAGCGCGACCTCACCCCCAATACCGGGAGAGACGAACCCCTGTAGATCCGCTCACTGCCTCCATATGGTTCGGGACTGTACCCAACTAAAATTTGTTTGCACGACTCCTTTGAGCCGTGGTAGGGTAGTAATCAAAGTACAGTGGGAACTCACACGAGACAAATGACGATCTCAGGTCGATGAACTAACCTGTACACATGTCACCAGGGGACTGCTATCTGATGTCAGGTATAAGACCAACTAGCATGTTCCTGGCGAGTCCTGTCCGGTGTACTCATCACCCAATGAGCACCTGTATACATCTTAGGTGAACCAACTGGCACTAGTGGCTTGTGAGACCGGCCACCGCCCCTCGTCGGGGTCTCGACTGTATACACTAGTCTACTCTGGAGTATCGATGCCCTGTCTCGAAAACTCCCATGACTAGGGACCTTTTAAGGATGTGCTTATAGACCCCAGCTCCCACGTATATGATCGCCATCATACTGCTGGCTGTCAAGCAAGAATCCTAAGGGCTCTATCAACGTGCAATAGTGACCTGTAAGGTTACCTAAAGCAGTACACGATGATAAAGATAAACCCGATAGCATACTATCATCTTGAGTAAGACTGTCCTACAGGCATAGGTCCTCCCTCAATCATTGCAATCACGTGCCTGTGATCCAATAATTGACTCTGAGAGCACTATATCCAACAATCTCCCACTTGCACTCAAGCCTAATTATTGCGATATCGAATACTCACAGCCCGTGTGATACCGAACACCCAACTCCTCTACTAATCAGTCTCTCAAAACTCGTTTGCGAAACTATTGCGTTCGAGGAATAGCCTCATTGAGTGGATCCGCTCTGATGTTTCTTTCTATATCTCTCTTAATCTCAAGTTCGCGGAGAAACCCATCTTCCGAAATGAGTAATACCGTCTTAGAATATGTCTGGATATCTGATGGGACCTAGTTCATAAATGAACTCCAAATCCAAACTTCTTAGACTGTATCGTCAACTGAACTTAATCAGTATCTTGTGTAAGGCCTCCCTCAGTGTCCGCTTAGATCACCTGTCCAAAACACTGCCCCTCATAAGAGGGAAAACTATAACTCTGACAGTCACTCTGTCATCCAGGTCACCTTGGAAGCCTGGAATGATAACTGTCTCTCGAATGAGGCTGATGTTATCCTATCCCTAGAACATCCACTTATGTTCTAAAACTGCTTCCGAATGTTTCTCCAGGGTCGGATCGATATCAACTTATTGCATCTCGTGCAAAAACAAAATCTGGTGTGGTACTTGACATCTCACGATCAACTCAATTGCCTAAGTAAGTGATCTGCCGATCATGCACATCCCTCTCCCCTTTAGTCTATAAGACACCTTTAGAGAGGGTGACTCCATTACCTGCAGGTACACTACCGTGTCTGGAGTCGTCCATTCTAAAACACCTTTAGAATGCTGTCTAAGTACCCTGATTGGGACACTTCCCAAATCTAGATCTAAAACAATAGATCTAGTAACCAGAATGTCTGATATAATACACAATTCCTATGTGGAGAAACCACTGTGTGACAACCAAAGTATAACCGATCGTAGTATAGGAATATCACTTCCTACTCTATGTATGTCATCCAAATACCAGGACATCATACCCTACTACCTTCTTAACAGATCCATCCACTATTCTGATGAAGTCAAACCTATGACTGTCACATCAGAAATAGATGATTTATCTCCGCTATATCTGCTTTAGTCTATAAATAGACATAAGCCTGTTGTCCACCAATGCTTCCGCTGCTCCCACTGATTACGACAACCCTCTGGCAGAGTCATATACACGTGCACTTCTAAAGCCAGTTCAGAACGACGCTATACTCATCCTCCTGCCGGGTCTCATAGTCTGGAACAACAACAATGGCAAGTCTGGGTAAATAAGAACCTCCCTGCCACCGTCCTTGAGGCTACCGGAGTACCTCTCGGGTGCCTGAGGTTACCCATCATGTCTGCGGAGTGGCCAATGGAATGTCAAACCATATTGAATCTTTAGGTTCTTATCAAATTTTCAGTAATCATTTACGGTTCTGGAAACACTTCCAGTTCTACCATACTCCCACTACTGTTTTCTGAAAAAATCCATTTCTTTTAAAACTGTGGCGAGTCAAGAACAATATCACTATTGATCTTCCAGATGATAGAAAGTCAACTCTAGTCATAGCCTTGGTCAATCCACAAACAGCCATTACAGAAACGTACCTTGAGTTATCCAGAGTCTGGTTTTAAGCATAAGCCGGACAACTCCCCGTACCTTAACAATGTTAAGATATGAACTGTTCTATATCAAATACAGAAACAGAGGCGCTAAATTAATTGAACCAGATTCAAATCATGCAACTGTCTCCAGTGCATGTTAACTAAATGTAAGGAGGCCGATCAGCGTTACTCAACTTAGGAATGCTTCCAATTATGAGTGACCTGAAAGAGAAGCAAGTTCTCTTAATCATTACTACCATCTGAATACCATTCACAAGTATCTACATCTTCGATCACCTTGAAGAACCCTGATACTTGCAACACCTGGTTCTCTACTTTATTCTTATACCTATAACTTCTCAAAACTTGGACCTTGTGTTTCTACAAAAGACATGTCTAAGAACTAGAGAAGTCACAAGTAAACAGAATACGGTATAAGGACCAACCCCTCTGTCCTAATGGACACTGGACAATATACAATACTCTGTATAAGTCCCTTGAGTCCAATAACACATTCCCTGTGTGTCGTAGGTTGAAAACTGTACTATGGTTATGAAGAGTTACACCGCTGTTTAATGCTCCTTACCTAACCATCCACTGATATAGGTAAATGTCATAGACATAATTTCAAAAAGTAATATCTCACTTCATAAAAATGAACGTATAGATATATCAATTTGAAATTGGTGCATAACAACGGATATTCAAAACAAAATATTCGCCGTCCGGCAAACAACCCAGGCGATTTCCTCTAATATCACCAATTACAACGAATCCCGGTATAATGGGGATAATCACCCAATTCCCAATAACTTACTCCCACTCATCATCTGTAAGACCATACAGATGTGATAATCATACCTGGTAAATACATACCCTGGAGCAAGGGCTAATTGGGAAATCAGTTTTCCTTTAACAGTACACAGTGAAACTGAAATATTGAAATGTTTCGTAGGGGTATCCTGGTATTCCTAGTAATGCCTCTTCCATTATCCGGATTCACAACTGTAACCGTATATTTCTTTGCCATCTCTCCAAATCTCTTCATATGTCTTTAGTCATTGCCTTCTGTACACCCTCTTAGGCTAAATTGTTTTCTTTCTTCCCTACCGTTCGGCACCAGCCTATGGTTTGGAAGAAGACTATCCAATAAGCATAATGGGTGTACTGTCCTAATCCTAGGAGCACTCGTAATGCGAGAGAAGGTGAAGATAAAAGACAACTGAATAAACCTTATTCCTATTTCTCCTGAACCAGAATCCATCCCCGAACTAGAACAAGTTCCTTTCGAGTTCGTATATAACCATACGATGGAGTATCCAAATAACTGTAGATCTCCGTAGTGATACGGAGCGTTCTGGAGAAATAAAAAGGTGAAGTGGGAGTGGTAATGAAATACTTGGTTTGGTCGTGAATAGCAGTCGCAATTTACTTTGCCCTCCTTCTATTCCCTTTATTTCTCTTTACTTAATACCTTCTGTATACCATAGTTAGGCTAATTGGTTTTCTTCATTCCCTACCGGTCGGCACCTGCCTATGGTTTGGAAGAAGACTATCCAATTTGCGTAATAGGTGTACTGTCCTAATCCAAGGAGCACTCGCAACCTGAGAGAAGGTAAAAGGAAAAGACAACTGAATAGTCCTATTCGTTTTCTCCAGAACCGGAAACCATCCTCGAATCTGGAACAAGTTCCTTCGAGTTCGTATATAACCATACGATGGTTTTATCCAATGGAAGTGGACGTTCGTAGTAATACGGGGTGTCCTGGAGAAAAGGGTAAGAGTAGGAGTGGCAATGAGGTATGCAACTCTGACAATCCAAAAGCCAGTGTTATAAGAAGGTTCGGTCAACTTGGTCACTGACTCGTAGTCACGGGTCGGGTCATGGTCGCTGCCAAAGAGAGAGAGAAAAGAAAACACTCAGCGTGCACTCTAACCTAGATCAGAATGGTTATCACTTTATCTAATCAGGAAACCTCCCACTGTAACCTCAAATTCTCCTCCAAACCTGAAAGAAGAATTAGTCGGGATCACCCGAGGAGTAAACCAACTCATCAGTGGGAATCGGGATCCAACTATCATCGCATGATAACGTGACGGAATCCGCTCACGTTATCACACTCCAGAAGGTATGCGCATATTTGGCAAGTTTCAGTTTCTTTAGAAACTCCCGATGTGATTTTTACCCCATGCTCTTATGACCTTGACGAAGGTCAACAAATCATAAGTCACATGTCAAGTTCTACCCGTCATTGTCCAGGTTAATTTGAACCTACCCGTACAAGCCCTTGACGAAGGTCAACAAGGCTATACGACTGTCCCAAACCAACGCATCTATATATGCAGCAGAAAGGTAACAAGCAGCTACCATTCACTATGCCTTGACGAAGGTCAACAAACATAGCATGAATACTACATGCTACCCGTCTGAAATGACGGAGGGCTACGAATGGTTTTTGGCGAAAAACCTTTAACATAATAAACTTGATATCGTTGAAGGAAGTGGATAGCTTTTTATAAAAATATAGTGACGAAAACAAGATATTCCAACTGAATACCACGATGCAAAGCAAAAGTAATCGACTATAGTGATGTTATTACCCTGACACAAACTTCTGTCCAAGGGGTCACACCGGGTGAAGCGATCTCGGCCCTTGCCTCGTCGACTGAGGTGCTGGATATTCATAACCGAATACCACTGTGCAAAACAAAAGTGAACGTCCTTGCAATAACAGCTTTTTTGAAAAATTGTTCCAACAACATCAGAATAGGTTTGTTTAGCTTGCATTGATCCGAATCAATGCAGTCCCATCAATTGATCACACCAATAAAGAACGAAAATAATGATGTACGTATATGCCATCCGCATTCGCCACTGGGTCCCGTCATCACCCGTTAGGTTACTTAACTAACGACAGAGCGGGGATTGGACTAGCGTGGATGCAAAACATATACAATATCTACTAGTATATATATTAATATATAATATTCGCTAAAGGCGTGATAAAATGCAACATCACAGAATTGTAATAAGCATCACAGAACAATACAGATATCTGAGATTCCCGGGTTTCATAAAGCCGCTACTGAAACCCGACGTTCCCCTGGTCGTGTGGATAGCCTGTGCAATGAAATCCTAGACCCCTACGGGCGCGGCAAGTTACCCGCCAAAACCTGAAGCGAGGCAGCCACCTTCAGCAACGTGAATGGACCACCCAGCACTTCATGGAATCCGGTAATTTGAGCACCCCTCCTTGGGTCAACCTGTACCCCCTACGAGTGCGGCGAATAGCCCGCCAATTCTAGAGTGAAGCCCCCTCCATCTCAATGCCATGAGATGCGGGCTCGTTGCCCTCTAGAACCCGGCTATCCGTACACCCCTCCGCGGGGTAATCCTAGTAAAGAAAGTAAAATAATACAATGGGTACATCGACCTTAGCCCGGTCGTGCCCCAAAAGAATAATATACAAACAGGCAGTGATGGCAGTCCACATGTCAGACGCTCGCCCCGCAATATCAAATGTACATAATAATACCAAAACTGTACTAACATTGCATCCAGGCTATCCACCACGACAATTCGCAACATCACAGCACAACACAGAACATCAACGTGAATGTCACGTTCGCAAATCCGTCTAAAAGGGCTATAGCAGTTAGACAGGATTTACCGATCAAGTGACATTTACGGTCGCAGATATAATGTAAATACTGTGAACTAACATGTTTAAAATTTTTGATCGACTAAATTTCCCGAAGTGTGCCCCAAGCACAACTGTAGCACTCAAAGAAAATCTGGGCCCAAAAAGAATATACCATAAACCCTATTTCCATCTCCAAAGAGCACTGTAGAAATTTGGCACTGTGAAGAGTTAAAATGGCGGCGGAACCGCGGCCAATGCAGGGGTTTGGCCGCGGTTCCGCGGTGTAACAGTAACTTCACGCGACCAAATTTTCATAGAATGCTTAAAAAACCCTGCTCGTATTTTTACAATATACCAAATAATTTTTTGACCACTGCAAAAGTTCGACAGACACTGGACTTGAAAATACGGTTTTTGGAAAATCCGTTCGATCGAACTTGTAAACACGTTAGAGCAAGCTAGACTAGGTTAATGGCGTGGCTCTGATACCAGTGTAAGTGCACGGCAGTGCCCTGGCCGTCTATACGAGGCCAAAATGCGGAATACAAGAACTTTTCTAAAAACTAGAACAGGCGCTACCGCGGACTTTCAAACCCGGATCAGGCCATTAAGAAAAGGGGTAGAGAGATATACCGAGCGATCCGTGTCCTTCGGTCTTCTCGTCGTCGTCCCGATCTCCCCGCGGAATCTCCGGTCTTCATCTCCTCGTCGGAAGGGCACCACATCGCCGGGTTCTTTTACGGGCTCCCACCTCTAGACCGAGGCAACTCGGGCGCGATGTTGGTGAGTCGACGTGTCCAAGAATGCTGTAGGCTAAGTGTATAGTGGTTTGTCTCTTGGGGTTACTAGAAGTTGCCATATTTAGATGTGGAGAAGGAGATGTAAGTTTTTGGATGAATAAAGGGATTTTTGTGCAAACAAAATGAGAACCATCCCCAAAAAAAAATGGGACAGCCCCTTCCCCACTTGTGTGGCCGGCCATGACATCCAAAGAATGAGAGAGAGGAGAGACAAGTCAAGGGGGGAGAAAACAATAATGCAAGCAAGTGATGATGAGGAGTCATCATTGTTGGAATATTTTTCAAAATGCTGTTATTGCAAGGACGTTCACTTTTGTTTTGCATCGTGGTATTCATTTGGAATATCCTGCTCCTCAGTCGACGAGGCAAGGGCCGAGATCCCTTCACCGGGAGTGACCCCTTGGACAGAAGTTTGCGTCAGGGCATTAACTTCACTATAGCCGATTACTTTTGCTTTGCATCGTAGTATTCAGTTGGAATATCCTGCACCTCATTCTACGGGGAAAGAGCCGAGATCCCTTCACCGGGAGTGACCTCTTTAGTAAAGGTTTTCATCACTATATTTTCTTAAAAGGCCCAACCGGGCTATAGCAGTTAGACAGGATTTACCGATCAAGTGATATTCACGGTCGCAGATATAATGTAAATACTGTGAAACAATGTGTTTAAAATATCCAATCGATCAAAAATTAACAAGTGGGACCCCAAGTAATACTGTAGCACTCACAGAAATTCTGGGCCCAATTTTAATATTCTAAAACCCCTATCTTAAGCCCAAAAGCCCACTGCAAAAAGTTGGCCAAATGAAGCAAACATACTGCGGCGGAACCGCGGCAAATGAGGGGTCATTGCCGCGGTTCCGCGGTCATACGGAATGATTAAGCTTCCAAATTTTTGCAGTGTTCTTAGGATTCTCTGTACATCATTCTGCAATCACCTGAAAAATTTTTCGAGCCCGGAAAAAAACGACAGAAAACTGATGCATGCAAAAACGCGGTTTTTGGAATTTTGGTCGATCGGATAAGTAAAACACATTAGAACAAGCTAGACAAGGTTAATGGCGTGGCTCTGATACCATGTTGACCGAATCTTCTTTACACCGGCTTTTGGATTGTCAGAGTTGCAGACCTCATTGCCACTCCTACTTTTACCCTTTTCTCCAGGACACCCCGTATTACTACGAACGTCCACTTCCATTGGACAAAACCATCGTATGGTTAGATACGAACTCGAAGGAATTCGAGGATGGTTTCTGGTTCTGGAGAAAACGAATAGGATTATTCAGTTGTCTTTTCTTTTCACCTTCTCTCATTGCGAGTACTCCTTGGTTTAGGAGATAGTACACCTATTAAACAAATTGGATAGTCTTCTTCCAAATCTTAGGCTGGTGCCGAATGGTGGGGAAGGAAGAAAACCAATTAGCATAACGATGGTGTGCAGAAGGTATTAAGTTAAGACAAAGAAAGGGATTGGTAAGAGGGCAAAGTAAATTGCGACTGATATTCACGACCAAACCAAGTATTTCTTCGCCAATCCTATATCACCTTTGTATTTCTCCCGGACACCCCGTATCACTACGAAGATCCACAGTTTATCGGATACTCCATCGTATGGTTATATACGAACTCGAAAGGAACTTGTTCCAGTTCGGGGATGGATTCTGGTCCAGGAGAAATAGGAATAAGGTTTATTCGGTTGTCATTTTGTCTTCACCTTCTCTCGCATTGCGAGTGCTCCTAGGACTAGGACAGTACACCCATTATGCTTATTGGATAGTCTTCTTCCAAACCATAGGCTAGTGCCGAATGGTAGGGAAGGAAGAAAACCATTTGGCCTAAAGGGTGTGCAGAAGGTAACGACTAAAGACATATAAAGGGATTTGGAGAGGTGGCAAAGAATTATACGGTTATAGTTGTGAATCTGGATAATGGTAGAGGCATTACTTGGAATACTGGGATACCCCAACGAAACATTTCAATGTTTCAGTTTCACTGTGTACTGTTAAAAGAAAACTGATTTCCCGATTAGATACTTACTCCAGGGTATGTATTTACCAGGTATGATTCTCACATCTGTATGGTTTTACACATGATGAGTGGGAGTAGGTTATTGGGAATTGGGTGATCATCCTCATTATATCTGGATTCGTTGTAATCAGTGATATTTGAGGAAATCACCTGGGCTGTTTGCCGGTCGGCAAATATTTGGTTTTGAATATCCTCTTTTATGCACCAATTTCAAATTGATATATCTGTACGTCTATTTTCATAGAGTGAGATATACCTTTTGATATTATGTCGATGACATTTACCTATATCAGTGGATGGTTAGGTAAGGAGCATCAAAACAGCGGTGTAATTCTTCTTAACCATAAGTACAGTTTTCAACCTACGACGCACAGTGAAAGAGTTGTTAGACTCAGCGGACTTATACAGAGTATTGTATGTTGTCCAGTGTCCATTGGGACAGAGGGGTTGGTCCTCATACTATATTCTGTTTACTTTTAACTTCTCTAGTTCTTAGACATATGTTTCGTAGAAACACAGGGTCTAAGTTTTGAGGAGTTATAGGTATTTGAATAGAGTAGAGAACCAGGTGTAGCAAGTATCGGGATTCTTCAAGGTGATCGAAGATGTAGATACTTGTGTATGGTATTCAGTTGATAGTAATGATAAAGATAAATTGCTTCTCTTTCAGGTTACTCATAATTGGAAGCATTCCTAAGTTGGGTAACGCTGATCGGCCTCCTTCCATTTAGTTGACATGCACTGGAGACAGCTGCATGATTTGAATCTGGTTCAATTAAATCAGTGCCTCTGGTTCTATATTGGGTATAGAACAGTTCATATCTTAACGATGTTAAGGTACGGGGAGTTGTCCGGCTTATGATTAAAACCAGACACTGGACAACTCTAGGCACGTTTCTGTAATGGCTGTTTGTGGGTTGACCCAGGCTATGACGAGGGTTGATTTTCTACCATCTGGAAGATCAATAGTGATATTGTTCTTAACTCGCCACATTTTAAAAGGAAATGGTTTTTTTTTGTTTTTTCAGAAAAACAGTAGTGGGAGTATGGTAGAACTGGAAGTGATTCCAGAACCGCAAACGATTACTGAAGATTTGATAAGGAACCTAAAGATTCAATCTGATTTGACATTCCATTGGCCACTCCGCAGATAAGGTGGGTAACTTCAGGCACCCGAGAGGTACTCCGGTAGCCTCAAGGACGGTGACAAGGAAGTTCTTGTTTACCCACACTTGCCATTGTTGTTGTTCCAGGCTGCGAGACCCGGCAGGAGGATGAGTATAGCGTCGTTCTAAACTAGCTTTAGAAGTGCACGTCTATATGACTCTGCCAGAGGGTTTTCATAGTCAGTGGGAGCAGCGGAAGCATTGGTGGGCATCAGGCTTATGTCTATTTATAGACTAAAGCAGATATAGCGGAGACAGATCATCTATTTCTGATGTGACAGTCATAGGTTTGACGTCATCAGAATAGGGGATGGATCTGTTGAGAAGGTAGTAGGGTGTGATATCCGGGTTTTGGATGACATACACAAAGTAGGAAGTGACATTCCTATACTACGATCGGTTATACTTTGGTCGTCACACAGTGGTTTCTCCACAAGGGACTTGGACATTATATCAGACATACTGGTTACTAGATCTATGGTTTTAGATCTAGATTTGGGTGGTTTCCCAATCAGAGTACTTTGACAGCATTCTAAGAGTATTTAGAATGGACGACTCCTGGCATGGTAGTGTACCTGCAGGTAATGGAGTCACCCTCTCTAAAGGTGTCTTATAAACTAAAGTAGAGAGGGGTGTGCATGATTGGCAGATCACTTGCTTAGGCAATTGAGTCAATCATGAGATGTCAAGTACCACACCAGATGTTGTTCTTGCACTAGATGCAATAAGTTGATATTGATCCAATCCTGGAGGAACAGTCGGAAGCAGTTTTAGAACATAAGTGAATGTTCTAGGGATATGATAACGGCTGCCTCCTTTAGGAGATGGTTATCACTCCAGGCTTCCAAGGTGACATGGACGACAAGGAGGTTGTCAGAGTTATAGTTTTCCTTCTGACGAGGGGCAGTATTTTGGACAGGTGATCCAAGGAAATACTGAGGGAGGCATGGCGCAGGATACTGATTAAGTTCAGTTGTCGATACAGTCTAAGAAGTTTGGATTTGGAGTTCATTTATGAGCTAAGTCCCATCAGACATCCAGACACATTCTAAGACAGGTATTGCTCATTTCGGGAGATGGCATTCTCCGCGAACTTGAGATTTAGAGAGACATAGAAAGAAACATCTAGGCGGATCCACTCAGTGAGGCTATTCCTCGAACGCAATAGTTTCGCAAACAGGCTTTGTGCGAAGTAGAGGAGTTGGGTGTTCGGTATCACACGGGCTGTGAGTATGCGACATCGCAATAATTAGCCTTGAGTGCAAGTGGGAGATTGTTGGAGATAGTGCCCTCAGAGTCAATTATTGGATCACAGGCACGTGATTGCAATGATTGAGGGAGGACCTATCCCGGTAGGACAGTCTTACTCGAGATGATAGTATGCTATCTGTTTTATCTTTATCATCGTGTACTGCTTTAGGTGACCTGACAGGTCGCTATTACACGTTGATAGAGCCCCTAGGATTCTTGCTTGACCACCAGCAGTATGATGGCGATCATATACGTGGGAGCTGGTAGTCTATAAGCACATCCTTAAAAGGTCCCTAGTCGTGGGAGTTTCGAGACTGGGCATCGATACTCCATTAGTAGACTAGTGTATACAGTCGAGACCCCGACGAGGGGCGGTGGCCGGTCTCACAAGCCACTGGTGTCAGTTGGTTCACCTAAGATGTATACAGGTGCTCATTGGGTTATGAGTACACTGGACAGGACTCGCCGGGAACCTGCTAGTTGGGATTATACCAGACGTCAGATAGCAGTTCCCAGGTGACATGTGTACAGGTTAGTTAATCGACCTGAGATCGTCATTTGTCTCGTGTGAGTTCCCACTGTGCTTTGATTACTACCCTACCACGGCTCAAAGGAGTCGTGCAAACAGGTTTTAGTTGGGTACAGTCCCGAGCCACATGGAGGCAGTGAGCGGATCTGCAGGGGTTCGTCTCTCCCGGTATTGGGGGTGAGGTCGCGCTGTGTCTAGGAGAGCCATTACACAAAGCCCTCGGCCGAGGCAGGAGATTTACTGGTAGGTATTCCAGTAGTATCTCAGGGTGTTCTGGGCTTCACTCCGACACGACTTGTACCGCTTTTGGGGGTCTGACTTTTACCAACCCCCTAGGCCCGCCATGCGATGCTCATAGACGAACGGACCGGACTGTACGGATATTGTCACTGACAGGCTCAGTAGGGTGTCAGGATGAGTTCGCTCATCGACGTCCCTTTTGGTCAATAGCTGGTGGCCCGTCACGTATTGGCTTATACCTCTGACGTGCTAGTGGTTAAATCCACAGCCATTGTATTGACGAGTCTTTAGAGTCCACCACACTTTCAGTTACTCAAGCTTTCGGGCGAAACGCTGTAGAGGCCGTATGGAGATATGGCAGGGTCCGATCAGATACGTGCGGTATTGCACGGATCAGGATCGGACGGTTTGTACTAGTGGCCGTATGGATATATGGCAGGGTTCGATCAGATACGTGCGGTATTGCACGGATCAGGATCGAACGGATATTACTAGCCGGCTTTGGTTTAAGCCGGATCCTAGTTTAGTACAGTGTAGATTTTGTCTCTTTGCATTTGTATCCGGACGGAATACAGATGCGGGTGTGTATGCACAGTGTCGGGGTTTTCCTGTAATTATTTACGGGACCAGTTTTCTGGAGTTGCCAGTTTGCATTCCGTTCCGGCCGGTTTTCCTTTGTTCTTTCCCGGCCGGACTTTTACGATGGAGGGGGTAATTTGCAGTTTTGCAAATTACATTTGTGGAGAGGGTTTCTTGCAAATGTATTCATTATGATAGGATTAGAATCTTTCATCCATGATGGTGCATTTAATGAGATTAGAAAGGGTATGGGTTTGATGTAAGTTTGTTATGATAATGCTTTATGATGTGGTCACCTTTCCCTTCATCCTACACTCACCTCCCTTCATGATTTATTCTTTTCTTTCCACACATATAGGGCCGGCCACAATTTTGGGGAGGAAAAAAAATGAGAGAGTTTCATTTGGTGTGGGAAAAATTATCATTCATATCATTTTTCCATTGCCACAAAAATCCCCAAGTTCATATCTTATTGATTCCTCCATCAAGGCAACATAACCCCAAAGAGACAAAGCACTACACAATCTACAGCAAATCTTGGGCACGTCGACTTGCCAGCTTCGTGCCCGAGTTGCCTCGGTATTGAGGTGGGAGCCCGTAAAAGATGCAGACGACGTGGTGCCCTTCCGGCAAGGATGCGACAACCGGAGTTTCCGCAGGAGATCGGGACGACGACGAGAAGACCGGAGGACTCGGATCACTCGGTACATCTCTCACCCCATCTCTTGTTAGCTAGTATAAGTTAATGGTTTCGATCCGGGTATATTGTCCGCGGTAGCGCCAGTTTAAAGTTAAGAAAAATCTTGATTCCGCATTTTGGCCTCGGATAGACGGCCAGGGCGCTGCCGTGGCGCAACAATCATCACACAAAAAGTCTCAACCTACTCCCATCATATAAAGAGAGCAATGATGAGAAAAAGAAGTCAATGGAAGCAAGGACCATCATGAAGCATCTACTTGCAAATAACACCCTCCACAATTCAAATTTGCACATTTGCAAATAAGCCCTCCTCCACCAATTTTCAGCCAAGGAAAGAAACAAAGGAAAATGGCCGAAATGGAATGCAAACTTGTAACTTCAAAAAAACGATCCCGTAATAAATTACAGGAAAACCCCGCGACTGTATATACAAATGCAATGAGACAAAATCTACACTGTACAATACTAGGATTCGGCTTAAACCAAAGCCCGCTAGTATTATCCGTCCGATCATGATCCGTGCAATACCGCACGTATACGATCGAACCCTGCCATATATCCATACGGCTTCTACAGCGTTTCGCCCGAAACTTGAGAAACGGTCTGTGGGGGACTCTAAAGACTCGTCAATCCTTTGGCTGTGGATTTAACCACTAGCACGTCAGAGGTATTAGCCATACGTAACGGGCTACCAGGTATTGACCAAAAGGGACGTCGATGAGCGAACTCATCCTGACACCCTACTGAGCCTGTCAGTGACAATATCCGTACAGTCCGGTCCGTTCGTTTATGAGCATCGCATGGCAGGCCTAGGGGGTTGGTAAAAGTCAGACCCCCAAAACCGGTACAAGTCGTGTCGGAGTGTAGCCCAGAACACCCTGAGATACTACTGGAATACCTACCAGTAAATCTCCTGCCTTGGCCAAGGACTTCGTGTAATGGCTCTCCTAGACACAGCGCGACCTCACCCCCAATACCGGGAGAGACGAACCCCAGCAGATCCGCTCACTGCCTCCATGTGGCTCGGGACTGTACCCAACTAAAACCTGTTTGCACGACTCCTTTGAGCCGTGGTAGGGTAGTAATCAAAGTACAGTAGGAACTCACACGAGACAAATGACGATCTCAGGTCGATGAACTACACATGTCACCAAGGAACTGCTATCTGACGTCAGGTATAAGACCAACTAGTATGTTCCTGGCGAGTCCTGTCCGGTGTACTCATAACCCAATGAGCACCTGTATACATTTTAGGTGAACCAACTGACACCAGTGGCTTGTGAGACCAGCCACCGCCCCTCGTCGGGGTCTCGACTGTATACACTAGTCTACCCTGTAGTATCGAAGCCCTGTCTCGAAAACTCCCACGACTAGGGACCTTTTAAGGATGTGCTTATAGACCCCAGCTCCCACGTATATGATCGCCATCATACTGCTGGCTGTCAAGCAAAAATCCTAAGGGCTCTATCAACGTGCAATAGTGACCTGTAAGGTTACCTAAAGCAGTACACGATGATAAAGATAAACCAGATAGTATACTATCATCTTGAGTAAGACTGTCCTACCGGCATAGGTCCTCCCTCAATTATTGCAATCACGTGCCTGTGATCCAATAATTGACTCTGAAGGTACTATATCCAACACAGGTTAGTCTGTAGACCTGAGATCGTCATAGAGTCTTGTGTGATTCCCACTGTGTTTTGATTTCCACCTTACCACCTTCACGAGAACGTGCAAAACGGTGGCTTTTGGGTACAGTCCCGAATCACATGGAGGCAATGAGCGTAGGAGGGGTTTCATCTCTCCCGGTATTGGGGGTTGATGTTGCGCTGTGTTCGATTGGCTATAACTGAAAGTCCCTGGCCAGGGCTAATATGGAGATCTACTAGTAAGTGTTATCAGTAGTTTCTTGACCCGTTATGAGCCTCATATCAACACGACTTATTGGTTAGTGGGGTCTGATGTTTACCACTCCTAGACTGGATATGCGACATATGAGACGAAGTGACTGGACTGTACGATAGTGTTACTGATTGGCTCGACGTGAATTTTGACAGCTTCGCTGGTTTTCTTCTGATCGCTTAATACCCAGGTGGCCGTTACGTTTAGCTGACCGCTTGCGGCTTGTAAGTGTTTGATATGATCGTCATCTACTGCCGGCATATTGACGAGTCTTAGAGTCCTACAAAGGATTTTCCTATCTCTGGCGAAACGATGTGGTGTGCATATGTGATATGCACGGGAATCCGATTGAATGCGAGTATGTGATACCGTATGTTAATCGGGCGTTTTTCTATTGGTCGGGTCATATGTGATATAACCGGTTTGTTAAATCAAGTGTTGATTTATCATTTGACTTTTAGTTTAATTCTTTATTTAAACTCTTTTCTTTGAAGAAGATGTATGCATGCATGTATGCACATGTTGATGTGCATGGACACATGCATACATACATGGATGTGTATCATGGTTGATGATACACTATATGGTGGCAATGCAAGATTCACATGGTTATATATATATATATATATATATATATATTTATATATATATATATATATATATATATATATTTATATTGAGTTAAAGAAAAGATTATTCACTCATGGTTAAAGTTTATCATCTTTGACTTTTTGACCATTCTTGACCTAACTTTTAACCTTGGGTTAATTCTCTTTTGCCTTTTAACTCAAAGATAAATATTTAAGATATTTACTAACCATTGTTTGAGGAGAGAAGGATTTAATATGATTATTTCATTCTCATCTCATTTTATGTTTTATTATTGATCACAAAAGCTTTTGAGCTTTAGTTTTGCCATCATCTTCTTCTTCCTCTCTATCTCTTGAGTTTTCATTTGAGTGAGTTAGTTAAAAAAGAAAGGGTTTTGATTAGAGAATACAAACCACCTCATCATTCTACACACATCTAGCCCATTTGTGTATTGTGTTTGCTACCCTTATTCCAAGGATCAAGTAAAGCAAGGATCTTTAGGTAAAGGGACTTCGGGTGGATCATCGTGGACAAGGAAGGTTGCTAGCGATCTGTTCCAAACTCTTTAAGGTCCAAGGAGTCACCAAAGAGAGACTACAAAGGTTGTAATCTCTACTCTTAGAGATAGATTGTTCTTTGTATGTGATACAATACTTGTTACCCTAAATATTCTAGTTAAGATTCATGGTTTGTTTGCTTTGCACCTTTCTAAATTTTAAAGTGGCATGAGTGATGCTACCAAACCCTAAACTAGGTGCCAGGGAAACCCAACAGTGGTATCAGAGACAAGCTAGAATTTTAGATACGTTGTTAAAACAAATACGAAAATGAAATCGACTCCGAAAATACGGTATTATGAAACCCTACAAATGCTCTCTGGAAATTTTCTAAAAAGTCGTTTTAAAATTTTTCAAACAGGTGCAGAACATTTTACAGGAGAACCTATGGACATGGGTGAAATACGAGGAGTGGTGCTCGGATTTTGGCCGAGCACCAGGTGTAAGACTACGGTAGCACCCCGGCCGTCTTTCCGAGGGCAAAATGCAGAAACGAAAATTTTTCTTAACTTGAAAACCGGCGCTATCGTATGCTTAAAACTCGGATCGAACCATTAACCTACAACTATCTATCTAGAGAAGGGATAGAAGGCTATACCGATCGATCCGTGTCCTTCAGTCTTTGGACACCATCCCAAGCTCCTCGCGGCATCTCCGGTCTCGATCTCCTCGTCGGAAAGGGCACCACATCTATGAGTCTTTTTACGGGCTCCTGCTTCATCCATAGCAACTCGGGTACGATGTGTGCTAGCCGACGTGTCTAAGGTGTTGTAGAGAATGTTTGTGATCACTTTGTCTCTTGCATCCATAGCTTGGATGGAGGTTAGAGATGATGCCATTGATGGGGATAATGAGCTAGAGGAAGAAGAAGAAGAAAAGTTTTCTTTCTTTTCTTTTTCTTGTGTTTTGTGATCTTAATGAGAGAGAGAGAGAGAGTGATAACATGAGAGCTAACCAATTCATGGCAGCCCCTCTCTCTCTCCTTCTCATTTCATGACTCAATTCAATCCACTAATGTGACATTAGTGCTAAAAAAGAGACCATGAGTCACCTAATATGTCTATGTCATATTAAATGCATGTCATGATGAATTCTAGCTCATTATTTCCAAATGCAAACATTAATCCAAATGTTTGCCACAACAAAAAGATACGGCAACATCTCAAGTAAACTCGTGACGAATCACAAGGATATCTCTCACCTGTATATACATACTTGCACCCGCATTCCGACTGAATGCGAATACGATGAGACTAAAGTAATCCAACAAATCTAATACTAGGATCCGGCTTAAACCAAAGCCCACTAGTATGATCCGTTCGATCATGATCCGTGCAATACCGCACGTATAAGATCGAACCCTGCCATATATCATACGGCCTCTACAACGTTTCGCCCGAAACTTGAGAAACTGTCTGTGGGGGACTCTAAAAACTCGTCAATACATTGGCTGTGGATTTAACCACTAGCACGTTAGAGGTACTAGCTGTACGTAATGAGCCAGGTATTGACCACAAGGGAGGTCGATGAGCGAACTCATCCTGACACCCTACTGAGCCTGTCAATGACAATATCCGTATAGTCCGGTCCGTTCGTCTATGAGCATCGCATTGCGGGCCTAGGGGGTTGGTAAAAGTCAGACCCCCAAAAACGGTACAAGTCGTGTCGGAGTGTAGCCCAGAACACCCTGAGATACTGGAATACCTACCAGTAAATCTCCTGCCTCGGCCGAGGGCTTTGTGTAATGGCTCTCCTAAACACAGCGCGATCTCACCCTCAATACCGGGAGAGACGAAACCCCTGCCGATCCACTCACTGCCTCCATGTAGCTCGGGACTGTACCCAACTAAAACCTGTTTGCACGACTCCTTTAAGTCGTGGTAGGGTAGTAATCAAAGTACAGTTGGAACTCACACGAGACAAATGATGATCTCAGGTCGATGAACTAACCTGTACACATGTCACCAGGGAACTGCTATCTGACGTCTGGTATAATCCCAATTAGCATGTTCCCGGCGAGTCATGTCTGGTGTACTCATAACCCAATGAGCACCTGTATACATCTTAGGTGAACCAACTGACAACAATGGCTTGTGAGACCGGCCACCGCCCCTCGTCGGGGTCTCGACTATATACACTAGTCTACTAATGGAGTATCGATGCCCAGTCTCGAAACTCCCATGACTAGGGACCTTTTAAGGATGTGCTTATAGACCCCAGCTCCCACGTATATGATCGCCATCATACTACTGGTAGTCAAGCAAAAATCCTAAGGGCTCTATCAACCTGTAATAGCGACCATGTCACCTAAAGCTGTACGCAACTGATAAAGACAAACTATGGTAGCATACTATTCTCTATCAACGTGTAATAATGAACTACAATGTCATATAAAGCATGTACACGATGAGAAAGACAAACCAGATAGTATACAAACCTCTCGAGTAAGACTGTCCTACAGGTATAGGTCCTCTCTCAATTATTGCAATCACGTGCCTGCTATCCAATAATCGACTCTTAGGGCACTATATCCAACAATCTCCCACTTGCACTCAAGGCTAATTATTGCGATGTCGCATACTCACAGCCCGTGTGATACCAAACACCCAACTCCTCTACTAATCAGTTTCACAAAACCCGTTTGTGAAACTATTACGTTCGAGTTATAGCCTCAGTGAGTGGATCCGTCCTGATGTTTCTTACTATGTCTCTCTTTATCTCAAGTTCGCGGAGAAAGCCATCTCCCGAAATGAGCAATACCTGTCTCAGAATATGTCTGGATATCTGATGGGACCTAGTTCATAAATGAACTCTAAATCCAAACTTCTTAGACTGTATCGTCAACCGAAACCAATCAGTATCCTGCGCCATGCCTCCCTCAGTATCCGCTTGGACCACCTGTCCAAAATACTACCCCTCGTCAGAGGGAAAACTATAACTCTAACAGCCACTCTGTCATCCAGGTCACCTTGGAAGCCTGGAATGATAACTGTCTCCTAAAAGAGACTGTTGTTATCATATCCCTAGAACATCCACTTATGTTCTAAAACTGCTTCCGATTGTTTCTCCAGAATTGGATCAATATCCACTTATTGCATCTACTGCAAAAACAACATCTGGTGTGGTACTTGACATCTCATGATTGACTCAATTGCCTAAGCAAGTGATCTGCCAATCATGCATATCCCTCTCCCCTTTAGTCTGTAAGACACCTTTAGAGGGGGTGACTGCATCACCTGCAGGTACATTACCGTGCCAAGAGTCGTCCATTCTAAAACACCTTTAGAATGCTGTCTAAGTATCCAGATTGGGAAACTACCCAAATCTAGATCTAAAACCATAGATCTAATAACCAGAATATCTAAAATTATATCTAAGTCCTATGTGGAGAAACCACCGTGTGACAACCAAAGTATAACCGACCGTAGTATAGGAATTTCTCTTCCTACTCTTTGTATGTCATCCAAATACCAGGACATTACACCCTACTACCTTCTTAACAGATCCATCCCCTATTCTGATGAAGTCAAACCTATGACTGTCACATCAGAAATAGATGATCTATCTCCGCTATATCTGCTTTAGTCCATAAATAGACATAAGCTACCTGTCCACTATGCTTCTGCTGCTCCCACTGACTACGACAAGCCTCTGGCAGAGTCATATACACGTACACTTCTAAAGCTAGTTTAGAACGACGCTATACTCATCCTCCTGCCGGGTCTCACAGTCTGGAACAACAGCAATGGCAAGTCTGGGTAAACAAGAACCTCCCTGTCACCGACTTTGAGCATACCGAAGTACCTCTCGAGTGCCTGAGGTTACCCACCATATCTGCGGAGTGGCCAATGGAACGTCAAACCAGATCGAATCTTTAGATTCTTATCAAATTTTCAGTAATCGTTTGCGGTTTTGGAATCACTTCATCTACCATAATCCCACTACTGTTTTCTGAAAAAAACCATTTTTATTAAAACTGTGGCGAGTCAAGAAAATATCACTATTGATCTTCCAAATGGTAGAAAGTCAACCCTCGTCATTGTAAGTCCACGCTACCCGTCCTGGTTCTTACGGGAAGGCGGAAACGGTAAAAAGCGATTTTTTTATGGCAAGGTAACATGGACTAGAAAATAGGATCTTTGCTAAACAAAAACCTAGCAAACTAACTAGAAGTTTAACTACTATGTTAGAGGGTTATACCTAGGTCTTGAACTCCTTCTCTTCTTGCTCCTTGGAGTGGTTGGAACGGCTCCACCTCGTAGTCTCCTTGTTGTCGAAGAAGGATCCACCCGAAATCCTCTACCTTGAGCTCCTACCTCAACCGAGAGGCAACTAAAGTGCTTGGCTTGCTAGACCTAGAACTCTAGAGTGAGTAGAGAAGAGTTTGAGGGTTTTATCTCAATAGCTCATGCTTCTCAACACATGAGACATGAGAGCTTTGAGAGAGAGGAAGAGGGTGAGCTTTGGATGAGAGAGAATGAGAAAGTGAGAATGATACAATTTTACAACCATATCTCTCATATTAGGAATTATGATAATAATAATAATGATTAAGAAAAGGTGTGATGGTTAGTTATGAATGACCATTATCATTTCATTCATTAAATGCATTTTGCAAAGAACAAGATGCGTCTTTGAAAACAAATGATGATGGTCAACAAGTCCACTTTGGTCAACCGGTCAACAAAGTCAACAAGTCAACAAAAGTCAAAAGTTCAACTCAACCAAGGCACAATAATTCTTAATTAATATTATTAATCATAATCCTCACTCTCATTAGGGTTTAAAAAAGTCAATGGTCAACAACTCTAATGAGAATCCTCTACCTCTGTATCTGTCAACTGTGCATACACACCCGCATCCGTGTTCCGAGGAACACGAATACAATGAGATAAAACCAATCCCAAAACATATACTAGGATCTGGTTTAAACCAAAGCCCGCTAGTAATGACTGCCCGGACACCAAACGTGTACAAGTGCGCGGATGTGAACGAACCCTGTCGCAAAACCATGCGACCTCTACTCTGTTTTGCCCAAAGGCGAATAGCCTTTTGTGTGGGACTCTAAAGACTCGACACTATGCTGGCAGTGGGATTAACCACAGGCCACAAGCGGTACTAGCTGTACGTAACTGTCCCTAGGTATGCCGATAAGAAGACTGATGAGGTGAACCCATCAGAACTCCTACTGAGCCTCAATGTGACAATCTCCATACAGTCCGGTCTGTTCATCTAAGAATATCGCATGTCGGGCCTAGGAGTGGTAAACGTCAGTCCCCTAATAGCGGTAAAAGTCATGTCGGAGTGTAGCCCAGAACACCCTGAGATAACACTGGATAACCTACCAGTATATCCCGCTTGCCCTGGCCAGGGACGACTATGTGTAATGGCACTCCTTGACACAGCGAGATATCAACCCCCAATACCGGGAGAGACGAATCCTGTCTAACCGTCACTGCCTCCAAGTGCTTCGAGACTGCACCCAACTGCTACCTGTTTGCACGAATCATTTGAGCCGTAGTAGGGTAGCAATCTAAGAACAATGGGAACACACTCGAGGCAAAGTGACAGTGTAAAGTCAGCGGACTAAGCTGTACTCATGTCACCTGGGAACTGATAACTGACGATAGGTATAGTACCAACCAACAGTTCCCGACGAGTCATGTCCAGTGTACTCATAACCTAACGAGCACCCGCATACTATCTCAAGTACGACGTACTGACGGCTGTGGGACAGATCATCTCCCCTGCTGGGATGAGAAGCGCATACGCTAGTCTATTCCGGAGTATCGATGCCCTGTCTCGATAATCCTACGACTAGAGACCTGTATAAGGATGTGCTTGTAGATTACCCAGCCCCCACTAGTGTGACTGCCATCACAGCGCTGGTAATCAAGCAAAGATCCTAAAGGCTCCACTAATGTGTATAGGTGATATGCTAAAAGAAACACATGCACATATTAAAGTAGAAATAAACAAAGTAGCATACTACCATTACGAGCAAGATTGTCTATACAACTGTGAATATCCCAAGCTTCCATCAAGTAATATACAAACTAATAAGATACAGTAATAGCCTCTAGGGCATATACACTAACAGTCATAGCCCGGGTCAGCCCACAAACAGCCATTACAGAAACGTGCCTTGAGTTATCCAGAGTCTGGTTTTAAGCATAAGCCGGACAACTCCCCGTACCTTAACAATGTTAAGATATGAACTATTCTATATCCAATATAGAAGCAGAGGCACTGATTTAATTGGAACCAGATTCAAATCATGCATCTATCTCCAGTGCATGTTAACTAAATGGAGAGAGGCCGATCAGCATTACTCAACTTAGGAGTGCTTCCAATTATGAGTAAGTTAAAAGAGAAGCAAGTTCTCTTAATCATTACTATCAACTGAATACCATACACAAGTATCTATATCTTCGATCACCTTGAAGAATACTGATACTTGCAATGCCTGGTTTCTACTTTATTCTTATACCTATAACTTCTCAAAACTTAGACCTTGCATTTCTACGAAACACATGTCTAACAACTAGAGAAGTCATAAGTAAACAGAATATAGTACGAGTACCAACCCCTCTGTCCTCATGGACACTAGACAACATACAATACTCTGTATAAGTCCCTTGAGTCTAATAACTCATTCCCTGTGTGTCGTAGGTTGAAAACTGTACTTATGGTTAAGAAGAATTACACCGCTGTTTAATCCTCCTTACCTAACCATCCACTGATATAGGTAAATGTCATGGACATAATTTCAAAAAGTTATATCTCACTTTATAAAAATAAACATACAGATATATCAATTTGAAATTGGTGCATAACAACGGATATTCAAAACCAAATATTTGTCATCCGGCAAACAACCCAGGTGATTTCCTCAAATATCACCAATTACAACGAATCCCGATATAATGAGGATGATCACCCAATTCCGAATAACTTAATCCTACTCATCATCTGTAAAACCATACAGATGTGAGAATCAAACCTGGTAAATACATACCTTGGAGCAAGGGCTAATTGGGAAATCAGTTTTCTTTTAACAATACACAGTGAAACTGAAACATATAAATGTTTCGAAGGGGTATCCGAGTATTCCTAGTAATGCATCTTCAATCATCAGATTCACAACTATAACCGTATATTTCTTTGCCATCTTTCCAAATCCCTTTATATGTCTTTAGTCATTACCTTCTGCACACCCCTTTAGGCCAAATGGTTTTCTTCCTTCCCTACCGTTCTGCACCAGCCTATGGTTTGGAAGAAGACTATCCAATAAGCGTAATGGGTGTACTCCCCTGATCCTTAGGAGCACTCGCAACTCGAGTGAAGGTGAAGACAAAATACAACTGAATAAAACCTTATTCCTATTTCTCATGAACCAGAATCCATCCCCGAACTGGAACAAGTTCCTTCGAGTTCGTATATAACCATACGATGGAGTATCCAAATAACTGTGGATCTTCGTAGTGATACGGAGTGTCCTGGAGAAATACAAAGGTGAAGTAGGAGTGGCGATGAAATAGTTGGTTTGGTCGTGAATAGCAGTCGCAGTTTACTTTGCCCTCTTACTAATCTCTTTATTTGTCTTTACTTAATACCTTCTGTACACCATCGTTAGGCTAATTGGTTTTCTTCATTCCCTACCGTTCGGCACCTGCCTATGGTTTAGAAGAAGACTATCCAATTAGCATAATAGGTGTACTGTCCTAATCCAAGGAACACTCGCAACCTGAGAGAAGGTAAAAGAAAAGACAACTGAATAATCCTATTCGTTTTCTCCAGAACCAGAAACCATCCTCGAATCTGGAACAAGTTCCTTCGAGTTCGTATATAACCATACGATGGTTTTATCTAATGGAAGTGGATGTTCGTAGTAATACGGGGTGTTCTGGAGAAAAGGGTAAAAGTAGGAGTCGCAATGAGGTATGCAACTCTGACAATCCAAAAGCTAGTGTTTTAAGAAGGTCTGGTTAACTTGGTCACTGAGTCATAGTCAAGGGTCGGGGCATGGTCACTGCCAAAGAGAGAGAGAAAAGAAACACTCAGTGTGCACTCTAACCTAGATCAGAATGGTTATCACTTTATCTAATCAGGAAACCTCCCACTGTATCCTCAAATTCTCCTCCAAATCTGAAAGAAGAATTAGTCAGGATCACCCGAGGAGTAAACCAACTCATCAGTGGGAATCGGGATCCAACTATCATCGCATGATAACGTGACGGAATCCACTCACATTATCACACTCCAGAAGGTATGTGCATATCTGGCAAGTTTCAGTTTCTTTAGAAACCCCCGATGTGATTTTTACCCCTAAGACCCAAGTAACCTTGACAATGCCAACATATCAAAGAGTCCTAGTCAAGTTCAACCCGTCATTATCTTGATTGCGTTAAACCCACCCGTACGAGTCCTTGATAATGCCAACAAAACCGTACGACTGTCCTAACCAATTCACATATCCATGCGACAAAAAAGCATTACAGAGCTACCGAACACTACGCCTCGGCAATGCACGACACACGTAGCACGAATACTAAGCAATACTAATTTGAAATGATGGAGGGCTACGGTAGGTTTTTGGCGAAAAACCTTTAACGTAATGAACTTGATATCATTGAAGGAACCGGATAGCTTTTTTTAAAAATATAGTGGCGAAAACCTTTGCTAAAGAGGTCACTCCCAGTGAAGGGATCTCGACTCTTTCCCTGTAGAATGAGGTGCAGGATATTCCAACTGAATACCACGATGCAAAGCAAAAAGTAATTGGCTATAGTGAAGTTATTACCCTGACGCAAACTTCTGTTCAAGGGGTCACTCCCGGTGAAGGGATCTCGGCCCTTGCCTCGTCGACTGAGGTGCTGGATATTCATAACCGAATACCACTGTGCAAAACAAAAGAGAACGTCCTTGCAATAACAGCTTTTTTGAAAAATGTTCCAAAACACCAGAATAGGTTTGTTTAGCTTGCATTGATCCGAATCAAAGCAATCCCATTAATTAATCACACCACAAAAGAACGAAAATATGATGTACGTATATGCCATCCGTATTCGCCACTTGGTCCCATCATCACCCGTTAGGTTACTTAACTAACGACAGAGCGGGGACTGGACTAGAGCGGGTGTAAAACATATACAACATCTACTAGTATATATATATCAATATATAATATTCGCTCATGGCATGATAAAATGCATCACAGAAATGTAATAACCATCATAGAACAATACAGATATCTGGGATCCCCGAGTTTCATAGAGCCGCTACTGAAACCCGACGTTCCTCTGGTCGTGTGGATAGCCTGTGCAATGAAATCCTAGACCCCTACGGGCGCTGCAAGTTACTTGCCAAAACCTGAAGCCAGGCAACCCCCTTCAACAACGTGAATGGACCACCCAGCACTTCACGGAATCCGGTAACTTGAGCACCTGATCAGTTGAAAATATTGCTTTTTTAACACGTCAATTTCCCTACCATTTGCACTCATCTAGAGGTGTTCGGTATTAATATAGCACAAATTAGCAAAACAGCCGTAAAATACCAAATAACTTGTGTTGTATACTAAAACCGGCATTTCTGAGGGAAATTGAGTGTTTATCATGGCATCGCATCATCTTTGTATAGTGCAACACTTGTTTCGAGAATCTGTGCTGGAAATTCCAGGAGAAGAGCCAAAACAGTTAAAAGTGCCGAGAAAAATACGCCAAGTCCAAGACTTGAGATTTGGCAATGAACTATAAAGAATTATGAGATTCAACATATCAGAAAATATACCTAAAGCCAACAAAAAGCAACACTGAAATATTGATGCACCAAGGCACCAAAACGGCCGCGGATCCACGGCCACGTCATGCTGACGTCAACCTATTTCAGTTGCAGGTTCCTCTTCTCAAGTTCCACACCTCTTCAAGCTACTTCAAAGTCCAGAGAACTCCAGAATCTTCTGCCAGAACAGCAAGGCTTACATTACAAGCTAAACACCCTCAAGCTTCCAAAGCAAGCTACTTAACTACCTAAGCCTAGAAGCTTCTCTCTAACCTCCAAGCTTATGAAGGAAGCTAAGCCTAACTAACTACCTCTAGAAGCTTCTACCTAACTACCAAGCTTACAAGGAAAGCTAAACTAAACCTAGCTTCTAAAGAAAGCTAATCCTAATCAAGGCTAAAAAAAGGACCCTAAGGCTTCACTTCTAAGGTTGTTCTCCAATCTCCCAAATTCCAATCACAAGTTGAGTGACACAACTTGTAAACCCTAATCCCCAATTCAAAATCCAAAGCCAAAAATCAAGAACTCCGAGTACCAAATCAAGCATGAAGCCTTCAATCCTTTAGAAAGCGACGCCGAACTTCATCGGAGCAAGTAATCCAAGGAGATCCGCGACTCAAGGAGACGAGCGAAGCCGAAATCAACGATCAAGTTCTTTCCTCTTGTAGATCTTGAGCGAATTGTAACAAAATTGTTGATAAATAAAGGTGAAATTTCTATATCTTTCTTTCTTTACATTCTTGCATCATGATTCGATCTCAATTCTTGATTGTGTTTCTTATTATGATGTTTGAGTAAAACTCCGCTCGTGGAGGAATCGAGACGATCAATAGATGATGATGTTACAAATCTTGAAACGATTCTTAAGTCCTATGAGTTTTGTAAACTCTTATAAAATGAAGAATCGACGACCTAATTTCGAGCGATACTTTCTTGATTGTGTTCGCTCTTAATTAGTGATCCACGATCGATTCTTGAATTTACTAGAGGCTAGAATGTGAATGAAATCAACGAAAGGACAAGGGATAGATGATGAAACCCTAGTTTCCGCAAGAAATCCCTAATTCTTGTTGATCGTCATCGATCTAGTAGCAAATCGTCAATGGATAAGAATACGTAATCAATAGATTTCATCACGTCTATAGATTCGATCGGTTCCTACGAGCCTCACTTCGATTCATGATTATTGGTTTGGATAGCATCAATTCTTAATTCTTGATTTTAATGTTTTCTTGTTATTAGATCTAGATTTTGATAATTCTTGAATTCACTTTTAAATCTTGAATTGAATTGTCTTTTCTTTTCTTTTCTTTAATTTTCAATTCATCTAATTCAAATTCGAATGGATCTCACTTTCCCTGTGGACGATCCGCACTCGCTAACGAGCTACAATCGGCACCGTTATTGATTGCGGTCAAAAATTTCTTTGGTTGTGATTTCTATACATTTTTTACCGACACACCGAGATTTCATTCAATCAAATGGCGCCGTTGCCGGGGATCGTGTGCTAATTTGTTCGTTTTTGAAATTTGAGTTGAAAATTTTATTCTATCAAAAAATTTAGATCTAAATTCGCACAAACACTAAACGATTCGTTGTGATTTGTTGCGAGGAAATATGGAATCTGTGGAGTACGAGGAAAAATTTTCAGATCATTCCAGAGAGCTTAGAAGGTGAACAGTAGCAGCCTCAAGAAATTTTGTGCAGGGAACAGTCTATCAGACCACGGAAGCGCGGCATTAGGCCTTCATTGCGGCGGAACCACGGCGCTCCTGTAGCGTTTCTGTACGGAATTTCTCAGGTGAATTTCTAACTTTCTTATCTCTTCCCTCATCGGCTCCAATAACAAATTTGCTGCAGGTTTCTTTGCAAAATTGGCGGTGCCGCAAAAATAAAAAATTGTGCGTGTTTGATCTTGGTTGTTTGCATTTTTTAATACGGAAATTAAGGGGCAAAGACCAAATTCAGATTAGGTGGGGAGTTCATTACCCTTCCTAAGCCCCGAAAATCACAAAACTGCATCCTCATTACCCTCATTAATTAAAAGAAATCTAGACATGACTCTAAGGACCGTCGCGCTCACTTAGGACAGAAGAAGGCTGTGGGTAATCTATTGCTTATCCGCGTTTCTTTTGTGGTGTCTAAGGCAAGTGTGTCTAAGGCAAGTGGTTACTTAATTAGGCCCACTACTTACGTAGTGGAGAACCCTCCACTTACCTGGCCACAGGAGGGACAAAGAGACAGTAGAGGATTGATCTTGCGACTTGTCTTCTGGCAGTTAGGAGCGGTCTAGAGACTTGACCTAGGTGACCATTAGACTTAGGGTTGTGTGTGCATTGTTGTGATTTGCATCATTTTTTTTTAAAAATTCGTATCTTTTTCAAAACAAACACCACTTCATCTTTTCCTTAATTATTACCAACGCTGCCACTTGTGCTACAACCCTTTAGTGCAAGCTCGGCTGGACACGGGATTCTAGTGCCTGTCTTGTCCGCGTTTTCCCCCATCGACCCCAAAGTCGGTATTTCTACCTTTTCTTTTTCTCACCACCACCGCGATGGACGATTATCCATCAAACTTTTACACCACTCTGCCACCGCCCGCAGGTGCGCAGAATCCTCCACGCATTTCTCTCCAAGAGAGATGCTATCCTTCACGTGTTCCCCTTCCCACCAGTTTTTCTATACCACCAGCCAATGGGGAAAATTTTGAAATCAACCCCCAATTCATCGAACTGTTACCCAATTTCACGGTCTTGATTCTGAAGACGCAAACGTTTTTATCTCCAAATTCGAAAACGTATGCGCAATGATTGGAACGTCACAACTGTCTGTGGATGCTCTGCGTTTACCTTTTCTCCCATTCACTTTGTGCGACTTATCCGAGAAGTGGCATTACAATACAACCGCACATTCTATTTCAAAATAGGATGAATTTGTGTAACGTGTTAAAAAATGATTAAATAAATAATTAAATGAATAAAAGTGTTTAAGTGAATTTTAGGATTTTCGGTAAAGTAAAATGTATTTTTCGTAAAACCAAACCGTGATTGTTTTCATTATAATTTTTAAAATATCTATTTTAATTATGAAATTACTAGTAAATGGTGTTTATTTAGCCACTTATAAATTTTTATTTTAATAAAATATTTTTTCTAAATTAATTATTTTAAATATTAACATAAGCTTTATTTTTACACTAAATTAGTGTAAATTACAAATTTAAATGGTTTTAATTTGCAAAAATGAACCATGGCATATTAGAAATTAGTGTGTATCATGCAAAATTTATTTGCAAATTTTTCCTATTTTCTAGAGCTTTCTTGAGTTGCTATAGTAAAGAAATAAATAAATAAATAAATAAAGCATGAAAAGACTTTTATTGATGTTTCTTCTCTTGAAACTTCTACACACTTTTCCCACTCTCTTCTTTCTCTCCCTCACCTCTCTAGGGCCGGCCACAAACCCCCCATGGCTGCCCCCCCCCCCCCATTTCCCACCTCATTTTTATTCAAAATTCATTAAAAACACATCAAAAATTCAATTAAAATTCCACAAAATCCTATTTATTCCATACTCTTTATTCCTTGCTCATTTTTATATGAAATTTGGAGATGGAAAGCATGCATTTTGGAGGCTCATTTCTTGTTTGGATTTCATATTTTGAAGGTATAATTTTCTTTCTTTTGATTTATTGTTATTAGATGTTCATATTAAGCTTAATTAGATTTAATGAATTAATTCTATGTTCTTTTTTAAAATGCAAGCTAGGGTTCTAAATTCAAGTTATGATTTTTAATAATTAATTAGGGTTATAGTAGTTAGTTTAACACTTTTAGTATTAGGAAATCTTGCATGGTTATTGTTTAACAAATTGTTATTCAAAAATTGTTTTAAATTAGGAATTTAGTTAACTAGGTTTTTGCAAAATGTGGTTGTGGTTAATATAAAATTCTAATTTGCGTTGTTATCATTGGATTATAGTTTTAGTGGAAATATTAGCATGTTAATGGAAAGAAAAACTTAGTTTGATTGCTAGTTTCTATGGTTAATTAATAAATTGTGATAAAAATTGCTAATTTTGTAAACTAGATTTTAGAAATTCCTATATAAATGAGATTAAAAATATAATTATGGTTTCATTATGTCATTATCATCATGAATTATGGTTTAAGTCATTAATTTATGCAAAATCATGTTTTGTGGTGGAATTGTGGTATTTTGCTTGAAAAATGTTGAAAATTGTTAAAGGGTGCAAACTAGAAATTTCAAATTTATACAAAATTGTGTAATAAAAATATAGTAATGGTTTGTATAGTCTAGTAATGCTATTTAATGAGTTTTATGACCATTGGTTTCATTTAAATGTCAAGTTTTGATGAAAAACGGTAAATTGGCATTTTCGGGTTTTTCGAAAACGGACGATTTGATTGATTTTAGGGTTTTGATGGATTAAATCATGTTTTATATTATAAGTAACGAGTTTTCTAAACTACAAGCTGTTTGTTGATGTTTATCTCGATCCATCGGAGTTTGTACGCCGATATCGAGCGGTATTTGGTTCTTTTGCGTGGACGGGACATAGGTTTTAACCTATGCTTGTTCCTTGTATCGTTTGACTTTTGTATGTGATTCGGTTTACGATGCTATTTATATGTTTGCGTTTAGGTACCCTTCAAGTGGACTGCGGGTGATGAAGAGGAGGATGGCGACACCGTCGTCGGCAGACATGGACCAGGTGAGTAGATGCATATCTACGGGGGGAAATCGGGTGGATGGCGTTTAGCACCCCCGCAACGTAGAATAGGAATAGTATTTATTGTTAGTAGGAAACCAGATGTGACCCTAGATTCTTAACGCGTAGGACCCTAGTAATAACCCTAGGCTGAACTAGACTGATTTAGGAAAACCTTATCAGGGGATGAGTACCTTGGAAAAGTTCTTAGGTTTCAGGTAGAAAACACACGCACACACTGAAACTCGACATGGAGTATACGTATATGTGTGTATATATATAAAACTAGGTATAGGTGTATATATATATACAACACGTATATGGGATTCATTGATGTGATATGATATCTGAGGTATGATGAAACAGTATAACTGGGCTTGATGCCATGATTCTTGACTATACAGTCGTATTAAAGTGTTAGCGGATCATTAGAGAATGAGATAATGAACATGAATATATAAATTATGAAGGGTGGTGGTGATATTGAGGTACATGGGACGCTAAAATAGTACATGGGCTGTAGCTTGTGACTTGATGACGATAAGATATCGGTATGACTTAATCACAATATGATACATGTGACATGATATTTCTGAGGATAAACTAATGATTATTCCATGATGGCAATGATATATGATTTATGTATGCGATTATAGTTTAGCACCTTGATCATGAGATGTGTTGATGATGACATTATACGAATGAAGAGACACCTAGGAGATACTTGACCGTACCCTGATATTGGGATGCCGTACGATGGATTTTACCGTACGAGGCTTAGATTTGATGATTGATCCGCACTCTTGATTTGAGGAAGCCGTACTACGTACGTGACGCTATTGAGGTGGGATCGCCGACTATTAGAGATATTGATTCAGACCTTAGGTAGACTCTAGTTTCTTACTGACTAGTCTATTAGGTTTAGTTCCTTAGGATGTTAGATGGACACTGGTTTAGGTTCGACTCACATAGTGGTAGTTGTACTCGTATTTCGCAGAGGAGTGGATAATGCACATCTGTATTTACATTCATACTGTAATTATCATGGTGCATGTTCTTACATATGTTGCTATAATCAGTATAAACCTTACCTGTTAGGACACCCGCACCATTACCGATGATGCGCATATTCCACGCACACTTATTTGCCGGCTCACACACATCATCATCGGTAATTGCTATGTCACGTACACTTTAGATCATATTATCTTTTATTGATAGAATCAGTTAACAACTAAACCGATATAATATTGTGATTACTCTCTGACGTTAGTATAAGACATGATATTTATTACTTAGACATTCATGCATTCATATTTTCATGTTATCGCACAGTAGTATGGGCATATGCCGACACTTATCATATACTTACTCATGATTTTGAGATTTGGATTTCTATGAGATTTCTGGATTTTTGGGGAAAACCGCAAAAATATATAAAAACTTCTCTCTCTCCTCTTCTCTTTTTCAAATAAGATGCGGTTTTCTCGTGATGTATGTGTCGTCCACCATGAGTATTTCATGTTTTCTGTTGGATTTCGAGACCCGATTCGAGGAGTGGATGAACCGTCTCGGGTACATGGTGGGCCCGGTATGGTACCCCGGGGCAAGAAGATCGAGTTGTAGACGATGAGCCTGGCAGGGGAAGGCTACCTACCGTTGATGTCTGGCGCGGCGGATATCCGGAGGATACCGACCGTTGTCGTGAGATTTGATGATATGGGCCGATCCAGACTGACGGAGCCCGAGATATTGAGACTATGAGACTTGAGATTTACATGTTTGTGTCGATGCTTGACACGGATTTCCATGGATTTCATTGTTGATATTTCCGGTTTCTATACTCGTTTTACTATGATAACAGCTAAAGATTTCTTATACAGATATACCTGGATTTCAGGATTGGTTTATTTTACATTCATGGTGCATGCATATCCATTCATATGACATAGTACTATATGAGGCACTGACACGAGCACGGAGTATCTGCACTTACACGTATTATTACCCTGCTATTACTTGAGGTTTGAGACTTAGTAGTGTATTATTATGACCTAGGATAGCGTAGTGCATTCGATTTCTTTTCGTAGATGTCTTCTACTCACGAGTTGGCAACTCACCCCCGTTGTGCCAAATTTTATTACAGGTTCGATGTACAGGTTTCCGTGGCAGCTTGTTGGCACATCTTTTCTTCAGGGTGATTTGCACGGTAGGTTGGTTCACTTGTATCCGAACCACCATTGTACTTTTATTCACTCATTTGTATCTAGTAAGCTCCATTAACCATATTTGTATTACTTGATAAGTTTATTGGACCAGTCTTTTATTTCGACCTTAGAGTCGCGCGTGTATTATTCTGATCTGGTGGTTTTGTTTTCTTTTGAGTTTTGAGCCTCGCCCTTTGGCGTTGTATATTAATGTGCTTGTTGTGGTTGTTTCCGCCTGTTGGCGTTGAGTTAGCTCCCGTTTGGGGATGCTTTTTATTGTTGTTTATGTATATTATATTTGTTGTACCCGTTTGGGGGCCAGTTTTTATAGAGGAGACTCTGCCGAAATTTTTGGGAAAATTTGCTGATGTTTTTTTTCTAGACTTGTTTTCTTTTTCTTCTTCTTCTTCTTTTATGGTTTAGATTTCTGGGCTTCGGCTTACTTAGGTTACGTGGCGCCTCCAGACGCTTCGTAATCTAAGTGCCGGTCACGTTCCGTACATTCGGGTCTTGACAAAGTTGGTATCAGAGCGCTAGGTTTAACCTTGTATAAGTCTAGGTGACCCTTGGTTGATGGAGTAGGCGATTTAGGTAGAGTAACGTACCGTGGGTATGGTCCGCGGCATACTTACGATACGCTACTCTGCTTAAGGAGCCTTAGGATGTACATTTGTTTGCACCGTATTTCATTCGTTCCTTTGATCTTTCTTCGTCGATGTCGGAGGGTGGTTCTGTTACCACGGGCGCACGGGCAGAGGGAGCTGCGGCTCGAATGCGATAACCATTAGAGTATTGGTTATTCTTAAGGATTGAAGCATTGCTTAGCGTGCGGATGAAGGGTATTCACATGCCGTCCGGATGAAGTTAAAGGGTTCGAACGATTATCAGAAAACCATTTTCCCAAGTTTAAGGTATTCGGAAGAACATGCAGGTATTTCGATGGACCCTCTAGAAGAATGAAACCCTAACTCGACATAATGACCACGAGAACGCCCTTGAACCTTAGGGTTTACGGCAGTTCCGCGGTGCCATTAGTGAGGCTTGGGTTTGCCCTTCTACGGCTGGATCATCGATGCTGGGGTATGTACCGGATATTTTTAAACTGTACTTGAGTGTTGAGCTCTCGGGGAATTATGGGATTTTGATGGATCGATCGAAAAGTTTAATGTAGTCCGGATATCAAGTGAAGGGATCGACTATGTGGGAGACTCTAGACATGAGTATTGCCATTGGTAGCGCAGTCAACACACCTATGAAAGAACGAGTTCGAAGCAGTCGACATCAGAGGAAAGAGGCGCACATTGACGATAGTGTTTACAATTGTGATTTAGTGATTTGAATTTCATATTTTCATTGATTGGATTTTTGTATTTTGAGGATTTTGTTCTACGATTGGTATTTCATGTGTGTACCTTCATTCTATTTGTGTTTCATATATCAGTTGTATTGATGTTGTTTAGTACACACCCAGTACACTTGATTTGGTTTTATATATATTTTGGGATTTTTGATTGATTTCGTACATAGGGGTTACACATGATTTTTACATATGTTTCGACCTAGTTTTCATGCATTTTTGTACTGTGATTTCGATTTTGATATTCAATGTATGTTTTCGTGCACCATGTGCACCTGATTAGGATTCTTGCGCATACTTGGCGCACTTGATGCGATTTTGTGCACACCAGATGCACTAAATCGGGGTTTTGTGCAGATTAGATGCACCTGATATTGTGTCGTGCACGCCCGTTGCACTTGACAGATGTTTTTGGTGCACACCTGTTGCACTTAGTTTTGTTTTGTGGGTATTCATGGTATCTGTAATTGGTTTCGATTTCAGTGCGCACCGGACGCACATGACATTTTATTGATGTGATTGAGATTGATTTTAGTTTGAGCAGTATGTTTTCCCTAATTATTATTATTGATTTAGTAACCAGGCGGGACGTGTATGTTAAATAAACGAAATATATATATATATAGTTATTTTTTTTAAAAATTAACCGTCCGTTACTTATGCCGTGACACGTGCATTGCACGGCGATTTTCAAGAGGGGTTTTTGTATGCTTCTTTATTATGATGATTCGGCGATTTTACTAGGATGCGAACTATATATAAGTTATAGATTGATATATATTATGATGGTTTTCATATTGAGTTTTGATATTTTATTCTCGCCATAACTCCGATGATTGCGTTATGCTTGACGGAGTTGATTTTTGTTATGTATTGATGATTTCGGAGCCCCGACGATTTGAATGTTTTGCTAAACGTTTTAGTATTTGGAGGGGGAGTTTTAATTTAAATTCGGGGACCAAATTTCTAAAAGGGGGAAGATTGTAACGTGTTAAAAAATGATTAAATAAATAATTAAATGAATAAAAGTGTTTAAGTGAATTTTAGGATTTTCGGTAAAGTAAAATGTATTTTTCGTAAAACCAAACCGTGATTGTTTTCATTATAATTTTTAAAATATCTATTTTAATTATGAAATTACTAGTAAATGGTGTTTATTTATCCACTTATAAATTTTTAGTTTAATAAAATATTTTTCCTAAATTAATTATTTTAAATATTAACATAAGCTTTATTTTTACACTAAATTAGTGTAAATTACAAATTTAAATGGTTTTAATTTGCAAAAATGAACCATGGCATATTAGAAATTAGTGTGTATCATGCAAAATTTATTTGCAAATTTTTCCTATTTTCTAGAGCTTTCTTGAGTTGATATAGTAAAGAAATAAATAAATAAATAAATAAAGCATGAAAAGACATTTATTGATGTTTCTTCTCTTGAAACTTCTACACACTTTTCCCACTCTCTTCTTTCTCTCCCTCACCTCTCTAGGGCCGGCCACAAACCCCCCATGGCTGCCCCCCCCCCTCCCCCGCATTTCCCACCTCATTTTTATTCAAAATTCATTAAAAACACATCAAAAATTCAATTAAAATTCCACAAAATCCTATTTATTCCATACTCTTTATTCCTTGCTCATTTTTATATGAAATTTGGAGATGGAAAGCATGCATTTTGGAGGCTCATTTCTTGTTTGGATTTCACATTTTGAAGGTATAATTTTCTTTCTTTTGATTTATTGTTATTAGATGTTCATATTAAGCTTAATTAGATTTAATGAATTAATTCTATGTTCTTTTTTAAAATGCAAGCTAGGGTTCTAAATTCAAGTTATGATTTTTAATAATTAATTAGGGTTATAGTAGTTAGTTTAACACTTTTAGTATTAGGAAATCTTGCATGGTTATTGTTTAACAAATTGTTATTCAAAAATTGTTTTAAATTAGGAATTTAGTTAACTAGGTTTTTGCAAAATCTGGTTGTGGTTAATATAAAATTCTAATTTGGGTTGTTATCATTGGATTATAGTTTTAGTGGAAATATTAGCATGTTAATGGAAAGAAAAACTTAGTTTGATTGCTAGTTTCTATGGTTAATTGATAAATTGTGATAAAAATTGCTAATTTTGTAAACTAGATTTTAGAAATTCCTATATAAATGAGATTAAAAATATAATTATGGTTTCATTATGTCATTATCATCATGAATTGTGGTTTAAGTCATTAATTTATGCAAAATCATGTTTTGTGGTGGAATTGTGGTATTTTGCTTGAAAAATGTTGAAAATTGTTAAAGGGGGCAAACTAGAAATTTCAAATTTATACAAAATTGTGTAATAAAAATATTGTAATGGTTTGTATAGTCTAGTAATGCTATTTAATGAGTTTTATGACCATTGGTTTCATTTAAATGTCAAGTTTTGATGAAAAATGGTAAATTGGCATTTTCGGGTTTTTCGAAAACGGACGATTTGATTGATTTTAGGGTTTTGATGGATTAAATCATGTTTTATATTATAAGTAACGAGTTTTCTAAACTACAAGCTGTTTGTTGATGTTTATCTCGATCCATCGGAGTTTGTACGCCGATATCGAGCGGTATTTGGTTCTTTTGCGTGGACGGGACATAGGTTTTAACCTATGCTTGTTCCTTGTATCGTTTGACTTTTGTATGTGATTCGGTTTACGATGCTATTTATATGTTTGCGTTTAGGTACCCTTCAAGTGGACTGCGGGCGATGAAGAGGAGGATGGCGACACCGTCGTCGGCAGACATGGACCAGGTGAGTAGATGCATATCTACGGGGGGAAATCGGGTGGATGGCGTTTAGCACCCCCACAACGTAGAATAGGAATAGTATTTATTGTTAGTAGGAAACCAGATGTGACCCTAGATTCTTAACGCGTAGGACCCTAGTAATAACCCTAGGCTGAACTAGACTGATTTAGGAAAACCTTATCAGGGGATGAGTACCTTGGAAAAGTTCTTAGGTTTCAGGTAGAAAACACACGCACACACTGAAACTCGACATGGAGTATACGTATATGTGTGTATATATATAAAACTAGGTATAGGTGTATATATATATACAACACGTATATGGGATTCATTGATGTGATATGATATCTGAGGTATGATGAAACAGTATAACTGGGCTTGATGCCGTGATTCTTGACTATACAGTCGTATTAAAGTGTTAGCGGATCATTAGAGAATGAGATAATGAACATGAATATATAAATTATGAAGGGTGGTGGTGATATTGAGGTACATGGGACGCTAAAATAGTACCTGGGCTGTAGCTTGTGACTTGATGACGATAAGATATCGGTATGACTTAATCACAATATGATACATGTGACATGATATTTCTGAGGATAAACTAATGATTATTCCATGATGGCAATGATATATGATTTATGTATCGATTATAGTTTAGCACCTTGATCATGAGATGTGTTGATGATGACATTATACGAATGAGGAGACACCTAGGAGATACTTGACCGTACCCCGATATTGGGATGCCGTACGATGGATTTTACCGTACGAGGCTTAGATTTGATGATTGATCCGCACTCTTGATTCGAGGAAGCCGTACTACGTACGTGACGCTATTGAGGCGGGATCGCCGACTATTAGAGATATTGATTCAGACCTTAGGTAGACTCTAGTTTCTTACTGACTAGTCTATTAGGTTTAGTTCCTTAGGATGTTAGATGGACACTGGTTTAGGTTCGACTCACATAGTGGTAGTTGTGCTCGTATTTCGCAGAGGAGTGGATAATGCACATCTATATTTACATTCATACTGTAATTATCATGGTGCATGTTCTTATATATGTTGCTATAATCAGTATAAACCTTACCTGTTAGGACACCCGCACCATTACCGATGATGCGTATATTCCACGCACACTTATTTGCCGGCTCACACACATCATCATCGGTAATTGTTATGTCACGTACACTTTAGATCATATTATCTTTTATTGATAGAATCAGTTAACAACTAAACCGATATAATATTGTGATTACTCTCTGACGTTAGTATAAGATATGATATTTATTACTTAGACATTCATGCATTCATATTTTCATGTTATCGCACAGTAGTATGGGCATATGCCGACACTTATCATATACTTACTCATGATTTTGAGATTTGGATTTCTATGAGATTTCTGGATTTTTGGGGAAAACCGCAAAAATATATAAAAACTTCTCTCTCTCTCCTCTTCTCTTTTTAAAATAAGATGCCGTTTTTTCGTGATGTATGTGTCGTCCACCATGAGTATTTCATGTTTTCTGTTGGATTTCGAGACCCGATTCGAGGAGTGGATGAACCGTCTCGGGTACATGGTGGGCCCGGTATGGTACCCCGGGGCAAGAAGATCGAGTTGTAGACGATGAGCCTGGCAGGGGAAGGCTACCTACCGGTGATGTCTGGCGCGGCGGATATCCGGAGGATACCGACTTTTGTCGTGAGATTTGATGATATGGGCCGATCCGGACTGACGGAGCCCGAGATATTGAGGCTATGAGACTTGAGATTTACATGTTTGTGTCGATACTTGACACGGATTTCCATGGATTTCATTGTTGATATTTCCGGTTTCTATACCCGTTTTACTATGATAACAGCTAAAGATTTCTTATACAGATATACCTGGATTTCAGGATTGGTTTATTTTACATTCATGGTGCATGCATATCCATTCATATGACATAGTACTATATGAGGCACTGACACGAGCACGGAGTATCTGCACTTACACGTATTATTACCCTGCTATTACTTGAGGTTTGAGACTTAGTAGTGTATTATTATGACCTAGGATAGCGTAGTGCATTCGATTTCTTTTCGTAGATGTCTTCTACTCACGAGTTGGCAACTCACCCCCGTTGTGCCAAATTTTATTACAGGTTCGATGTACAGGTTTCCGTGGCAGCTTGTTGGCACATCTTTTCTTCAGGGTGATTTACACGGTAGGTTGGTTCACTTGTATCCGAACCACCATTGTACTTTTATTCACTCATTTGTATCTAGTAAGCTCCATCAACCATATTTGTATTACTTGATAAGTTTATTGGACCAGTCTTTTATTTCGACCTTAGAGTCGCGCGTGTATTATTCTGATCTGGTGGTTTTGTTTTCTTTTGAGTTTTGAGCCTCGCCCTTTGGCGTTGTATATTAATGTGCTTGTTGTGGTTGTTTCCGCCTGTTGGCGTTGAGTTAGCTCCCGTTTGGGGATGCTTTTTATTGTTGTTTATGTATATTATATTTGTTGTACCCGTTTGGGGGCCAGTTTTTATAGAGGAGACTCTGCCGAAATTTTTGGAAAAATTTGCTTGTTTTTTTTCTAGACTTGTTTTCTTTTTCTTCTTCTTCTTCTTTTATGGTTTAGATTTCTGGGCTTCGGCTTACTTAGGTTACGTGGCGCCTCCAGACGCTTCGTAATCTAAGTGCTGGTCACGTTCCGTACATTCGGGTCGTGACAATTTGTTACAGCATTCCTAAAGAAATTTTATCCCAATCACAAGACCAGCCGTGTTCGGAGCGAAATCTTAAACTTTACCCAACTTCCCAATGAACCATTTTGGAAATGCTTTGAATGGTTCAAGGATCTTCTTATCCAATGTCCTCATCACGGAATCTCTAGATGGGATTTGTGTCGAATTACCTATGAGGGTATTGATCTCACTACTAAACAGATGTTTGAAACCATGTGTCAAGGCACCTTCATGACCAAAGATGATGGTGAAGCTTGGAAATATCTAGAAGATTTAGCTCAAAACACTTTACAGTGGGAAAGTGTTAGACCACCACCGCCTAGGGAAGATGTCAATCAGCTCGATGTTTCCATCATAATGAGAGCCGAAATGGCCATAATACAAAGGAAACTCGACGCTATAGAAAACAAAATCTCTTCAGCCTCCCTAAACCAATACACACTTCCTAAAACCATGTGTGGCTGCTGTTCAAACCCTTCACATTTGACGGAAGAATGTTCTTTGAATGTACCGTTTCAAGGTCACACTAATGTTGCATTTCAGCAAAGACCTGGAAACGATCCTTCTTCTTCCTCATATAATCAAGATTGGAGGAATCACCCTGATTTTTCTTGGATCCAACACCAATCTCAATACACGGATCTAAACCAGAACACTTTCCAAAGGGTCCCTCCACAGCAACAGCAACCACCACAATTGAGTCAGCACTGTCATGACCCGAAAGTACGGAACATGACCGGCACTTAAATTACGGACGTCTCGAGGCGTACGTAATCTAAGTAAGCCAAACCCAGAAATCAAAACCAAAGAAGCAGTAGAGTGAAGGAAAAACCAACTAAAAGCAAGTAGTTTTAATAGCATAAACCGAATTATGCGTTTTAAAAAAACATCAAGTATTTTCTGAAAATTTCGGCAGAGTCTCCTTTGTAAAAACTGCCCCCCAAACAGGATACAATATGAATAGTATACGAAATCAATAAAAAGGCATCCCCAAGCGAGAGCTAGCTCTTTATCAATCGACGGTCACAACCACACAAGCAATATAGTATACAACGCCAAGGGCAAGGATCAAAACTCGAAAGGAAACTCAAAACAGCAAGAAATCCATAGAAATACAACGCGCGACTCTAAGGTTGAAAGAATAAAGATCACTGGTCTCTATCTCTAAAATAAATATATGTTTGGTTGATGGAACTTCTAAATACAACAGAATAATAATATACAAGCTATAATGATGGGTACGATACAAGTAAACCCACCTACTAGCAAGTCACCCGAAAAAGAAGCAGTGCCAGCAAAGCCGTAATGAAACCTGTACGGAAAAACCTGCAAGAAACTGTGGCACAACGGGGGTGAGTTGCCAACTCGTGAGTAGAAAACATCTACGAACAGAAATCGCATGAACAACGCAATCCTAAATCATACAATCATAATATATCCTCAAATATATAATCTGCAGCCTATAACAATGGCTAGGGTATACCTCTAAACAATGGCTAGGGTATACCTCTAAACAACGGTAATACCTCAGGTAGCAATATATCATATGGATGAGGTATGAATGCTTGAAAACAGAATACATGTAAATGAAGAAACTGCTTTCATAATTTAGTGAGATTTCTGTATTTTCAAAATGAGGTATCATAAATGAAATCTGCATAAACAGTGTCAAGCATCGACACAAAACATAAATCCCAATATCTCAATATCTCAGGCTCCGGCTATCCGGACTGGCCTGGATCATCAATCTCAGTACCTCGATATCTCAAAATCTCAATGTCTCAATCTCACTATCTAGGGCGCCGTCAGTCCGGACCGGCCCCTACCATCAATCTCAAGACCACGACGGTATCCTCCGGATATCCGACGCGTCGGGTAAAATCACCGGTAGGTAGTCCTCCCCTGCCAGGCTCCTCGTCTACTACTCGAACTTCTTGCCCCGGGGTACTTTACCGGGTCCACCATGTACCCGAAACGGTTCATCCAACTCCTCGAATCGGGTCTCGAAATCCATCAGCAAACTTATAGTGGACGACTCATACATCATGGGAAAACCGCACTTTTCATTTAAAAAGAGGGAGAAAAGAAGTTTATAAATGATTTTGCGGTTTTCCCCCAAATCCAGGAAATCTCATGAAAATCCGAATCCAAATCCTCAATAGCATATAAACAGTGAATATAGGCATAAAAATCCATGAATGCGGCATAACAGTGAATAATAACATGCATGAAGTAGCAAGTAATAACTGCAATGTCTAAACTAGCATATAAGGCAAGTACACTAATATCATGTCTAAACTATTAGCTAACAAACTATGTCAATGAAATAGTATTTTCTAAAGTGTTCGTGACATGGCAATTACCGATGAAGATGTGTGTTAGCCGGCAAGTAAGTGTACGTGGTACATACGCGTCATCGGTAATGGTGCTGGTGTCCTAGCAGCGTGATATCAATAACGGTATATGAATCACAAAATAAGTATGCGATGCGGAGCGAACAGTAATAATGTGCGGGAGCTGAATACTAAACACAATGATAACTAATCTGCATATAATAAAATATGAGTTCCACAGTGGTGCCATTTGAAATAACACGAATCGTGGGGTTCTGAAAATAAGGACTACGGTGTTTTTAAGAAAAGATATGTCTTTTGAAATATCCGTAGAATCCCTTGACCTGTCTTTTAAAATACCCACGATCCGTTAGTTTTGAAATAGGTAGGAATCTAACCTAGTCTAACAACTACACTAAACTATACGGCTGAACTAACAAGCTAACTGAAGGTAAAGAAACCGCCAAACATCTGAGTCGATACATACATATATATATAGATATATATATAGATATATATATTAGTCGGTGATCCCGCCTCAATAATATCACATCCGATACCATATCTATAATCAGATATTCCCAAGTCAAGAGTGCGGATCAAACATCAATATATAGCTCGTACGTAAATCCGTCGTACGGCATCCCAAATCTGGGTACGGGTTGTAAGTTCACGTTGCTCACCCCGGTTCTTACGGGGAGGCGGAAACGGCGAAAAACAATTTTTGGCGCAAAGGCAACATGGACTATAAAAAAAGGATCTTTGCTAAACTACAAACTAGCAAACTATTTGAGGTTCTATCTACTATGTCATAGAGATTATACCTCATGATACCGGTCCTTCGGGTCTTCATTCCGCTGTCCTGCTCGTCCATCCACGCTCCGAGAATCGATCCGGATCTTGGTCACCTCCGCGGCCTTCTTGAGTCGAAGACGATCCACCCGAGAGTTGTGCTCCGAGCTCCACCTCGAGCCGAGGCAACTAGGGCAACAAGATCGCTAGTCTTGATGTCCTAGGTTATGTAGAAGAGGTAGATGGAAGTGTTTGCCTATTTGGATCCTTTTTCTCTCAACACATGAGATCAAAGGATTTTTCAAGAGGAGGAAAAAGAACTAGCAACCATGGAGCTCTTTTCTTTTCTTCTCACAAGAGAGAAAATGAGAAATGAAATTATGAACTAAAGAAAATGAACCATGGTTGCAATAATACACAAACATCATCATTACTAATCCTTTCATGATAAAGTTGATGGCTACATTTGAATTGACCATTTTCATATCAAAAATAAAAAGAAAACCAAAGAATACTCTAGACCTCTCATAAAGGTCCAAGTCAACTTTGGTCAAACGGTCAACAAAGTCAAGTGTGGTCAAATGGTCAAAGCAATTAGCCATAACATAATTATCACTAAAAAGATTAGTAAATGATGTCCCCGGCTCATAATGGTTTTGTCCGAACCAACTGCCAAAACCCAAATGAGTCCGCCTCAAAAATGGTTTTGACCGAATCAACAGTCAAAAACCCTAATGAGTCCGCTCCTCCTTCTTCGCTCCTCAATACTGTGCATACACACCCGCATCCGCATTCCGTAGAATGCGAATGCATAGAAGACAAAACAAATCCATCCACGCAATAGTAGGATCCGGCTTAAACCAAAGCCCACTAGTATTGCCTACCCGAACAGCATACGCACACAAGTGCACGTAAGTGATCGTAGCCCTGCCGTAAAACAATACGGCCTCTACACGTTTCGCTCAGTGTAGGGAAACTCTCTGTGTGGGACTCTAAAGACTCGACACTACGCTGGCAGTGGGTTTAACCACAGACCGCAAGCGGCACTAGCTGTACGTAACGGTCCCCAGGTAGATGTCGATAAGAAGGCCGATGAGGTAAACCCATCCAAACTCCTACCGAGCCTGTATGTGACAACCTCCGTACAGTCTGGTCCGTTCGTCTGAGAATATCGCATGGCGGGCCTAGGGGGTGGTAAACGTCAGTCCCCTAATAGCGGTACAAGTCATGTCGGAGTGTAGCCCAGAACACCCTGAGATAACACTGGAAACCTACCAGTATATCTCGCTTGCCCTGGCCAGGGACTACTTGTGTAATGGCTCTCCTAGACACAGCACGATATCAACCCCCAATACCGGGAGAGACGAATCCTGTCTAACTGTCACTGCCTCCAAGTGCTTCCGGACTGCACCCAACTACTACCTGTTTGCACGACTCTTTTGAACCGTGGTAGGGTAGTAATCTAAGTACAGTGGGAACACACTTGAGGCGAAGTGACAGTTTCAAGTCAGCGGACTAAGCTGTACTCATGTCACTTGGGAACTGATAACTGACGATAGGTATAATACCAAGCAACATTGCCCGACGAGTCCTATCCAGTGTACTCGTAACCTAACGAGCACCCGCATACTATCTCAAGTACGACATACTGACGGCTGTGGGACAGACCATCTCCCCCGCTGGGATGAGAAGCGCATACGCTAGTCTACTCCGGAGTATCGATGCCCTGTCTCGATAGTCCTACGACTAGGGACCTGTATAAGGATGTGCTTATAGATTACCCAGCCCCCACAAATGTGACTGCCATCACAACGCTGGTAATCAAGCAAAGATCCTAAGGGCTATACTAATATGTATAAGCGATATGCTAAAAGAAACACATGCACATATTGAAGTAGAGACAAACCAAGTAACATACTACCATTTTGAGCAAGATTGTCTATACAACTGTAAATATCCCAAGCTTCCATCAAGTAATATACAAACTAGTATGATACAGTAATAGCCTCTAGGGCATATACACTAACAATCTTCCACTTGCACTAAGGCTATGTACTGGCGTATCGAAGACCTATCATCTCGAACAACTGCTCGAACTGAGTCTGGGGTAGGGCCTTCGTGAGTGGATCTGCAGTGTTATTCTCCGAATCTACTCTCTTCACCTCGATCTCCCGGCGATCTACGATCTCCCTGATCAGGTGGCACCGCCTCAAAATGTGCCTGGACTTCTGATGGGACCTGGGTTCCTTCGCTATAGCTATAGCGCCATTGTTGTCGCAATACTGCGGTATTGGATCAACAATGGTAGGAACCACCTGAAGCTCCGTGAGGAACTTCTTCATCCAGACAGCTTCCTTTGCGACATCGCAAGCAGCTATCTACTCCGCTTCCATAGTTGAGTCAACAACGGTTTCCTGCTTGGAACTCTTCCAGCAAACCGCCCCTCCATTGAGAGTAAAGACATAACCCGACATGGACTTAGAGTCATCCTTGTCACTCTGGAAGCTGGAGTCAGCAAAGGCCTCGATCTGGAGGTCTTTTCCGCCATACACCAAGAACATCTCCTTAGTCCTTCTCAGGTACTTGAGAATGTTCTTTACTGCTATCCAGTGTTTCTCCCCTGGGTCCGACTGATACCGGTTTACAACGCTTAATGCGTATGCTACATCTGGTCTTGTACATAACATCACATACATTATAGAGCGTTCTGCAGAAGCGTAGGGTATAATAGACATGTGATCCCTTTCCAAATCAGTCTTGGGAGACTTCTCTTTGGAGAGGGTGATCCCGTGACAAGCCGGTAAATTACCGCGCTTGGAATCTTCCATACTGAATCTTTTTAGTATGGTGTCGATGTACCTGGACTGTGAAAGTCCCAACATCCTCTTAGATCTATCATGATAGATCTGGATCCCCAGAATGTAGTTGGCATCGCCCAGGTCCTTCATGGAGAACCTCTGTGACAAGAATCCTTTGACTGACTGTAGCATAGGAATATCATTTCCTATTAGGAGAATGTCATCCACGTACAAGACGAGGAATACCACAGTTCTCCCTACAATCTTACTGTAAATGCATGGTTCATCTGGGTTTTTGATAAAGTCGAATTCCTTGACAGTATCATCAAAGCAGATGTTCCAACTCCGTGATGCCTGCTTCAGTCCATAAATGGACTTGAGCAACTTGCACACTTTACCGCTGCTCCCACTCTGAATGAATCCCTCCGGCTGATCCATATAGACGCACTCTTCTAAATTTCCATTTAGGAAAGCCGTCTTTACGTCCATCTGCCAGATTTCATAATCGTGGAAGGCAGCAATGGCAAGAAGGATCCGAATGGATTTGAGCATAGCCACTGGAGAAAAGGTCTCGTCATAGTCCAAACCAGGTCTTTGACGAAAACCCTTTGCAACAAATCTAGCTTTATAGGTTTCAACCTGCCCATCTACACCAATCTTCTTTCTGAAGATCCGTTTGCAGCCTACGGGTTTTACCCCTTCTGGAGCAAAGTCCAAAGTCCAAACTTTGTTGGTGTACATGGACTCCATCTCGGTCCGCATTGCATCTAGCCATTTTACCGAGTCACCGCTCTGAATGGCTTGCTGGAAGCTAGTAGGCTCACCATAATCAATAGTGCAATCCTCTCTATTCCCGTCTATGAGAAAACCGTAGTATCTCTCGGGCGGATGAGACTGCCTACTACTCCTGCGGAGTGGCGCTGGGATGTCCGGTTCTCCTGAACCTTCTGGTTCTTCCAAGCTTTCAGTAATAGCTTGTGGTTCTGGAATTTCTTCCAGTTCTACTACGCTCCCACTTGATCCTTTTTCTAAAAACTGATGTTCTAGAAAGTGGGCATGACGAGAAACAAAAACCTTTTGTTCCTCTGCATAATAGAAAAAATACCCCCTGGAGTTCTTTGGGTATCCCACAAACTTACACAGTACTGAGCGTGCCTCGAGTTTGTCCGCATGCTGCTTTTTAACAAAAGCTGGACATCCCCATATCTTCAGATATTGAAGATGGGGTTTCTTCCCACACCACATCTAATATGGTGTGGTAGGCATAGTCTTGGAGGGAACCTTGTTCAAAAGATATGCAGCTGATTCTAGTATAACCCCAGAAGGATCGCGGTAACTCAGCCTTACTCATCATGGAACGAACCATATCCAATAGGGTTCGATTCCGCCTTTCCGATACACCGTTGTGTTGTGGTGTGTATGGAGGAGTAAGCTGAGAGAGAATTCCATTCTCTTTTAAGTAGTCCAGAAACTCGGCACTCAAGTATTCACCACCCCGATCAGATCTCAGTGTCCTTGATACTTTTGCCTGTTTGTTTTTCAACTTCATTCTTGTATTCCCGAAATTTCTCAAAGGCCTCGGATTTATGCTTCATCAAGAAGACATGTCCATACCTAGAGAAATCATCTGTGAAAGTAATGAAGTATGAATAACCACTTCGCGCATGTGTAGACATTGGACCACACACGTCACTGTGTATGAGTCCCAAGAGCTCGCTTTTCTCTTTCTCCGTGTCCATGTGAACGGAGTCTTTGTCATCTTTCCCATGAGACAAGATTCACAAGTGGCATAAGACTGATACTCGAACGGATCCATGTATCCCTCTTTATGTAATTTTGTCAACCGCGTCTCATTAATGTGACCCAGTCTACAATGCCATAAGAAAGCCTGATTTAATTCCGGAGACTTTCTTTTAAGTGTGTTCTGGACACTGAAAACCTGAACTTGATTCAATACGTATATCCCGCTTTTCAATGTACCTGACCCAATCAAAACTTGATTTAGGTGGATGTTGACTACATCGCTTACAAAAGTAAAATCATATCCTTCCTTAGAAAGTAAGGATACAGATATGATATTACAAGTCGCACCTGGTACATAAAAACAGTCACGCAGAATCAATATCTGCCCAGTTGTCAGTCCAAGATGATATTCCCCTACGGATTCAGCGTACATGCTCATTCCGTTAGCAACCCTGAGAGTCATATCACCTATCTTGATAACCCTACGGTTTCTCAGAGCCTGTAACGAATTACAGATGTGAGATCCTGATTCGGTATCCAATACCCAGGAAGTAGGGTTAACTGACATACAGTTCTCTATTACAAACACACCCGAAGCCGAAGCCACAACATGCTTCGAATTCTGGCTACTGGCTTTGCTAGCCCTGCAATCCTTCTGCCAATGTTCATTCCCGTAACAATAGGAACGTCCCTCTTTTACTACATCCAGTCCCGAAACTTCTGCCCTTCCCTTTCCTTCTACTTCCTGGTTTCCTTCAGGGTAGAAGGTAGAGACTGTAGAATCAAGTCAGCATCTGACCCGTTCTTCAACATGGTCTTCAGGTCCGTGAGCTCAAAATAGCTGGTCTCTGAAAGGACGTTGCCCCCTACAGATGACCCGATAGCCAACCTCGCTGGAAGCAATTCGTTCGAGGTCTCATATCTTGCGATACGAGATTGCTCTCCATATAAATCTTTGTTATGGAGGAAGATAGAAACTAAGTCCATCTTCTCGTGCTGCCTCTGGTATGTACCATCAACTGAGGCTAACACGAGGCACTTGGCTTTTGCACAGTCTTTTCCCGATGTCCTTCGGATATCAATATCCGTGACAGAGGAAACTGTTCCTGAGACGGCAGGGATTGGATTAGTTAAGAGGTGTCCCAACTTGTCATGGGCAATGGACATCTGAACAGACCTTTGGCAGTCATAACAGTCAGATTCAGTCATTTTATTATCTAGATGTAACCTAGGTGTGGTCACTGGGTCGCTGCAATTAAGAGAGAGAGAAGAAAACACTCAGCATGATGCTCTTGCAAGTTTAGATTGGTTTTTAATTTATCTAAACAGGATGGCTCCCACTGTCTCTCGAATCCCTCCTCAAACCATAAAGGAAGAATTGGTCGGGATCAATCTCACCGTACAATACTTGCTTAACAGTTCAGCCAGGCCAGTGTCGGTACTTCGAGGGAGGTTTTCCAACGCTTTCGCGAAATTCCTTAATTAAGTAACCACTTTTCCCTGTGGGCATAGCCCCGCTAACACCTTTCTAGACACCTACTTGGTTTTATAACATTGATCGTTAAGTGAGAAAGTTCCCGAGGAGTAGCATATACTCACAGTAGGATCGGGATCCAAATATCATCGTGTGATAAAACTGAAGGAATCCTACCAGAATCATCACACTCCAAATGGTATGCAGCACTAGCAAGTTTCAGTTTCTTTAGAAACTCCGATGTGGATTTTTGCCCCATGCTCTTATGACCTTGACGAAGGCCAATATATCATAAGTCACATGTCAAGTTCTATCCGTTATTGTCCAGGTTAATTTGAACCCACCCGTACATACCCTTGACGAAGGCCAAAATAGTAGTATGACTGTCCCAAACCAACGCATTTATCTATGCTACAGATAAATATTCAGCAGCTACCAATTACTATGCCTTGGCGAAGGTCAAAATACATAGCTTGAATACTACTGAATATTTAACTGACATGACGGAGGGCTACGAATGGTTTTTGGCGAAACCGTGAACGTAGTGAACTTGATATAATCGATGGAACGAGATAGCTTTTAAAAGGAGTGGTTCAAGCTCCGCGTTTAAAAGTTGGTTTTGAAAAGAACCGAGTGGTTTTGAAAGTGTTCCAACGACTTTTACTTGGTTTATTTTCTTGCATTAATTTTAATGCGTCCCATCATTTATTCCTACCATTGCAGAAAACAACGAAAATATGACGTACGCTTATGCCATCCGCATTCGCCACGGGGTCCCGTCATCACCCATTAGGTTATTTAACTAACGACAGAGCGGGGGCTGGACTAGCGCGGATGCAAAACATAAGCAACGCCTAAATAGATATCATATATAGATATATACATTCGTCAGATGCAATGATAGCCATTCCAGATCACAGATGAACACTTTGGATATACTAGGAATCTGCGATTCGTTCGAGCCTGCAACGAAAAGCGGATTACACGGTCGCGATAAATAGCCAATACCCCACCCTAGGCCCCTACGGGTGTGGCAAACTACCCGCCATGTACCCGATAGCGAAGCAACCTCCCTCAACAACGTGAGTAGGCCACTCGGCACTTCGAGATACCCGGTAGTTTGTGCACCCCACCTTGGGTCTATCCTAGGAGCAAAAACAGTAAAAGAAATTATACAATGGCGGCTACAACCTCATCCCGGTTGTGCGGGCCATAAAATAATATTACATCAATTACAAATTTTACATGAATGAAAGAAAAAGAAACTCTCATCTCACATCCACTCCGGCTATTCATCCGCGACAATCCAATGAGTTCATATACACAAACCATCAACATTACAGATCACAGATATGTATAACCCCCACTAATCGACGTATAGCAATTAGTAGACGTTCAATACATATATCACATCACAGATAATATCCATTAGCCAAAGTCTACGGAATTTCGATCAAAATACGGATTTGTAACCACCCCAAAAACAAATTTGTTCTCTGGAAAATCTGGGCAGAAACAAACTATACTAAAAATCCCAAAACCTCCAACTAAGTACACTGCAGCAAAAATGGTCCACGGTCGAGTCAACTCGGCCGCGGATCCGCGGCAAGAGGCATGTTCTTGCCGCGGATCCGCGGCGCTTTGATCGACTCACTGGATCGTTTTTGTTCTGTGTCTTTAAAAACCCTGAGCCGATTTTTCATATATGTTAAATTATTTTTAGAGCAGAATAAAAAATCGGCAGAAAGTTGCTTTTTCCGGACGTGTTTCGCGATTATTTTCCGATCGAAATTCTAAACACTTCGCTAACTTGCTAGTTTATGTTTATCTAGGCTCTGATACCACTGTAAGTCCACGTTGCTCACCCCGGTTCTTACGGGGAGGCGGAAACGGCGAAAAACAATTTTTGGCGCAAAGGCAACATGGACTAAAAGAAGGATCTTTGCTAAACTACAAACTAGCAAACTACTTGAGATTCTATTTACTATGTCATAGAGATTTATACCTCACGATACCGGTCCTTTGTTAGTTATATGTATGCCCTAGAGGCCATTACTGTACATGAGATGTATATTGTAGTGGATGCTGGGACATATATAGGTAGGAATTTCTTGCTCGACATGATAGTACGCTATCTGGTTGCTCTTTATCTTAATATGTATATTTGCAGTCTCTCTATTACATGTTGATAAAGCCCTTAGGATGTGTGCTCGACTTCCTGGACTATGGTAGATTCATACTAAGTGGGCCTGGGTAGTCCATGAGTACATCCTTCAATATTCCTAGTCGTGGGAATATCGAGACGGGGCATCGATATTCCAGAGTAGACTAGCGTATATCTTCTCGACCCATGTGATGGGCAATGGATGATCCCATATCCATTGGTGTTTGACACCAGAGACGGTATGCGGGTGCTCAGTAGAGACTGGGTACACTGAACGGACTCGCCGAGAACTCCCAGATGGTATTATACCTTACGTCAGATGGCAGTTCTCTGGTGACACTGGTACAACTTAGTCTGTTGACCTGAGATCGTCATAGAGTCTTGTGTGTCTCCCACTGTGCTTTGATTTCCACCTTACCACGGCTCTACTGAGTCGTGCAAACAGGTAGTTTTTGGGTACAGTCCCGATTCACATGGAGGCAATGAGCGATAGGAGGGGATTCGTCTCTCCCGGTATTGGGGGTTGATGTTTGCGCTATGCTCGACTGGCCATAACTGGAAATCCCTGGCCAGGGTTGCACTGATTTACTGATAAGTATTATCAGTAGTTTCGTGCTTGTTATGGACCTTACATCGGCATGACTTATCGAGCTACTGGGGTCTGACGTTTACCACCCCTAGGCGAGATATGCGACATATCAGACGAACAGACCGGACTGTACGGTAAGTGTTACTGGTTGGATTCGCAGGAGTGTGAGCGGGCTTGCTCGTTGATCTTCTGATCGCTCAATACCCGGGTGGCCGTTACGTTTAGCAGACCGCTTGCGGCTTGTGGATGTTTGATATGATCATCACCTACTGCCGGCGTATTGACGAGTCTTTAGAGACCTACACAGAGATTTCCTGGCTCAAACGAAACGAAATAGGAGCACATATGAGATATGTGCGGGACCGAGAATAATACCAGTATGTGATACTGAATTCTATTCTCGCGATTTGTATCATCGGACGGTTATATAAGATATAGCCGGGTTATCGAATCAAATGTTGATTCGATATATTGATACACTTGATATTAGTTAGTTATATGCAGTATGACCGGATCATTAAATCAAGTGTTGATTTAATGATTTAATATATAATTATATATTGGATATATTACTTTACATTGACTAGTATTGTTCACTTAAGATTGATTTTCTCACTTGATGTGCACAAGTTGTATATGTGATATATGTTTGTGCACTAGTTTGTATCATGATTGATGATACATGCAAACTTGGGTGTGTGTATGATTTACACCATGTTTAGGTTAATGGTTAGGGTTTTATTTATTTTATTTATTTTGTTAAAACAAAATGGTGCTTTTCTTTATCTTTGCTAGAAGCTTCATGATACTTCAAGCATCTTTGAAAGTCTAACCATTTTGTTTTGTTCTTTAACCTAACCATTACCTAAACCCTAGTTTACTCTCTACAAAGAAATCTCACCATGGTTGCAATATGATAGACTTCACTTGATTTATTATTTTGATTAATTCTTTTTCACTTCCTTCTTCTTCTTCTTCTTCATGAAGTGAAGAAAGCTTGCTAGAAAATTTCAAGTGAAGAAACCAAGTGAGAAATCCAAATCTAAAGTGAACCCACTTCCTATTTCTTCATCCTCTACCACTTGCCATGTAGTAGAGTGTGTTATCTTCACAAGGTTCATGACCAAGTGAAGATGGAGCTTGAGTTTAAATCTCCTCGACGTAGATCATCTTCGGCATCGAAGTCTATGACCTAGCCCGCTCATTTCTCCGAAGAAACTATCGCTAGAGTCTGGGATCCCGATGATCGCAGCGAAGGGACGTCATTACAGAGCTTTAGAAGTGGAGGACCGGACTACAAAGGTTGTAATCCCTTTCACTTGTAGTTAAAGTTGTTAACTTGCATGTTTTTCGCCTTACCTCTAGTAACGATCTTGATTAGGGTTTTTCGGCACATGAAAATTTTTGATTTTGGCATGGCTGATGCCTTGTGGAACCTCATGAGTGTGCCTAGGAACCCTACATCCTTCGGGTCTTCATTCCGCTGTCCTGCTCGTCCATCCACACTCCGAGGATCGATCCGGATCTTGGTCACCTCCGCGGCCTTCTTGAGTCGAAGACGATCCACCCGAGAGTAGTGCTCCGAGCTCCACCTCGAGCCAAGGCAACTAGGGCAACAAGATCGCTAGTCTTGATGTCCTAGGTTGTGTAGAAGAGGTAGATGGAAGTGTTTGTCTATTTGGATCCTTTTTCTCTCAACACATGAGATCAAAGGATTTTTCAAGAGGAGGAAGAAGAACTAGCAACCATGAAGCTCTTTTCTTTTCTTCTCACAAGAGAGAGAATGAGAAATGAAATTATGAACTAAAGAAAATGAACCATGGTTGCAATAATACACAAACATCATCATTACTAATCCTTTCATGATAAAGTTGATGGCTACATTTGAATTGACCATTTTCATATCAAAAATAAAAAGAAAACCAAAGAATACTCTAGACCTCTCATAAAGGTCCAAGTCAACTTTGGTCAAACGGTCAACAAAGTCAAGTGTGGTCAAATGGTTAAAGCAATTAGCCATAACATAATTATCACTAAAAAGATTAGTAAATGATGTCCCCGGCTCATAATGGTTTTGTCCGAACCAACTGCCAAAACCCAAATGAGTCCGCCTCAAAAATGGTTTTGACCGAATCAACTGTCAAAAACCCTAATGAGTCCGCTCCTCCTTCTTCGCTCCTCAATATTGTGCATACAAACCCACATCCGCATTTCGTAGAATGCGAATGCACAGAAGACAAAACAAATCCATCCGCGCAATACTAGGATCCGGTTTAAACCAAAGCCCACTAGTATTGTCTGCCCGAACAGCATACGCACGCAAGTGCACGTAAGTGATCGTAGCCCTGCCGTAAAACCATACGGCCTCTACACGTTTCGCTCAGTGCAGGGAAACTCTCTGTGTGGGACTCTAAAGACTCGACACTACGCTGGCAGTGGGTTTAACCACAGACCGCAAGCGGCACTAGCTGTACGTAACGGTCCCCAGGTAGATGTCGATAAGAAGGCCGATGAGGTAAACCCATCCGAACTCCTACTGAGCCTGTATATGACAATCTCCGTACAGTCTGGTCCGTTCGTCTGAGAATATCGCATGGCGGGCCTAGGGGGTGGAAAACGTCAGTCCCCTAATAGCGGTACAAGTCGTATCGGAGTGTAGCCCAGAACACCCTGAGATAATACTGGAAACCTACCAGTATATCTCGCTTGCCCTGGCCAGGGACTACTTGTGTAATGGCTCTCCTAGACACAGCGCGATATCAACCCCCAATACCGGGAGAGACGAATCCTGTCTAACCGTCACTGCCTCCAAGTGCTTTGGGACTGCACCCAACTACTACCTGTTTGCACGACTCCTTTGAGCCGTGGTAGAGTAGTAATCTAAGTACAGTGGGAACACACTCGAGGCGAAGTGACAGTGTCAAGTCAGCGGACTAAGCTGTACTCATGTCACCTGGGAACTGATAACTGACGATAGGTATAATACCAACCAATAGTTCCCAACGAGTCCTATCCAGTGTACTCGTAACCTAACGAGCACCCACTTACTATCTCAAGTACGACGTACTGACGGCTGTGGGACAGACCATCTCCCCCGCTGGGATGAGAAACGGATATGCTAGTCTACTCCGGAGTATCGATGCCCTGTCTCGATAGTCCTACGACTAGGGACCTGTATAAGGATGTGCTTATAGATTACCCAGCCCCCACAAGTGTGGCTGCCATCACAACGCTGGTAATCAAGCAAAGATCCTAAGGGCTCTACTAATATGTATAAGCGATATGCTAAAAGAAACACAAGCACATATTGAAGTAGAGACAAACCAAGTAGCATACTACCATTTTGAGCAAGATTGTCTATACAACTGTGAATATCCCAAGCTACCATCAAGTAATATACAAACTAGTATGATACAGTAATGGCCTCTAGGGCAGATACACTAACACGGGTCAATATCACATTCATCATACTATTCATCTGGTATCCTCTTTATCAAATATCATGATCGGGGTACTGATCTACGTCTAGTACAATACTGATACCATCTATGTATGCATGCACGCGTGTGAAACACTACGTCAAAGGACCCACTACAACGTCATGTCGTATCTCAAATACGAACCCTGCCAAATCACCGATCTCACGGCCTCAAATCAAATCTCATCGACTCATCTCAAATCCCAAGTACTATCCTCAAATCCAGTATATGAACACATAGTCCCAAACCCATGTGAACACATAAATATATAATCCCATATACGCACATGTAAAAGAAAGGATGTATGCAAGTATGTGCGTGTATGTATGTATAGGTGCAACCCCTACTCTAGGGTTTCGCAACTACACTAAACCAATCACAGAAAACCAAAAGTCCATCTTTATCATCAATAATCTCAATTAAACATGTACTAAATATATGTGTGTATACGTATTCGTATACATCACCACGAACTGCGGGGGTGCTATACGCCATCCACACGACTTCTCCCCGTAGATATAAATCTACTCACCTGGTCCTCGCTCGCCGGTGCCGACGTCGCCACGCGCTTGCTTTTCGTCTCGAAGTCCTCGTGAGGGTACCTACATATCATAACGCACCGTATCGCATTAAAACCCAATTCGAAACCGAAACGGAATACGAAAACCAAATCGGCACGCGTATTACGCATAGGTCAAAACCTATCGCCTACGCATGCAAGAATAGCCAAACCAACCCTCGATGTCGATGTACAAACGTCAAACCATCGAAAAAAACCCAAACACACCAATCGTGATTTCAAAACTCACTAATTATATAAGAAATAGGGTTTAATTCATCAAAACCATGAATTTAAACAAATCGTTTTATTTTCCAAAAAACCTAGTTAGCAAATTCCCATTTCGGTTCAAAACTTGATGTTTTAACCAATCTAATTATTTTAACGATTCTAGTGGCTATAATGTTCATTAAACATCTTAATTAAGTCATACCAATGTTAATTAGTTTTAAACTTACCTCCTATTATAAATCTCAAAACATCTAGTTTACAACATAACCAATTTTAACAATTTTCAAGGTAACACTCCACAATTCATCAACTAAACTAAGTTTTGCATATTTTAAATTGTTAAACCACTCATGGAAACCTTAATGATGCGCTAAAAATCCTAACTAGCTTTTAATCCCACATTGTAATTTAATTTCAAAAGCCTAGTTAGCAAAAATAGCATATTTAGCAAAATTTTAATTTAACAATTAGCAACCTAGCAACTAGCTTATCTTTTACATGATTTAACATGCTAAACTACAACTCACCACCACAAATAAATGATCAAAACCCTAACTAGATCCAACCCTAAACTTAAATTTTCAAGTTAGCAACTAGAACCAAAATTAAACACCAAATTTAACTAAATTGGAGTAATTAAGCAACAATCAAAACATAGGTTAAGGTTTATACCTAACAAATCAAGAGATCTAGCATGCAACATGACCTTCAAAACTTGCTTCCAAGCTCCAAGATCAATGCTTGAATGGCCAAGGAAAAATGGGTAAGAGTTGGATTTTATGTTTGCTTTGAATTTGTAGGGATTTTGATGCATTTTTCATAAATTTTTTGATGAGAAAAGAGAGATGAAATGGAGGGGGCTGCTGCTGAATTTAGGGGAAGAGGGGGTTTCGGCCAAGTGGGTGGGAGATTGGAGAGAGAGAATGAGGTGTTGAAAGTCAAAGGCATACTTATATGTTTATTATTTTCCTTTAATTTCAATGTTTTCTTTTCCTTGTTCTAATTTGTGTGGAAATGGAGTGGGGAAATGGGGGGAGGGCTGCTGAATTTCAGCCACAAAAGGGGAGGAAAATGTGGGGGTGTGAGTGTGGGTGTGTGTGTAGCAAGTTCCAAGTGAAGGAAATACCCCCATACCACAATTACTTTAATCAAATTCACAATTTTAGCCTTTTTCTTTTACATTTTCTAAACCATCTTGACAAATTTCATTTCATTTCAGAAACAATATTTTAAAATTTTGTTTAATTTGTTATGATGCACAAAATTTGTTTCAACCCATTCCAATTTGTAATTTTCCCTAATTAAATGTATTAGTGACGGCTTAAAATAATATTAAAATAATTATTTTCGGAATTTTTTTCAGAAAATTAGAAATTTTACCAGTGGCTCAATAAACACCAAATACTAGCAATTAAATAGCTAGAATATGTATATTTAATTTTATAATAAAGATATTTGTATTTTGACTTTTTTTTATAGAAAACCCCCTTATTTTACCGATTTTCCGAAATTTCACCGAAACGATTTTTCAAAACGTTAAAATCTTCCCCCCTTAAAGAAATTCGGTCCCCGAATTTAAATTAAAACTCCCCCCAAATACTAAAATATTTCTGCCAAAACCATCAAATCGACGGAGCTCCGAAATCATAAATACATAAAACACATCGTAGCGCAATGCATGCGCACGAAAAATAGATATATAAACCAAAAACCAAAACTCCGTCAAGCATCCCGCAATCATCGGAGTTATGATGAAGACACCAATGTCAAGATCCAAAACGAAAATCAATATGATATACATCAAAACTATAGCTGTAAACGTCAAAACTATATTGGTAAACATCATTAAAACATCTGGAAGCAATGCATGCCAAATATACTCAGGTACTGTCCTCTGACTAGTCCAGCTCGGTACTAAACCAAATAGCAAGTATCATAAAATATACTGCTCCAAAAGAAATCAATCCCAAAATATATGAATGCCACGTGCGTTTAGTGCGCACGGAAATCGAAATCCGTGAATGTGCCATACATGTGCACCAAAAACCAAATCTAAGTGCAACGGGTGTGCACGAAAACACCAGTCAAGGGCAACGTGGTGCCTGACAGCAAAACCAGGTGCATCTGATATGCACGAAAAATTTCGATTTAGTGCATGTGGTGTGCACCTAAATCGCATCAAGTGCTTTAGGTATGCGCAAAATCCAAATAAAGTGCACAATGTGCATGAAAACGAATATCGAATATCACACTCGAAATTGACGGTATACGATACAATTCAATCAAAATCCAAATCAGGTATACAGTGGTATAAAATCTCACCATCCAGTGCATCGGCGTGCACAAAAGCAAATCAAATACTAAAAGTGCATGAAAATTATGCCGAAAGCATAATTCAAATCATATGCATGCCCTAGGCATGAAATTAAATATCATGAAACTCGGTCATCAAAACTCAATCATGAAATAAATCACCTACAAATACTGAAATCCAATATGACGGATACGTGATAGTCAATCACAAAACCACAAATCATAAATGTTGTCATCGATATGTCCGCCCTTAAAGTCGAGAAGGTGTCGGTGCATCCAATGCTAGCAGAGCAAGATATCTACTTGCCTTCTGATCATGGCCTGTCGCCTATGCCTTTAGGCTCTCGTCTTTCACTGCAGATTGCTAAGTACATAGCTCCTCGGCTCAACGGTCCAATATAGAAACGATAACGGAGCCGTCCGCTCTGACACATCCTCTAAAGATCTCTGGCCTACTAGGTGTGCGTCATATGACCGCTTTTGGGTCCAGGTCTTCTCGTTTAGCATTTCTAGAAAGATCCTGTCGAAGTCTCTCCCAAGTCTCGTTCCTGCCGAACTGCCCGGAAGTTATCATCCATTTACTATATCTATTTCTTGTTCCAGAACGGCTGCATACTCATCACAACTCCTTCTGGAAGATATATCCATATACAACACCTCTGCATGCGTATCACATCTCTGATATCGGCGGAGTGGAACGTCATCTCATCAAGATCTCGTACGAACCTCTTACTCCACTTTTCTCTAATGCCGACTGATTTGGACTCATCTTATGGACTGCGCTCCAACGGCTATACTCGTATCTGGAGTCTCCCGAGCAATGTATCTCACCACCTAGCATCCGAATGAAGTCGAACCATCCGATCGATTTGTCAAAATCTCATAATCCCCCAAGAGCTCAACATCTTTGGTATAGTTTAATAGTATCGAGTACATACCACAGCATCGGTGGTTGTTCAGACCATAATATTGCATTTTTCATCCCCCTATTCTTATCCGTTTTATAAATAAACAGGTACTCTTGACGCACGTTTGTTGCATGTTACAGAATACAGGCTCTTGGATCAAATACAGCGAAAAAGACGAAAGTTGATACAGAAAAGGGACTTTTGACCAACAAGTAGACGGATCTTACTCAAGCTGAGACGAAGAACAGTGCAAAAAGACGAAGGTGAAACGGTCAAAAGATCCTTACAAGTTTTCACTGAAGATCTGTAGAAGACCCAGAAGTCAAACAGAGAAAAGTGCTGAAGAAACAAGAAGCCCAAATGCCCAGAATACAGCTCAAGAATTTTGGTGAGCTGAGCTCACCAAAAGGCCGCGGAACCGCGGCCTAAGCCAACCAATGCCGTGGTTCCGCGGCCGCTTAGTGCCCGTGTCGGTGCAACTTTCCTGTGTCGGTGCGTCGGTGCAGGGGTTGGGATTTTTCGTGGGCATATCTGTAATTGCACGAGCGCGAGACTCTGAAACCCTAAATTCTCCTGTTTGCTTATAAATTGTAATCAAAATTTGTAAAACCCAATGCCTCTTTTTAATCAATAAAATTCAGAATTGCTGGAAGTTTATTCAGATCTGTTCTATATTGCTTGGAGGGAGCCATCGAACTAGTAAGTTAATTTTAATACTTTGTTTTAATTCTTTTAATTAGTATGTCTTATCATCCCCTAATGAGCGAGTAGTCTCCTCGCTTGTTAGGGTTAGCCTTAGGGAAAGGTTTGAGAGATGAGATCTCTCACCCCTTTCATGCCATCCACACCTAAGAGTTAGAACTCCATGCATGCACGCACAACCGCTCCCTACGGCATCCTACCCCATGAGGTAACGATGAACCGTAGTATAAAAGGGCCGGTTGCGCATGTTTTCCATGGGGGTTAGGGTAATTATCGATAAAGGAAGGATACGAATCTAGAGGAAGAAAAATCTTCCCAAAAGATTCGGATCCACTTTATTGATAATTATCGTAACATCTAATAGATCTAAAATAGGGCAATGAAAGCGGTGAGGAAACCTTTAATCTCCAAACTTCCCCTAAACCTAACCCTAGCAAGACTTTAATTTAGAATAATTTAGTTTAGTGACAGATCTAGTATTTTAGCTTAAATCAATCCAAACAACAGTTGGAATCAACTCGTAAAGACACAATAAGAAATCTACCCATCTCTGTGGATCGACCCATACTCACCGGCTAGCTGCAAAGCGACGCCGTTTGATTAGGACTCAACCTGTTTGGGAATGGAGCATTTTGAAAATTCGTTGAGTCAAATGTCTGTGGAGTAGAATGTGGAGTAGGAACGGATCCCGGTGTAGATGTTTATGTTGTGAGAAATGGTGAATCAGAAACGGCGTCGCTTTGCAGCTAGCCGGTGAGTACGGGTCAGGTAAGTACGACCTCTTCACGGAAAAGTACGGCCAGGTAAGTGGGAAGGAACCACCACTACAGTGGGACTAATTAATAACCACTATTTCTACCCATTTGATTTGTATGTCAAAAACTATTTCTAAACCGCAATCAGAAACGGCGTCGCTTTGCAGCTAGCCGGTGAGTACGGGTCGATCCACAGAGATGGGTAGATTTCTTATTGTGTATTTACGAGTTGATTCCAACTGTTGTTTGGATTGATTTAATCTAAAATACTAGATCTGTCACTAAACTAAATTATTCTAAATTAAAGTCTTGCTAGGGTTAGATTTAGGGGAAGTTTGGAGATTAAAGGTTTCCTCACCACTTTCATTGCCCTATTTTAGATCTATTAGATGTTACGATAATTATCAAAAAAGTGGATCCGAATCTTTTGGGAAGATTTTTCTTCCTCTAGATTCGTATCCTTCCTTTATCGATAATTACCCTAACCCCCATGGAAAACACGCGCAACCGGCCCTTTATACTACGGTTCATCGTTACCTCATGGGGTAGGATGCCGTAGGGAGCGGTTGTGCGTGCATGCATGGAGTTCTAACTCTTAGGTGTGGATGGCATGAAAGGGGTGAGAGATCTCATCTCTCAAACCTTTCCCTAAGGCTAACCCTAACAAGCGAGGAGACTACTCGCTCATTAGGGGATGATAAGACATACTAATTAAAAGAATTAAAACAAAGTATTAAAATTAACTTACTAGTTCGATGGCTCCCTCCAAGCAATATAGAACAGATCTGAATAAACTTCCAGCAATTCTGAATTTTATTGATTAAAAAGAGGCATAGGGTTTTACAAATTTTGATTACAATTTATAAGCAAACATGAGAATTTAGGGTTTCAGAGTCTCGCGCTCATGCAATTACAGATATGCCCACGAAAAACCCCAACCCCTGCACCGACGCACCGACACAGGAAAGTTGCACCGACACGGGCACTAAGCGGCCGCGGAACCGCGGCATTGGTTGGCTTAGGCCGTGGTTCCGCGGCCTTTTGGTGAGCTCAGCTCACCAAAATTCTTGAGCTGTATTCTGGGCATTTGGGCTTCTTGTTTCTTCACCACTTTTCTCTGTTTGACTTCTGGGTCTTCTACAGATCTTCAGTGAAAACTTGTAAGGATCTTTTGACCGTTTCACCTTCGTCTTTTTGCACTGTTCTTCGTCTCAGCTTGAGTAAGATCCGTCTACTTGTTGGTCAAAAGTCCCTTTTCTGTATCAACTTTCGTCTTTTTCACTGTATTTGCTCCAAGAGCCTGTATTCTGTAACATGTAACAAACGTGCGTCAAGAGTACCTGTTTATTTATAAAACGGATAAGAATAGGGGGATGAAAAATGCAATATTATGGTCTGAACAAATACCTCCAAACTTATCTTTTGCTCGTCCTCGAGCAAACTTATTATTTTATTCACTAAAATCCTAACCACACTTTCGCAGGGAAACGCAATTGCACTGAGCACGTGCAACAAGCCGTTAAACCTCTAGGTGTCCCTAGTAGGAGGAGTGTTGTCTCCTGAGGGTTTTCAGCGGATTATACCCACAAAATCCTATCAACTCGGCCCATTGACTTTTGTTCTCCACTTAGGTCTTCTAACAAGGAATTCTATTATCTTTTGACTCGCAAATTATCCACCCACATTCTTCACATTTTCTTATTATTTAACTTAAGATTATATAGGTTATGTAGACCTACTTAGCTTTCGGCATTTCTTAAGTTTTCCTTCTAGGGTTCCATCTCCACTTAGGAGTTTCTATCACTCTATTAAAGATACAAGTTCTATCTTTCATTCCTCTCTCTTATCTAAATTCCAATCACATACCCCTACGTGTGTGTATAGATCACCCCTACACTTGGAAATTCAAATCAAGCAATCATACCCTTGGCCGTTGTCCAAGGCACTTATTAATTCGTGAATTTTGAATTTCGCTTACACATCCTTCATGCGACTGTTAATACTTCTTGAGGTACCAACAACCGATTACAAGATGCGTTAGCACTTTAAAGCGTACTTCCTAGTTTTGCAATACCCAAGGCTTTTAGCAATGACTCCCAAACCAGTTGGTCTAAGGCACTAGGTGATGAAGCACCCTCGCTAAAGATTTTTCTATTTTTACAGCCTTAAGTAATCACAAAAACCAGTGTCCATTTTTTCTCTTTATTCATTTTTTTTATTTTCATTGTACTAAGGACTTTTAGACAAGAGCATTTCAAGGTCTCTTCTACTATTCCAAGTTTCAAGGTGCGTGATTGTGCAAGTTGTAGGGTATACATTTTCAGAATCTAGACTTAAGCTAGGAACTATTTTTCAAACTTATACTCTAATAAGAATATCAATACTCTTCCCTTGTTTCGACTTAGTCCAAGAAGTGAACCCAAAATTTGCCTATTTCTAAATAAACTATAAGGCATATACTTTCTACCGTTAAACTTTAAGGAATGTTATTTTTAGGGTTTTTAATTCACTAAGTCTAAGATCTAGTTGTTCCTAACTAGTTAACCTATATGTCAAACTCTAGTCAAATAAGGCCAAAATTGAATACAATTATTTTTATAATTTTTCAAAAATTTTCAATTTTTATGGGTTTTCAAATAAGTATGCAAATGCAAAAATATGTACAAATGAATGCGAAGGAAGAAAACGTACCGAGCATACCCCAAACTTGAACTTGACAGTGTCCTCACTGTTATGCTAAACCAAGAGGGTCAAAATACCGGCATTTCCCTGTTTATTTATTTATAATTTTTTATTGTTAAGAAAAACAAAAATATATACAGAAAGGCCCTCCCCCAAACTTCATTTAAACTATGTTAGACATTACTGCCAAACTTTGCATAGACCAAAAGTCAATACCAACCAGTTGAAAAATTTATCAGTAAAGAGTATTGGTTGGTGGAAGAATAAGTTGTGGCGGTCCAAAAAGAATTGGGGAAGATAGAAGTGGTGGTATGGAAGGTATGGAGGTGAATAGACTGGAGGTGGTGATGAATCAAAACGAGAATGCGATTGATCAGCAATCAGTGGAATATTGGCATTCTCGTAGCTTCTTAAAAGAAATGGGGGTGGTTCAACTTCTAAAGGAGGAGGTTGACTAACCACAATAACCCCAAGATGTTCCTGTGGGTCCTCTATTGAATTGGCATCATCCATCAATTTCATATGATATTCAATTATAAGGGAACTGATCTCCTCGATTTCCGCCATAGTCCAACCGAAAACTTGCCGCCTATCTTGTAAGACTTTTAAAATAGCGTTCTCTTGCTCGAAAGCTAGAGAGGCTGATATTATAATGGGAAAAGTCTCATTCTCACCTATGTAAGCATATTTAAGGTGAGTCGGTAATGACATGAGTTCGAGTTTCGGAGACGAACGAATCATTGCGGAATCTAATTCGAACTCAAAGGACTCCAACACAGGTTCGAAATCACTGCAAACAACCGATTCGGATGGCTCAACTAACTCATCCATAAATTCAAAAGACTCATATTCGGGCTGTGAGTCGTCATCATCCGAAAAAGTGAAACATTCATAATCCATATCGGTTGTGTCAACTGTGGTAGGCTCAAGGAGGGACGCACTAGTGGCGTCAAAATTGTTTTCATCAAACAAGAATCTTTCAGGCCATAATATTGCATTTTTCAACCCCCTATTCTTATCCGTTTTATAAATAAACAGGTACTCTTGACGCACGTTTGTTGCATGTTACAGAATACAGGCTCTTGGAGCAAATACAGTGAAAAAGACGAAAGTTGATACAGAAAAGGGACTTTTGACCAACAAGTAGACGGATCTTACTCAAGCTGAGACGAAGAATAGTGCAAAAAGACGAAGGTGAAACGGTCAAAAGATCCTTACAAGTTTTCACTGAAGATCTGTAGAAGACCCAGAAGTCAAACAAAGAAAAGTGATGAAGAAACAAGAAGCCCAAATGCCCAGAATACAGCTCAAGAATTTTGGTGAGCTGAGCTCACCAAAAGGCCGCGGAACCGCGGCCTAAGCCAACCAATGCCGCGGTTCCGCGGCCTCTTAGTGCCCGTGTCGGTGCAACTTTCCTGTGTCGGTGCGTCGGTGCTGGGGTTGGGATTTTTCGTGGGCATATCTGTAATTGCACGAGCGCGAGACTCTGAAACCCTAAATTCTCCTGTTTGCTTATAAATTGTAATCAAAATTTGTAAAACCCTATGCCTCTTTTTAATCAATAAAATTCAGAATTGCTGGAAGTTTATTCAGATCTGTTCTATATTGCTTGGAGGGAGCCATCGAACTAGTAAGTTAATTTTAATACTTTGTTTTAATTCTTTTAATTAGTATGTCTTATCATCTCCTAATGAGCGAGTAGTCTTCTCGCTTGTTAGGGTTAGCCTTAGGGAAAGGTTTGAGAGATGAGATCTCTCACCCCTTTCATGCCATCCACACCTAAGAGTTAGAACTCCATGCATGCATGCACAACCGCTCCCTACGGCATCCTACCCCATGAGGTAACGATGAACCGTAGTATAAAGGGCCGGTTGCGCGTGTTTTCCATGGGGGTTAGGGTAATTATCGATAAAGGAAGGATACGAATCTAGAGGAAGAAAAATCTTCCCAAAAGATTCGGATCCACTTTATTGATAATTATCGTAACATCTAATAGATCTAAAATAGGGCAATGAAAGCGGTGAGGAAACCTTTAATCTCCAAACTTCCCCTAAACCTAACCCTAGCAAGACTTTAATTTAGAATAATTTAGTTTAGTGACAGATCTAGTATTTTAGATTAAATCAATCCAAACAACAGTTGGAATCAACTCGTAAAAACACAATAAGAAATCTACCCATCTCTGTGGATCGACCCGTACTCACCGGCTAGCTGCAAAGCGACGCCGTTTCTGATTGCGGTTTAGAAATAGTTTTTGACATATAAATCAAATGGCGTCGTTGCCGGGGATGGCGTAAAATTTCTTTTTGTGTATTTTCGGGTTGATATAAATTTTAAAATCATAAAAATCAGAAAATATAAAAAAGTACAAAAACATTTTATCAATTTTTATCTGTTTGAAGGGTTTATTGCTTGAATCTTGCAGGAACAGCGAAGGATTGCAAATCTGGAATTTTACAGAAGGTCAAAACAGAAAAGGAACCATCAGAACAGAGTAGAATTGATAAAATGTTTTTGTACTTTTTTATATTTTCTGATTTTTATGATTTTAAAATTTATATCAACCCGAAAATACACAAAAAGAAATTTTACGCCATCCCCGGCAACGGCGCCATTTGATTTGTATGTCAAAAACTATTTCTAAACCGCAATCAGAAACGGCGTCGCTTTGCAGCTAGCCGGTGAGTACGGGTCGATCCACAGAGATGGGTAGATTTCTTATTGTGTCTTTAGAAATAGTTTTTGACATACAAATCAGTGGTCCAGCCGTAGAAGGGCAAACCCAAGCCTCACTAATGGCGCCGCGGAACTGCCGCAAACCCTAAGGTTCAAAGGCTTTCACACGGTCATTATGTCGAGTTAGGGTTTCATTCTTCTAGAGGGTCCATAGAATTGCCTGCATGTCTTTCCGAATACTTTAAACATGGAATAATAGGTTTCTGACATTCGATCGCCTCTGTCGACTCTCAACGTCTCCGCATAAAGTCGTCTCTAGCTGGAATCAATCTATCCGATGACCTCGCATCGGGGTAGCGAACAAACTACATGTCCTAGTCATTCACCCTCGGTGACTAGCGACCTTCTATCATCTCTTAGTACAACTCGTACTGCAATAGCTCCAGCATCTGGGGCGATATCTCGTCGTTCGCAGTAACAACTGGCTCACTCGTCCGCACGCTGAACAGTGCCTCAATCATCATGAATAAGCAATACTTCAACGGTCATCAAAATCTGGTTGGCCTCTATCGGTGGCCCAATCCTCTGGTGCTGATCTGCACGTCCGAGAAATCTCATACAGCGATCCATCAACGCTCGTGGCGTGAAAACACAATAAAAAGACACATCTCTGCAATCGTGTGTCGCCGGAATCACGCCCTGGTCAGTCCTCGTTCGTGACGAGCTCATGCTGACCGCAACTCTAGCCGTAGCTCTCCCTGCCCGTAATCATGGCAGCAAAACCATAACTGGTACCGATGAGGCTAGATCATGAATGAATATAATACTGAGCAAAGAAATGTACATCCTAAGGATTCTTAAGCGGAGTAGCGTATCGTAAGTATGCCGCGGAACATACCCACGGTACGTCACTCTACTTTAGTCACCTACTCCATCAACCAAGGGTCATCCTACGCTCCGAAGGTAAAACCTAACGCTCTGATACCAACTTTGTCACGACCCAAAAGTACGGAACATGACCGACACTTAAATTACGGACGTCTCGAGGCGTACGTAATTTAAGTAATCCAAACCCAGAAATCAAAACCAAAGAAGCAGTAGAGTGAAGGAAAAACCAACTAAAAGCAAGTAATTCTAATAGCATAAGCCGAATTATGTGTTTTAAAAAAAACATCAAGTATTTTCTGAAAATTTCGGCAGAGTCTCCTTTGTAAAAACTGGCCCCCAAACGGGATACAACATAAATAGTATACGAAATCAATAAAAAGGCATCCCCAAGCGGGAGCTAGCTCTTCGTCAATCGACGGTCACAACCACACAAGCAATATAGTATACAACGCCAAGGGCGAGGATCAAAACTCAAAAGGAAACTCAAAACAGCAAGAAATCCATAGAAATACAACGCGTGACTCTAAGGTCGAAAGAATAAACATCACTGGTCTCTATCTCTGAAATAAATACATGTTTGGTTGATGGAACTTATAGATACAACAGCATAATAATATACAAGGTATAATGATGGGTACGATACAAGGAAACCCACCTACTAGCAAGTCACCCGAAAAAGAAGCAGTGCCAGCAAAGCCGTAATGAAACCTGTACGGCAAAACCTGCAAGAAACTGTGGCACAACGGGGGTGAGTTGCCAACTCGTGAGTAGAAAACATCTACGAACAGAAATCGCATGAACAACGCAATCCTAAGTCATACGATCATAATATATCCTCAAATATATAATCTGCAGCCTATAACAATGGCTAGGGTATACCTCTAAACAACGGTAATACCAAGTGCTCGTGTCAGTGCCTCAGGTAGCAATATATCATATGGATGAGATATGAATGCATGAAAACAGAATACATGTAAATGAAGAACCTGCTTTCATAATTTAGTGAGATTTCTGTATTTTCAAAACGAGGTATCATAAATGAAATCAGCATAAACAGTGTCTAATATCGACACAAAACATAAATCCCAATATCTCAATATCTCAGGCTCCGGCTATCCGGACTGGCCTGGATCATCAATCTCAGTACCTCGATGTCTCAAAATCTCAATGTCTCAATCTCACTATCTAGGGCGCCGTCAGTCCGGACCGGCCCCTACCATCAATCTCAAGACCATGACGGTATCCTCCGGATATCCGACACGTCGGGTAAAATCACCGGTAGGTAGTCCTCCCCTGCCAGGCTCATCGTCTACTACTCGAACTTTTTGCCCCAGGGTACCTTACCGGGTCCACCATGTACCCGAAACGATTCATCCAACTCCTCGAATCGGGTCTCGAAATCCATCATCAAACTCATGGTGGACGACTCATACATCATGGGAAAACCGCACTTTTCATTTAAAAAGAGAGAGAAAAGAAGTTTATAAATGTTTTTGCGGTTTTCCCCCAAATCTTGGAAATCTCATGAAAATCCGAATCCAAATCCTCAATAGCATGTAAACAATGAATATAGGCATAAAAATCCATGAATGCGGCATAACAGTGAATAATAACATGTATGAAGTAGCAAGTAATAACTACAATGTCTAAACTAGCATATAAGGCAAGTACATTAATATCATGTCTAAACTATTAGCTAACAAACTATGTCAATGAAATAGTATTTTCTAAAGTGTTCGTGATATGGCAATTATCGATGAAGATGTGTGTGAGCCGACAAGTAAGTGTACGTGGTACATACGCGTCATCGGTAATGGTGCTGGTGTCCTAGCAGCGTGATATCAATAACGGTATATGAATCACAAAATAAGTATGCGATGCGGAGCGAATAACAATAATGTGCGGGAGCTGAATACTAAACACAATGATAACTAATCTGCATTTAATAAAATATGAGTTCCACAGTGGTGCCATTTGAAATAACATGAATCGTGGGGTTTTGAAAATAAGGGCTACGGTGTTTTTAAGAAAAGATACGTCTTTTGAAATATCCGTAGAATCCCTAGACCTGTCTTTTAAAATACCCACGATCCGTTAGTTTTGAAATAGGTAGGAATCTAACCTAGTCTAACAACTACACTAAACTATACGGCTGAACTAACAAGCTAACTGAAGGTAAGGAAACCGCCTAACATCTGAGTCGATATATATATATATATATATAGTCGGCGATCCCGCCTCGATAATATCACATCCGATACCATATCTATAATCAGATATTCCCAAGTCAAGAGTGCGGATCAAACATCATTATATAGCTCGTACGTAAATCCGTCGTACGGCATCCCAAATCTGGGTACGGGTCAATATCACATTCATCATACTATTCATCTTGTATCCTCTTTATCAAATATCATGATCGGGGTACTGATCTACGTCCAGTACAATACTGATACCATCTATGTATGCATGCACGTATGTGAAACACTACGTCAAAGGACCCGCTACAACGTCATGTCGTATCTCAAATACGAACCCTGCCAAATCACCGTTCTCACGGCCTCAAATCAAATCTCATCGACTCATCTCAAATCCCAAGTACTATAATCAAATCCAGTATATGAACACATAGTCCCATACCCATGTGAACACATAAATATAATCCCATATACGCACATGTAAAAGAAAGGATGTATGCAAGTATGTGCGTGTGTGTGTATAGGTGCAACCCCTACTCTAGGGTTCCGCAACTACACTAAACCAATCACAGAACACCAAAAGTCCATCTTTATCATCAATAATCTCAATTCAACATATATTAAATATATGTGTGTATACGTATTCGTATACATCACCATGAACTGCGGGGGTGCTATACGCCATCCACACGATTTCTCCCCGTAGATATAAATCTACTCACCTGGTCCTCGCTCGCCGGTGCCGACGTCGCCACGCGCTTGCTTTTCGTCTCGAAGTCCTCGTGAGGGTACCTACATATCATAACGCACCGTATCGCATTAAAACCCAATTCGAAACCGAAACGGCATACGAAAACCAAATCAGCACGTGTATTACGCATAGATCAAAACCTATCGCCTACGCATGCAAGAATAGCCAAATCAACCCTCGATGTCGATGTACAAACGTCAAACCATCGAGAATAACCCAAACACACCAATCGTGATTTCAAAACTCACTAATTATATAAGAAATAGGGTTTAATTCATAAAAACCATGAATTTAAACAAATCGTTGTATTTTCCAAAAAACCTAGTTAGCACAAATTCCAATTTTGGTTCAAAACTTGATGTTTTAACCAATCTAATTATTTTAACGATTCTAGTGGCTATAATGTTCATTAAACATCTTAATTAAGTCATACCAATGTTAATTAGTTTTAAACTTACCTCTTATTATAAATCTCAAAAAATCTAGTTTACAACAAAACCAATTTTAACAATTTTCAAGGTAACACTCCACAATTCATCAACTAAACTAAGTTTTGCATATTTTAAATTGTTAAACCACTCATGGAAACCTTAATGATGCGCTAAAAATCCTAACTAGATTTTAATCCCACATTGTAATTTAATTTCAAAAGCCTAGTTAGCAAAAATAGCATATTTAGCAAAATTTTAATTTAACAATTAGCAACCTAGCAACTAGCTTATCTTTTACATGATTTAACATTCTAAACTACAACTCACCACCACAATAAATGATCAAAACCATAACTAGATCCAACCCTAAACTTAAATTTTCAAGTTAGCAACTAGAACCAAAATTAAACACCAAATTTAACTAAATTGGAGTAATTAAGCAACAATCAAAACATAGGTTAAGGTTTATACCTCACAAATCAAGAGATCTAGCATGCAACATGACCTCCAAAACATGCTTCCAAGCTCCAAGATCAATGCTTGAATTGTCACGACCCGAAATTGGCACGTGACGACCCTAATACTACGCAACATCTACAGACGTAACGCAGTAAAAGAAAGTCGAAACCCAGAAATCTAAACCATTAAAAGACAAGAAAAGATAAGAAACAATGTTTAAACCCTTAAAAAAATCTCAAGTATAAATTCTTTAAGTCCAATTTTCTTTCTTGAAAATTTCGGCAGCACCTCCTTTATAAAAACCAACCCCAAAAGTGGGTACAATATAAATAAAAATTAAAGCATCCCCAACGGGAGCAAATCCATGCCCAAAGGCGGAAAACAACCACTACAACAAATATACGACGCCGTAGGGAAGAAATAGAAGACGATAGAAAGAAAACTGTATAAAAGACAACAAGTCACAAATAATATACAACATCATCCTCACCAAGTCTCTAAGTCAATATGAAAATAGTAGATAGAGAGTACAGGGATACAACGAATATACAATACAATGAATAACCACAAAACCCACCTAAGAAAACTGCACACTGTGAGCTGATGCGGTATCCGTAGAAAAAGATGATAAGATGTGTGATAATAGCCTGCCTCTGACTATCCTGAGGAACACCTGCAAACACTGTGGCACAACGGGGGTGAGTTGCCAACTCGTGAATAGTAAATAACATATGCAGGTAATCGCGAGTATGCACGTACAGCGTGAATCTAACATGTGCAATTAATAGCAATAAAAAGTCATATGAATGCAATAATCATGAAAGGTACACTAGCAGGTAGAACTAATACATGAAGCAATGCATATAAATAAAGGTATGTAAATGCAACAGTCATGAAAGGTACTCTAACAGGTACTACTAATACATGAAGAAATGATATGAATAAAGGTATGTAAACGCAACAGTCATGGAAGGTACTCAAACAGGTACACTAATGCATGAAGCAGTGCATAAATAGTAAATGTAGAGTATGGAATGATATATGTCATTTCCACGGAATCCTGACGTCGTGGTAGGATCAAAATCCATCAAGACAAATACAAATCCCAATTCCTCAAATCAGCCCCCAAATTGGCTCTCATATCATATAAGTCTCACAAATACTGAATGTACAATATCGAATAAACCTCATATATCCTGAATGTACAAATCAGCAATCTCATAAATATCCTGTATCCAATATCAAATGAATCACCTATATCCCAAATCAAATTATCAAGTAAAAATCTAACATCCTAAATATATTTGCATAAATAAATATGATGATGTATATAATTTAATGTCAATACAAATATATTAGCGTCCCATTCCACTAATATTGGTGTAAGGGCATATATAACAGCGGCCTAAACCCCTGTTATATATACAAAGGAGTAAAAAGAAATATCATGAAACCAATGTGTTAAGCATCGACACAGAAATGGAGGTCTATCAGGTGCTGTCACCACGACTGGTACCCTGATAGGTACGTATCATACGCTATCCCGAAAGCTCGAGTGCCTAGCTCTGACCCTCGCCTCTCGACGTATCTATACGTACATGACTCCCATCGGTATCCACATGATAACCGCCGAGTCATTGGTAATGTCACCGGATGGTATGGTTCCCCCATTAACTCATCGTCTACTCCACGATTCTTGCCTCGGGGTACCTCCCGGGCCCCACCATGTACCCACAGACGGTGCCTCCCGCTCCTCGAATCGGGTATATAATCAGAACCGATAAATCTCATGGTGGATGCTGTAATATCATATGAAGGGAAACTGGGTTTTTCAAATAATACATAATTTCATGAACTCCCACGGTCCCCAAATCCAGAAAACATCATGAAAAATCCATATCACAATGCGAAAATCCATGAATATAATATATGCAATATAAACTGAAATGTAAACATATAAAGGAAAAGCCACTAATTAACTGCAACAAATTAATATAAAATATCATGCAGTTCCTATTTTATCCAAGTCTAAATAACATCAAGCAAAGGTGAACATGTAGCTATATCCAGATATATGTGTAAACATAAAGGTATAACAAGATATATGTATCTACCTATAAGTAATGATGTAGTATACCTCATGGGTATAAGTGAAAAATGTGTGCAAGGTATACCTGTAGCTATGACATAAAGTGTGTATGTACCTATCACTAATGGTACGATACTTTATAGGTATACAGGTGTCTAACATGTAAGTATGTGAAGGCATATGTGTAAGCATGTGGATATACATGTATGCTAAATGTCATATGCGATAAGAAATATAAATCATTGTCTCAATGTTCCTAACCAACAATAGCATTTCTATATGTGGGTTGTGCGTGACATGGCAATTTTTGACGGTGTGTGTAGCATACAATCAGTGCTCGTGCAACATGAATCGTCAATAATATGTGCAGTGTCCTAAAGATACTAGTCCAAGCACAACAATAATTAAGCAGTAGGGTAAATGCGCAAATTCTAAATCTGACATTGAATATGCAACAAAAGTAACATCTCTAGCCCAGACGCATAACGCCATGCGGGCGATTCCCCTGTAGATGTTAAATCTACTCACCAACACTCCTGGCTAAGTGAAGCCTACCACCTGTTTTCCCTTGTCGTAGCGTCCGAAGTCCCCGCTTGTGAACCTAAAATTTCACAAACACATCACATAAGAAAAATTCCTACAATGACGAAAAGACAACGAAACGCGATGAAAACGCCCGGAAAATTACACTGCGCGCTTAGCGCATCTATCGTGCTCGACATCGGCCAAAAACCCTAATTGGGGTCGCTAAACTACAAAACACAAGTCTAGACCCCGATCGTCCCGATCGCGCAACACAACACAAAAATTACGAGGAATACAATAGATATAATCTCGCAATGACCAATCGAACCCACGTCGGAAAAAAAACCCCGAAATCTAGTAAGCAACCTATTGCAATATTTCGCACTAGTTTCAAGCTAACGCATATCTAGCGATTACAAACACCTTAAAATAGCTTAACTAAATTATCTAAACCATTCCTATATTTTTAACACTCGCTAATTATGTTTCAGCGAAAACCTAGTAAGCTAATTGCATAATTAAACAAAGTGTTCATTAGCAAAAATTAACATTTCCTACAAGGTTAATCATCTCCAAAACACAAATTGACACTTCAAATGAACACTAAACACTTAACAAAATTTAACCCTAACATGAATTTCTTAAACCAAATATAAATGAATTAATCATAATTTAAAAACTAAACTAAACACATAATTAGCTAACTAAATTAGCTAGAATAAGATTAAAGCAATTATAAAAGGATTAAGGTAAGAATTATACCTCCTCATGAACACCAAAATGAATTTAATCTCTCATCATAGCATCAAAAAAACCATGCTTTGTTGAAGATCCAAGAAGAATTAGTGAAGGAAATGAAGGAAAATGATTATATTTGAATTTTTGTGATTTTATTTGGATTTTTCATGATTTATTTGATGCAAAATGAGTTGAAAAAGAGTGGGAATGATGGAGGGCAGCAAGGGGAAGGGAAGGGCCGGCCAAGGGGGTGAGGGGGGTATTTTTGTGAAATTTTGTGAAGAAATTGCTAGGAAAAAGAGTAATAAATGCTTAATAAATGCACTTTTCAACCTTTACACATTTTCTTTTCTTTTTAAAATAAAACCTTTTGCACTCCAAAAAATATCTAGATATTTAAAATGAAGTTTTCAAAATATTCTAGTGACAAAAAAAATAATTTCTTCTCAAGAGAAGAAATTTCCCGATTTACGTGCACCAAATACCGCTTAAAATAATATTTTATTCGGGAAAAATTCTACCTGAACCAAAACCTCCCAAATACCCCTAAAGTTCGCGCACAAGTTTTATTTTAGCTAAAAAAAAGTGTCGGCAAGCTTATACGGACGTTTGATCGCAATCGGGTTAAAACGGAAAATAACGACAATTTTGCCCTAAAACGGGAAAATTCGCAAAACGATTTCTGAAACGTTGCAATCTTCCCCCCTTAAAAAAATTCGGTCCCCGAATTAAAATTCATCTACGCGTACCTTCAAGAAGATGAGTACAAAACTCCCAAATCTCGCTCGCAGTTTGCCAAGTGATCACCTCACTATACAGCTACGCCAAAAAACCCTCACTGACAGCAAGACCCTTGACCGAAATTCCTCCACCTGCTGATCCACTATAACTAGCGGCTGCTGGTGAACGAAAGATCGCGTCCAAGCTAATTGGTCTGATGCTGAATCAAGTAAGAAAGGTCATGAAGGTAATTGCAAAGTATCGACACAAGGAATACGGGGTGAATACTCAATAATCTGGGCGGAAGTGCCAAATTAAAGGCAACGGAACTAACTCGCTTTAAGGATCTCGAAAGGACCTACAATTGTGGGTAAGCTTCCCAAAACTCAACACGTCATTCATCAGAAAAATCCGTAGGAATACATGATCTCCCACTGCGAACTCGAGCCTGCGATCACCATGGTCGGCATAAGACCTCTGTCTGCACAGGACTGTCATCATCCTCACCTAAAATAGCTGGATCATTTCCGAAGTCTCTAGACTAGCTGGGATCCAAAAATCCTACTACGCAGAGTCAGAAAAACAGACTGGAGATCGATACCACCTAACAAACAAAACTTAAAGGTTGCCAATTGTAATGTCTCCTGATAACTGCTATCGAAGGAGAGTCCTAACAATAGCAAGTGACGATCCCAACCGCCGACAACAATTAGTACGTATGCACGAGTATAACCTCTAGAGTCGGTATAGCCCGCTCTCACAAAACCATCATCCTGCGGATGGAAAGACGGAGCTAAAGCTCAACCAGTACCCAAGGCTTCCTGAAGCTCCTGCCCAAGACGGCAAGCGAACAGGGTGCTTTCATTGGATACGACCCTCGAAGGAACTCCATGCAACGCACAAACTTAACAAAGAACAACTGAGCAGACTGAGAAAAACCGGACAACAAGCATCTGAATGGAGTCACACCCTGACTAAACCTGGGTAGACACCATAACGAATTTCATGGAGATCTGCTCCCATTCCCACTTCGGAACAGTTAAAGATTGCAACTCTCCAGCCGGTCTCAGATGCTCAACCTTAGCTCACAACAGCACAGACACCTTGAAACGAAATCCGAAACTGCTCTTTACATCCTGGCCCACCCGTAACTATCTCACAAGTCACGTCAAATGCTGGTGGAACTTGAATGAGTACAGAGAGTTGACAGATGTGCCTGCTCTAGGATTTCACGTCTCTACCCAATAGTATCAGGTACATAAACGCATCCCTAAACTCATCACACCCTTGTCACAAATCAATGACTCCGAATCATTACCCAGCCGAGTATGCTCAAGTATTTCTGACGAACGAGCATCGGCGGGCAGTGTCTCGCGAAAGCGATTAAGGAAAAGTGGTCGGGCGCGGACATGAGCAAGCTATCCCCTCGGTAGAGGCGAACCTAAGCTGTGCTCAACGACCGCACAAGAACTATGAATCTGCAGAAGACTATCTCAACAATCAAAATCCGCTGCAGGAAGATGTACATTAAGCTCTGATAGTCCGCGAAAATCTGACACGACTCTCGAACAAGTAGTGTCTCCAAATCTCCAACGCAAGACCACCGCGGCTATCTCCAGATCGTGAGTGGAATATCCTGCTAGTACTTCCTCCAAATGTAGGGAAGCAAAAGCGATAACTCTATAGTGTCACCTCAGTACACAATCGAGCCCCACTCGCGAAACATCACAGTTAAAACAACAAAGTCGCCCGAACCAAAAAGAAAGAAGAGCTGGTGCAGTTGTTAACCGAATCTCCAACTGTTGAAAAACTCCGCATGCATGCCTCAGTCCAAAGAAAAGAAACCTCCTTTCAGGTCAGTCCAATCAACGGTGCAACACTACACTAGCAATCCTGCACGAAACGGCGGTAAAAACCTGCTAAGCCCAAAAATCTGCGGACTTCTGTCCGAACACAAGCCTGGGACTAAGCTGTACGGCCACGATCTTCCTCGGGACCATACGAAAAACCGTCTCCCGTAACTACAAGACCTAGGAGTCAACACAAACAAGCCTGAAGGAACACTCCGAGAATCTAGCAAACAGCTGGGGCTCTCCCAATGTCTGCAAAACAAATCCTCAAGTGCTGCTCCTGTCCCTCAAGACACAAAGAATAGACCAGAATGTCATCAATAACACAACAATAACTGGTCGAGGAACGGCCTGAAGAAATCTGGTTCATCATGTCTACGAATGCCGCTAGGGCATTGGTGAATCCGACGACACCACCAAAACATACAAAGCCCGTAGCACGCACAAGGCAGTCTTCGGAATGTCATCACTCCGAACCCGCAACAATGATGACCTGATCCCGAAAAAAAAACTTAGAAAATGTCTCGCACTCTGGAGCTGATCGAAGAAATCGTCAATGCGAGGTAAAGGATACCTATCTGCACCGTAAGCCGGTTCAATTGGCGATCCATCAATACACAACCTAAACTGCCGTCTTCCTCCTTGACGAACAGAAATAGGAGCTCCTCAATGTTAAACACTCAGACGCACTAGCCCCCCAACAAACAACTCTGCAGCTGATCCTTATGCTCCCTAAGCTCCGCCGGCTCATCTAGAACAACGTCGGAAAACTCTCGCACGATAAGAACCCGGTCCAACAAACCTACTGTGGCTCCGGTATCACGAATGAACGCCAAGAATCCTCGACATCCTCTCCTCAAAAGCCGACTAGCAAAAAAGGCTGAATTCGAGCTGTGAGAGGCGGCACCACTGTCCCCCTGCACAACAAGAACTGACTTGCCGGGAAAACAAACCTGAATGTTTCCTCGCGGTAGTCCACAGACGCCTAGCACGTAACTAACCAGTCTGTGCCTAGGAGAACGTCAAATCCAACATCTCTAGAAGGATCAAGTGACGGATGAATCTCCTAACCGATTGGCATACGACTGAAATACGTGTCGCGCAACAAAAGAATCGTTGACAGAAGTTAACACAACAAACGACTGATCTAGCTAACACAAATCCCCTCGTCCCAAACCTCTGCTACTCCCGCAACGGTCTCGACGACTAAGCCTCTGTCTCTGAGCTGATACCCCGGTACGAGTCCTCCACGGTCCCGGAACTCCCGAAGTCTCTGGAATACGTGTCTCGTCAACTAGGGCTGCATCCACTGGTGCTATGTAAGTGACGGAAAGCAGTGTGCTGATCGCAAGGAACAACTGTGTAACAGGGGTGACAACCTCCTATCGCTGTGCTCGAATGGTCGCCACCAAAGAACTCATCGTCTGGCGCATGTCCTGCATCTCTGCCACAAGCCTAGCGATACTATTTGTCGAAGGCGGATCCGTCTACACCTGTGCAACGAGCGTGCCATCCTGGTCAGTCCTTGACCCACCCGAGTCAACTCTGACCTCGGCCCTCGCTGCACCTCACTGAGTCCCCATAGTCGTCAGCGGCAAAGGCTATAAATAGGGATAGGATTCGATATGAACACGGAAATCGAATCACAAGGATATGAATTATCAAGGAAGGAATTTCAAGTAATTGTACTTAGGTCACTTTAGACGGAGTACTGCATCGTGAGTATGCTGCAGACATACACACTACGTTACTCTGCTTAAGCTACCTACTCCATCATATCAAGGTCATCCTACACTCCGTAAGGTAAAAACCTAGCGCTCTGATACCAACTTTGTCACGACCCAAAATTGGCACGTGACGGCCCTAATACTACGCAACGTCTACAGGCGTAACGCAGTAAAAGAAAGCCAAAACCCAGAAATCTAAACCATTAAAAGACAGGAAAATATAAGAAACAATGTTTAAACCCTTAAAAAAATCTCAAGTATAAATTCTTTAAGTCCAATTTTCTTTCTTGAAAATTTCGGCAGCACCTCCTTTATAAAAACCAACCCCAAAAGTGGCTACAACATAAATAAAAAGTAAAGCATCCCCAACGGGAGCAAATCCACGCCCAAAGGCGGAAAACAACCACCACAACAAATATACGACGCCGTAGCAAAGAAATAGAAGACGATAGAAAGGAAACTGTATAAAAGACAACAAGTCACAAATAATATACAACATCGTCCTCACCAAGTCTCTAAGTCAATATGAAAATAGTAGATGGAGAGTACAGGGATACAACGAATATACAATACAACGAATAACCACAAAACCCACCTAAGCAAACTGCACACTGTGAGCTAATGCGGTATCCGTAGCAAAAGATGATAAGATATGTGATAATAGCCTGCCTCTGACTATCCTGAGGAACACCTGCAAACACTGTGGTACAACAGGGGTGAGTTGCCAATTCATGAATAGTAAATAACATATGCAGGTAATCGCGAGTATGCACGTACAGCATGAATCTAACATGTGCAATTAATAGCAATAAAAAGTCATATGAATGCAATAATCACGAAAGGTACACTAGCAGGTACAACTAATACATGAAGCAATGCATATAAATAAAGGTATGTAAAGGCAACAGTCATGAAAGGTACTCTAACAGGTACTACTATTACATGAAGAAATGATATGAATAAAGGTATGTAAACGCAACAGTCATGGAAGGTACTCTAACAGGTACACTAATGCATGAAGCAGTGCATAAACAGTAAATGTAGAGTATGGAATGAAATATGTCATTTCCACGGAATCCTGACGTCGTGGTAGGATCAAAATCCATCAAGACAAATACAAATCCCAATTCCTCAAATCAGCCCCCAAATTGGCTCTCATATCATATAAGTCTCACAAATCCTGAATGTACAATATCGAATAAACCTCATATATCCTGAATGTACAAATCAGCAATCTCATAAATATCCTGTATCCAATATCAAATGAATCACCTACATCCCAAATCAAATTATCAAGTAAAAATCTAACATCCTAAAAATATTTGCATAAATAAATATGATGATGTATATAATTTAATATCAATACACATATATTAGCGTCCCAGTCCACTAATATTGGTGTAAGGGCATATATAACAGCGGCCTAAACCCCTATTATATATACAAAGGAGTAAAAAGAAATATCATGAAACCAATGTGTCACGCATCGACACAGAAATGGAGGTCTATCAGGTGCTATCACCACGACTGGCACCCTGATAGGTACGTATCATACGCTATCTCGAAAGCTCGAGTGCCAGCTCTGACCCTCGCCTCTCGACGTATCTATACGTACATGACTCCCATCGGTATCCACATGATAACCACCGAGTCATTGGTAATGTCACCGGATGGTATGGTTCCCCCATTAACTCATCGTCTACTCCACGATTCTTGCCCCGGGGTACCTTCCGGGCCCCACCATGTACCCACAGATGGTGCCTCCCGCTCCTCGAATCGGGTATATAATCAGAACCGATAAATCTCATGGTGGATGCTGTAATATCATATCAAGGGAAACCGGGTTTTTCAAATAATGCATAATTTCATGAACTCCCACGGTCCCCAAATCCAGAAAACATCATGAAAAATCCATATCACAATGCGAAAATCCATGAATATAATATATGCAACATAAACTGAAATGTATGCAAATAAAGGAAAAGCCGCTAATTAACTGCAACAAATTAACATAAAATATCATGCGGTTCCTATTTTATCCAAGTCTAAATAACATCAAGCAAAGGTAAACATGTAGCTATATCCAGATATGTGTAAACATAAAGGTATAGCAAGATATATGTATCTACCTATAAGTAATGATGTAGTATACCCCCTGGGTATAAGTGAAAAATGTGTGCAAGGTGTTAGTTGTATGTATGCCCTAGAGGCCAGTATTGTACATATGATGTATATTATATTGGATGCTTGGACATATATAGAGAGGACTTTCTTGCTCGATATAATAGTATGCTATCTGGTTGCACTTTACTTTAACATGTATACTTGTCTCTTTATACTGTCTTATAGTTGCATGTTGGTAAAGCCCTTAGGATGTGTACTTGACTACCTGGACTATGATGCGGATCATACTAGTGGGGACATAGTAGTCCATAAGTACATCCTTCAAGGTCCCTAGTCGTGGGTGTATCGAGACGGGGCATCGATATACCAGTGTAGACTAGCGTATACGCTTCTTGACCCATGAGATGGGCGATGGATGATCCCATATCCATTGGTGTTTGACATCAGAGATGGTATACGGGTGCTCAATGGAGACTGGGTACACTGGATGGACTCGCCGAGAACTCCCAGATGGTGTTATACCTCACGTCAGATGGCAGCTCTCTGGTGACACTTGTGCAGGTTAGTCTGTAGAGCCGAGATCGTCATAGAGTCTTGTGTGATTCCCACTGTGTTTTTATTTTCACCTTACCACGTCCATGAGGGCGTGCAAAACGGTGGTTTTTGGGTACAGTCCCGAGTCACATGGAGGCAATGAGCGATAGGAGGGGTTTCGTCTCTCCCGATATTGGGGATTGATGTTGCGCTGTGCTCGATTGGCCGTAACAGGTAAGTCCCTGGCCAGGGCTGATTTAGAGATTTACTGGTAAGTGTTACCAGTAGTTTCTCGACCCGTTATGAGCCTCACATTGGCACGACTTATCGGTTATTGGGGTCTGACGTTTACCACCCCTAGACTTGATATGCGACGTATCAGACGAGGAGACCGGACTGTACAGGAAGTGTTACCGGCAGGCTTTTACAGGAGTTGGAGCGGGCTTGCATGCTGATCTTCTGATCGCTCAATACCCGGGTAGCCGTTACGTCCAGCTAGTACCGCTGACGGCTTGTGAGTGCTTGATGTGATCATCACCTACTGCCGGCATATTGACGAGTCTTTAGAGTCCTACACAGAGGTTTTACTGGCTCAGGCAAAACGAAATAGGAGCGCATATGTGATATGTGCGGGACCGAGAATAATGCGTGTATGTGATACCGTATTCTATTCTCGCGAGTTTTAGTATCGGTCGGTTATATATGATATGACCAGGTTATCGAATCAAGTGTTGATTCTATAAGTCGATACGATGAATGTTAGTCGGTTATATGAGATATGACCGGATTATTAAGTCAAGTGTTGATTTAATGATTAAGTGTATAATTGTATATTAGATATACTAGTTTACATTTACTAACACTTGTTCACTTTAGGGTTTTTCTCACACTTGCACACTTGAATATATATATATGATATATATATTAAAAGTGTTTTCTTTTATATCATGGTTGATGATACACTAAACATGGGTGTACAAGACACACACCATTCTATTTTTAAATGGTGGTTTACATTTATTTAAGGTAATTACAAATTAGTGGAATTTTTTCATAAGCATGAAGCTTGTAGAAGCTTGTGGATGCTTTGAAAAAGTCCACTTATTTTGTTTTACCTTAGATCTTTGTTTAACCTAACCATTTAGAATTAGCTATGGTTATGTCTCTACAAGAGTTAGTATATGATACTCATTCACCATGGTTAGCATTCTCACTTGATCATTATCTTCATCTCTTTCTTTTCTTCTTCTTCTTCATTGCAAAAGGAAAAAGCTTGCTAGGGTTTGATCCAAAGTGAGAAAGAGTGTGAGAAATAAAATTCTAAAGAGAACCCACTTCCTATTTCTCCATCCTCTACTAGATTAGCACTTTAGTATAGGGTGTTTGCTTCACTAATTCTCAAGTTAGTGAAGTGGAAGCTTGAGTCGGAATTCCCTCGACGTAGATCATCTTTGGCCTCGGAGACTTCAAGCAAGGTCGCACCTTTCGCCTCGTGAGGCCATGCAAGGGTCTGGGAGAACCACGATCGCAGCGAAGGGACTTCATCAAGGATCCAAAGAAGTGGGGGAACGATCTACAAAAGTTGTATTTCGTATCCCTTTAGAGTAAAGTTGTTTACTTACTATTTTGTGTCGCCTAAACTCTAGTATACGATCATGCTTAGGGTTGTTCGGCACCTAAAAATTTAATTTGGCATGGTCGATGCCTTGTAGAGCCTTGTTAGTGTGCCTAGTAACCCTACAGTGGTATCAGAGCCTAGCTAGAGCATTAGGCGATGTGTTAACGAAGTTAAAACCCCGATCGAACCCGAACACGTCAAGATAACCCCCTCTCTGGACAATTTTTAAAATCTGGGATTTTTTTGAATTAAAAATGCCTAAAAAATTCAGCAGGGTTTTCTAAGAAATTTGGTGAAAAACGATAGCATGTTCCGTACAACCCACCGCGGAACCGCGGCCGTACCCATGCTTGGGCCGCGGTTCCGCGGCCGTACAGAGGAACCATGCCATCATTTTTTTCCTGTTATTTCTTTTTCTGTAATTTCTATTTTATTGGTATTTTAAATCTGACTCAAGTGTTGAGTATTTTGGGGTTTATTTTGTAATCGTCGATTCGATCGGAGAATTTAATTTTGTTATGTTTTCCGGATAATTTAGAAAGTATTAAAATGTTCGAACGGATATCATTAACTCAATTTTTCCTGGCACGAAAAACATTCAAGTGTTGAATTTTTCTCGGGTTTAAATTTTTCGGAAAAACGTGCATGTGACGCGATGGACCCTCTAGAAGAAAACAAACCTTAACTCGATTATGTGACCGTCTTGAACTGCCCTTTGAACCTTAGGGTTTGGGGCAGTATGCCACATGTGAGGCGTTGGCTTGACCCTTCTACGGCTGGACCGTTGCTACTGTGACGTATTCTAGAATTTTTGAACCCCGCTCAAGTGTTGAGCTATTATGGAAATCTTGGGTATTTCATTATTCGATCGGAAAGTTTAATACAGTCTATTTATCTGGAATGTGATACAATATGTGGAATTCATACGGTTAGGCATGAAATGCGAAATATGTGATATTTCGGATTTATGATGTCTAAAGAGTTTGTGGATTCCAAATGTTGTAGTTTTACACTTTCTTTTCTGTGACCGTAAGTGTAATATGTAATATCGTCGGTTTCGTTGCTATATGTCAACGACAATTGGGATGCGCATATTTACTTACGTTGATGACATGTGATGTTCTGTGTTGCTGGATATGTTATATTGGATCGTCGCGTTCTGAATAGCCGGGGGGGTTTATGTGAGATGAGGGTTTTTATTTTCATTCATATAAAATCAAATGTATGTAATATTCTTTTATTGGGGAACTTCCGGGTTGAGGTTGATGTCACCATTTGTATATTATTTACTTTTCCGCACTAGGATAGACCCAAGGAGGGGAGCACAAGTAACCGGGTTCTACGGTCTAGTGGGAGACCAACTCGAGGAGTCGAGTCCGGTCTCCTAACCCTAGAATTGGAAGGGTTGCTTGCCGCTCTCGTAGGGGTCTAGGGATGTGGATTTGGCTATTCATCGCGACCGTGGAATCCGTGTTTTATAGAGGCTCAAAATAAAACACGGACGTCCTAGTATATCCAATATTTCATATGATTCTTCTGCTGCGATATCTGTGATGTGATCATTTGATGTTCTGTGATAAATACTGTATATAGTATATATGATATATTATATAGATGTTACTTATGTTTTACACCCGCGCTAGCCCTGCCCTGCTCTGCCGTTAGTTACCTAACCTAACGGTGCACGAGGGGACATCGAGGCGAATGCGGATGGCATAAATGTACGTCGTATTTATCTGTGATGTTTAGGTGACTTAAATGATGGGACTTCATTAATGTGATTAATGAAAGAAAAGAAACCTAAAAGATGTTGTAGAATCAAATTTTCAAATAAAAGGGTAGCTACAGTTTTGCTTTGCATAGTGGTATATATGATACACCCCGCACCTTATTCGATGAGGAAAGAGCCGAGATCCCTTCACCGGGAGTGACCTCATTAGCAAAACTGGCAGATGCTACAAACTCGGTTTGACTTTTGACTGCTTTTGGAGTTTTGCTTTGCATAGTGATATATATGATATGTCCTGCACCTCATTCGACGAGAAAAGGGCCGACGATCCCTTCACCGGGAGTGACCCCTTTAGCAAAACTAGAAAAGCCTAAAAAACACTCCATTTCAAAATTCACTCGATTCTACGACGATATCAGGTTCTTTACGCTCATGGTTTTCTGAAAAACCTGCGTAGCCCTCCGTCAATTCAGATAAGTAATATTTAGTATTCGTGTTGCGATAGTTTGGCATGCATCAAGGCGTAGTGTACGGTACCTGATTATTACTTATCTGTAGCATGAGATGCGATTGGATTAGGGTATTCATACGGCGTTGTTTGGCATGCGTCAAAGGTCGTACGGGTGGGTTTAATTCAATCACGAATTGTACGGGTTGAACTTGACTAGTGGACTATGGGTTGTTTGGCATGCGTCAAGGTCATAGCACGCTAGGGGCAAAATATTATCGGGAATTTCAAGTGTTGAAATTTGCAATGAGATTGCATACCTTCTATGAGATAGTTGGATCCCGATACCCACTGTGAGTAATTGTTACTCCTGGAAGAGTTTTACACAGGACAATTAGCCGATCAAGTAGGTGTCTAGAAAGATGTCAACGGGGTTACGCCTCTGGGAAAACGAGGTTTACTTTAATTAGGTCCGTGCGAAAGCACGGGGAACCTCCCTCAAAGTACCGACACTGGCCTGACTAAAAGATTGGCGAAGTTGTAGGGTGTAATTAATCCCGGCTAGTCTTTCCTTTTAGGGTTTGAAGGAAGATTTGATAAAAACAGTGGGAGCCATCCTGATTAGATAAAATAATAACCAATCTGATCTTGCAAGAGCATACGCTAAAGTGTTTTCTTCTCTCTCTCTCCAGGTAGCGACCATATCATGCCTTAATCAAGATAATAATATGGATGTATTGACCGAACCCGCATGTTATACTGTGCTGGGGAACGTTGGTTCCGTTCTTTCTTATAAGAGTTATAAGACTGAACTAGATATAGGGGAATACCAGGATTCTCATGCCACCCATGTGAAGAAAGTACATGTTGATGCATTTTCTTCGGGTGTATTCGTTACAGAGAACTGTTTCTCCATTTCCTCTACGTCCTGGGTATTAGATACCCGGTCAGGATCCCATTTATGTAATCGGTTACATGGGCTTAGGAAAGGTAGAGAACTTGGAGAAGGTGATAAAGACATAAGGGTTAGAAATGGTGCAATTGTTGCAGCTAGAACCGTCGGGGAATATCACCTTGTATTGCCAATTGGTAATACATTGATTCTGAACGAATGCTATTACATGCCGAACCTGATATGCAACATTATATCAGTTTCTTTGTTGAGTAAAGAGGGATATAATTTTGTATTACAGGATAATGTTATGTACATTTTCCTAAACCAAAAGTTGGTTGGATCAGGCACGTTGTGCAATGGCATTTATGTTCTAAATCAATCAACGGTTCTGAGAATAACAAACACACACAAGAGGAAGAGTTCAGAAATGAACGAATCCTTCTTGTGGCATTGTAGACTGGGTCACATCAATGCGACACGACTAGCAAAGTTGCATAAGGATGGATATTTAAATCCGTTTGAATTTTCATCTTATGACACTTACCAGTCATGTCTTAAAGGCAAGATGACCAAAACTCCGTTTACGGGACACGGAGAAAGAGTTACCGAACTCTTGGGACTGATACATAGTGATGTATGCGGTCCCATGTCTACAAATGCCAGGGATGGTTCTTCGTACTTCATTACATTCACTGACGATCTCTCTAGATTCGGATATGTGTTCCTGATGAAACACAAATCAGAAGCTTTTGAGAAATTTAGAGAATATAAACAAGAAGTCGAGAACCAAACCGGGAAAAGTATTAAAATCCTTCGATCTGATCGAGGAGGTGAATACTTGAGCAATGAATTTCTGGACTTCCTAAAAGATAATGGGATTCTCTCTCAGCTAACTCCTCCATATACACCACAGCACAACGGTGTATCAGAACGGAGGAACCGCACCCTATTAGATATGGTGCGCTCAATGATGAGTACAGCTGAGTAACCTATTTCCTTCTGGGGATATGCACTTGAGACAGCCATAGACCTATTGAATAGAGTTCCTACCAAATCTATACCTACATATGAGATATGGAAAGGGAAGAGACCACATCTTAATTACATTAAGATATGGGGTTGTCCGGCCTATGTCAAAAGACAAAATCCAGACAAACTCAAGGCAAGATCTGTCTTATGTAAGTTTATAGGATATCCCAAAAATTCACAAGGGTATATCTTCTACCACCCCGAGGAACAAAAGGTGTTTGTTTCTCGACATGCCACTTTCTTAGAAAAAGGTTTTCTTATGAAACAGATTAGTGGCATTGAGGTAGAACTGGAAGAGGTTCTAGCAACACAAACTATAACAGAAGACTTGGTAGAACCAGAGGATTCGGTAGTTCCCGATGAACCCCAGCCACTCCGCCGATGTAGTAGGGTTCCTCACCCACCTGAGAGATACTACGGTTTTCTCATGGATGGTGGGAGCGAGGATTGCATCATGGTTGATGATGACCCAACTAGCTTCGAGCAGGCCATCACGAGTGGGGACTCAGTGAAATGGCTGGATGCAATGCGGTCCGAGATGGAATCCATGTACACCAACAAAGTATGGACTATGGAAGATGCTCCTAAAGGGGTAAAACCCATTGGGAGCAAGTGGATCTTCAAGAAAAAACTTGGTGTAGATGGGAAAGTGGAGACTTTCAAAGCTATACTTGTTGCAAAGAGTTTTCGTCAAAGACCAGGTGTGGACTATGACGAAACCTTTTCTCCAGTGGCTATGCTTAAATCCATCCGGATCATGCTTGCCATCGCTGCATATCATGACTACGAAATCTGGCAAATGGATGTTAAGACCGCCTTTCTAAATGGTGATTTAGAAGAGTGCGTGTACATGACTCAGCCAGAGGGCTTCGTAGATAGTGGGAGCAGCGGGAAGGTGTGCAAGCTGCTTAAATCCATTTATGGATTAAAGCAAGTATCGCGGAGTTGGAACATCTGCTTTGACGTCGTAATCAAAGAGTTTGATTTCGTAAAAAACGTAGATGAACCTTGTATCTACAAGAAGGTGACAGAGAGTAAGGTTGTCTTCCTCGTATTGTACGTGGACGACATACTCTTGATAGGAAATGACATTCCTATGCTGCAATCGGTCAAGCTCTTCTTATCACAAAGATTCTCAATGAAAGATCTTGGTGATGCCTCCTGCATATTGGGAATTAGGATCTATAGAGATAGATCTAAAAGGATATTGGGATTGTTCCAATCTAGGTACATTGACACCATACTAAAGAGGTTTAGTATGGAAGAGTCCAAATGTGGGTTTTTACCCACGATCTCAAGGCTCACTCTCTCCAAAGAGATGTCTCCCAAGACTGATTTGGAGAGAGCTCGCATGCAAGGGATACCCTATGCTTCGGCTGTAGACTCTATCATGTACGCGATGCTATGTACCAGACCCGATGTAGCATACTCACTAAGTGTAGTGAGTAGGTATCAAGCTGATCCTGGAGAGAGTCACTGGACAGCTGTGAAGAGCATTCTCAAGTACTTACGAAGGACTAAAGAGATGCTCTTGGTGTATGGTAACGGAGAACTCCAAGTGGAGTCCTTTACCGATTCGAGCTTCCAGAGTGATAAGGACGACTCTAAGTCGCAGTCGGGATTTGTCTTTACCCTTTACGGAGGGGCGGTTAGCTGGAAGAGTTCCAAGCAGGAAACCGTGGCAGACTCGACGATGGAGGCTGAATACATCGCTGCCAACGATGCTGCCAAAGAGGCTGTCTGGATCAAGAAGTTCATTACTGAACTTGGAGTGGTTCCATCCATTGTGCATCCAATACCTTTGTATTGCGATAACAATGGAGCGGTGGCTTTGGCCAAGGAACCCAGGTCCCATCAGCAATCCAGGCATATTCTGAGGCGGTATCACCTGATCCGAGAGATAGTTGATCGCCGGGAGATCGAGGTCAGGAAGGTTGACACGAAGAACAACACAGCGGATCCACTCACGAAGGCCATTCCCCAGATACAGTTTGAGAGACTCTTCGGGATGCTCGGTATGCGATACTACAGCAGCTGGCCCTAGTGCAAGTGGGAGATTGTTAGTTGTATGTATGCCCTAGAGGCCAGTATTGTACAGATGATGTATATTATATTGGATGCTTGGACATATATAGAGAGGACTTTCTTGCTCGATATAATAGTATGCTTTCTGGTTGCACTTTACTTTAACATGTATACTTGTCTCTTTATACTGTCTTATAGTTGCATGTTGGTAAAACCCTTAGGATGTGTACTTGACTACCTGGACTATGATGCGGATCATACTAGTGGGGACATAGTAGTCCATAAGTACATCCTTCAAGGTCCCTAGTCGTGGGTGTATCGAGACGGGGCATCGATATACCAGTGTAAACTAGCGTATACGCTTCTCGACCCATGAGATGGGCGATGGATGATCCCATATCCATTGGTGTTTGACATCAGAGATGGTATACGGGTGCTCAGTGGAGACTGGGTACACTGGATGGACTCGCCGAGAACTCCCAGATGGTATTATACCTCACGTCAGATGGCAGTTCTCTGGTGACACTTGTGCAGGTTAGTCTGTAGACCCGAGATCGTCATAGAGTCTTGTGTGATTCCCACTGTGCTTTGATTTCCACCTTACCACGTCCATGAGGGCATGCAAAACGGTGGTTTTTGGGTACAGTCCCGAGTCACATGGAGGCAATGAGCGATAGAAGGGGTTTCGTCTCTCCCGGTATTGGGGGTTGATGTCGCGATGTGCTCGATTGGCCGTAACAGGGAAGTCCCTGGCCAGGGCTGATTTAGAGATTTACTGGTAAGTTTTACCAGTAGTTTCTCGACCCGTTATGAGCCTCAAATTGGCACGACTTATCGGTTATTAGGGTCTGACGTTTACCACCCCTAGACTTGATATGCGACATATCAGACGAGGAGACCGGACTGTACGGGAAGTGTTACCGACAGGCTTTTACAGGAGTTGGAGCCGGCTTGCTTGCTGATCTTCTGATCGCTCAATACCTGGGTAGCCGTTACGTCCAGCTAGTACCGCTGACGGCTTGTGAGTGCTTGATGTGATCATCACCTACTGCCGGCGTATTGACGAGTCTTTAGAGTCCTACACAGAGGTTTTACTGGCTCAGGCAAAACGAAATAGGAGCGCATATATGATATGTGCGGGACCGAGAATAATCCGTGTATGTGATACCGTATTCTATTCTCGCGACTTTTAGTATCGGCCGGTTATATATGATATGACCGGGTTATCGAATCAAGTGTTGATTCGATAAGTCGATACGATCAATGTTAGTCGGTTATATGAGATATGACCGGATTATTAAGTCAAGTTTTGATTTAATGATTAAGTGTATAATTGTATATTAGATATACTAGTTTACATTTACTAACACTTGTTCACTTTAGGGTTTTTCTCATACTTGCACACTTGAATATATATATATATATATATGATATATATATTAAAAGTGTTTTCTTTTATATCATGGTTGATGATACACTAAACATGGGTGTACAAGACACACACCATTCTATTTTTAAATGGTGGTTTACATTTATTTAAGGTAATTACAAATTAGTGGAATTTTTTCATAAGCATGAAGCTTGTAGAAGCTTGTGGATGCTTTTGAAAAAGTCCACTTATTTTGTTTTACCTTAGATCTTTGTTTAACCTAACCATTTAGAATTAGCTATGGTTATGTCTCTACAAGAGTTAGTATATGATACTCACTCACCATGGTTAGCATTCTCACTTGATCATTATCCTCATCTCTTTCTTTTCTTCTTCTTCTTCATTGCAAAAGGAAAAAGCTTGCTAGGGTTTGATCCAAAGTGAGAAAGAGTGTGAGAAATAAAATTCTAAAGAGAACCCACTTCCTATTTCTCCATCCTCTACTAGATTAGCACTTTAGTATAGGGTGTTTGCTTCACTAATTCTCAAGTTAGTGAAGTGGAAGCTTGAGTCGGAATTCTCTCGACGTAGATCATCTTTGGCCTCGGAGACTTCAAGCAAGGTCGCACCTTTCGTCTCGTGAGGCCATGCAAGGGTCCGGGAGAACCACGATCGCAGCGAAGGGACTTCATCAAGGAGCCAAAGAAGTGGAGGAACGATCTACAAAGGTTGTATTTCGTATCCCTTTAAAGTAAAGTTGTTTACTTGCTATTTTGTGTCGCCTAAACTCTAGTATACGATCTTGCTTAGGGTTGTTCGGCACCTAAAAATTTAATTTTGGCATGGTCGATGCCTTGTAGAGCCTTGTTAGTGTGCCTAGTAACCCTACAAAAGGTATACCTGTAGCTATGACATAAAGTGTGTATGTATCTATCACTAATGGTACGATACTCTATAGGTATACAGGTATCTAACATGTAAGTATGTGAAGGCATATGTGTAAGCATGTGAATATACATGTATGCTAAATGTCATATGCGATAAGAAATATGAATCATTGTCTCAATGTTCATAACCAACAATAGCATTTCTATATGTGGGTTGCGCGTGACATGGCAATTATTGATGGTGTGTGTAGCATATAATCAGTGCTCGTGCAACATGAAACGTCAATAATATGTGCAGTGGCCTAAGGATACTAGTCCAAGCACAACAATAATTAAGCAGTAGGGTAAATGCGCAAATCCTAAATCTGACATAGAATATGCGACAAAAGTAACATCTCTAGCCCAGACGCATAACGCCATGAGGGCGATTCCCCTGTAAATGTTAAATCTACTCACCAACGCTCCTGGCTAAGTGAGCCTACCACCTGTTTTCCCTTGTCGTAGTGTCCGAAGTCCCCGCTTGTGAACCTAAAATTTCACAAACACATCATATAAGCAAAAATCCTATAATGACGAAAAAACAACGAAACGCGATGAAAACGTCCGGATAATTACATTGCGCGCTTAGCGCATCTATCGCGCACGATATCGGCCAAAAACCCTAATTGGGGTCCCTAAACTACAAAACACAAGTCTAGACCCCGATCGTCCAGATCGCGCAACACAACACAAAAATTACGAGGAATACAATAGATATAACCTCGCAACGACCAATCAAACCCACGTCGGAAAAAAAAAACCCGAAATCTAGTAAGCAACCTATCGCAATATTTCGCACTAGTTTCAAGCTAACGCATATCTAGCGATTACAAACACCTTAAAATAGCTTAACTAAACTATCTAAACCATTCCTATATTTTTAACACTCGCTAATTATGTTTTAGCAAAAACCTAGTAAGCTAATTGTATAATTAAACAAAGTGTTCATTAACAAAAATTAACATTTCCTACTAGGTTAATCATCTCCAAATCACAAATTAACACTTCAAATGAACACTAAACACTTAACAAAATTTAACCCTAACATGAATTTCTTAAACCAAATATAAATGAATTAATCATAATTTAAGAACTAAACTAAACACATAATTAGCTAATTAAATTAGCTAGAATAAGATTAAAGCAATTATAAAAGGATTAAGGTAAGAATTATACCTCCCCATGAACACCAAAATGAATTTAATCTCTCATCATAGTATCAAAAAAACCATGCTTTGTTGAAGATCCAAGAAGAATTAGTGAAGGAAATGAAGGAAAATGATTATATTTGAATTTTTGTGATTCTATTTGGATTTTTCATGATTTATTTGATGCAAAATGAGTTGAAAAAGACTGGGAATGATAGAGGGCAGCAAGGGGAAGGGAAGGGCCGGCCAAGGGGGTGAGGGGGGTATTTTTGTGAATTTTTGTGAAGAAATTGCTAGGAAAAAGAGTAATAAATGCTTAATAAATGCACTTTGCCACCTTTACACATTTTCTTTTCTTTTTAAAATAAAACCTTTTGCACTCCAAAAAATGTCTAGATATTTAAAAAGAAGTTTCCAAAATATTCTAGTGACAAAAAAAATAATTTATTCTCAAGAGAAGAAATTTCCCGATTTACGTGCACCAAATACCGCTTAAAACAATATTTTATTCGGGAAAAATTCTATCTGAGCCAAAACCTCCCAAATACCCCTAAAGTTAGCGCACAAGCTTTATTTTAGCTAAAAAAAAGTGCCGGAAAGCTTATACGGACGTTTGATCGAAATCGGGTTAAAACGGAAAATACCGACAATTTTGCCCTAAAACGGGAAAATTCGCAAAACGATTTCTGAAACGTTACATGAATGGCCAAGGAAAAATGGGTAAAAGTTGGATTTTATGTTTGCTTTGAATTTGTAGGGATTTTGATGCATTTTTGATAAATTTTTTGAAGAGAAAAGAGAGATGAAATGGAGGGGGCTGCTGCTGAATTTGGGGGAAGAGGGGGTTTTGGCCAAGTGGGTGGGAGATGGGAGAGAGAGAATTAGGTGTTGAAAGTCAAAGGCATACTTATATGTTTATTCTTTTCCTTTAATTTCAATGTTTTCTTTTCCTTGTTCTAATTTGTGTGGAAATGGAGTGGGGAAATGGGGGGAGGGCTGCTAAATTTCAGCCACAAAAGGGGAGGAAAAATGTAGGGGTGTGAGTGTGGGTGTGTGTGTATCAAGTTCTAAGTGAAGGCAATACCCCCATACCACAATTACTTTAAACAAATTCACAATTTTAGCCTTTTTCTTTTACATTTTCTAAACCATCTTGACAAATTTTATTTCATTTCAGAAACAATATTTTAAATTTTTTTTTAATTTGTTATGATGCACAAAATTTGTTTCAACCCATTCCAATTTGTAATTTTCCCTAATTAAATGTATTAGTGACGGCTTAAAATAATATTAAAATAATTATTTTCGGAACATTTTTCAGAAATTAGAAATTTTACAAGTGGCTCAATAAACACCAAATACTAGCAATTACATAGATAGAATATGTATATTTAATTTTATGATAAAAATATTTGAATTTTGAATTTTTTTACAGAAAACCCCCTTATTTTACCGATTTTCCGAAATTTCACCGAAACGATTTTTCAAAACGTTACAAGCACCCCTTCTAATCACAAAACTTTCAAAATCCGATCAACACATCTGCACCAAATAGTTCTTTGCAGTTGACCGGGACTGATGAATCCTCTTCATTTGCACAATACATGAATTTGGTCCTAACAAATATCATGCAAGTTTTGGCTGAGATGAAGTCTTCTGTCGATGACATGAAAAGAAATATCGTCTCTCAAAATGAGACTATAAAATCGATGGAAGAAGAAATTGCACGTTTAAAAGCTGAAATAAGTGCAAGAGAGATACAGAAACTTCCAGCTCAACCTTTGCCTAATCCTGGCTATTCACATCATGTGAATGCAATCACGTTGAGATCTGGAAGAGTGCTTGACAATCATGTTGGGGAAGAGATTGATGAGAATGAAAAATCTATCAATGATACCCCGGCTGAGACCTTTCCTTCCACTTCTACTTCTAATTCTAACCCTAGTTCTTCTACCCTACCACCTTCTTCCGAGCCTATTCTCCGTTTTCCCCAAGGCTCGACACCTCAGCCCACCTCTTCTAATCCACCGAAAACGATCCCCACTCCTATTCTTAGATCGTTCCCACCCACACGATCTTCTCCAATGTTGGACCCCGACCTTATTGCTCAAGCTCCTTACCCGAATCGGTTAAGGGGAAACACACTGTGTCCATAAATGGAGAAGATCACGGAAATGTTTAAACAGGTTAACATCAACATCCTTCTTCCAGATGCTATCCAACAAGTCCCCGCTTATGCGAAAGTTCTCAAAGACTTGTGCACTAGAAAGACGAAGACTCAAGTGCCCAAGAAGATATTCATGGCAAAAACAGTAGAAACAGCCTTTCCCCAGCAATTACCGAGAAAACGTAAGGATCCTGGCTATCCTACGATTTCCATTTCTATCGGGGGAAAACACATCAACCGTGCTCTACTCGATCTTGGCGGAAGTGTTAACCTGCTTCCTTTCTCAGTTTACGAGCAGTTAGGGATCGAAGAGTTGAAACCAGCTCCTTGCACTCTCCAGATGGCTGACCGATCAATCATCAAACCTAGTGGTGAACTGGAGGATGTGTTAATAAAAATCGGGGAATTTGTATTCCATGTGGACTTTATTGTAATTGATACACAGTCTGTAGCGAACCCACGGAATCAAATTCCGGTGATTTTAGGTCGCCCCTTTTTGGCCACTTCCAACGCTATAATCAACTGTCGTAATGGCTCTATGACCCTATCTTTTGGGAATAGGTCAATTGAGCTGAACATTTACAAGTTGGGAAGTGTACCCTCCGAACCTACTGCTCAGGTCTGTTCTGTTGAAGTAATGGATGTCGACAGCAACGAATTTGATGATCCTCATGATACTGATCTTGACTCTTTTCATATGTTGTTGTTTGACCCAACTATGAATCATACACATACGGACTCTTCCACCAAGTTGTCCGGGTCAACAACTAACACTGATTATGAAATGTTTTTAGAGTCTGAAGATCACCCCGCGTTTTGTGATGACATTATTCTTCGAGGTATTGATGGAACTTTTGAGGAAATATTCGCCGATGAAATCGCATTTTTGAAAAGCACGGGTGTTGAGATGAATCATCTCCCAATCAATGAAATTGAACCTCCACCCCTTCTCCTGAACTGTAAAGAGAATGCGAGTAATCCATCACATTCACTGCATCGTCTCTCCAATATGAGACGCACACACATTCTATTCCACCACTTACCCTTTCCCCACTTCTTCTTCCACCAACCTGAGCACTGCATTGATAAAATTTTCGAATAGTTGGTGTTAACTTTCGGTCTTTGCAAAGCTTGGCATCGACCAATAATTCTTGACCCCCTCTTATGATTTTCAAAGCTTAATATTGTTTAACTCAAGTTGGGGGGGGGGGTACAATCTGGCTCCTGAAAAGAAATTTTTACCCAAAAAGATGAGCCAAAATTAAGTTTGGGGGAGGATCTTCACTTAAATATTTTGGCCCCGTTAATAAATTTCCTCCCAGGCTTACAGGTTTTTGAGATCTAGCGGATGGCAACAGTGAGGACACTGTTGAAAACAAGTTTGGGGGAGGTTTGTGCTTATCTTCGCTTCATTTGCATATCAATTTGCATAAGCACAAAACATTTGAAAACCTATAAAAATTTAAAAATTTAAAAATATTTCAAAAAAAAAAAGTTGTACATAAATAAAATAATAAAAGATTAGATAGTGAAAAATTACATCTAAAAGATTGGAAAAATTTAAGAAAACCAAGAAAATTAGAAGTTTTCTTATACGAACTAGTAATAAGTAGTTATGAGCCGTTGTCCCAAGGGTTAGTAAGATGAAAGAAGTCACTAATCTGAGGATAAAAATAAGTCTGAAAAATAGTTCCTATTCTGGAAGCCAAACATTTTGAACATTGATACCCAACTATTCGCACCTACACACGTTTTGAAACTCGGGATAGTAGAGAATACCTTGAAATGCTCTTGTCTAAAAGCCAAAGTATGAAGGAAATAAAAAAAATATGAATAAAATATAAAATGGTGAGAAAAATGAACACTGGTTTTGTTATCGCCAAGGCAGCAATAAAAAAATATAGCGAGGGTGCCTCTTCACCTAATGCCTTAGACCAACTGGTCTGGGAGTCGCTGCTAAGCCTTAGATGGTGCAAGACGAGGAAAAACACCAAATAAGCAAGCACATGAGTAATCGGTCGGTTAGTACCTCAAGAAGTATTAACGGTCGTATGAAAGTGTGTGAGCAAATTCATCTAAATATTCATCAAATTAAAAAGTACAGAGGCAGATGGACAAGAGTATGATAGCTTGAAATGAATTCTCCGGGTGTAGGGATGTTCTTTACACACACGTGGGGTTATATGATCGATGTTTGGAAGAAAGATAGAAGTGAAAAATAAAGACGATGTTTTATTGAGGGATAATGTGATTTCTAATATCTTTTCATAACTATTAAGATAGGGCTCATGACAACCGAAAAGGTAGCATAGTTGGAAACCCTAATTTTCAAAGTCTTTCTTTTACGATTCTTATCTTTATATGTAAATTTCACGGTCTTCCTTTTATTATTAGATTTTGTGGGTGCAATCCGTTGAAAAACCCTCAGGAGACAACACTCCTCCTACTAGGGACACCTAGAGGTTTAAAGGCTTATTGCACGTGCTCAGTGCAATCGTGTTGCCTACGAAAGTGTGCTAGTTAGTTTTTCTCTTTCTTTATTTTCTCCTTCTCTTTTTAATAAAACAATTCGCTCGAGACGACCGAAAATAAGTTTGGGGGAATTTGATCAGTCCAAAATATTGCATTTTTAACACGTCAATTTCCCTACCATTTGCACTAATCTAGAGGTGTTCGGTATTAATATAGCACATATTAGCAAAACAGCCGTAAAATACCAAATAACTTGTGCTGTATACTAAAACCGGCATTTCTGAGGGAAATTGAGTGTTTATCATGGCATCGCATCATCTTTGTATAGCGCAACACTTGTTTCGAGAATCTGTGCAGGAAATTCCAGGAGAAGAGCCAAAACAGTTAAAAGTGCTGAGAAAAATACTCCAAGTCCAAGACTTGAGATTTAGCAAGGAACTATAAAGAATTATGAGATTCAACATATCAGAAAATATACCTAAAGCCAACAGAAAGCAACACTAAAATATTGATGCACCAAGGCACCAAAATGGCCGCGGATCCGCGGCCAGAGCATGGCATGCGCGGCGGATCCGCGGCCATGTTATGCTGACGTCAGCCTATTTCAGTTGCAGATTCCTCTTCTCAAGTCCCACACCTCTTCAACCAACTTCAAAGTCCAGAGAACTCCAGAATTTTCTGCCAGAACAGAAAGGCTTACATTACAAGCTAAACATCCTCAAGCTTCCAAAGCAAGCTACTTAACTACCTAAGCCTAGAAGATTCTCCCTAACCTCCATGCTTATGAAGGAAGCTAAGCCTAACTAACTACCTCTAGAAGCTTCTACCTAACTACCAAGCTTACAAGGGAAGCTAAACTAAACCTAGTTTCTAAAGGAAGCTAATCCTAATCAAGGCTAAAAAAGGGACCCTAAGGATTCACTTCTAAGGTTGTTCTCCAATCTCAAAATTCCCAACACAAGTTGAGCGACACAACTTGTAAACCCTACTCCCCAATTCAAAATCCAAAGCCAAAAATCAAGAACTCCGAGTACCAAATCAATCATGAAGCCTTCAATCCTTTAGAAAGCGACGCCGGACTTCATTGGAGCAAGTGATCCAAGGAAATCCGCGACTCAAGGAGACGAGCGAAGACGAAATCAACGATCAAGTTCTTTCCTCTTGTAGATCTTGAGCGAATTGTAACAAAATTGTTGATAAATAAAGGTAAAATTTCTATATCTTGCTTTCTTTATATTCTTGCATCATGATTCGATCTCAATTCTTGATTGTGTTTCTTATTATGATGTTTGAGTAAAACTCCGCTCGTGGAGGAATCGAGACGATCAATAGATGATGATGTTACAAATCTTGAAACGATTCTTAAGTCCTATGAGTTTTGTAAACTCTTGTAAATTGAAGAATCGACGACCTAGTTTCGAGCGATGCTTTCTTGATTGTGTTCGCTCTTAATTAGGGATCCACGATCGATTCTTGAATTTACTAGAAGCTAGAATGTGAATGAAATCAACGAATGGACAAGGGATAGATGATGAAACCCTAGTTTCCGCAAGAAATCCCTAATTCTCGTTGATCGTCATCGATCTAGTAGCAAATCATCGATGGATAAGAATACGTAATCAATAGATTTCTTCACGTCTATATATTCGATCGGTTCCTACGAGCCTCACTTCGATTCTTGATTATTGGATTGGATATCATCAATTCTTAATTCTTGATATTAATGTTTTCTTGTTATTAGATCTAGATTTTGATAATTCTTGAATTCACTTTTAAATCTTGAATTGAATTGTCTTTTCTTTAATTTTCAATTCATCTAATTCAAATTCGAATGGATCTCACTTTCCCTGTGGACGATCCGCATTCGCTAACGCTACAATCGACACCGTTATTGATTGCGGTCAAAAAATTCTTTGGTTGTGATTTCTATACATTTTTTACTGACACACCGCAATTTCATTCAATCGGCACCCCTCCTTGGGTCAACCTGTACCCCCTACGAGTGCGGCGAATAACTCGCCAATTCTAGAGTAAAGCCCCTCCGTCTAAAAGCCATTAGATGCGGGTCCGTTGCCCTGTAGAACCCGGCTATCCGTGCACCCCACCGCGGGGTAATCCTAGTATAGAAAGTAAAATATACAACGGGTACATCGACCTCAGCCCGGTCGTGCCCCAAAAGAATAATATACAACAGGCAGTAACGGCAGTCCACATGTCAGACGCTCGCCCCGCAATATCAAATGTACATATACAATAAGACTGTACTACCATTGCATCCAGGCTATCCACCACGACAAATCCGCAATATCACAGCACAACACAGAACATCAACGTGAATGTCACGTTCGCAAATCCATCTAAAAGAACTATAGCAATTAGACATGATTTACCGATCGAATGACATTCACGATCGCAGATATAATGTATATACTGTGAACTAACATTTTTAAAATTTTCGATCGACAAAATTTTCCGATGTGGGCCCCAAGCACAATACCCAGTACTCAAATAAATCTGGGCCCAAAATAAAATTACCAGAAACCCCTTTTCCAAGTCAGGAATCACTGTAGGAAAAATGGTCCAGAGATGTTACTGTTCGGCGGCGGAACCGCGGCCAAAAGGGGGTTACCGCCGCGGTTCCGCGGCGCTACAGTGACATCATGCAACCATTTTTCTTCAGTGTTCTCTAAAAACCCTACCTGATTTTCTGTAAAACACCAAATAATTTTTTGACAACAGAAAAATTTCAACAGAAACTGATGACTTGGAAACGCGGTTTTTGAAAATTTCGTCCGATCGAAGTTCTAAACACGCTAGAACAAGCTAGTAAAGGTTAATAGCGTGGCTCTGATACCATGTAAGACTACGGTAGCGCCCCGGCCGTCTTTCCGAGGATAAATGCGGAAATGAAATTTTTTCTTAACTTGAAAACCTGCGCTAGCGTATGCTTAAAACCCGGATCGAACCATTAACCTACAACTAGCTATCTAGAGAAGGGATAGAAGGCTATACCGATCGATCCGTGTCCTTCGGTCTTTGGCCACCATCCCAAACACCTCGCGACATCTCCAGTCTCGATCTCCTCGTCGGAAAGGGCACCACATCTACGAGTCTTTTTACGGGCTCCCGCTTCATCCGAAGCAATTCGGGCACGAAGTGTGCTAGCCGACGTGTCCAAGGTGTTGTAGAGAATGTTTGTGATCACTTTGTCTCTTGCATCCATGGCTTGGATGGAGGTTAGAGATGATGCAATTGATAGGGATAATGAGCTAGAGGAAGAAGAAGAAGAAAAGTTTTCTTTCTTTTCTTTTTCTTGTGTTTTGTGATCTTAATGAGAGAGAGAGTGAAAGTGATAATATGAGAGCTAACCAATTCATGGCAGCCCCTCTCTCTCCCCGTCTCATTTCATGACTCAAATCAATCCACTAATGTGACATTAGTGCTAAAAAGAGACCATGAGTCACCTAATATGTCTATGTCACATTAAATGCATGTCATGATGAATTCTAGCTCATTATTTCCAAATGCAAACATTAATCCAAATGTTTGCCACAACAAAAAGATACGGCAACATCTAAAGTAAACTCGTGACGAATCACAAGGATACCCCTCACCTGTATATACAAATCTGCACCCGCATTCCGACTGAATGCGAATGCGATGACACTAAAGTAATCCAACAAATCTAATACTAGGATCCGGCTTAAACCAAAGCCTACTAGTATGATCCGTCCGATCATGATCCGTGCAATACCGCACGTATAAGATCGAACCCTGCCATATATCATACGACCTCTACAACGTTTCGTCCGAAACTTGAGAAACTATCTATGGGGGACTCTAAAGACTCGTCAATACATTGGCTATGGATTTAACCACTAGCACGTCAGAGGTACTAGCTGTACGTAACGGGCTACCAGGTATTGACCACAAGGGAGGTCGATGAGCGAACTCATCCTGACACCCTACTGAGCCTGTCAGTGACAATATCCGTACAGTCCGGTCCGTTCGTCTATGAGCATTGCATGGCGGGCCTATGGGTTGGTAAATGTCAGACCCCCAAAAGCGGTACAAGTCGTGTCGGAGTGTAGCCCAGAACACCCTGAGATACTACTGGAATACCTACCAGTAAATCCCCTGCCTCGGCCGAGGGTTTTGTGTAATGGCTCTTCTAAAAAAAGCGCGATCTCACCCCCAATACCGGGAAAGACGAAACCCTTGCCGATCCGCTCACTGCCTCCATGTGGCTCGGGACTGTACCTAACTAAAACCTGTTTGCACGACTCCTTTGAGCCATGGTAGGGTAGTAATCAAAGTACAGAGGGAACTCACACGAGACAAATAACGATCTCAGGTCGATGAACTAACCTATACACGTGTCACCAGGGAACTGCCATCTAACGTCTGGTATAATCCCAACTAGCATGTTCCCGGCGAGTCCTGTCCGGTGTACTCATAACCCAATGAGCACCTGTATACATCTTAGGTGAACCAACTGACACCAATGGCTTGTGAGACCGGCCACCGCCCCTCGTCGGGGTCTCGACTGTATACACTTATTAGTTATATGTATGCCCTAGAGACCATTACTGTACATATGATGCATATTGCCCTAGAGGGCATTACTGTACATATGATGTATATTTTAATGGATGCTTGGACATATATAGGGAGGACTTTCATGATCGACATGATAGTATGCTATCTGGCTGTACTTTATCTTAACATGTACTCTGATTGTCTCTATGTTACATGTTGATAAAGCCCTTAGGATATGTACTCGACTACTGGGACTATGATGAGATCATACTAGTGGGCCCACGGTAGTCGGCGAGTACATCCTATAACTGTTCCTAGTCGAGGGTGTATCGAAACAGGGTATCGATACACCAGAGTAGACTACCGTATACGCATCTTGACCCATATGATGGGCGATGGATGATCCCATATCCATCGGTGTTTGACATAAAGAATGGTGTACGGGTGCTCAGTGGAGACTGGGTACAATGAACGGACTCGTCGAGAACTCCCAGATGGTATTATACCTCACGTCAGATGGCAGTTCTTCGGTGACACTGGTACAGACTAGTCTGTTGACCCGAGATCGTCATAGAGTCTTGTGTGATTCCCACTGTGCTTTGATTTCCATCATACCACGTCCAAGAGGACGTGCAAAAAGGTGGCTTTTGGGTACAGTCCCGAATCACATGGAGGCAATGAGCGATAGGAGGGGATTCGTCTCTCTCGGTATCGGGAGTTGATATTGCGCTGCGTTCGATTGGCTATAACTGGAAATCCCTGGCCAGGGTTGCTGAGATCTACTGGTAAGTGTTATCAGTAGTTTCTCGAACTGTTATAGACCTCATATCGACACGACTTATCAAGCTACTGGGGTCTGACGTTTACCACCCCTAGGCGAGATATGCAACATATCAGACGACGAGACCGGACTGTATGGGAGTGTTACTGATTGGATTCACAGGAGAATGTACAGGCTTGCTTGTTGATCTTCTGAGCGCTCAATACCTGGGTGGCTGTTACGTTTAGCTGACCGCTTGCAGCATGTGGGCGTTTGATATGATCATCACCTACTGCCGGCGTATTGACGATTCTTTAGAGTCCTACACAATGGTTTCTTGACTCAGGCAAAACGGAGTAGGGGCACATATGTGATATGTGCAGGACCGAGGATAATGCGATATGTGATACCGTATTCTATTCTCGCGATATTTAATATCAGCTGGATCATCGGATCAAGTGTTGATTCGATGAATCGGTAAAATGAGATATTAGTCGGTTGTATGCGATATAGCCGGATTGTCGGATCAAGTGTTAATTCGATAATTTAATGTATAATAATATATATGATATATTAAATTACATTAACTAATATTAGCTCACTAAAAGATTCTTTTTCTCACTCGGGTAATACATTGATATATATGCGATATATGTTAATTGTATTATTTTGTTATAATAAATATTATATATGTGATATATAAAATTGTAACATGATATGATTATTAATGCAACATGTTTAGTGGAGATTAAACATGGTTAGGGTTTGATTTGGGTTAATCATTTCTAGAAGTTTCTAGAAGCTTTCATTTTTTGTTTTGGAAAAGATATTTTGCAAGATATTTCTTTAACTCAACCCGAATCTTTAACCCTAGTAAAATCTCTACAATGGTTACTTGAACCATGGTTGCATTTCTAACCTTATCATAATTTTCATTATTCATCACAAAAGGATTCTAATATTATTCATCTTCTTCTTCCTTCTTTCTTCATGGAAAAAGCTTTCTAGATTTTTCTAAGTGATGTTTATGTGTGAGAAAAAGATTATAAATGAGAGCAAAAATCCTACTTCATCATCCTCATCTACCCTTGCCATTTAGATGAGGGTGTTCATTTCATTTAGTGAGTGAGAGCTTGTGTTAATGAAACTTCAAGGTAGATCATCTATGTTATCGAAGATCGGAAGCAAGCTTGCATCTTTATCTTCGTGGAGCCTTTCGAGAGTCCAGAACACGATGATCGCAGCGAAGGGACCTCAACACGGAGCTTTAGAAGTGAAGGACCGGATCTACAAAGGTTGTAATCTCTCTCACTTAGTGTTAAAGTGTTTAACATGCTTGTTTTCACCTAATCTCTAGTTTAAAGATCCGGCTTTGGGTTGTTCTGTACGGCTAAATTTTAAATCGGGAATGGTTGATGCCTCGTAGACCCTTGTGCGTGCCTAGAAACCCTACAGTGGTATCAGAGCCAAGCTAGAGCTTTAGGCGAAATCTAGACGAAGTTTAAAGTCCGATCGATCCCCGAAACCCTAGTTTTTACCCCTTTGTGGAAATTTTTCAAAAATGTAATTTTTTGTGAATTAAAAATGCTCAGAAAATAGAGCAGGGAAATCTAAGAATAACTGTAGAATACGACTTCCTAACTCCACTGTAGCGCCGCGGAACCGCGGCCGTACCCTGGTTTTGGCGGCTGTTCCGCGGCCGTATGTGGAGATTAGGGACTCGTTTTTCTACAGTTACCTCCATAGGTGATTCCTGATTCTTTTGGGAAATTTTTAATTTGCTCAAGTGTTGAGTTTTCTGGGGTGTATTGGGGACTCGTTGATTCGATCAGATAATTTAACTTCGTTTAAGTTTTTTCCGGATAATTTTAGAAACTGTTAAAAAGTTCGAACGGATATCAATAACTCACTTTTTCCCCTGTCGGAAATTTTTTCAAAAGTTGAATTTTTTTCGTAGTTTAAGAACGTTCTCATTCGTGCAAGTAATGCGGTGGACCCTCTAGAAGACAACAAACCTTAACTCGATTATGTGACCGTCTTGAACTGCCTCTAAACCTTAGGGTTTGCGGCAGTACGGCATGCCACATGTGAGGCATTGGCTTGACCCTTCTACGGCTGGACCATTGGTACTGTGGCATGTGATGGATGTTTTTAAACTAATTTCAAGTGTTGAGAACTATTAGGGAAATCTTGGGTGTTTGTTTATTCGATCGGAAAGTTTAATATTGTCTATTTATCTGGAATGTGATACAATATTTGGAATCCACATATAGTTATGAGATAACTAAATCGAATGTTATAAATCTAGCAGTTTAGTCACATATGATCGGTTGCCACGGGATTTTGATGCGATCAAAAGTCCGTCGCAATCACGTAGCGTACGCGGATACTCGCCGGGTATACTTAATAGACAGCCACGCCCCAAAGCCCCGATTAAGTGACTGTAGGAGAACCCCGTCGCCAAAATCATGTGTTCGAGTGCTCGCGGCAGCGGTGTTCCGCCTTAGTGCACTTCGTCGACGGCATCCGGGGGTGCGGCCGTCTACTAAAGTTTACGACGAGCATTCGATCAGGATGTCGGGAATCTTGTTGAATTGCCCGACTTGATATTGAAAAGAGTTTTCGATAAAGAGACTAAAATGCAGAGTTTATAATTGTTAGGCATGCGATGTCTAAGGAATTCATTTGGTTAGGCCGAGGTAGCGGATTCCAACTGTTGTAGTTTTACACTTTCTTTTCTGTGACCGTAAGCGTAGTATGTGGTGTATCGCCGGCTTCGTTGCTATACATCAACGACAATTGGGATACGCATACTTACTTACGTTGATGATATGAGATATTATGTGTTGCTGTGATATGTTATATTAGATCGTCGCGTTCTGAATAGCCGGGGGTTTTATGTGAGATGAGAGATTTTCGTTTTCATTCATGTAAAATTCATTTGTATGTAATATTCTTTTATTGGGGCACTTCCGGGCTGAGGATGATGTCACCATTGTATATTATTTACTTTTCCACATTAGGTAGACCCAAGGCGGGGAGCACAAGTAACCGGGTTCTAGGGTCCAGTGGGAGACCATCTCGAGGAGTCGAGACCGGGTCTTCTAACCCTGGAATTGGCAGTGTTGCTTGCCGCTCTCGTAGGGGTCTAGGGATGTGCGTTTGGCGATTCATCGCGACCGTGGAATCCGTGTTTTATACAGGCTCGTATTAAAACACAGACGTCCTAGTATATCTAATATTTCATATATGTTCTTCTGGTGCAATGTTCTGTGATGAGATCATATTACTGCCTGAGACGAATGTTTATATTATATATATGAGATATATGTTATATTGCAGATTTCGTTTCAAATGTGATGCTTGTGAAGTATAATAAAATGGGACTTCATTAATGAGATTAATGAAACTAAAAGAAACCTAAAGATGTTGTAGAAACTTGTTTAAAAACTGGTAGCTCTAGTTCTTGCTTTGCATAGCGGTGTTCCTTGTAGAACATCCAGCACCTTATTCGATAAGGAAAGAGCCGAGATCTCTTCACCGGGAGTGACCTCTGTAGTGAAACTAGCAGATGCTACAACTCGGTTTGTCTTTTGACTGCTTCTATAGTTCTTGCTTTGTATAGTGGTATTTGTGAAATATCCTGCACCTTATTCGATGAGGAAAGAGCCGACGATCCCTTCACCGGGAGTGACCTCTTTAGCAAAACTAGAAAGGCTTCAGAAACACTCTATTTAAAATCACTCGATTCTACAACGATATCATGTTCATTACGCAAAGGGTTTTCTTAAAAACCTGTCGTAGCCCTCCGTCATTCCAGATATGCACTGTTTAGTATTCGTGCTGCGTTTGTTGGCCTTTGTCAAGGTGTAGTGTGCAGTAGCTGAATAGTACTTATCTGCTTATGCATATGATGCAGATTGGATTAGGGTAGTCGTGCGACCTTGTTGGCCTTTGTCAAGGGCTGTGCGGGTGGGTTTAATTCAATCAGGAAATGACGGGTTGAACTTGACTAGCATCCTATGGTTTGTTGGCTTTTGTCAAGGTCATAGGAGGTTAGGGGTAAAATATTATTGGGAATTTCAAGAGTTGAAATTTGCAATGAGATTGCATACCTTCTATGAGATAGTTGGATCCCGATACCCGCTACGAGTAAGAGTTACTCCTGGGAGAGTTTTACACATTACAATAAGCCGATCAAGTAGGTGTCTAGAAAGGTGTCAACGGGGTTACGCCCTGGGAAAACGAGGTTTACTTTAATTAGGTTCGTGTGAAAGCACGGGGAACCTCCCTCAAAATACCGACACTGGCCTGGCTGAAAGATTGGCGAACTTGTAGCGTGTAATTAATTCCGGCTAGTCTTTCCTTTTAGGGTTTGAAGGAAGATTTGACTAAAACAGTGGGAGACATCCTGATTAAATAAATTGATAACCAATCTAATCTTGTAAAAGCGCACGTTGAGTGTTTTCTTCTCTCTCTCCAGGTAGCGACCATATCACGCCTTAATCAAGATAATAATAAGGATATATTGACCGAACCCGCTTGTTATACTGAGCTGGGGAACGTTGGTCCCGCTCCAACTTATAATTGTTATAAGACAGAGCAGGAAATGGGGAATACCAGATTTCCCGTGCCGCCCAAACGAAGAAATTACATGTTGATACATCTTCGGGTGTGTTCATTACATAGAACTGTTTCTCAATGTCCTTTACGTCCTGGGTATTTGATACCGGATCAGGATCTCACATATGTAATTTGTTACATAGGCTACAGATAGGTAGAGAACTGAGAACGGGTGATAAGTTTCATGAGATAGAAACGGTGCAAGTGTTGCAGCCAAGTCTGTTGGTCACTATCACCCTGTATTATCAGAATACATTGATTCTGAACGAATGTTATTAGATACCGAACCTGATATACAATATCATATCAGTCTCTTTATTAGTAAAGAAAGGATATAATTTTGTATTGTTGGATAATGTTTTGAACATTTCCTATATCAAAGAGTTGATCGGTTCAGGCACGTTATCTAAAAGCATTGACGTTCTAAATCAAACTACAGTTCTTAGTATACAGAACACACACAAGAGGAAGAGTTCAGAAATGAACGAATTGTTCTTGAGGCATTGTAGACCAGGTCATATTAATGCGACCCGACTAGCTGAAGTTACATTAAGATGCATATTTAAATTTGTTTGAATTTACATCTTGTGAAACTTGCCGGTCATATCACAAAGATAAGATGACCACAGCTCCGTTTATTGGAAACAGAGAAAGTGTTAGTGAACTCTTGGGATTAATACATGCTGGTGTATGAAGGTCCCCTGTCTACACATGCCAAGATCGGTTCTTTGTACTTCATTACATTCTCTGATGATCTCTCAAGATTCAGACATATGTTCCTGTTGAAGTCCGAAGCTTTTGAGATATTCACAGAATATAATTTAGAAGTAGAGAACCATAAACGGGTATAAGTATTATGTCCTTTCATGAGATCAGGGAGGAGAATACTTGAGCACGGAATTCCTGGACTATTCTAAAAGAGAATGAGATTCTCTCTCAGCATTACTCCTCCGTATACACCACAACACATCGGTGTATCGGGGCGGAGCAATTACACCCTATGTGATATGGTGTGCTCTATGATGAGTACTACTGAGTTACTATTTCCTTTTGGGAGATATGCACTTGAGAAGCTGCATACCTATTGAATAGGGTTCCAATCAAATCAGTTGCCTACCACTTCATATGTGATATGGAATGGGAAGAGTCCATATCTTAAGTAAGTTAAGATTTGGGGTTGTCCGGCCTATGTCTAAAAGCAAAATCCGAACAAGCTCGAGGCAAAGTCAGTTCTGTAGAAGTTTGTTGGATATCCCAAGCATACGCAAGGGAATATCTTCTACCTTATCGAGGAACAAAAGATGTTTTGTTTCTCAACATACCACCTTTGTGAAAGGGAATTTCTTGTGAAGAAATTATTGGTCATGAGGTAGTACTGGAAGGAGTTCCAGCTATACAAACTATAGCAGATGATTTGGTAGAACCAAAGGATTCAATAGTAACCAACGAACCTCAGCCTCTCCGCCGATCTAGTAGGGTTCCTCACCCACCTGAGAGATACTTCGGTTTCTCTATGACAGTGGGAGCGAGGATTACATCATGAGATGATGACCCAACTAGTTTCGAACTGCCATAAGGAGTGGAACTCTGTAAGAATGGCTGGATGCTTAGCGATCTGAGATGGAATCTTCCAACAAAATATGGACTTTGGTTGCTTTATCTGAAGGATTAAATCTCTATCAGGAGCAAGTATATCTTGAGAAGATTACTTGGTGTACATAGAAAAGTTGAGACTTTCAAAGCTATGCTTAAGTCCATCCAGATCCTACTTGCCACGGCTACATACCATGACTACGATATCTGGCGGTTGGGTGTCATGACTGCTTTTCTAAATACTGATTTGGAAGAGAGCGTCTATAAGTACACAGCCAGAAGGCTTCGTAGACAGTGGGAGCAGCAGAAACGTGAGCAAGATGTTTTATGTGATAAAACAGGCATCGCGGAGTTGGAACATCTGTTTTGATCTGGTAGTCAAAGAGTTTGACTTCATCAAAATGGTAGATGAACCTTGTATATACAAAAGGGTAGTAGGGAGTATGGAGATGATCCTCGTAGAGTACGTGGATGACATACTCTTGATAGGGAAGGAGTTTCCTATGCTACGCTCGGTCAATCTCCGCTTATCACAAGGATTCTCCATATAGGTTCAAAGTGATACCTCCTAAATCCTGGGTTTTTGGATCTATGAGATAGATCTAATTGGATATTAGGATACTCACTAGTTGTAGTGAGATGGTATCAATCGATCCTGGGGAGAATCACTGGAAAGGTTCCAGGGTGATAAGGACGACTGAATGTCAGTCGCAGGCATTGTCTTTACCCTTAGTGGAGGGACGGTATGTTGGAAGAGTTCCAAACTAGATACCGTGACTTACTAGACGATTAAAGGAAAGATATATCGTTACCAAGGATGCTACCAAAGAGGCAGTCTAGATATATATATGTTCATAAGATGAACTTCGTTCCTACCATTGTGTGACAATGGAGTTGTGGCTTTAGCTAAGGAACTACCGTCCCATCAGAAATCCAGATATAATTCCTAGGCAGTATCACCTGATCATGGAGATGGTTGATCTCCAGGAAGATCGAGGTTAGAAGAGTAGACACAGAGGACAACAGCGCAGATCCACTCACAAAGGCCTTTTTCCCAGTAGAGACTTTTATGGGATGGTTGAGTATGAGATACTTCAACCGCAGCTAACTGTTGGGTATGCGATACCACAACAGATGGCCATAGTGCAAGTGGAAGATTGTTAGTTATAAGTATGCCCTAGAGGACATTACTGTACATATGATGTATATGTAATGGATGCTTGGACATATATAGGGAGGACTTTCTTGCTCGACATGATAGTATGCTATCTGGCTGTACTTTATCTTAACATGTACTCTGATTGTCTCTATGTTAAATGTTGATAAAGCCCTTAGGATATGTACTCGACTACTGGGACTATGATGAGATCATACTAGTGGGCCCACGGTAGTCGGCGAGTATATCCTATAACTGTTCCTAGTCGAGGGTGTATCGAGACAGGGCATTGATACACCAGAGTAGACTAGCGTATACGCATCTTGACCCATATGATGGGCGATGGATGATCCCATATCCATCGGCGTTTGACATCAAGGATGGTGTACGAGTGCTCAGTGGAGACTGGGTACACTGGACGGACTCGCCGAGAACTCCCAGATGATATTATACCTCACGTCAGATGGCAGTTCTCCGGTGACATTGGTACAGAGTAGTCTGTTGACCCGAGATCGTCATAGAGTCTTGTGTGATTCTCACTGTGCTTTGATTTCCATCATACCACGTCCAAGAGGGTGTGCAAAAAGGTGGCTTTTGGGTATAGTCCCGAATCACATGGAGGCAATGAGCGATAGGAGGGGATTCGTCTCTCCCGGTATAGGGAGTTGATGTTGCGCTGTGTTCGATTGGCTATAACTGGAAATCCCTGGTCAGGGTTGCTGAGATATACTAGTAAGTGTTATCAGTAGTTTCTCGAACTGTTATAGACCTCATATCGACACGACTTATCAAGCTACTGGGGTCTGACGTTTACCACCCCTAGGCGAGATATGCAACATATCAGACGACGAGACCGGACTGTACGGGAGTGTTACTGATTGGATTCACAGGAGAATGTACAGGCTTGCTTGTTGATCTTCTGAGCGCTCAATACCTGGGTGGCTGTTACGTTTAGCTGACCGCTTGCAGCTTGTGGGTGTTTGATATGATCATCACCTACTGCCGGCGTATTGACGATTCTTTAGAGTCCTACACAGAGGTTTCTTGACTCAGGCAAAACGGAGTAGGGGCACATAAGTGATATATGCAAGACCGAGGATAATGCGATATGTGATACCGTATTCTATTCTCGTGATATTTAATATCAGCTGGATCATCGGATCAAGTGTTGATTCGATGAATCGGTAAAATGAGATATTAGTCGGTTGTATGCGATATAGCCGGATTGTCGGATCAAGTGTTGATTCGATAATTTAATGTATAATAATATATATGATATATTAAATTACATTAACTAATATTAGCTCACTAAAAGATTCTTTTTCTCACTCGGGTAATACATTGATATATATGCGATATATGTTAATTGTATTATTTTGTTACAATAAATATTATATATGTGATATATAATATTGTAACATGATATGACTATTAATGCAACATGTTTAGTGGAGATTAAACATGGTTAGGGTTTGATTTGGGTTAATCATTTCTAGAAGTTTCTAGAAGCTTTCATTTTTTCTTTTGGAAAAGATATTTTGCAAGATATTTCTTTAACTCAACCCAAACCCTTAACCCTAGTAAAATCTCTACAATGGTTACTTGAACCATGGTAGCATTTGTAACCTTATCATAACTTTCATTATTCATCACAAAAGGATTCTAATATTATTCATCTTCTTCTTCCTTCTTTCTTAATGGAGAAAGCTTTCTAGCTTTTTCTAAGTGATGTTTATGTGTGAGAAAAATATTATAAATGAGAGCAAAAATCCTACTTTATCATCCTCATCTACCCTTGCCATTTAGATGAGGGTGTTCACTTCATTTAGTGAGTGAGAGCTTGTGTTAATGAAACTTCAAGGTAGATCATCTATGTTATTGAAGATCGGAAGCAAGCTTGCATCTTTCTCTTCGTGGAGCTTCTCGAGAGTCCGGAACACGATGATCGCAGCGAAGGGACCTCAACACGGAGCTTTAGAAGTGAAGGACCGGATCTACAAAGCTTGTAATCCCTCTCACTTAGTGTTAAAGTGTTTAACAAGCTTGTTTTCGCCTAATCTCGAGTTTAAAGATCCGGCTTTGGGTTGTTCGGCATGGCTAAATTTTAAATTGGGCATGGTTGATGCCTCGTAGACCCTTGTGCGCGTGCCTAGAAACCCTACAACACTAGTCTACTAATGGAGTATCGATGTCCAGTCTCGAAACTCCCACGACTAGAGACCTTTTAAGGATGTGCTTATAGACCCCAGCTCCCACGTATATGATCGCTATCATACTGCTGGTAGTCAAGCAAAAATCCTAAGGGCTCTATCAACGTGTAATAGCGACCATGTCACCTAAAGCTGTACACGACTGATAAAGAAAAACCATGGTAGCATACTATTCTCTATCAACGTGTAATAGTGAACTACAATATCTCCTAAAGCATGTACACGATGATAAAGACAAACCAGATAGTATACAAATCTCTTGAGTAAGACTGTCCTACCGGTATAGGTCCTCCCTCAATTATTGCAATCACATGCCTGCGATCCAATAATCGACTCTGAGGGCACTATATCCAACACCAGGCCTGAAATTCCGGCCTGGCCGGCCCTCTTACCCCCTATGCACTCCGTATTTCTCCTATGCTCTTTTCGTCTATATTTGGGGTTTCTAGTATTGTTTGCTTAGCCCAATTTCATGTGATGATTATTTTGACCTGGGGCTAACTCGTAGTGTTTCGTAGTCGTATAATTTAACACTATATTGGTAATCTTGACAATGTTTAGCAGTTCGAATGAACTTCGAACACCACATTTTGTACCCTGCTGAAATTTCTAAGTGTTGTGATTTTCTTTAGTTGATTGTATTCGTAAAACCGTGCAAGTACCCCAATGGACCTTCTAGAAGAACATACTAACCTTAACTTGATTCTATGCCTATGGAACCGCGATCGATCCTTAGGGTTTGTCGTAGTTCCATGGTGTTATAGGTGAGGCATTGGTTAACTTCAACGGCTGGTCCATGGACACTGTGACACGGTTTTTGAGTATTTTTACTTTGCTCAAGTGTTGAGCTCACGGGGTAATTTGTGAGTGTATGTTGATTCGATCGAAACGTTAAACATTGTCTTGATATATCTGTAATGTGATACAATATATGGAGTTCATAGAATTAAGCATGAAATTCGCAATATGTCATATTTCGGGTTTACGATGTCTAAGATGATTTTGGATTCCAAATATTGTAGTTTTTCACTTTTCTTTTCTGCGAACGTAAGTGTAGTATGTGGTGTATCGCCGGCTTCGTTGCTATACATCAACGACAATCGGGATGCGCATACTTGCTTACGTTGATGATATGAGATATTATGTGTTGCTGTGGTATTTATATTGGATCGTCATGTTCTAAATAGCCGGGGGTTTTATGTGAGATGAGGGTTTTTATTTTCATTTATGTAAAATTCAATGTATGTAATATTCTTTTATTGGGGAACTTCCGGGTTGAGGATGGTGTCACCATTGTATATTATTTACTTTTCCGCATTAGGATAGACCCAAGGAGGGGAGCACAAGTAACCGGGTTCTAGGGTCCAATGGGAGGCCATCCCGAGGAGTCGAGACCAGGTCTCCTAACCCTAGAATTGGCAGCGATACTTGCCGCTCTCGTAGGGGTCTAGGGATGTAGGTTTGGCTATTCATCGCGACCGTGGAATCTGTGTTTAATACAAGCTCAAAATAAAACACGGACCTCCTAGTATATCCAATATTTCATATGTTTCTTCTGCTGCTGATATACTGTGATGTGATCATATTATATGTGTAAGACGAATGCTTTATTATTGTATATATGATATATAATAAACGTTGCTTATGTTTTACACCCGCGCTAGTCCCGTCCCGGTATGCTGTTAGTTAAGTAACCTAACGGTGCATAACGGGACACTGTGGCGAATGTGGATGGCATAAGTGTACGTTGTATTTTCGTTTCTTCTGTGATGCTTAGGAAACATAAATGATGGGATTCATTAATGAGATTAATGAAAGAAAAAGAAACCTAAAAGATGTTGTAGAATCAAATTTTATAAAATGGGTAGCTCTAGTTTTTGCTTTGCATAGCGGTATTCCTTGTAGAATATCCAGCACCTTATTCGATAAGGAAAGAGCCGAGATCTCTTCACCGGGAGTGACCTCTTTAGCAAAACTAGCAGATGCTACAACTCACTCGCTTTTGTTTTTGATTACATGTATAGTTTTCGCTTTGCACAGCGGTACTTTTGAAATATCCTGCATCTTAATCGATAAGGAAAGAGCCGAGATCCCTTCACCGGGACTGACCTCTTTAGCGAAACTAGAAAAAGCCTAAAAAACACTCCTTTTCAAAGTCACTTGTTTATACAACGATATCAACTTCTTTACGCTCATGGTTTTCTGAAAAACCTGCATAGCCCTCCGTCATTTCAGATAGGTACTACTTAGTATTCATGCTACGTTTGTTAGCCTGCGTCAAGGCGTAGTGTGCGGTAGCTAACTAGTGGTTATCTGCAACATAAGATGAGATTGGATTAGGGTTGTCGTACGACTTTGTTGGCCTGCGTCAAGGGTCGTGCGGGTGGGTTTAATTCAATCATGAAATGACAGGTTGACCTTGTAGCAGACTATGGTTTGTTGGCCTGCGTCAAGGTCATATCATGCTATGGGCAAAAGCATTATCAGGAATTTCAAGTGTTGAAATTTGCAATGAGATTTCATACCTTCTATGAGATAGTTGGATCCCGATACCTACTGCGAGTAAAAGTTACTCCTGGGAGAGTTTTACACATCACAATTAGCTGATCAAGTAGATGTCTAGAAAGGTGTTAACGGGGTTATGTCTCTTGGAAAATGAGGTTTATTTTAATTAGGTCCGTGCGAAAGCACAGGGAACCTCCCTCAAAATACCAACACTGGCATGGCTGAAAGATTGGCAAACTTGTAAGGTGTAATTAATCCCGGCTAATATTACCTTTTAGGGTTTGAAGGAAGATTTGATGAAAACAGTGGGAGCCATCCTGATTAGATAAGATAATAAACAATCTAATCTTGCAAGAGCATACGCTAAAGTGTTTTCTTCTCTCTCTCTAGATAGCGACCATGTCAGGCCTTAATCAAGATAATAATATGGATGTATTGACTGAACCTTCTTATCATACTGAGCAGGGGAACGTTGGTCCCGCTCCAACTTATAATTGTTATAAGTCCGAGCAAGAAATAGGAGAATATCCAGATTCTCACGCCGTCCAAACGAAGAATAAGCATGCTGATGCATCTTCTTCGTGTGTGTTAGTTATCAAGAACTGTTTCTCAGTTCACTCTACGTCCTAGGTATTAGATACTGGATCGGGATCCCACATATATAATATATTACATGGGCTACGGAAAGATTGCGAACTGGGAGAGGGTGATCATTCCGTAAGAGTAGGGAATAGTGCAAATGTTGCAGCCAAAGCAGTTAACGAATATCACCTTGTATTACCAAATGGTAATACATTGATTTTGAACGAATGCTATTACATTCTGACCCTGATATGCAATCTTATATCAGTTTCTTTATTGAGTAAAGGGGGATATAATTTTGTAGTATAAGATAATATTAAGAACATTTTCCTGAATCAAAAGTTGATTGGATCAGGATCGTTAAATAATGGCATATATGTTCTCAATCAAACTACAGTACTTATTGTGCAAAACACACACAAGAGGAATAGTTCATAAATGAACGAATCCTTCTTGTGGCATTGTAGACTAGGTCATATTAATGCGACATGACTAGCTAAGTTACATAAGGATGGATATTTGAATATGTTCGAATTATCATCTTATGAAACTTGTCATTCATGTCTCAAAGGCAAAATGGCCAAATCTCCATTTAGTGGACACGGAGAAATAGTTACGGAACTCTTGGGGCTGATACATAGTGATGTATGTGGTCCCATGTCTACACATGCCAGGAACGGTTCCTCGTACTTCATTACATTCACTGACGATCTCTCAAGATACGGACATGTGTTCCTGTTAAAATACAAGTCTGAAACTTTTGAGAAATTCAAAGAATATAAGAACGAAGTAGAGAACCAAACGGGAAAAAGTATTAAGATCCTTCGATCAGATCGAGGAGGAGAATACTTGAGCAATGAGTTCCTGGACTATCTAAAAGAGAATGAGATTCCCTCTCAGCTTACTCCTCCTTATACACCACAGCATAATGGTGTATCGGAGCGGAGAAATCGCACCCTATTAGATATGGTACGCTCTATGATGAGCACTGCTAAGTTACCTATTTCCTTTTGGGGATATGCACTGGAAACAACTGCAGACTTATTGAATATGGTTCCCACCAAATCTGTGCCAACCACTCCATATGAGATATGGAAAGAAAAGAGACCATATCTTAATTATGTTAAGATATGGGGTTGTCCGGCATATGTGAAAACACAGAATCCGGAAAAGCTCGGCGCAAGGTCTTTTCTGTGTAAGTTTATTGGATATCCCAAACATTCAGGTATATCTTCTACCACACCGAGGAACAAAATGTGTTTGTTTCTCAACATGCCACCTTTTTAGAAAAAGAATTTCTTGAAAAAAAAATTAGTAGCAAGGAGGTAAAACCGGAAGAGGTTCCAGCTATACAAACTACGACAGAAGATTTGGTTGAACCATAGGATTCAGTAGTTCCCGACGAACCTTAGCCGCTCCGCCGATCTAGTAGGGTTCCTCATCCACCTGAGAGATATTACGGTTTTCTCATTGATGGTGAAAGCGAGGATTGCATCATGGAAGATGATGACCCGACTAGCTTCGAGCAGCCATCACGAGTGGTGAGTCTATGAAATGGCTGGATGCAATGTGATCTGAGATGGAATCCATGTACACCAACAAAGTATGGACTTTGGAATTTGCACCTAGAGGGGTCATACCCATTGGCAGAAAATGGATCTTTAAGAAGAAACTTGGTGTAGATGGAAAAGTTGAGACTTTCAAGGCTAGACTTGTTGCAAAGGGTTTTCGTCAACGACCAGGTGTGGATTATGACGAAACCATTTCTCCAGTGGCTATGCTTAAGTCCATCTGGATCTTACCTGCCATTGCTGCATACCATGACTGCGAAATCTGGCAAATGGATGTTAAGACTGCCTTTCTAAATGGTGATTTAGTGGAGTGCATGTACATGACTCAGCCAGAGGGCTTCGTAGACAATGGGAGCAGCGGAAAGGTGTGCAAGCTGCTTAAATCCATCTACGGGTTAAAGCAGGCATCGCACAGTTGGAACATCTGCTTTGATGTGGTAGTCAAAGAGTTTGACTTCATCAAAAACGTAGATGAACCTTGTATCTACAAGAAGGTTGCAGAGAGTAAGGTTGTCTTCCTCGTATTGTACGTGGATGATATACTCTTGATAGGAAATGATGTTCCTATGCTGCACTGGGTCAAGCTCTTCTTATCACATAGATTCTCAATGACAGATCTAGGTGGTGCCTCCTGCATTTTGGGAATTATGATCTATAGAGAAAGATCTAAATGGATATTAGGATTGTCCCAATCCAGGTACATTGACACCATGCTAAAGAGGTTTAGTATAGAAGAATCCTAGCGTGGGAACAAACCCACGATATCTAGACTCACTCTCTCCAAAGAGATGTCTCCTAAGACTGATTTGGAGAGAGCTCGCATGCAAGGGATACCCTATGCTTCGACAGTAGACTCTATCATGTACGCGATGCTATGTACCAGACCTGATGTAGCATACTCACTAAGTGTAGTGAGTAGGTATCAAGCAGATCCAGGAGAGAGTCACTGGACAGCTGTGAAGAACATTCTCAAGTACTTGGGAAGGACTAAGGAGATGTTCTTGGTGTATGGTAACGGAGAACTCCAAGTGGAGTCCTTTACCGATTCGAGCTTCCAAAGTGATAAGGACGGCTCAAAGTTGCACTCGGGATTTATTTTTACCCTAAATGGAGGGGCGGTTTGTTGGAAGAGTTCCAAGCAAGAAACCGTGGCAGGCTTGACGATGGAGGCTGAATACATTGTTGCCAACGATACTGCCAAAGAGGTTGTCTGGATGAAGAAGTTCATCACTAAACTTGGTGTGGTTCCTGTTAGTTATGTATATGCCCTAGAGGCCATTATTGTACATATGATGTATATAATAGTGGATGCTTGGATATATATAGAGAGGACTTTCTTGCTCGACATGATAGCATGCTATTTGGTTTCACTTTATTTTAACATGTTGACTTGGATTAGTTTACTGTCTTGCTCTCACATGGTGATAAAGCCCTTAGGATATGTACTCGACTACTGGGACTATGATGAGATCATAATAGTGGGGCCAGGGTAGTCAACGGGTACATCTTATAACTGTTCCTAGTCGATGGTGTATCGAGACAGGGCATCGATACACCAGAGTAGACTAACGTATACGCATCTTGACCCATATTATGGGCGATGGATGATCCCATATCTATCGGTGTTTGACATCACAGATGGTGTACGGGTGCTCAGTGGAGACTGGGTATACTGAACGGACTTGCTGAGAACTCCTAGATGGTATTATACCTATCGTCAGATAGCGGTTCTCCGGTGACACTGGTACAGGTTAGTTTGTAGACCCGAGATCGTTATAGAGTCTTGTGTGATTCCCACTGTGCTTTGATTTCCACCTTACCATGTCCAAGAGGGCATGCAAAACGGTGGTTTTTGGGTACTGTCCCGAATAACATGGAGGCAATGAGCGATAGGAGGGGATTCGTCTCTCCCGGTATAGGGAGTTGATGTTGTGCTGTGTTCGATTGGCTATAACTGGAAGTCCCTGGCCAGGGCTGATATGGAGTGCTACTGGTAAGAGTTATCAGTAGTTTCTCGACCTGTTATGAGCCTCACATCAACACGACTTATCGGTTACTGGGGTCTGACGTTTACCACTCCTAGACTAGATATGCAACATATCAGACGAAGAGACCGGACTGTACGGTAGTGTTACTGATTGGATTCACAGAAGAATGTACAGGCTTGCTTGTTGATCTTCTGATCGTTCAATACCTGGGTGGCTGTTACGTTTAGCTGACCGCTTGCAGCTTGTGGGTGTTTGATATGATCATTACCTACTGCCGGCGTATTGATGATTCTTTAGAGTCCTACACAGAGGTTTCCTGACTCAGGAAAAACGGAGTAGGAGCACATATGTGATATGTACGGGACCGAGAATAATACGATATGAGATACCGTATTCTATTCTCACGATATATGATATAGTCGGGTCATAGGATCAAGAGTTAATTCGATGAATCGGTACATGTTATATTAGTCGGTTATATTCGATATAGCCGGATTGTCGGATCAAGTATTGATTCGATAATTTAATGTATAATTATATATGTGATATATTATATTAAATTAACTAATATAATCTCGCTTTATTGATTCATTTTCTCACCGGATAATACATTGATATATATGCGATATATGTTAATTGTATTATTTTCTTTTGTTACAAAAATATATTATATATGTGATATATAATATTGTAACAAGTTATGATTACAAATGAAACATGATTTGTGGAGATTAAACAAGTTAGGGCTTGATTTGGGTTAGCATTTGGGTTAGCTTTTTCAAGAAGCTTCATGAAGCTTTCTTTATTTTTAGCTAAGATATTTTGCTAAAGATATTTGTGTTGATATTTATTAACCCAACCCAAACCCTTTACCTTGGTTAATTCTCTACATGAGTTAAGCCCTTCATTCTTAACTCATGGTTGCAATTGTAACCATAGCAATAATTCATTATTCATCACAAAAGGATTATCTTCTTCTTCTTCTTCATTCTCTTGAAAGAAAACCTTGACTAGCTTTTCATTAGAGATGATAAATGGTGAGAAATTGAAATAAAAAGAGAGCTAAATTCCTACTTCATCATCCTTATCTATTCTAGCCACTTAGATTTGGGTGTTTACTTCATTAATAGTTGATTAGAGAAGTGAGAGCTTGAATTATCGATTCTTCAAGGTGGATCATCTTCGAAAAGGAAGACTTCAAGCAAGCATGGATCATTCGGCTTGTGGAGCCTCTCTTGGGTCCGGGAGATCATGGATCGCGGCGAAGGGACTACTACTCGGAGCATATGAAGCGAAGGAGCGGACTACAAAGGTTGTAATCTCTCTCTCTTAGATGTAAAGTTCTTTACATACAAGTTTAACCTAATTCTCTAGTTAAGATCATGGTTAGGGTTTGTTTAGCACCCCAAAATTTTTAAAGTAGCATGTTTGATACTTGCCAAAACCTTCTTGAGGTGCTATACTAACCCTACAGTGGTATCAAAACCAAGCTAGATCATTAGGCGATATGTAGACGAAGTTAAAAGTCCGATCAAACCTCGAAACGTCAATTTTAACCCCCTCTCTGGAAATTTTTAAAAAATTTGGTTTTTTCCGTATTAAAAATACTCAGAAAAATAAGCAGGTGATTCTATGGAGAACTGTGAAATACGAACCCCTAATTCCTTCAAGTTGCCGCGGAACCGCGGCAATACCATGCTTTTTGCGGCGGTTCCGCGGCCGTACTTGGGTATCAGGGATAGATATTTCTAGGTTACATCCGTAGGTATTACTACATGCTTCTGGGAATTTTTAATATTACTCAAGTGTTGAGTTTTCTGGAGATCTTAAATATTCGTTGATTTCATCGGAATGTTTAATATCGTTTAGTTTTTCGGGTAATTTAGAACGTGTTAAAAGGTTCGAACGGATATCAATAACTCAATTTTTCCACAGTTTAAAACTTTCAGAAAATCATGCTAGCATATCTGTGGACCCTCTAGAAGAACATAACCTTAACTCGATTATGTGACCGTCAAAACTGCCACTGAACTCTTTGGTTTGTGGTAGTTTAGCGTTGCCACATGTGAGGAGTGGTTTGACCCTTCTACGGCTGGTGCATTGGGGCTGTGACTTGGTTTTTTGAACTCCGCTTAAGTGTTGAGCTATTTGGGAAATCTTGGGTGTTTGATTATTCGATCGGAAAGTTTAACATTGTTTATTTATCTGGAATGTGATACAATATGTGGAATTCATATAGTTAGGCATGAAATGCGAAGTATGTGATATTTCGGATTTAAGATGTCTAAGGGTAATGTGGATTCCAAATGTTATAGTTTTACACTTTTTTCTGTGACCGTAAGCGTAGTATGTGGTGTATCGCCGGCTTCGTTGCTATACATCAACGACAATCGAGATACGCATAGTTGCTTACGTTGATGATATGAGATATTATGTGTTGCTGTGATATGTTATATTGGATCGTCGTGTTCTGAATAGCCGGGGTTTTTATGTGAGATGAGGCTTTTTATTTTCATTCATGTAAAATTCATTGTATGTAATATTCTTTTATTGGGGCACTTCCAGGTTGAGGATGATGTCACCATTGTATATTATTTACTTTTCCGCATTAGGATAGACCCAAGGAGGGGAGCACAAGTAACCGGGTTCTAGGGTCCAGTGGGAGGCCATCTCGAGGAGTCAAGACCGGGTCTCCTAACCCTAGAATTGGCAGTGTTGCTTGCCGCTCTCGTAGGGGTCTAGGGATGTGGGTTTGTCTATTCATCGCGACCGTGGAATCCGTGTTTTATACAGGCTCAAAATAAAACACGGACGTCCTAGTATATCCAATATTTCATATGTTATCTTCTGCTGTAATGTCTGTGATGAGATCATATTACTGCCTGATATGAATGCTTATACTATATATATATGATGATATATAAATATTACTGCTTTCGTTTCTTCTGTGATGCTTAGGAAGCATAATTGATGAGATTTATTAATGAGATTAATAAAAGAAAAGAAACCTAAAGATGTTGTAGAATCAAACATTATAAAAAGGGTAGCTACAGTTTTGCTTTGCATAGCGGTATATATATACCCTGCACCTTATTCGATGAGGAAAGAGCCGAGATCCCTTCACCGGGAGTGACCTCTTTTGCAAAACTGGCAGATGCTACAAACTCGCGGTTTTGTTTTTGATAGCTTCTATAGTTCTTGCTTTGCATAGCGGTATATATGATATACCCTGCTCCTTATTCGATAAGGAAAGAGCCGAGATCTCTTCACCCGGAGTGACCTCATTAGCGAAACTAGAAAATCCTAAAAAACACTCCTTTTCAAAATCACCTGTTTCTACAACGATATCATGTTCATTACGCTCATGGTTTTCTGAAAAACCTGCGTAGCCCTCCGATATTTCAGATAAGTAATACTTAGTATTCGTGCTACGTTTGTTGGCTTTCGTTAAGGCGTAGTGTGCGGTAGCTAACTATTGCTTATCTGCAGCATATGATGCGATTGAGTTAGGGTAGTCGTACGACTTTGTTGGCTTTCGTCAAGGGTCGTGCGGGTGGGTTTAATTCAATCAAGAAATGTACGGGTTGAACTTGACTAGCGGACTATGGTTTGTTGGCATTCGTCAAGGTCATAGCACGTTAGGGGTAAAAGCATTATCGGGAATTTCAAGTGTTGAAATTTGCAATGAGATTGCATACCTTCTATGAGATAGTTGGATTCCGATATCCACTGCGAGTAAGAGTTACTCCTGGGAGATTTTTACACAGGACAATTAGTCAATCAAGAAGGTGTCTAGAAAGGTGTTAACGGGGTTATGCCTCTGGGAAAATGAGGTTTACTTTAATTAGGTCCGTGCGAAAGCACGGGGAACCTCCCTCAAAGTACCAACACTGATCTGGCTGAAAGATTAGCGAACATGTAAGGTGTAATTAATCCCGGCTAGTCTTTCCTTTTATGGTTTGAAGGAAGATTTGATAAAAACAGTGGGAGACGTCCTGATTAGATAAGATAATAACCAATCTAATCTTGCAAGAGCATACGCTAAAGTGTTTTCTTCTCTCTCTCTCCAGGTAGCGACCAAATCAGTGCCTACCACTCCATATGAGAATGGAAGGCGAAAAGACCATCTCTTAAGTATGTTAAGATATGGGGTTGTCCGGCCTATGTCAAAAGGCAAAATCCAGACAAACTCGAGGCAAGGTCTATCCTATGCAAGTTTGTAGGATATCCCAAGAACTCACAAGGGTATATCTTCTACCACACTGAGGAACAAAAAGTGATTGTTTCTCGACATGCCACCTTTTTAGAAAAGGAATTTCTTGCAAAGGAAATTTGTGGCGAGGAGGTAGAACTGGAAGAAGTTCCAGCAACACAAACTACGACAGAAAATTTAGTGGAACCAGAGGATTCAGTAATCCCTGACGAACCCCAGCCTCTCCGCCGATCTAGTAGGGTTTCTCATCCACCTGAGAGATACTACGGTTTTCTCAGGAAACTCGGGAGGCCCGTCCTAGTCCGGCGAGTTCGGGCCCAACTTCTTCGATGGCTCTTTCAGCAGCTCTTGGAGCGAGGATTGCATCATGGAAGATGATGACCCAACTATTTTCAAGCAGGCCATCACGAGTGGGGACTCTGTGAAATGGCTGGATGCAATGCGATCTGAGATGGAATCCATGTACACGAACAAAGTATGGACTTTGGAAGTTGCTCCTGAAGGGGTAAAACCCATTGGGAGTAAATGGATCTTTAAAAAGAAACTTGGTGTTGATGGAAAAGTTGAGACTTTCAAAGCTAGACTTGTTGCAAAGGGTTTTCGTCAACGACCAGGTGTGGATTATGGTGAAACCTTTTCTCCAGTGGCTATGCTTAAGTCCATCCGGATCCTACTTGCTATTGCTGCATACCATGACTATGAAATCTGGCAGATGGATGTTAAGACCGCTTTTCTAAATGGTGATTTAGAAGAGTGCGTGTAAATGACTCAGCCAGAGGGCTTCGTAGACAGTGGGAGCAGCGGAAAGGTGTGCAAGCTGCTTAAATCCATCTGCGGATTAAAGCAAGCATCACGGAGTTGGAACATCTGCTTTGATGTTGTAGTCAAAGAGTTTGACTTCATCAAAAACGTAGATGAACCTTGTATATATAAGAAGGTTGTAGAGAGTAAGGTTGTCTTCCTCGTATTGTACGTGGATGACATACTCTTGATAGGAAATGATGTTCCTATGCTGCACTCGGTCAAGCTCTTCTTATCACAAAGATTCTCAATGAAAGATCTTGGTGATGCCTCCTGCATTTTGGGCATTATGATCTATAGAGATATATCTAAACGGATACTGGGATTGTCCCAATCCAGGTATATTGACACCATACTAAAGGGGTTTTGTATGGAAGAATCCAAGCGTGGGAACCAACCCACGATCTCTGGACTCACTCTTTCCAAAGTGATATCTCCCAAGACTGATTTAGAGATAGCTCGCATGCAAGGGATACCCTATGCTTCAGCAGTAGGCTCTATCATGTATGCGATGCTATGTCCCAGGCCCGATGTAGCATACTCACTAAGTGTAGTGAGTCGGTATCAAGCAGATCCTCGAGAGAGTCACTGGTGAGCTGTGAAGAACATTCTCAAGTACTTACGAAGGACTAAAGAGATGTTCTTGGTGTATGGTAACGGTGAACTCCAAGTGGAGTCCTTTACCGATTCAAGCTTCCAGAGTGATAAGGACGACTCTAAGTCGTACTCGGGATTTGTCTTTACCCTCAATGGAGGGGCGGTTTATTGGAAGAGTTCCAAATAGGAAACCGTTGCAGACTCGACGATGGAGACTAAATACATCGCTGCCAAAGATGCGGCCAAAGAGGGTGTCTGGATGAAGAAGTTCATCACTGAACTTGGTGTGGTTCCGTCCATTGAGCATCCAATACCTTTGTATTGTGATAACAATGGAGCTGTGGCTTTGGCCAAGGAACCCAGGTCCCATCAGAAGTCCAGACATATTCTGAGGAGGTATCACCTGATCCGGGAGATAGTTGATCGCCGGGAGATCGAGGTCAGGAGAGTTGATACGAAGGACGACACTGCGGATCCACTCATGAAGGCCATACCCCAGATTCAATTTGAGAGATTATTTGAAATGTTAGGTATGAGATACTACAACAGCTGGCCTTAGTGCAAGCGGGAGATTGTTAGTTATCTATATGCCCTAGAAGCCATTATTATACATATGATGTATATAATAGTGGATGCTTGGATATATATAGAGAGGACTTTCTTGCTCGATATGATATTATGCTATTTGGTTTCACTTTATCTTAACATGTTGACTTGTATTAGTTTATTGTCTTGCTCTCACATGTTGATAAGCCCTTAGGATATGTACTCAACTACTGGGACTATGATGAGATCATACTAGTGGGGCCAGGGTAATCAACGAGTACATCCTATAACTGTTCCTAGTCGAGGGTGTATCAAGACAGGGCATCGATACACCAGAGTAGACTAGCATATACGCATCTTGACCCATATGATGGGCGATGGATGATCCCATATCCATCGATGTTTGACATCACAGATGGTGTATGGGTGCTCAGTGGAGACTGGGTACACTGAACGGTCTCGCCGAGAACTCTTAGATGGTATTATACCTATCGTCAGATAGCGGTTCTCCGGTGACACTTGTACAGGTTAGTCTGTAGACCCGAGATCGTCATAGAGTCTTGTATGATTCCCACTGTGGTTTGATTTCCACCTTACCACGTCCAAGAGGGCATGCAAAACGTTGGCTTTTAGGTACAGTCCCGAATCACATGGAGGCAATGAGCGATAGGAGGGGATTCGTCTCTCTCGGTATAGGGAGTTGATGTTGTGCTGTGTTCGATTGGCTATAACTTGAAGTCCCTGGCCAGGGCTAATATGGAGTGCTACTGGTAAGAGTTATCAGAAGTTTCTCGACCTGTTATGAGCCTCACATCGACACGACTTATCGGTTACTGGGGTCTGACGTTTACCACCCCTAGACTAGATATGCAACATATCAGACGAAGAGACCGGACTGTACGGTAATGTTACTGATTGGATTTACGGGAGAATGTATAGGCTTGCTTGTTGATCTTCTGATCGTTCAATACCTGGGTGGCTGTTAAGTTTAGCTGACCGCTTGCAGCTTGTGGGTGTTTGATACGATCATCACCTACTGCCGGCGTATTAACGATTCTTTAGAGTCCTAATCAGAGGTTTCCTGACTCAGGCAAAACGGAGTAGGAACACATATGTGATATGTGCGGGACCGAGAATAATACGATATGAGATACCGTATTCTATTCTCGCGATATATGATATAGCCGGGTCATCGGATTAAGTGTTGATTCGATGAATCGGTACACGTTATATTAGTCGGTTATATTCGATATAGCCGGATTGTCGGATCGAGTATTGATTTGATAATTTAATGTATAATTATATATGTGATATATTACATTACATTAACTAATATAAGCTCGCTTTATTGATTCATTTTCTCACCGGATAATACATTGATATATATGCGATATATGTTAATTGTATTATTTTCTTTTGTTACAAAAATATATTATATATATGATATATAATATTATAACAAGTTATGATTACAAATGCAACATGATTTGTGGAGATTAAACAAGTTAGGGTTTGATTTGGGTTAGCATTTGGGTTAGCTTTTTCAAGAAGCTTCCTGAAGTTTTCTTTGTTTTTAGCTAAGATATTTTGCTAAAGATATTTGTGTTGATATTTATTAACCCAACTCAAACCCTTTACCTTGGTTAATTCTCTACATGAGTTAAGCCCTTCATTCTTAACTCATGGTTGCAATTGTAACTATAGCAATAATTCATTATTCATCACAAAAGGATTATCTTCTTCTTCTTCTTCATTCTCTTGAAAGAAAACCTTGACTAGCTTTTCATTAGTGATGATAAATGTTAAGAAATTGAAATAAAAAGATAGATAAATTCATACTTCATCATCCTTATCTATTCTAGCCACTTAGATTAGGGTGTTCACTTCATTAATACTTGATTAGAGAAGTGAGAGCTTGAATTATAGATTCTTCAAGGTAGATCATCTTCGAAAAGGAAGACTTCAAGCAAGCATGGATCATTCGGCTTGTGGAGCCTCTCTTGAGTCTGGGTGATTATGGACCGCGGTGAAGGGACTACTACTCGGAGCTTATGAAGCGAAGGAGCGGACTACAAAGGTTGTAATCCCTCTCTCTTAGATGTAAAGTTGTTTACATACAAGTTTAACCTTATTCTCTAGTTAAGATCTTGGTTAGGGTTTGTTTAGCAGCCTAAAAATTTTAAAGTAGCAGGTTTGATGCTTGCCAAAACCTTCTTAAAGTGCTATACTAACCCTACAGTTCCATCCATTGAGCATCCAATACCTTTGTATTGTGATAACAATGGAGCTGTGGTTTTGGCCAAGGAATCCAGGTCCCATCAGAAGTCCAGAAATATTCTGAGGCGGTATCACCTGATCCGGGAGATAGTTGATCGCCGTGAGATCGAGGTCAGGAGAGTTGACACGAAGGACAACACTGTGAATCCACTCATGAAGGGCATTCCCCAGATACAATTTGAGAGAATTTTCGGGATGTTGGGTATGAGATACTACAACTGCTGGTCTTAGTGCAAGTGGGAGATTGTTAGTTGTATATATGCCCTGAAGGCCATTGTTGTACATATGATGTATATTATAGTGGATACTTGGATATATATAAAGTGGACTTTCTTGCTCGATATGATAGTATGCTATCTGGTTTCACTTTGTCTAAACATGCTGACTTGTATTGGTTTACTGTCTTGCTCTCACATATTGATAAAACCCTTAGGATATGTACTCGACTACTAGGACTATGATGATGATCATACTAGTGAGGCCAGGGTAGTCCAAGAGTACATCCTATAACTGTTCCTATAGGGCATCGATACACCAGAGTAGACTAGCGTATACGCATCTTGACCCATATGATGGGCGATGGATGATCCCATATCCATCGGTGTTTGACATCAAAGATGGTGTACGGGTGATCAGTAGAGACTGGGTACACTGAACGGACTCGCCGAGAACTCCTAGATGGTATTATACCTATCATCAGATAGCAGTTCTCTGGTGACACTAGTACAGGTTAGTCTGTAGACCCGAGATCGTCATAGAGTCTTGTGTGATTCCTACTGTGCTTTGATATCCACCTTACCACGTTCACGAGAACGTGCAAAACAGTGGCTTTTGGGTACAGTCCCGAATCACATGGAGGCAATGAGCGATAGGAAGGGTTTCGTCTCTCCCGGTATTGGGGGTTGAGTTTGCGCTGTATTCGATTGGCTATAACTGAAAGTCCCTGGCCAGGGCTGATATGGAGATCTACTGGTAAGTATTATCAGTAGTTTCTCGACCCGTTATGAGCCTCACATCAACACGACTTATCGGTTACTGGGGTTTGACGTTTACCACCCCTAAACTGGATATGCGACATATGAGTCGAAGAGACCGGAATGTACGGTAGTGTTACTGATTGGCTCGACGGGAGTTTTGACTGCTTCGCTAGTTTTCGTCTGATCGCTCAATACCCGGGTGGCCGTTACGTTTAGCTGACCGCTTGCTTCTTGTAGGTGTTTGATATGATCATCACCTACTGCCGGCATATTGACGAGTCTTAGAGTCCTACAAAGGAGTTTCCTAGCTCAGGCGAAACGATGTGGTGTGCATATGTGATATGCGCGGGGACCCGATTGAATGCGAGTATCTGATACCGTATGTTAATCGGGCGTTTTTCTATTGGTCGGGTCATATGTGATATGACCGGTTTGTTAAATTAAGTGTTGATTTATCATTTGACTTTTAGTTTAACTCTTTTCTTTGAAGAAGATGTATGCATGCATGTATGCACATGTTGATGTGCATGGACACATCCATACATACATGGATGTGTATCATGGTTGATGCACTATATGGTGGCAATGCAAGACTCACATGGTTATATATATATATATATATATATATATATATATATATATATATATATATATATTTATTTATTTATATTGAGTTAAAGAAAAGATTATTCACTCATGGTTAAAGTTTATCATTTTTGACTTTTTGACCATTCTTGACCTAACTTTTAACCTTGGGTTAATTCTCTTTTGCCTTTTAACTCAATGATAAATATCTAAGATATTTACTAACCATGGTTTGAGGAGTGAAGGATTTAATATGATTATTTCATTCTCATCTCATTTTATGTTTTATTATTGATCACAAAAGCTTTTGAGCTTGAGCTTTGCCATTATCTTCTTCTTCCTCTCTCTCTTGAGTTTTCATTTGAGTGAGTTAGTTAAAAAGAAAGGGTTTTGATTAAAGAATACAAACCACCTCATCATTCTACACACATCTAGCCCATTTGTGTAAGGTGTTTGCTACACTTATTCTATGGATCAAGTAAAGCAAGGAGCTTTGGGCAAAGGGACTTCGGGTGGATCATCGTGGACAAGGAAGGTTGCTAGCGATCCGTTCCAAACTCTCAAAGGTCCAAGGAGTCACCAAAGAGAGACTACAAAGGTTGTAATCTCTACTCTTAGTGATAGATTGTTCTTTGTATGTGATTCAATACTTGTTACCCTAAATATTCTAGTTAAGATTCATGGCTTGTTTGCTTTGCACCTCTCTAAATTTTAAAGTGGCATGAGTGATGCTACCAAACCCTAGACTAGGTGCAAGGGAAATCCAATAAGAAGAAGATGAGCTCAAGAGATGAGAATGAACTAATGAGGTGAGAGAATGAACCATGGGTGAGTTTGTATCATATACTAACTCATGTAGAGACATAACCATGGCTAGATTATAATGGTTAGGTTAATTAAAATCTTAAGTAAAACAAAACTAGTGGACTAAGTCAATGCATCCACAAGCTTCATGCATATGAGCTCAATATCCACTAATTTTAGAATTACTTTAAATATAAAAACCTAACATTATAATTAGTATGGTGTAAGTCTTATACTCCGATGTAGTGTGTATCAACAACCATGATACAAAATGTACACAATTAATATATATCTCATATATAATAAGTGTGCACATGTGAGAATAAATAAATTCTTAAGTGAGCTAATATTAGCTAATGTAAACTAGTATATCAAATATACAATAATACACTAGATTATCAAATCAATACTTGATTTAATAATCCGGTTATATCACATATAACCGACTAATATAATCTGTATCAACTTATCGAATCAACTCTTGATTCGATAACCCAGCTGTATCACATATAACCGATCGATACGAAAATCGTGAGAATTAAATCCGGTATCATATACTCGCATTATTCTCGGTCCCGCAAATATCACATATATGCTCCTACTTCGTTTTGCTTGAGCCGGTAAAACCTCTATGTAGGACTCTAAAGACTCGTCAATACGCCGGCAGTAGGTGATGATCACATCAAGCACCCACAAGCCGTCAGCGGTACTAGCTGGAAGTAACGGCTCCCCGGGTATTGAGCGATCAGAAGATCAACAAGCAAGCCCGCTCCAACTCCTATAAAAGCCAGTCAGTAACACTACCGTACAGTCCGGTCTTCTCGTCTGATATGTCGCATATCTCGTCTAGGGGTGGTAAACGTCAAAACCCAGTAACTCGATAAGTCGTGCCGATATGAGGCTCATAACGGGTCGAGAAACTACTGATAACACTTACCAGTAAATCTCAGAAACAGCCCTGGCCAGGGACTTCCTGTTATAGCCAATCGAGCACAGCGCAACATCAACCTCCAATACCGGGAGAAACGTATCCCCTCCTATCGCTCATTGCCTCCATGTGACTCGGGACTGTACCCAAAAACCACCGTTTTGCACGTCCTCTTGAACGTGGTAAGGTGGAAATCAAAGCACAGTGGGAATCACACAAGACTCTATGACGATCTCGGGTCTACAGACTAACCTGTACCCGTGTCACCAGAGAACTGCCATCTGACGTAAGGTATAATACCATCTGGGAGTTCTTGGCGAGTCCGTCCAGTGTAACCAGTCTCCATTGAGCACCCGTATATCATGTCTGATGTCAAACACCAATGGATATTGGATCATCCATCGCCCATCTACATAGGTCGAGAAGCTACATGCTAGTCTACTATGGTATATCTATGCCCTGTCTCGATACACCCACGACTAGGGACATTAAAGGATGTACTTACCGACTACCTTTGTCCCACTAGTATGATCTGCATCATAATTTAGGTAGTCAAGTACGCATCCGAAGGGCTTTACCAACATGTAATAGAGAGACAATCAGTGTACATGTTAAGATAAAGAGTAACCAGATAGCATACTATCATTTCGAGCAAGAAAGTCCTCCCTATATATGTCCAAGCATCCACTACAATATACATCTCATGTATAGTGTAGGGTTACTAGGCACTCTCACAAGGGTCTACAAGGCATCAACCATGCCCGATTTAAAAATTAGACGTGCCGAACAACCCTAACCAAGATCTTTAAACTAGAGATTAGGCGAAACAAAGCATGTTAAACACTTTAACACTAAGAGTTTGGGATTACAACCTTTGTAGTCCGGTCCTTCACTTCTAAAGCTCCGTGTTGAGATCCCTTAGCTGCGATCATCATGTTCCCGGACTCTAGAGAGGCTCCACGAAGAGAAAGATGCAACCTTACTTCCGATCTTCGATAACTAAGATGATCTACCTTGAAGTTTCTTTAACACAAGCTCTCACTCACTAAATGAAGTGAACACCCTAATCTAAATAGCTAGGATAGATTAGGATGATGAAGTAGGATTTATGCTCTCATTTATTTTCTATTTCTCACATTAAATCATCACATAAAGAAAACCTAGAAAGCTTTCTCAAAGCTCAAAGAAGAAGAAGAAGAAGGAAATTCCTTTTGTGATGAATAATGAAAAAATCTCATAATGATTAATAATGCAACCATGGTTAAGTCAAGAAAGACTTAACCATTGTAGAGATCTAACCATAGTAAAGGGTGTGGGTTGGGTTAAGTAAATATCTTGTAAAATATCTAAACTAAATATCTTTGTAAGAAACAAAACAAAACCTTCTAGAAGGTTCTAGAAAAGATTAACCCAAATCAAACCCTAACCATGTTTAATCTCCACTAAACATGTTGCATTAATAACCATATCATGTTACAATATTATATATCACATATACAATATTTATGGTAACAAAATAAAATAATACAATTAACATATATCTCATATATATCAATGTATTACCCGAGTGAGAAAATGAATCAATAAGTGAGCTAATATTAGTTAATGAAATTTAATATATCAAATATATAATTATACATTAAATTATCAAATCAACACTTGATCCGATAATTCGGCTATTTCACAAATAACCGACTAATATAATCTGTATCAGTTTATCGAATCAACACTTGATCCGATGACCCGGCTACATCTCATATACCCGGCCGATATCTCATATCGCGAGAATCTAATACGGTATCACATAGACGAATTGTTCTCGGTCCCGCACATATCATATATGTGCTCATACTCCGTTTTGCCTGAGCCAAGAAACCTCTGTGTAGGACTCTAAAGAATCGTCAATACGCCGGCAGTAGGTGATGATCATATCAAACACCCACAAGCTGCAAGCGGTCAACTAAACGTAACAGCCACCCAGGTATTGAGTGATCAGAAGATCAACAAGAAAGCCTGTACATTCTCCTGCGAATCCAATCAGTAACACTCCCGTACAGTCCGGTCCTCTTCGTCTGATATGTCGCATATCTCGCCTAGGGGTGGTAAACGTCAGACCCCAGTAGCTTGATAAGTCATGTCGATATGAGGTCTATAACAGTTCGAGAAACTACTGATAACTCTTACCAGTAAATCTCAGCAACCCTGGCCAGGGATTTTCAGTTATAGCCAATCGAAACAGCATAACATCAACTCCCTATACCGGGAGAGACGAATCCCCTCCTATCGCTCGTTGCCTCCATGTGATTCGGGACTGTACCCAAAAGCCACCTTTTTGCACGCGCTCTTGGACGTGGTATGATGGAAATCAAAGCACAGTGGGAATCATACAAGACTCTATGACGATATCGGGTCTACAGAGTAACCTGTACCAGAGTCACCAGAGAACTGCCATCTGACGTGAGGTATAATACCATCTGGGAGTTCTCGGCGAGTTCGTCCAGTGTACCCAGTCTCTACTAGGCACCCGTACACCATCCTTGATGTCAAACACCGATGGATATGGGATCATCCATCGCCCATCATATGGGTCAAGATGCGTATACGCTAGTCTACTCTGGTGCATCGATGCCCTGTCTCGATACACCCTCGACTAGGAACAATTATAGGATGTACTCGTCGACTACCGTGGCCCCACTAGTATGATCTCATCATAGTCCCAGTAGTCGAGTACAGATCCTAAGGGCTTTATCAACATGTAACATAGAGACAATCTGAGTACATATTAAGATAAAGAGCAACCAGATAGCGTACTATCATGTCGAGCAAGAAAGTCCTCCCTATATATGTCCAAGCATCCACTACAATATACAATGTACAGTAATGGCCTCTAGGGCATACATATAACTAACATATAGTAATGGCCTCTATGGCATACATATAACTAACAAAAGGGTGTGAGAAAATGTATTAAATTTTGTATTAAAAACAGAGTAAATATAGGTTTTTATTGGCTCTGTTAATTTGCAAGTAATTTAAAGTATACAAGGGTTATAAGAATGCAAAAAGACAGAGGTTCAAAGAAGGGAGTCGGCCAATCCGACTCAACTCGGCCGGCGGCGGGACGAGTCGGCCGAGTCGCCGGCCGAGTCACGGCGAGTCGGGCCAGGGCTCGCCGCCGTGGGTCCGTCGTCGGTCGGTGATTCTCCTGGGCTATTTTTTTTTATAACGAGTTATGCACGTGTAGACCCTTGGACTTCTAAAAATATAAAGTAAAACAATATTAAAAATAATGTGGGTGATGGGATTTGAACTCTGGTGCTTTGGTTCAGTAGTGCAAGGTATTACCAATGAGCTACAGGCTCCTTCTTGCTATTAAAAAGCAAATCAAACTTATAAGTTATGCTCAGGCAAAAATACCCCTTTCTGTATTTTTGAAAAAATTTGTATAGAAATTTTACAGAAAGTTGTATAGAAAGTTTAGGGTTGTTACATATACCAATTGATCCGTGTCCTTCGGTCTTCTACCTCTGTCCCAAGTTCCTCGCTGCTTCTGTAACGTTTCCAAAATAATAAAATATGATTTTTGGGAAATTTTATAATTTAATATTATTTTAATGAATATTTTAATATTCTGGTATAATTAAATACAAATAAATGGGGAAAAATTATGGAAAATTCTAAAATAAGGTATTTTATGGAATTATGTCATTTTAAAGTTTTTAAGATTAGTTATATGCTAATTTAGTGCTAATCGCGATTAAGAATCGCTAATTGGATTTTTAGCATTTTTGTGCAAAAATGTGCACATATCATTTTCTACACTTGTGTTGCTTGTGCATTTCTACCATGGCTTTTCTTTTGGGTCTACTATTCAAGTGAGAAGAGTTTAGTGAAGAAAAGAAAAGAAAAAGTAGTATGATGAGAGAGAGAAAGGGACCAAGTCAACCTTCACCTCTTTTGACCCATGCCCCCCCATCATTTCCCTTCTCATTTTCTCTCCCCTCTCCCATTTGAGCTGCTGCTGCTCTCTCTCTCCCTCTCTCTCCCTCTTCATGAAACCCTAGATCCACCATGAAAACAAAGCCAAAACCCCATTCCCCCTTCACAAAGCTTGCTCCCAAGCTCACTTGCTACACATTGAACCAAGCAAGATTGGATTTGGAGAACTTTGAGCAACTCAAGAATTTTCTTGAGTTGCCAAAGGAGGTAATTTCTGCACCCTCTTGTAGTATTTCAAATTCCTTGTGCATCAATTCTAGTTTCATATCGATATTGTGTCGTTTTGTGGACTTTGGAGAATTCAAGTTAGGGTTTAGGGTTAGACCTGAAATCAAAGTGGAATTGAGGCTTGTTGTGACCTTAGAACCCCTTGTGTGATGCTAATTTGGACCCAAACCTGAACTTGAAACCAGAATACGGAATTACGGAATCGATATCGGGGAAAACTGTAAATCTGGAAGTGCTTTGTGTAATCTGCTATTACCCCGAGACCCCAAAAATAAAACTGAGTTGACAGTGAGATGTGCAGGCACCATGGAACCATCACACCAAACCCTAGCCCCCAACTCCAAACTGAGGCCGCCAATTAATTCCTTCTGGCCGCAAATTGCGGCCAGAGCAGGAGGGAATTGCCTCGATTTTTGTGCATGGCCCCATTTCCTATATTCTAGACCCTGGGTATGTCTAGTTTTGACTGATTCCATCTAGGGTGAAATCTGGGTTGATTTTCCTATGTTGGTGCATGGTTTACGACTTGTGTTAGTGTGGATTTTGGTATTTGGTGTTTCGTTCCTGTCGGGTGGCGTTTGGACGTCAACGACAAGTGGATATTGATCATGTTTGCATGCGAGGTTATAGGTTTTTACCTATAGGCGTAGCATGTGCCGTTTTAGTTTCCGATGTGATTTTCATGTGCTTTAGCGTTTGTGATATCCTTGTAGGTACCCTACGAGATTTGAGGCAAAGAAGATGAAAATGGCGACATCGGCACCGACACATGAGAAGCAAGGTGAGTAGATTTATATCTACGGGGAGAAGTCGGGTGGATGGCGTATAGCACCCCCGCAGTCCGTGGTGATGTATACGAATACGTATACACACATATATTTATTATGTGTTGTTTAGGATTATTTATGGTAATAATGGATTATTGGTGATAAGGATGTATTGGTTGAGTATAGTGCGACACCCTAGAGTAGTGGTTGCACCCACACTCACACATACACACATACTTGCATACATCCTTTCATATATCTGTGCGCATATGATGGTGTGTATATCTACACATGGGTATGGGACTATGTGTTTATATACGGGTTTTGAGGATGATACGTGGGATTGAGATGAGTCGATGAGATTCGATTGAGGCCGCGAGATTTGGCGACATGACAGAGTTCGTATTGGAGAGGTGATATGATGGTAGTGATGCCTGTCATGTGACGAGATATTGTGATATCGATTCATATTTAGGTGGTTTTCATACCCCTCTCGATTGGCTTGATTGTTGGGTTCGTAGTTCGCCTAGTAGGCGTTAGGCTAGACCCGAGTCATACCTATTTCAAAACTAACGAATCGGGGATATTTTAAAGATAGAGCAAAAAGGATTTATACGGATATTTTCAAACGACGCGTCTTTTCTTAAAACACCGTAGACCTTATTTTACCAAAGCCCTGATTCGTCTTATTTCAAAAGGCAAGGTTGCATGATATAATTATTGAGGCAGGTTCTTTACTGTTGCGTGATTACTCGATTCCGCATATTCATGCTGTTGCATTGCATCACTTATACTGTTGATACATTTCAGTCATGCTGCTAGGACTCCAGCACAATTATCGATGATGCGTATATTCCACGTACACTTGTTTGCCGGCTCACACACTTCATCATCGATAATTGCCATGTCACTATACTGTAGTACTGTTGCATTCAGTGTATGTTGCTTACATTTCTTCACATGTCGCATACGTCATGCTTTCTGATTATACGCATTGAGATATGTTATTTCCATGATATTTCTGGTTTTGGGAACCGTGGGTGTTTTAAAAAGAGAATATGGAATTGTGTAAAAACCCGGTTACCCTTGATATGATATTTCAGTGCGTCCACCATGTGTTTTCTCGGTGCTGAGAGCGACATGTGAAACCCGATTCGAGGAGGCGGATGAGGCCGATTGCGGGTACATGGTGGACCCGGTATGGTTCCCCGGGGCAAGAAATGTTTTTCGTGGAGTAGACGATGAGCCTGGCAGGGTGGCGAGTACTTACCGGTGATTTTGTTGGACCTGGCGGTTATCCGGAGGATACCGACCGGAGTCGATAGATGGATATGGCGTACTGCCGGGGCCGAGGGCCGATACCGCAGACAGAGCCTGTGGGCCGATCCGGACTGACGGAGCCCGATATATGAGGATTTACGTGCCGATGCTGGGCACAGTTTTCATGATGTTTTCGAGTGCCGATGCTGGGCACTCCGGTTCCATGATTTTGACGTGTCGCTAGGGACACAGGTGGTTTATATCCTCATATTTCCATGCATATGCTGATGATATTTACATGCATGATGGTTTTGTCATTGGGTGACGAGTGGACGGGATCCACGTACATGCAGATTTGATTATATTGATCATACCTCACATTCATGATATGCTATTACCTGAGGCACTAGCACGAGCACTTGGCACTACACTCATGTATAGAGATTACATTGCCAGTTTAGCATGCTTCAGCTTTATTCATATTGAGGTTTATTTATATCTGATTGTATTGACCTAGGTTGGGTCATGCATTCGATCTCTGCTTGTAGATATTTTCTATTCACGAGTTGGCAACTCACCCCCGTTGTGCCACAGTCCTTGCAGGTTTTTGCCGTACAGATTCCATAGCGGCATTTCTGGCACACTGCTTCCATATGGGTGACTTGCGTTTGTAGGTGGGTTCTTTTGTATCAGAACCGCCATTGTTCCTGTATTGTTTATTGTATCTAGAATTCCATCAACCAAAACTTGTATATTGCTTCAGACTTAGAAAACAGTGTTGTATTATTTCGACCTTAGAGTCGCGTTTGTAGTATTACGGTTTTCTGGCTGTTTTGAGTTTCTTTTTGGGTTTTGATCCTCGCCCTTTGGCGTTGTATATTATTATTGCTTGCGTGGTTGTGACCGTCGTTTGACGAAGAGCTAGCTCCCGCTTGGGGATGCCTTTTATCATTTCATATATATTATTCTTGTTGTACCCCGTTCGGGGCCAGTTTTTACAAAGGAAACTCTGCCGAAATTTTCAGGAAAGGTTACACATTTTAAAAATACATATTCGGCTTAGTTATTTAAAAACTTGGATTTTTGAAACACGATTTCTTTACTTCTTAAAAACCAGTTTTCCTTATTTACTCTTTAAATGGTTTTAGATTTCTGGGCTTTTGGCTTACTTGGATCAGATGGGGTCCTATAGACTTCATATGGTTCAAGGGCCAGTCACGTGCTCTTTCGGGTCGTGACAAAGTTGGTATCAGAGCGCTAGGTTGACCTTGGTTCGAGTCTGAGTTTGATTATGTGGAGCCTAGGGCGTTATTTATATACGGAACTTAGGCTTGACCTTACGGAACGTAGACTTAGTCGAGGGGGTATTAGACCCGAACTTTCATCGTGTAGGATGACCCTTGGTTGATGGAATAGGTGACTAAAGTAGAGTGACGTACCGTGGGTATGTTCCGCGGCATACTTACGACACGCCACTCCGCTTAAGAAACCTTAGGTTGTACATTTCCTTGCACCGTATTATATTCCTTCCTATGATCTACCTTCATCGATACTGGTTATGGTTTTGCTGCCGCGATTGCACGGGCAGAGTGAGCTACGGCTCGAGTTGTGTCAGCATGAGCTCGTCGGGGACGAGGCCTGACCGGGGCGTGATTCCAGAGACATACGGTTGCATTGAGGCTTCGTATTTTGTATTTCCGCACTATGAGCGTTTGACAGATCGCTGTTGCGAGATTTTTCGGATGTACCGGTCGGTACCAGAGGATTGAGCCACTGATAGAGGCCAGCCAGGATGTGATGACTGTTGATATATCGCTTATTCATAATGGTTGAGGCGCTGCTTAGCGTACCGACGATTGAGCCAGTTGTTGCTGCGAATGATGAGATATCGCCCAGATGATCGGAGCTACTGCAGCATAAGCATATTCTTAGAGATATGATAGTGAGTCGCTAGTCACCGAGGATTAATGACTAGGACATGTGGTTCGTTCGCTTACTCCGATGCGAGGCCATCAGATAGATTGATTCCAGCTAGAGGCGACTTCACGCAGATTCGTTGAGAGTCGATTGAGACGATCGAATGTCAGGAACCCATTTTCCAAGTTTAAGTATTCGGAAAGACATGCAAGCGATTCTATGGACCCTCTAGAAGAATGAAACCCTAACTCGACATAATGACCGTGTGAAAGCCTTTAAACCTTAGGGTTTGCGGCAGTTCTTCGGCACCATTTGTGAGGCTTGGGTTTGCCCTTCTACGGCTGGACCACCGATGCTGTGGTATGTACTCGATACTATTAAACTGTACCCGAGATGTTGAGCTCTTGGGGATTATGAGGTTCTGACGAGCCGATCGGACGATTCGACATCATTCGGATATCATGTGATGGGACACTGCTTGGGAGACTCCAGATACGATCATAGCCGTTGGAGCGCAGTCTGTGTAGCCACGATGAGATGAGTCCGAATCAGTCGATATTGGAGCAAGGTGGAGTAAAGAGTTTGCACGAGATTTCGACGAGATGACGTTTCACTCCGCTGACATCAGAGATGTGATATTCACGCTGAGGACGTGTTCGGCTAGATATCTCCTACTGAGTGATGAAGATACTGAGTTCGTGATTTCGAGTCCGTGTTACAGACTTCGGAGGGACCGTAGCCGATGGCATTGATGTGCGCAGATAGAGACGTGATGTCGAAATGGTCGATGATACAGACAAGCGGGACAAGAAGTTCATGCGAGAAGCAGACGAGCTGCTACTACACCCCGTTAAGATTAAAAGTCGGATATGCATACAGAGGCACAGGGATGCGACCAGCTTCCGAGGAGATGTTGTACTAAGGACGCAGATGTCCAGAGAGCGAGAAAAGATTATGCCAGAGTACCAGCCCTGTACAGTTTGGCCTAAGCAAAATCAGAAGAGACCTTGAGCAGGGATTCCTTCCAATACACTGCTGCAATAAGATTTGCACCAGGAGCAGATATGTGATGTGCATTCAGAGGACCCGAGGTCGGCGCCAGAGATGTGCTGCGTTACGAGCGGTCGTAAGGATTGACCGAGTGATGACTTGAAAAGTGCCAGAACGGGATCGTTCCTGTCAGCACACTAGACCGGGGCGATGAGCCGATGGATTGCGAGATTGGTAATCTACAGGAAAGATCAGGAACCAGAGGCAGAGGGCGCCAGCCGCGAGCAAGAGGCAAGTAGATATCTTGCGCCGCTAGCATTGGATGTACCGGCACCTTCTCGACTTCGAAGGAGGATATACCGACGACGGTATTTATGATTTGTGATTTTGTGATTCGACTATCACGTATCCGTCACTTTGGGATTTCGGTATTTTGGGCGATCTATTTGCATGATTGGTTTTGGGTGACCGAGTTCTATGATATTTGATTTTGTGCACTATGGTTGCACCTACTGGATATTTATACCTTGCACATAGTTATTACTCTTGAGGTATTGATTGTGATTTCATGCCTATTTTATGTCGGTGATTTGATTTACGCTTCCAGCATAGTTTCATGTACCTTTAGTGTTTTGATTTGTGCACGCTGATGCACACGGTTGTGAGTTTTTCCATCGCGGTACACCTGATTTTGATTGAGCCGCGTTGTATATCGTTTCGTGCCTTGGCTGCACCTTCTTATGACTTTATGGATTTCATACGGTTGATTTGATGTTGTGCATATGTTACACACACGATTTGATTTTTTGCACTCGGTATAGCTTATATGTGCTTGTAGTGCATTGATGTGTGTTTTATGCACGCAGTTGCACACGTTTATGATTTCCTTTATACCTGGGTACACTTGGTGTTGCTGCTTACGTATTTGAGTTATTGCTTGATATTTGTGCATGGGATGCACCAGTTCTATACTTCGTGCGTTTGTCGCACCAGTTTTATGTTTCTTGCGTTTATCGCATCAGATTTATATATCATGCCTTTGTTGCACCGGATTTACATTTTGTGCATTACGGTTGCACCTGACTTCGATTTGATGTTTTTCGATATGTCGATTTTGATTGTGATATTGATGTGGATTCTTGCACTCCGTGCTTTTGACTGGACTTACGCATATTCGGCGTTGCTATTGGATTTTGTGATTCCGTGCATGTTGAGTGCGCAGGGTTTAGATTTTCATTCGTGCACGATGGATGCACCGATTTGGATTTTCGCGCATGTTGGGCGCATGTTTTGAGATACGATTTTGGGGCACACCAGATGCACTAAATCGAGATTCTTCGTGCATGTCAGATGCATATGTTTGGGCTGTCAGGCACACACGTTGCCTATGACAGATGTTTCGTGCACACCCGTTGCACCTAGATGTTGTTTTGTGCACCTGTATGACACATATATGGATTTTGATTTCCGTGCGCACCAGACGCACAGGGTGGTGTTATGTGCATTTTTGGGATTTATTCCTTTTGGAGCAGTACATTTCTATGATATCTGATATTCGTTTTGTACCGAGCAGGACTAGTCAGAGGACAGTACCTGGATATATTTTGCATGCATTGATAGTTCGAAAGGATTTCCAAAGAGCGAGCTATGGTCTCGATATATATATACCTACGTGTCCGATATGACACGAAACGTTTAAAAACAAGGAAACCCTTCAAAATTGTTTTCAAAACGGCGGAATGTACCTATTAAACAAAGGATATATATATACATATATAGTTATTTTCTTGTGAAAAACGTCCGCCACTGTGCAGTGTTATGCGCATCGCACAGCGACTTAAAAAGATTGGGCATGCATTTACATCAGCTATTTACATGTATAGATTGGATGTCTACATGTATAGTTCTGATCTATATCATATTGGTTTTGTATTGGATTTGACATTTGTGTCTTTACCATGACTCCGATGATTGCGGGATGCTTGATGGAGTGTTGCTTTTGAGTTATCTGCTCAGTACTCATGCGCATGCATTGCGCTATGATACGTTTTATGTATTGCAGATTTCGGAGCCCCGATGACTTGGAATTTGTATTGCAATATTTTAGTATTTGGGGGTTTAAATTTAAATTCGGGGACCGAATTTCTTTAAGGGGGGTAGATTGTAACGTTTCCAAAATAATAAAATATGATTTTTGGGAAATTTTATAATTTAATATTATTTTAATGAATATTTTAATATTCTGGTATAATTAAATACAAATAAATGGGGAAAAATTATGGAAAATTCTAAAATAAGGTATTTTATGGAATTATGCCATTTTAAAGTTTTTAAGATTAGTTATATGCTAATTTAGTGCTAATCGCGATTAAGAATCGCTAATTGGATTTTTAGCATTTTTGTGCAAAAATGTGCACATATCATTTTCTACACTTGTGTTGCTTGTGCATTTCTATCATGGCTTTTCTTTTGGGTCTACTATTCAAGTGAGAAGAGTTTAGTGAAGAAAAGAAAAGAAAAAGTAGTATGATGAGAGAGAGAAAGGGACCAAGTCAACCTTCACCTCTTTTGACCCATGCCCCCCCATCATTTCCCTTCTCATTTTCTCTCCCCTCTCCCATTTGAGCTGCTGCTGCTCTCTCTCTCCCTCTCTCTCCCTCTTCATGAAACCCTAGATCCACCATGAAAACAAAGCCAAAACCCCATTCCCTCTTCACAAAGCTTGCTCCCAAGCTCACTAGCTACACATTGAACCAAGCAAGATTGGATTTGGAGAACTTTGAGCAACTCAAGAATTTTCTTGAGTTGCCAAAGGAGGTAATTTCTGCACCCTCTTGTAGTATTTCAAATTCCTTGTGCATCAATTCTAGTTTCATATCGATATTGTGTCGTTTTGTGGACTTTGGAGAATTCAAGTTAGGGTTTAGGGTTAGACCTGAAATCAAAGTGGAATTGAGGCTTGTTGTGACCTTAGAACCCCTTGTGTGATGCTAATTTGGACCCAAACCTGAACTTGAAACCAGAATACGGAATTACGGAATCGATATCGGGGAAAACTGTAAATCTGGAAGTGCTTTGTGTAATCTGCTATTACCCCGAGACCCCAAAAATAAAACTGAGTTGACAGTGAGATGTGCAGGCACCATGGAACCATCACACCAAACCCTAGCCCCCAACTCCAAACTGAGGCCGCCAATTAATTCCTTCTGGCCGCAAATTGCGGCCAGAGCAGGAGGGAATTGCCTCGATTTTTGTGCATGGCCCCATTTCCTATATTCTTGACCCTGGGTATGTCTAGTTTTGACTGATTCCATCTAGGGTGAAATCTGGGTTGATTTTCCTATGTTGGTGCATGGTTTACGACTTGTGTTAGTGTGGATTTTGGTATTTGGTGTTTCGTTCCTGTCGGGTGGCGTTTGGATGTCAACGACAAGTGGATATTGATCGTGTTTGCATGCGAGGTTATAGGTTTTTACCTATAGGCGTAGCATGTGCCGTTTTAGTTTCCGATGTGATTTTCATGTGCTTTAGCGTTTGTGATATCCTTGTAGGTACCCTACGAGATTTGAGGCAAAGAAATGAAGATGGCGACATCGGCACCGACACATGAGAAGCAAGGTGAGTAGATTTATATCTACGGGGAGAAGTCGGGTGGATGGCGTATAGCACCCCCGCAGTCCGTGGTGATGTATACGAATACGTATACACACATATATTTATTATGTGTTGTTTAGGATTATTTATGGTAATAATGGATTATTGGTGATAAGGATGTATTGGTTGAGTATAGTGCGACACCCTAAAGTAGCGGTTGCACCCACACTCACACATACACACATACTTGCATACATCCTTTCATATATCTGTGCGCATATGATGGTGTGTATATCTACACATGGGTATGGGACTATGTGTTTATATACGGGTTTTGAGGATGATACGTGGGATTGAGATGAGTCGATGAGATTCGATTGAGGCCGCGAGATTTGGCGACATGACAGAGTTCGTATTGGAGAGGTGATATGATGGTAGTGATGCCTGTCATGTGACGAGATATTGTGATATCGATTCATATTTAGGTGGTTTTCATACCCCTCTCGATTGGCTTGATTGTTGGGTTCGTAGTTCGCCTAGTAGGCGTTAGGCTAGATCCGAGTCATACCTATTTCAAAACTAACGAATCGGGGATATTTTAAAGATAGAGCAAAAAGGGTTTATACGGATATTTTCAAACGACGCGTCTTTTCTTAAAACACCGTAGCCCTTATTTTACCAAAAGCCCTGATTCGTCTTATTTCAAAAGGCAAGGTTGCATGATATAATTATTGAGGCAGGTTCTTTACTGTTGCGTGATTACTCGATTCCGCATATTCATGCTGTTGCATTGCATCGCTTATACTGTTGATACATTTCAGTCATGCTGCTAGGACACCAGCATAATTATCGATGATGCGTATGTTCCACGTACACTTGTTTGCCGGCTCACACACTTCATCATCAATAATTGCCATGTCACTACACTGTAGTACTGTTGCATTCAGTGTATGTTGCTTACATTTCTTCACATGTCGCATACGTCATGCTTTCTGATTATACGCATTGAGATATGTTATTTCCATGATATTTCTGGTTTTGGGAACCGTGGGTGTTTTAAAAAGAGAATATGGAATTGTTTAAAAACCCGGTTACCCTTGATATGATATTTCAGTGCGTCCACCATGTGTTTTCTCGGTGCTGAGAGCGACATGTGAAACCCGATTCGAGGAGGCGGATGAGGCCGATTGCGGGTACATGGTGGACCCGGTATGGTTCCCCGGGACAAGAAATGTTTTTCGTGGAGTAGACGATGAGCCTGGCAGGGTGGCGAGTACCTACCGGTGATTTTGTTGGACCTGGCGGTTATCCGGAGGATACCGACCGGAGTCGATAGATGGATATGGCGTACTGCCGGGGCCGAGGGCCGATACCGCAGACAGAGCCTGTGGGCCGATCCGGACTGACGGAGCCCGATATATGAGGATTTACGTGCCGATGCTGGGCACAGTTTTCATGATGTTTTCGAGCGCCGATGCTGGGCACTCCGGTTCCATGATTTTGACGTGTCGCGAGGGACACAGGTGGTTTATATCCTCATATTTCCATGCATATGCTGATGATATTTACATGCATGATGGTTTTGTCATTGGGTGACGAGTGGACGGGATCCACGTACATGCAGATTTGATTATATTGATCATACCTCACATTCATGATATGCTATTACCTGAGGCACTAGCACGAGCACTTGGCACTACACTCATGTATAGAGATTACATTGCCAGTTTAGCATGCTTCAGCTTTATTCATATTGAGGTTTATTTATATCTGATCGTATTGACCTAGGTTGGGTCATGCATTCGATCTCTGCTTGTAGATATTTTCTATTCACGAGTTGGCAACTCACCCCCGTTGTGCCACAGTCCTTGCAGGTTTTTGCCGTACAGATTCCATAGCGGCATTTCTGGCACACTGCTTCCATATGGGTGACTTGCGTTTGTAGGTGGGTTCTTTTGTATCAGAACCGCCATTGTTCCTGTATTGTTTATTGTATCTAGAATTCCATCAACCAAAACTTGTATATTGCTTCAGACTTAGAAAACAGTGTTGTATTATTTCGACCTTAGAGTCGCGTTTGTAGTATTACGGTTTTCTGGCTGTTTTGAGTTTCTGTTTGGGTTTTGATCCTCGCCCTTTGGCGTTGTATATTATTATTGCTTGCGTGGTTGTGACCGTCGTTTGACGAAGAGCTAGCTCCCGCTTGGGGATGCCTTTTATCATTTCATATATATTATTCTTGTTGTACCCCGTTCGGGGCCAGTTTTTACAAAGGAAACTCTGCCGAAATTTTCAGGAAAGGTTACACATTTTAAAAATACATATTCGGCTTAGTTATTTAAAAACTTGGATTTTTGAAACACGATTTCTTTACTTCTTAAAAACCAGTTTTCCTTACTCTTTAAATGGTTTTAGATTTCTGGGCTTTTGGCTTACTTGGATCAGATGGGGTCCTATAGACTTCATATGGTTCAAGGTCCAGTCACGTGCTCTTTCGGGTCGTGACAGCTTCCCCGATGAAGTTTGATCTACGGTCTCCCCACATTGAAGAAGATCCACGTCGAAGGTTCGTAATATGGGCTCCCGCCTCTAAACCGAAGCAACTCAGGTATCTAGTTTTCTAGCCTAGATAACCAAGAGGAAGTAGAGAGTGTGTGCGAATACTTTGTCTCAATACACCCAAGGATTCTCAACTTATGACAGGGTATGGGTAGAGGTTGAAGAAGATGTCATTGGTGAAGAGTGTGAGCTCAAGTAAAAGCAAGTGATGAATTGGCTAAGTATTGTGTTGTATTTCTTGTGAGCACAAGAGCAACTAAAGAAAAGCCCCGCCACACAAAAAGATCTGCCTCTTTCTCTCACAAAAAATCTTATACAAATATCTCACACAAAACAAAACCCATGTATGTCACCATGAATCACCACATGACTCATGACCATGAGTCACTAAGTGAACATGCATGAATCTATGCCAAGCCATGAGTCACACTTTCCACACAATAAACATTTAAACTAAATGTTTATCACAAAATGAAATGGCATTATCTAAAGAAATCTTGTAACGAATTACAAGAATACCCCTCATCCGTATATACATACCCGCATCCGTATTCCGACTGAATACGAATACAACGAGAAGAAAATAATCCAACATTATAATACTAGGATCCGGATTAAACCAAAGCCCGCTAGTATTATCCGTCCGATCATGATCCGTGCACAAGGGCACGTATATGATCGATCCCTGCCATAAAACCATACAGCCTCTACAACGTTTCGCCCGAATCAGGGAAACCCTCTGTGTGGGACTCTAAAGACTCGTCAATATGCTGGCAGTGGGTTTAACCACAAGCACGTCAGTGGCACTAGCTGTACGTAACGGCTGCCCAGGTATTGAGCGAAAGGGAGGCCGACGAGCAAACTCATCCTGAAACCCTACTGAGCCTGACAGTGACAATATCCGTACAGTCTGGTCTGTTCGTCTATGAGTATCGCATATCGAGTCTAGGGGATGGAGAAAGTCAGACCACTAATAACTTGATATTTAGTGTCGGTATGAAGCCCATCACCACCTCAGAAACTACCGATCCTAGATCAGTAATTTTCGACTACCTTGCCCAAGGATTTCTGGTGATGGCCATCCGTGCACACCGCGATATCAACCCCCAATACCGGGAGAGTTGAATCCCCTGACGATTCGCTCACTGCCTCCATGTGGCTCGGGACTGTACCCAACTAAAACCTGTTTGCATGACTCCTTTGAGCCATGGTAGGATAGTAATCAAAGAACAGTGGGAACTCACACGAGACAAATGACGATCTCAGGCCAATAGACTAACCTGTACACATGTCACCAGGGAACTGCTATCTGACAACAATAGGTATAATACCAACTAGCATGTTCCCAGCAAGTCCGTCCGGTGTACTCATAACCCAATGAGCACCTGTACACATCTTAGGTGAACCAACTAACACTAGTGGCTTGTGAGACCGACTGCCCCTCGTCGAGGTCTCGATTTGTATACACTAGTCTACTCTTGGAGTATCGATGCCCAGTCTCGAAACTCCAACGACTAGGGACACTTTAAGGATGTGCTTATAGACCACCCAGCTCTCACGTATATGATCGCCATCATACTGCTGGTAGTCAAGCAAGAATCCGATGGGCTTTATCAACATATAATAGTGATCTGTAATGTCACTTAAAGCATGTACACGATGATAAAGACAAACTAGATAGCATACTACCATCTCGAGTAAGACCGTTCTACCGGTATAGGTCCTCCCTCAATCATTGCAATCACGTGCCTGTGATCCAATAATTGACTTGAAGGCACTATAGCCAACAATCTCCCACTTGCACTTAAGGCCAATTATTGCGGTGTCGCATATTCATAGCCCGTGTGATACCGAACACCCAACTTCACTACTAATCAGTTTCACGAAGCTCGTTTTTAAAACTATTGCATTTGAGAAATAGCCTCAGTGAGTGAATCCGCTCCAATGTTTCTTTCTATGTCTCTCTTTATCTCAAGTTCGTGGAGAAAACCATCTCCCGAAATGAGCAATACTTTTCTTAAAATATGTCTGGATATCTGATGGGACCCAGTTCACAAACAAACTCCAAATCCAGCAAAACTTCTTAGACTGTATAGTCCACTGAATTTAATCAGTATCTTGCGCCATGCCTCCCTCAGTATTCGCTTGGACCACCTGTCCAAACTACTGCCCCTTATCAAGAGGGAGAACTATAACTCTGACAGTCACTCTGTCATCCAGGTCACCTTGGAAGCCTAGAATGATAACCGTCTCCCAAAGGAGGCTGCCGTTACCAAATCCCTAGAACATCCACTTATGTTCATAAACTGCTTCCGAACGTTCTCCAGGATTGGATTAATATGAACTTATTGCAGCTAGTGCAAAAACAACATCTGGTGTGGTACTTGATATCTCATGATTGACTCAATTGCCTAAGCAAGTGATATGGCAATCATGCACATCCCTCTCCCCTTTAGTCTGTAAGACACCTTTAGAGAGGGTGACTCCATCACCTGCAGGTACACCACCATGCCAAGAGTCGTCCATTCTAAAACACCTTTAGAATACTGTCTAAGTACTCAGATTGGGAAACTATCCAAATCTAGATCTATAACCATAGATCTAGTAACCAGAATGCCTGATATAATATCCAAATCCTATGTGGAGAAAGCACTGTGTGACAAACACAGTATAACCGATCGTAGTGTAGGAATTTCACTTCCTATAAAGTGTATATCATCCAAGCACCAGGATATACCACCCTACTACCTTCTTAACAGATCCATATCCTATTCTGATGAAGTCAAAGCCCATGACTGTCACATCAAAAATAGATGATCTATCTCCGCTATATCTGCTTAGTCTATAAATAGACACAAGCTACTTGTCCACTATGCTTCTGCTGCTCCTACTGACTATAACAACCCTCTGGCAGAGTCATATACACCTGCACTTCTAAATATAGTTTAGAACGATGCTATACTCATCCTCCTGCCGGGTCTCATAGTCTAGAACAGTAGTAATGGCAAGTCTGGGTAAACAAGAACCTCTTATTAATAGAACTTAAAGATTCAATCGGGTTTGACATTCCATTAGCCACTCCGCAGATATGGTGGGTAACCTCAGGCGCCCGAAAGGTACTTCTATATCCTCAAAGACGGTGATAGGGAGGTTCTTGTTTACCCAGACTTGCCATTACTGCTGTTCTAGACTATGAGACCCGGTATGAGGATTAGTATAGAGTCATTCTAAACTAGCTTTAGAAGTTCACGCGTATATGACTTTGCCAGAGGGTAGTTATAGTCAGTAGGAGCAGCAGAAGCATAGTGGACAAGTAGCTTGTGTCTATTTATAGACTAAAGCAGATATAGCGGAGATAGATCATCTATTTTTGATGTGACAGTCATGGGCTTTGACTTCATCAGAATAGGAGATGGATCTGTTAAGAAGGTAGTAGGGTGGTATATCCTGGTGCTTGGATGATATACACTTTATAGGAAGTGAAATTCCTACACTACGATCGGTTATACTGTGGCTGTCACATAGTGGTTTCTAAACATAGGATTTGGATATTATATCAGGCATTCTGGTACTAGATCTATGGTTTTAGATCTAGATTTGGGTAGTTTCCCAATCTGAGTACTTAGACAGTATTCTAAAGGTGTTTTAGCGTGGACGACTCCTGACATGGTGGTGTACCTGCAGGTAATGGAGTCACCCTCTCTAAAGGTGTGTTACAGACTAAAAGGGAGAGGGATCTGCATGATTGGCATATCATTTTCTTAGGCAATTGAGTCAATCATGAGATTTCAAGTACCACACTAGATATTGTTTTTGCACCATCTGCAATAAGTTTATATATTAATCCAACCCTGGAGAAACGTTCGGAAGCAGTTTATGAACATAAGTGGATGTTCTAAGGATTTGCTAACGGCAGCCTCTTTCGGGAGACAGTTATCATTCCAGACTTCCAAGGTAACCTGGATGACAGAGTGACTGTCAGAATTATATTTTCTCTCTTTTGAGGGGCAGTAGTATGGAAAGGTGGTCCAAGCGGATACTGAGGGAGGCATGCCGCAGGATACTGATTAAATTCAGTGGACGATATAGTCTAAGAAGTTTGCTGGATTTGGAGTTCATTTGTGAACTGGGTCCCATCAGATATCAAGACATATTCTAAGATTGGTATTGCTCATTTCGGGAGATGGATTTTTCCGCGAACTTGAGATAAAGAGAGATATAGAAAGAAACATTGGAGCGGATTCACTCACTAAGGCTATTTCTCGAACGCAATAGTTTTACAAATGAGCTTTGTGAAACTGATTAGTAGAGAAATTGGGTGTTCGGTATCACACGGGCTGTGAGTATGCGACACCGCAATAATTAGCCTTAAGTGCAAGTGGGAGATTGTTGGCTATAGTGCCTTCAAGTCAATTATTGGATTGCAGGCACGCGATTGCAATGATTGAGAGAGGACCTATACCGGTAGGACAGTCTTACTCAAGATGATAGTATGTTATCTGGATTGTCTTTATCATCGTGTACATACTTCAGGTGACATTACATATCACTATTACATGTTGATAGAGCCCATAAGATTCTTTCTTGACTACCAGCAGTATGATGGCGATCATATACGTGAGAGCTGAGTGGTTTATAAGCACATCCTTAAAATGTCTCTAGTCGTGGGAGTTTTGAGAATGGGCATCGATACTCCAAGAGTAGACTAGTGTATACTGATCGAGACCCCGACGAGGGGCGGAGGCCGGTTTCACAAGCCATTGGTGTTAATTGGTTCACCTAAGATGTATACATGTGCTCATTGGGTTATGAGTACACCAGACGGACTCGCCGGGAACATGCTAGTTGGTATTATACCTATTGTCAAATAGCAGTTCCCTGGTGACATTTGTACAGGTTAGTCTATCGACCTGAGATCATCATTTGTCTTGTGTAAGTTCCCACTATGCTTTGATTACTACCCTACCACAGCTCAAAGGAGTCGTGCAAATAGGTTTTAGTTAGGTATAGTCCCGAGCCACATGGAGGCGGTGAGCGAATTGCACGGTTGTCTAGCACGACAGCAAGGTTTCGGGAGGCATCGTCCATGCCATTTTAAAAAAATTGCCGTTCTAGCTAACCCTAACCCTAGAATCCTTACTAGAAAATTCGACGAACACATATGTAAACATCTTTATATCTAAGTGAATGAGGAATACAACCTTTATAGACCGGTCCTTCACTTCTAAAGCTCTGTGTAGTAGTCCCTTCGCTGCATGTAGTGAACTCCCGGACTCTTGAAAGGGTTCACTTGAAGAAATGAACGAGCTTGTTCAATGTCTTCAAGGCCGAAGATGATCTACGTCGAGGAGACTCAAGCTCATACTACCTCTTCACTAATGGTGAAATTAGTGAAGTAAACACCCTAATCTAAATGGCTAATAGTAGAGGATAATGAAGTAGGAAGTTGGCTCACTTTAGATTTATTTTTCTCACATTATTTTCTCAATTGATCAAAAGCTAGCAAGCTTTTTCTCAAGGATTAAGAAGATGAAGTCAAGAGATGAGAATGAACTCATGAGGTGAGAGTAGCAACCATGGGTGAGTTAGTGTCATACAATAACCTATGTAGAGAATAAACCATGGATAACTAATAATGGTTAGGTTAATAAATATCTACAAGTAAAATAAAATTAGTGAACTTGGTCAATGGTTCCATAAGCTTCTACAAGCTTGAACCATGTGACTAATTACCAGCTAATTTTGATTAACTTTAAATAAATAAAACAATTCCGTTATTATAAGCATGGTGTAAGTCTCATACACCCATGTCTCAAGTGGCATCTAGCATGACACACGATATTGTACGCTAATATATATCATATATATACTATGTGCACAATCAAGTGAGAAAAGAAATCATAAGTGAGCTAATATTAGTTAATGTATGTTAATATATCAAATATATAATTATACATTAAATTATTAAATCAACACTTTATTTAACAATTTTTTTAGCTTCTCATTACCCGCAGGAGTCGGCTATATCACATACAACCGACTAATATCAAATGTAACAATCTATCGAATCAACACTTGATCCGATAACCCGGCTATATCTCATATAACCGACCGATATCACATATCGGGAGAATATAACACGGTATCACATACGCGCATTAATCTCGGTCCCGCACATATCACATATGTGCTCCTACTTCATTTCGCATGAACCAGGAAACCTCTGTGTAGGACTCTAAATACTCGTCAATACGCCGGCAGTAGGTGATGATCATATCAAACACCCAAAGCCGCAAGCGGTCTGCTAAACGTAACGGCCACCCGGGTATTGAGCGATCAAAAGATCAACAAGCAAGCCTGCTCATACTCCTGCGAATCCAGTCAGTAACATTACCGTACAGTCCGGTCTCTTCGTCTGATATGTCGCATATCTCGTCTAGGGGTGGTAAACGTCAGACCCCAGTAACTTGATAAGTCATGTCGATGTGAGTCTCATAACGGGTCGAGAAACTACTGATAACACTTACAAGTAAATCTCAGAAACAACCCTGGCCAGGGACTTCCTGTTATAGCCAATCGAGCACAGCCCAACATCAACCTCCAATACCGTGAGAGACGAAATCCCCTCCTATCACTCATTGCCTCCATGTAACTCGGGACTGTATCCAAAAACCACCGTTTTGCACGTTCTCTTGAACGTGGTAAGGTGGAAATCAAAGCACAGTGGGAATCACACAAGACTCTATGACGATCTCGGGGTTACAGACTAACCTGTACCAGTGTCACCAGAGAACTGCCATCTGACGTGAGGTATAATACCATCTAGGAGTTCTCGGCGAGTCCATCCAGTATACCCAGTCTCTACTGAGCACCCGTATACCATCTCTGATATCAAACACCAATGTATATGGGATCATCCATCGTCCATCTACATGGGTCGAGAAGCTATACGCTAGTCTACTCTGGTGTATCGATGCCCCGTCTCGATACACCCACGACTAGGGACATTAAAGGATGTACTTACCGACTACCTTTTTCCCACTAGTATGATCTGCATCATAATCCAGGTAGTCAAGTACACATCCTAAGGGCTTTACCAACATGTAACAGAGAGACAATTAGTGTACATGTTAAGATAAAGAGTAACCAAATAGCATACTATCATGTCGAGCAAGAAAGTCCTCCCTATGTATGTCCAAGCATCCACTATAATATACATCACATGTACAATAATGGCCTCTAGGGCATACATATAACTAACACGGATCGTCAGGGGATTCGTCTCTACCGATATTGGGGGTTGATGTTGCGGAGTGCACGGGTGGCCATCACCAGAAATTCTTGGCTAAGCTAGTCGAGAATTACTGATTCGGATCAATAGTTTCTTAGGTGGTGATGGGCTTCATACCAATATTAAATGTCGCGTTATTAGGGGTCTGACTTTATCCACCCTCCTAGACTCAAAATGCTATACTCATTGACGGACGGACCGGACTGTACGTATATTGTCACTGTCAGGCTCAGTAGGGTTTCAGGATGAGTTTGCTCATCGGCTTCCCTTTCGCTCAATACCTTGGTAGCCGTTACGTACAGCTAGTGCTACTGACGTACTTATGGTTAAACCCACTGCTAGCATATTGACGAGTCTTTAGAGTCCCACACAGAAGGTTTCACTGCTTCGGGCAAAACGTCGTAGAGGCCGTATGGTTTTATGGCAGGGTTCAATCATATACGTGCACTTGTGCATGGATCATGATCGGACGGATAATACTAGTGGGTTTTGTTTTAAGCCGGATCCTAGTATTATATTGTTGGATTATTTTCGTCTCGTTATATTCGTATTCAGTCGGAATACGGATGCAGGTATGTATATACGGATGAGGGGTATTCTTGTAATTCGTTACAAGATTACTTTAGATAATGCCATTTCTTTTCTATTAAACATTTTGGTTTAAATGTTTATTGTGTGAAATGTGTCACTCATTGTTTTGGCATGGTTCATGCATGCACTTTTTGACTTATGGTGGTGGGTCATGGTGGCATGATGAATTCTTTGTTTGTATTGTGAGATATTTGTAGTGAGCATGTTAGATATTTATTCTTAAGTTGTTTTCTTTAGTTGCTCACAAGAAATAACTCACAAAACACAACACTACAAAAATGAGCAGCCACTTCTATTTCACTTGCTCTTTTCTTTTCGTAAGCTCACACTCTTCACCTCTTGGCATCTTCTTCTACCTCCACCCTATACGTCTCATGTGTTGAGAAACCTAGGGTGTATTGAGACAAAGTAATCACAAACTCTCTCTACTTCATCTAGGCTATCTAGGTTAGCAAACTAGATACCCGACTTGCTTCGGTTTTGAGTTTGGAGCCCGTATTACTAACTCTCGACGTGGATCTTCTTCGATGTGGGGAGACCGAAGATCAAACTTGATAAAGGAAGCCGCGAAGAGTTTGGGACAGAGGTTGAAGACCGAAGGACACGGATCGTTCGGTATAATCACTCTAACCCTTTGCATGTTTTGTTATCTAGGGCTTATGGGTCGATCCGTAGAATCGGGTTCCGTTAGCGCCGGTTTCTAAAAGTTTTTGTTCTGCATTTGGCCACGGATTGATGGTCGGGGCGCTGGAGTAACCCAACATGGTATCAGAGCCACTCCATAAGCCTTAGTTAACTCATTGCGACATTAGAAATCTGCCATTTTTGTCATGCAAAAACTGCCGACAAAAACAGTTTCGAAAACTCAAAGTTTGAGATGTTTGCACACCCCGCGTGTTGGATATATGTATGCCCTAGAGGCCATTATATGTATAGTGGATTCTTGAATATGTATATATATACTGATGACTTTTTTGCTCAACATGATAGTACGCTATCTGGTTACTCTTTATCTTAACATGTTTACTTGATTGTGTTATACTGTTCATTTCATACATGTTGATAAATCCCTCAGGATATCTGCTTGACTTCCATGACTATGAAGGAGATCATACTAGTGGGGCATGTGTAGTTTATAAGCATATCCTAGAATGTTCCTAGTCAAGGGTATATCAAGACAGGGCATCGATATTCCAGAATAGACTAGCGTATACGTTTCTTGACCCATATGATGGGCGATGGATGATCCCATATCCATTGGTGTTGTGACATCAGAGATTGTATACGGGTGCTCAGTGGAGACTGGGTACACTAAACGGACTCACCGAGAACTCCTATATGGTATTTTATCTATCGTCGGATAGCAGTTCTCAGGTAACACTGGTACAGGTTAGTCTGTAGACCCAAGGTCGTCATAGAGTCTTATGTGTTCTCCCACTGTGCTTTGATTTCCACCGTACCACGGCTCTACTAATTCGTGCAAACAGGTGGCTTTTGGGTACAGTCCCAAGACACATGGAGACAATGAGCGATAGGAGGGGTTTCGTCTCTCCCAGTATTGGGAGTTGATGTTGTGCGATGAACGATTGGCTTTGACTCGAAGTCCCTGGCCAGGGCTGATGAGATTTACTGATAAGTGTTTTCAGTAGTTTCTCGATCGGTCATAGTCCATATCGGCATGACTTATTGAGTTATTAGGGCTCGACGATTCCATCCTTACACTTGATATGCAACATATCAGACGAAGAGACCGGACTGTGCGGTAAGTGTTACCAATGGCTCTGCGAGAGTTTTGACAAGTTCGCTTGTTGTTCTTCTGTTTGTACAATACCTGGGAGCCGTTACGTGCAGCTAATACCGCTGACGGTTTGTGGGTATCTGATATGATCACTACCTACTGCTAGCGTATTGATGAGTCTTAGAGTCCCACAAAGGGGTTTTCCGAACTTAGGCGAAACGAAGTAGGAGCGCATATGGAGATATGTGCGGGGGGCTTGATTAAATGCGAGTATTTGATACCACATTTAATCTAGGGGATAAATTAGTCGGGTTATATGTGATATTACCGGGTTATTAAATCAATTGTTGATTTTATAAAATGACTAATTTCTTTTTGTAAAATCCTTTCTTTATTTTTTATATTTACATATATATATATATATATATAAGTATATGTATATATATATTGATATATATATATATATATTATCATTATATATATAAACATGTATTTATAAAAGGTGTCATGGTTGATGATATGCACAACATGGGTGTGCAAGACTCACATTGGAGTTTTATTTGATTTTTTATTTAAATAAATATGTACCATGGCTTCTACATTATTCCTAAAATATCTACACTCATAACTCACCATTCCACTCAAGTTATTTACTTAAATATCTAATAAAATATCTCATGGCTCATAATGTGATTACTTACTTAAGTTAAGCACAAACCCTAGTTGCTTCTTCTTCTTCCTCATTCACTCACTAGGTTTTGAGAAAGAAGTAAAAGAAAGGTTTTTTCAAGAGATAAAAATCCCCACTTCACCGATCTATACTACTCTAGTCCATTAGTGTAGGTTGTTTTGCTTCATTCATCCTAGTTTGGGGAAGCAAAGATCTTGAGCAAAGATACTCCGGGTGGATCATCGTAGACGACGAAGGACTTTGAGCGGGGTTAATCAAAGCTTCGAATGGAGCTGTAGAAGTCCAAAGAGAGTGAAGGAGTTGACTACAAAGGTTGTAGTTCCTTATCTTTTAGCTTAGACTACTTTTATTATTGCTTTTACCCTAATCTCTAGGTTCGATTCGTAGTTTGTTTGTATTAGCCCTTTAAAATTTGAAAAGTTCATTACTTTATGTTGTTTAAACCTAACTTGAGGCGCTACTACACACCAACACCGCGGGCTCATAGTTTGAACTGAGAAGCCGTGAGGTGGTGCATGGGCACCCCGGGGAACCCTCGGGAGGGGACCGAATGGCTGGGCCCACTTCCCAAGACCACCATAAGGTGGTCTTGGCGGCGGGGACCCGAAACTGCCCAACCTTGGGCAGTTTCGGGTCTGACTCACCTCCTGGCCACCTCGTTGTAACATTTCAGAAAAATAAAATATTATTTTTGGAAATTTATATAATTAAAATAATAAATATTATGAATATTTTAATGATGTGGTATAATCATATACCGATAGTTTGGATAATATTGGAAAATTATCCTGAATGGTGATTTTTGGAGGGATTTATGTGATTTAGGCAAATTATAAATTTTTATAATCAATTATATGCAAGTTATTTCTAAACTTGATTAATGTTCCCTAATCATGTATTTATCTTGATTAGTCTTCATGACATGCACCATGTCATATTTTCAAAAAATACTTGTTACATTTTATGAACCATGACATTTTGTTTTTCCTTTATATGTTTATGGGTTGAATTTGTTTTTTTGGTTTTAAAAGAAAAGAGAAGAAAAGAAAAAGGAAAAAGAAAAGAAGTATGGGCATGAGAGAGAAGAGAGAGAGAAAAAGAGAGGTGAAGGGTTCATTGACCTTGGCTCCCATTTGTTTTTCTCTTCATCATCTTCATCATTTCTCTCTCCATCTCAACCCTTGGCTGCCCTCTCTCCTCCACCACCTCTACCCCTCACAACACCATCAAAAATACACTAAAACACTTCATCCCCTTCATTAAAAATGTGCACAAACTCACTGCAAGCATGGGGAACCAAGAAAGTTTGGATTTTGAGCACTTGGGGCAACTCAAGAAAATTCTTGACTTGCCAAATGACGTATTTTCTTCACCATTAGTGTAGTAATCCATTTCCTTTACCATATATACTTGTTTAGAAGTGTTTTAATGAGGTTTAGTGATCTTGGAAAATTCCAAGATGAGGGTTAGGAAATTTTATGAGATGTGAAATGTAAATTGAGGTTAGTAGAGGCCATACAACCCCTGTAGTGTTAGTTTTGTGAACTAAAACCGGAGAATTAAACCCAAGACTTGAACTTAGAAACCCCGATATCGGAAGTTTATGGGAATTGTGATGATATTTAAGGATCTGCTGTGACTCGAAGACTCTAAAAATTATTTAGCAATTACAGTGATACAAGCAGGCACCTAGGAAGCTAACCCCGAGACTCGAGACCCCAAATTTACTGTGTGGCTGCTGATTTACCCTAGGAGGCCGCAATTTGCGGCCTGGGTACCTCAGTTTGGATTCGTGCTTCATCCATGGCTCCATTATCTGTTAATTATACCCTTCACATATGCAAAATTTGCAAATTTTACCTGGAGCAAAATCTGGAAGTGTTTTCTTATGTTGCCGCTTTGGTTTTGTGACTATTTCTGACTTAGATTTTAGTATTTGGGTTTTGACTCGGAGGTGTGATGTTTGCACGTCAATCTCGAGGGTTGTTTGGTCATTCTTCCATGTGTAAACCATAGGTTTTAACCTATGTGTGATACGCGTGCCGTTTTGGTTTTCGTGTGCGATTTCGGTTTACGATACTATGTGTGATATGTAGGTACCTTCACCTGGACTTCGGACGATGAAGAAGAGGATGGCGACATCGACTTCGGCAAGTAAGGATCAAGGTGAGTAGATATATATCTACGGGGGAAGTCGGATGGATGGCGTATAGCACCCCCACAGTTCGTAGTGTAGCATATGATATGATATATATTTATATATGCGTATTTGTGATACGTGGATGATTATCAAGATAATCTTTAGGTGTTCACGGGTTAATTTTAGTTTAATTTGGAATAGCGCTTATTGTGTAGTTTCTTAGTCGTGAACTCAAGAGTATAGGTGTACACACACACACACATGCACACACGGGATATGTTTGGGTGTATATGTTTATATGTATATATGTGTGTGTGTGTGTGTGTGTGTGGATTGCGTTGGTACGTATACACACACACACACACACATATACGTATACACGGATGATGAGGATAGTATATAACACTTGGAGATGAGTCGATGTGACTGGGCATGATGCCGTGAGATCGGTGATGTGATTTGGGTCGTGTTATGAGATACGACATACTATATTAGCGGATTGATGGGCGATGTGTTTTCATACACACGCGGATATATGTTGATGGTATCAGTATGTAGTAGACTTAGATCAGTACCTTAGTTCATGATATTATGATGATGATACCATATGATTAATGTGTTATATGTGATATTCGACCCGTACCCCGATTTGGGATGCCGTACGATGGATTTTACCGTATGATGTACAAATATGATGATTGATCCACACTCTTGACTCGAGGATGTCATATTATATATTTTATTGTACATGACGCTATTGAGGCGGGATCACCGACTACTAGATATATCGACTCGGACTTAGGTGGTTTTTCGTTACCCATTTGATTAGTCTCTTAGCTTTGTCCTGTAGTTCACTTGGTAGATGTTAGGCTGGGATCGAGTGATACTTATTTCCTAAACTAATGAGTCGTGAGTATTTTAAAGACAGGCCAAGTGATACTACGGATTTTTCAAAGGATGTACCTTTTCTTAAAAACACCATAGTCCCTATTTTCTAAAAACCACGATTCGTGCTATTTCAAATGTCAACACTGTATGGCTCGTATATATTTATATGTTTATCCTTATTGTTGCGTTTACTATTCATTTTCAGTATATTCTTGCTATTCGCACCGCATTGCATGCTTAAATGTGTTTTCGTAGTTATTATGAAACCCTGCAGTCAGAACACCAGCACTATTACCGATGATGCGTATATTCCACGTACACCTGCTTGCCAGCTCACACACATCATCATCAGTAATTTTCATGTCACGTACACATTAGAAAACACTACTTCATTGTATAATTGCTAGCTGGTAGATTCGACTTAGTACTAGTACGTTTGCTTTCATATGCTAGTTTGATATTGCATTTCTTACTTAGACATTTCGTGCATGCATATGTATATTCATTGTTATGAAATATTATGGGGCTTTACGCCGGTATTTCACTGCTATTTACATTGGAGTTTGGTATTTGGATTTTCCATGAGATTTCTGGATTTGGAGAAACCACAATGATTTTATAACTGATTATCATTTCTAAAAATAGAAAAATGCGGTTTTCTCGTGATATGATGTGAGATATGTCTACCATGAGTTTTCTCGGCTCTTGAGCGATATCATACACCCGATTCGAGGAGGAGGATGAACCAGCTGCGGGTGCATGGTTGACCCGGTGTAGTACCCCGGGGCAAGATGGTCATAGATGATGGCGTTGAGCCTGACAGGGGAGCCCTACCGACCGGTTATTTATGACGCGGCGGATATCCGGAGGATAACGACATATTTGTGAGATATGATGATTTGGGCATGTTCGGATTGCCAGAGCCCGGGGCCAGTCCGGATTGCCGGAGCCCGGTATATTGAGACACAGAGATATTGATATTTTATGATATGGGCCAGTCCGGATTGCCGGAGCACGAGATATTGAGATATTGGGTATATATTTTGTGTCGATGCTTGACACAGATTCTCTTTTGATTTCATTGATGATATTTCGGTTTATTACAGAAATCTCATTGAGATAAGAAAATAGTTTTCTCATTTAGATGTATTCTGTTTTCACGCATTCATACATTATATATATGATATATGTTTACCTGAGGCACTGACACGAGCGCTTAGTATTACACTTATGTATAGATGTTTACCCTTGCCATTATTTTATGATTCAGGCTATATTATTTTGAGGATATTACTATCGTTTGACCTAGGATAGAGTCATACATGCGATTTCTGCTCGGTGATGTTTTCTACTCACGAGTTGGCAACTCACCCCCGTTGTGGCACAGTTCTTGCAGGTTTTGCCGTACATGTTTCGTTGCGGCTTGCTCACACACTACTTCCTTCCGGGTCATTGATTTGGTAGGTGGGTTCACTCGCATCGTGACCACCATTGTATTTCATTATATTCTGTTGCATCTAATAAACTCCATCAACCAGACTTGTATATTTGATAGACTTAGAAGACCAGTGTTTATTCTTTCGACCATAGAGTCGCGCGCCTGTATTATTATGGTTTTTTCTGGTTTTCTGAGGATATTGCTTTTCTTGATGATTTTTGATTCTCGCCCTTCGGCGTTGTATATTATATTGCATTGCGTGGTTGTGTCTGCCAATTGGCGAAGAGCTAGCTCCCGCTTGGGGATGCCTTTATTCATTATGTATATTATTCATGTTTGTACCCATTTGGGGTCAGTATTTACAAAGGAAACTCTGCCGAAATTTTTGGAAAAGACTTAACGTTTTAAAAATGCTTACTACGACTTTCAAAGTGACTTACATGCAAACTGTTAAATATGTTTTCCTTCACTTTCATTTCAAATGGTTTAGATTTCTGTGCTTTTGGCTTACTTGAATTAGATGGGGTCCTATAGACTTCATATAATTCAAGTGCCAGTCACGTGCTATTTCGGGTCGTGACAAAGTTGGTATCAGAGGACTTGGTTTAACCTTGGTTCGAGTCTATGTTTGACTATGCGGAGTCTAGGGCGTTTATATATATTCAGAACCTAGGCTTGACCTTACGGAACTTAGACTTGGTCGAGGGGGTATTAGACCCGAACTTTCGTCGCATAGGTTGACCTTGGTTGATGGAGTATGTGACTTAAGTAGAGTGACGAACCGTGTGTATGTTCCGCAGCATGCTTACGATATGCTACTCCGCTTAAGAAGCCTTAGGATGTACAATTCCTTGCACCGTATTATATCCATTTCTATGATCTATCCTCATCGATATCGGTTTGTGGTTTTGTTACCACGGTTCCATAGGCAGAGAGAGCTGCGGCTAGAGTTGCGGTCAGCATGAGCTCGTCTTGGACGAGGACTGACCAGGGCGTAATTCCGGTGACACATGATTGCATAGATGTCTCGTTTTATTGTGTTTTTCGTGCCATGAGCGTTTGATGGATTGCTTTTACAAAAAAATTCTCGAACGTGCAGATCAGCACCAGAGGATTGGGCCACTGATAGAGGCCGGCTAGAATGTTATGACCGTCAATGCACCATTATTCTTGATGATTGAGGCACTATTTAGCGTGCGGATGAATGAGCCAAATGTTGCTGTGATTGACAAGATACCGCCCCAGATATTTGAAGCTGTTGCAGCACGAGTTACACTTAGAGGTATGATAGAAGATCGCTAGTCACCCATGGATGAATGACTAGGAAATGTGGTTCGTTTGCATACCCCGATGCGAGGTCATCAGATTGATTGATTCCAGCTAGAGAAGACTTCACGCAGGTACGTTGAGAGTCGATAGAAAACGATCGAATGTCAGAAACCCATTTTTCCAAGTTTAAGGTATTTGGAAAACATGCAAGTAATTCTGTGGACCCTCTAGAAGAATGAAACCCTAACTTGATATAATGACCATGGGAACTCTTTTGAACCTTAGGGTTTGCGGCATTTCCGCGGTGCCATTAATGAGGCTTGGGTTTACCCTTCTACGGTTGGTCCATACGTACTGTGGCATGTACTGGATATTGTTAAACTGTGCACGAGTGTTGAGCTCTCGGGGAATTATGGGACTTTGACGAATCGATCGAAAAGTTCGACGTCGTCCGGATATCATGTGATGGGATATGTTACTTGGGGGGACTAAATATGAGTATAGCCATTTGTAGCGCAGTCCATACAGCTACAAAGAGACGACTCCGAATTAGTCGACATTAGAGAAAAGTGGAGTAAGCGGTTCGTACGAGATTTTGATGAGATGACGTTCCACTCCGTTGACATAATAGATGTGATACGGATGCAGAGGCGTTGAATATGGATATGTAGGGTTCCTAAGCACCCTATGAAGGTCTCACAAGGCATCGAACATGCCAATATAAAATTTTACGGGTGCCGAGAGACCCGACTACGGATCGTTTGCTAGAAAACTAGGCGAAAAGTAAACTAGTTAACAATTAACTAAGCGAATACGGAAATACAACCTTTGTAGATCCGGTCCTCCACCTCCACGGCTCCGAGACGAGGTCCTCTCCGCTGTCCAAATCAAATCCGGGCTCTAGCGTCGGCTTCGTCGGAGAATGGGCAAGCTAGGTCGTCGATGTCCATGCCGAAGATGATCTACGTCGAAGCATCGCAAGATCAAGCTCTCACTTCACCAAGTCATGAAACTTGTGAAGAAAACACACTCTACTACTTGGCAAGAGGTAGAGGATGAAGAAATAGGAAGTGGGTAGACTTTAGTTTTGGATTTCTCACTCATTTCATCAATCCACCATTGATGTAGTCAAGCTTTTCTTCTTGAAATGAAGAAGAAGAAGAAAGCAAGAAGATGATAAGTTATGATAAGAATAATAGAATAGAAAATAAAAAATCCATTCTTATCATAATATTAATCTTAGTTTAGTGTAGAGAATGGACCATGGTTAGATATGATGGTTAGGGTTAAGGAAGAGATAAGAATGGTTGACTTGATCAAAGTTTCAAGAAACTTCAACATAAAACAAAATAAGCCACCATCCTTAAATAATTTCCAAAATGAATATATATAAATGAATGAATAAGATAATCAAAACCCTAATCATTAAGTAAACCATGGTTTAATCTTTACACTTAACCAAGTTAATATGCATCATCAAACATGATACAAACATGTGCATAAAAGTATATCACATATACAACTTGCACAATCCAAGTGAGAAAATCCATTTAAAGTGAACCATTACTAGTTAATGCAAAGTAATATATCAAATATATAATTATACATTAAATCATTAAATCAACACTTGATTCAATGATCCGGTCATGTCGCATACAACCGACTAGTATACAATGTATCGGCTTATCGAATCAACGCTTGAATCGATAACTAGGTTATATCGCATACAACCACTCGATACATTCATCGCGAGAATGGAATACGGTATCACATACACGCATTATTCTCGGTCCCGCACATATCTCATATGCGCTCCTATTTCGTTTCGCTTGAGCCAGGAAACCTCTGTGTAGGACTCTAAAGACTCGTCAATACGCCGGCAGCAGGCGATGATCATATCAAACACCCACAAGCCGCAAGCGGTCTGCTAAACGTAACGGCCACCCGGGTATTGAGCGATCAGAAGATCGACGAGCAAGCCCGCTCACACTCCAGTGAATCCGACCAGTAACACTACCGTACAGTCCGGTCTGATCGTCTGATATGTCGCATATCTTGCCTAGGGGTGGTAAACGTCAGACCCCAATAGCTCAATAAGTCGTGTCGATATGAGGTCTATAACAATTCGAGAAACTACTGGTAACACTTACCAGTAAATCTCAGCAACCCTGGCCAGGGATTTCCTGTTATAGCCAATCGAACACAGCGCAACATCAACCCCCTATACCGGGAGAGACGAATCCCCTCCTATCGCTCATTGCCTCCATGTGACTCGGGACTGTACCCAAAAACCACCGTTTTGCACGCCCTCTTGGACGTGGTAAGATGGAAATCAAAGCACAGTGGGAACCACACAAGACTCTATGACGATCTCGGGTCAACAGACTACTCTGTACCAGTGTCACCAGAGAACTGCCATCTGACGTGAGGTATAATACCATCTGGGAGTTCTCGGCGAGTCCGTCCAGTGTACCCAGTCTCTACTGAGCACCCGTATATCTCCTATGATGTCAAACACCAATGGATATGGGATCATCCATCGCCCATCTGTATGGGTCGAGAAGGTACACGCTAGTCTACTCTGGTATATCGATGCCCCATCTCGATACACCCACGACTAGGGACTTTGAAGGATGTACTTATGGACTACCATGTCCCCACTAGTATGATCCGCATCATAGTTCAGGTAGTCAAGCACACATCCTAAGGGCTTTACCAACATGTAACAGAGAGACAAAAAGTATACACGTTAAGGTAAAGAGCAACCAGATAGCATACTATCATGTCGAGCAAGAAAGTCCTCCCTATATATGTCCCAGCATCCACTACAATATACATCCTATGTACAGTAATGGCCTCTAGGGCATACATATAACTAACAATCTCCCACTTGCACTAGGGCCATCTGTAGCAGTGGTTGCAGTATCTCATACTCAACCATCCCATAAAAAAAAATCTCTCTTTTGGGAACAGGCCTTTGTGAGTGGATCCGCTGTGTTGTCCTCTGAGTCTACTCTCCTAACCTCGATCTCCCTGGAGATCAACCATCTCCATGATCAGGTGATACTGCCTTAGAATATGTCTGGATCACTGATGGGACCGGCGTTCCTTGGCATAAGCCACAACTCCATTGTCACACAATGGGAGGAACATAGTTCATCTCATGAACCAATATACACCCAAACAGCCTCTTTGGTAGCATCCTTAGTAGCGATGTATCCAGCCTTTATCGTCTAGTATGTCACGGTATCTAGCTTGGAACTCTTCCAACATACCGTCCCTTTACTGAGGGTAAAGACAATGCCTGCGACTGACATTCAGTCGTCTTTATCACCCTGGAACCCTTCCAGTGATTCTCCCCAGGATCGATTGATACCGTCTCACTACAACTAGTGAGAATCCTAACATCCATTTAGATCTATCTCATAGATCCAAAATCCAGGATTTAGTAGGTATCACTTTGATCCTATGTGGAGAGTCATTGTGATAAGCGGAGATTGATCGAGCGTAGCATAGGAAACTCCTTCCCTATCAAGAGTATGTCATCCACGTACTCTACGAGGATCGCCACCATACTCCCTACTACCTTTTTGTATATACAAGGTTCATCTACCATTTTGATGATGTCAAACTCTTTGACTAATTCATCAAAATAGACGTTCCAACTCCGCGATGCCTGCTTTATCCTATAAAGCATCTTGCACACGTTTCCGCTGCTCCCACTGTCTACGAGGCCCTCTGGCTGTGTACTTATAGACTCCCTCTTCTAAAACATCATTTAGAAAAGCTGTCATGACACCCAACCACCAGATATCGTAGTCATGGTATGTAGCCGTGGCAAGTAGGATCTGAATGGACTTAAGCATAGATCCTTAGAAAAAGTTTCATCACGATCCACGCCTGGTCGATGACGAAAACCTTTAACAAGTCTAGCTTTGAAAGTCTCAACTTTTCCATGTACACCAAGTAATCTTCTCAAGATATACTTGCTCCTGATGGGGATTTAACCCTTCAGTTATAGCAGCTAAAGTCCATACTTTGCTGGTGTATAAGGATTCCATCTCAGATCGATAAACATCCAGCCATTCTTACAGAGTCTCACTCTTGATGGCCAGCTCAAAACTAGTTGGTGCAGGGTTCCTAGGCACTCTAGTGAGGTCTCCCAAGCCATCAACCATGGCAATTTCAAAAATTATGGTGCCTACAAACCCTAAAGTACGGATCGTTTGCTAGATATCTAGGCGAACAAGAACTAGTTAACAGTTAACTAAAGAGATACGGAAATTACAACCTTTGTAGATCCGGATATCCACCTCCACGGCTCCGCAACGAGGTCATCTCCGCTGTCCAAATCAAATCCGGGCTCTAGAGTCGACTTCGTCGGAGAATGGGCAAGCTAGGTCGTCGATGTCCATGCCGAAGATGATCTACGTCGAGGCATCGATGAATCAAGCTCCACCTTCACCAAACCCTAAAATCTTGTGAAGGAAACACACTCTACTACTTGGCAAGAGGTAGAGGATGAAGAAATAGGAAGTGGGTAGACTTTAGAATTGGATTTCTCACTCATATGCATCAATCACCATTGATGGACTTCAAGCTTCTTCACTTGAAGCATGAAGAAGAAGAAGAAAAACATTATGATAAGTTAAAAGAAAATGAATTCTTATCATAATTCTAACTATGGTAAAGTGTAGAGAGTTAACCAAGGTTAGTTGTATGGTTAGGGTTAAGAATGAGATAAGAATGGTGGACTTAGGTCAAAGGTTCATGAAGTTTCAACTAAACAACAAAAGAAGCCACCATTCTTTTCTCATTTTCTTTTCTCACTTTCTTTTATTCATTTATCATAAAGAATAAATGAATAATTAAGAAAATAAAACCCTAAACATAAACACAACCATGGTTCAAACTTTACACTTAACCAAAGTGGTATGCATCATCAAACATGATACAATCAAGTGCACAAAAGTATATCGCATATACAATGCGCACACCCGAGTGAGAAAATCCATCTTAAGTGAACCGATACTAGTTAACGCAAAGTAATATATCAAATATATAATTATGCATTAAATCATTAAATCAACGCTTGATTTAATGATCCGGTCATGCGCACATAACCGACTGGTATCAATAGTAACATCTTATCGAATCAACACTTGATCCGATAACCCGGCTATATCGCATATAACCGATCAATGTCACATCGCGAGAATCGAATACAGTATCACATACTCGTATTATTCTCGGTCCCGCACATATCTCATATGCGCTCCTATTTCGTTTCGCTTGAGCCAGGAAACCTCTGTGTAGGACTCTAAAGACTCGTCAATACGCCGGCAGCAGATGATGATCATATCAAACACCCACAAGCCGCAAGCGGTCTGCTAAACGTAACGGCCACCCGGGTATTGAGCGATCTGAAGATCGACGAGCAAGCCCGCTCACACTCCAGTGAATCCGACCAGTAACACTACCGTACAGTCCGGTCTGATCGTCTGATCTGTCGCATATCTCACCTAGGGGTGGTAAACGTCAGACCCCAATAGCTCAATAAGTCGTGTCGATATGAGGCTCATAACGGGTCGAGAAACTACTGGTAACACTTACCAGCAATTCTCTGAGCAGCCCTGGCCAGGGACTTCCTGTTATAGCCGATCGAACACAGTGCAACATCAACCCCCATATACCGGGAGAGACGAATCCCCTCCTATCGCTCATTGCCTCCATGTGACTCGGGACTGTACCCAAAAACCACCGTTTTGCACGCCCTCTTGGACGTGGTAAGATGGAAATCAAAGCACAGTGGGAACCACACAAGACTCTATGACGATCTCGGGTCAACAGACTACTCTGTACCAGTGTCACCAGAGAACTGCCATCTGAAGTGAGGTATAATACCATCTGGGAGTTCTCGGCGAGTCCGTCCAGTGTACCCAGTCTCTACTGAGCACCCGTATATCATCTCTGATGTCAAACACCGATGGATATGGGATCATCCATCGCCCATCTGTATGGGTCGAGAAGGTATACGCTAGTCTACTCTGGTATATCGATGCCCCGTCTCGATATACCCACGACTAGGGACTTTGAAGGATGTACTTATGGACTACCATGTCCCCACTAGTATGATCCGCATCATAGTCCAGGTAGTCAAGTACAGATCCTAAGGGCTTTACCAACATGTAACAGAGAGACAATCAGCATACACGTTAAGGTAAATATCAACCAGATAGCATACTATCATGTCGAGCGAGAAAGTCCTCCCTATATACGTCCCAGCATCCACTACAATATACATCCTATGTATAGTAATGGCCTCTAGGGCATACATATAACTAACAATCTCCCACTTGCACTAGGGCCATCTGTAGCAGTGGTTGCAGTATCTCATACTCAACCATCCCATAAAAGTCTCTCTCTGGGAACAGGCCTTTGTGAGTGGATCCGCTGTGTTGTCCTCAGAATCTACTCTCCAAACCTCGATCACCCTGGAGATCAATCATCTCCATGATCAAGTGATACTGCCTTAGAATATGTCTGGATCACTGATGGGACCGACGTTCCTTGGCATAAGCCACAACTCCATTGTCACACAATGGGAGGAACATAGTTCATCTCATGAACCAATATACACCCAAACAGCCTCTTTGGTAGCATCTTAAGTAGCGATGTATCCAGCCTTTATCGTCTAGTATGTCACGGTATCTAGCTTGGAACTCTTCCAACATACCGTCCCTTTACTGAGGGTAAAGACAATGCCTGTGACTGACACTCAGTCGTCTTTATCACCCTGGAACACTTCCAGTGATTCTCCCCAGGATCGATTGATACCATCTCACTACAACTAGTGAGAATCCTTACATCCATTTAGATCTATCTCATAGATCCAAAACCCAGGATTTAGTAGGTATCATTTTGATCCTATATGGAGAATCATAGTGATAATCGGAGATTGATTGAGCGTAGCATAGGAAACTCCTTTCCTATCAACAGTATGTCATCCACGTACTCTACGAGGATCGTCACCATACTCCCTACTACCTTTTTGTTTATACAAGGTTCATCTACCATTTTGATGATGTCAAACTCTTTGACTAATTCATCAAAACAGATGTTCCAACTCCGCGATGCCTGCTTTATCCTATAAAGCATCTTGCACACGTTTCCGCTGCTCCCACTGTCTACGAAGCCCTCTGGCTGTGTACTTACAGACGCACTCTTCTAAATCATCATTTAGAAAAGCAGTCAAGACACCCAACCACCAGATATCGTAGTCATGGTATGTAGCCGTGGTAAGTAGGATCTGGATGGACTTAAGCATAGATCCTTGAAAAGGTTTCATCATGATCCACGCCTGGTCAATGAAGAAAACCTTTAACAAGTCTAGCTTTGAAAGTCTCAACTTTTCCATGTACACCAAGTAATCTTCTCAAGATGTACTTGCTCCTGATGGGGATTTAACCCTTCAGATATAGCAACTAAAGTCCATACTTTGTTGGTGTATAAGGATTCCATCTCAGATCGCTAAGCATCCAGCCATTCTTACAGAGTCTTACTCTCGATGGCCAGCTCGAAGCTAGTTGGGTCATCATCTCATGATGCAATCCTCGCTCCCACTATCATAGAGAAACCGAAGTATCTCTCAGGTGGGTGAGGAACCCTACTAGATCGGCGGAGAGGCTGAGGTTCGTTGGTATCTACTGAATCCCTTGGTTCTATCAAATCATCTGCTGTAGTTCGTATAGCTGGAACACTTCCAGTTCTACATAACAGACCTTGCCTCGAGCTTGTCCGGATTTTGCTTTTAGACATAGGCCGGACAACCCTAAATCTTAACTAACTTAAGATTTGATTCGAAGTGTTCCCTTTCCATATCAATATATGGAATGGTAGGCAACTAATTTGATTCGAACCCTATTCAATAGGTATGCAGCTTCTCAAGTGCATAACACCCAGAAAGGAAAAAGGTAACTCAGTATTACTCATCATAGAGCACACCTTATCACATAGGGTGTGATTGCTCCGCCCCGATATACCATCGTGCTATGGTGTATGCGGAGGAGTAATGCTGAGAGAGAATCTCATTCTCCTTTGGAATAATCCAGGATTTTCGTGCTCAAGTATTCTCCTCCTTGATCTCATCATAGGACATAATACTTATACCCGTATTCTGGTTCTCTACTTCTAACTTATATTCCGTGAATATCTCAAAAGGTTCGGACTTGTGTTTCAACAGGAACATATGTCTGAATCTTGAGAGATTATCAGAGAATATAATGAAGTATAAAGAACCAGTCTTGGCAGGTGTAGACAGGGGACCTTACATACATCAACATGTATCATCCCAAGAGTTTACTAACTCTTTCTCTGTTTCAGTAAACGGAGCTATGGTCATCTTATCTTTGTGACATGACTGGCGAGTTTCAGAAGATGTAAATTCAAACTGATTTAAATATACATCTATATGTAACTCTAGCCAGTCGGGTCGCATTGATCTGAGCTAGTCTACAATACCTCAAGAAGAATTCGTTCATTTCTGAACTCTTCCTCTTGTGTGTGTTCCGTATATTAAGAACTGTAGTTTGATTTAGAACATTAATGCTTTTAGATAACGTGCCTGAACCGATCAACCTTTGATATAGGAAATGTTCAAAACATTATCCAACAATACAAAATTATATCCTTTCTTTTCAGATAAAGAGACTGATATGATTTTGTATATCAGGTTCGGTATCTAACAACATTCGTTCAGAATCAATGTATTGTAATACAGGGTGACAGTGACCGACAGACTTGGCTGCAACACTTGCCCCGTTTTCTGCCTCATGAAACTTATCACCCTTTCTCAGTTCTCTACCTTTCTGTAGCCCTATGTAACAGATTACATATCTGGGATCCTGATCTGGTATCACATACCCAGGACGTAAAGGATACTGAGAAACAGTTCTGTATAATGAACACACCCGAAGATGATGCATCAGCATGCACTCTCTTCGTTTGGGCGGCACGGGAATTCTGGTAATCCCCAATTTCCTGCTCTGTCTTATAACAATTATAAGTTGGAGCGGGACCAACGTTCCCCAGTTCAGTATAACAAGCGGGTTCGGTCAATAATCCGTATTATTATCTTGATTAAGGCGTGATATGGTCGCTACCTGGAGAGAGAGAGAAGAAAACACTCAGCGTGCGCTCTGTCAAGAATAGATTGGTTATTATTTTATCTAATCAGGATGGCTCCCACTGCTTTTTATCAAATCTTCCTTCAAACCCTAAAAGGAAAGACTAGCCGGGATTAATTACACACTACAAGTTCGCCAATCTTTCAGCCAGGCCAGTGTCGGTACTTTGAGGGAGGTCTCCCGTGCTTTCGCACGAACCTAATTAATGTAAACCTCGTTTTCCCAGAGGCGTAACCCCGTTAACACCTTTCTAGACACCTACTTGATCGGCTAATTGTAATGTATAAAACTCTCCCAGGAGTAACACTTACTCGCAGCGGGTATCGGGATCCAACTATCTCATAGAAGGTATGCAATCTCATTGCAAATCTCAACACTTGAAATTCCCGATAATATTTTGCCCCTAGCGTCCTATGACCTTGACGCAGGCCAACAAACCATAGTCCGCTAGTCAAGTTCAACCCGTCATTTCCTGATTGAATTAAACCCACCCGCACGACCCTTGACGCAGGCCAACAAAGTCGCACGACTACCCTAATCCAATCACATCATATGCTTATGCAGATAAGCACCAGTTAGCTACCGCACACTACGCCTTGACGCAGGCCAACAAACGTAGCACGAATACTAACTACTACTTATCTGAAATGACGGAGGGCTACGACAGGTTTTTCTGAAAACCTATTGCGTAATGAACTTGATATCGTTGTAGGATCGAATGAATTTTAAAATGGAGTGCTTTTGAGGCTTTTCTAGTTTTGCTAAAGGAGTCAATCCCGGTGAAGGGATCGTCGGTCCTTTCCTCGTCGAATGAGGTGCGGGATATATCGCATATATCGCTGTGCAAAGCAAAAACACTTAAAAGCAATCAAAATACAAACCGAGTGTGTAGCATCTGCCAGTTATTGCTAAAGGAGTCACTCCCGGTGAAGGGATCTCGGTCCTTTCCTCATCGAATAAGGTGCAGGATATATCTCATATACCGCTGTGCAAAGCAAGAACTGTAGCTACCTGTTTTATTTTGAAATTCGATTCTACAACATCTTAGGTTTCTTTTATTTTCATTAATCACATTAATGAAGTCCCATCATTTAAGTACCTAAACATCACAGATAGATATGACGTACACTTATGCCATCCGCATTCGCCTCGATGTCCCCTCGTGCACCGTTAGGTTAGGTAACTAACGGCAGAGCAGGGCAGGGCTAGCGCGGGTGTAAAACATAAGTAACGTCTATATAATATATCATATATACTATATACTATATCCATCACAGAAACATCACATGATCTCATCACAGATATCGCAGCAGAAGAATCATATGAAATATTGGATATACTAGGACGTCCGTGTTTTCAATACGAGCCAGTATAAAACACGGATTCCACGGTCGTGATGAATAGCCAAACCCACACCCCTAGACCCCTACGAGAGCGGCAAGCAACCCTACCAATTCTAGAGTTAGGAGACCCGGACTCGACTCCTCGAGTTGGTCTCCCACTGGACTCCAGAACCCGGTTACTTGTGCTCCCCTCCTTGGGTCTATCCTAGTGCGGAAAAGTAAATAATATACAACAGGTGACAACTCCCGCAACCTGGAAGCGCCCCAATAAAAGAATATTACATACAAGTTTTTACATGAATTAAAATGAAAAACACTCATCTCACATAAAAACCCCCGGCTATTCAAACACGACGATCCAATATAACATATCCAGCAACACATAACATCACATGTCATCAACGTAAGTAAATATGTCCATCCCAATTGTCGTTGACATATAGCAACGAAACCGGCGATATCACATATTACACTTACGGTCACAGAAAAGAAAGTGTAAAACTACAACAGTTGGAATCCGCAACCACCTCAGACATCGCATGCCTGACCAAATGAATTACTTAGACATCGCATGCCTAACAATTATAAACCCCGCATTTTAGTCTCAAAATCGAAAACTCTTTTCAATATCAAGTCGGGCAATTCAACAAGATTCCCGACATCCTGATCGAATGCTCGTCGCAAACTTCAGTAGGCGGCCGCACCCCCGATACCGTCAACGAAGTGCACCAAGGCGGAACACCGTTACCGGGAGCACCCTAACGGATGCTTTCGGCGACGGGGTTCTCCTACAGTCACTTGGTCGGGGCTATGGAGTGAGGCTGTCTATTAAGTTTACCCGGCGAGTATCCGCGTACGCTACGTGATTGCAACGGACTTTTGATCACATCAAAATTCCGTGGCAACCGATCAAGTGAGACTAAACTGCTACGTTTATAACATTCATTTAGTTATCACATAACTAATTGTGAATTCCAATTATTGTATCCCATTCCAGATAAATAGAAAATGTTAAACTTTCCGATCGAACATTCTAACACCCAAGTTTTCCCGATACAGATCAACACATGAAACAAGTCTAACAACATTCCGTTCGTGCCTCAGTACCAACGATCCAGCCGTAGAAGGGTCAAGCCAACGCCTCACATGTGGCACGCCGTACTGCCCCAAACCCGAAGGTTCAAAGGGCAGTTCAAGACGGTCACATAATCGAGTTAAGGTTTGTGTCTTCTAGAGGGACCATCGCATTACTTGCTCTACTTAGAACGTCGTTAAACTACGGAAAGATCCAACACTTGGAAATTTCCCGACAGGGGAAAAGTTGGGTATTTATATCCGGTCGAACTTTTTAACATATTCTAAAATTTATCCGGAAAGCCAAACAGACAAAATTTGATACCCCGATCGAAACACCGAATCCCCAAATCAACTCAGAAAAATTCAACTCTGGAAAATATATTAAAAATACCCAGGAATACCAGCACTAATAATTATGAGATACTGTGCAAATAGTACTTAACAAAATGGCCGTACCGCCGCGCAACCGCCGAACGAGGCTAGCTCGTGCCGCGGAAGCGCGGCAATATGAAGGAATTATGTGCACGAATTTCACAGTATTTCATATATTCACCTGCTGATTTTTCTGAACATTTTTAATGTGGAAAAATACAAGATTTTAAAAATTGGACAGAGAGCAATTTTCCGGGTATGGTTTCGGTTCGATCGGACTTCAATTTCCGTCTGGACTTCGCCTAAGGCTCTAGCTAGGCTCTGATACCACTGCAGGGTTCCTAGGCACTCTAGTGAGGTCTCCCAAGCCATCAACCATGGCAATTTCAAAAATTATGGTGCCTACAAACCCTAAAGTACGGATCGTTTGCTAGATATCTAGGCGAACAAGAACTAGTTAACAGTTAACTAAAGAGATACGGAAATTACAACCTTTGTAGATCCGGATATCCACCTCCACGGCTCCGCAACGAGGTCATCTCCGCTGTCCAAATCAAATCCGGGCTCTAGAGTCGACTTCGTCGGAGAATGGGCAAGCTAGGCCGTCGATGTCCATGCCGAAGATGATCTACGTCGAGGCATCGATGAATCAAGCTCCACCTTCACCAAACCCTAAAATCTTGTGAAGGAAACACACTCTACTACTTGGCAAGAGGTAGAGGATGAAGAAATAGGAAGTGGGTGGACTTTAGAATTGGATTTCTCACTCATATGCATCAATCACCATTGATGGACTTCAAGCTTCTTCACTTGAAGCATGAAGAAGAAGAAGAAAAACATTATGATAAGTTAAAAGAAAATGAAAAGAAAATGAATTCTTATCATAATTCTAACTATGGTAAAGTGTAGAGAGTTAACCAAGGTTAGTTGTATGGTTAGGGTTAAGAATGAGATAAGAATGGTGGACTTAGGTCAAAGGTTCATGAAGTTTCAACTAAACAACAAAAGAAGCCACCATTCTTTTCTCATTTTCTTTTCTCACTTTCTTTTATTCATTTATCATAAAGAATAAATGAATAATTAAGAAAATAAAACCCTAAACATAAACACAACCATGGTTCAAACTTTACACTTAACCAAAGTGGTATGCATCATCAAACATGATACAATCAAGTGCACAAAAGTATATCGCATATACAATGCGCACACCCGAGTGAGAAAATCCATCTTAAGTGAACCGATACTAGTTAACGCAAAGTAATATATCAAATATATAATTATGCATTAAATCATTAAATCAACGCTTGATTTAATGATCCGGTCATGCGCACATAACCGACTGGTATCAATAGTAACATCTTATCGAATCAACACTTGATCCGATAACCCGGCTATATCGCATATAACCGATCAATGTCACATCGCGAGAATCGAATACAGTATCACATACTCGTATTATTCTCGGTCCCGCACATATCTCATATGCGCTCCTATTTCGTTTCGCTTGAGCCAGGAAACCTCTGTGTAGGACTCTAAAGACTCGTCAATACGCCGGCAGCAGATGATGATCATATCAAACACTCACAAGCTGCAAGCGGTCTGCTAAACGTAACGGCCACCCGGGTATTGAGCGATCTGAAGATCGACGAGCAAGCCCGCTCACACTCCAGTGAATCCGACCAGTAACACTACCGTACAGTCCGGTCTGATCGTCTGATCTGTCGCATATCTCGCCTAGGGGTGGTAAACGTCAGACCCCAATAGCTCAATAAGTCGTGTCGATATGAGGCTCATAACGGGTCGAGAAACTACTGGTAACACTTACCAGCAATTCTCTGAGCAGCCCTGGCCAGGGACTTCCTGTTATAGCCGATCGAACACAGTGCAACATCAACCCCCATATACCGGGAGAGACGAATCCCCTCCTATCGCTCATTGCCTCCATGTGACTCGGGACTGTACCCAAAAACCACCGTTTTGCACGCCCTCTTGGACGTGGTAAGATGGAAATCAAAGCACAGTGGGAACCACACAAGACTCTATGACGATCTCGGGTCAACAGACTACTCTGTACCAGTGTCACCAGAGAACTGCCATCTGACGTGAGGTATAATACCATCTGGGAGTTCTCGGCGAGTCCGTCCAGTGTACCCAGTCTCTACTGAGCACCCGTATATCATCTCTGATGTCAAACACCGATGGATATGGGATCATCCATCGCCCATCTGTATGGGTCGAGAAGATATACGCTAGTCTACTCTGGTATATCGATGCCCCGTCTCGATATACCCACGACTAGGGACTTTGAAGGATGTACTTATGGACTACCATGTCCCCACTAGTATGATCCGCATCATAGTCCAGGTAGTCAAGTACAGATCCTAAGGGCTTTACCAACATGTAACAGAGAGACAATCAGCATACACGTTAAGGTAAATATCAACCAGATAGCATACTATCATGTCGAGCGAGAAAGTCCTCCCTATATACGTCCCAGCATCCACTACAATATACATCCTATGTATAGTAATGGCCTCTAGGGCATACATATAACTAACAGTTGGGTCATCATCTTATGATGTAATCCTCACTCCCACTGTCATAGAGAAACCGAAGTATCTCTCAGGTGGGTGAGGAACCCTACTAGATCGGCGGAGAGGCTGAGGTTCGTTGGTATCTACTGAATCCCTTGGTTCTATCAAATCATCTGCCGTAGTTTGTATAGCTGGAACCTTTCCAGTTCTACATTACAGACCTTGCCTCGAGCTTGTCCGGATTTTGCTTTTAGACATAGGCCGGACAACCCCAAATCTTAACTAGCTTAAGACATGGGCTCTTCCCTTTCCATATCACATATGAAATGGTAGGCAACTGATTTGATTGGAACCCTATTCAATAGGTATGCAGCTTCTCAAGTGCATAACTCCCAAAAGGAAATAGGTAACTCAGTAGTACTCATCATAGAGCACACCATATCAAATAGGGTGTATCTGCTCCGCCCCGACATACCATCTTGCTATGGTGTATATAGAGGAGTAATGCTGAGAGAGAATCTCATTCTCCTTTAGAATAGTCCAGTATTTCCATGCTCAAGTATTCTCCTCCTTGATCTCATCATAGGACATAATACTTATACCCTTATTTTGGTTCTCTACTTCTAACTTATATTCTGTGAATATCTCAAAAGGTTCGGACTTGTGTTTCAACAGGAACATAGGTCTGAAACTCGAAAGATTATCAGAGAACGTAATGAAGTATAAAGAACCAGTCCTGGCATGTGTAGACAGGGGACCTACATACATCAACATGTATCATTCCAAGAGTTCACTAACTCTTTCTCTGTTTCCAGTAAACGGAGCTATGGTCATCTTATCTTTGTGACATGACTGGCGAGTTTCACAAGATGTAAATTCAAACTGATTTAAATATGCATCTAAATGTAACTCCAGCCAGTCGGGTCACATTGATATGACCTAGTCTACAATGCCTCAAGAAGGATTCGTTCATTTCTGAACTCTTCCTCTTGTGTGTGTTCCGTATACTAAGAACTGTGGTTTGATTTAGAACATTAATGCTTTTAGATAACGTGCCTGAGCCGATCAACTTTTGATATAGGAAATGTTCAAAACATTATCCAACAATACAAAATTTTATCATTTCTTTACTAACAAAGAGAGTGATATGATTTGGTATATCAGGTTCGGTATCTAATAACATTCGTTCAGAATCAATGTATTATAATACAGGGTGACAGTGACCGACAGACTTGGCTGCAACTCTTGCCCCGTTTTCTGCCTCATGAAACTTATCACCCGTTCTCAGTTCTCTAACTATCTGCAGCCCTATGTAACAGATTACATATCTGGGATCCTGATCTGGTATCACATACCCAGGACGTAAAGGATACTGAGAAACAGTTCTGTATAACGAACACACCCGAAGATGATGCATCAGCATGCACTCTCTTCGTTTGGGCGGCACGGGAAATCTGGTATTCCCCAATTACTTGCTCTGTCTTATAACATTTATAAGTTGGAGCGGGACCAACGTACCCCAGCTCAGTATAACAAGCGGGTTCGGTCAATAATCCGTATTATTATCTTGATTAAGGCGTGATATGGTCGCTACCTGGAGAGAGAGAGAAGAAAACACTCAGCGTGCGCTATGTCAAGAATAGATTGGTTTTTATTTTATCTAATCAGGATGGCTCCCACTGCTTTTTATCAAATCTTCCTTCAAACCCTAAAAGGAAAGACTAGCCGGGATTAATTACACACTACAAGTTCGCCAATCTTTCAGCCAGGCCAGTGTCGGTACTTTGAGGGAGGTCCCCCGTGCTTTCGCACGAACCTAATTAATGTAAACCTCGTTTTCCCAGAGGCGTAACCCCGTTGACACCTTTCTAGACACCTACTTGATCGGCTAATTGTAATGTATAAAACTCTCCCAGGAGTAACTCTTACTCGCAGTGGGTATCGGGATCCAACTATCTCATAGAAGGTATGCAATCTCATTGCAAATTTCAACACTTGAAATTCCCGATAATATTTTGCCCCTAACGTGCTATGACCTTGACGAAAGCCAACAAACCATAGCCCGCTAGTCAAGTTCAACCCGTACATTTCTTGATCGAATTAAACTCACCCGCACGACCCTTGACGAAAGCCAACAAAGCCGCACGACTACCCTAATCCAATCGCATCTTATGCTAGCAGATAAGCAGCATATAGCTACCGCACACTGCACCTTGACGAAAGCCAACAAATGCAGCACGAATACTATATACAACTTATCTGAAATGACGGAGGGCTACGACAGGTTTTTCTTAAAACCTATTGCGTAATGAACTTGATATCGTTGTAGGATCGAATGATTTTAAAATGGAGTGTTTTTTAGGCTTTTCTAGTTTTGCTAAAGGAGTCACTCCCGGTGAAGGGATCGTCGGTCCTTTCCTCGTCGAATGAGGTGCGGGATATATCACATATATCACTGTGCAAAGCAAAAACTCTTAAAAGCAATCAAAAGACAAACCGAGTGTGTAGCATCTGCCAGTTATTGCTAAAGGAGTCACTCCCGGTGAAGGGATCTCGGTCCTTTCCTCATCGAATAAGGTGCAGGATATATCACATATACCGCTGTGCAAAGCAAGAACTGTAGCTACCTGTTTTATTTTGAAATTCGATTCTACAACATCTTAGGTTTCTTTTATTTTCATTAATCGCATTAATGAAGTCACATCATTTAATTACCTAAACATCACAGATAAATACGACGTACGCTTATGCCATCCGCATTCGCCTCGATGTCCCCTCGTGCACCGTTAGGTTAGGTAACTAACGGCAGAGCGGGGCAGGGCTAGCGCGGGTGTAAAACATAAGTAACGTCTATATAATATATCATATATACTATATACTGTATCTATCACAGAACATCACATGATCACATCACAGATATCGCAGCAGAAGAAACATATGAAATATTGGATATACTAGGACGTCCGTGTTTTCAATACGAGCCAGTATAAAACACGGATTCCACGGTCGTGATGAATAGCCAAACCCACACCCCTAGACCCCTACGAGAGCGGCAAGCAACCCTACCAATTCTGGAGTTAGGAGACCCGGACTCGACTCCTCGAGTTGGTCTCCCACTGGACTCCAGAACCCGGTTACTTGTGCCCTCCTCCTTGGGTCTATCCTAGTGCCGAAAAGTAAATAATATACAAACGGTGACTACTTCCGCAACCTGGAAGTGCCCCAATAAAAGAATATTACATACAAGTTTTTACATGAATGAAAATGAAAAACGCTCATCTCACATAAAAACCCCCGGCTATTCAAACACGACGATCCAATATAACATATCCAGCAACACATAACATCACATGTTATCAACGTAAGTAAATATGCGCATCCCAATTGTCGTTGACATATAGCAACGAAACCGGCGATATCACATATTACACTTACGGTCACAGAAAAGAAAGTGTAAAACTACAACAGTTGGAATCCGCAACCACCTCAGACATCGCATGCCTGACCAAATGAATTACTTAGACATCGCATGCCTAACAATTATAAACCCCGCATTTTAGTCTCATCATTGAAAACACTTTTCAATATTAAGTCGGGGAATTCAACAAGATTCCCGACAGTCTGATCGAATACTCGTCGCAAACTTTAGTAGGCGGCCGCACCCCCGATACCGTCGACGAAGTGCACCAAGGCGGAACATCGCTACCGCGAGCACCCGGACGGATGCTTTCGGCGACGGGGTTCTCCTACAGTCACTTGGTCGGGGCTATGGAGTGAGGCTGTCTGTTAAGTTTACCCGGCGAGTATCCGCGTACGCTACGTGATTGCAACGGACTTTTGATCACATCAAAATTCCGTGGCAACCGATCAAGTGAGACTAAATTGCTACGTTTATAACATTCATTTAGTTATCTCATAACTTTTGTGAATTCCAATTATTGTATCCCATTCCGGATAAACAGAAAATGTTAAACTTTTCGATCGAACAATCTAACACCCAAGTTTTCCCGATACAGCTCAACACATGAAATAAGTCTAACAACATTCCGTTCGTACCTCAGTACCAACGGTCCAGCCGTAGAAGGGTCAAACCAACGCCTCACATGTGGCACGCCGTACTGCCCCAAACCCGAAGGTTCAAAGGGCAGTTCAAGACGGTCACATAATCGAGTTAAGGTTTGTTGTCTTCTAGAGGGACCATCGCGTTACTTGCACTACTTAGAACGTCGTTAAACCACGGAAAAATCCAACACTTGGAAATTTCCCGACAGGGGAAAAATTGGGTATTTATATCCGGTCGAACTATTTAACATATTCTAATAATTATCCGGAAAGCCACAAAAGACGAAATTTGATAATCCGATCGAAATACCGAATCCCCAAAACAACTGCAGATAATTTAACTCTGGAGTCAAATTAAAATTCCCAGAAAACTCAGAATAATAAATCAGGTATTACTGTGCAAATAAGTGGGGATGACGTCATCAATTATGCGCGGAACCGCCGCAGAACTCATGAATATACCGCGGATCCGCGCTAAAATACACTGTTCATAGGAAACGATTTGCACAGTAATTCTTAGATTTTATTTCTGATTTTTTTAGGCATTTTTAATTGACAAAAAACCACAAATTACAGAAATGTCCAGAGAGCATGGTAATGGTTTGGGTTTCGGGTCGATCGGACTTCAAATCGCGTCTAGACTTCGCCTAAGGCTCTAGCTAGGCTCTGATACCACTGTAGGGTTCCTAAGCACACTATGAAGGTCTCACAAGGCATCGAACATGCCAATATAAAATTTTACGGGTGCCGAGAGACCCGACTACGGATCGTTTGCTAGAAAACTAGGCGAAAAGTAAACTAGTTAACAATTAACTAAGCGAATACGGAAATACAACCTTTGTAGATCCGGTCCTCCACCTCCACGGCTCCGAGACGAGGTCCTCTCCGCTGTCCAAATCAAATCCGGGCTCTAGCGTCGGCTTCGTCGGAGAATGGGCAAGCTAGGTCGTCGATGTCCATACCGAAGATGATCTACGTCGAAGCATCGCAAGATCAAGCTCTCACTTCACCAAGTCATGAAACTTGTGAAGAAAACACACTCTACTACTTGGCAAGAGGTAGAGGATGAAGAAATAGGAAGTGGGTAGACTTTAGTTTTGGATTTCTCACTCATTTCATCAATCCACCATTGATGTAGTCAAGCTTTTCTTCTTGAAATGAAGAAGAAGAAGAAAGCAAGAAGATGATAAGTTATGATAAGAATAATAGAATAGAAAATAAAAAATCCATTCTTATCATAATATTAACCTTTGTTTAGTGTAGAGAATGGACCATGGTTAGATATGATGGTTAGGGTTAGGGAAGAGATAAGAATGGTTGACTTGATCAAAGTTTCAAGAAACTTCAACATAAAACAAAATAAGCCACCATCCTTAAATAATTTCCAAAATGAATATATATAAATGAATGAATAAGATAATCAAAACCCTAATCATTAAGTAAACCATGGTTTAATCTTTACACTTAACCAAGTTAATATGCATCATCAAACATGATACAAACATGTGTATAAAAGTATATCACATATACAACTTGCACAATCCAAGTGAGAAAATCCATTTAAAGTGAACCATTACTAGTTAATGCAAAGTAATATATCAAATATATAATTATACATTAAATCATTAAATCAACACTTGATTCAATGATCCGGTCATGTCGCATACAACCGACTAGTATACAATGTATCGGCTTATCGAATCAACGCTTGAATCGATAACTAGGTTATATCGCATACAACCACTCGATACATTCATCGCGAGAATGGAATACGGTATCACATACACGCATTATTCTCGGTCCCGCACATATCTCATATGCGCTCCTATTTCGTTTCGCTTGAGCCAGGAAACCTCTGTGTAGGACTCTAAAGACTCGTCAATACGCCGGCAGCAGGCGATGATCATATCAAACACCCACAAGCCGCAAGCGGTCTGCTAAACGTAACGGCCACCCGGGTATTGAGCGATCAGAAGATCGACGAGCAAGCCCGCTCACACTCCAGTGAATCCGACCAGTAACACTACCGTACAGTCCGGTCTGATCGTCTGATATGTCGCATATCTTGCCTAGGGGTGGTAAACGTCAGACCCCAATAGCTCAATAAGTCGTGTCGATATGAGGTCTATAACAATTCGAGAAACTACTGGTAACACTTACCAGTAAATCTCAGCAACCCTGGCCAGGGATTTCCTGTTATAGCCAATCGAACACAGCGCAACATCAACCCCCTATACCGGGAGAGACGAATCCCCTCCTATTGCTCATTGCCTCCATGTGACTCGGGACTGTACCCAAAAACCACCGTTTTGCACGCCCTCTTGGACGTGGTAAGATGGAAATCAAAGCACAGTGGGAACCACACAAGACTCTATGACGATCTCGGGTCAACAGACTACTCTGTACCAGTGTCACCAGAGAACTGCCATCTGAGGTATAATACCATCTGGGAGTTCTCGGCGAGTCCGTCCAGTGTACCCAGTCTCTACTGAGCACCCGTATATCTCCTCTGATGTCAAATACCAATGGATATGGGATCATCCATCGCCTATCTGTATGGGTCGAGAAGGTACACGCTAGTCTACTCTGGTATATCGATGCCCCGTCTCGATACACCCACGACTAGGGACTTTGAAGGATGTACTTATGGACTACCATGTCCCCACTAGTATGATCCGCATCATAGTCCAGGTAGTCAAGCACACATCCTAAGGGCTTTACCAACATGTAACAGAGAGACAAACAGTATACACGTTAAGGTAAAGAGCAACCAGATAGCATACTATCATGTCGAGCAAGAAAGTCCTCCCTATATATGTCCCAGCATCCACTACAATATACATCCTATGTACAGTAATGGCCTCTAGGGCATACATATAACTAACAGGATATATCTTCCAGAAGGAGTTGTGATGAGTATGAAGCCGTTCCGGAACAAGAAATGGATTTACTAAAGGATGATAACTTCCGGGTAGTTCGGCAGAGAAGAGATTGGGAGAGACCTCGACAAGATCTTTCTGGAATACTATATGAGAAGATTTAGACCCAGGATCGGTCGTATTACGCACACCCAATAGGACAGAGTTCGGCATCATCGACGAGACATGTTATGAGTGACCGTGATAGTTGGCCAGAGATCTTAAGAGGACGTGCCAGAGCAGAACTGTTTCCGTCATCATTTCCATACTGGTCCGTTGAGCCGAAGAGATATGAAACGGGAAATTCGCATTGAGATACGAGAGCCTAAGGGCACCAAGCGCCAGGCCGTGAACAGAAGGCATGTAGATATCTTGCTCTGCTAGCTTTGGGTGCACCGACACCTTCTCGACTTTGAAGGAAGAACACATCGACAACAGTATTTACGATTTGCGATTTGGTGATTCGAATATCACATGTCCGTCATTTTGGATTTCGGTATTTTGGGCGATTTATTTGCATGATTGAGATTTAGTGCACCACAGTTGCACTCGACTTCGATTTGATGTCATTAGAGATGTGTGATTTGGATTTCATACCTATGGTATGTATGTGATTTGATTTATGCCTTCGATATAGTTTTCATGTACATTTAGTACTTTGATTCGATTTTGTGCACGCTGATGCACGTAGTTGTCAGAATATATACCACGGTATACCTGATTTGGATTGAGATATGTTGTATACCGTCGATTTCGATTGTGATATAAGATATTTGTTTTCGTGCGCCTTGTGCACTTGATTTGGATTCTTGCGTATACTTGACGCGCTTGATGCGATTTTGGTGCACACCAGAAGAACTAAATCGGGATTCTTCGTGCATATCAGATGCACCGGATATTGCTGTCAGGCACACCCATTTCCTTTGACAGGTGTTTTCGTGCACACCCGTTGCATTTAGATTTTGTTTCTCTGCACATGTATGGCACATTTATGGATTTCGCTTTATGTGCGCACCAGACGCAGGTGGCATTATGACATATACTTTTGAGGACGATTTCTTTTGAGCAGTACGTTTTTATGATATTTACTATTTGGTATAGTAACTGAACAGGACTAGTCAGAGGACAGTACCTGAATATGTTTTGCATGTATCGATGGTTATCGAAGGGATTCCAAAAAGGAGCTACAGTCTCAGTATTTACCTATGTGTCCGAGATGACACAAAACATGTTACAAAGGAAACCCTTCTAAATTATTTTCAAAATGGCAGGACGTGTAGGTTAAACAAAGGATATATATATATATATATATATATATATATAAACATATATAGTTATTTTTCTTACTACAAAACGTCCGCCACTTGTGCCGTGATACGCGCATCGCACAACAATGAAAAAGGTTTGGCATGCATTTCTTTCAGATCTTTTGACGAGTTTACACCGATGCGTACTATGTACATGTCATAGTTTTGATGTATATCATGTTGGTTTTCGTATTGGACTTTGACATTGGTGTCTTCACCATAACTCTGATGATTTCATGATGCTTGACGGAGTTTTGATTTTGAGCTATGTACTCATTTTCATGCGCATGTATTGCGCTACGATATGTTTTATCTATGTATGATTTCGCAGTCCCGACGACTTGATCATTTTACTGAAATATTTTAGTATTGGAAGGGTTTAAATTTAAATTCGGGGACCGAATTTATTTAAGGGGGAAGACTGTAACATTTCAGAAAAATAAAATATTATTTTTGGGAATTTATATAATTAAAATAATAAATATTATGAATATTTTAATGATGTGGTATAATTATATACCGATAGTTTGGATAATATTGGAAAATTATCCTGAATGGTGATTTTTGGAGGGATTTATGTGATTTAGACAAATTATAAATTTTTATAATCAATTATATTCAAGTTATTTCTAAACTTGATTAATGTTCACTAATCATGCATTTATGTTGATTAGGCTTCATGACATGCACCATGTCACATTTTCAAAAAATACTTGTTACATTTTACGACCATGACATTTTGTTTTTCCTTTATATGTTTATGGGTTGGGTTTGTTTTTTTGGTTTTAAAAGAAAAGAGAAGAAAAGAAAAAGGAAAAAGAAAAGAATTATAGGCATGAGAGAGAAGAGAGAGAGAGGTGAGGGGTTCATTGACCTTGGCTCTCATTTGTTTTTCCATTCATCATCTTCATCATTTCTCTCTCCCTCTCAACTCTTTGCTGCACTCTCTCATCCACCACCTCTACCCCTCACAACACCATCAAAAATACACCAAAACACTTCATCCCCTTCATTAAAAATGTGCACAAGCTCACTACAAGCATGGGGAACCAAGAAAGTTTGGATTTTGAGTACTTGGGGCAACTCAAAAAAATTCTTGAGTTGCCAAATGAGGTATTTTCTTCACCATTAGTATAGTAATCCATTTCCTTTACCATATATACATGTTTAGAAGTGTTTTAATGAGGTTTAGTGATCTTGGAAAATTCCAAGATGAGGGTTAGGGAATTTTATGAGATGTGAAGTGTAAATTGAGGTTAGTAGAGGTCATACAACCCATGTTGTGTTAGTTTCGTGACCTAAAACCGGAGAATTAAACCCAAGACTTGAACTTAGAAACCCCGATATCGGAAGTTTGTGGGAATTGTGATGATATTTAAGGATCTGCTGTGACCCGGAGACTCTAAAAATTATTTAGCAATTAGAGTGATACAAGCAGGCACCTAGGAAGCTAACCCTGAGACCTAAGACCCCAATTTACAGTGTGGCCACAGATTTAACCTAGGAGGCCGCAATTTACGGCCTGGGTACCTCAGTTTGGATTCGTTCTTCGTCCATGGCTCCATTATCTGTTAATTAAACCCTTCACATATGCATAATTTGCTAATTTTACCTGGAGCAAAATCTGGAAGTGTTTTCTTATGTTGCTACTTTGGTTTTGCGACTATTTTTTACTTGGATTTTAGTATTTGGGTTTTGACTCGGTGTTGTGACGTTTGCACGTCAATCTCAAGGGTTGTATGGTCATTCTTGCATGTGTAAACCATAGGTTTTAACCTATGTGTAATACGCGTGCCGTTTTGGTTTTCGTGTGCGATTTCGGTTTACGATACTATGTGTGATATGTAGGTACCCTCACGTGGACTTCGGATGATGAAGAAGAAGATGGCAACATCAACTTTGGCAAGTAAGGATCAAGATGAGTAGATATATATCTATGGGGGAAGTCGGGTGGATGGCGTATAGCACCCCCACAGTTTGTAGTGTAGCATATGATATGATATATATTTATATATGGGTTTTTGTGATCCGTGGATGATTATCAAGATAGGCTTTAGGTGTTCATGGGTTAATTTTTGTATAATTTGGAATAGCGCTTATTATATAGTTTCTTAGTCGCGAACCCTAGAGTATAGGTGTACACACACACACACATGCATACACGGGATATGTTTGGGGGTATATATATATATATATATATATATATATATATATATATATGTATGTATGGATTGTGTTGGTACGTATTTATATATATATATTTACATATACGTATACACGGATGATGAGGATAGTAAATAATACTTGAAGATGAGTAGATGTGATTGGGCATGATGCCGTGAGATCGGTGATGTGATTTGGGTCGTGTTATGAGATACGACATACTATATTTGCGGATTGATGGGCGATGTGTTTTCATACACACACGGATATATGTTGATGGTATCAGTATGTACTAGATTTAGATCAGTACCCTAGTTCATGATATTATGATGACGACACCATATGATTAATGTGTTATATGTGATATTCGACCCGTACCCCGATTTGGGATGCCGTACGATGGATTTTACCGTATGATGTACAAATATGATGATTGATCCGCACTCTTGACTCGAGAATGTCATATTATATATTTTATCGTACGTGACGCTATTGAGGCAGGATCACCGACTACTAAATATATCGACTCGGACTTAGGTGGTTCTTCCTTACCCTTTTGATTAGTCTCTTAGCAGTGTCCTGTAGTTCACTTGGTAGATGTTAGACTGGGCTCGAGTCATACTTATTTCCAAAACTAACGAATTGTGAGTATTTTAAAGACAGGCCAAGAGATACTACGGATTTTTCAAAGGATGTACCTTTTCTTAAAAACACCATAGTCCCTATTTTCTAGAAACCACGATTCGTGCTATTTCAAATGTCAACACTGTATGACTCGTATATATGTATATGTTTATCCTTATTGTTGCATTTACTATTCATTTTCAGTATATTCTTGCTATTCGCATCGCATTGCATGCTTAAATGTGTTTTCGTAGTTATTATGAAACCCCGCTGTCAGGACACCAGCACCATTACTGATGATGTGTATGTTCCACGTACACCTACTTTCCGGCTCACACCTATTTCATCGGTAATTTTCATGTCACGTACACATTAGAAAACACTACTTCATTGTATAATTGCTAGCTGGTAGATTCGACTTAGTACTAGTACGTTTGCTTTCATATGCTAGTTTGATATCGCATTTCTTACTTAGACATTTCATGCATGCATATGTATATTCATTGTTATGAAATATTATGGGGCTTTATGCCGGTATTTCATTGCTATTTACTTTGGAGTTTGGTATTTGGAATTTCCATGAGATTTCTGGATTTGGAGAAACCGCAATTATTTTATATCTGATTATCATTTCTAAAAGTAGAAAAATGCGGTTTTCTCATGATATGATGTGAGATATGTCCACCATGAGTTTTCTCGGCTCTTGAACGATATCATACACCGGATTCGAGGAGGAGGATGAACCGTCTGCTGGTGCATGGTGGACCCGGTGCAGTACCCCGGGGTAAGATGGTCGTAGATGATGGCGTTGAGCCTGGCAGGGGAGCACTACCGACCGGTTATTTGTGACGCGGCGGATATCCGGAGGATACCGGCGTAGTCGTGAGATATGATGATTTGGGCCAGTCCGGATTGCCGGAGCCCGGGGCCAGTCCGGATTGCCTGAGCCCGAGATATTGAGACACGGAGACATTGATATTTTATGATATGGGCCAGTCCGGATTGCCGGAGCCCGAGATATTGAGAAATTCGGTATATGTTTTGTGTCGATACTTGACACGGATTCTCTGTTGATTTCATTGATGATATTTCGGTTTATTACAGAAATCTCACTGAGATAAGAAAACAGTTTTCTCATTTAGGTGTATTCTGTTTTCACGCATTCATACATCATATATATGATATGTGGTTACCTAAGGCACTGACACGAGCACTTTGTATTACACTTATGTATAGATGTTTACCCTTGCCATTATTTTATGCTTCAGGCTATATTATTTTGAGGATATTACTATCGTATGACCTTGGATAGACTCATACATGCGATTTCTGCTCGGCGATGTTTTCTAATCACGAGTTGGCAACTCACCCCCGTTGTGGCACAGTTCTTGCAGGTTTTGCCGTACAGGTTTCGTTGCGGCTTGTTGACACACTACTTGATGATTGCTTTGGTAGGTAGGTTCACTCGCATCGTGACCACCATTGTATTTCATTATATTCTTTTGTATCTAGTAAACTCCATCAACCAGACTTGTATATTGTTAGTGTATATTGAAGGGTCCCGGCAGCGCCCGGCCATCGAAACGCGGGCAAAATGCGTAACAAAAATTTCTAAAACCGGCGCTACCGTTACCCGATTTCCGGATCGACCTTAAACCCTATTCTAGCGAGCTAACTAAGAGTTAGAAAGGTTATACCGAGATGATCCGAGTCCTTCGGTCTTCATTCCAAGCTCCTAGTGATCCTTTGACGTTGTTTGGTTGCCGGTCTTCCTCCATCTCCGATGATCCACCCGAGGGAAACGGCGCAAGCTTCAAACTCGTCGAACGAGATAACTGACGCTCCAAAGTCGCTAGCGATGGAGAGTGGGGGTGTATGAAAGTGTCACTATAAATCTTCTCTCATCCATATGCTCCATGAGCAACTCAAGAAGAAGATGAAAGAGGTGATGTGGATTTTTGGCATGAGCAAAATGGTTAAGGGTTTTTGTGAGCATGAGAGAGTGAGATTGTAATGTCAAATTAGCCAAATGAGAAATGAACCCACTTCATCATGAAGTGGCCGGCCCCCTTTTCTCCCTTGCCCAAAAAAATCTTTACCGTTTCTTTTTTCAATTAAAACTATAAACAATTCAAACCATACCACAAAGACTATGCTTTGACCCATGCCCATTCCTTGTCACCTTTTCCACCCTCCACCTCATTATTAAACAAAATGAATTTCCATAAATGGAAAATCAAATAATGATGTGGCAAAGCTTCTAGAAGCTATTCCGTATAAAATACGGAATACTTCCCGGTACATGTATCGAAATACATATACGCGTATTCGTACAAAAATACGAATAGCCAAGAGAGAAAACGAATAGTGAACAATAATACTAGAATACGTATATACAAATACATATATCAATTATTAAATCAAAACCCGATTTAATAATCCGGCTTAATCTTAAGCCGCTAGTATTATCAACCGTCCGATTAAAGTCTGCGCAGCAAGTGCACATATTTAATCGAACACCCGTATGTACCAACATACGACATGTACACCATATTGCCTGAACCGTGAAAACCCTCTGTGTAGGACTCTAAAGATTCGTCAATACGCTGGTAGTGGGTTTAACCACAAGCACGTCAGCGGCGCTAGCTGTACGTAACGGCTACCCAGGTATTGAGCGAAAGGGAGGCCGACGAGCAAACTCATCCTGAACCCCTACTGAGCCTGTCGGTGACAATATCCGCACAGTCCGGTCTGTTCGTCTAAGAGTATCACATAACGAGTCTAGGAGGGTGGATAAAGTCAGACGCCCAACAGCGCGATATTCAATGTCGGTATGAAACCCATCACCACCTGAGAAACTATTGATCCTGGATTGGTAGTTCTTGTCCACCGTAGCCACGGATTTATGGTGATGGCCATCCGTACAAAACGCGACATCAACTCCCAATACCAGGAGAGACGAATCCCCGACGATCCGATCACTGCCTCCATGTGGCTCGGGACTGTACCCAACTAAAACCTGTTTGCACGACTCCTTTGAGCCGTGGTAGGGTAGTAATCAAAGCACAGTGGGAACTCACACGAGACAAATGACGATCTCAGGTCGACAGACTAACCTGTACACATGTCACCTGGGAACTGCTATCTGACAATAGCTATAATACCAACTAGCAGGTTCCCGGCGAGTCCGTCCAGTGTACTCATAACCCAATGAGCACCTGTATACTATCTTAGGTGAACAAACTAACACCAATGGCTTGTGAGACCTGGTCACCGTCCCTCGTCGGGGTCTCGATCAGTATACACTAGTCTATACTGGAGTATCGATGCCCGTTCTCGATACTCCCACGACTAGGGACATTTAAGGATGTGCTTATAGACCCCCAGCTCCCACGTATGTGATTGCCATCACAATGCTGGCAGTCAAACAAGAATCCTATGGGCTCTATCAACATGTATATGATGATAAAGACAAACCAGATAGCATACTATCATCTTGAGTAAGACTGTTTTATCGGTATAGGTCCTGCCTCAATCATCATAATCACAAGTCTACGACTATGATAATTGCCTTGATGGCACTATAGCCAACAATCTCCCACTTGCCCTTAAGGCCAATTATTGCAATGTCGCATACTCACAGCCCGTGTGATACCGAACACCCAACTTCTCTACTAATCAGTTTCCCAAAGCCCGTTTGCGAAAACGATTACGTTCGAGAAATAGCCTCAGTGAGTGGATCCGCTCTAATGTTTCTTTCTATATCTCTCTATATCTCAACTTCGTGGAGAAAACTACCTCCCGAAATGAGCAATACTTGTCTTAGAATTTGTCTGGATATCTGATGGGATCCAGTTCACAAAAGAACTCCAAATCCAGCAAACCTCCTAGACAGTGTCATCCACTGGTTTTAATCAGTAACATGCGCCATGCCTTCCTCAGTATCCGCTTGGACCACCTGTCCAACATACTGTCCCTCAAAAGAGAGAAAACTATAACTCTGACAGTCACTCTGTCATCCAGGTCACCTTGGAAGCCTGAAATGATAATCGTCTCCCGAAGGAGGCTGCCTTAATCATTTCCTTAGAACATTCACTTATGTTCAATAACTGCTTCCCAATGTTTCTCCAGGATTGGATATGTTTATTGCAGCTAGTGCAAAAACAACATCTGGTGTGGTACTTGACATTTCATGACTAACTCAATTGGCCTAGCCAATGATATGTTAATCATGTAGATCCCTCTCCCCTTTAGTCTGTAAGAAACCTTTAGAGAGGGTGACTCCATCACCTGCAGGTACACCACCATACCAGGAGTCATCCATTTAATGTCAAAGTACCCAGATTGGGATACTTCCCAAATCTAGATCTAAAACCATAGATATAGTGACCAGAAAACCTGATATTATATCCATATCCTATGTGGAGAAACAACTTTGTGACAACCACAGTATAACCGATCTTAGTATAGGAATATCTCTTCCTATTAAGTGCATGTCATCCCAATACCTGGACATCACTCTCTACTACCTTCTTACCAGATCCATCTCCTATTCTGATGAAGTCAAGACCTATGACTGTCACATCAAAATTAGATGATCTATTTCTGCTATACCTGCTTTAGTCTATAAATAGACATAAGCTACTTGCCCACTATGCTTCCGCTGCTCCCACTGACTACAACGACCCTCTGGCAGAGTCATATACATGTGCACTTCTAAAGCTAGTTTAGAATGACGCTATACTCATCCTCCTGCCGGGTCTTATAGTCTAGAACAACAGCAATGACATGTCTGGGTAAACAAGAACCTCCCTGTCACCGTCTCTGAGAAGACCGAAGTACCTCTCGGGTGCCTGAGGTTATCCACCAAATCTGTGGAGTGGCTAATGGAACATCAAATCCAATTGAATTCTTATGTCTTTTAAATTTCCAGTAATCGTTTGTGGTTCTGGAATAACTTCCAGTTCTACCATACTCCCACTTTGTGTTTTCTGAAAAAGTCCATTTTATTAAAACTGTGGCGAGTCAAGAACAATATAAATATTGATCTTCCTGATGGTAGAAAGTTAACCCTCGTCAAAGCCCGGGATAACCCACAAACAGCCATTACTGAAGCGTGCCTTGAGTTTATCCGGATTCTGGTTTTAAGCATCAGCCGGACAACTCCCTATACCTTAACATCGTTAAGATAGAAATTGATTTTATATATATCTAAAATAGAAACAAAAGCACTGATTTAATTTGAACCAGATTCAAAATCAAGCAGCTGTCTCCAGTGCATATCAACCAAATGGAAAAGAGGATAATCAGCATTACTCATCTAGGAGTGCATCCATATATGAGTAACCCGAAAGAGAAGCAAGTTCTCAAAACTATTACTATTGACTGAATACCAAACACAAGTATCTACATCTTCGACTTCCTCGAAGAATCCTGATGCTTACAACAAATGGTTTTCTACTTTATTCTTATACCTATAACTTCTGAATATCTGGACCTTGCATTTGAACGAAATACATGTCCAGGACTGGAGAAGTCATAAGTAAACAAAATATAGTACGAGTACCAACCCCTTTGTCCTAATGGACACTGGACAACATACAATATTTTGTACAAGTCCCCTGAGTTCAATAACTCAAACCCTGTGCGTCGTAGATTGAAAAACTGTACTATGGTTAAGAAGAATTACACCACTGTTGAATGCACCTTACCTAATCACCAACTGATATAGGTAAATGTCATACACACAATATCAAAAAAAGTTATATCTCACTTTATAAAATAAATGTACAGATATATCAGTTTGAAATTGGTGCATAACAACGGATATTCAAAACCAAATATTTGTCATCCGGCAAAATCCAGATGATTTCCTCAAATATCACCAATTACAATGAATTCCGATATAATGAGGATCTAATCACCCAATTCCCAATATCTTACTCCCACTCACCATCCGTAATAACATACAGATGTGAGAAACTGATCTGGTAAATGCATACCCTGGAGTTAGATTCCAATTGGGAAAACAGATTTCAATTAACATTGCACAGTGAAACCGAAATATGAAATTGTTTCAAAAGGGTTAACTGGTATTCCTAGTAACGCCTCTTCCATTATCCTGAATCATGAAAGTAACCATATACTTACCTGCCCTCACTGCAATCCCTTTATTATGTCTTTACTTATTACCTTCTGTACACCTCCTTTACGCTAATTGGTTTTCTTCATTCCATACCTTTCGGCACCAGCCTAAGGTTTGGAAGAAGACTATCCAATAAGCGTAATAGGTGTACTCTCCTAATCCTAGGACCCTCGCAACCTGAGAGAAGGTAATGGGGAAAGACATCTGAATAATCCTATTCTTTTTCTCCTGAACCAGAATCCATCCTCGAACAAGTTCCTTCGAGTTCGTATGTAACTATACGATGGATTTATCCAATGGAAGTGGATGTTCGTAGTGATACGAGGTGTTCTGGAGAAATGTAAAGTGAATGTAGGAGTGGCAGGGGTATACACGATCTTTGTCGTGAATGATGGTGGTCGCAATTTCCTTTGCCATTATTCTAATCCCTTTATATGTCGTTACTTATTACCTTCTGTACACCACACTTAAGCTTAATTGGTTTTCTTCCTTCCCTACCGTTCGGCACTTGCCTATGGTTTGGAAGAAGACTATCCAATAAGCTCAATAGGTGTACCCTCTCCTAATCCTAGGAGCCCTCACAACCTAAGAGAAGGTAAAGAGAAAAGACAACCGAATAATCCTATTCAATCTCTCCAGAACCAGAATCCATCCTCGAAACAGATCCTTCGGGTTCGTATATTACCATACGATGGATTTATCCAATGGAAGTGGATGTTCATAGTAATACGGGGTGTTCTGGAGAAATAAAAAAAGGTGATATAGAAGTGGCAATGATGTATGCGACACCGTGACATTCCAAAAGCCAAAGTGTTTTAAGAAGGTTCGGTCAACTTGGTTTCATGAGTTTTTGTCAAAGGTCGGGTCATAGTCACAGTCAGAGAGAGAGAGAGAGAAGAAACACTCAGCGTGCACTCTAACCTAGATCAGAATGGTCAATCATATTATCTAATCTAGATGGCTCCCACTGTTTCCTCGAATTCTCCTCCAAACTTAAAAGGAGAATTAGTCAAAATCACCCGAGGAGTAATCTTACTCATCAGTGGGAATCGGGATCCAACTATCATCGCATGATAACTTGATGGAAGCCACTCAAGTCACCACACTCCAGTAGGTATACGCAAGCCTGGCAAGTTTCCTGTATGTTTGAAACTCCCGATATGATTTTTACCCCTAACGACCTATAACCTTGATGCTTGCCAACAAATTATAGGTCACTAGTCAAGTTCAACCCGTCATTGTCCTGGATTAACTCGAACCCACCCGCATAAGCCCTTGATGCTTGCCAACAAAGTTGTACGACTGTTCCGATCAATCGCATATCCATGCTACAAATAAGTATTATTCAGCTACCACACACTATGCCTTGACGCTTACCAACAAACATAGCACGAATACCAAATAGTACTTATAAGAAATGACGGAGGGCTACGGCTGGTTTTTGGCGAAAAACCTTTAACGTAATGAACTTGATCTCGTTGAAGGAATCCAAGTGGTTTTATAAATGTATAGTGGCGAAAACTTTTGCTAAAGAGGTCACTCCCGGTGAAGGGATCTCGGCTCTTTCCCCGTCGAATGGGGTTCAGGATATCCCAAACTGAATACCACGATGCAAAGCAAAAATAATCGACTATAGTAAAGTTATTACGTTGACGCAAACATTTACCCAAGGGGTCACTCCTGATGAAGGGATCTCGGCCCTTGCCTCGTCGAAAGAGGCGCAGGATATTCCAAAATGAATACCACGATGCGAAGAAAAAGTGTACGTCTGTAATGTCAGTTTTTAAAAAACTTGGTTCCAACAACATCATATATATAGGTTTGTTTTATCTTTGCATTGATAAGAATCTATGCAGTCCCATCAATTAATCACACCAGAAAAGAATGAAAATAAAATGTACGTATATGCCATCCGCATTCGCCACTGGGTCCCGTCATCACCCGTTAGGTTACTTAACTAACGACAGAGCGGGGACTGGGCTAGCGCAGGTGCAAAACATATACAACATCTACTAGTATATATAAATATATATATATATATATAACATTCGTCACAAGCATGATATAAAGCAACATCACAGAAACATCACAGAAGCAACATAGAATGGTGGATAATCTGGAGCCCCGAGTTTCACTTGAGCCGCAAGTGAGACCCGACGTTCCCTGTCGTATGGATAGCATGTGCAATGAAACCTATACCCCCTACGAGTGCAGCGAATAGCCCGCCAATTCTAGAGTAAGGTCCCCTCCGTCCCAACGCCGTGAGATGCGGACCAGTTTCCCTCTAGAATCCGGCTATTCGTGCACCCCACCGCGGGGTAATCCTAGTACAGAAAAAAAAAATATATACAAGGGTGACATCGACCTCAGCCCGGTCGTGCCCCAAAAGAATAATATACAAACTGTCAGTGACGGCAGTCCACATGTCGGATGCTCGCCCCGCAATATCAAATGTACAAATGAAATTAAACTTTACTAACATTGCACCATAGCTATCCACCACGACGATCCAACCAACATCACAGCACAATATAGAACATCAACGTGAATGTCACGTTCGTAAACCCGTCTAAAAGACATATAGCAATTAGACGAGTTTACCGATCAAATGACATTCACGGTCATAGATACAAATGTATGTACTGTCAAACGCATGCGTAAATTATCGAATGACTAAGTTCCAAAATGGCCCCAATAGCAAAACAACATTTTACTGAAACCTGGGCCAAAACAGAATATCACAAAAATCACAATTCCAAGAAATAGAGCTACAGAAAAAATTTCGACGCCCGTTGCCACTATTCCGCTGCGGAAACGCTGTCAATGGGGGCTTATTGCGGCGGATCCACGGCGTTTTAGTGGAATGATGAGCCCAAATTTTTTGTGTCCCTATAAAATCACCTGCACGGATTTTTAAGATATTGCAAATAATTTTTTGAACACTTTTGAAAAACGACAGCAAACTGAAAAATGAAGTTGTGATTTCAGTAAAATCCGTCAATCGATCTTTTAAGCACGTCTAAACAAGCTAGTAAGGGGTTTAAAGGGTGGCTCTGATACCATGAAGGTCCCGGCAGCGCCCCGGCCATCGAAATGAGGAACAAAAATTTCTAAAACCGGCGCTACCGTTACCCGATTTCCGGATCGACCTTAAACCCTATTCTAGCAAGTTAAGTAAGAGTTAGAAAGGTTATACCGAGATGATTCGAGTCCTTCGGTCTTCAATCCAAGCTCCTAGTGATCCTTCGACGATTTTTGGTTGCCGGTCTTCCTCCATCTCCGATGATCCACCCGAAGAAAACGGCGCAAGCTTCAACCTCGTCGAACGAGATAATCGACGCTCCAAAGTCGCTAGCGATGGAGAGTGGGGGTGTATGAAAGTGTCACTATAATTCTTCTCTCATCCATATGCTCCATGAGCAACTCAAGAAGAAGATGAAAGAGGTGATAAGGATTTTTGGCATGAGCAAAATGGTTAAGGGTTTTCGTGAGCATGAGAGAGTGAGATTGTAATGTCAAATTAGCCAAATGAAAAATGAACCCACTTCATCATGAAGTGGCTGGCCCCCTTTTCTCCCATGCCCAAAAAAATCTTTACCATTTCTTTTTTCAATTAAAACTATAAACAATTCAAACCATGCCACAAAGACCATGCTTTGACCCATGCCCATTCCTTGTCACCTTTTCCAGCCTCCACCTCATTATTAAACAAAATGAATTTCCATAAATGGAAAATCAAATAATGAGGTGGCAAAGCTTCTAGAAGCTATTCCGTATAAAATACGGAATACTTCCCGGTACATCTATCGAAATACATATACGCGTATTCGTACAAAAATACGAATAGCCAAGAGAGAAAACAAATAGTGAACAATAATACTAGAATACATATATACAAATACATATATCAATTATTAAATCAAAACCCGATTTAATAATCCGGCTTAATCCTAAGCCGCTAGTATTATCAACCGTCCGATTAAAGTCTGCGCAGCAAGTGCACATATTTAATCGGACACCCGTATGTACCAACATACGACATGTACACCATATTGTCTGAACCGTGAAAACCCTCTGTGTGGGACTCTAAAGACTCGTCAATACCCTGGCAGTGGGTTTAACCACAAGCACGTCAGCGGCACTAGCTGTACGTAACGGCTACCCAGGTATTGAGCGAATGAGAGGCCGGCGAGCAAACTCATTCTGAACCTCTACTGAGCCTGTCAGTGATAATATTTGCACAGTCCGGTCTGTTCGTCTTAGAGTATCGCATAACGAGTCTAGGGGTGGATAAAGTCAGACCCCCAACAACGCGATATTCAGTGTCGGTATGAAACCCATCACCACCTGAGAAACTATCGATCCTGGATTGGTAGTTCTCGTCCACCGTGGCCACGGATTTCTGGTGTGGCCATCCGTACACAACGCGACATCAACCCCCAATGCCGGGAGAGACGAATCCCCGACGATCCGATCACTGCCTCCATGTGGCTCGGGACTGTATCCAACTAAAACCTGTTTGCACGACTCCTTTGAGCCGTGGTAGGGTAGTAATCAAAGAACAGTGGGAACTCACACGAGACAAATGACGATCTCAGCTCGACAGAATAACCTGTACACATGTCACCTGGGAACTGCTATCTGACAATAGCTATAATACCAACTAGCAGGTTCCCGGCGAGTCCGTCCAGTGTACTCATAACCCAATGAGCACCTGTATACTATCTTAGGTGAACAAACTAACACCAATGGCTTGTGAGACCTGGCCACCGCCCCTCGTCGGGGTCTCGATCAGTATACACTAGTCTACACTGGAGTATCGATGCCCGTTCTCGATACTCCCACGACTAGGGACATTTAAGGATGTGCTTATAGACCCCCAGCTCCTATGTATGTGATCGCCATCACAATGCTGGCAGTCAAGCAAGAATCCTATGGGATCTATCAACATGTATATGATGATAAAGAAAAACCAGATAGCATACTATCATCTTGAGTAAGACTGTTTTATCGGTATAGGTCCTGCCTCAATCATCATAATCACAAGTCCACGACTGTGATAATTTCCTTGAGGGCACTATAGCCAACATATATGCCCTAGAGGCCATTACTGTATCATACTAGTTTGTATATTACTTAATGGAATCTTGGGATATTCACAGTTGTATAGAAAATCTTGCTCAAAATGGTAGTATGCTACCTGGTTTGTTTCTACTTCAATATGTGCATGTGTTTCTTTTAGCATATCGCTTATACATATTAGTGGAGCCCTTAGGATCTTTGCTTGATTACCAGCGTTGTGATGGCAGTCACCCTAGTGGGGGCTGGGTAATCTACAAGCACATCCTTATACGTGTCCCTAGTCATAGGATTATCGATACGGGGTATCGATACTACGGAGTAGACTAGCGTATACGCTTCTCATCCCAGCAGGGGAGATGGTCTGTCCCACAGCCATTAGTACGTCATACTGGAGATAGTATACGGGTGCTCATTAGGTTACGAGTATACTGGACAGGACTCATCGGGAACTGTTGGTTGGTACTATACCTATCGTCAAATAACAGTTCCCAGGTGACAGGAGTACAGCTTAGTCCGTCGACTTGACACTGCTACTTCGCCTCGAGTGTGTTCCCACTGTACTTTGATTACTACCCTACCGCAGCTCAAAGGAGTCGTGCAAACAGGTAGTAGTTGGGTGCAGTCCCGAAGCACTTGGAGGCAAACAGGTAGTAGTTGGGTGCAGTCCCGAAACACTTGGAGGCAGTGGCGGTTAGATAGAATTCGTCTCTCCCGGTATAGGGGGTTGATGTAGCATTGTGTTGGAGAGCCATTACACAAACTCCCTGGCCAGGGCAAGCGAGAATTACTGGTAGTGTTTCCAGTAGTTTCTCAGGATGTTCTGGGCTACACTACAGCACGACTTGTACCGCTATTAGGGGTCTGACGTTATACCACCCTCTAGGTCCGACATGCGATACTCTTAGACGAACAGACCGGACTGTACGGAGATTGTCACAGATAGGCTCAGTTGGAGTTCGGATGAGTTATTCTCATCGGCCTTCTCATCGACATATACCTGGGGTTCGTTACGTACAGCTAGTGCCGCTTGCGACCTGTGGTTAAACCCACTGCCAGCGTAGTGTCGAGTCTTTAGAGTCCCACATAGAGGGTTTCCCTGCATCAGACAAAAGATGTAGATGTCGTATGGTTTTACGACAGGGTTCGATCACGTGCGTGTACTCGTGCGCGCATGATGATTCGGGCGAACAATACTAGCGGGCTTTGGTTTAAGCCGGATCCTAGTATTGTACTGATGGATTGTTTTCGTCTTTTTGTATCCGCATTTTTCGGAATACGGATACGGGTACGTATGTACGGACGAGGGCATTTTTGTAAATCGGTCAAAGATACTTCTAGAAGGTGACATGTCATATTGTAATTATTCATTTTGGTTTAAATGAAAATGCATTATGACATAAGAGGATGAGGTGGAAATTGCATGAAAATGGACTTAGCTTCAAATGACACATTGTGAGTTTTTGTCCCATTAGTCATTTTTTGTTACTTGAACCATATATTTGATAATTGATATTGTATTATTGAGATAATGATCAATATGGTTCAGGTTGCAAAAAGGTAGAGAGAAAACTCCATTCTCATTCTCTTTCCTCACTAGTTTTTGTCTAAGGTCACCTTCTTCCTCAAAGCTCTAGTGAACTCATGTGTTGAGTGATCTAGGGCAAGCATAGATATTACAATCCATCCACACATCTCTACATCCTCTACGACATCATGGGTAGCGACCTTGATGCCCTAGTTGCCTCCGTCGAGGTAGGAGTTCGATGCACATCTCCTCGGGTGGATCATCGTGGAGTTGAGGAGTCCGATGAGGGAGCGGCGATCCGAATCGATCCATGGAGTCAACAACCAGAAGAAGGACAGCGAGGAATGAAGACCCGAAGGACCGGAATCATGAGGTATAAACTTCTGTACATTTAGTTTGCCTCACTTTTTGTTTGCTAGTTAGGGTTTAGCATCTATCTTGGAGTCCAAGTCCATGCCGCGATCTTTTGAAAATTGTTTTTCACCTATTCCGCCTCCCCGCGATCCCGCGGGGTGCGCGACATGGACTTACAGTGCTATCAGCGCCAACTAAACCCAAACTAGTTCGTTAGCAAGTTTTAGAACTTCGACCGTCGGAAAAACCGGAAAACAAAACACCGAAAACCCTACATTCTGTCGATTTTTAAAAGTGCTGTAAAAATTATTTCAGGTGTACTAAAAATACGTGCAGGGTTTTCTAAGATGACTGAAGAAAAATGGTCCCCTGATTCGCCAAGACGACCGCGGAACCGCGGCGGATCGGACCGATCCACCGCGGAGTCGCGGCCGAGTCGCGGCCGATTTAGGCCATTCTTCTTCTGTTATTTCTTTCTTTGGGTGTTTAGTTCTCTGGAATATTTGGTTTCTACCCAGTATGTTTCTGAATGCTGTTTGCATTTGGGGTGGTTACGGAAAAGTTTTTTCGATCGAAATTCTAATTGTACTTGGCTAACCGGTTCTTCTGTATTGTTATATGTGTTTTAAACTTCATCTAATTGCTATATGTCTGTTAGTTTGAGGTTGCACATATTTGTTGGTTTGTGTATATAAACATTCTCGGATTGTCGATGATGAATAGCCGGGGATGTGAGATGAGTGTTTTTTTATCTTTCATTCATGTAAATTTGTAATTGATGTAATATTATTTTTATGGCCGCACATCCGGGTTGTGGTTGTAGCCGCCATTGTATATTATTTATTTTACTGTTTTCTGCTCCTAGGATGACCCAAGGTGGGGTACACAAACTACTAGGTTCTTTGAAGTGCCGAGTGGCCTACTCACTTTGTTGAGGGAGGATGCTTCACTTCTGGAATTTGGCGGGTAGTTTGCTGTATCCATAGTGGTCTGGGGTGGGGTTTGGCTATTCATCGCGACCGTGGGACCTGTCTTTCGTTGCAGGCTTAAACGAAACGCGACATTCCTAGCATATTTGAAATGTTTATCTGTGACTGGAATGATTATTATTGCATGAGATGATTGTAAAATATCTATATATGGTATATAGTAGGCGTCACTTATGTTTTGCATCCGTGCTAGTCCAGCCCCTGCTCTGTCGTTAGTTATGTAACCTAACGGGTGATGACGGGGCCCGTGGCGAATACGGATAGCATAAGAGGACGTGATATTTTTTTTCAATTCTCTCTGTAATGATAGGAATAAATGATGGGACTGCATTAGATTAATGCGAAGCAAATAAACCAAAGTTGAATCGTTGGAACAATTTTAAAACCATTCGGTTTTTCAAAACAGAAAAACTTTTAAAAACGCGGAGCTTAAACCACTCCTTTTAAAAGCTATCAAGGTTCCTTCGATTATATCAAGTTCATTATGTTCACGGTTTCGCCAAAACCATTCGTAGCCCTCCGTCATTTCAGTTAAATATTCAGTAGTATTCAAGCTATGTATTTTGACCTTCGCCAAGGCATAGTGATTGGTAGCTGTTGAATATTTATCTGTAGCATAGATTGATGCGTTGGTTTGGGACAGTCGTACTACTATTTTGGCCTTCGTCAAGGGTATGTACGGGTGGGTTCAAATTAACCTGGATAATGACGGGTAGAACTTGACATGTGACCTATGATATGTTGACCTTCGTCAAGGTCATAAGAGCATGGGGCAAAAATCCACATCGGGAGTTTCTAAAGAAAACTTACTAGTGCTGCATACCATTTGGAGTTTGATAATGTTGGTAGCATTCCTTCAGCATTATCTCATAATGATATTTGGATCCCGATCCAACTGTGAGTATCCGCTACTCCTCGGGAAACTCTTCATTTAACGATCAATGCTATAAACCAAGTAGGTGTCTAGAACAGTGTTAGCGTGGTTACGCCTCCAGGGAAAAGAGGTTTTGTAATTAAGGAACTTCGCGAAAGCTTTGAAAAACCTCCCTCGAAGTACCAACACTAGCCTGGCTGAAATGTTAAGCAAGAATTGTATGGTGAGATTAATCCTGACTAATTTCTCTTTTCTGGTTTAAGGAGGGATTCGAGAAACAGTGGGAGCCATCCTGTTTAGATAAATTAAAAACCAATCTAAGCTTGCAAGAGCATCATGCTAAGTGTTTTCTTCTCTCTCTCTTAATTGCAGCGACCCAGTGACCAGACATAGGTTGCATCTAGATAATAAAATGACTGAATCTGACTGTAATGACTGGCAAAGGTCTGCCCAGATGTCCATTACCCATGACAAACTGAGACACCTCCTAACTAAAACCCCTGCCGTCTCAGGACCAGTTTCCCCTGTCACGGATATTGATATCCGTAAGACATCGGAAAAAGACTGTATGAATGCCAAGTGCCTCGTATTGGCCTCAGTTGATGGTGCATACCAGAGGCAGCACAGGAAGATGGACGTAGTTTCTGTCTTCCTCCATAACAAAGATTTATATGGAAAGCAATCTCGTATCGCAAGATATGAGACCTCTTGCTTCAAGCGAGGTTGGCTGTCGGGTCATCTGTAGGGGACAGCGTCCTTACAGAGACTAGCTATTTTGATAAGCTCACGGACCTGAAGACCACGTTGAAGAACGGGTCAAATATTGACTTGATTCTATAGTCTCTTCCCTCTACTTACACCCTGAAGGAAACCAGGGAAGTAGAAGGAAAGGGAAGGGCAAAAGTTTCGGGACCAGATGTAAGGAAGGAGGGACGTCCCTATTGTCACGGGAAAAGACATTGGCAGAAGGATTGCAGGGCTTTGAAAGCCAGTAGCCAGGATTCGAAGCATGTTGTGGTTTCGGCTTCGGATGTGTTTGTAGTAGAAAACTGTATGTCAATTAACTCTACTTCCTGGGTAGTAGATACCGGATCAGGATCTCACATCTGTAATTCATTACAGGTTTTGAGAAACCGTAGAGTTATCAGGTTAGGAGATATGACTCTTAGGTTTGCTAACGGAATGAGCGTGGACGCTGAATCCGTAGGGGAATATCACCTTGGATTGACAAGTGGACAGATATTGATTCTACGTAACTTTTTGTATGTACCTAGTCTGGCCTGTAATATCATATCTGTATCCTTACTTTCTAAGGAAGGATATGATTTTACTTTTGTAAGCGATGTGGTCCACATCCACCTAAATCAAGTTCTGATTGGATCAGGTATATTAGAAAACGGAATATACGTATTAAATCAAGCTCAGGTTTTCAGTGTCCCGAACACACTTAAAAGAAAGTTTCCGGAAACAAATCAGGCTTTCTTATGGCATTGTAAACTAGGTCACATCAATGAGACACGGTTGACGAAGTTACATAAAGAGGGATATTTGAATCCGTTCAAATATCAGTCTTATGCTACTTGTGAATCTTGTCTCGTGGGAAAGATGACAAAGACTCCGTTCACTAGACACGGAGTAAGAGCGAGCGAGCTCTTGGGACTCATACACAGTGAAGTGTGTGGTCCAATGTCTACACATGCACGAAGTGGTTATTCATACTTCATTACTTTTACGGATGATTTCTCTAGGTATGGACATGTCTTCCTGATGAAGCATAAATTCGAGGCCTTTGAGAAATTCCGAGAATACAAGAATGAAGTGGAAAAACAAACAGGCAAAACTATCAAGACACTGAGATCTGATCGAGGTGGTGAATAGTTAAGTGCCGAGTTTCTGGGCTACTTAAAAGAGAATGGAATTCTCTCTCAGCTTACTCCTCCATACACACCACAACACAATGGTGTATCGGAAAGGCAGAATCGAACCCTATTAGATATGGTTCGTTCCATGATAAGTAAGGCTGAGTTACCGCGATCTTTCTGGGGTTATGCACTAGAAACAGCTGCATATCTTTTGAACAAGGTTCCAACCAAGACTGTGCCTAGCACACCATATCAGATGTGGAGTGGAAAGAAGCCCTGTCTTAAGTATCTTAAGACATGGGGATGTCCAGCTTTTGTAAAGAAGCAGCATGCGAACAAGCTCGATGCACGCTCAGTACTGTGTAAGTTTGTGGGATACCCCAAGAACTCCAGGGGATATCTTTTCTATTCCGCAGAGGAACAAAAGGTTTTTGTTTCTCAGCATGCCCACTTCTTGGAAACTGAATTTTTAGAAAATCAGATAAGTGGGAGCGCAATAGAACTGGAAGAAATTCCAGAACCATAAGCGATTACTGAAAGCTTGATAGAAACCAGAAGTTTCAGGAGAACCAGATATCCCAGCGCCACTCCGCAGGAGTAGTAGGCAGTCTCATCCGCCCGAGAGATACTACGGTTTTCTCATAGACGGGGATCGAGAGGATTGCATCATTGAAAATGATGAGCCTACTAGCTTCCAGCAAGCCATTCAGAGTGGTGACTCAGTAAAATAGCTAGATGCAAAGCGGACCGAGATGGAGTCCATGTACACCAACAAAGTTTGGACTTTGGACATTGCTCCAGAAGGGGTAAAACCCGTAGGCTGCAAATGGATCTTCAGAAAGAAGATTGGTGTAGATGAGCAGGTTGAAACCTATAAAGCTAGACTTGTTGCTAAGGGATTTCGTCAAAGACCTGGTTTGGACTATGAAGAAACCTTTTCTCCAGTGGTTATGCTCAAATCCATTTGGATCCTTGTTGCCTTTGCTGCATTCCACGATTAAGAGATCTGGCAGATGGATTTAAAGACGGCTTTTCTAAATGGAAATTTGGAGGAGTGCGTCTATATGGATCAGCCAGAGGGTTTCATCAGAGTGGGAGCAGCGGTAAAGTGTGCAAGTTGCTTAAGTCCATTTATGGACTGAAGCAGGCATCGCGGAGTTAGAACATCTGCTTTGATGATACTGTCAAAGAATTCGACTTTATCAATAATCTGGATGAACCGTGCATATACAGTAAGATTGTAGGGAGAACTGTGGTGTTCCTCTTCTTGTACGTGGATGACATTCTCTTAATAGGAAATGACATTCCTATACTACAGTCAGTCAAAGGATTCTTGTCACAGAGGTTCTCCATGAAGGAACTGGGCGATGCCAACTACATTCTGGGGATCCAGATCTATCGTGATAGATCTAAAAGGATGTTGGGACTTTCACAATCAAGGTACATCGACACCATACTGAAAAGATTCAGTATGGAAGATTCAAAGCGCGGTAACCTGCCGGCTTGTCACGGAATCACCCTCTCCAAAGAGATGTCTCCAAAGACTGATTTGGAAAGGGTTCGCATGTCATCTATACCCTACGCATCTGCGGTAGGCTCTATAATGTATGCGATGTTGTGTACCAGACCAAATATAGCATACACATTGAGCGTTGTAAGCCGGTATCAGTCAGACCCAGGGGAGAAACACTGGATAGCAGTAAAGAACATTCTCAAGTACCTGAAAAGGACTAAGGAGATGTTCTTTGTGTATGGCAGAAAAGACCTCCAGATCGAGGCCATTGCTGACTCCAGCTTCCAGAGTGACAAGGATGACTCCAAGTCTATGTCGGGTTATGTCTTTACCCTCAATGGAGGGGCGGTTTGCTGGAAGAGCTCCAAGTAGGAAACCGTTGCTGACTCGACGATGGAAGCGGAGTACATAGCTGCTTGTGACACCGCAAAAGAGACAGTCTGGATAAGGAAGGTCTTAATTGAACTTCAGGTGGTTCTTTCCATTGTTGCTCCTATACTTTTGTATTGAGACAATAATCGGCGCTATAGCTTTAGGGAAAGAACCCAAGTCCCATCAGTGATCCAGACACATCTTAAGGCGGTAACACCTGATCAGGGAGATCGTAGATCACCGGGAGATCGAGGTGAGGAGAGTAGATTTGGAGAACAACACTGCAGATCCACTCACGAAGGCCATACTCCAGACTCAGTTCGAGCGGCTGATCGAGATGATAGGTCTTCGATACGCCAGTACATGGCCTTAGTGCAAGTGGGAGATTGTTAGTGTATATGCCATAGAGGCCATTACTGTATCATACTAGTTTGTATATTACTTAATGGAAGCCTGGGATATTCACAGTTGTATAGACAATCTTGCTCAAAATGGTAGTATGCTACTTGGTTTGTTTCTACTTCAATATGTGCATGTGTTTCTTTTAGCATATCGCTTATACATATTAGTGGAGCCCTTAGGATCTTTGCTTGATTACCAGCGTTGTGATGGCAGTCACACTAGTGGGAGCTGGGTAATCTATAAGCACATCCTTATACAGGACCCTAGTCGTAGGATAATCGAGACGGGGCATCGATACTCCGGAGTAGACTAGCATATACGCTTCTCATCCCAGCAGGGGAGATGGTCTGTCCCACAGACTAGCATATTAGTACGCGTACTGAGATAGTATACGGGTGCTCGTTAGGTTACGAGTACACTGGACAGGACTCGTCGGGAACTGTTGGTTGGTACTATACCTATCGTCAGATAACAGTTCCCAGGTGACAGGAGTACAGCTTTGTCCGTCGACTTGACACTGCTACTTCGCCTCGAGTTTGTTCCCACTGTACTTTGATTACTACCCTACCACGGCTCAAAGGAGTCGTGCAAACAGGTAGTAGTTACGTGTAGTCTCGATGCACTTAGAGGTAGTGGCGGTTAGATAGGATTCATCTCTCCCGGTATTGGGGGTTGATGTCGCACTGTGTTGGAGACCCATTACGGAAAGTCCCTAGTCTGGGCAAGCGAGAATTACTGGTAGAGTTTCTAGTAGTTTCTCAGGGTGTTCTAGGCTACACTCCGGCATGACTTGTACCGCTATTAGGGGTCTGACGTTTTACCGCCCCTAGGCCCGACATGCGATACTCTTAGACGAACAGACCGGACTGTACGGAGATTGTCACAGATAGGCTCAATTGGAGTTTGGATGAGTTATTCTCATCGGCCTTCTCATCGACATATATCTGGGGGTCGTTACGTATAGCTAGTGCCGCTTGCGACCTGTGGTTAAACCCACTGCCAGCGTAGTGTCGAGTCTTTAGAGTCCCACACAGAGGGTTTCCCTGCATCAGACAAAAGATGTAGATTGTTGGAGATAGTGCCCTCAGAGTCAATTATTGGATCACAGGCACGTGATTGCAATGATAGAGGGAGGACCTATACCGGTAAGACTGTCTTACTCAAGATGATAGTATGCTATCTGGTTTATCTTTATCATCGTGTACTGCTTTAGGTAACCTTATAGGTCATTAATACGCGTTGATAGAGCCCTTAGGATTCTTGCTTGACAGCCAGCAGTATGATGGCAATCATATACGTGGGAGCTGGTAGTCTATAAGCACATCCTTAAATGGTCCTTAGTCGTGGGAGTTTCGAGACAGGGCATCGATACTCCAGAGTAGACTAGTGTATACAGTCGAGACCCCGACGAGGGGCGGTGGCCGGTCTCACAAGCCACTGGTGTCAGTTGGTTCACCTAAGATGTATACAGGTGCTCATTGGGTTATGAGTACACCGGACATGACTCGCCGGGAACATGCTAGTTGGTCTTATACCAGACGTCAGATAGCAGTTCCCTGGTGACATGTGTACAGGTTAGTTCATCGACCTGAGATTGTCATTTGTCTCGTATGAGTTCCCACTGTACTTTGATTACTACCCTACCACGGCTTAAAGGAGTCGTGCAAACAGGTTTTAGTTGGGTACAGTCCCGAGCCACATGGAGGCAGTGAGCGGATCTGCAGGGGTTCGTCTCTCCCGGTATTGGGGGTGAGGTCGCGCTGTGTCTAGGAGAGCCATTACACGAAGTCCTTGGCAAAGACAGGAGATTTACTGGTAGATATTCCAGTAGTATCTCAGGGTGTTCTGGGCTACACTCCGACACGACTTGTACCGCTTTTAGGGGTCTGACTTTTACCAACCCTCTAGGCCCGCCATGCGATGCTCATAGACGAACGGACCGGACTGTATGGATATTGTCACTGACAGGCTCAGTAGGGTGTCAGGATGAGTTCGCTCACAGACGTCCCTTTTGGTCAATACATGGTAGCCCGTTACGTATGGCTAATACCTCTAACGTGCTAGTGGTTAAATCCGCAGCCAAAAGTATTGACGAGTCTTTAGAGTCCCCCAGAGACAGTTTCTCAAGTTTCGGGCGAAACGCTGTAGAGGCCGTATGGAGATATGGCAGGGTTCGATCATATACGTGCGGTATTGCACGGATCATGATCGGACGGATAATACTAGCGGGCTTTGGTTTAAGCCGGATCCTAGTATAGTACAGTGTAGATTTTGTCTCATTGCATTTGTATTCAGTCGGAATGCGGGTATGTATATACAGTCACGGTGTTTTCCTGTAATTTATTACGGGATCGGTTTTTTGAAGTTGCCAGTTTGCTTTCCGTTTCGGCCATTTTCCTTTGTTTCCTTTCCTTGGCTGAAAATTGGTGGAGGAGGGCTTATTTGTAAATGTGCAAATTAGCATTGTGGAGGGTGGTCTTTGTATATTGTTGATTCATGATGGTTCAACCATCATTTGACTTCTTTATTCATCATTGCTTGACTTTTGTGTGATGAGAAGAGTGATGGGTTTTGGAGTGAGCTTTAGCTGTGATGATTATTCCTCATCATCACAAATTTTCTCTTGCTTGCATTATTGCTCCCCCTCCTTGACTTTTCTCCCCTCTCCCATTCTTTTGTGGCAAGGGGCCAGCCATTCCTTTAAGGGGGTTGTCCAAAATTTCAAGAGGGAAATTGTTCTCTTTTTGGCTTGAAAAATGTTCTCTAGTTCATCACAAAATTCCACATCTCATTCCTCCACCAAAATGGCAACTTCCTTAACCCCATTGAGACAAAAGGGTTCTATACTATCCTACAGTATTCTTGGACACGTCGACTCGCCAATTTCGTGCCCGAGTTGCCTCGGTCCAGAGGTGGGAGCCCGTAAAAGAACCCGGCGATGTGGTGCCCTTCCGACGAGGAGATGAAGACCGGAGATTCCGTGGGGAGATCGGGACGACGAAGAGAAGACCGAAGGACACGGATCGCTCGGTATATCTCTCTACCCCTTCTCTAGTTAGCTAGCATTAGATTAATGGTCCGATCCGGGTTTTTAGTACGCGGTAGCGCCATTTTCTAGTTTGAAGAAAAGTTTCGTTTCCGCATTTTAGCCTCTTGCAGACGGCCGGGGCGCTGCCGTGCACTTACACTGGTATCAGAGCCACGCCATTAACCTAGTCTAGCATGCTCTGACATGTTTACAAGTTTGATTGAACGGATTTTCCAAAAACCGCGTTTCCATGTCAAGTTTCTGTCGAATTTTTCCAGTGCTCTAAAAATTATTTGGTACATTGTAAAATTACGTGCAGGGTTTTTTATGCATTCTTTGAAAATTTGGTCGGCTGATATTACTGTAGAGCGGCGGATCAGCGGCCAAAACCACGTTTTGGCCGCGGATCCGCCGCCGTTCTGTGGCCAAACAGCACCAAATTTTTACTGTGGACTTCTGACATGGAAATAGTGTTTCTGGTATATTCTTTTTGGGCCCAGATTTATTTTAAGTGCTACAGTAGTGCTTGGGGCCCACTTCGGAAAATTCAGTCGATCGAAAATTTTAAACATGTTAGTTCACAGTATTTACATTATATCTGCGACCGTGAATGTCACTTGATCGGTAAATCCTGTCTAACTGCTATAGCCCTTTTAGACGGATTTGCGAATGCGACATTCATATTGATATTATGTGTTGTGCTGTGATGTTGCAGATTGTCGTGGTGGATAGCCTGGATGCAATGTTAGTACAGTTTGGTTGTATATGTACATTTGATATTGCGGGGCGAGCGTCCGACATGTGGACTGCCGTCACTGCCTGTTTGTATATTATTCTTTTGGGGCACGACTGGGCTGAGGTCGATGCACCCGTTGTATGCATATTTTTTATTTTCTGTACTAGGATTACCCCGCGGAGGGGTGCACGATAGCCGGGTTCTAGAGGGCAACGGGCCCGCATCTCATGGCATTGAGACGGAGGGGGCTTTACTCTAGAATTGGCGGGCTATTCGCCGCACTCGTAGGGGGGACAGGTTGACCCAGGAAGGGTGCCTAAGTTACCGGATTCTGTGAAGTGCTGGGTGGTCCATTCACGTTGCTGAAGGGGGCTGCCTCGCTTCAGGTTTTGGCGGGTAACTTGCCGCGCCCGTAAGGGTCTAGGATTTCATTGCACAGGCTATCCACATGACCAGGGGAACGTCGGGTTTCAGTAGCGGCTCTATGAAACCCGGGGATCCCAGATATCTGTATTGTTCTGTGATGCTTATTACATTTCTGTGATGTTGCATTTTATCACGCCTTGAGCGAATATTATATATTGATATATAAACTAGTAGATGTTGTATATGTTTTGCATCCGCGCTAGTCCAGTCCCCGCTCTGTCGTTAGTTAAGTAACATAACGGGTGATGACGGGACCCAGTGGCGAATGCGGATGGCATATATGTACATCATTATTTTCGTTCTTTGTGGTGTGATCAATTGATGGGACTGCATTGATTCGGATCAACGCAAGCTAAACAAATCTATTCTGATGTTGTTGGAACAATTTTTCAAAAAGCTGTTATTGCAAGGACGTTTACTTTTGTTTTGCACGGTGGTATTCGGTTTTGAATATCCAGCACCTCAGTCAACGAGGCAAGGGCCGAGATCCCTTCACTGGGAGTGACCCCTTGGACAGAAGTTTGCGTCAGGGAAATAACTTCACTATAGTCGTTTACTTTTGCTTTGCATCGTGGTATTCAGTTGGAATATCCTGCACCTCATTCTATGGGGAAAGAGCCGAGATTCCTTCACCGGGAGTGACCTCTTTAGCAAAGGTTTTCGTCACTATATTTTTCTAAAAAGCTATCCGGTTCCTTCAACGATATCAAGTTCATTACGTTAAAGGTTTTTCGCCAAAAACCATTCGTAGCCCTCCGTCATTTCAGACGGGTAGCACGTAGTATTCATGCTATGTTTGTTGACCTTCGTCAAGGCATAGTGAATGGTAGCTGTTTGTTACCTTTCTGCTGCATAGATAGATGCGTTGGTTTGGGACAGTTGTATAGCCTTGTTGACCTTCGTCAAGGGCTTGTACGGGTGGGTTCAAATTAACCTGGACAATGACGGGTAGAACTTGACATGTGACTTATGATTTGTTGACCTTCATCAAGGTCATAAGAGCATGGGGTAAAAATCACATCGGGAGTTTCTAAAGAAACTGAAACTTGCCAGATATGCGTATACCTTCTGGAGTGTGATAACGTGAGCGGATTCCGTCACATTATCATGCGATGATAGTTGGATCCCGATTCCCACTGATGAGTTGGTTTACTCCTCGGGTGATCCGGACTAATTCTCCTTTCTGGTTTGGAGGAGAATTTGACGGTACAGTGGGAGGTTTCCTGATTAGATAAAGTGATAACCATTCTGATCTAGGTTAGAGTGCACGCTGAGTGTTTCTTTTCTCTCTCTTTTTGGCAGCGACCATGACCCGACCTAGACTATGACTCAGTGACCAAGTTGACCGAACCTTCTTAAACACTGGCTTTTGGATTCTCAGAGTTGCAAACCTCATTGCCACTCCTACTTTTACCCTTTTCTCCAGGACACCCCGTACTACGAACGTCCACTTCCATTGGATAAAACCATCGTATGGTTATATACGAACTCGAAGGAATTTATTCGAGGATGGTTTCTGGTTCTGGAGAAAACAAATAGGACTATTCAGTTGTCTTTTTCTTTTACCTTCTCTCAGGTTGCGAGTGCTCCTTGGATTAGGGGATAGTACACCCGTTACGCCTATTGGATAGTTTTCTTCCAAACCTTAGGCTGGTGCCGAACCGTAGGGAATGAAGAAAACCAATTAGCCTAACGATGGTGTACAGAAGGTATTAAGTAAAGACAAATAAAGTGATTAGAAGGAGGGCAAAGTAAACTGCGACTGCTATTCACGACCAAACCAAGTATTTCTTCGCCAATCCTACTTCACCTTTGTATTTCTCCAGAACACTCCGTATCACTACGAAGATCCACAGTTTATTGGAAACTCCATCGTATGGTTATATACGAACTCGAAAGGAACTTGTTCCAGTTCGGGATGGATTCTGGTTCAGGAGAAATAGGAATAAGGTTTATTCAGTTGTCTTTTGTCTTTACCTTCTCTCGCGTTGCGAGTGCTCCTAGGATTAGGACAGTACATCCATTATGCTTATTGGATAGTCTTCTTCCAAACTATAGGCTGGTGCCGAACGGTAGGGAAGGAAGAAAACCATTTGGCCTAAAGGGGTGTGCATAAGGTAATTGTTGGAGATAGTGCCCTCAGAGTCAATTATTGGATCACAGGCACGTGATTGCAATGATTGAGGGAGGAACTATCCCGGTAGGACAGTCTTACTCAAGATGATAGTATGCTATCTGGTTTATCTTTATCATCGTGTACTGCTTTAGGTGACCTGACAGGTCGCTATTACACGTTGATAGAGCCCCTAGGATTCTTGTTTGACTGCCAGCAGTATGAGGGCGATCATATACGTGAGAGCTGGTAGTCTATAAGCACATCCTTAAAAGGTCCCTAGTCGTGGGAGTTTCGAGACAGGGCATCGATACTCCAGAGTAGACTAGTGTATACATTCGAGACCCCGACGAGGGGCGGTGGCTGGTCTCACAAGCCACTGGTGTCAGTTGGATCACCTAAGATGTATACAGGTGCTCATTGGGATATGAGTATACCAGACAGGACTCGCCGGGAACCTGCTAGTTGGGATTATACCAGACGTCAGATAGCAGTTCCCTGGTGACATGTGTACAGGTTAGTTCATCGACCTGAGGATCGTCATTTGTCTCGTGTGAGTTCCCACTGTACTTTGATTACTACCCTACCACGCTCAAAGGAGACGTGTAAACAGGTTTTAGTTGGGTACAGTCCTGAGCCACATGGAGGCAGTGAGCGGATCTTCAGGGGTTCGTCTCTCTCGGTATTGGGGGTGAGGTCGCGCTGTGTCTAGGAGAGCCATTACACGAAGCCCTCGGCCGAGGCAGGAGATTTACTGGTAGGTATTCCAGTAGTATCTCAGGGTGTTCTGGGCTACACTCTGACACGACTTGTACCGCTTTTGGGGGTCTGACTTTTACCAACCCCCTAGGCCCGCCATGCGATGCTCATAGACGAACGGACCGGAAAGAACGGATATTGTCACTGACAGGCTCAGTAGGGTGTCTGTTGGAGATAGTGCCCTCAGAGTCAATTATTAGGTCACAGGTACGTGATTGTAATGATTGATGGAGGACCTATCCCGGTAGGACAGTCTTACTCGAGATGATAGTATGCTATCTGGTTTACCTTTATCATCGTGTACTGTTTTAAGTGACCTGACACGTCGCTATTACACGATTGATAGAGCCCTTAGGATTCTTGCTTGACCACCAGCAGTATGAGGGCGATCATATAAGTGGGAGCTGGGGGTCTATAAGCATATCCTTAAAAGGTCCCTAGTCGTGAGAGTTTCGAGACAGGGCATCGATTCTCCATAGTAGACTAGTGTATACAGTCGAGACCCCGACGAGGGGCGGTGGCCGGTCTCACAAGCCACTGGTGTCAGTTGGATCACCTAAGATGTATACAGGTGCTCATTGGGTTATGAGTACACCGGACAAGACTCGCCGGGAACATGCTAGTTGGTCATATACCAGACGTCAGATGGCAGTTCCCTGGTGACATGTGTGCAGGTTAGTTCATCGACCTGGGGATCGTCATTTGTCTCGTGTGAGTTCCCACTGTACTTTGATTACTACCCTACCACGGCTCAAAGGAGTCGTGCAAATAGGTTTTAGTTGGGTACAGTCCCGAGCCACATGGAGGCAGTGAGCGTATCTTCAGGGGTTCGTCTCTCCCGGTATTGGGGGTGGGGTCGTGCTGTGTCTAGGAGAGCCATTACACGAAGCCCTCGGCCGAGGCAAGGAGATTTACTGGTAGGTATTCCAGTAGTATCTCAGGGTGTTCTGGGCTACACTCTGACACGACTTGTACCGCTTTTGGGGGTCTGACTTTTACCAACCCCCTAGGCCCGCCATGCGATGCTCATAGACGAACGGACCGGACTGTACGGATATTGTCACTAACAGGCTCAGTAGGGTTGTCAGGCTGAGTTCGCTCACAAACATCCCTTTTAGTCAGTACCTGGTAGCCCGTTACGTATTGGCTTATACCTCTGACGTGCTAGTGGTTAAATCCACAACCAAGGTGTTGATGAGTCTTTAGAGTCCCCCACATTCAGTTACTCAGCTTTCGAGCGAAAGGTTGTAGAAGCCGTATGGAGATATGGCAGGGTCCGATCATATACGTGCGGTATTGCACGGATCAGGATCGGACGGTTTGTACTAGAGGCCGTATGGGTATATGGCAGGGTTCGATCTGATACGTGCGGTATTGCACGGATCAGGATCGAACGGATATTACTAGCCGGCTTTGGTTTAAGCCGGATCCTAGTATAGTACAGTGTAGATTTTGTCTCATTGCATTTGTATTTCGGTCGAAATACAAATGCGGGTGTGTATGCACAGTATCGGGGTTTTCCTGTAATTTATTACGGGACCAGTTTTCTGGAGTTGCCAGTTTGCTTTCCGTTTCGGCCGATTTCCATTGTTCCGTTCATTGGCCGAAGATTGGTGGAGGAGGGTTTATTTGCATTGTTGCAAATAGGCTTTTGTGGAGGGGGTTCTTTGCATCTTGTTGCATCATGATGGTTTTCATGATGAGCACCATACCTTGACCTTTTTGACTTGATCACTTCATGATGGCTTGACTTTGTGAGCATCATGGTTGTTGATGATTAGTGTGTGGAGTATGGGTTTGATTTGGTGATCATTTCTTTTCATGATGAGTTTTTTCCTTTCTCTCTCTTGCATGATATGAGAATGGCTCCCATCTTTTTGATACACACTCTCCACTATCTCATTCTCCCCTCTCCTCACTTGAGATGGCCGACCAAAGCATTAGGGGCTGTCCAAATTTTTGCATGTGGGATTTTAGCTCTTTTGCTTTTGTAAAATCCCACAAGTCCCTCCACATTGTTCTTGTATCATCCCTCCACCTAAAATGGCATCTCCATGAACCCCAAAGTGAGACTTGAGGACTACATATTCTACAGCGAACCTTGGGCACGTCGAGTAGCCGGCTTCGTGCCCGAGTTGCCTCGGCATTGAGGTGGGAGCCCATAAAAGAAGTAGGCGATGTGGTGCACTTCCGGCGACGAGGAGGAGACCGGAGCTTCCGCAGGAGATCGGGACGATGATGAGAAGACCGGAGGACTTGGATCGTCGGTATATCTCTTTCCCTTTCTTGTAGATAGCTAGGACTAGTTAATGGTTCGATCCGGGTATTAGTGCGCGGCGGTTTGCCAGTTCAAGTAAAATTAAAGTTTATCACCGCTTCCGCATTTGGCCGTCGGATTGACGGCCGGGGCGCCGCCGTGCACTTACAGTGGTATCAGAGCCTCGCCATTAACTTCGTCTAGCTTCGTTTGATGTGTTTTTCAGTTCCGATCGACCAAAATTCCAAAAACCCAATTTTAGTTCACATTAGTTTTCTGTTAAGATTTTTTGGTGTCCAAAAATTTTTCAGGTTACAGAAAAGTGATCTACCAAAAGATATAAGAATTCTGCAGAAATACGGTAAAGTGATTCCTCTGTCAGAGCGCGGAACCGCGGCCAAAACCCCCATTGGGCCGCGGTTCCGCCGCACTGTAGCGAGATCATGTTATCATGTTTCTTCAGTTTCTTTCTGGAATCAAAATAGGGGTTTTGGAAAAATAATTTTGGGCCCAGAATTTCTGTGAGTGCTACAGTATTGCTTTGGGGCCCACTTGTTAATTTTTGGTCAATCGGAAAATTTTAAACACATTATTTCACAGTATTTACATTATATCTGCGACCGTGAATGTCACTTGATCGGTAAATCCGGTCTAACTGCTATAGCCCGGTTAGATGGATTTGCGAACGTGACTTTCACGTTGATGTTCTATGTATTGCTGTGATGTTGCGGATCGGTCGTGGGGATAGCCTGGATGCAATGCTAGTACAGTTGTGGTTGTATTATGTACATTTGATTTTGCGGGGCGAGCGTCCGACATGTGGACTGCCGTCACTGCCTGTTTGTATTATTATTTTGGGGCACGGCCAGGTTGCGGTCGATGTACCCGTTGTATGTATATTTTACTTTCTGTACTAGGATTGCCCCGCGGAGGGGTGCACGGATAGCCGGGTTCTAGAGGGCAACAAGCCCGCATCTCATGGCATTGAGAGGGAGGGGGCTTCACTCTAGGATTGGCGGGCTATTCGCCGCACTCGTAGGGGGTACAGGTTGACCCAGGAGGGGTGCCCAAGTTACCGGATTCCGTGAAGTGCTGGGTGGTCCATTCACGGCGCTGAAGGGGGCTGCCTCGCTTCAGGTTTTGGCGGGTGACTTGCCGTGCCCGTAGGGGTCTAGGATTTCATTGCACAGGCTATCCACACGACCAGGGGAACGTCGGGTTTCAGCGGCTCTGTGAAACCCGGGGATCCCAGATATCTGTATTGTTTCTGTGATGCTGTACATTTTCTGTGATGTTGCATTTCTTTTCACGCCTTGAGCGAAATATAATATATTGGTATATATATTAGTAGATGTTGTATATGTTTTGCATCCGCGCTAGTCCAGTCCCCGCTCTGTCGTTAGTTAGCTAACCTAACGGGTAATGACGGGACCCAGTGGCGAATGCGGATGGCATATACGTACATCAGTATATTTTCGTTCTTTTTGGTGTGATCAATTGATGGGACTGCGTTGATTCGGATCAATGCAAGTTAAAAACAAACCTAATCTGATGTTGTTGGAACACTTTTCAAAAAGCTGTTATTGCAAGGACGTTCCCTTTTGTTTTGCATCGTGGTATTCAGTTGGAATATCCTGCTCCTCAGTCGACGAGGCAAGGGCCGAGATCCCTTCACCGGGAGTGACCCCTTGGACAAAAAGTTTGCGTCAGGGCATTAACTTCACTATAGCCGATTACTTTTGCTTTGCACCGTGGTATTCAGTTGGAATATCCTGCACCTCATTCTACGGGGAAAGAGCCGAGATCCCTTCATCGGGAGTGACCTCTTTAGCAACGGTTTTCGTCACTATATTTTTAAAAGCTATCAGTTCCTTCAACGATATCAAGTTCACTACGTTAAAGGTTTTCGCCAGAAACCATTCGTAGCCCTCCGTCGTTTCAGACGGGTAGCACGTAGTATTCATGCTATGTTTGTTGGCCTTCGTCAAGGCATAGTGTATGGTAGCTGCTTGTTGCCTTTCTGCAGCATAGATAGATGCGTTGGTTTGGGACAGTCGTATAGCCTTGTTGGCCTTCGTCAAGGGCTTGTGCGGGTGGGTTCAAATCAACCTGGAGAATGACGGGTAGAACTTGACATGTGACTTATGATTTGTTGGCCTTCGTCAAGGTCATAAGAGCATGGGGCAAAAAATCACATCGGGAGTTTCAAAAGAACTGAAACTTGCCAGATATGCGCATACCTTCTGGAGTGTGATACCGTGAGCGGATTCCGTCACGTTGTCATGCGATGATAGTTGGATCCCGATTCCTACTGATGAGTTGGTTTACTCCTCGGCTGATCCCGACTAATTCTTCTTTCAGGTTTGGAGGAGAATTTGAGGTAAAGTGGGAGGTTTCCAGATTAGATAAATTGGTAACCATTCTGATCTAGGTTAGAGTGCACGCTGAGTGTTTCTTTTCTCTCTCTCTCTGGCAGCGACCATTAACCAGACCCTAAGACTATGACTCAGTGACCAAGTTGACCGAACCTTCTTAACACTGGCTTTTGGATTCTCAGAGTTGCGAACCTCATTGCCACTCCTACTTTTACCCTTTTCTCCAGGACACCCCGTATTACTACGAACGTCCACTTCCATTGGACAAAACCATCGTATGGTTAGATACGAACTCGAAAGAATTTATTCGAGGATGGTTTCCGGTTCTGGAGGAAACGAATAGGACTATTCAGTTGTCTTTTCCTTTTACCTTCTCTCAGGTTGCGAGTACTCCTTGGTTTAGGAGATAGTACACCTATTACGCAAATTGGATAGTCTTCTTCCAAACCTTAGGCTGGTGCCGACTGGTAGGGAATGAAGAAAACCAATTAGCCTAACGATGGTGTACAGAAGGTATTAAGTTAAGACAAAGCAAGGGATTAGTAAGAGGGCAATGTAAATTGCGACTGATATTCACGACCAAACCAGGTATTTCATTACCACTCCCAAATCACCTTTGTATTTCTCCAGGACACTCCGTATCACTACGAAGATCCACAGTTTATTTGGATATTCCATCGTATGGTTATATACGAACTCGAAAGGAACTTGTTCCAGTTCGGGGATGGATTCTGGTTCAGGAGAAATAGGAATAAGGTTTATTCGGTTGTCTTTTATCTTCACCCTCTCTCATTACGAGTGTTCCTAGGATTGGGACAGTACACCCATTATGCTTATTGGATAGTCTTCTTCCAAACCATAGGCTGGTGCCGAACGGTAGGGAAGGAAGAAAACCATTTGGCCTAAAGGGGTGTGCAGAAGGTAAAGACTAAAGACATATGAAGGGATTTGGAGAGGTGGCAAAGAATTACACGGTTACAGTTGTGAATCTGGATAATGGAAGAGGCATTACTAGGAATACCAGGATACCCCATCGGAACATTTCAATGTTTCAGTTTCACTGTGTAATGTTAAAAGAAAACCGATTTCCCGATTAGACACTTGCTCCAGGGTATGTATTTACCAGGTATGATTCTCACATCTGTATGGTTTTACAGATGATGAGTGGGAGTAAGTTATTGGGAATTGGGTGATCATCCTCATTATATCGGGATTCGTTGTAATCAGTGATATTTGAGGAAGTCACCTGGGTAGTTTGCCGGTTGGCAAATATTTGGTTTTGAATATCCGCAGTTATGCACCAATTTCAAATTGATATATCTGTACGTCTATTTTCATAGAGTGAGATATACCTTTCTGAAATTATGTCTACGACATTTACCGATATCAGTGGATGGTTAGGTAAGGAGCATTAAACAGCGGTGTAATTCTTCTTAACCATAAGTACAGTTTTCAACCTACGACACACAGTGAATGAGTTATTAGACTCAAGGGACTTATACAGAATATTGTATGTTGTCCAGGGTCCATCAGGACAGAGGGGTAGGTCCTCGTACTATATTCGGTTTACTTATGACTTCTCTAGTTTTTAGACAGGTGTTTCGTGGAAACACAGGGTCCGAATTTTGAGAAGCTATAGGTATTTGAATAGAGTAGAGAACCAAGTATAGCAAGTATCGGGATTCTTCAAAGTGATCGAAGATGTAGATACTTATGTATGGTGTTCAGTTGATAGTAGCGATTAAGAGAAATTGCTTCTCTTTCAGGTTACTCGTAATTGGAAACATTCCTAAGTTGAGTAACGCTGATCGGCCTCTCTCCATTTAGTTGACATGCACTGGAGACAGCTGCATGATTTGAATCTGGTTCAATTAAATCAGTGCCTCTGGTTCTATATTGGATATAGAACAGTTCATATCTTAACGATGTTAAGGTACGGGGAGTTGTCCGGTTTATGATTAAAACCAGACACTGGACAACTCAAGGCACGTTTCTGTAATGGCTGTTTGTGGGTTGACCCAGGCTATGACGCGGGTTGACTTTCTACCATCTGGATGAACAATAGCAATATTGTTCTAGACTCGCCACAGTTTTAATAAAAATGGATTTTTTCAGAAAACAGTAGTGGGAGTATGGTAGAACTGGAAGTGATTCCAGAACCACAAACGATTACTGAAGATTTGATAAGGAACCTAAAGATTCAATCTGGATTGACATTCCATTGGCCACTCCGCAGATAAGGTGGGTAACTTCAGGCACCCGAGAGGTACTCCGGTAGCCTCAAGGACGGTGACAGGGAAGTTCTTGTTTACCCACAATTACCATTGCTGTTGTTCCAGGCTGCGAGACCCGGCGGGAGGATGAGTATAACGTCGTTCTAAACTAGTTTTAGAAGTGTACGTGTATATGACTCTGCCAGAGGGTTGTCGTAGTCAGTGGGAGCAGCGGAAGCATTGGTGGACAGGTAGCTTATGTCTATTTATAGACTGAAGCACCAGTAGCGGAGATAGATCATCTATTTCTGACGTGACAGTCATAGGTTTGACTTAATCAGAATAGGGGATGGATCTGTTGAGAAGGTAGTAGGGTGTGATATCCTAGTATTTGGATGACATACACAGAGTAGGAAAAGAAACTCCTATACTACAATCGGTTATACTTTGGTCGTCACACAATGGTTTCTCCACAAAGGAAATGGATTTTATATCAGACATACTGGTTACTAGAGCTATGGTTTTAGATCTAGATTTGGGTGGTTTCCCAATCTGGGTACTTAGACAGCATTCTAAGAGTATTTAGAATGGACGACTCCTGGCACGGTAGTGTACCTGCAGGTGATGGAGTCACCCTCTCTAAAGGTGTCTTATAGACTAAAGTAGAAAGGGATGTGCATGATTGACAGATCATTTGCTTAGGCAATTGAGTCAATCATGAGATGTCAAGTACCACACCAGATGTTGTTCTTGCACTATATGCAATAAGTTGACATTGATCCAATCCTGGAGAAACAGTCGGAAGCAATTTTAGAACATAAGTGGATGTTCTAGGGATATGATAACGACAGCCTCATTCAGGAGACAGTTATCATTCCAGGCTTCCAAGGTGACCTGGACGACAAGGAGGTTGTCAGAGTTATAGTTTTCCTTCTGACGAAGGGCAGTATTTTGGACAGGTGGTCCAAGGCAATACTGAGGGTGGCATGGCGCAGGATACTGATTAAGTTCAGTTGACGATACAGTCTAAGAAGTTTGGATTTGGAGTTCATTTATGAGCTATGTCCCATCAGACATCCAGACACATTCTAAGACAGGTATTGCTCATTTCGGGAGATGGGTTTCTCCGCGAACTTGAGATATAGAGAGACATTGAAAGAGACAACAAAGCGGTTCCACTCACTGAGGCTATTCCTCGAACGCAATAGTTTCGCAAACGAGCTTTGTGAGACTGACTAGTAGAGGAGTTGGGTGTTCGGTATCACACGGGCTGTGAGTATGCGACATCGCAATAATTAGCCTTGAGTGCAAGTGGGAGATTGTTGGAGATAGTGCCCTCAGAGTCAATTATTAGGTCACAGGTACGTGATTGTAATGATTGATGGAGGACCTATCCCGGTAGGACAGTCTTACTCGAGATGATAGTATGCTATCTGGTTTACCTTTATCATCGTGTACTGTTTTAAGTGACCTGACACGTCGCTATTACACGATTGATAGAGCCCCTAGGATTCTTGCTTGACCACCAGCAGTATGAGGGCGATCATATAAGTGGGAGCTGGGGGTCTATAAGCATATCCTTAAAAGGTCCCTAGTCGTGAGAGTTTCGAGACAGGGCATCGATTCTCCATAGTAGACTAGTGTATACAGTCGAGACCCCGACGAGGGGCGGTGGCCGGTCTCACAAGCCACTGGTGTCAGTTGGATCACCTAAGATGTATACAGGTGCTCATTGGGTTATGAGTACACCGGACAGGACTCGCCGGGAACATGCTAGTTGGTCATATACTAGACGTCAGATGGCAGTTCCCTGGTGACATGTGTGCAGGTTAGTTCATCGACCTGGGGATCGTCATTTGTCTCATGTGAGTTCCCACTGTACTTTGATTACTACCCTACCACGGCTCAAAGGAGTCGTGCAAACAGGTTTTAGTTGGGTACAGTCCCGAGCCACATGGAGGCAGTGAGCGTATCTTCAGGGGTTCGTCTCTCCCGGTATTGGGGGTGAGGTCGTGCTGTGTCTAGGAGAGCCATTACACGAAGCCCTCGGCCGAGGCAAGGAGATTTACTGGTAGGTATTCCAGTAGTATCTCAGGGTGTTCTGGGCTACACTCCGACACGACTTGTACCGCTTTTGGGGGTCTGACTTTTACCAACCCCCTAGGCCCGCCATGCGATGCTCATAGACGAACGGACCGGACTGTACGGATATTGTCACTGACAGGCTCAGTAGGGTTGTCAGGCTGAGTTTGCTCACAGACATCCCTTTTAGTCAGTACCTGGTAGCCCGTTACGTATTGGCTTATACCTCTGACGTGCTAGTGGTTAAATCCACAACCAAGGTGTTGATGAGTCTTTAGAGTCCCCCACATTCAGTTACTCAGCTTTCGGGCGAAAGGTTGTAGAAGCCGTATGGAGATATGGCAGGGTCCGATCATATACGTGCGGTATTGCACGGATCAGGATCGGACGGTTTGTACTAGAGGCCGTATGGGTATATGGCAGGGTTCGATCTGATACGTGCGGTATTGCACGGATCAGGATCGAACGGATATTACTAGCCGGCTTTGGTTTAAGCCGGATCCTAGTATAGTACAGTGTAGATTTTGTCTCATTGCATTTGTATTTCGGTCGAAATACAAATGCGGGTGTGTATGCACAGTATCGGGGTTTTCCTGTAATTTATTACGGGACCAGTTTTCTGGAGTTGCCAGTTTGCTTTCCGTTTCGGTCGATTTCCATTATTCCGTTCATTGGCCGAATATTGGTGGAGGAGGGTTTATTTGCATTGTTGCAAATAGGCTTTTGTGGAGGGGGTTCTTTGCATCTTGTTGCATCATGATGGTTTTCATGATGAGCACCATACCTTGACCTTTTTGACTTGATCACTTCATGATGGCTTGACTTTGTGAGCATCATGGTTGTTGATGATTAGTGTGTGGAGTATGGGTTTGATTTGGTGATCATTTCTTTTCATGATGAGTTTTTCCCTTTCTCTCTCTTGCATGATATGAGAATGGCTCCCATCTTTTTTATACACACTCTCCACTATCTCATTCTCCCCTCTCCTCACTTGAGATGGCCGACCAAAGCATTAGGGGCTGTCCAAATTTTTGCATGTGGGATTTTAGCTCTTTTGCTTTTGTAAAATCCCACAAGTCCCTCCACATTGTTCTTGTATCATCCCTCCACCTAAAATGGCATCTCCATGAACCCCAAAGTGAGACTTGAGGACTACATATTCTACAGCGAACCTTGGGCACGTCGAGTAGCCGGCTTCGTGCCCGAGTTGCCTCGGCATTGAGGTGGGAGCCCGTAAAAGAAGTAGGCGATGTGGTGCACTTCCGGCGACGAGGAGGAGACCGGAGCTTCCGCAGGAGATCGGGACGATGATGAGAAGACCGGAGGACTTGGATCGTCGGTATATCTCTTTCCCTTTCTTGTAGATAGCTAGGACTAGTTAATGGTTCGATCCGGGTATTAGTGCCCGGCGGTTTGCAAGTTCAAGTAAAATTAAAGTTTATCACCGCTTCCGCATTTGGCCGTCGGATTGACGGCCGGGGCACCGCCGTGCACTTACAGTGTTAGGATGAGTTCGCTCATCGACGTCCCTTTTGGTCAATACCTGGTAGCCCGTTACGTATTCGCTTATACCTCTGACGTGCTAGTGGTTAAATCCACAACTATGGTGTTGACGAGACTTTAGAGTCCCCCACATTCAGTTGCTCAAGTTTTCGGGCGAAACGCTGTAGAGGCCGTATGGAGATATGGCAAGGTCCGATCAGATACGTGCGGTATTGCACGGATCAGGATCGGACAGTTTGTACTAGAGGCCGTATGGAGATATGGCAGGGTTCGATCAGATACGTGCGGTATTGCACGGATCAGGATCGGACGGATAATACTAGCCGGCTTTGGTTTAAGCCGGATCCTAGTATAGTACAGTGTAGATTTTGTCTCATTGCATTTGTATTTCGGTCGGAATGCAAATGCGGGTGTGTATGCACAGTATCGGGGTTTTCCTGTAATTTATTACGGGACCAGTTTTCTGGAGTTGCCAGTTTGCTTTCCGTTTCGGCCATATTTCTTTGTATCCTTCATTGGCCGAAGATTGGTGGAGGAGGGCTTATTTGCATTTGTGCAAATAAGTATTTGTGGAGGGTGTTCTTTGCATTTTGTTGGATCATGATGATGCACCATCACTTGACTTTCTTTGTTCATGATGGCTTGACCTTTTGGAGTCATCATGCTTGTGATGATGGTTGTGTTGGAGTGTGAGGTTGGTTTTGCGATCATTGTTGATTATCACCATTCTCTTGCATTATTCTTATATCTTATCTCTTGGGATTATTACACTCTCTCTCATTTTCTCTCCACTCCCATGCCATGGCCGGCCAAGGAAGAAGGGGAGGGCTGTCCCATTTTTTGGTGAGGGGTTTTTGTTCATTTGTATTGCACAAAATTCATTTAGCTCCATCTCCAAAACTCCATTCCTCCACCATCTCAAAAGGCAACTCCATACAAACCCCAAATGAGATATAGATCTCTACACTATTCTACAGCAAATCTTGGGCACGTCGACTCGTCAGCTTCGTGCCCGAGTTGCCTCGGTATAGAGGTGGGAGCCCGTAAAAGAAGTCGGCGACGTGGTGCCCTTCCGGCGACGAGGTGGAGACCGGAGATTCCACGGAAGATCGGGACGACGACGAGAAGAACGGAGGACACGGATCACTCGGTATATCTCTCTTCCCATCTTGTAGTTAGCTAGGACTAGTTAATGGCCCGATCCGGGTTTTTTTAGTGCGCGGTGGTGCCGGTTCAAGAAAAATTAAAGTTAACCATCGCTTCCGCATTTGGCCTCGGGATGGAGGCCGGGGCGCCGCCGTGCACTTACAATGGTATCAGAGCCTCTCTATTAACATAGTCTAGCTTTGTCTAATGTGTTTTACATTTCCGATCGAACAATTTTCCAAAAACCGTATTTTTCTTCACATTAGTTTCTGTCGAAATTTTTTGAAGTCCAAAATTTTTTCAGGTTGTTTCAGAATGATGTGTAGGACATTCTAAGAGCTCTGTGAAAATTTGGGCTCGTGAACAGTCCAAATGACCGCGGAACCGTGGCCAAACCCATGCTTGGGCCGCGGTTCCGCCGCTACTTGAACTGTTCAGTCCCCCGAAATTCTACAGAATGCTCCTGAGTGGAAAATAGGTTTTCTGGAATGTTAATTTTTGGGCCCAGATTTTTTGATGTGCTACAGTAGTACTTGGGGGCCCACTTGGTAAATTTGATCGATCGGATATTTAAAACACATTATTTCACAGTATTTACATTATATCTGCGACCGTGAATGTCACTTGATCGGTAAATCCTGTCTAACTGCTATAGCCCGGTTAGACGGATTTGCGAACGTGACTTTCACGTTGATGTTCTGTGTATTGCTGTGATGTTGCGGATCGGTCGTGGGGATAGCCTGGATGCAATGCTAGTACAGTTTTTGTTGTATTATGTACATTTGATATTGCTGGGCGAGCGTCCGACATGTGGACTGCCGTCACTGCCTGTTTGTATTATTATTTTGGGGCACGACTAGGTTGCGGTCGATGTACCCATTGTATGTATATTTTACTTTCTGTACTAGGATTGCCCCGCGGAGGGGTGAACGGATAGCCGGGTTCTAGAGGGCAACGAGCCCGCATCTCATGGCATTGATACGGAGGGGGCTTCACTCTAGAATTGGCGGGCTATTCGCCGCACTCGTAGGGGGTACAGGTTGACCCAGGAGGGGTGCCCAAGTTACCGGATTCCGTGAAGTGCTGGGGGGTCCATTCACGTTGCTGAAGGGGGCTGCCTCGCTACAGGTTTTGGCGGGTAACTTGCCGCGCCCGTAGGGGTCTAGGATTTCATTGCACAGGCTATCCACACGACCAGGAGAACATCAGGTTTCAGTTGTGGCTCTGTGAAACCCGGGGATCCCAGATATCTATTTTATTCTGTGATGCTATACATTTCTGTGATGTTGCATTTTTATCACGCCTTGAGCGAAAATTATATATTATATATATATACTAGTAGATGTTGTATATGTTTTGCATCCGCGCTAGTCCAGTCCCCGCTCTGTCGTTAGTTAGCTAACCTAACGGGTAATGACGGGACCCAGTGGCGAATGCGGATGGCATATACGTACATCAGTATATTTTCGTTCTTTGTGGTGTGATCAATTGATGGGACTGCGTTGATTTGGATCAATGCAAGTTAAAAACAAACCTTTTCTGATGTTGTTGGAACACTTTTCAAAAAGCTGTTATTGCAAGGACGTTCACTTTTGTTTTGCACCGTGATATTCAGTTGGAATATCCTGCTCCTCAGTCGACGAGGCAAGGGCCGAGATCCCTTCACCGAGAGTGACCCCTTGGACAAAAGTTTGCGTCAGGGCAATGACATCACTATAGCCGATTACTTTTGCTTTGCACCGTGATATTCAGTTGGAATATCCTGCACCTCATTCTATAGGGAAAGAGCCGAGATCCCTTCACCGGGAGTGACCTCTTTAGCAAAGGTTTTCGTTACTATATTTTCTAAAAGCTATCCGTTCCTTCAACGATATCAAGTTCATTACGTTAAAGGTTTTCGCCAGAAACCATTCGTAGCCCTCCGTCGTTTCATATGGGTGGTCAATAGTATTCAAGCTGTGTATGTTGGCCAAAGTCAAGGCACAGTGATTGGTAGCTATTGGGTATTCATATGCAGCATAGATAGATGCGTTGGTTTGGGGCAGTCGTACTACTATTTTGGCCAAAGTCAAGGGTATGTACGGGTGTGCTCAAATTAACCTGGAGAATGACGGGTAGAACTTGACATGTGACTTTTGATATGTTGGCCAAAGTCAAGGTCATAAGAGCATGGGGTAAAAATCACATCGGGAGTTTCAAAAGAACTGAAACTTGCCAGATATGCGCATACCTTCTAGAGTGTGATAGCGTGAGCGGATTCCGTCACGTTATCATGCGATGATAGTTGGATCCCGATTCCCACTGATGAGTTGGTTTACTCCTCGGGTGATCCCGACTAATTCTTCTTTTAGGTTTGGAGGAGAATTTGACGGTACAGTGGGAGGTTTCCAGATTAGATAAATTGGTAACCATTCTGATCTAGGTTAGAGTGCACGCTGAGTGTTTCTTTTCTCTCTCTCTTCGGCAGCGACCATTGACCCGACCCTAAGACTATGACTCAGTGACCAAAATTAACCGAACCTTCTTAAACACTGTCTTTTGGATTGTCAGAGTTGCAAACCTCATTGCCACTCCTACTTTTACCCTTTTCTCCAGGACACCCCGTGTTATTACGAATGTCCACTTCCATTGGACAAAACCATCGTATGGTTATATACGAACTCGAAGGGATTTATTCGAGGATGGTTTCCGGTTCTGGAGAGAACGAATAGTACTATTCAGTTGTCTTTTCCTTTTACCTTCTCTCTCAAATTGCGAGTACTCCTTGGTTTAGGAGATAGTACACCTATTATGCAAATTGGATAGTCTTCTTCCAAACCTTAGGCTGGTGCCGACCGGTAGGGAATGAAGAAAACCAATTAGCATAACGATGGTGTGCAGAAGGTATTAAGTAAAGACAAAGAAAGGGATTAGTAAGAGGGCAAAGTAAATTGCAACTGATATTCACGACCAAACCATGTATTTCATTACCACTCCCACTTCACCTTTGTATTTCTCCAGGACACTCCGTATCACTACGAAGATCCACAGTTTATTGGATACTCCATCGTATGGTTATATACGAACTCGAAAGGAACCCGTTCCAGTTCGGGGATGGATTCTGGTTCAGGAGAAATAGGAATAAGGTTTATTCGATTGTCTTTTATCTTCACCTTCTCTCGCTTTGCGAGTGTTCCTAGGATTGGGAAAGTACACCCATTATGCTTATTGGATAGTCTTCTTCCAAACCATAGGCTGGTGCCGAACGGTAGGGAAGGAAGAAAACCATTTGGCCTAAAGGGGTGTACAGAAGGTAATGACTAAAGACATAAAAAGGGATTTGGAGAGGTGGCAAAGAATTATACGGTTACAGTCGTGAATCTGGAAGAGGCATTACTAGGAATACCGGGATACCCCACCGAAACATTTCAATGTTTCAGTTTCACTGTGTACAGTTAAAAGAAAACTGATTTCCCAATTAGACACTTGCTCCATGGTATGTATTTACCAGGTATGATTCTCACATCTGTATGGTTTTACAGATGATGAGTGGGAGTAGGTTAGTGGGAATTAGGTGATCATCCTCATTATATCGGGATTCGTTGTGATCGGTGATATTTGAGGAAATCACCTGGGCTGTTTGCCAGTCGGCAAATATTTGGTTTTGAATATCCGCTGTTATGCACCAATTTCAAATTGATATATCTGTACGTCTATTTTCATAGAGTGAGATATACCTTTTTGAAATTATGTCTATGACATTTATCTATATCAGTGGATGGTTGGGTAAGGAGCATTAAACAGCGGTGTAATTCTTCTTAACCATAAGTACAGTTTTCAACCTACAACATACAGTGGATGAGTTATCAGACTCAAGGGACTTGTACAGAGTATTGTATGTTGTCCAGGGTCCATCAAGACAGAGGGGTTGGTCCTCGTACTATATTCGGTTTACTTATGACTTCTCTAGTTTTTAGACAGGTGTTTCGTGGAAACACAGGGTCCGAATTTTGAGAAGTTATAGGTATTTGAATAAAGTAGAGAACCAGGTATTGCAAGTGTCGGGATTCTTCAAAGTGATCGAAGATGTAGACACTTGTATATGGTATTCAGTTGATAGTAACGATTAAGAGAACTTACTTCTCTTTCAGGTTGCTCATAAGTGGAAGTGTTCCTAAGTTAAGTAACGCTGATCTGCCTCCTTCCATTTAGTTAACATGCATTGGAGATAGCTGCATGATTTGAATCTGGTTCAATTAAATCGGTGCCTCTAGTTCTATAATAGATATAGAACAGTTCATATCTTAACGATGTTAAGGTACGGGGACTTGTCCGGCTTATGATTAAAACCAGACTCTGGATAACTCAAGGCACATTTCTGTAATGGCTGTTTGTGGGTTGACCCAGGCTATGACGAGGGTTGACTTTCTACCATCTGGAAGATCAATAGTGATATTGTTCTTAACTCGCCACAGTTTTAAATAAAAATGGATTTTTTCAGAAAACAGTAGTGGGAGTATGGTAGAACTGGAAGTGATTCCAGAACCACAAACGATTACTGAAGATTTGATAGGAACCTAAAGATTCAATCCGGTTTGACATTCCATTAGCCACTCCGCAGATACGGTGGGTAACCTCAGGCACCCGAGAGGTACTCCGGTAGCCTCAAGGACGGTGACAGGGAGGTTCTTGTTTACCCAGACTTGCCATTGCTGTTGTTCCAGACTGTGAGACCCGGCAGGAGGATGAGTATAGCGTCGTTCTAAACTTGCTTTAGAAGTATACGTTTATATGACTCTGCCAGAGGGTTGTCGTAGTCAGTGGGAGCAGCGGAAGCATTGGTGGACAGGTGGCTTATGTCTATTTATAGACTAAAGCAGATGTAGCGGAGATAGATCATCAATTTCTGATGTGACAGTCATAGGTTTGACTTCATCAAAATTGGGGATGGATCTGTTGAGAAGGTAGTCGGGTGTGATGTCATGGTATTTGGATGACATACACAGAATAGGAAAAGAAACTCCTATACTACAATCGGTTATACTTTGGTCGTCACACAGTGGTTTCTCCACATGGGACTTGGACATTATATCAGACATACTGGTTACTAGATCTATGGTTTTAGATCTAGATTTGGGTAGTTTCCCAATCAGGGTACTTAGACAGCATTCTAAGAGTATTTAGAATGGACGACTCCTGGCATGGTAGTGTACCTGCAGGTAATGGAGTCACCCTCTCTAAAGGTGTCTTACAGACTAAAGTGGAGAGGGATGTGCATGATTGGCAGATCACTTGCTCAGGCAATTGAGTCAATCATGAGATGTCAGGTACCACACCAGATGTTGTTCTTGCACTAGATGCAATAAGTTGATGTTGATCCAATCCGGGAGAAACAGTAGGAAGCAGCTTTAGAACATAAGTGGATGTTCTAGGGATATGATAACGACAGCCTCTTTCGGGAGACAGTTATCATTCCAGGCTTCCAAGGTGACCTGGACGACAAGGAGGTTGTCAGAGTTATAGTTTTCCTTCTGCCGAGGGGCAGTATTTTGGACAGGTGGTCTAAGGAAATACTGAGGGTGGCATGGCGCAGGATACTGATTAAGTTCAGTTGACAATACAGTCTAAGAAGTTTGGATTTGGAGTTCATATATGAGCTAGGTCCCATCAGACATCCAGACACATTCTAAGACAGGTATTGCTCATTTCGGGAGATGTCTTTCTCCGCGAACATGAGATATAGAGAGACATAGAAAGAAACATCAAAGCGGATCCACTCACTGAGGCTATTCCTCGAACGCAATAGTTTCGCAAACGGGATTTGTGAGACTGACTAGTAGAGGAGTTGGGTGTTCGGTATCACACGGGCTGTGAGTATGCGACATCACAATAATTATCCTTGAGTGCAAGTGGGAGATTGTTGGAGATAGTGCCCTCAGAGTCAATTATTGGATCACAGGCACGTGATTGCAATGATTGAGGGAGGACCTATCCCGGTAGGACAGTCTTACTCAAGATGATAGTATGCTATCTGGTTATCTTTATCATCGTGTACTGCTTTAGGTGACGTGACAGGTCGCTATTACACGTTGATAGAGCCCCTAGGAATCTTGCTTGACTGCCAGCAGTATGAGGGCGATCATATACGTGAGAGCTGGTAGTCTATAAGCACATCCTTAAAAGGTCCCTAGTCGTGGGAGTTTCGAGACAGGGCATCGATACTCCAGAGTAGACTAGTGTATACATTCGAGACCCCGACGAGGGGCGGTGGCCGGTCTCACAAGCCATTGGTGTCAGTTGGATCACCTAAGATGTATATAGGTGCTCATTGGGATATGAGTACACCGGACAGGACTCGCCGGGAACCTGCTAGTTGGGATTATACCAGACGTCAGATAGCAGTTCCCTGGTGACATGTGTACAGGTTAGTTCATCGACCTGAGGATCGTCATTTGTCTCGTGTGAGTTCCCACTGTACTTTGATTACTACCCTACCACGCTCAAAGAAGACGTGCAAACAGATTTTATTTGGGTACAGTCCCGAGCCACATGGGGGCAGTGAGCAGATCTTCAGGGGTTCGTCTCTCCCGGTATTGGGGGTGAGGTCGCGCTGTGTCTAGGAGAGCCATTACAAGAAGCCCTCGGCCGAGGCAGGAGATTTACTGGTAGGTATTCCAGTAGTATCTCAGGGTGTTCTGGGCTACACTCTGACACGACTTGTACCGCTTTTGGGGGTCTGACTTTTACCAACCCCCTAGGTCAGCCATGCGATGCTCATAGACGAACGGACCGGACTGAACGGATATTGTCACTGACAGGCTCAGTAGGGTGTCAGGATGAGTTCGCTCATTGACGTCCCTTTTGGTCAATACCTGGTAGCCCGTTACGTATTGGCTTATACCTCTGACGTGCTAGTGGTTAAATCCACAACTAAGGTGTTGACGAGTCTTTAGAGTCCCCCACATTCAGTTGCTCAAGTTTTCGGGCGAAACGCTGTAGAGGCCGTATGGAGATATGGCAAGGTCCGATCAGATACGTGCGGTATTGCACGGATCAGGATCGGACAGTTTGTACTAGAGGCCGTATGGAGATATGGCAGGGTTCGATCAGATACGTGCGGTATTGCACGGATCAGGATCGGACGGATAATACTAGCCGGCTTTGGTTTAAGCCGGATCCTAGTATAGTACAGTGTAGATTTTGTCTAATTGCATTTGTATTTCGGTCGGAATGCAAATGCGGGTGTGTATGCACAGTATCGGGGTTTTCCTGTAATTTATTACGGGACCAGTTTTCTGGAGTTGCCAGTTTGCTTTCCGTTTCGGCCATATTTCTTTGTACCCTTCATTGGCCGAAGATTGGTGGAGGAGGGATTATTTGCATTTGTGCAAATAAGTATTTGTGGAGGGTGTTCTTTGCATTTTGTTGGATCATGATGATGCACCATCACTTGACTTTCTTTGTTCATGATGGCTTGACCTTTCGGAGTCATCATGCTTGTGATGATGGTTGTGTTGAAGTGTGAGGTTGGTTTTGTGATCATTGTTGATTATCACCATTCTCTTGCATTATTCTTATATCTTATCTCTTGGGATTATTACACTCTCTCTCATTTTCTCTCCACTCCCATGCCATGGCCGGCCAAGGAAGAAGGGGAGGGCTGTCCCATTTTTTGGTGAGGGGTTTTTGTTCATTTGTATTGCACAAAATCCATTTAGCTCCATCTCCAAAACTCCATTCCTCCACCATCTCAAAAGGCAACTCCATACAAACCCCAAATGAGATATAGATCTCTACACTATTCTACAGCAAATCTTGGGCACGTCGACTCGCCAGCTTCGTGCCCGAGTTGCGTCGGTATAAAGGTGGGAGCCCGTAAAAGAAGCCGGCGACGTGGTGCCCTTCCGGCGACGAGGTGGAGACCGAAGATTCCGCGGGAGATCGGGACGACGACGAGAAGACCGAAGGACACGGATCACTCGGTATATCTCTATTCCCATCTTGTAGTTAGCTAGGACTAGTTAATGGCCCGATCCGGGTTTTTTTAGTGCGCGGTGGTGCCGGTTCAAGAAAAATTAAAGTTAACCATCGCTTCCGCATTTGGCCTCGGGATGGAGGCCGGGGCGCCGTCGTGGACTTACAGTAATGACTAAAGACATATGAAGGGATGTGGAGAGATGATATAGAAATATACGCTTACAGTTGTGAATCTGGATAATGGAAGAGACATTACTAGGAATACCAGAATACCCTAATGAAACATTTCAATGTTTCAGTTCCTCTGTGTACTGTTAAAGGAAAACTGATTTCCCAATTAGACACTTGCTCCAGAGTATGTATTTACCAGGTATGATTCTCACATCTGTATGGTTTTACAGATGATGAGTGGGAGTAAGTTATTGGGAATTAGGTGATAATCCTCATTATATCGGAATTCGTTGTAATTGGTGATATTTGAGGAAATCGCCTGGATAGTTTGCCGGACGGCAAATATTTGGTTTTGAATATACGCTGTTATGCACCAATTTCAAATTGATACATCTGTACGTCTATTTTTATAGAGTGAGATATACCTTTTTGAAATTATGTCCATGACATTTACCTATATCAGTGGATGGTTAGGTAAGGAGTATTAAACAGCGGTGTAATTCTTCTTAACCATAAGTACAGTTTTCAACATACGACACATAGGGAATGAGTTATTAGACTCAAGGGACTTATACAGAGTATTGTATATTGTCCAGTGTCCATTAGGACAGAGGGGTTGGTCCTCATACTATATTCGGTTTACTTATGACTTCTCTAGTTTTTAGACAAGTGTTTCGTAGAAACGCAAGGTCCGAATTTTGAGAAGTTATAGGTATAAGAATAAAGTAGAGAACCAGGTGTTGCAAGTATCGGGATTCTTCAAGGTGATCGAAGATGTAGATACTTGTATATGGTATTTAGTTAATAGTAATGATTAAGAGAACAAGCTTCTCTTTCAGGTTACTCATAATTGGAAGCATTCCTAAGTTGAGTAATGTTGATCGGCCTCTCTCCATTTAGTTGACATGTACTGGAGACAGCTGCATGATTTGAATATGGTTCTAATTAAATCAGTGCCTCTGTTTCTGTATTGGATATAGAACAGTTCATATCTTGACGATGTTAAGGTACGGGGAGTTGTCCGGCTTATGCTTAAAACCAAACTCTGGATAACTCAAGGCACGTTTCTGTAATGGCTGTTTGTGGGTTGACCCGGGCTATGACGAGGGTTGACATTCTACCATCTGGAAGATCAATAGTGATATTGTTCTAGACTCGCCACAGTTTTAAGTAAAATGGATTTTTTCAGAAAACAGTAGTGAGAGTATGGTAGAATTGGAAGTGATTCCTGAACCGCAAACGATTACTGAAAATTTGATAAGAACCTGAAGATTCAATCTGATTTGACATTCTATTGGCCACTCCGCAGATATGGTGGGTAACCTCAGGCACCCGAGAGGTACTCCGGTAGCCTCAAGGACGGTGGAAGGGAGGTTCTTGTTTACCCAGACTTTCCATTGCTGTTGTTCCAGACTGTGAGACCCGGCAGGAGGATGAGTATAGCGTCGTTCTAAACTAGCTTTAGAAGTGTAGTTCTATATGACTCTGCCAGAGGGTTGTCATGGTCAGTGGGAGCAGCGGAAGCATAGTGGACAGGTGGCTTATGTCTATTTATATACTAAAGCAGATATAGCGGAGATAGATCATCTATTTCTGATATGACAGTCATAGGTTTGACTTTATCAAAATAGGGGATGGATCAGTTGAGAAGGTAGTAGGGTGTGATGTCCTGGTATTTGGACGACATACACAGAGTAGGAAGTGATGTTCCTATACTACGGTCGGTTATGCTTTGGTTGTCACACAGTGGTTTCTCCACAAAGGATATAGATATAATATCAGACATTCTGGTTACTAGATCTATGGTTTTAGATCAAGATTTGGGTAGTTTCCCAATCTGGGTACTTAGACAGCATTCTAAAGGTGCTTTAGAATGGACGACTCCTGGCATGGTAGTGTACCAGCAGGTGATGGAGTCACCCTCTCTAAAGGTGTCTTACAGACTAAAGGGAGAGGGATGTGCATGATTAGCAGATCACTTGCTTAGGCAATTGAGTCAATCATGAGATGTCAGGTACCACACCATATGTTGTTTTTGCAGTAGATGCAATAAGTTGATATTGATCCAATCCTGGAGAAACATTCGAAAGCAGTTTTAGAACATAAGTGGATGTTCTAGGGATATGATAACGACAACCTCTTTTGGGAGACAGTTATCATTCCAGGCTTCAAAGGTGACCTGGATGACAGAGTGGCTGTCAGAGTTATAGTTTTCCCTCTGACGAGGGGCAGTGTTTTGGACAGGTGATCCAAGTGGACACTGAGGGAGGCATTACACAGGATACTGATTAAATTCAGTTGACGATACAGTCTAAGAAGTTTGGATTTGGAGTTCATTTATGAACTAGGTCCCATCAGATATCCAGACATATTCTAATATAGGTATTGCTCATTTCGGGAGATGGGTTTCTCCGCGAACTTGAGATAAAGAGAGACATAGAAAGAAACATGAGGGTGAATCCACTCACTGAGGCTATTCCTCGAACGCAATAGTTTCGCAAACGGGTTTTGTGAGACTGATTAGTAGAGGAGTTGGGTGTTCGGTATCACACGGGCTGTGAGTATGCGACATCGCAATAATTAGCCTTGAGTGCAAGTGAGAGATTGTTGGAGATAGTGCCCTCAGAGTCAATTATTGGATCACAGGCACGTGATTGCAATGATTGAGGGAGGACCTCTACCGGTCGGACAGTCTTACTCAAGATGATAGTATGCTATCTGGTTTATCTTTATCATCGTGTACTCTTTAGGTGACCTTACAGGTCACTATTGCACGTTGATAGAGCCCTTAAGATTCTTGCTTGACAGCCAGCAGTATGATGGCAATCATATACGTGGGAGTTGGTAGTCTATAAGCACATCCTTAAAAGGTCCCTAGTCGTGGGAGTTTCGAGACAGGGCATCGATACTCCAGAGTAGACTAGTGTATACAGTCGAGACCCCGACGAGGGGCGGTGGCCGGTCTCACAAGCCACTGGTGTCAGTTGGTTCACCTAAGATGTATACAGGTGCTCATTGGGTTATGAGTACACCGGACAGGACTGGCCGGGAACATGCTAGTTGGTCTTATACCAGACGTCAGATAGCAGTTCCCTGGTGACATGTGTACAGGTTAGTTCATCGACCTGAGATCGTCATTTGTCTTGTGTGAGTTCTCACTGTACTTTGATTACTACCCTACCACGGCTCAAAGGAGTCGTGCAAACAGGTTTTACTTGGGTACAGTCCCGAGCCACATGGAGGCAGTGAGCGGATCTGCAGGGGTTCGTCTCTCCCGGTATTGGTGGTCAGGTCGCGCTGTGTCTAGGAGAGCCATTACACGAATCCTTGGCCAAGGCAGGAGATTTACTGGTAGGTATTCCAGTAGTATCTCAGGGTGTTCTGGGCTACACTCCGACACGACTTGTACCGCTTTTGGGGGTCTGACTTTTACCAACCCCCTAGGCCCGCCATGCGATGCTCATAGACGAACGGACCGGACGGTACGGATATTGTCACTGACAGGCTCAGTAGGGTGTCAAGATGAGTTCGCTCACAGACGTACCTTTTGGTCAATACCTGGTAGCCCGTTACGTATGGCTAATACCTCTGACGTTCTAGTGGTTAAATCCACAGCCAAAAGTATTGACGAGTCTTTAGAGTCCCCCACAGACAGTTTCTCAAGTTTCGGGCGAAACGCTGTAGAGTCCGTATGGAGATATGGCAGGGTTCGATCATATACGTGCGGTATTGTACGGATCATGATCGGACGGATAATACTAGCGGGCTTTGGTTTAAGCCGGATCCTAGTATAGTACAGTGTAGGTTTGTCTCATTGCATTTGTATTCTGTCGGAATACAAATTCGGGTATGTATATACAGTCGCGGGGTTTTCCTGTAATTTATTGCGGGATCGGTTTTTTGAAGTTGCCAGTTTGCTTTCCGTTTCGGCCATTTTCCTTTGTTTCCTTTCCTTGGATGAAAATTGGTGGGGGAGGGTTTATTTGCAAATGTGCAAATTAGCATTGTGGAGGGTGGTGTTTGTATATTGTTGCTTCATGATGGTTCAACTATCATTTGACTTCTTTATTCATCATTGCTTGACTTTTGTGTGATGAGAAGAGTTATTGGTTTTGGAGTGAGTTTTAGTTGTGATGATTATTCTTCATCATCACAAATTTTCTCTTGCTTGCATTATTGCTCCCCCTCCTTGACTTTTCTCCCCTCTCCCATTCTTTTGTGGCAAGGGGCCGGCCATTCCTTTGAGGGGGCTGTCCAAAATTTCAAGAGGGAAATTGTTCTCTTTTTGGCTTGAAAAATGTTCTCTGGTTCATCACAAAATTCCACATCTCATTCCTCCACCAAAATGGCAACTTCCTTAACCCCATTGAGATAAAAGGGTTCTACACTATCCTACAGCATTCTTGGACACGTCGACTCGCCAACGTCGTGCCCGAGTTGCCTCGGTCCAGAGGTGGGAGCCCGTAAAAGAATATCGGGATGTGGTGCCCTTCCGACGAGGAGATGAAGACCGGAGATTCTGCGGGGAGATCGGGACGACGACGAGAAGACCGAAGGACACGGATCGCTCGGTATATCTCTCTACCCCTTCTCTAGTTAGCTAGCATTATATTAATGGCCTGATCCGGGTTTTTAGTACACGGTAGCACCATTTTCTAGTTTGAAGAAAAGTTTCGTTTCCGCATTTTGGCCTCGTGCAGACGGCCGGGGCGCTGCCGTGCACTTACATAGATGTCGTATGGTTTTACGACAGTGTTCGATCACGTGAGTGTACTCATGCGCGCATGATGATTCGGGCGGATAATACTAGCGGGCTTTGGTTTAAGCCGGATCCTAGTATTGTACTGATGGAATGTTTTCGTCTTTTTGTATCCGTATTTTTCGGAATACGGATACGGGTATGTATGTACGGACGAGGGGAATTTTTTTAAATTGGTCAAAGATGCTTCTAGAAGGTGACATGTCATATTGTTATTATTCATTTTGGTTTAAATGAAAATACATTATGACATAAGAGGATGAGGTGGAAATTGCATGAAAATGGACTTAGCTTCAAATGACACATGGTGAGTTTTTGGCCCATGAGTCATTTTTTGTTACTTGAACCATATATTTGATAATTGATATTGTATTATTGAGATAATGATCAATATGGTTCAGGTTGCAAAAAGGTAGAGAGAAAACTCCATTCTCATTCTCTTTCCTCACTAGTTTTTCTCCAAGGTCACCTTCTTCCTCTAAGCTCTAGTGAACTCATGTGTTGAGTGATTTAGGGCAAGCATAGATATTACAATCCATCCACACATCTCTACATCCTCTACGACATCATGGGTAGCGACCTTGATGCCCTAGTTGCCTCCGTCGAGGTAGGAGTTCGATGCACATCTCCTCGGGTGGATCATCTTGGAGTTGAGGAGTCCGATGAGGGAGCGGCGATCCAAATCGATCCATAGAGTCAACAACAAGAAGAAGGACAACGAGGAATGAAGACCCGAAGGACCGGAATTATGAGGTATAAACTTCTGTACATTTAGTTTGCCTCACTTTTAGTTTTCTCGTTAGGGTTTAGCATCTATCTTGGAGTCCAAGTCCCTGCGGGGAACTTTTGAAAATTGTTTTTCACCTATTCCAAGTCCCCGCGATCCCGCGGGGTGCGCGACATGGACTTACATATATTTGATAGACTTAGAAGACCAGTGTTTATTCTTTCGACCTTAGAGTCGCGCCTCTGTATTATTGTGGTTTTTTTCTTGTTTTCTGAGGATATTGCTTTTCTTGATGATTTTTTATCCTCGCCCTTCGGCATTGTATATTATATTGCATTGTGTGTTGTGTCCGCAAATTGGCGAAGAGCTAGCTCCCGCTTGGGGATGCCTTTATTCATTTTGTATATTATTCATGTTTGTACCCGTTTGGGGTCAGTATTTACAAAGGAAACTCTGCCAAAATTTTTGGAAAAGACTTGACGTTTTAAAAATGCTTACTATGACTTTCAAAGTGATTTACATGCAAACTTTTAAATATGTTTTCCTTCACTTTCATTTCAAATAGTTTAGATTTCTGGGCTCTTGCCTTACTTGAATTAGATGGGGTCTTATAGACTTCATATGATTCATGTGCCGGTCATGTACCATTTCGGGACTTGACACTCGTGGTGGCCTCAGGGGTGGGGTACCCCCAAGGCCCCCCAACTCGAAGTTAATTTCGTTCTATAACTCCCCGTAAAGGTTTGAGTGCGTTTCGTTTTGATTCGGACTTCCGAATTGGCTTTAAATGGTCGGATTTTGGAACTTTAGCTCACTGTTTTTTTCCATAGTTTTGGAAATTGGTTTAGTTTGCTAATTGCGTGCAGAATTCTAATGTCATAGTTTTCAGTACATACATTACTATCTGCGACCGTGAATGTCATTAGAGCGGTACAACTCGTCTAACTGCTATATGCTCTTTTAGATGGGTTTGCGAACGTGACATTCACGTTGATGTTTTGTGTTGTGCTGTGGTTGTGGCGGGATCGTCGTGGTGGATAGCTTGGGTGCAATGGTAGTACAGTTTGGATTTATTTTTACATTTGATATTTCGGGGAGAGCGTCTGACATGTGGACTGCCGTCACTACCAGTTTGTATATTATTTATTTGGGGCACGACCGGGTTGAGGTCGATGTCACCGTGGTACATATTTTCTTTTCTGTACTAGGATTACCCCACAGTGGAGTGCACGGATAGCCGAGTTCTAGAGGGAAACGGGTCCGCATTTCATGGCTTTGAGACGGAGGGGGCCTCACTCTAGAATTGGCGGGCTATTCGCCGCACTCGTAGGGGGTACAAGTTGACCCAAGGAGGGGTGCTCAAGTTACCGGATTTCATGAAGTGTCGGGTGGCCCATTCACTTTGATGAAGGGGGTTGCCTCACTTCTGGTTTTGGTGGGTAACTTGCCGCACTCGTAGGACTCTAGGTTTTCATTGCACAGGCTATCCACACGACCAGGGAAACGTCGGGTTTCACTTGCGGCTCAAAGGAAACCCGGGGCTCCCAGATTATCTGTATTGTTCTGTGATGCTTATCGCTTATCTGTGATGTTGCATTTATCATGCCTGGAGCGATTATTATATATTGTTATATATATACTAGTAGATGCTGTATATGTTTTGCACCCGTGCTAGTCCAGCCCCCGCTCAGTCGTTAGTTAAGTAACCTAACGGGTGATGATGGGGCCCAGTGGCGAATGCGGATGGCATATACGTACATCATATTTTCGTTCTCATCTGGTGTGATTAATTGATGGGACTCCGTTGATTCTGATCAATGCAAGGAAACAGAGCTATTCGATGTTGCTGGAACAATTTTCAAAAGCTGTTATTACAAGGGCGTTCTCTTTTGTTTTGCACAGTGGTATTCGGTTATGAATATCCAGCACCTCATTCGAAGAGGCAAGAGCCGAGATCCCTTCACCGGGAATGAGCTCTTAGGCAGAAGTTTGCGTCAGGGTAATAACTTCACTATAGTCGATTACTTTTTTTCTTTGCATCGAGATATTCAGTTGGAATATCCTGCACCGCATTCCACGAGGAAAGAGCCGAGATCTCTTCACCGGGAGTGACCTCTTTAGCAAAGGTTTTCGCCACTATATATTTGTAAAAAGCTATCCAGTTCCTTCAACGATATCAAGTTCATTACGTTAAAGGTTTTCGCCAAAATCCATTCGTAACCCTTCGTCATTTCAGACGGTAGCACTTAGTATTCATGCTATATTTGTTGACCTTCGACAAGGCATAGTGTATGGTAGATGTTTGTTACTTTTCTGTTACATAGATAGATACGTTGGTTTGGGACAGTCGTACAGCCTTGTTGACCTTCGTCAAGGGCGAGTACGGGCGGGTTCAAATTAACCTGGACAATGACGGGAAGAACTTGACATGTGACTTATGATTTGTTGACCTTCGTCAAAGTCATAAGAGCATGGGGTAAAAATCAGATCAGGAGTTTTAAACATACAGGAAACTTTCCAGGCATGCGCATACCTTCTGGAGTGTGATAACTTGAGTGGATTCCATCAGGTTATCATGCGATGATAGTTGGATCCCGATTTCCACTGATGAGTTGGTTTAATCCTCGGGTGATTTTAGATGAACCTGACTAATTCTTCTTTTGGGTTTGGAGGAGAATTTGAGGATACAGTGGGAGACATCTTGATTAGATAAAGTGATTAACCATTCTGATCTAGGTTAGAGTGCATGCTGAGTGTTTCTTTTCTCTCTCTCTTTGGCAGCAACCATGGCCCGACTCTAAACTAGAACTCATAAACCAAGTTAACCGAACCTTCTTAAAAAACACACTGACTTTTTGATTGTCAGAGTTGCATACTTCATTGCCACTCCTACTTTTACCCTTTGTTTTTCTCCGGAACATTTCGTATCACTACGAAGATCCACAGTTATAGGATATAACCATCGTATAGTTACATACGAATTCGAAGAAACTTGTTTTAGATTCGAGAATGGTTTCCGGTTCTGGAGAAATTGAATAGGACTATTCAGTTGCCTTTTCCTTTTACCTTCTCTAAGGTTGTGAGGGCTCGTAGGATTAGGAGAGGATACACCTATTGCGCTTATTGGATAGTCTTCTTCCAAACCATAGGTAGGTGCCAAAAGATAGGGAAGGAAGAAAACCAATTAGCCTAAGTGAGGTATGCAGAAGGTAATAAGTAAAGACAAATAAAGAGATTAGAAAGAGGGCAAAGTAAATTGCGAGTGTTATCATTTACGACCAAACCGCGTATATCATCGCCACTCCTACTTCACCTTTGAATTTCTCCAGAACACCCCGTATCATTACGAAGATCTTCATTTATTGGATAATCCATCGTATACTTACATACATACTCGAAGGAACTTGTTCCAGTTTGAGAATGGATTCTGGTTCAGAAGAAATAGAATAAGGTTTATTCAGTTGTCTTTTATCTTTATCTTCTATCAGGTTGCAAGGGCTCCTAGGATTAGGAGAGTATAGCTATTACGCTCATTGAATAGTCTTCTTCCAAACCATAGGCAGGTGCCGAAAGGTAGGGAAGGAAGAAAACCAGAAGGTAATGAGTAAAGACAAATAAAGGGATTTGGAGAGATGGCAAGGAAATATAAGGTTACAAGTCATGAATCTGGATAATGGAAGAGGCATTATTAGGAATACCCGGATACCCATTCGATACATTTTCATGTTCCAGTTTCACTGTGCACTGTTAATTGAAAACTGATTTCCCAATTAGATCCTTACTCCAGGGTATGTATTTACTAGGTTTGATTCTCACACCTATATGGTTTTACAGATGATGAGTGGGAGTAAGTTATTGGGAATTAGGTGATTATATCCTCATTATATAGAAATTCGTTGTAATTGGTGATATTTGAGCAAATCGCCTGGGGTTTTGCCTGACGGCAAATATTTGGTTTTGAATATCCGTTGTTATGCACCAATTTCAAACTGATATATCTGTACGTTTATTTTATAAAGTGAGATATAACTTTTTGAAATTATGTCCATGACATTTACCTATATCAGTCGATGATTGGGTAAGGAGCATTAAACAGTGGTGTAATTCTTCTTAACCATCGTACAGTTTTCAACCTACGACGTACAGGGTTTGAGTTATTCAACTCAGGGGACTTATACAAATTATTGTATGTTGTCCAGTGTCCATTAGGACAAAGGGGTTTGTGCTCATACTATATTCTGTTTATTTGTGACTTCTTCAGTTTTAGAAAAGTATTTCCTGAAATACAAGGTCCAAATTTTGAGAAGTTATAGGTACAAGAATAAAGTAGAGAACCATGTGTTGCAAGTATCAGGATTTTTCAAGGTGATCGAAAATGTAGATACTTGTGTTTGGTATTCATCTGATAGTAATGGTTTTGAGAACTTGCTTCTCTTTTAGGCTGCTCATATCTGGATGCACTCCGAGTTGAGTAATGCTAATCGGCCTCTTTCCATTTAGTTGACATGCACTGGAGACAACTTCATAATTTGAATCTGGTTCAAATTAAATTAGTGCCTCTGTTTCTATATTGTATATAGAATGATTCATATCTTAACGATGTTAAGGTATATGGAGTTGTCCGGCTTATGCTTAAAACCAGACTCTAGATAACTCAAGGCACATTTCTGTAATGGCAGTTTATGGGTTATCCAGGGCTATGACGAGGGTTAACTTTCTACCATCTGAAAGATTAATAGTGATATTGTTCTTGACTCGCTACAGTTTTAGTAAAATGGACTTTTTCAGAAAACAGTAGTGGGAGTAATGTAGAACTGGAAGTGATTCCAGAACCACAAACGATTACTGAAAATTTAATAGAACCTAAAGATTCAATCGGGTTTGACATTCCATTAGTCACTCCGCAGATATGGTAGGTAACCTCAGGCGCCCGAGTGGTACTTCGGTATCCTAAAAAACGGTGACAGGGAGGTTCTTGTTTACCCAGACTTGACATTACTGCTGTTCTAGACTATGAGACTCGGCATGAGGATGAGTATAGCGTCGTTCTAAACTAGCTTTAGAAGTTCACGCGTATATGACTCTGCCAGAGGGTTGTTATAGTCAGTGGGAGCAGCGGAAGCATAGTAGACAAGTAGCTTGTGTTTATTTATAGACTAAAGCGAATATAGTGTAGATAGATCATCTATTTTTTATATGACAGTCATCGGCTTTGCCTCACCAGAATAAGAGATGGATCTTTTAAGAAGGTGGTAGGGTGTGTTGTCCTGTTATTTGGATGACATGCACTTTGTAGGAAGTGAAATTCCTACACTACGATCAGTTATACTGTTGTTGTCACGCAGTGGTTTCTCCACATAGGATATGGATGTTATATCAGGCATTCTGGTTACTAGATCTATAGATTTAGATCTAGATTTGGGTAGTTTCCCAATCTGGGTACTTTGACACTATTCTAAAGGTGTTTTTGAATGGACGGCCCCTGGCATGGTGTTGTACCTGCAGGTGATGGAGTCACCCTCTCTAAAGGTGTGTCACCGAGTAAAGGGGAGAGGGATGTGCATGATTGGCATATCACTTGCTTAGGAAATTGAGTTAATCATGAGATGTCAAGTACCACACTAGATGTTGTTTTTGCACTAGCTGCAATAAGTTTATATATTAATCCAATCCTAGAGAAACGTTCGGAAGCAGTTTATGAACATAAGTGGATGTTCTAAGGATTTAGTAACGGCAGCCTCCTTCGGGAGACGGTTATCATTCCACACTTCCAAGGTGACCTGGATGACAGAGTGACTGTCAGAGTTATAGTTTCCCTCTTTTCAGGGGCAGTAGTTTGGACAGGTCATCCAAGCGGATACTGAGGGAGGCATGGCGCAGGATACTTATTAAATTCTGTGGACGATACAGTCTAAGAAGTTTGTTGGATTTGGAGTTCATTTGTGAACTGGGTCCCATCAGATATCCAGACATATTCTAAGACAGGTATTGCTTATTTCGGGAGATGACTTTCTTCGCGAGCTTGAGATAAAGAGAGATATAGAAAGAAACATTGGAGCGGATCAACTCACTGAGGCTATTTCTCGAACGCAATAGTTTTACAAACGAGCTTTGTGAAACTGATTAGTAGAGAAATTGGGTGTTCGGTATCACACGGGCTGTGAGTATGCGACACCGCAATAATTAGCCTTAAGTGCAAGTGGGAGATTATTGGCTATAGTGCCCTCAAGTCAATTATTGGATCGCAGGCACGTGATTGAAATTATTGAGGGAGGACCTATACCGGTAGGACAGTCTTATTCAAGATGATAGTATGCTATCTGGTTTGTCTTTATCATCGTGTACATGCTTCAGGTGACATTACAGATCACTATTACATGTTGATAGAGCCCATAGGATTCTTTCTTGACTACCAACAGTATGATGGCGATCATATACGTGAGAGCTGGGTGGTTTACAAGCACATCCGTAAAATATCCCTTATCATGGGAGTTTCGAGACTGGGCATCGATACTCCAAGAGTAGACTAGTGTATACTGATCGAGACCCCGACGAGGGGCGGTGGCATGTCTCACAAGCCATTGGTGTTAGTTGGTTCACCTAAAATGTATACAGGTGCTCATTGGGTTATGAGTACACTGGACGGACTCGCCGGGAACATGCTAGTTTGTATTATACCTATTGTCAGATAGCAGTTCCTTGGTGACATGTGTACAGGTTAGTTTATCGACCTGAGATCGTCATTTGTCTCGTGTGAGTTCCCACTGTGCTTTGATTACTACCCTACCACGGATCAAAGAAGTCGTGCAAACAAGTTTTAGTTGGGTACAGTCCCAAGCCACATGGAGGCAGTAAGCGGATCGTCAGGATATTCGTCTCTCCCGGTATTGGGTGTTGATGTCGCGGAGTGCACGGGTAGCCATCACCAGAATCTTTGGCCAAGCTAGTCGAGAATTACTAATTCGGATCAGTAGTTTCTCAGGTGGTGATGGGCATTATACCGACACTAAATGTCGCGTTATTAGGGGTCTGACTTTATCCACCCCCTAGACTCGATTTGCGATACTCATAGACGGACGGACCGGACTGTACGATTATTGTCACTGTCAAGATGAATTTGCTCGTCGGCCTCCCTTTCGCTCAATACCTGGGTAGCCGTTATGTACAGCTAGTGCCACTGACGTGCTTATGGTAAAACCCACTGCCAGTGTATTGACGAATCTTTAGAGTCCCACACAGAGGGTTTCACTGCTTCAGGCGAAACGTTGTAGAGGCCGTATAGTTTTACTGCAGGGTTCGATCATATACGTGCACTTGTGCACGGATCATGATCGGACGGATAATACTAGAGGGCTTTGGTTTATGCCGGATCCTAGTATTATATTGTGGGATTATTTTCGTCTCATTGTATTCGTATTCAGTCGAAATACGGATCCAGGTATGTATATATGGATGAGGGGTATTCTTGTAATTCGTTACAAGATTACTTTAGATAATGCCATTTCTTTTCTATTGAACATTTTGGTTTAAAGGTTTATTGTGTGAAATGTGTGACTCATTGTTTTGGCATGGTTCATGCATGCACTTGGTGACTCATGGTGGTCATGGTAGCATGATGAATTCTTTGTTTGTATTGTGAGATATTTGTAGTGAGCATGTTAGATATTTATTCTTAAGTTGTTTTCTTTAGTTGCTAACAAGAAATAACTCACAAAACACAACACTACAAAAATGAGCAGCCACTTCTTTTTCACTTGCTCTTTTCTTTTCTTGAGCTCACACTCTTCACCTCTTGGCATTTTCTTCTACCTCCACCCTGTAAGACAACGGTAGCGCCCCGGCCGTCTTTCCGAGGCCAAAATGCGGAAACGAAATTTTTTTCTAAACTAGAAACCGGCGCTATCATATGCTTAAAACCCGGATCGAACTATTAACCTACAACTAGCTAACTGGAGAAGGGTTGGAAAGCTATACCGATCGATCCGTGTCCTTCGGTCTTTGGCCACCATCCCAAGCTCCTCGCGGCAACTCCGGTCTCGATTTCCTCGTCGGAAAGGGCACCACATCTACGAGTCTTTTTACGGGCTCCCGCTTCATCCGAAGCAACTCGGGCACGAAGTGTGCTAGCCGACGTGTCCAAGGTGATGTAGAGAATGTTTGTGATCACTTTGTCTCTTGCATCCATTGATTTGGATGGAGGTTAAAGGTGTTGCCATTAATGAAGATTATGAGCTAGAGAAGAAAGAGAAAGAAGAAGGAGTTTCCTCTCTCTTTTCTCTTGTGTTGTTGCAAAAAGAATGATAATGAGAGTGAGAGAGAGTGAGAATCAAATACAAGAGCTAACTACAACCATATGGTTGCCCTTTCTCTTTCTTCCTCTCAAATCAACTCACAAATCAGTCTCAAATGTGACACATGCATAAAGAAAGAGACCATGAGTCACCACTTGTGCATGTGTCACAGTAAATGCTCCTTATCATGACATTTAGCTCACAATTTCCATTTACAAACATTAATCCAAATGTTTGCAACAATAAAAATATACAGCAATATCAAAAGTAAACTCGTAACGGATCACAAGGATACCCATCACCTGTATATACATACCTGCACCTGCATTCCGACTGAATGCGAATGCGATGAGACTAAAGTAATCCAACAAATCTAATACTAGGATCCGGCTTAAACCAAAGCCCACTAGTATGATCCGCCCGATCATGATCCGTGCACTACTGCACGTATATGATCGGACCCTGCCATATATTATATGACCTCTACATCGTTTCGCCCGAAACTTGAAAACTGTCTGTGGGGGACTCTAAAGACTCGTCAATACTTTGGATGTGGATTTAACCACTAGCACGTCAGAGCTACTAGCCGTACGTAACGTGCTACCAGGTATTGACCAAAACGGAGGTCGATGAGCAAACTCATCCCGACACCCTACTGAGCCTGTCAGTGACAATATCCGTACAGTCCGGTTCGTTCGTCTATGAGCATCGTATGGCGGGCCTAGGGGGTTGGTAAAAGTCAGACCCCGAAAAGTGGTACAAGTCGTGTCGGAGTGTAGCCCAGAACACCCTGAGATATTACTGGAATACCTACCAATAAATCTACTGCCTTGGCCAAGGAGTTCGTGTAATGGCTCTCCTAGACACAGCGCGATCTCACCCCCAATACCGGGAGAGACGAAACCCCTGCCGATCCGCTCACTGCCTCCATGTGGCTCGGGACTGTACCCAACTAAAACCTGTTTGCACGACTCCTTTGAGCCATGGTAGGGTGGTAATCAAAGCACAGTGGGAACTCACACGAGAAAAATGATGATCTCAGGTCGATGAACTAACCTGTACACATGTCACCAGGGAACTGCTATCTGACGTCAGGTATAATACCAACTAGCATGTTCCCGGCGAGCCCTGTCCGGTGTACTCATAACCCAATGAGCACCTGTATACATCTTAGGTGAACCAACTGACACCAATGGCTTGTGAGACCGGCCACCGCTCCTCGTCGGGGTCTCGATTGTATACACTAGTCTACTCCGGAGTATCGATGCCCTGTCTCGAAAACTCCCACGACTAGGGACCTTTTAAGGATGTGCTTATAGACCCTAGCTCCCACGTATATGATCGCCATCATACTGCTGGTAGTCAAGCAAGAATCCTAAGGGCTCTATCAATGTGTAATAGTGACCTGTAAGGTTACCTAAAGCAGTACACGATGATAAAGACAAACCATGGTAGCATACTATTCTCTATCAACGTGTAATAGTGAACTACAATGTCGCCTAAAGTATGTACACGATGATAAAGAAAAACCAGATAGTATGCAAACCTCTCGAGTAAGACTGTCCTACCGGTATAGGTCCTCCCTCAATCATTGCAATCACGTGCCTGCGATCCAATAATTGAATCTGAGGGCACTATATCCAACAATCTCCCACTTGCACTCAAGGCTAATTATTGCGATGTCGCATACTCACAGCCCGTTTGATACCGAACACCCAACTCCTCTACTGATCAGTCTCACAAAACTCGTTTGTGAATCTATTGCGTTCGAGGAATAGCCTCAGCGAGTGGATCCGCCCTGATGTTTCTTTCTATGTCTCTCTTAATCACTAGTTCACGGAGAGAGCCATCTCCCGAAATAAGTAATACCTGCCTTAGAATATGTCTGGATATCTGATGGGGCCTAGTTCATAAATGAACTCCAAATCCAAACTTCTTAGATTGTATCGTCAACTGAATTTAATCAGTATCCTGCGCCACACCTCCCTCAGTATCTGCTTGGACCACCTGTCCAAAATACTGCCCCTCGTCAGAGGGAAAACTATAACTCTGATAGTCACTCTGTTATTCAGGTCACCTTGGAAGCCTGGAATGATAACCGTCTCCTGAAGAAGGCTGCCGTTATCAAATCCCTAGAACATCCATTTATGTTCTAAAACTGCTTCCAATCGTTTCTCCAGGATTGGATTAATATCAACTTATTGCATTTCGTGCAAAAACAACATCTGGTGTGATACTTGACATCTCATGATCAACTCAATTGCCTAAGAAGGTGATCTGCCGATCACGCACATCCCTCTCCCCTTTAGTCTGTAAGACACCTTTAGAGAGGGTGACTCCATCACCTGCAGGTACACTACCGTGCCAGGAGTCGTCCATTCTAAAACACCTTTAGAATGTTGTCTAAATACCCAGATTGGGAAACAACCCAAATCTAGATCTAAAACCATATACCTACTAACCAGGATGTCTGATATAATATCCAAGCCCTTTGTGGAGAAACTACTGTGTGACAACCAAAGCATAACCGATCGTAGTATAGGAACTTCACTTCCTACTCTGTGTATGTCATCCAAATACCAGGACATCACACCCTACTACCTTCTTAACAGATCCATCTCCTATTCTGATGAAGTCAAACCTATGACTGTCATATCAGAAATAGATGATCTATCTCCGCTATATCTTCTTTAGTCAATAAATAGACATAAGCTACTTGTCCACTATGCTTCCGCTGCTCTCACTGACTGCGACAACCCTCTGGCAGAGTCATATACACGTGCACTTCTAAAGCTAGTTTAGAACGACGCTATACTCATCCTCCTGCCGGGTCTCACAGTCTGGAACAATAGCAATGGCAAGTCTGGGTAAACAAGAACCTCCCTGTCACCGTCTTTGAGCATACCGAAGTACCTCTCGAGTGCCTGAGGTTACCCACCATATCTGCAGAGTGGCTAATGGAATGTCAATCCAGATTGAATCTTTAGGTTCTTATCAAATTTTCAGTAATCGTTTGCGGTTCTGGAATCGCTTCCAGTTCTACCATACTCCCACTACTGTTTTCTGGAAAAATCCATTTTACTAAAACTGTGGCGAGTCAAGAACAATATCACTATTGATCTTCCAGATGGTAGAAAGTCAACCCTCGTCATAGCCCGGGTCAACCCACAAACAGCCATTACAGAAACGTGCCTTGAGTTATCCAGAGTTTGGTTTTAAGCATAAGCCGGACAACTCCCCGTACCTTAACATTGTTAAGATATGAACTGTTCTATATCCAATATAGAAACAGAGGCACTGATCTAATTGGAACCAGATTCAAATCATGCAGCTGTCTCCAGTGCATGTCAACTAAATAGAAAGAGGCCGATTAGCATTACTCAACTTAGGAATACATCCAGATATGAGTAACCTGAAAGAGAAGCAAGTTCTCATAATCATTACTATCAACTGAATACAATACACAAGTATCTACATCTTCGATCATCTTGAAGAATCCTGATACTTACAATACCTGGTTCTCTACTTTATTCATATACCCATAACTTCTTAAAACTTAGACCTTGCATTTCTACGAAACACATGTCTAAGAACTAGAGAAGTCACAAGTAAACAGAATAAAGTACGAGTACCAACCCCTCTGTCCTCATGGACACTGGACAACATACAATACTCTGTATAAGTCTCCTGAGTCTAATAACTCATTCCCTGTGTGTCGTAGGTTGAAAACTGTACTTATGGTTAAGAAGAATTACACCGCTGTTTAATGCTCCTTACCTAACCATCCACTGATATAGGTAAATGTCATGAACATAATTTCAAAAAGTTATATCTCAATTTATAAAAATAAACGTACAAATATATCAATTTGAAATTGGTGCATAACAACGGATATTCAAAACTAAATATTTGTCGTCCGGCAAACAACCCAGGCGACTTCCTCAAATATAATCAATTACAACGAATCCCGATATAATGAGGATGATCACCTAATTCCCAATAACTTACTCCCACTCATCATCTGTAAAACCATACAGATGTGAGAATCAAATCTGGTAAATACATACCATGGAGCAAGGGCTAATTGGGAAATCAGTTTTCTTTTAACAATACACAGTGAAACTGAAACATGTAAATGTTTCGAAGGGGTATCCGGGTATTCCTAGTAATGCCTCTTCCATTATCAGATTCACAACTGTAACTGTATATTTCTTTGTTATCTTTCCAAATCCCTTTATTTGTCTTTAGTCGCTACCTTCTACACACCATCGTTAGGCTAAATGGTTTTCTTCCTTCCCTACCGTTCGGCACCAGCCTATGGTTTGGAAGAAGACTATCCATTAAGCGTAATAGGTGTACTGTCCTAATCCTAGGAGCACTCGCAACCCGAGCGAAGGTAAAGATAAAAGACAACTGAATAAAACCTTATTCCTATTTCTCCTGAACTAGAATCCATCCCCAAACTGGAACAAGTTCCTTCGAGTTCGTATATAACCATACGATGGAGTATCCAAATAAATGTGGATCTTCGTAGTGATACGGAGTGTTCTGGAGAAATACAAAGGTGAAGTAGGAGTGGTAATGAAATACTTGGTTTGATCGTGAATAGCAGTCGCAGTTTATTTTGCCCTCTTTCTAATCCCTTTATTTGTCTTAACTTATTACCTTCTGTACACCATCGTTAGGCTAATTGGTTTTCTTCATTCCCCACCGTTCGGCACCTGCCTATGGTTTGGAAAAAAAACTATCCAATTAGCATAATAGGTGTACCGTCCTAATCCAAGGAGCACTCGCAATCTGAGAGAAGGTAAAAAGAAAAGACAACTGAATTGTCCTATTCATTTTCCCCAGAACCGGAAACCATCCTCGAATCTGGAACAAGTTCCTTCGAGTTCGTATATAACCATACAATGGTTTTATCCAATGGAAGTGGATGTTCGTAGTAATACGGGCTGTTCTGGAGAAAAGGGTAAAAGTAGAAGTGGCAATGAGATATGCAACTCAGACAATCCAAAAGCCAGTGTTTTAAGAAAGTTCGGTTAACCTGGTCACTGATTCATAGTCAAGGGTCGGGTCATGGTCGCTGCCAAAGAGAGAGAGAAAAGAAACACTCTATGTGCACTCTAACCTAGATCAGAATGGTTATCAATTTATCTAATTAGGAAACCTCCCACTGTAACCTCAAATTCTCCTCCAAACCTGAAAGAAGAATTAGTCGGGATCACCCGAGGAGTAAACCAACTCATCAGTGGGAATCGGGATCCAACTATCATCGCATAATAACGTGATGGAATCCACTCACGTTATCACACTCCAGAAGGTATGCACATGCCTGGAAAGTTTCAGTTTCTTTAGAAACTCCCGATGAGATTTTTACCTCTAGGACCCAAGTGACCTTGACGAATAATCAACAAATCAAAAGGTCCTAGTCAAGTTCAACCCGTCATTATCTTGATTGCGTTAAACCCACTCGCATGACACTTGACGAATAATCAACAAAGTCGTACGATCGTCCTAACCAATCCATATATCCATGCGACAGAAAAGCACAACAGAGCTACCGCACACTACGTCTTGGCGAATAGCAGCGACAAACGTAGCGCGAATACTAAGCAATACTAATCTGAAATGACGGAGGGCTACGGCTGGTTTTTGGCGAAAAACCTTTAACGTAATGAGCTTGATATCGTTGAAGGAACCAGATAACTTTTTATAAAAATATAGTGGCGAAAACCTTTGCTAAAGAGGTCACTCCCGGTGAAGGGATCTCGGCTCTTTCCCTGTAGAATGAGGTGCAGGATATTCCAACTGAATACCACGATGTAAAGCAAAAGGCAATCGGCTATAGTGAAGTTATTACCCTGACGCAAACTTCTGTCCAAGGGGTCACTCCCGGTGAAGGGATCTCGGCCCTTGCCTCGTCGACTGAGGTGCTGGATATTCATAACCGAATACCACTGTGCAAAACAAAAGAAAACGTCCTTGCAATAAGAGCTTTTTGAAAAATGTTCCAACAACATCAGAATAGGTTTGTTTAGTTTGCATTGATCCAAATCAATGCAGTCTCATCAATTGATCACATCACAAAAGAACGAAAATATGATATACGTATATGCCATCCGCATTCGCCACTGGGTCCCGTCACACCCGTTAGGTTACTTAACTAACGACAGAGCGGAGACTGGACTAGCGCGAGTGTAAAATATATACAACATCTACTAGTATATATATCAATATATAATATTCGCTCAAGGCATGATAAAATGCAACATCACAGAGAGTAATAAGCATCACAGAACAATACAGATAATCTAGGATCCCCAAGTTTCATAGAGCCGCTACTGAAACCCGACGTTCCCCTAGTCGTGTGGATAGCCTGTGCAATGAAATCCTAGACCCCTATGGGCGCGGCAAGTTACTCGCCAAAACCTGAAGCGAGGCAGCCCCCTTCAACAAAGTGAATGGACCACCCAGCACTTCACGGAATCCTGTAAATTGAGGACCCCTTCTTGGGTCAACCTGTACCCCCTACGAGTGCGGCGAATAGCCCGCCAATTCTATAGTGAAGCCCCCTCCGTCTCAAAGCCATGAGATGTGGGCCCGCTGCCCTCTAGAACCCGGCTATCCATGCACCCCACCACGGGGTAATCCTAGTACAGTAAGTAAAATATATATACAAACAGGTACATCGACCTCAGCCCGGCCGTGCCCCAAAAGAATAATATACAAACAGGCAGTAACGGCAGTCCACATGTCGGACGCTCGCCCCGCAATATCAAATGTACATATACAACCAAACTGTACTACCATTGCATCCAGGCTATCCACCACGACAAATCCGCAACATCACAGCACAACACAGAACATCAACGTGAATGTCACGTTCGCAAATCCGTTTAAAAGGGCTATAGCAATTAGACAAGTTTTACCGATCAAATGACATTCACGGTCGCAGATATAATGTAAATACTGTGAACCAACATATTTAAAATTTTCGATCGACAAAATTTTCCGAAGTGGGCCCCAAGCACAAATCCAACACTCAAAATAAATCTGGGCCCAAAAAAAATACCAGAAACCCCAAGTCCAAGTCAGAGAGCACTGTAGAAATTTTGGTGCAGTGAGGCTACAGAATGGCGGCGGAACCGCGGCAAGAACAGGGTCATTGCCGCGGTTCCGTGGCGGCACTGTCGGATCAGGCAACCAAATTTTCTCAGAACTCCTAAAAAACCTTGCCTGGTTTTTTGCAGCACACAAAATAATTTTTTGACCACAAAAAATTTTTGATAGAAACTGATGACTTGGAAATGCAGTTTTTGGAAATTTCATCCGATCGAAGTTCTAAACACGTTAGAGCAAGCTAGTAAAGGTTAATGGCGTTACTCTGATACCATATAAGACTACGGTTGCGTCCCGGCCGTCTTTCCGAGGCCAAATTGCGGAAACGAAATTTTTTTCTAAACTACAAACCGGAGCTATCGTATGCTTAAAACCCGGATCGAACCATTAACCTACAACAAGCTAACTAGAGAAGGGTTGGAAAGCTGTACCGATCGATCCGTGTCCTTCGGTCTTTGGCCACCATCCCAAGCTCCTCGCGGCAACTCCGGTCTCGATCTCCTCGTCGGAAAGGGCACCACATCTAAAAGTCTTTTTACGAGCTCCCGCTTCATCTGAAGCAACTCGGGCACGAAGTGTGCTAGCCGACATATCCAAGGTGATGTAGAGAATGTTTGTGATCACTTTGTCTCTTGCATCCATTGATTTGGATGGAGGTTAGAGGTGTTGCCTTTAATGGAGATTATGAGCTAGAGAAGAAAGAAGAAGAAGAAGGAGTTTCCTCTCTCTTTTCTTTCGTCTTGTTGCAAAAAGAATGATAATGAGAGTGAGAGAGAGTGAGAATCAAATACAAGAGCTAACTACAACCATATGGTTGCCCTTTCTCTTTCTTCCTCTCAAATCAACTCACAAATCAGTCTCAAATGTGACACATGCACAAAGAAAGAGACCATGAGTCACCACTTGTGCATGTGTCACAATAAATGCTCCTTATCATGACGTTTAGCTCACAATTTCCATTTACAAACATTAATCCAAATGTTTGCAACAATAAAAAGATACGGCAACATCTAAAGTAAACTCGCGACGGATCACAAGGATACCCATCACCTGTATATACATACCTGCACCCGCATTCCGACTGAATGCGAATGCGATGAGACTAAAGTAATCCAACAAATCTAATACTAGGATCCGGCTTAAACCAAAGCCCACTAGTATGATCTGCCCGATCATGATCCGTGCACTACTGCACGTATATGATCGGACCCTGCCATATATCATACGATCTCTACATCGTTTCGCCCGAAACTTGAAAACTGTCTGTGGGGGACTCTAAAGACTCGTCAATACTTTGGATGTGGATTTAACCACTAGCATGTTAGAGGTACTAGCCGTACGTAACGTGCTACCAGGTATTGACCAAAAGGGAGGTCGATGAGCAAACTCATCCCGACACCCTACTGAGCCTGTCAGTGACAATATCCGTACAGTCCGGTGAGAATTGCAACCATGGTTGAGTTAGTGTCATACACTAACTCATGTAGAGACTTAACATGGCTAGTATAATGGTTAGGTTAATAAATATCTACATGAGAAACAAAATTAGTGGACTTGGTCAATGGTTCCACAAGCTTCTACAAGCTTGTAGCCATGACAAATTTCCAACCAATTTTGATTGGCTTTGATAAATAAAAACCCCTCATTATATCAAACATGGTGTAAGTCTCATACACCCATGAAGCATGTGGCATCAAGCATGTCACAAATAAAATGTACATTAATATATATCACATATATACTATATGCACACAAGTGAGAAAAAGAATACTTAGTGAGCAAATATTAGTTAATGTAAGTTAATATATCAAATATATAATTATACATTAAATTATCAAATCAACACTTGATTTAATAATTCGGCTATATCACATACAACCGACTAATATCATATGTAACATTTTATCGAATCAACACTTGATCCGATAACCCGGCTATATCACATTTAACCGACTGATATCATATATCGCGAGAATAGAATGCGGTATCACATACGTGCATTAATCTCGTTTCCGCACATATCACATATGTGCTCCTACTTCGTTTTGCATGAACCAAGAAACTTCTGTGTAGGACTTTAAACACTCGTCAATACGCCGGCAGTAGGTGATGATCATATCAAACACCCATAAGCCGCAAGCGGTCTGCTAAATGTAACGGCCACCCGGGTATTGAGCGATCAGATGATCAACAAGCAAGCCTACTCATACTCCTGCGAATCCAATTAGTAACAATACTGTACAGTCTGGTCTCTTCGTCAGATATGTCGCATATCGCAGCCTGGGGGTGGTATAACGTCAGACCCCAATAGCCTGATAAGTCATGCCGATGCAAGGTCCATAACAGTTCGAGAAACTACTGATAACACTTACCAGTAGATTTCAGCAACCCTGGCCAGGGATTTCCTGTTATGGCCAATCGAGCATAGCGCAACATCAACCCCCAATACCGGGAGAGACGAATCCCCTCCTATCGCTCATTGCCTCCATGTGACTCGGGGCTGTACCCAAAAACCACCTTTTTGCACGATCTCTTGAACGTGGTATAGTGGAAATCAAAGCACAGTGGGAATCACACAAGACTCTATGACGATCTCGGGTCGACAGACTAACCTTACCAGTTCACAAGAGAACTGCTATCTGACGTAGGTATAATACCATCTATGTCACGACCCGGGATGGCACGTGACTGGCTCTTGAATCATGTGAAGTCTATAGGACCCCACCTAATTCAAGTAAGCCAAAAGTCCAGAAATCTAAACCATTTAAAAGAAGGAGTGAAGGAATACTCATTTAAAAGTTAACATATAAAATCACTTTGAAAGCCGTAATAAACATTTTTAAAACCATCATATTTTCCCAAAAATTTCGGCAGAGTCTCCTTTGTAAATACAGGCCCCCAAACGGGTACAACACATGATATACATAAATAATGAATAAGGGCATCCGCATGAATAAGGAGCTACGGTGTTTTTAAGAAAATGTACGTCCTTTGAAAATCCGTAATATCCCCCGGGTTGTCTTTTGAAAATACTCACGGTTCGTTAGTTCCTGAAAATAAGTATGACTCGAGCCCAGTCTAACATCTACCATATAAACTACAGGACTAAACTAAGTGACTAGTCGAAAAGGTAAGCAAATCCACCTAAAATCCGAGTCGATATATCTAGTAGTCGGCGATTCCGCCTCAATAGCGTCACGTACGATAACATATATAATACAACATCCTCGAGTCAAGAGTGCGGATCAATCATCATATTTATATTACGTACGGTAAAATTCATCGTACGGCATCCCAAAATCGGGGTACGGGTCAAGTATCACATTCATCTCATTATTCATATGGTATCATTATCATAATATCATGATCTAGGGGTACTGATCTAAAGTCTAGTACATTCTGATACCATCAACATATATCTACGTGTATATGAAAACACATCGCCCATCAATCCGCTAATATCAAGTCGTATCTCATAACACGACCCAAATCACATAACCGATCTCACGACATCATGCCTGATCATATCGACTCTCCTCCGAGTATCATATACTATCCTCATCACCTGTGTATACGTATATGTATGTATGTGTGTGTGTGTGTCTATATATATATATATATATATATATATATATATATTAACACATCCACACACACATATATATATACATATAATCATATACAACAAAGACATATCACGTGTGTGCATGTGTGTGTGTAAATCTTTACTCTAAGGTTTCACAACTAAGAAACTAAACTGAAAGTACTTTCCTCCAACTACAAAAAATCCAGCCCGTGGTCTCCTAAAGCTTTTCTTACTAAATATTCATATCTCGCAATAACACATACGTATATATATCATATCACATCCCATCCAACAATATTGCGGGGTTGCTATACGCCATCCCCCCGACTTCCGCCGTAGATATATATCTACACACCTAGACGCCTCGGCTAATCTGATCCGATTCCAGCTTTGCAATTTCCGCGCTACATCTGACGCCTCAGCACCCGATCCTAGAAACGTACATAAGTAAAAAAAGAAAAAATATATAATTAGTCGCGGACACAACCAATACAAGTCAACCACGCGCCCTAACTAGACGCGAACGCACTTGGTGTACAAAACGCGCCCGCGACAATGCCATAGACCACAACTAGGGTCGCAATACGTGGCAACTACCAAACCAAAAACCCACTCGCACCAATCGCGCGTCCACGACACATCAAATATTATTTGAAATAGGTTATAATTAACCAAAACCTCAAACTTAAATAAAATCAATTTAACCCAAAAACCTAGTAAGCATCTTTTAACCGTTTTAGTACAAACTTGATATTTTAACAATTTTAGTGGCCACAATGCTCACTAAATATCCTAATTAAGCCACCCAAACCCTAAGTAAATTTTAGTTTCATCTAATTACACATTAATTAAAAACCTAGTTTGCAAAGTTATATAATTAGATCAAATTAAATGTAAAAATTAACAAATTAGCAACTAGACTAGATTTTGCATATCTTAAGATGCTAAAATATATCACACAACCATAACAAATGATCACAACCCTAACTCAAATTCAAACCCTTTTCTTTAATTCACAAACTAGCAATTAGAACCAAATTATCACATGAATAGTTTAGATTAGAATAGTTAATCAACCAATTAGCCATTAGGTTAAGAATTATACCTCACAAGATTAGAGATCTACCATGCAAATCTTGGCCTCCAAAATGGCTTCTATGCTCCTAGATCAATACTAGTTTGGCTAAGAAATAATGGGTAAAGTTTTAATTAGGGAATTGTGAGGTTTTTTGCTTGGATTTTTGATGGACTTCTTGAAGATTTTTAGAAGAGAATTAGGGGAGAAAATTTTCGGGCAGCATGAAGGGGGCTCGGCTAAATGGGAAAGGGGAGAGAGAGAATGTGTGTTGAATGAGTGACCAAGTCAAGAAAACCACAAGTCAACAAAGCCCATACCTCTTTCATACTTGTTTTCTTTTCTTTTTTCCTTTATTCTTTTCTTTGAAGTGGGGAAATGGGTGAGGAATGGAGGCTGCTTAGTGTGGGGCTTGGCCAATTGCTGGGAAGAAAGAGAGAGAGAGTGTGTGTGGAAATTTCCAAGTGAAGAAAACACCCCCATCAAATTATAGACTAACTCATTTCCTTAATTAATTCATTTTATTTTATTTCTAACTCTAGAATTCTCTAGAATTATGGAAACAAGTGAGAGAGAATTAGCATGCTACATACTTGATTCTAAGTTATCATGGTTTATTAGTGTATGATTAACCCATTCCAATTTGTAATTATCACTAATTAAATGTATTAGTGTAAGCTTAAAATAATATTAAAAATAATTAATTAAGTAAAATATTTGAGTAAACTAGAATTTACAAGTGACCAATTAAATACCAAATACTAGCAATTATATAGCTAGAATAGGTATATTTAAGTTTATGTGGAAAACTAATTATTTCCTGGTTTTTACGGGAAACACCAGTTATTTTACCGATAATCGGAAATTTCACCTAAACGATTTTTCAGAACGTTACAATCTTCCCCCCTTAAAGAAATTCGGTCCCCGAATTTAAATTAAGACTCTCCCCAAATACTAAAACATTTCAGCAAAGTACTCAAATCGGCGGGGTTCTGAAATCTTAAATATTTAATACACATCTCAGCGCAATGCATGCGTATGAAAACGAGTGTATAACTCAGAATCAAAACTCCGTCAAGCATCACGCAATCATCGGAGTCATGGTGAAGAGACCAATGTCAAAGTCCAATACGAAAACCAACATGATATATATCAAAATTATAACATGTAAATAGTACGCATCGATGTAAACTCATCAAAACATCTGAAAGAAATGCATGCCAAACTTTTTTTTCTTCAAGTCGCTGTGTGATGCGCGTATCACAGCACAAGTAGCAGACGTTTATTGTAGAAAATAACTATATATATATCCTTTGTTTATCATACACGTCCCGCCGTTTTAAAATAATTTAGAAGGGTTTCCTTTGTAACATGTTTCGTGTCACCTCGGACACATAGGAAAATACTGAGACTATAGATCCTTTTTGGAAATCCCTTCGGTAACTATCGATGCATGCAAAACATATTCAGGTACTGTCCTTGGACTAGTCCTGCTCAGCTACTATATCAAATGGTAAATATCATAAAACATGCCGCTCCAAAAGAAATCATACTCAATAGTATATGCAATAATGCCACGTGCGTCTGGTGCACACAGAAATCAAAATCAATGAATGTGCCATCTATATGCATAGAAACTAAAATCTAAGTGCAATAGGTGTGCACGAAAACTCCAGTTATGGGCAACGGGTGTGCCTGACAACAATATCAGGTGCATCTAATATGCATTAAAAATCCCGATTTAGTGCATATGGTGTGCATCAAAATTGCATCAAGCGCGCCAAGTATGCGCAAGAATCCTAATCAAGTGCACAAGGTGCACGAAAACAAGTGTCAAATATCACAATCGAAAACGACGGTATACAACATACATCAATCCAAATCAGGTATACCGTAGTAAATAATCTCACAACCACGTGTATCAGCGTGCACAAAATCGAATCAAAGTACTGAAAGTGCATGAAAACTACACCTGAAAGCACAAGTCAAATCATATCCATACCATAGGCATGAAATCAAAATCAAATATCTCGAACGACATCAAATCGAAGTCGGGTGCAACTGTGGTGCACAAAATCTCAATCATGCAAATAAATCACCCAAAATACCAAAATCCAAAATGACGGACACGTGATATTCGAATCACCAAATCGCAAATCGTAAACACTGTCGTCGATATGTCCTTCCTTCATTGTTGAGAAGGTGTCGGCGCAACCAAAGCTAGCAGAGCAAGAATCTCCTTGCCTCCTGTTCATGGTCTGGCGCCTTGTGCCCTTAGGCTCTCGTCTCTCACTACGAATTGCCAGTTACATAACTCCTCGGCTCAACGGCCCAATATGGAAATGATGACGGAAACAGTTCCGCTCTGGCACATCCTCTAAAGATCTCTGGCCAACTATCATGGTCACTCATAATATGTCTCGTCGATGATGCCGAACTCTGTCCTACTGGGTGTGCGTGATATGATCGATCCTGGGCCTAAGTCTTCTCGTGTAGTATTCCAGAAAGATTCTTGTTGGGGCCTCTCCCAAATCTCGTTTCTGCCGAACGTCCCGGAAGTTATCACCTTTTACTAAATCCATTTCTTGTCCAGGAATAGCTGCATACTCATCACGACTTCTTCTAAAAGATATATCCATATTCAACACCTCGGCATGCGTGTCACATCTCTGATGTCAACGGAGTGGAACGTCATCTCGTCAAAATCTCGTACGAACCTCTTACTCTGCTTTTCTCTAATGTGGACTGATTTGGATTCATCTCTTCGTATCTGTATGGACTGCGCTACAAACGGCTATACTCACATCTAGAGTCTCCATTCCGAAACTATGAACTCGGTAGCTCCATATCTTGTGGTAGGCATCTTGCCAATTACCTTCTCGGGAACTCGTTCAAATTATTGGAGTGATGCGCTTATGCCCGTCCTCTCTCGATCGACTCACAACGTGCCTGTGTGAAGTCCTCTTCCAGCTAAAGCTAGCAAATCCAGCGATCTCGCATCGTTGTATCCAAACGAAACTCATGTCCTAGTCATTCCTCCATAGGTGACTAGCGATCTTCTATCATATCCCTAAGTACAAACTCGGGCTACAGTAGCTTCAACATCTGGGGCGAAATCTTGTCAGTCGCAGCAACAACTGGCTCATTCGTCTGCACGCTAAACAATACCTCAATCATCAAGAATAGACGATATATTAACGGTCATCACATTCTAGCCGGCCTCTAGCAGTGGCCCAATCCTCTGGTGCTGATCTGAACGTCCGAGAAATCTTAGTAAAAGCAATCCATCAAAATGATCATCTCACGAAAAACATAATAAAACGACACATCTATACAATCGTGTGTCACCGGAATTATGCTCTGGTCAGTCCTCGTCCAAGACGAGCTCACGCTGACCGCAACTCTAGTCGCAGCTCTCTCTGCTCGTACAACAGTGGTAATAGAAACACCACCTGATATCGATGAGGATAGATCATAGGAACGAATAGAATACGGTGCAAGGAAATGTACATCATAAGGCTTCTTAAGCGGAGTAGCGTATCGTAAGTATGCCGCGGAACATACACACGGTACGTCACTCTACTTAAGTCACATACTCCATCAACCAGGGTCAACCTACGCAACGAAAGTTCGGATCTAATACCCCCTCGACCAAGTCTATGTTCCGTAAGGTCAAGCCTAGGTTCCGAATATATATACGCCCTAGACTCCATATAGTCAAACCGAAACTCGAACCAAGGTTAAACCTAGCGCTCTGATACCAACATTGTCACGACCCGAGATGGCACGTGACTGGCACTTGAATCATGTAAAGTCTGTAGGACCCCACCTAATTAAAGTAAGCCAAAAGCCCAGAAATCTAAACCATTTAAAAGAAGGAGTGAAGGAATACTCATTTAAAAGTTAACATATAAAATCACTTTGAAAGTCGTAATAAATATTTTTAAAAACAACATCATATTTTCCCGAAATTTTCTGCAGAGTCTTCTTTGTAAATACTGGTCCCCAAACAGGTACACCACATGATATACATAGGTAATGAATAAGGGCATCCCCAAGCGGGAGCTAGCTCTTCGCCAATTGGCGGAAATAACCACGCAAGCAATATAATATACAACGCCGAAGGGCGAGGATCAAAACTCAGAAAGGAACCCAACATCTTCAAGAAAACCAAAGAAGACCAATAATAAAACAACGCGAGACTCTAAGGTCGAAAGAATAAACAACTGGTTTTCTAAGTCTATCAAATAATACAAGTTTGGTTGATGGAGTTTACTAGAGACAACTGAAATAAATAAAGTGTACAAGGGTGGTCAAGATGCAAGTGAACCCACTTACCAAAGTAATCACCCGGAAGGAAGCAGTGTGCTAGCAAGCCACAATGAAACCTGTACGTCCAAACCTGCAAGAAACTGTGGCACAACGGGAGTGAGTTGCCAACTCGTGAGTAGAAGACATCACCGAGCAGAAATCATATGTATGACTCTATCCTAGGTCATACAATAGAATACACAATACTACAACAAGGGTAACAATATATCATAAGTGTGATATCAAAGTACTCGTGTCTGTGCCAAGAATAATAATATATCGATGCATGACATGTAATAATGCATCATCCAACGTGTGTCCAGCAACGACACACAAATCATGATAAAACCCGAGTGCCCAGCATCGACACTCAAAACATCATGAAGTCCGTGTCCAACAGCGACATATAATACTCAAATCTCGGGCTCCGCATGAACAGGATCGGCCCATAACCATCTCAAAACCGAGAAAACATCATATGAAGGAAAACCGCATCTTTCTCTTTAAAAAAAATCATAAGTTTGTAAACATTCACATGCAGTTTTCCAAATCCAGAAATCTCATAAAAGATCCGAAATCTCAAAATCACGAGTCAGTGAACAGTGAATATCGGCATAAAGCTTCATAATATTGCATGAAAAATGAATATACACATGCATTAAGTGTCTAAGTAAGAAATGCAATATCAAAACTAGCATATGGAAGCAAACATACTAGTACTATGTCGAAACTACCAGCTAGCAATAATACAAATGAAGTAATGTTTTCTGATGTGTACTTGACATGGAAATTACCGATGATGATGTGTGTGAGCTGGCATGCAAGTGTACGCATCATCGGTAATGGTGCTGGTGTCTTGACAACAGGGGTTCATAACAACTAAAGAAAAACACATTTATAAGCATATAATGCGATAAGAACAACATGAATATATGGGAAAAAGATGTAGTAACCGCGACATATGAGAATATACATTTATATATACGAGTCATACAGTTTTGGCATTTGAAATAGCCCGAATCATGGTTTTTAGAAAATAGGAGCTACGGTGTTTTTAAGAAAAGGTACGTCCTTTGAAAATCTATAATATCTCCCGGGTTGTCTTTTGAAAATACTCACGATTCGTTAGTTCTTGATAATAAGTATGACTCGATCCCAGTCTAATATCTACCAAATAAACTACAGGACTAAACTAAGTGACTGGTCGAAAAAGTAAGGAAATCCACTTAAAGTCCGAGTCGATATATCTAGTAGTCGGCGATCCCGCCTCAATAGTGTCACGTACGATAAAATATATAATACGACATCCTCGAGTCAAGAGTGCGGATCAATCATCATATTTATACTTTGTACGGTAAAATTCATCATACGGCATCCCAAAATCGGGGTACGGGTCAAGTATCACATTCATCTCATTATTCATATGGTATCATTATCATAATATCAAGGTCTAGGGGTACTGAACTAAAGTCTAATACATTCCGATACCATCAACATATATCCATGTGCGTATGAAAACACATCGCCCATCAATGTAATATCATGTCGTATCTTATAACACGACCCAAATCACATAACCGATCTCACGGCATCTTGCCCGATCATATCGACTCTCCTCCGAGTATCATATGCTATCCTCATCACCCGTGTATACGTATGTGTGTGTATTAACACATATCACGTGTGTGCATTAACACATATCACGTGTGTGCATGTGTGTGTGTGTAAATCTTTACTCTAGGGTTTCACAACTAAGAAACTAAATTAAAAGTACTTTCCTCCAACTACACAAAATCCAACCCATGGTCTCCTAAGGCCTTTCTTACTAAATATTCATATCTCGCAATAACACATACGTATATATATCATATCACATCATATCCTACGAAATTGTTGTTGGATATAGTGCCCTCAAAGTCAATTATTGGATCGCAGGTAGGTGATTGCAATGATTGAGGGAGGACCTATACCGATAGGACAGTCTTGCTCGAGATGATAGTATGCTATCTGGTTTGTCTTTATTATCGTGTACATGCTTTAGTTCACTATTGCATGTCGATAGAGCCCATAGGATTCTTGCTTGACTGCCAGCAGTATTATGGTGATCATATACGTGGGAGCTGGGGTCTATAAGCACATCCTTAAAGTGTCCCTAGTCATGGGAGTTTCGAGACAGGGCATCGATACTCCAGAGTAGACTAGTGTATACAGTCGAGACCCCGACGAGGGGCGGTGGCCGGTCACACAAGCCATTGGTGTCGGTTGATTCACCTAAGATGTATACAGGTGCTCATTGAATTATGAGTACACCGGACAGGACTCGCCGGGAACATGCTAGTTGGTATTATACATATCGTCAGATAGCAGTTTCCTGGTGACATGTATACAGGTTAGTCTGTCGACCTGAGATCGTCATTTGTCTCTTGTGAGTTCCCACTGTGCTTTGATTACTACCGTACCTCGGCTCAAAGGAGTCATGCAAACACGTTTTAGTTGGGTACAGTCCCGAGCCACGTGGAGGCAGTGAGCGGATCGTCGAGGATTCGTCTCTCCCGGTATTGGGGTTGAGATTGCGCTGTGTTTCGGAGAGCCATTACACGAAATCCCTGGCCAGGGTAATCGAGATTTACTGGTAGGTATTGTAGTAGTATCTCAGGGTGTTCTGGGCTTCACTCCGACACGACTTATACTGCTATTGGGGGTCTGACGTTTACCAGCCCCCTAGGCCCTATATGCAATACTCATAGACGAACAGACCGGACTGCACGGATATTGTCATTGTCAGGCTCAGTAGGGTTTCTGGATAAGTTCACTCGTCAGCTTCCCTTCCGATCAATATGTGGGCAACCGTTACGTACAGCTAGTACCTCTGACGTGCTAGTGGTTATACCCAGTGCCAGTGTATTGATGAGTCATTAGAGTCCCCCACAGACAGTTTCCCAAGTTCGGGCGAAACGTTGTAGAGGCCGTATGGTTTTATGGCGGGGTTCGATCATATCCGTACACTTGTGCACGATCATGATCGGACGGATAATACTAGCAGGCTTTGGTTTAAGCCGGATCCTAGTATTATATTATAGGAATAATTTTGTCTCATTGCATTTGTATTCAGTCAGAATACAAATGCGGGTATGTATTTACAATTGAGGAGTAATCCCGTAATTCTTTACGGGATTACTTTCGGAGTTGCCAGTTTCTTTTCCGGTCATAATTCTACCTGATTAATGTGACCAATTTTCCCTTGACCATCCCTTGCACTGATTTTTCTGCAGTGGAGGGGGCAGCATGGGCATCATAGTCTAGGGCATGGGCTTTTGTATGAGGTGGCTAATTTTGGCTTCAAGGGGGTTTTCTGCAAATTTGGCTGGGCTTCTTTATTTAGGGCGTTTTGTGTGGTGATGGGTTAAAGTGAACAAAGGGTGATTATCATTCTTGATGGCTGCTCTTTTCACACCCCCCACTTTACATTTTCCAGCAAGCACTTCCTGCAAATTGGCCGAGCTCTTTCTAATGCAAGCTCATTCTTTTTCTTTGCTAAAAATTCTTGGCTCACTTCATCATCTCACTTGGCTACTCCAATTTAGCTTCACCCAATCACTTGGGTGTCTTGAGACAATATATTCCACACTCACTCTACTTCACTCTTGTACATGTCGGCTGCAAACTTTATGTCCGAGTTGCCTCGGTATAGAGGCGGGAGCCCGTATAAAGATTCGATGACGTGGTGCCAATGGGACGAGCGAGATCGTGGAGCGGACTTCGTCGGCGCAGCAGCGGGGAGCTTGGTGTGGAGATTAAAGACCGAAGGACACGGATCGATCGGTATAATCTTTCAAAACTCCTTTTACATATTGCTAGTTTACGGTTAATGGAGCGATCCGGGTATTTGGGTTGCGGTGGCGCCGGTTCTGTAAAAAGTTTTTGTTCCACATTTGGCCTCGTTTAGATGGCCGGGGCACTGCCGTGGTCCAACATGGTATCAGAGCCACCCATTAACCGCTTACTAGCTTATTCTAACATGTTTAAAATATCGATCGAACAAAATTTCGGAAACCCCAATTTCAAATCTTAAGTTTCTGTCAAATTTGTAAACTGGTCGAAAAATTATTTTGAGTGTTTCAGAAAATCAGGCAGACTTTTATAAGACAATTGTAAAATTTTGGTAGCATGATCCCTCTGTAGCACCGCGGAACCACGGCCGTACCCACGTTTTGGCCGCTGTTCCGCCGCAGTGTTGAGGTTTCAGTGTGCTAAATTTTTGCTTTGGGTCTTTAACATGGAATTGGGGTTTCTGGAATATTTTGTTTGGGCCCAGATTTTGTTTTGAGTGCTGGATTTGTACTTGGGGCCCACTTCGGGAATTGTTGTCGATCGAAATTTTAAATACGTTAGTTAGCAGTACTTTACATTTCTATCTGTGACCGTGAATATCATTTGATCGGTAAATCTTGTCTAATCGCTATAGTTCTTTTAGACGGATTTGCGAACGTGACATTCACGTTGATGTTCTGTGTTGTGCTGTGATGTTGCGGATTTGTCATGGTGGATAGCTTGTATGCAATGGTAGTGCAGTTTAGATTTATTTATATATTTGATATTGCGGGGCGAGCGTCCGACATGTGGACTGCCGTCACTGCCTGTTTGTATATTATTATTTTGGGGCACGATCGGGATGAGGTCGGTATACCCGTTGTATATATTTTCTTTTCTGTACTAGGATTACCCCGCGGTGGGGTGCACGGATAGCCGGGTTCTAGAGGGCAACGGGCCCGCATCTCATGACGTTGAGATGGACGGGGCTTCACTCTAGAATTGGCGGGTTTTGCCGCACTCGTAGTGGGTACAGGTTGACCCAAGGAGGAGTGCTCAAGTTACCGGATTCCGTGAAGTGCTGGGTGGTCCATTCACTTTGCTGAAAGGGGCTGCCTCGCTTCAGGTTTTGGCGGGTAACTTGCCGCGCTCGTAGGGGTCTAGGTTTTCATTGCACAGGCTATCCACATGACCAAGGGAACGTTGGGTTTCATTTGCGGCTCTATGAAACCCGGGGATCCTAGATTATCTGTATTGTTCTGTGATGCTTATTACTTTTCTGTGATGTTGCATTTATCATGCCTTGAGCGATTATTATATATTGATATATATATTAGTAGATGTTTGTATATGTTTTCCACCCGCGCTAGTCCAGTCCCCGCTCTGTCGTTAGTTAAGTAACCTAACGGGTGATGACGGGACCCAGTGGCGAATGTGGATGGCATATACGTACATTTTATTTTCGTTCTTTTCTGGTATGACTAATTGATGGGACCGCGTTGATTCTTATCAATGCAAGGAAAACAAACCTATATTTGATGTTGTTGGAACCAATTTTTCAAAAGCTGTTATTACAAGGGCGTTCTCATTTGTTTTGCACAGTGGTATTCGGTTATGAATATCCAGCACCTCATTCAACGAGGCAAGGGCCGAGATCCCTTCATCGGGAGTGACCCCTTGGATAGAGGTTTGCGTCAGGGTAATAACTTCACTATAGTCAATTGCTTTTTGCTTTGCATCGTGGTATTCGGTTTGGAATATCCTGCACCTTATTCTACGGGGAAAGAGCCGAGATCCCTTCACCGGGAGTGACCTCTTTTAGCAAAGGTTTTCGCCACTATATTTTTATAAAACCACTTGGATTCCTTCAACGATATCAGGTTCATTACGCTAAAGGATTTTCGCCAAAAACCAGCCGTAGCCCTCCATCATTTCATACAAGTAGTGCTTAGTATTCGTGCTGCGTTTGTTGACTCCGTCAAGGCGTAGTGTACGGTAGCTAAGTGGTGCTTGTTTGTTGCATGGATATGCGATTGGTTAGGACAGTCGTGCGGCCTTGTTGACTCCGTCAAGGGCACGTACGGGTCGGTTTAATGCAATCAAGATAATGACGGGTTGAACTTGACTAGGACTCTTTGATTTGTTGACTACGTCAAGGTCACTTGGGTCCTAGGGGTAAAAATCATATCGAGAGTTTCAAACATACAGGAAACTTGCCAGGCTTGCGCATACCTTCTGGAGTATGATGACGTGAGTGGCTTCCATCACGTTATCATACGATGATGGTTGGATCCCGATTCTCACTGATGAGTAGTATTACTCCTCGGGTGATTCCGGCTAATTCTTCTTCCAGGTTTGGAGGAGAATTTGAGAAAACAGTGAGAGGTTTCCTGATTAGATAAAGTGATTAACCATTCTGATCTAGGTTAGAGTGCACGCAGAGTGTTTCTACTTTTTCTCTCTTTGACTGCGACCATGACCCGACCCTAGACTATAGCTCAGTGACCAAGTTAACCGAACTTTCTTAAAACACTGGATTTTGGATTGTCTGAGTTGCATACACCATTGCCACTCCTTCTTTTACCCTTTGCATTTCTTCAGAACATCCCGTATTACTACGAACATCCACTTCCATTGGATAAATCCATCGTATGGTTATATACGAACTCGGAGGATTTTCTTCGAGGACGGATTCTGGTTCTGGAGAGATTGAATAGGACTATTCAGTTGTCTTTTCTTTTTACCTTCTTTCAGGTTGTGAGGGCTCCTAGGATTAGGAGTGGGTACACCTATTACGCTTATTGGATAGTCTTCTTCCAAACCATAGGCAGGTGCCGAAGGGTAGGGAATGAAGAAAACCAATTAGCTTAAGTTGGGTGTACAGAAGGTAATAAGTAAAGACAAATAAAGGGATCAGAAAGAGGGTAAAGTAAATTGTGACTGTAATCATTCACGACCAAACCACGTATTTCATCGCCACTCCTACTTCACCTTTATATTTCTCCAGAACACCCCGTATCACTACGAACATCTAATTCCATTGGATAAATCCATCGTATGGTTATATACGAACTCAAAGGAACTTTTTCGAGGATAGATTCTGGTTCAGGAGAAATAGGAATAAGGTTTATTCAGTTGTCTTTTATCCTTACCTTCTCTCAGGTTGCGAGTGCTCCTAGGATTAGGACAATACACCTATAATGCTTATTGGATAGTCTTCTTCCAAACCATAGACTGGTGCCGAACGGTAGGGAAGGAAGAAACCACTAAGACTAACGATGGTGTACAGAAGGTAACGACTAAAGACAAATAAAGGGAATTGGAGAGATGGCAGGGAAATATACGGTTACAGTCATGAATCTGATAATGGAAGAGGCATTACTAGGATTATCCGGATACCCCTTCGAAACATTTTTATGTTTCATTTTCAATGTGCATTGTTAATTGAAAGTTGATTTCCAAATTATACACTTGCTCCAGGGTATGTATGTACCAGGTATGATTCTCACATCTGTATGGTTTTACAGATTATGAGTGGGAGTAAGTTATTGGGAATTTGGTGATCATCCTCATTATATCGGAATTCGTTGTAATTGGTGATATTTGAGGAAATCGCCTGGGTACAGTTTTCAACCTACGACGCACAGAGTTTGAGTTATTCAACTCAGCGGGACATATACAAAGTATTGTATGTTGTCCAGTGTCCATTAGGACAAAGGGGTTGGTACTCGTACTGTATTCTGTTTACTTATGACTTTTCAAGTTTTAGACAAGTGTTTCGTAGAAATACAAGGTCCAAGTTTGAGAAGTTATAGGTAAAAGAATAAAGTAGAGAACCAGGTGCCGTAAGTATCGGGATTCTTCAAGGTGATCGAAGATGTAGATACTTGTGGTTAGTATTCAATTGATAGTAATGTTTTTTTGAGAAATTTGTTTCTCTTTCAGGTTACTCATAATTGGATGCACTCCTAAGTCGAGTAATGTTGATCAGCCTCTCTCCATTTAGTTGACATGCACTGGAGACAGTTGCTTGTTTAGAATCTGGTTCCAATTAAATCAGTGCCTCTATTTCTATATTGTATATAGAATGGTTCGTATCTTAACGATGTTAAGGTACGGGGAGTTGTCCGGCTTATGCTTAAAACAAGACTATGGATAACTCAAGGCACGTTTCTGTAATGGCAGTTTGTGGGTTAACCCGGGCTTTGACGAGGGTTGACTTTCTACCATCTGGAAGATCAATAGTGATATTGTTCTTGACTCGCCACAGTTTTAGTAAAATGGATTTTTTCAGAAAAAAAAGTAGCAGGAGTATGGTAGAACTGGAAGAGATTCCAGAACCACAAAGGATTACGAAAAATTTAATAGGACCTAAAGATTCAATCAGGATTGACATTCTATTAGTCACTCTGCAGATATTGTGGGCAACCTCAGGCACCCGAGAGGTACTCTGGTAGCCTCAAGGACGGTGACAGGGAGGTTCTTGTCTACCCAGATTTTCCATTACTGCTGTTCTAGATTATGAGACCTGGAAGGAGGATGAGTGTAGCGTCATTCTAAACTAGCTTTAGAAGTGCACGTGTATATGACTCTGCCAGAGGGTTGTCGTAGTCGGTGGGAGTAGCGGAAGCATAGTAGACAGGTTGCTTATGTCTATTTATAGACTAAAGCAGATATAGCGGAGATAAATCATCTATTTCTGATATAACAGCCATGGGCATTGACTTCATCAGAATAGGAGATGGATCTGTTAAGAAGGTAGTAGGGTGTGATATCCTGGTATTTGGATGACATACATATTGTAAGAAGTGAAATTCCTATACTACGATCGGTCATACTGTGGTTGTCACACAGTAGTTTCTCCACATAAGATATGGATATAATATCAGGCATTCTGGTTACTGGATCTATGGTTTTAGATCTAGATTTGGGTAGTTTCCCAATCTGGGTACTCTGACAGCATTCTAAAGGTATTTTACAATGAACGACTCCTGGCATGGTGGTGTACCTTCAGGTGATGGAGTCACCCTCTCTAAAGGTGTCTTACAGAGTAAAGGGGAGAGGGATGTGCGTGATTGGCAGATCACTTGCTTAGGCAATTGAGTTGATCATGAGATGTCAAGTACCACACCAGATGTTGTTTTTGCACAAGATGCAATAAGTTGATATTAATCCAATCATGGAGAAATGTTCGGAAGTAGTTTTAGAACATAAGTGGTTGTTCTAGGGATTTGATAACGAAAGCCTCCTTCGGGAGACAGTTATCATTCCAGGCTTCCAAGGTGACCCGGATGACAGAGTGACTGTCAGAGTTATAGTTTTCGCTCTGACGAGGGGCAGTAGTTTAGACAGGTGGTCCAAGCGGATACCGAGGGAGGCATGGTGCAGGATACTGATTAAATTCAGTTGATGATATAGTCTAAGAAGTTTGATAGATTTGGAGTTCACTTGTGAGCTAGGTCCCATCAGATATCCAGACATATTCTAAGACGGGAATTACTCAATTTGGGAGATGGCTTTCTCCGCGAACTTGAGAAAAAGAGAGACGTGGAAAGAAACATCAGGGCGGATCCACTCACTGAAGCTATTTCTCGAACACAATAGTTTTACAAACGAGCTTTGTGAAACTGATTAGTAGAGGAGTTGGATGTTCGGTATCACACGAGCTGTGAGTACGCAACATCACAATAATTAGTCTTAAGTGCAAGTGGGAGATTGTTGGATATAGTGCCCTCAAAGTCAATTATTGGATCGCCGGTAGGTGATTGCAATGATTGAGGGAGGACCTATACCTATAGGACAATCTTGCTCGAGATGATAGTATGCTATCTGGTTTGTCTTTATCATCGTGTACATGCTTTAGTTCACTATTGCATGTTGAGCCCATAGGATTCTTGCTTGACTGCCAGCAGTATGATGGCGATCATATACGTGGGAGATGGGGTCTATAAGCACATCCTTAAAGTGTCCCTAGTCGTGGGAGTTTCGAGACAGGGCATCGATACTCCAGAGTAGACTAGTGTATACAGTCGAGACCCCAACGAGGGGCGGTGGCTGGTCTCACAAGCCATTGGTGTCAGTTGATTCACCTAAGATGTATACAGGTGCTCATTGAGTTATGAGTACACCGGACAGGACTCGCCGGGAACATGCTAGTTGGTATTATACATATCGTCAGATAGCAGTTCCCTGGTGACATGTGTACAGGTTAGTCTGTCGACCTGAGATCGTCATTTGTCTCATGTGAGTTCCCACTGTGCTTTGATTACTACCCTACCACGGCTCAAAGGAGTCGTGCAAACAGGTTTTAGTTGGGTATAGTCCCAAGCCACATGGAGGCAGTGAGCGGATCGTCGGGGATTCGTCTCTCCCGGTATTGGGGGTGAGATCGTGCTGTATTTAGGAGAGCCATTACACGAAATCCCTGGCCAGGGTAATCGAGATTTTCTTTTAGGTATTGTAGTAGTATCTCAGGGTGTTCTAGGATTCACTCCGACACGACTTATACCGCTATTGGGGGTCTGACGTTTACCAGCCCCCTAGGCCCTATATGCGATACTCATAGACGAACAGACCGGACTGCACGGATATTGTCACTGTCAGGCTCAGTAGGGTTTCTAGATAAGTTCACTCGTCAGCTTCCCTTCCGATCAATATGTGGGCAACCGTTACGTACAGCTAGTACCTCTGACGTGCTAGTGGTTATACCCAGTGCCAGTGTATTGATGAGTCATTAGAGTCCCCCACAGACATTTTCCCAAGTTCGGGCGAAACGTTGTAGAGGCCGTATGGTTTTATGGCGGGGTTCGATCATACCCGTACACTTGTGCACGATCATGATCGGATGAATAATACTAGCGGGCTTTGGTTTAAGCCGGATCCTAGTATTATATTGTAGGAATAATTTTGTCTCATTGCATTTGTATTCGGTCAGAATACAAATGCGGGTATGTATTTACAATTGAGGGGTAATCCCGTAATTCGTTACGGGATTACTTTGGGAGTTGCCAGTTTCTTTACCGGTTATAATTCAACCTGATCAATGTGACCAATTTTCCCTTGCCTATTCTTTTCCCTTGACCATCCCTTCCCTTGCACAGATTTTTCTGCAGGGGGGGCAACATGGTTATCATTGTCTAGGGCATGGGCTTTTGCATGAGGTGGCTGATTTTGGCTTCAAGGGGGTTTTCTGCAAATTTGGCTGGGCTTCTTTATTCAGAGGGTTTTCCGTGGTGATGGGTTAGAGTGAACAAAGGGTGATTATCATTCTTGATGGCTGCTCTTTTCACACCCCTACTTTACATTTTCCAGCAAGCACTTCCTGCAAATTGGCCGAGCTCTTTCTAATGCAAGATCATTCTTTTTCTTTGCTAAAAATTCTTGGCTCACTTCATCATCTCACTTGGCAACTCCAATTTAGCTTCACCCAATAACTTGGGTGCCTTGAGACAATATATTCCACACTCACTCTACTTCACTCTTGGACATGTCGGCTAGCAAACTTCATGTCCGAGTTGCCTCGGTAAAGAGGCGGGAGCCCGTATAAAGATTCGATGACGTGGTGCCAATGGGATGAGCGAGATCGTGGAGCGGACTTTGTCGGTGCAGCAGCGGGGATCTTGGTGCGGAGATTAAAGACCGAAGGACACGGATCGATCGGTATAATCTTTCCAAACTCCTTTTACATATTGCTAGTTTATGGTTAATGGAGCGATCTGGGTATTTGGGTTGCGGTGGCGCCGGTTCTGTAAAAAGTTTTTGTTCCGCATTTGGCCTTGTTTAGATGGCCGGGGCGCCGCCGTGGTCCAACAATTGCGGGGGTGTTATACGCCATCCACCCGACTTCCCCGTAGATATACATCTACTCACCTGGACGCCCCGGCTAATCTGATCCGATTCCAGGTCTGCCATTTCCATGCCACATCCGACGCCTCAGCACTCAATCCTAGAAACGCACACAAGTAAAAAGAGAATAAATATATAATTAGTCGCGGACACAACCAATACAAGTCAACCACGTTCCCTAACTAGAAGTGCACGCACTTGGTGCACAAAATGTGCTCACGACAACGACACAGACCACACCTAGGGTCGCAATACGTGGCAACTACCAAACCAAAAACCCACTCGCACCAATCACGCATCCACGACACATCAAATATTATATGAAATAGGATATAATTCACTAAAACCTCAAACTTAAATAAAATCAATTTAACCCAAAAACCTAGTAAGCATCTTTTAACCGTTTTAGTACAAACTTGATGTTTTAACAATTTTAGTGGCCACAATGCTCACTAAATATCTTAATAAAGCCACCCAAACCGTAACTAAATTTTAGTTTCATCTAATTACACATTAATTAAAATCCTAGTTTGCAAAGTTATATAATTAGGACAAATTAAATGTAATAATTAACAAATTAGCAACTAGACTAGGTTTTGCATATCTTAAGATGCTAAAATACATCACACAACCATAACAAATGATCACAGCCCTAACTCAAATTCAAACCCTTTTCTTTAATTCACAAACTAGCAATTAGAACCAAATTATCACTTGAATAGTTTAGATTAGAATAGTTAATCAACCAATTAGCCATTAGGTTAAGAATTATACCTCACAAGATTAGAGATCTACCATGCAAATCTTGGCCTCCAAAATGGCTTTTATGCTCCTAGATCCATACTAGTTTGGCTAAGAAATAATGGGTAAAGTTTTAATTAGGGAATTGTGAGGTTTTTTGCTTGGATTTTTGATGGACTTCTTGAATATTTTTAGAAGAGAATGAGGGGAGAAAATTTTGGGGCAGCATAAAGGGGGCTCGGCTGAATGTGAGAGGGGAGAGAGAGAATGTGTGTTGAATGAGTGACCAAGTCAAGAAAACCCCAAGTGAAAAAAGCCCATACCTCTTTCATACTTGTTTTCTTTTCTTTTTTCCTGTATTCTTTTCTTTGAAGTGGGGAAATGAGTGAGAAATGAGGGCTGCTTAGTGTGGGGCTCGGCCAAGTGCTGGGAAGAAAAAGATAGAGAGTGTGGAAATTTCCAAGTGAAGAAAACACCCCCATCAAATCATAGACTAACTCATTTCCTTAATTAATTCATTTTATTTTATTTCTAACTCTAGACTTCTGTAGAATTATGGAGGCAAGTGAGAGAGAATTAGCATGCTACATACTTGATTCTAAGTTATCATGGTTTATTAGTGTATGATTAACCCATTCCAATTTGTAATTATCACTAATTAAATGTATTAGTGCAAGCTTAAAATAATATTAAAAATAATTAATTAAGGAAAATATTTGAGTAAACTAGAAATTTACAAGTGACCAATTAAATACCAAATACTAGCAATTACATAGATAGAATAGGTATATTTAAGTTTATAAGGAAAAATAATTATTTCCTGGTTTTTACGGGATACACCAGTTATTTTACCGATAATCGGAAATTTCATCTAAATGATTTTTCAGATGTAATTGCTAATATTCGGTATTTAACAGTTATTGGACGCTCAATGGTAGGAACCATGTCCATCTCATGAACAAGAAATATCCAGACAACCACTTTGGTAGCATCGTTGGTAGCGATGTATCCAGCCTTTATCGTCTAGTTTGTCACGGTATATAGCTTGGAACTCTTCCAACATACCATCCCTCCACTGAGGGTAAAGACAATGTCTGTGACTGACTTTCATTCGACCTTATCACTCTGGAAGCTTGAACCAATAACATCCTTTTAGTGCTTCTCAAGTACTTAAGAGTGTCTTCCACAGCTATCCAATGATTCTTCCAAGATCCGATTGATTTCTGATCACTACACCTAATGAGTTAGCTATATAACATCGCACACATGATATAGCCTACTGCCGAAGCATAGGGTAACCCTTGCATGTGAGATCTCTCCAAATCAGTCTTGGAAGACATCTTTTTGGAGAGAGTAATTCCTGAGTAAGTGGGCGAACCACCACGCTTAGAATCCTCCATACTAAATCCCTTTAGTATGGTGTTAATGTACCTGGATTTGGGACACTCCCAACATCCACTTAGATCTATCACCATAGATCATTATCCACAAGATGTAGTAGGTATCATCCAGATCTTCCATGGAGAATCCTCGTTATAAGAGGAGCTTGACCGAGTGTAGCATAGGAAACCCTTTCCTATCAAGAGTGTGTCATCTACATATAATACGTGTAAGACAACCTCACTCTCTACAACCTTCTTGTATATACAAAGCTCATCTACCATTTTGATGAAGTCAAACTCTTTGACAGCCATATCAAAACAGATGTTCCAACTCCGCGATGCCTGCTTTAATCCTGATGGACTTAAGCATAGCGTTGAAAGTCTCAACTTTTCCATTTACCCCAAGAATCTTCTCAAGATCAAATTTGCTCCTTATGGGTTTTACCCCTTTAGGTGCAACATTCAAAGTCATACTTTGTTGGTGTACATGGATTCCATCTTTGATTGCATAGCATCCAGCCTTTTCACAAAGTCTCCACTTGTGATGGCCTGCCTGAACCTAGTTGGGCCATCATCTACCATGATGCAATCCTTGCTCCCACTGTCATCGAGAAGACCGCAGTATCTCTCAAGTGGATGAGGAACGCTACCAGATTCGTGGAGAGGCTGAAATTCGTTGGAGACTATTGAATCCTTTGGTTTCACCAAATCATCAGCTATTAGTTTGTATAGATGGAACTCCTTCCAGTTATACCTCATGACCACAAATTTCTTCACAAGAAATTACTTTTCTAAAAAGGTGGCATTCTAAGAAACAAAACAACTTTTGTTCCTCGGTGTGGTAGAAGATATTCCCTCGCAAATATTTGGGATATCCAACAAACTTATACAGAACTGACCTTGCCTCGAGCTTGCCCGGATTTTGCTTTTCAACATAGCCCGGACAACCGCATATCTTAACTCGTTTAAGACATGGTCTCTTCCCATTGCATATCTCATATGTAGTGGTAGGCTCTGATTTGTACGGAACCCTATTCAGTAGGTATGCAGCTTCTCAAGGGCATAACACCAAAAAGGAAACAGGTAACTCAGCAGTACTCATCATAGAGCGCGCCATATCTTATAGGGTATGATATCTCCTGTAACATTTCAGAAAAATATAATATTATTTTTGGGAATTTATATAATTAAATAATATATATTATAAATATTTTAATGACGCGGTATAATTATATACCGATAAATTGGGAAATATTTGGAAATTATGTTAATTATTGAATTTGAAAGAGAATTTAAGAATGGAGCATTCATAGAGTTTTATATAATTAATTATATTCCATTTTTTATGCCAATCGCGATTAAATATCACTAATTGTGCATTAAGCTTGATTTGTGCACATGACATGCACCATGTCATATTTCACATTTTTATATTTTCTACCATGGATTTTCTTTATTTTTCATGCATGGCTTTTCAAATGAGAAGAGAAGAGAGAGAAAGGTGAGGGGTCATTGACCAAGGCTCCCATTGTCCCCCTTCATTATTTCTTCATCATTTTTCCCTCCATTTCCCTTCATTGCTGCCCTCCTCTTCCCACCACCTCAATCCCCTCACAAAATCCTCAAAAATACATCAAAACCATGCACCCTCTTCACTAAAATTGTGCACAAGCACACCACAAGCATGATGGACCAAGAAAAATTCGATTTTAGAGACTTGGGGCAACTCAAGAATTTTCTTGAGTTGCCAAATGAGGTAATTATTTCATCAATAGTGTAGTAATTCATTCCATTAGCTTCTATGTTTAGTTTAGAATCGATATATTGAGGTTTATTGGTCTTTGCAAATTACAAGTTGAGGATAGGGTTTGAATTGAATTGAGAAGGTGCAATTGAGGGTTAACTATAACCTTAAACCCCTGTAGCGTTAATATTGTGAACTAAACCAGAGACTAAAACCCCAAACTTAGAAATCCCCGATATCGGATTTGTGTTGAATTGTTATGTTGTTTTAAGACCTACTGACACCCGGGGACCCTGAAAATTTTATAGCGATTACTGTGAGTCAAGAAGGCAACCTAGAAGCTAGCCCCAAGACCAGAGACCCCAACCATGCATTATTGCCGCAAATTTATTCTTTCTGGCCGCAATTTGCATCCAGCGTGGGGGTGAGTGGGTCCGTATTTGGTCCATGGCTTTATCTCCAGTAAACTAGACCCTCCTCATATGCAAATTTGGCTAATTTAACCTAGGGTAAAATCTGGATCATGGTTTCTGAGATTCGGTTTTGGTTTCGTGATTGTTTATAACTTGAACTTTAGATCTTGTGTTTTATCTCGATCAATCGGTGTTTGTACGTTGATGTCGAGGGTTATTTGATTCTTTTGCATGCGTAGACCATAGGTTTTAAACTATGTGCGTTTCGTGTGCCGTTTTGGTTTTCGTGCGCGATTTCGGTTTACGATACTTTGTGTATATATATGTAGGTATCCTTGAGTGGACTTGAACAACAAGGTAGAGCGTGGCGTCACCGACTTCGGTAAGCAAGGATCAAGGTGAGTAGATATAAATCTACGGGGGAAGTCGGGTGGATGGTGTATAGCACCCCTGCAGTTTCATAGTGTAAAATACGAATATGTTATATTATTATATAAATGTGTGTATTGTGAGACTAACGATTATCAAGATAGGTTTATGTGTTCATGGGTTAGTTTTAGTATAATTAGAAGTAACTTATTTTAGCATCTTAGTCGCGAAACCCTAGAGTAATGATTTGCACACACGTATACATTTGTTTTACTTGTGCGTATATGGGAATATATACATATATCTATGTGAATATGTGTGTGTGTGTGTGTGTGTGTGTATGCATGTTGAGGATAGTATATGGTACTTGGAGATGAGTCGATGTGACTTGGCATGATGCCACGAGATCGGTGATATGATTTGGTTTGTATTATGAGATACGACATGATATTATAGCGGATCTTTAGGCGATGTGTTTTCATACACACACATATATATGTTGATCTATCGGAATGTACTAGACTTTAGATCAGTACCCTAATTAAGGATATGATGATAAGGATACCAGATGAAAAATGAGATAAATGTGATATTTGACCTGTACCCAGATTTGGGATGCCGTACGATGGATTTACCGTACGGGATATAATTATGATGATAGATCCGCACTCTTGGCTCGAGAATGTCATATTTTATATTGTATCGTACGTGATACTTTGGAGGCGGGATCATCGACTACTAGATATATTTATCGACTCAGACTTAGGTGGTTTTCCTTACCATTTAGACTAGTCTGTTTGTTTAGTCCTGTAGTTTACTTAGTAGATGTTAGATTGGGCTCGAGTCATACTTATTTCCAAAACTAACGAATCGTGAGTAATTTAAAGACGGGCCAAGAGATACTACGGATATTTCAAAGGACACACATTTTCTTAAAAACACCGTAGCCCCTATTTTCTAAATACCACGATTCATGTTATTTCAAATGCCAAAACTGTATGACTCATATATAAATTGTACATTCCTTATTGTTGCGTTTACTATTCATTTTCCGTATGTTCTTGCTATTCGCATCGCATTGCATGCTTCAATGTGTTTTCGTAGTTATTATAAAATCATGCTGTCAGGACACCAACACCATTACCGATGATACGTATGCTCTACGTACACCTGCTTGCTGGCTCACACACATCATCATCGGTAATTGCCATGTGATGTACACACTAGAAAACACTATTTCATTAGTATAAATTGCTAGTTGATAGTTTCGACATAGTAATAGTGCATTTGCTTTTATATGCTAGTTTAATTATTGCATTATTTACATAATATTTGATGCATTCATATATTCATTTGTTATGCAATATTATGGAGCATATTGCCAGTAATTCATTGTTATTTACTCATGAGATTGGGATTTCGAACTTCCATGAGATTTCTGGATTTGGAGAAACCGCAAGGATTTTATAAACGTATTATCATTTTAAAGATAGAAAATTACGGTTTTCTCATGATATGATTTGAGAGGAGTCCACCATGAGTTTTCTCGGCTCTTGAGCTATATCATACACCCGATTCGAGGAGGAGGTGCATGGTGGACCCGGTGCGGTACCCCGGGGCAAGATGGTCGCAGATGATGGCGTTGAGCCTGGCAGGGGAGCACTACCGACCGGTGATTTTATTCTGACTCGACGGATATCCGGAGGATACTGATCGGAGTATAGTCCAGTCCGGATTGCCGGAGCCTAAGGTATTGAGATTTGATGTTACGGGCCAGTTCGGATTGCCGGAGCCTGAGATATTGAGATAGCGAGATATATATTTTGTGTCGATGCGAGATACTGATTTTCTGTTGATTTCATTGATGATACCTCGATTTATATATACAGAAATCTCACTAAATTAAGAAAACAGTTTACTCATTCATGATGTATTCTGTTTTCATTTTATTGCATCCATACATCATATATGTATTATGTTACTACCTGAGGTATTGACACGAGCACTTGGTATTACACTTATGTATAGATGTTTACCCTTAACATTATTTTATGCTTCAGGATTTGTTATATTGAGGATTTATTACCGTATGACCTAGGATTGAGTCATACATGCGATTTCTGCTATGTGATGTTTTCTACTCACAAGTTGGCAACTCACCCCCGTTGTGCCACAGTTTCTTGCAGGTTTTGCCGTACAGGTTTCCTTGGCTGCTTTACTAACACACTGCTTCTTTCCGGGTGATTGCTTTGGTAGGTGGGTTCACTCGTATCTTGACTACCATTGTACATTTATTTATTTTAGTTGTATCCAAAAACTTCATCAACCAGACTTGTATATTTTATAGACTTATAAGACCAGTATGTTTATTTTTTTGACCTTAGAGTCGCGCTTGTATTTTTATGATTTTCTGGTGGATATTGGTTTTCTTCTGACTTTTGATCCTCGCCCTTCGGCGTTGTATATTATATTTCTTGCGTGGTTGTGTCCGCCAATTGGCAAAGAGCTAGTTCCCGCTTGGGGATGTCTTTATATATATTTCATGTGTTGTACTCTTTTGGGGCCAGTATTTACAAAGGAAACTCTGCCGAAATTTTTAGAAAAGGCTTGAGGTTTTAAAAATGCATACTACGGCTTTTGTTGTTAAACCACTTGATTTAAACAAGTTTTCCTTCACTTCTTATTTAAAATGGTTTAGATTTCTGGGCGTTTGGCTTAATTGAATTAGATGGGGTCCTATAGACTTCATATGATTCAAGTGCCAGTCACGTGCCATTTCGGGTCGTGACAAAGTTGGTAATAGAGCGCTCGGTTTAACCTTGGTTTGAATCTATGTTTGACTATGCGGAGTCTAGGGCGTATATTTGTATTCGTAACCTATGCTTGACCTTACGGAACTTAGACTTGGTCCAGAGGGTATTAGACCCGAACTTTCGTCGCATAGGTTGACCTTGGTTGATGGAGTAGGTGACTTAAGTAGAGTGACGTACTGTGTGTATGTTCCGCGGCATACTTACGATATGCTAGTCCGCTTAAGAAGCTTTAGGATGTATATTTCTTTGCATGGTATTATGTTCATTCCTATGATCTATCCTCATCGATATCGGTTTTTGGTTTTGTTACCACGGTTGCATGGGCAGAGAGAGCTGCGGCTAGAGTTGCGGTCAGCATGAGCTCTTCTTGGACGAGGACTGATCAGGGCATGATTCCAGGGACACACGATTGCATAGATGTATCGTCCTATTGTGTTTTCACGCCATGAGCATTTAATGGATTACTTTTACAAAATTTCTCCAACGTGCGGATCAGCACCAGAGGATTGGGCCACTGCTAGAGGCCAGCCAGAATGTGATGACCGTCAATGCACCGATTATTCTTGATGATTGAGGCACTGTTCAGCGTGTGGACGAATGATTTAGTTGTTGCTGCGACTGACGAGATATCGCCCCAGACGTTTGAAGCTAATGCAGTACGAGTTGTACTTAGAGATATGATAGAAGATCGCTAGTCACCAAGGATGAATCACTAGGACATGTGGCTCGTTTGCACACCCCGATGCGAGGTCATCAGATTGATTGATTCCAGCATGAGAAGACTTCACGCGGTACGTTGAGAGTCGATAGAAGACGATCGAATGTCAGAAACCCATTTTTTCAAGTTTAAGGTATTCGGAAAAACATGCAAGTAATTCTGTGGACCCTCTAGAAGAATGAAACCCTAACTCGATATAATGACCATGGGAACGCTTTGGAACCTTAGGGTTTGCAGCAGTTCAGCGTTGCCATTAATGAGGCTTGGGTTTGCCCTTCTACGGCTGTCCATAGGTACTGTGGTATGTACTGAATATTATTAAACTGTACTCAAGAGTTGAGCTCTTGGGGGATTATGAGATTTTGATGAATCGATCGAAAAGTTCAACGTCATCCAGATATCATGTGATAGGTTATATTACTTGGGAGACTCTAGATATAAGTATAGCCGTTTGTAGCGCAGTCCATACAGCTACGAAGAGACGAGTCTGAATCAGTCGATATTAGAGAAAGATGGAGTAAGAGGTTCGTACGAGCTTTCGACGAGATGACGTTCCACTCAGTTGACATCAGAGATGTGATACGCATGAAGAGGCGTTGTGTATGGATATCTCTTCCAGAAGGAGTCGTGATGAGTATGCAGCCGTTCCGGAACAAGAAATAAATTTAGTAAAGGGTGATAACTTCTGAGCAGTTCGGCAGAAACGAGATTTGGGAGAGACCTCGGCAGAACCTTTCTAGAATACTATACGAGAAGACTTGGAGCCAGGATCAGTCGTATTGTGCACACTCAGTAGGCCAGAGTTCGGCATCGTCGACGAGACATGTTAAGAGTGACCATGACAGTTAGTCAGAGATCTTTAGAGGATGTGCTAGAGCGGGACTGTTTCCGTCATCTTGGATTTCGGTATTTTGGGCGATTTATTTGCATGATTGAGATTTTGTGCACCACAATTGCACTTGACTTCAATTTGAGATGTTGATTTGATTGCATGCCTATGGTATGCATGTGATATGACTTGTGCTTTCGGCATAGTTTTCATGCACTTTTAGTATTTTGATTCGATTTTGTGCACGCTGATGTACATGGTTGCGAGATTATATACCACGGTATACCTGATTTGGATTGAGATGTGTTGTATACCATCGATTTTGATTGTGATACTCGATATTTGTTTTCGTACACCTTGTGCACTTGATTTGGAGTCTTGCGCATACTTGACGTGCTTGATGCGATTTTGGTGCACACCAGATGCACTAAATCGGGATTCTTCGTGCATATCAGATGCACCTGATATTGTTGTCAGGCACACCGTTGCCCTTGACAGGTGTTTTGAGCATACCCATTGCACTTAGATTTTGTTTCTGTGCACATGTATGGCACATTCATGGATTTCGATTTTCATGCGCACCAGACGTACGTGGCATCCTTATATACATTTTGGGATTGATTTTTTTGGAGCAGTATGTTTTATGATATTACTATTTGGTATAGTGACTGAGCAGGACTAGTCAGAGGACAGTACCTGAATATGTTTTTGCATGCATCGTTGGTTACTGAAGGAATTTCCAAAAAGGAGCTATAGTTTAAGTATTTACCTACATGTCCGAGATGACACGAAACACTTAACAAAGGAAACCCTTCTAAATTATTTTTCAGAACGGCGGGACGTGTATGTTAAACAAAGGGTGTATATATATATATAGCTATTTTCTTACAATAGACGTCCGCCACTGTGCCGTGATACGCGCATTGCACAGCGACTTTAAAAGTTTGGCATGTATTTCTTTTTTAGATGTTTGACGAATTTACAACGATGCGTGTTATGTACATGTTATGGTTTTGATGTTTATCATGTTGGTTTCGTATTGGATTTGACATTGGTGTCTTCACCATAACTCCGATGATTGCGGGATGCTTGACGGAGTTTTGATTTTGGTTTATATACTCGTTTCTCATGCGCATGCATTGCGCTACGATGTGTTTTTATGTATTTGGGATTTCGGAGCCCCGACGACAAGATCATTTTACTGAAATGTTTTAGTATTTGAGGGGTTTAAATTTAAATTCGGGGACCGAATTTATTTAAAGGGGGAATATTGTAACATTTCAGAAAAATAAAATATTATTTTTGGGAATTTATATAATAAATTAATATATATTATGAATATTTTAATGATGCGGTATAATTATATACCGATAAATTGGAAAATATTTGGAAATTATGTTAATTATTGAATATGAAAGAGATTTCAAGAAAGGAGAATTCATAGATTTTTGTATAATTAATTATATTCCATTTTTTATGCTAATCGCGATTAAATATCACTAATCGTGCATTAAGCTTGATTTGTGCACATAACATGCACCATGTCATATTTCACATTTTTATATTTTCTACCATGGCTTTTCTTTATTTTTCATGCAAGGCTTTTTAAATGAGAAGAGAAGAAAAGAAAAAGGAATAAAGAAAAGAAAAGAGAATAAACAAATGGGTATGGGTAAGAGAGAGAAGAGAGAGAGAGGTGAGGGGTCATTGACCAAGGCTCCCATTGTCCCTCTTCATTATTTCTTCATCATTTTTCCCTCCATTTCCTCTCATGGCCGCCCTCCTCTTCCCACCACCTCAATCCCCTCACAACATCCTCAAAAATACATCAAAACCATGCACCCTCTTCACTAAAATTGTGCACAAGCTCACCACAAGCATGATGGACCAAGAAAAATTGGATTTTGGAGACTTGGGGCAACTTAAGAATTTTCTTGAGTTGCCAAATGAGGTAATTATTTCATCAATAGTGTAGTAATTCATTCCATTAGCTTTTATGTTTAGTTTAGAATCGATATATTGAGGTTTAGTGGTCTTTGCAAATTCCAAATTGAGGATAGGGTTTGAATTGAATTGAGAAGGTGCAATTGAGGGTTAACTATGACCTTAAACCCCTGTAGCATTAATGTTGTGAACTAAACCAGAGAATAAAACCCCAAACCCCAAACTTAGAAATCCCCGATATCGGATTTGTGTTGAATTGTGATGTTGTTTTAAGACCTGCTGACACCCGGGGACCCTGAAAATTTTATATCGATTACTGTGGGTCAAGCAGGCAACCTAGAAGCTAACCCCAAGACCCAGGACCCCAACCATGCATTATGGCCACAGATTTATTCTTTCTGGCCGCAATTTGCATCCAGAATGGGGGTGAATGTGTCCGTGTTTGGTCCATGGCTTTATCTCCAGTAAACTAGACCCTCCTCATATGCAAATTTGGCTAATTTAACCTAGGGTAAAATCTGGGGCATGGTTTCTGAGATTCTGTTTTGGTTTCATGATTGTTTATAACTTGAAATTTAGATCTTGTGTTTTATCTCGATCAATCGGTGTTTGTACGTCGATGTCGAGGGTTATTTGATTCTTTTGCATGCGTAGACTATAGGTTTTAAACTATGTGCGTTTCGTGTGCCATTTTTGTTTTCGTGCGCGATTTCGGTATACGATACTTTGTGTATATATATGTAGGTACCCTCGAGTGGACTTGAACAACAAGGACGAGCGTGGCGTCACCGACTTCGACAAGCAAGGATCAAGGTGAGTAGATATATATCTATGGGGGAAGTCGGGTGGATGGCGTATAGCACCCCCGCAGTTTCGTAGTGTAAAATACGAATACATTATATTATTATATAAATGTGTGTATTATGAGACTAATGATTATCAAGATAGGTTTATGTGTTCATGGGTTAGTTTTAGAACTAACTTAGTTTAGCTTCTTAGTCGCCAAACCCTAGATTAATGATTTGCACACACGCACAGAAGCACACATACATTTGTTTTACTTGTGCATATATGGGGATATATACATATATATATACACATATATCTATGTGAATATGTGCATATATATATATATATATATATATATATATATATATGTATGTATGTATGTATGTATGTATGTATGTATACATATACATGGATGTTGAGGATAGTATATGGTACTTGGAGATGAGTCGATGTGATTGGGCATGATGCCACGAGATCGGTGATATGATTTGGTTCGTATTATGATATACGACATGATATTATAGCGGATCTTAGGCGATGTGTTTTCATACACACGAATATATATATATTGATGGTATCGGAATGTATTAGACTTTAGATCAGTACCCTAATTCAGGATATGATGATAAGGACACTGGATGAAAAATGAGATAAATATAATATTTGACCCATACCCATATTTGGGATGCCGTACAATGGATTTACCGTATAGGATATAATTATGATGATAGATCCGCACTCTTGACTCGAGAATGTCATATTTATATTGTATCATACGTGATACTATTGAGGCGGGATCATCGACTACTAGATATATTTATCGACTCAGACTTAGGTGGTTTTCCTTACCCTTTCGACTAGTCTGTTAGTTTAGTCCTGTAGTTTACTTAGTAGATATTAGACTGGGCTCGTGTCATACTTATTTCCAAAACTAACAAATCATGAGTATTTTAAAGATAGGCCAAGAGATACTACGGATATTTCAAAGGAAGTACATTTTCTTAAAAACAACGTAGCCCCTATTTTCTAAACACCACGATTCCTGTTATTTCAAATGCCAAAACTGTATGACTCATATATAAATTGTACATTCCTTATTGTTGCGTTTACTATTCATTTTCCATATGTTCTTGCTATTCACATCGCATTGCATGCTTAAATGTGTTTTCGTAGTTATTATAAAATCATGCTATCAAGACACCAGCACCATTACCGATGATGCGTATGCTCCACGTACACCTGCTTGCCGGCTCACACACATCATCATCGGTAATTGCCATGTCATGTACACACCAGAAAACACTATTTCATTAGTATAAATTGCTAGCTGATAGTTTCAACATAGTAATAGTGCGTTTGCTTTTATATGCTAGTTTAATTATTGCATTCTTTACTTGATATTTGATGCATTCATATACTCATTTGTCATGCAATATTATGGAGCTTATTGCCAGTAATTCATTGTTATTTACTTTTGAGATTGGGATTTCGGACTTCCATGAGAATTCTGGATTTGGAGAAACCGCATGGATTTTATAAACTTATTATCATTTTAAAGAAAGAAAATTGTGGTTTTCTCATGATCTGATTTGAGAGGAGTCCACCATGAGTTTTCTCGGCTCTTGAGCGATATCATACACCCGATTCGAGGAGGAGGAGGAACCGTCTGTGGGTGCATGGTGGACCCGGTGCGGTACCCCGGGGCAAGATGGTCGCAGATGATGGCGTTGAGTCTGGAAGGGGAGCACTACCGACCGGTGATTTTATTATGACTCGACGGATATCCGGAGGATACCGAACGGAGTATAGGCCAGTCCGGATTGCCGGATCCTGAGCTATTGAGATTTGATGTTACGGGCCAGTCCGGATTGCCGGAGCATGAGATATTGAGATAGCGAGATATATATTTTGTGTCGATGCTAGACACTGATTTTCTGTTGATTTCATTGATGATACCTCGATTTATATATACAGAAATCTCACTAAATTAAGAAAACCGTTTTCTCAATCATGATGTATTCTGTTTTCATTTTATTGCATCCATACATCATATATGTATTATGTTTCTACCTGAGGCATTGACACGAGCACTTGGTATTACACTTATGTATAGATGTTTACCCTTACCATTATTTTATGCTTCAGGCTTTATTATATTGAGGATATATTACCGTATGACCTAGAATTGAGTCATACATGCGATTTCTGCTCGGTAAAGTTTTCTACTCCCGAGTTAGCAACTCACCCCCGTTGTGCCACAGTTTCTTGCAGGTTTTGCCGTACAGGTTTCCTTGGCGGCTTTGCTGGCACACTGCTTCTTTCCGGGTGATTGCTTTGGTAGGTGGGTTCACTCGTATCGTGACCACCGTTGTACATTTATTTATTTCAGTTGTATCTAGTAACTCCATCAACCAGACTTGTATATTTTATAAACTTAGAAGATCAGTATGTTTATTTTTTCGACCTTAGAGGCACGCTTGTATTATTATGATTTTCCGGTGGATATTGGTTTTCTTCTGAGTTTTTATCCTCGCCCTTCGGCGTTGTATATTATATTGCTTGCGTGATTGTGTCCACCAATTGGCGAAGAGCTAGCTCCCGCTTGGGGATGCCTTTATATATATTTCATGTGTTGTACCCTTTTAGGGCCAGTATTTACAAAGGAAACTCTACCGAAATTTTCAGAAAAGACTTGAGCTTTTAAAAATGCATACTTCGGCTTATGTTGTTAAACCACTTGGTTTAAACAAGTTTTCCTTCAATTCTTGTATAAAATGGTTTAGATTTCTGGGCTTTTGGCTTACTTGAATTAGATGGGGTCTTATAGACTCCATATGATTCAAGTGCCAGTCAAGTGCCATTTCGGGTCGTGACACCTCCGCCCCGATACACCGTTGTACTGTGGTGTATACGAAGGAGTAAACTGAGAGAGAATCTCATTCTCCTTTTAGAAACTCCAGGAACTTCATGCGCAAGTATTCGCCTCCTCGATCACATCGTAGGACTGTAATACTTCTACCCGTCGGGTTCTCAACTTCGAGCTTATATTCCCTGAATTTCTCAAAAGTTTCAAACTTGTGTTTCAACAAGAACATATGTTTGAATCTTGAGAGATGATCAGTGAATATAATGAAGTAGCAAGATGTAACATTTCAGAAAGTATAAAATATTATTTTTGGAATTTTATATTAAAATAATATATTTCTCGAAAACTGCCCGATTTGCGAAATTGGGGTTTTCGAAAAATGGTATAAATATATTCCAATATTTATGAAATAATTGGAAATTAAAATGATTTATTCATTTAAAAATATATTTATTGGATTTGGCATTTTTAAAATTTATTATATGCAGTTTTAATAAAAACCCGATTAGTGCACAGCTAATCGCGATTAAGCCAAATCCGTGTTTCTACAGTTTTTCTGTGGCTAGTTGTAACAACCGAGCCCAATGTTACTAATTTCTGTTACCTTATGATTGGAGTGTGGCCTTTATTTCATTTATCTTGCTTGATTATTACTTATTGTAATTTTACCCCGTCAATTCAATTCTGCATATAACAATTTAAGGCATCTAAAATAAAATTAAAATATTTGTCATGGCCTGCTTGACACCCCTAACCCTGCGGTAGCGTCCTTGCATCGTGTTCTCGTCCCGTTCAGTGAAACGGACGAGTTTGGACGGCTACGCGCACGTACGTGTGCCCGTCTTGGGGGTATGCTTTTTGACTGTAAAATACTTCATTTCAAATTTTTGGACCCGTCCCGGGCGCAATTTGGAAATATTTTACTTTGCGCCAAATCCCAATTTCTAATTTATTTTAAAACAGTCGAATATATTTTTATAACCCATAATATATTTTCCTATCTTTAAATCCTTATTAATTTTTCCCAACCCACAAATCTTTTAGCCAATCACCTACCTTCTTTCACCCCGTGGGCCCTACTTCATCTCTCTCTCTCTTCTCTAAAACGCTACAATCCAATTTTCTCTCTCCCCCTATACTTTCTCTCTCCTCTCGGTCTCTATCCCCTCTCTATCTCTCTCTCTCCCCCCGTCTCTCTCTCTCACCTTATATATCTCTCTCTCTCTCCTCTATATTTTTTAAACTTCCTCCCCACTCAATTTCTTTCCTCCAACAGAACCCATCTCGCGCAACCCTAGCCGCCTCACCCCTTCGCCGCAGTAGCCCAACGCCGACGCCACCATCACCGGCCTCCTCGCCCTCGTCATCTCCACTGCACCCTTCTTCCTCCTTCATCAACTCCCCGTGCACCCTGTACCAGCAACCGCGGCCACCTGCGCACCCCTGCACGCGTCTGCGCCGCCGGGAGTCGCCGCCAGTGACCTCGTCCCTGTGTCCCCGGTCTTCGTGCGCACCCAGTAAGCCTACCTCTCCCTCCTCTCCTTCTTTCCTTCTTCTTCTTTTTCTCCTTCTTTTTCCTGTTCTTGATTGGCCGATGGTTCCATGCAGGCAAGTCACCGGAGCTCCGTCGACGTGGTCGGCGATCACAACCCCTCCACGGATCATCATGAGCAACCTCTTCTCAGATCTCTTTTCCCTTCTTCTTTATTTTCTTTTCTTTTCTTGCTACATTCTTGATCGTTCGCTGTTTTGCATCTCGCCGGAATCCGGCCGTGCCGGTGACGTGTCCCGACGATCCAGCGAGGTACTCTGATCTGTGTGGTTCCACTGTTCGTCGTTTGGGTTCATTCCGTGAACCGTGCGCCCACCGCGAGTTTTCCCCGCCGACGTTTAACGTTCCGTATTCCTGGTTCGCGGCCCGTCGAGGCAAGTACCCCTTTCTACATGCTAAATAATATTTACATACACAATTGATGACACCCTAAACCTGTAAATTTAACTTTAGTACGATCATTTCTCATTTTCGTGTTCAATATTGTTATATATCATTTTATCTTTCAAACTTGGAACCTACCTGTTGCAATTACTGTTTTGAACCTAATAACCACATTTACATGTTTTAATTTCACTTTCACTAATGACGTAGCCTATGGCACTTTATCTATCGTTTTACTTCATTCGGACACTCGTGTGCATTTAACCTGCATAAACTGTGATTTCATCCATGGAACCTATATATATATATATATATATATATATATATATATATATATATATATATATATATATCATTGCATCCATGAAGTCTTAAACTTGTTAACATGATTAAACGGCTATAATTTTCATACTGCATTCTTATAATGTTGAAATCATCTCTGTGACACAACTGATAACTATACTGCTAATTGAGTGAATCTGCCTATTGCTTAATTCATTGCTTAGATCATGCTGTTGATAACCATGCTTGATTATGTAACTGAGTATGAGCACACCCATGATATTGTTTACATCTTGACCTGACTTGCTACATACATATTGATTTACCCGATATGGTACCGTATACTGCTTGACTTTATCTGATGTACTATGACCTGACCCGTTACCTGATCTTATGTCTAATGCCAACAAACCTGACATGTAGTCCTCATGGACCGTTCCTGTTGTCTATCCAGACAAACCTGCTTACCTGATCCTGTGTTGGCATTAGTTCTTGATTACGAGATACCTGACTTGACATACACATATAACTTGGGGGTATGGGGAAATCAAATGTGAAACCTGACTTGTAACTCAACAGTTCACTACTTGTTCTGATCAGTTTTAGAGGTTAGGCCAGCCTTGGAATGATGCTGCTGACATCATTCATCTGTACACATTCCTGTTTAGTGCCTAGCGGCATGTCTCGGTTTCAGCCCGAGAATCTGGGGCCGTGGTCCCGGGTATGTACGGGATACTATTGAATTATATCGATGATTCATCAATTTGATTTCAAAGACTTTAGAACAGAAAACCTGATAGAACAGTTTAGTTTACCCACTGCACACTACCCTGCACTGCTCTGATTTATATTATTGTTACCCTTTCTTTATTCATGTTTATATTCGCATTGCCTGTTACCCTGTTTATATGTTATTACTTGTTGACTTGACGCGCTGACGTCTGGGTTTTGCATGGCCCAGATTCTGTACCGCTGTTGCAGTCCGAGCAGGAGTACTTCAGCCAACAGGCTGAGCTGTGAGTGTCAGCAGTAGTTAGTTTTCCTTTCCTGCATTTTATTTCCTGATGTGAGCCCGCATTATGGGACATACATTCCAGTTATTTTTGTATTGGATCTTTCGCTTCCGCATTTTATTATTCTTGACTCATGTTATCTTGGATTATGGACACGTTTTAGATAGTTTTAATTTGTTCTTGATATCTCTACTGCCGTAATGTGACTGTGGATGAATACTTCCTACCCACAGGTAGCATGGTTGGCTATGTCACGTTCCCACTTTAGCGTACTCTGGGAAGCGGGGCGTGACATAGTTCTTTTGGTATCAGAGCCATAGGTTAGTCGGGTTGATTCTTTTGTAGTTGGGTATTATACCCAATACACGAAACAGAATACCCGTGTTTAGGAAACATGTCCTGCCACCTTGTCGTTTTACCGTTCTTGAATCAAATTCTTCCTGATTATATCTTCTACGATGTGCAAACTTCCTTTGCATGTCGACTCGAAACCTGATTCCTTGTTATCTCCAGGACTTAGGCGACTTGGGTGGAGTTACGTAATTGTGGCTATGATACCGCGGCATAGTTACAATGCGATACTCTATTTAAGTAACTTGGAGTTCTAGTCTTGATCTATATTTTAAATCTATCATCATGCTAATGTTGGGTGTTTTGATTTCAGGAAAATGGCAGATAAGAATTTGAAGACGTACCAAAGGCGTGTGGACGAAGCCACCATGCTTGGAGTGATAAGGGGAATGCTGGAGAATCAAAAGAGACAGACCGAGCTCATCCCGCAGCAAGCGGAATCATTTCGGGAAGGTTTGCAGATCGTTCAGCAGTCTGTGAACAATGTTGGAGCTAAACCAGTTGACCGAGTAGGGACCGTACCAGATTTCAGGTGTTTGGGTCCGTCTACATTTACGGGTTTGGAGGAGCCGTTGCCAGCAGAGCAGTGGCTAGTTGACACAGATAACTTGCTATTGCGGCACAGATTCTAGATGAGAAAAGAGTTGATGTGGTACGCATTCAGTTAGTGGACTACGCCCGAGAATGGTGGCTTGTGGAGGAGAACCGCTTGCCCAAGCCGATCAAGTGGGCGGATTTTTCTAAGAGTTTCCTAGAGAAGTTCTTCCCGCGGACTGCACGGGAGGAAATGGAAGAGAAGTTCATCGGGCTAAAACAGAAAGGAGCACCCGTAGATGTGCATGCAGCAGAATGGACGAGACTCAGCAGATTCGTTGGACCTTTAGTTGCCAACGATGCAGACAGGGCACGGAGGTTCATGCGCAGCTTGGACGTGGACATCCAGAGGCGGATTGTCTCCCTGAGTTTGACCACTTTCTCACAAGTACTTGCGGCAGCCCGAGAGCAGCAGAGTTTATCTGGGATGAAGGGGAGTTTGCAGCAGACAGCAGTTGCGGTAAGGAAGCCAGCATTTGTACCAAACCGAGCTCAGGGTCGCAGAGGTATTCCAGTGGACCGTCGAGGCGTAGCACCCATGAAGAAGCCTGTTGTCATCGATCGAAGAAAGAGCTTGACTTGTAACTACTGCAATTTACCGGGCCACGTGCAAAAGGATTGTCGAAGGAGGCTGTGACTCTGTTTGGTTTGTGGAGCGGCAGATCACGCTGTTAGTGCTTGTCCGTCGAAGCTTCGTACGAGGGATGATATTCAGAAGCCTCCGCAGAGACCGTTCCAGGGACAGAAACAGCTGACTCAAGGACCTAATCAGGCTCGAGCTTTTACCTTAACAGCTGAAGAAGCTAAGGCGTCAGGAGAAGTTGTTTCAGGTACTTTACTCGTTCATGGTTTTCCCGCATTGGCTTTATTTGATTCTGGTGCATCCCATTGTTTTATGTCATCCAAGTTTATAACTACACACTCGATTGCCTGCACGACCCTGTCTAGTTTCTGGGATATACACACTGGGAATGGGAAAATCATAGCTAGTAGGGAATGTAAAGATTGTACAGTTGTTGTGTGCGGACGGGAGCTTTTTGCAGATTTCTTGGTGATTGATACGGGCAGCTACGAAGTCGTCTTGGGAATGGATTTTCTTGGCACTTTCCACGCTCACATTGATTATAGGGCAAGGAAAGTAATTTTCCAGATTCCCGGACATCCCGAGTTTAGCTTCACTGGAGGAAGCAGTTCTGTCGGGCCAGTCGAGTTTAGGGCTAGGCCGACAAACAATATTCTTGCATCAATGGAAGTTGATAAAAGTGAAGAGCCGGCTGTTGTTCGTGATTTTATGGACATGTTTGAAGATATATCGGGTTTACCGCCGAAGCGAGACGTGAAGTTCGCAATTGATCTTATTCCTGGTGCAGCGCCAGTATCTAAAGCGTATTATCCAATGGCACCAGTAGAGTTGGAAGAAGTCAAGAAACAGGTTGCTGAATTGCTTGAGAAGGGTTGGATTCGAAGCAGTAACTCGCCTTGGGGCGCTCCAGTTCTTCTAGTAAAGAAGAAGGATGGCACAAGAAGGATGTGCATCGACTATCGAGAATTAAACCGGGTGACTATTAAGAACAAGTACCCTATCCCTCGCATTGGAGAACTTTTTGAGCAGCTTAGTGGCGCGAGGGTATTCTCGAAGCTGGATTTGCGATCCGGATATCATCAGGTCCGAGTGAAAGCAGAAGATATTTGCAAGATGGCGTTTCGAACTCGGTATGGACATTACGAATACTTAGTGATGCCCTTCGGAGTAACAAATGCGCCGGCAGTATTCATGGACTTGATGAACCGAATCTTTTCACCATTCTTATATCAGTTTATTGTGGTTTTCATTGACGATATTCTGGTTTACTCGAAGAGTTTTGAAGAGCATGCAGAGCATTTGAGGATCGCACTGCAGACGTTGAGACAGGAGAAGTTGTATGCGAAGATGAGCAAGTGCGAGTTTTGGCTGGAGGAAGTAAAGTTTTTGGGGCACGTTGTGTCTGGCGATGGAATTGCCGTCGATCCAAAAAAGATTGCAGCAGTTCGAGATTGGCCGATTCCAAAGAATGTTGCGGAGATAAGAAGCTTTCTTGGACTCGCCGGATATTACAGAAAATTTGTGGAGAACTTTGCTCGTCTGGCGGAGCCGTTGACCAAGCTTACGCGCAAGGAGGTACTTTTTGTATGGACGGATAAGTGTGCGTTAGCTTTTGAGACGTTGAAGCAGAAGTTTTTAACCGCCCCTATTCTGACCGTGCCAGACAATTCCGGAGGATTGGTGATTCACAACGACGCATCTGGGAAAGGATTGGGATGTGTTTTGATGCAGTATGGGAAGGTTGTAGCATACGCATCGAGACAGTTGAAGACCCATGAGAAGAATTACCCAACTCATGACTTGGAGCTCGCGGCTGTGATTTTCGCTTTGAAGATTTAGAGACACTACCTTTTAGGCGAAAGGGTCGAAGTTTTCACAGATCACAAGAGCTTGAAGTATGTGTTCACGCAGAAGGAGCTTAATATGAGGCAACGTAGATGGTTGGAGCTGATGACTGACTACGATCTTGATCTTAAGTACCATCCGAGGAAGGTTAATGTCGTGCCGGATGCGCTTAGTCGGTTACCAGCAATTCAGGTGTTAACTACGCAGAAGGAGCTCGTTGAAGATTTTCGAAGATTTGACTTGGAGGTTGTGCTACCGCATTCTACGGGACAGTTGATACAGCTGCAAGTACATTCATCGTTGATCGAGAATATTAAAGCAGTACAATCGCAGGATCCTAGACTGCAAAAGTTTCTAGAGCAGGTTGAAGCCGGACTACGAACAGATTTATTGATCCACGAAGATGGTTCGTTGAGGTATGGTAGCCGTTTGTGTGTACCAAAGGGAGATACTCGTGAAGAACTTATGAAAGAGGCACACAGTTCAGCTTATTCTGTACACCCTAGAGGCACAAAGATGTACCGAGATATTCGACAGCATTTCTGGTGGGAAGGCATGAAATGGGAGATTGCTCGCTTTGTGGCAAAGTGCTTCGTGTGTCAGCAAGTTAAGGCTAAACATCAAAAGATTGCTGGTTTATTGCAACCACTTCCGATTCCTCAGTGGAAGTGGGAACATATAACCATGGATTTCGTGACAGCTCTACCGCGGAGTCCAAAGAGCAACAATGCAGTATGGGTGATTATTGATCGTTTAACCAAGGCAGCTCATTTTATACATTTTCGGGTTGGTCAATCAACAGAAACTTTGGCTGAGCAGTACATGCAGGAGATTGTAAGATTGCATGGAGTACCGGTGAGCATCGTGTCCGATCGTGACACTCGATTCTTATCACACTTCTGGAGGAGTTTACAAGAAAGTTTGGGGACTCGATTGAAGTTTAGCACAGCTTATCATCCTCAAACTGATGGTCAGTCCGAGAGAACGATCCAAACTCTTGAGGATATGTTGAGGGCATGCATGTTGGACTTCAAGGGTTCTTGGGAGGATCATCTGCATTTGGTGGAATTTTCTTACAACAACAGTTTTCAGGCAACTATCCAGATGGCTCCATTTGAAGCTTTGTATGGTCATAAATGCCGTTCACCTGTTTGTTGGGACGATGTCGGTGAACGAAGATTGTTGGTACCAGATTTGGTTGTGCAGACAGTAGAGAAAGTTAACACTATCAGAAATCATATGAAGGCAGCACAAGACAGACAGAAAAGTTGGGCTGATACGTCGAGAAGACCTCTAGAGTTCGCTGTGGGTGATTTGATATTCTTGAAGATATCACCGACTAGAGGGGTGATTCATTTTGGAAGTCGAGAAAAGCTCAGTCCTCGATTCGTTGGACCCTTTGAGATCTTGGAGTGTGTTGGTGAGGTAGCGTATCGTTTGGCGTTACCGCAGTCCTTGGCGAATGTGCACGATGTGTTTCACGTATCTCAACTCCGTAAGTATGTTCGTGATGAAACGCATGTATTGGATCATTCTGAGCTGACGATACGAGAAGACTTGACTTTCGAGGAGCGACCAATTGAAATTGTGGATCGGAGAGAAAAGGTTCTTAAGAACAAGGTGATCCCTCTTGTGCTTGTTTCTTGGGGTAATCGCTCGCATGGAGAGTCCACCTGGGAACGAGAAGATGAAATCCGGCAGAAGTTTCCTCATCTTTTCTTGTAGTTATTTTGTCGTCTATCTTTGTATTCTTGGAATTTCGAGGACGAAATTCTTTTGTAGTTGGGTATAATGTAACAACCGAGCCCAATGCTACTAATTTCTGTTACCTTATGATTGGAGTGTGGCCTTTATTTCATTTATCTTGCTTGATTATTACTTATTGTAATTTTACCCCGTCAATTCAATTCTGCATATAACAATTTAAGGCATCTAAAATAAAATTAAAATATTTGTCATGGCCTGCTTGACACCCCTAACCCTGCGGTAGCGTCCTTGTATCGTATTCTCGTCCCGTTCAGTGAAACGGACGAGTTTGGACGGCTGTGCGCACGTACGTGTGTCCGTCTTGGGGGTATGCTTTTTGACTGTAAAATACTTCATTTCAAATTTTTGGACCCGACCCGGGCGCAATTTGGAAATATTTTACTTTGCGCCAAATCCCAATTTCTAATTTATTTAAAACGGTCGAATATATTTTTATAACCCATAATATATTTTCCTATCTTTAAATCCTTATTAATTTTTCCCAACCCACAAATCTTTCAGCCAATCACCTTCCTTCTTTCACCCCGTGGGCCCCACTTCATCCCTCTCTCTCTTCTCTAAAACGCTACAATCCAATTTTCTCTCTCCCCCTATACTTTCTCTTTCCTCTCGATCTCTCTCCCCTCTCTATCTCTCTCTCTCTCTCTCTCTCCCCCCTATATTTTTTAAACTTCCTCCCCCCTCAATTTCTTTCCTCCAACAGAACCCATCTTGCGCAACCCTAGCCGCCTCACCCCTTCGCCGCAGTAGCCCAACGCCGACGCCACCATCACCGGCCTCCTCGCCCTCGTCATCTCCACTGCACCCTTCTTCCTCCTTCATCAACTCCCCGTGCACCCTGTACGAGCAACCGCGGCCACCTGCGCACCCCTGCATGCGTCTGCGCCGCCGGGAGTCGCCGCCGGTGACCTCGTCCCCGTGTCCCCGGTCTTCGTGCGCACCCAGTAAGCCTAACTCTCCCTCCTCTCCTTCTTTCCTTCTTCTTCTTTTTCTCGTTCTTTTCCCTGTTCTTGATTGGCCGATGGTTCCATGCAGGCAAGTTACCGGAGCTTCGTCGACGTGGTCGGCGATCACAACCCCTCCACGGATCATCATGAGCAACCTCTTCTCAGATCCTCTTTTCCCTTCTTCTTTATTTTCTTTTCTTTTCTTGTTACATTCTTGATCGTTCGCTGTTTTGCATCTCGCCGGAATCCGGCCGTGCCGGCGACGTGTCCCGACGATCCAGCGAGGTACTCTGATCTGTGTGGTTCCACTGTTCGTCGTTTGGGTTCATTCCGTGAACCGTACGCCCGTCGCGAGTTTTCCCCGCCGATGTTTAACGTTCTGTATTCCCGGTTCGCGATCCGTCGAGGCAAGTACCCCTTGCTACATGCTAAATAATATTTACATACACAATTGATGACACCCTAAACCTGTAAATTTAACTTTAGTACGATCATTTCTCATTTTCGTGTTCAATATTGTTATATATCATTTTATCTTTCAAACTTGGAACCTACCTGTTGCAATTACCGTTTTGAACCTAATAACCACATTTACATGTTTTAATTTCACTTTCACTAATGACGTAGCCTATGGCACTTTATCTATCGTTTTACTTCATTCGGACACTCGTGTGCATTTAACCTGCATGAACTGTGATTTCATTCATGGAACCTATATATATATATATTTATATATATATATATATATATATATATATATATATATATATATATCATTGCATCCATGAAGTCTTAAACTTGTTAACATGATTAAACGACTATAATTGTCATACTGCATTCTTATAATGTTGAAATCATCTCTGTGACACAACTGATAACTGTACTGCTAATTGAGTGAATCTGCCTATTGCTTAATTCATTGCTTAGATCATGCTGTTGATAACCATGCTTGATTATGTAACTGAGTATGAGCACACCCATGATATTGTTTATATCTTGACCTGACTTGCTACATACATATTGATTTACCCGACATGGTACCGTATACTGCTTGACTTAACCTGATGTACCATGACCTGACCCGTTACCTGATCTTGTGTCTAATGCCAACAAACCTGACATGTAGTCCTCATGGACCGTTCCTGTTGTCTATCCAGACAAACCTGCTTACCTGATCCTGTGTTGGCATTAGTTCTTGATTACGGGATACCTGACTTGACATACACATATAACTTGGGGGTATGGGGAAATCAAAGGTGAAATCTGACTTGTAACTCAACAGTTCGCTACTTGTTCTGATCAGTTTTAGAGGCTAGGCCAGCCTTGGAATGATGCTGCTGACATCATTCATCTGTACACATTCCTGTTTAGTACCTAGCGGCATGTCTCGGTTTCAGCCCGAGAATCTGGGGCCGTGGTCCCGGGTATGTACGGGATACTATTGAGTTACATCGATGATTCATCAATTTGATTTCAAAGACTTTAGAACAGAAAACCTGATAGAACAGTTTAGTTTACCTACTGCACACTACCCTGCACTGCTCTGATTTATATTATTGTTACCCTTGCTTTATTCATGTTTATATTCGCATTGCCTGTTACCCTGTTTATATGTTATTACTTGTTGACTTGATGCGCTGACGTCTGGGTTTTGCATGGTCCAGATTCTGTACCGCTGTTGCAGTCCGAGCAGGTGTACTTCAGCCAACAGGCTGAGCTGTGAGTGTCAGCAGTAGTTAGTTTTCCTTTCCTGCATTTTATTTCCTGATGTGAGCCCGCATTATGGGACATACATTCCAGTTATTTTTGTATTGGATCTTTCGCTTCCGCATTTTATTATTCTTGACTCATGTTATCTTGGATTATGGACATGTTTTAGATAGTTTTAATTTGTTCTTGATATCTCTACAGCCGTAATGTGACTGTGGATGGATACTTCCTACCCACAGGTAGCATGGTTAGCTATGTCACGTGCCCACTTTAGCGTACTCTGGGAAGCGGGGCGTGACACTAGTGCACCGCGTCATGTTATATTTTGGTTACATGATGTGTTTCTTATGTTGTTTTGGGGTATTATGTGGTTGGGTTGAAAAAAGAAAAGAAAAAGAGTTAAAAGAGAATGATTGGAGAGAGAGAGAGAGTGAGTCATGAGAGTTAGAGGGTGAGAATAAGAGCGGAAAGTGAGAGAGAGGCTGCATCATTTCATTTCCCCCATCATTTTCTTCGCCTTCTTCTTCCTCACTTCCCTCCACCTTCACCCCATGTTATCATCTCAAAATATTCATCAAAACCCTAAACTCCTTTCATTAAAGTTGATTCCCTCTTCACCCTCTACATTTCGGACCCATCAATGTTGGATTTTGAGAACTTTGGACTTCTAGGGTTTTGCTTGGTGGATTTAATGAGGTATAATCTCTACCAATTAGTTTAGTTTTTAGTTTTTTATATTCTAGTTAAGTTTAGAATCGATTTAGTGTGGATATGTGAACTTTGGAAATTTCTAGTAGAGGTTAGGGTTGGAATTGAATCCAAAGATGAAATTGAGCTTAGTAGAGACCTTATAATCCCTCTAGAGTTAGTTTCATAGACTGAAACATGAGATAGAACCCCAAACCCCAAACCTAGAAACCCCGATATCGGGAATTTATGAAAATTATGAGGTTGTTTAGAGATCTGCTAACACCCGGGGACACTAGAATTTATTTAGCAAACACAGGGAGTCATGCAAGCACCTAGGAAGCTACCACTGAAACCCTAGCCCCATACCCCAATTCCTGGCCGCAAATTAATGCAATATGGCCGCAAATTGCGGCCTGGGTAGGTTGGTTTTGGCTCGTACTTGGTCTGTAGCTCCTATATCTTCTATCTAGAGCAACCCAATATGCAAAATCTCTTAATTTGGCCTAGGGTGAAATCTGGAGTGGTTTTCCTATATTGCTGTTTTCGTATTTTCCGTATTCTGAAACTTGGGTTTTAGTATTTGATATTGTATTTGGTTGTTGGGCGTTTGTACGTCAACAACAAGAGTTGTTTGATTGTTTTTGCACGCATAGGCTATAGGTTCCAACCTGTGAGCCTACTGTGTGCCGTATCGGTTTTCCGGATTCGATTTTAAAAGCATTTGCGATATGTGTTGATATTGTAGGTACCTTCGCGTGGATTCTGAGGCGACGGAGCGTGGAGTCATCGACTTCGGCAAGCAAGGTGAGTAGATCTATATTTACGGGGGATGTCGGGTGGATGGCGTATAGCACCCCCGCAAACTTTGATGGAAACCGATTTGTACATAGAATATGGTTAATGGAACTGTTCAGTTGATAAAACTGCACATTTATTATGACATTTTTCCTACTATTTCTATATTAGAAAAGGTGTTTATTATATTATATGATACATATGAAGGTTTATCTGTAAAAATACTATTTTCATGTGTTGATATATTATAATTAACATTTGGTAGGAAAATGTATGCAAAAATACCATTGACCAAATCTTAATGGAAAAATTAATATCTCAATAGAACAAACTCTAGTAAATATTATTTGTTGAGTTATTGTGCAGAACTTGCAGGGCTAAAATCAAGGGAATCAAAGTTGTTAGAGCAAACCTGCCTAATTAAGAAAGCAAACTAAGAAATCAAGTCTGGCAGTAACTACGAGAAGATTTTCAGTTTCCTGAGATTCAAAAGATCGCCACGTGTCACACAGATGAAGCCCCAGAAAAACCAACATGAGATCTCACTGTTTGGCCGTGGATCCACGGCCAAACTAACCTGTTGGCCGGATCCGCCGCAAGAGAGAAGACTTGGGAGTTAGGATTTCTTCTGTTGGATCTTAACTACTAGTTTCCAATTTAGGAGACTAGGGTTTTGGCTTTGGGACTATAAATAAAGACCGAGAGCCCCTTGGAAAAATCATCAAGTCGACGAGATCACGAAGTCCAAGAAGGCTCACGCATCCAGGCTAATCATCAACGGTTCATCTACCTCCTTAGAAGAGATCGAGAAGCAAACTAGTATTTGTAATCATTTTCTAAGAAAACAAAGTGTAAATGAATTTTGTTGATTAATAAAGCTAGTTCTTTTGCTTATTCTATTCTCTTTGTAGTTCTTAATATGATTTCTCTCTCCATCTCTTTTTCTCCCAACATGCGCGAGTAATTCTCCGCTTGTTAGGGTTCGTAGGATTAGGGTAAGTTAATGGATGATGAAGATCCTTAAACTCTTTTTACGTCGTATAAAGTTTATAAACTTTATCAAAAGAATCATTAACATCCTAATCGGATGCGCTACCAATTCATTGTTAGTCTCGACCACGATTAGGGATTAGATTAATGATTGTTTTGGTAAAGGGTAGATATGAACGTATTTACATGTCGAGATAGGGGTTAAGAGTGGGATCCCTTTTCCCTCCAGAAACCCTAATCTACATGCATCACTGTCGTTCTAGTTTTAAATGTATTAAAGGATAAAAAGAGTAATATTTAATTAATCATCCATAACTACTAAATCCTAATGAACCCTACAAGCCCCCTTTTTCATATAAACTTACCTCCGTAGTTAATCTAGATCTATATTTTGCATCAGTGTTTAACGTAGATCTATATCCTACAACCATTCTTCAATATTCTTTATCCCTCCTCTCTTTTTCAACACATCTAAAGTAAGAATAAAAGGTTCAACGTTTCCCTGAGGACGACCCGTACTCATCTCGGTCTAGCTACGCGCGACACCGTTATTGATTGCGGTTAACTACTACATACACTTTTTCACACCAATCAAATGGCGCCGTTGCCGGGGATACGTGCGTAATTTTTTTATTCTTACTATTTGTGTTGAATTCTTATTCGATTTATATCATAATTAAAACAAAACTGCCAATTGTATATTTAACGATTTGTGTGTGAATTTTGCAAGGAGATCTGGAGTCACGGACTTGAGGAAACAGGAAGACAGAGACATTCATCGAGATCCAAAGGAGTACAGGAGGCTACATAGCAAATTTCATCAAGTGATCCTTCCGTCTTGCGGCGGATCCACGGCAGATAGCCCATATACGCGGCGGAAGCGCGGCAGGTTTGGAGATTTAGGGCTCCAATCTTCTCTGGTAAGATTCTAACCTCTTTCTTTCTCCTCTGAAATCCAATAAAATCTCTTTTCTGCAGGATTCTTTACAAAATATCGCCGCTCAAAATAAATCTTTTTGCAAAATTTTGTGATTGGTTTGTTTTGCATATTTTAATACGAACTTTAAGTGGCAAAGACCAAATCCAGATTAGGTGGGGATTTCATCACCCTTCCTAATCCCCACAAATCACAAACCGAGCATCTACATCAACCCTACATTAATTTAAAAAATATCTAGACCAGACTTTAAGGACTGCCGCGCTCAATAAGGACAGAGGAAGGTCGTGGGTAATCTATCGCTTATCCGCATTACTTTTGTGGTGTCTAGGCAAGTGTGTCTAAGGCAAGTGGTTACTTAATTAGGAGCACTACTTACGTAGTGGACATCCTCCCACTTACCTGGCACTTAGCTAGCTACAAGTGTAGTAAAGAGGTGGTAGAGGATTGATCATGCAGCTTGTCCTTTGGTATTCTAGGAGCGGTCTAGAGACTGGACCTAGGTAACCATAGTTCTAGGGTTGTTTGTGCATTTTTGTGTGATTTATCTTAAGTCCCACTTTTTTTCAAAACAGACCAATTTTAAATCACACACACACTGCCACTTGCGCTAAACCCTCTTAGTGCATGCTTGGCTGGACACGGGATTCTAGTGCCCGTCTTGTCCGCGTTCCTGCTATCGACTCCGAAGTCGGTAATTCTTCATCTTCTTTTCCCCCACCACACACCACGACCGAGATGGACGGCGCTCCATCAAATTATAACATCACGCTGCCACCGCCCGTAGGTGAGCAGAATCCACCATGCATCTCTCTCCAAGAGAGATGCTATCCTATCCGTGGTCCACTTCCCACTTGTCTATCTATTCCACCAGCTAACGGGGATAATTTTGAAATTAAACCCCACTACATCAATCTGTTGCCCAAATTTCACGGGCTTGAGTCTGAAGACGCGTACGTTTTCATCACTAAATTCGAAAACGTATGCGCAATGATGGGTACTTCACAACTGACTGTGGATGCTACGCGCTTGCGTCTTCTCCTATTCACTCTGTGCGACTTGGCAGAAAAATGGCTATATAATACTGCCGCACACTCTATCACTAATTGGGATGAATTCGTAATAGCATTTCTTAAGAAGTTTTACCCAAAACATAAGACCGCCCATATTAGGAGCGAGATCAACCAGTTCACCCAGCTTCCCAATGAACCATTTTGGAAGTGCTTTGAACGTTTCAAGGATCTGCTTGTCCAATGTCCTCATCATGGAATACAAAGATGGGATTTGTGCCAAATTATATATGAGGACATTAATCCAGCGACAAAGCAGATGCTTGAAACAATGTGTCAATGCAATTTCATGTCCAAAGACGACGGTGAAGCTTGGAAGTATCTGGAAGACCTCGCTGAAAACACTTTGCAATGGGAATGCGTAAGACCACCTTCATCTAGGGGTGGTATTCATCAGCTCGATATTTCCATCGCAGTAAATGCCGAAATGGCAGCGATGCAGAAGAAACTCGACGCTATTGAGAACAAATTTTCATTAGCCTCCCTAAACCAGATTACGCTTCCCAAAACCGTGTGTGGTTGCTGTTCAGATCCTTCACACTTAACGGAAGAATGTCCTATGAATGCATCGTTTCAAGGTCACGAGCAAACTAATGCTGCTTTTCAGCAGCGACCTAGAAATGATCTTTTTTCTTCCACGTACAGTCAAGGATGGAGGAATCATCCTAACTTTGCTTGGAACCAAAACCAATCCCAAAATCCAAACCAGTTCCAAAGCAATTATCAAAGACCTCCTCCACAGCAACCACAACCACAAAGTCAGCACCCCTTTCAGTCACAAAATTTTCAAAATCCGGCCAACACTTCTGCACCACAATTGGCCGGTACTGATAACTCTTCACTCGCACAAACTTTGGATTTGTTTATGAAACATTCCATGCAAATGTCAGCTGATATGAAGTCTTCTATTGATACTATAAAGAAAGACTCCGCCTCCTACGGTGAGAGTATTAAATCAATAGAAAACCAAATTGCACAGTTGAATGCCGTAATGAGTGCGAGAGAGAAAGAGAAACTCCCATCTCAACCCATACCTAATCCTGGCCACTCACAAAGTTATAATTTGAGTGTCGTCACAACGTTGAGATCGGGAAAAGTGCTGAATAACCGAGTGGGTGAGCAATTTGATGATGTTAGTGATACCAATGATACCCCAGCTTCTTCTTCTTCCCTTAATTCATCTAGTCTCCCACCTTCATCCGAGCCTATTCTCCGTTTTCCCCAAGGCTCGAACTCTTCGCCCATTTACTCGAATCTACCTAAAACGATCCCCACTCCAATTTTAGGATCCATTCCATCCCCACAAACTTCTCCAATGTTGGACCAAACCCTTATTGATAAAGCACCTTATCCAAACAGGTTAAGGGGCAACAGACCAAGTCCACAAATGGAGAAGATTGTGGAAATTTTTAAGCAAGTTAACATAAACATTCCTCTCCTAGATGCTATTCAACATGTTCCGTCTTATGCAAAAATCCTAAAGGACTTGTTCACTAGGAAGAGAAAAGTTCAAGTACCTAAAAAAGTTTTCCTTGTGAGTAATGTGAGCACTGCTTTTACACAACAACTACCCAAGAAACGAAAGGACCCCGGGAGTCCTACAATTTCTATTTCCATTGGGGGTAAAAATATCGATCGTGCTCTACTCGATTTAGGTGCTAGTGTTAACTTGCTTCCGTATTCTGTTTATGAGCAATTAGGGATCGGAGAGTTAAAACCTGCGCATTGCATTCTTCAGATGGCCGATCGATCTATCACCCAACCTAAGGGGGTGATAGAGGATGTGTTAATCAAAGTCGGGGAATTCATATTCCCTGTGGACTTTATTGTCTTAGATACACAGCCTGTGGCAAACCCACGCAATCAAATCCCGGTGATACTCGGTCGACCCTTCCTAGCAACTTCCAATGCAGTAATCAATTGTAGAAACGGCTCTATGACCCTATCCTTCGGAAAGAAGTCAATTGAGCTTAACATTTACAAGTTGGGAAGTGAACCCTCCGAACCCTATGCTCATGTGTGTTCTGTCGAATTAATGGATGTCGACAGCAGCAAATTTGATCAACCTCATGATACTGACTCTTTTCATATGTTGTTGCTTGACACGGACTCTTCCACCGAGTTGTCCGGGTCAACATCTAACGCTGATGAGGAACTTTTTATAGAGTCTGACGATCACCCCATTTTTTCTGATGACATTATTCTTCAGGGTATCGATGAAAGGTTTGAGGAAATTTTCGCTGATGAACTCGTATTTTTAAAAGATACAGATGTTGAGATGAATCAACTCCAAGATAAAGAAATTGAACCTCCACCCCTTCTTCTGGACAATCACGATAATGCGAGTAATCCATCATCACTATCACTGTGTCGTCTCTCCAAATTGAGATGCAATCCTTTTCCATTACACCTCTTATCTTCTCCCCACTTCTTCAAATCTCTGATTTTCCACCAACCAGTACGTTTCATCGATAAATTTTTTGAATGGTTGGTGTTGACTTTTGGTCTTTGCAAAGCTTGGCATTGACCAATAACTTTAACCCCCCCAATAATTTTAATTGCTTAATATGATTTTACTTAAGTTTGAGGGGGGGATATTTTGGCTCTTAAAAGAAATTTTTTATAAGATTGTGAGCCAAAAAAAAATTAAGTTTGGGGGAGGATTTCACTTTCATTATTTCTTGTCCCCTTTTTCCTCCCCAGTATACAGGTTCTTGAGCTAAACGGATGACATCAGTGAGGACACTGCCGTAAACAGGTTTGGGGGAGCGTTGTGCTTATTTATGCATTATTTTGCATTATACTATATATAAGCACCAAAAAAAATTTAATAAAAGAATAGAATGTGAAAAAAATTATATATGAAAGATTGGAAAAATTTAAGAAAACCAAGAAAATTGGAAGTTTTCTTAAACGAACTAGTAATAAGTAGTTATGAGCCGTTGTCCCAAGGGTTAGTAAGATGAAGGAAGTCACTAATCTGAGGATAAAAATAAGTCTAAAAAATAGTTTCTATTCTAGAAGCCAAACATTTGAATGTTGATACCCTACTATATGCATATACACACGTCTTGAAAATCGGGATAGTAGAGAATAGCTTGAAATGCTCTTGTCTGAAAGCCAAAGTATGAAGGAAATAATAAATGGAAATATAAAAGATAAAATGGAAAAAAAATGGACACTGGTTTTGTTATCGCCAAGGCAGCAATAAAAAAATATAGCGAGGGTGCTTCATCACCTGGTGCCTTAGACCAACTGGTTTGGGAGTCACTGCTAAGCCTTAGGTGGTGCAAGACGAGGAAAATACTAATACACCTTATAAACAAGCACACGAGTAATCGGTCGGTTAGTACCTCAAGAAGTAGTAACGGTCGCATGAAAAATGTGTGAGCAAATTCCATCTAAATATCAATTAAAAAGTACTAAGGTGGAAGGACAAGAGTATGATTGCTTGAATTGAATTCTCTGAGTGTAGGGATGTTCTTTACACACACGTAGGGTTATATGATCGATGTTTGGAAGAAAGGTAGGAATGAAGAATAAAGACGATGTTTTATGGAGGGATGACGTGATTTCCAACATCTTTTCATGACTATTAAGATAGGGCTCATGACAACTGAAAAGCTAGTATTAGTTGGAAACACTAATTTTCAAAGTCTTTCTTTTACAATTCTTATCTTTATATGTAATTTTTACAGTCTTCCTTTTATTATGGGATTTTGTGGGTGTAATCCGTTGAAAACCCTCAGGAGACAACACTCCTCCTACTAAGGACACCTAGAGGTTTAACGGCTTGTTACACATGCTCAGTGCAATCGTGTTGCCCACGAAAGTGTGCTTAGTTTTCTCCTTTCTTTTTCTCCTTCTCTTGAATAAACTAGTTTGCTCGGGACGATCAAAGATAAGTTTGGGGGTATTTGTTAAGTTGATAAAACTGCACATTTATTATGACATTTTTCTTACTATTTCTATATTAGAAAAGGTGTTTATTATATTATATGATACATATGAGGGTTTATCTGTAAAAATACTATTTTCATGTGTTGATATATTATAATTAACATTTGGTAGGAAAATGTATGCAAAAATACCATTGACCAAATCTTAATGGAAAAATTAATATCTCAATAGAACAAACTCTACTAAATATTATTTGTTGAGTTATTGTGCAGAATTTGCAGGGCTAAAATCAAGAGAATCAAAGTTGTTAGAGCAAACCTGCCTAATTAAGAAAGCAAACTAAGAAATCAAGTCTGGCAGTAACTACGAGAAGATTTTCAGTTTCCTGAGATTCAAAAGATCGCCACGTGTCACACAGATGAAGCCCCAGAAAAACCAACATGAGATCTCACTGTTTGGCCTTGGATCCGCGGCCAAACCCACCTGTTGGCCGCGATCCGCCGCAAGAGAGAAGACTTGGGAGTTGGGATTTCCTCTGTTGGATCTTAACTACTAGCTTCCAATTTAGGAGACTAGGGTTCTGGCTTTGGGACTATAAATAAAGACCGAGAGCCCCTTGGAAAAATCATCAAGTCGACGAGATCACGAAGTCCAAGACGGCTCACGCATCCAGGTTGATCATCAACGGTTCATCTACCTCTTTAGAAGAGATCGAGAAGCAAACTAGTATTTGTAATCATTTTCTAAGGAAACAAAGTGTAAATGAATTTTGTTGATTAATAAAGCTAGTTCTTTTTCTTATTCTATTCTCTTTGTAGTTCTTAATATGATTTCTCTCTCTATCTCTTTTTCTCCCAACATGCGCGAGTAATTCTCCGCTTGTTAGGGTTCGTAGGATTAAGGTAGGTTAATGGATGATGAAGATCCTTAATCTCTTTTTACGTCCTATAAAATTTATAAATTTTATCAAAAGAATCATTAACATCCTAATCGGGCGCGCTACCAATTCATTGTTAGTCTCGACCGCGATTAGAGATTAGATTAATGATTGTTTTGGTAAAGGCTAGATATGAACAGATTTCCATATCGAGATAGGGGTTAAGAGTGGGATCCCTTTTCCCTCCAGAAACCCTAATCTACATGCATCACTGTCGTTCTAGTTTTAAATCTATTAAAGGATAAAAAGAGTAATCTTTAATTAATCATCAATAACTACTAAATCCTAATGAACCCTACAAGCCCCCTTTTTCATATAAACTTACCTCCGTAGTAAATCTAGATCTATATTTTGCATCAGTGTTTAACGTAGATTTAGATCCTACAACCATTCTTCAATATTCTTTAACCCTCCTCTCTTTTTCAACACATCTAAAGTAAGAATAAAAGGTTCAACGTTTCCCTAAGGACGACCCGTACTCATCTCGGTTTAGCTACGCGCGACACCGTTATTGATTGCGGTTAACTACTACATACACTTTTTCACATCAATCAGGAACCTTTAATTGAAAACTATAGATAGAGTTAAAGGATAGTTAGAGAAACCATATTAGGAACTAAAGGATAGTTAGAAGTGATATATGATACGGCTAATATGTGATGACGGGATTTGAGGATGATGTTTGATATGTTTGATGATAGGGTACTATAGGACTAGATAGCCGATGTAGACGTGTCATCCGAACCATACCTATTTCTAAACTGAATAATCGTATGCATCTTTTAAACATATACCTTGAGGGATGTTACGGATTTTCAAATGATATCTTTTCCTTAAAAACACCGTAACCCCTACTTTCAAACTACGATTCGTTTCTTTTAAAAACTGATTGTATGGTTCGGGTGTATATGTTAGTTTAGATAAGTATGCTTATAGTAAAGGTAGAATGTATATATATAACATTTGATTCGATGTGAGACATAAATGTGATGAAAAGATTGTACGATGCGATATGATGACTTGGTGATATGTTGGTATACGGATGAGAGTCGATTGAGATGATTGATACCTTGTCGGTCCCCTGATATGAGATTGTTGTGGATGTGACCTGGGACATAGGTATATAGATATTAATATATGTTGTGAATCATGAGAGATTGCCGTGCGGGACCTTAGGTCTGTATCCTCATTGTCGTAAAGGTTGATAGGATCCCTAATGTTTTGATGCCGCCGTAAGATGATTTTTCCGTACGTGATGAGTTTAACTTGATGATTGATCCATACCTTTGACTAGAGGCTGACGTACGATGTATTGTACCGTGCGTTTTGTTGTGAGGCTATATGCTGATTGATAGATTCACCGACTCGGTCTTGCAGACACGTATACCTTATAGCTTGTAGCTAATGATTTACCTTATGCTGCCTTCATGTTATTCGCATTGCATTACTTATACATGTGCTAGTACACCTGCACCATTATCGATGATGCGTATGTTACACTTACACAGATTGGCCGGCTTACACACTTCATCATCGATAACTGCCATGTCACTACACAGTAGGATTGCTGCATCATGATATGACTCATCGCATAACTTACTTGCGTATATACCCACTTATACATCCATATTGGCGCACATACATATTGTACACTCATAATTGCGTATATACCCACTTGTACATCCATATTGGCGCACATACATATTGTACACTCATACTTGCGTATATACCCACTTGTACATCCATATTGGCGCACATACATATTGTACACTCATACTTGCGTATATACCCACTTGTACACCCATACTTGTGTGCATATATATATATATATATATCTTGTGCATCCATGCCTACGTGGTTGTTACGTTTAGCTGACCGGTTTCAGCTTGTGGGTGTTTGATATGATCATCACCTACTGCCGGCGTATTGACGATTCTTCAGAGTCCTACACAGAGGTTTCCTGGCTCAGGCAAAACGGAGTAGGAGCACATATATGATATGTGCGGGACCGAGAATAATACGATATGAGTACCGTATTCTATTCTCGCGATATGTGATATCGGCCGGGTATATGTGATATAGCCGGGTCATCGGATCAAGTGTTGATTCGATGAATTGGTACATGTTATATTAGTCGGTTATATGTATTATAGCCGGATTATCGAATCAAGTGTTGATTCGATAATTTAATGTATAATTATATATTTGATATATTATGTTACATTAACTAATATAAGTTCGCTTTATTGATTCTTTTTCTCACCGGATATATGCGATATATGTTAATTGTATTATTTTCTATTATTACATTATATATTATATATGTGATATATAATATTGTAACATGTTAGTGTTACAAATGCAATATGGTTGTTGAGTTTAAACCAAGTTAAGGTTTGGATTAGGGTTAGCTTTTGGGTTAGCTTTTGGATGAGGTTCATGGATGCTTCATGAAGCTTTGACTTTGTCATTTTTCTTTGGAGTTTTGTGGAGATATTAGTTAACCCAACCCAAACCCTCAACCCATGGTTTATTCTCTACAAGAGTTAAGGATATCATTTTTAACCCATGGTTGCAATTATAACCACAACAATAATTCATTATTCATCACAAAAGGATTTTTTCTTCTTGTTCTTCCTCTTTGGAAAAAGCTTTCTAGCTTTTGGAGTTGTGGTGATTAATAGTGAGAAATTGAAAACAAAAGAGTGTAAAATTCCTACTTTATCATCCTCATCTATTCTAGCCACTTAGATTAGGGTGTTCACTTCTCTAATTACTTCCTTAGTGAAGTGTAAGCTTGGGTTTGAGATTCTTCAAGGTAGATCATCTTAGATCATGAAGACTACAAGCAAGGTGCCTCATTCACCTCATGTAGCCACTCTAGAGCCGGAGTTCTTGATGATCGCAGCGAAGGGACCTCAACACAGAGCTTATGAAGCGAAGAAACGGACTACAAAGGTTGTAATCCCAATTCTATATGATAGATATATCATTGTATGTGATACAAATTTTTTGTTACCCTAAATTTCTAGTAAAGATTCATAGTTTGCTTGCTTTGCACCTCTCTAAATTTTATAGTTGCATGAGTGATGCTACAAAACCCCAGACTAGGTGCAAGGGAAGCCCAACAGTGGTATCAGAGCTAAGCTAGAATTTTAGACACGGTGTTAAAACAAATACGAACACGAAATCCACTCTGAAATACGATATTTGAAACCCACCATTTTGCTCTCTGTAAATTTTCAAAAAGGTCTTCTAAAAATTTTTCAAACAGGTGCAGCATGCAGTATAGGCCAAAATAAGAACATACGTGAAATACGGGGGCTGGTGCTCGAATTTTGGCCGAGCACCAAGCTAGGGATTCATGCTTGGCCGGTCCCCCTGCCTCTTCTGCTCCCCGTATTTCTTCTGTGCTCTTTTGGTTTCATTTTGGGGTTTCAAGTATTGTTTGTTTATCCCAATTTTCATGTGATGATTATTTTGACCTGGGGCTAATTCGTAGTGTTTGTGAAATTATAGCGTCGCAAGCGGGGACTTCGGATGCTGCGAACAAAGGGAAGCAAGTGGTCAGATTTTCATAGCTCGAGACCATCGGTGAGTAGATTTAACATCTATGGGGAGATCACCCGTATGGCGTTATGCGTCGGGGCTGATATGAGATGATAGTTGCATGTTATTGCATATTAGTTAATTTCATATGAATGTCATTGCATAGTATTATCTGTTGTACCTTGACTTGTACCTTTAGATATAACACATTACTGACAGTTCATGTTGCACGAGCACTAAATTGTATGCTACACCCACACCGTCAGTAATTACCATGACACGCACAAACCACCTACATACGTGATATGGTAGTGAATAGGAATAGTTGATGTAGTAACTCTTATTCCATTGTGCATATGAAATACCGTGGACACATACATATGTAATATTGCATTGGGCAGGAATAGTTGAGGTAGTGACCCTTATTCCATTTCACGTATACCCTACTATAGCTATATATACATCATGCATACATACTGACATGTACACCCATATATTTTGCTATAGTTGTATATACCCTAAGTGGTATTGTTTTGACATGTGATATTGAGACGTTGACTATTGTGCTTATGAAATACATCATATATATTTACTTACATGTAGACACTTAAACCTTGATACAATTACATGTACACCTCATATGATGCTGCACTTGTTTTTCGGAGGATTTTGGGAACCACGAGATATATTTTAAAGCTGGATTCATTTAAAAGATCGGTTTCCCTTGAGATGCTCATATGATTGTTTTATGTTGCATATATTAGTTTTTTCATGGATTTACGCGTTGAGGTATGGATTTCATATGATTTATGGATTTGAGAACCGTGGGGGTATTGTTCAAACCATAATATTGCATTATTATATTCCCTATTCTTATGCATTTTACAAATAAACAGGTGCTTTTGACCCATGTCTGCTACTTAGTTACAGGTTACAGGTTCTTGGATCTAAAACAGTGAAAAAGATAAAAGATGATGCAAAAGTGAGACTTTGACCAATAAACAGAAGACTCTTGATCAAGCCTACATAAAGACCAGTTTACAAAGCAAGGTTCAAGACGTCGACACAAAGCGAACGGTTAGAAGTCCACTACAATGTTCACTGGAAAATCTGGAAGAAAAACAGAAGCTAATTTGAGAAAATACCTGCAGAAGAAGAGAGTAAAAATCAAGCAGAGCCACTACAAGGAATATCAGATCACAAGTCTCTTGTTTGGCTGCGGAACTGCGGCCAAACCCTGGCTGCGGCCGTGGTTCCGCGGCGGGGTTAGGCGTTTAAAGAATAAAAATTTTACCAAAATAAAGTGCGGCTCTGACTAGTCAACCTAGGGGTATTCTTGTAAATGCAGACGTGCGAATCAATTGTAACCTAGGGTTTCCTATCCTCTATAAATAGGAACTCTAAAGCTTGTATTAGGTTACGCCTCCCTATGCCTCTTTTTATGAATAAAATTTAGAATTCTTTTGGAGAGCATCGATGCCTCTGTTCAGATCTGACAACCCTGCGTTGATGTTTGGAGAGAGTCATCTGTAAAGTAGGTAGGTAATTTCAATTCTTGCCCTAGGTAATTTCAATTCCTGCCCTAGATAAATGTCTTTCAATTCCCTAATGAGTGAGTAGTCTCCTCGCTTGTTAGGTTTAGCTTTGGGGAAGGCTTTTGAGAGATGAGATCTCTCATCCCTTTCTTGCTCGTTATATATTTTCATAGGACTCCATGCGTACATGCACATACCGCTCCCTACGGCACCCTATCCCACGAGGTAGCGGTGATACCGTATTATAAAGGCCCGGTTGTGATGGTTTTCCATGGAGGTTAGGGTAAGGATTGATAAAGGAAGGACAAGAAACTAGAGGAAGAAAATATCTTCCCGATGATTCTAATCCCTTTTGTTAATAATTACCATAACTCCTACTAGATCCTAATATGGGTATAGAAAGCGTTGAAATTTATTTACATTTCCAAACCTACCCTAGACCTAACCCTAGCAAGATTTAGATCTAGATAATCTTAGTATAGAATAATTTAGATTTTAGATTTAATAATCAATCTGACCACAATTGGAATTAACTCGTTTGAGCGATTAGGAAATTCACAACATCCCTGTGGACCGACCCGTACTCACCGGCTAGCTGCAAAGCGACGCCGTTCTTGATTGCGGTTATAGATAGTTTTTGAGATCAATCAAATGGCGCCGTTGCCGGGGATGACGTGTTATTTTCTTTTTGCAATTTCGGGTTAATCTTAAATAAAAAAAAATCATAAAAATATGAAAAATCAACAAAATATAAAAATATATCATCTGCTATTTTTGGAAAGGGTACATTTGTTTGAATTTTGCAGGACCTACACACAAATTCGGATCTGGAAATCTACAGAAATCAAAACAGAAAACAAACGATCCTAACAACAGAAGATTGCAAAAACAGAGGAGTACAATTTTTTTTGGGAACAACGACTCTTCTATCACCGCGGATACGCGGCATTAAGGCGTTTTCACCGCGGAAGGGCGACGGGAATGTGACATATCTTCCACAAATTTTTTTTGGGGAACCGAGCCTTTGAAATAACCGCGGAAACGCGGTCTGAAGGGCCATAGTGCGGCGGAAACGCGGCGGGCCTGTTGCCTCTTCGTGTGAAATTTGCTCTGTAAGTTTCCCTCTTTCTCCTCTGCAAAAAATCTCTATATATCTTCTGAAAAATTCCTGCAGAATTTGGTGCGCTTTAAAAATCTTCCCCCTTCCAAATAACAATCTTGTGTAGGATTTTTTGTGCCTCGCTTAACATAGAAATTGATTGCAAGTAATCTTCTTTTTTTTCTGTTTTGCATATCTTTTATCAAAAAAATCTTTTTGGCAGAAATTTCCAAATAAAGAGCAAACGGAAAAAGAAAATTTTTTTTTAACGACTTGCAACTTTTGCCGCTAAGAAATCCTTGCACCACCTACCTTCTTTCTCTTCTCTTTCTTCTATCATGGGTACCCCACATCATAAATCACTTTCCGAACTTTGCTATCCCGAACCTAACCTTGCTTCGTACGTCAATTGTTTCGGTCGATTTAAGGAAGATCCCTCCGTGCCCAAAATTTCTTTGAAAGATCAAATAGAAGCGTCTAGGAGAAACAGTTCGACGTCGCAACCCACTTTGTGTCAACCATGTCAACCTTCACCACCTTCGTACGTTGATACCACTTTTTCGAGTCCTGTTGTAACTCCTAAGCCGATGTCTATTGCTGAGCACATCGCACAATTTCGTAGCCCATCTTTCACTCCTCTCCACACATCCAGTTCTAGGGATCAACAAGTCCATTCATCTTTTTATCCACATATTGATCCTACTCCTGTCCAACCATCCAATTCCTACCAGTCCTACCCGACTTTCCCACCTTCACTAGACATTGCTTCTACACAGCCATTTGGGAGTTTCACGTATCCAAACAGTTTTGAATCTTTTACCGAAACCCCCTCACCACCCATGTCTAGTTTGGAACAGTCGTTGGTAGCTTATATTTCAGCAACAAACAAAATGGTTAGGAGTGTGGATGCGTCCATTACCGCCCTTCTGCAACCTAGTGATCCGGCAGCTAGTTTCCAACTAGCTTCAAATTTTTCAATGTATGAGGAGGCGGTTGGACAGAGTGCGAATTTAAGAGGATTTACAAATCAAACCTACCCATACCCAATTGAAGCCCACAACTCCGGTTTTCTATCGATTGTCCCAAATGATTCACAAGTTGAAAATAAAACATCTAACGAGTTGTGTGACTTTATAGTGCTTGATTTGCCAGATTGTGAAGAACCCCTTTCGAGTGAAACCACACTTAATCCTTCCGATCCTTACACCTCCAATCTAGAACCTAAATTGATAAATATCCGTGCTTTTGATGAGGTGTCAGAAAAAATTGATTTTCACTTGATTGAGGATATAGACACCGGGAATATTTTGGATGATGAACCAGTAGATTTGATTGAAATTTTATGTCCAATTCATCATCCCGAGTGATTAAATGTTTCTCCCGAACTTCATATGCGTCTTGATTTTGATGATATTGGCATGGATAAGCAAAATTTTGAGGAAAATATTGAGGAGAATTATAAGGATAGTATTGAGGAGAGTATTGAGGATAATATTGAGGTTGAACCATTTTTGTTTGATGTGTCAGATTTTCCAATTCATCCTCTTGAACCTGTAACTGAATCACCCTCCCTCCTTTCCATCGTTCCGACCACGCTTGAAGAATGTAAGCTTGAAAAATTTCTTTTTGAATCTGACACAGTTCTCACAGCCGATAACACTTACGAGTGTTTCACTTTTTCGGACGATGTTGATGACTCACCGCCCGAGTTTGAGTCCTTTGAATTTTCAGGCGAGTTAGTTGAACCATCAGACTCGGTTGCTTACAGTCGTTTCGAACCATTGATGGAATTTTTCAAGTTCTAGACAGTTTACTATGGTGAGAATGAGACTATCCCTAATTCACTTCCTTTCTTCCTTCCTATCGTCCCGACCGTACAAGAGACTGTTACGCTTTCATCGCCAATACAAAGTTCGGCGTACCCATGTTTTCTTGCGAATCTTGAGGGATTTGACCCCATTTCACGACGAGTTGATAGATTAGCACAATCACTTTTAACACTTCGGTCATCCCAAATTGCGCTAATTTATTCACTCGATTTACACCCTCAAGTTCGTACTACACTTCTTTCTCTCTTCCGCCATTCTTCTCCTCCACCGAGACCGTGTACCGTTTCTATCTCCACACGGTCTTATGTGCTTCTCATTTCTTTTCTTTCCACCCCATTCTTTCACCAACCATACCATTACCACGATAAGATCTTTGAATGGTCGGTGCTAACCTTTGGCTTATGTAAGGCCTTGCTTAGTTTGGGGAGAAACTTATTGTATATATGTATATATCTTTTTTGTTTTCTTTTCTAATAAAAAAAATTCAAAAAAAAATAATAAAATAAAATTTGTAAATAAATAAACAGGGGAGTGCTGACATTTTGACCCTCTTGGTGTGGCATGACAGTGAGGACACTGTCAAGTTTAAGTTTGAGGGTATGCTCGGTAAGCCTTCTTCCTTCGCATTCATATGTAATTTTTTGCATTTGCATACTTATTTTAAAATCCATAAAAAATTAAAGAATTTCAAAAAATTATAAAAATTAATGTATTCAATTTTGGCCTTATTTGACTTGAGTTTGACAAATAGGTTAACTGGTTAGGAACAACTAGATCTTAGATTTAGTAAATTAAAAACCCTAAAAATAACCTTCCTTAATGTTTAACGGTAGAAAGTATATGTCTTTGTAGCTTATTTAGAAATAGGCAAATTTTGAGTCCATTTCTTGGGCTAAGTCAAAGCAAAGGAAAAGTATTGATGTTTTTATTAAAGTATAAGTTTGAAAAATAATTCCTAGCTTAAGTCTAGATTCTGAAAACGTATACCCTACAATTTGCACAATCACGCACCTTGATACTTGGAATAGTAGAAGAGACCTTGAAATGCTCTTGTCTAAAGTCCTTAGTACGATGAAAAATGCAAAAAAAATACAAGTGTGAATAAAGAAAAAAATGAACACTGGTTTTTGTGATTACTTAAGGGTAAAAAATATTGAAAAAATATTTAGCGAGGGTGCTTCATCACCTAGTGCCTTAGACCAACTGGTTTGGGAGTCACTGCTAAAGCCTTGGGTGTTGCAAGACTAGGAATTACGCTTTAATGTGCATGCGCATCTTGTAATCGGTTGTTGGTACCTCAAGAAGTATTAACGGTCGCATGAAGGATGTGTAAGCAAAATTCATTTAAATTCACCTATTAAGAAGTGCTTTGGACAACGGACAAGAGTATGATTGCTTGATTTGAATTTCCAAGTGTAGGGGGTGATATATATACACACACGTAGGGATATGTGATTGGAATTTAGATTAGAGAGAGGAATGAAGAATAGAACTTGTATCTTTAGTAAAGTTGATAAAAATTCCTAAGTTGAGATGGAACCCTAGAAGAAAAACTTAAGAGATGCCGAAAGCTAAGTGAATCTATAGAACATATATAATCTTAAGTTAAATGATAAGGAAGCGTGAAGAATATGGGTGCATAATTTACGAGTCGACGATAATAGAATTCCTTGTTACAAAACCTAATTGGAGAATAAAAGTCGAAAAAGCCAAATTGATAGGATTTTGTGGGTAGTATCCGCTGAAAACCCTCAGGAGACAACACTCCTCCTACTAGGGACACCTAGAGGTTTAACGGCTTGTTGCACGTGCTCAGTGCAATCGCGTTTCCCTGCGAAAGTGAGGTTAGGATTTTGTCGAGAATAAAACTAGGTTTGCTCGAGGACGAGCAAAAGATAAGTTTGGGGGTATTTGTTCATACCATAATATTGCTTTATTATATTCCCCATTCTTATGCATTTTACAAATAAACAGGTGCTTTTGACCCATGTCTGCTACTTAGTTACAGGTTATAAGTTCTTGGATCTAAAACAGTGAAAAAGATAAAAGATGATGCAAAAGTGAGACTTTGACCAATAACAGAAGACTCTTGATCAAGCCTACATAAAGACCAGTTCACAAAGCAAGGTTCAAGACGTCGACACAAAGCGAACGGTTAGAAGTCCACTACAATGTTCACTGGAAAATCTGGAAGAAAAACAGAAGCTAATTTGAGAAAATACCTGCAGAAGAAGAGAGTAAAAATCAAGCAGAGCCACTACAAGGAATATCAGATCACAAGTCTCTTGTTTGGCCGCGGAACCGTGGCCAAACCCTGGCTGCGGCCGCGGTTCCGCGGCGAGGTTAGGCGTTTAAAGAATAAAAATTTTACCAAAATAAAGTGCGGCTCTGACTAGTCAACCTAGGGGTATTCTTGTAAATGCAGACGTGCGAATCAATTGTAATCTAGGGTTTCCTATCCTCTATAAATAGGAACTCTAAAGCTTGTATTAGGTTACGCCTCCCTATGACTCTTTTTATGAATAAAATTTAGAATTCTTTTGGAGAGCATCGATGCCTCTGTTCAGATCTGACAACCCTGCGTTGATGTTTGGAGAGAGCCATCGGTAAAATAAGTAGGTAATTTCAATTCTTGCCCTAGGTAATTTCAATTCCTGCCCTAGATAAATGTCTTTCAATTCCCTAATGAGTGAGTAGTCTCCTCGCTTGTTAGGGTTAGCTTTGGGGAAGGCTTTTGAGAGATGAGATCTCTCATCCCTTTCTTGCCCGTTATATATTTTCATAGGACTCCATGCGTACATGCACATACCGCTCCCTACGGCACCCTATCCCACGAGGTAGCGGTGATACCATAGTATAAAGGCCCGGTTGTGATGGTTTTCCATGGAGGTTAGGGTAAGGATTGATAAAGGAAGGACAAGAAACTAGAGGAAGAAAACATCTTCCCGATGATTCTAATCCCTTTTGTTAATGATTACCATAACTCCTACTAGATCCTAATATGAGTATAGAAAGCGTTCAGATTTATTTACATTTCCAAACCTACCCTAGACCTAATCCTAGCAAGACTTAGATCTAGATAATCTTAGTATAGAATAATTTAGTTTTTAGATTTCATAATCAATCCGACCACAATCGGAATTAACTCGTTTGAGCGATTAGGAAATTCACAACATCCCTGTGGACCGACCCGTACTCACCGGCTAGCTGCAAAGCGACGCCGTTCTTGATTGCGGTTATAGATAGTTTTTGAGATCAATCAGGTATTTCAAGAAAACTATGTATTGTTTGAAAACTGGGTTTCTCTTGATATGATATTTCAGTGCGTCCACCATGTGATTTCTCGATTCTGAGATTTGTCTTGTGATACCCGATTCGAGGAGCGGGAGGCACCGTCTACGGGTACATGGTGGACCCGGTATGGTATCCCGGGGCGAGTGGTGATTTCGTGGTGTAGACGATAAGACTGGCAGAGGGACTATTACCTACCGGTGATTGTATTTGAACTCGGCGGTTATCATGGGGATACCGACCGGAGTGATGTATGACATATCGTCGGGGCCGGTCGTGGTGACAGCTCCTGAGTTATGAGGATTTACGTGTTGATGCTAGACACGAGTTTCATGATGTTTCGAGGGTCGGTGTTTGACACTCTGGTTTCCATGATTTTACGTATCGTCGGTGGGCATACGTGGTTGATATCCTCATATATATATATATATATATATATATATATATATATATATATGCATACAGGTATATGTTTTCATGATGTTTTGGGTGTCGATGTTAGACACTCAGGTTCCATTAGACTTACAGGAGGTGAGAGCCGATCTGAGGATGCGGTGCCTGAGGATTTGGGATTTGATGTGTCAGTAAGGGACACTGGTGTTTTCCCATGCTGATGATTTTTCATGAGGTTTTATTATATCATTCCACACACTCAGAATTATTTTTGATATGCATTGCTTCATGTAGTTGTAGTACCCTGATGATGTACCTTTACATGATAGTTGCATATTCATATTATCATACTTATGCTATCGGATTGCTTATGATAAATTAATCGTTGTTCGTGCATACTTGCGAATATAGTATGATGTTAATTACTATTCACGAGATAGAAACTCACCCCCGTTGTGCCACAGTGTTTTGCAGGACTTACCCTCAGAATAGTCGCGGCAGGGCGTTTTATCATCTCTACTTTTGCGGATACCGCTACGTTTGGCTGTGAGGCCTTTGTTTTTTTGTGGGTTTGCAGTTATCTGTTTGTACATTGTATATATTTTGTTGGATCTAGTATTCTCCATCTACCACTTCTTGTATATGACTTAGAGACGAGTTGTGAGGATTCGGTGTTGTATTATTATTTCGGTGACTTTGGATGCCGTGCTCATGGGAGCCGGTTTTGTGAAAAGTTTACTTCTTTATTGAGTTTTCTTTTATATTTCTTCGCTTCGGCATCGTATATATATTTGTGGTGGTTGTCTCCGCCGTTGGGCATGATTTGCTCCTGTTTGGGATGCTTTATATTTTATCTATGTTGTACACATTTTCGGGGCTAGTTTTTACAAAGGAAGTGCTGCGAAATTTTTAAGAACGAAAACTAAACTTAAAGTTTTTTACTTAAAAATTTCTGAATGTTTAAAACTATGTTTTTCTCCGTTGATCCAGTTTTGGGTGGTTTAGATTTCTGGGTTTCGGCTTACTTATGTTGCGTACGCCTGTAGACGTTACGTAGTTTAAGTGCCGGTTACGGGCCAAATTTAGGATCGTGAAAAAAACTATTTCGTTCGAGAAATAGCCTCAGTGAGTGGATCCACTCCAATGTTTCTTTCTATATCTCTCTTTATCTCAAGTTCGCGGAGAAAGCCATCTCCCGAAATGAGCAATACTTGTCTTAGAATATGTTTGGATATCTGATGGGACCCAGTTCACAAATGAACTCCAAATCCAGCAAACTTCTTAGACTGTATCGTCCAATGAATTTAATCAGTATCCTGTGCCATGCCTCCCTCAGTATCTGCTTGGACCACCTGTCTAAACTACTGCCCCTCAAAAGAGGGAAAACTATAACTCTGACAGTCACTCTGTCATCCAGGTCACCTTGGAAGCCTGGAATGATAACCGTCTCCCTAAGGAGGCAGCCGTTACCATATCCTTAGAACATCTACTTATGTTCATAAACTGCTTCCAAACGTTTCTCCAGGATTGGATTAATATATTAATTTATTACAACTAGTGCAAAAACAACATCTGGTGTGGTATTTGACATCTCATGATTGGCTTAATTGCCTAAGCAAGTGATATGCCAATCATGCACATCCCTCTCCCTTTTAATCTGTAAGACACCTTTAGAGAGGGTGACTCCATCACCTTCAGGTACACCACCATGGCAGGAGTCGTCCATTCTAAAACACATTTAGAATAGTGTCAAAGTACCTATATTGGGAAACTACCGAAATCTAGATCTAAAACTATAGATTTAGTAACCAAAATGCCTGATATAATATCCATATCCTATGTAGAGAAACCACCGTATGACAACCATAGTATAACCAATCGTAGTATAGGAATTTCTCTTCCTACAAAGTGTATGTCATCCAAATACCAGGACATCACACCCTACTACTTTCTTAACAGATCCATCTCCTATTCTGATGAAGTCAAAGCCCATGACTGTCACATCAAAAATAGATGATCTATCTCCGCTATATCCGCTTTAGTCTATAAATAGACACAAACTACTTGTCCACTATGCTTCTGCTGCTCCCACTGACTACAACAACCCTCTGGCAGAGTCATATACACGTGCACTTCTAAAACTAGTTTAGAACGATGCTATACTCATCCTCCTGCCGGGTCTCATAGTCTAGAAAAGCAGTAATGTCATGTCTGGGTAAATAAGAACCTCCCTGTCACCGTCTTTGAGGATACTGAAGTACCTCTCGGGTGGCTGAGGTTACCCACCATATCTGCGGACAGGCCAATGGAATGTCAACCCCGATTGAATCTTTAGGTTTTATTAAATTTTCAGTAATCTTTTGTGGTTCTAGAATCACTTCCAGTTCTACCATACTCCCACTACCGTTTTCTGAAAAAATCCTTTTTGCTAAAACTGTGGCGAGTCAAGATCAATATCACTATTGATCATCCAGATGGTAGAATGTTTGTATGTTGATGCCACGCACCCCATGTGTTCGTGGGGAGGCGTAGTTTGCAAAAAAATGATTTTTATAAGTTTCGTAACATCGACTAAACTCCCGGAACGATACTAAACCCTAACTAACAATCTAGCTTAGAGGTTTAACTACCATGAGAGAAAGTTATACCTCAAGTTCTTGCTGTCATTCACCTCCTTGCTATCCTTCTCCACCTCGTGAGCTCCTCGATGTGAGAACTGGTCATGCTTCCTTGTCGGCTTCCCCAAATCGTAGATGATCCACCCGAGAGTTTCGACTTTGATCTTAACCTCTAACTTGAGGTAACTAGGTCACATGGTGTGCTAAACTAAGTAGCCTAGGATGTGTAGAGAGTGATTAGGAGTCTAGTAGTCTCACAAACCCTAGGATTCTCAACTCATGAGATGGTTAGGGTTTGAAAAGAGATGGAGAGGGCTTGAGGAAAAGAGAGAGGAAAAAGAATCTGTAGTTTTTCTCAAGTGAAAAAGATTAAGTGAAAAATGGCTAGAGTTTTAGATTTTAAACCATATGAAAATATCTCACACAAATATCTCAAAATATCTAAGTCAACAAATCTCATATGAGTCCAAGAAAGTCAATATGAAACCCTAATCCCATTTCACTAAAATACCACAAAGTTTCCTCTTTCATTTCTTCCACCTCATAAAAGATTTCACTAATAAAGAAAAACCCTAATTGAGGTGTCATTCTCCAAAAACAATCTTGATCAAATCACAAGAATGCCCCTCTCATCCGTATATACATACCCGTATCCGTATTCTGAGAAACATGAATACAACGAGACGAAACCAATCCAATAATCAAATACTAGGATCCGGCTTAAACCAAAGCCCACTGGTATTGTCCGCCCGAACATTATATGCGCACAAGTACACGTATGTGATCGAACCCTGTCGTTAAACCATACGACCTCTACACATTTCGCTCGAAGCTGGGAAACCCTCTGTGTGGGACTCTAAAGACTTGACAGTACGCTGGCAGTAGGTTTAACCACAAGCGCGTTAGTTATATGTATGCCCTAGAGTCCATTACTGTACATGTGATGTATATTGTAGTGGATGCTTAGACATATATAGGGAGGGCATTCTTGCTCGACATGATAGTATGCTATCTGGTTGCACTTTGTCTTAACATGTTGACTTGTATAAGTGATGCTGTCTTGCTCTTACATGTTGATAAAGCCCTTAGGATGTGTACTTGACTACCAGGACTATGATGGAGATCATACTAGTGGGGTTAAGGGTTGTCCACAAGTACACCCTATAATTGTTCCTAGTTATGGGAGTATCGAGACAGGGCATCGATACTCCGGAGTAGACTAGCGGATGCGCTTCTTGACCCATATGATGAGCGATGGATGATCCCATATCCATTGGTGTTTGACATCAGAGAAGGTATATAGGAGCTCAGTAGAGACTGGGTACACTGATCGGACTCGCCGAGAACTCCTATATGGTATTATACCTATCGTCAGATAGCAGTTCTCTGGTGACACTGGTACAAGTTAGTCTGTCGACCCAAGATCGTCATAGAGTTTTGTGTGATTCCCACTGTGCTTTGATTTCCACCATACCACAGTCAAGAGATCGTGCAAAAAGGTGGTTTTTGGTTACAGTCCCGAGTCACATAGAGGCAATGAGCGATAGGAGGTGATTCATCTCTCCCGGTATTGGGAGTTGATGTTGTGCTATGCTCAATTGGCCATAACAGGAAATCCCTGGCCAGGATTGCTAAGATCTACTTGTAAGTGTTATCAGTAGTTTCTCGAACCGTTATGAACCTTGCATCGGCATGAATTATCAGGATATTGGGGTCTGACGTTATACCACCCCAGGCTGTGATATGCGACATATCTGACGAAGATACCGGACTATATGGTAGTGTTACTGATTGGATGCGCAGGAGTATGAGCATGCTTGCTTGTTGTTCTTCTGATCGCTTAATATCCGGGTGGCCGTTACGTTTAGCAGACCGCTTGGGGCTTGTGAGTGTTTGATATGATCATCACTGTAACATTTCCGAAAATATAAAATATTATTTTTGGAATTTAATATTAAAATAATATTTTTCCCGAAAACTGCCCGATTTGCGAAATTGGGGTTTTCGAAAAAGGGTATAAGAATATACCAATATTAGTGAAATAATTGAAAATTAAAATGATTTATTTATTTTATAACATATTTAACGGATTTGGCAATTTTAAAATTTATTATATGCAGTTTTGATAAAAACCCGATTAGTGCACTGCTAATCGCGATTAAGCCAAATCCGTGTTTCTACAGTTTTCGTGGTTAGTGCACCATGACATGTCTCATTTGCTTATATGTTATTTCATTGTGGTTTTATATAGGTGTATGTGTTCATTTTGGTGAGAAAAAGAAATGAGAAAAAGGAAAAGTCAAGGGAGACATAATGAGTGGTTAGGTGTACTTTGGAGAGAGAAGAGAGAGTGAGTATTAGTGAGAGAGAGGGAAGGGGCTGCTTGTCACGTCCCAAAAGTACGGAATATGACCGGCACTTAAACTACGAAATGTCTCGAGGCGTACGTAATCTAAGTAAGCCGAAAACCCAGAAATCCAAACCAAGAAAAGTAGTGGAGTGAAGGAAAACCAACTAAAAGCAAGTAGTTTTAATAGCATAAGCCGAATTATGCGGTTTTTTTAAAAAAAAAACATCAAGTATTTTCTGAAAATTTCGGCAGAGTCTCCTTTGTAAATACTGGCCCACAAACGGGATACAACATGAATATTATACGAAATCAATAAAAAGGCATCCCCAAGTGGAAGCTAGCTCTTCGTCAATCGACGGTCACAACCACACAAGCAATATTATATACAACGCCATGGGCGAGGATCAAAACTCAAAAGAAAACTCAAAACAGCAAGAAAACCATAGAAATACAACGCGCGACTCTAAGGTCGAAAGAATACACTGGTCTCTTTCTCTGAAATAAATACATGTTTGGTTGATGGAACTTCTAGATATAATTGAATAATAATATACAAAGTATAATGATGGGTACGATACCAATAAACCTACCTACTAGCAAGTCACCCGAAAAGAAACAGTGCCAGCACAGCCGTAATGAAATCTGTACGGTAAAACCTGCAAGAAACTGTGGCACAACGGGGGTGAGTTGCCAACTCGTGAGTAGAAAAACATCTACGAACAGAAATCGCATGAACACCGCAATCCTAGGTCATACGATCATAATATATCCTCAAATATATAACCAGAAGCCTATAACAATGGCTACGGTATACCTCTAAACAACAGTAACACCAAGTACTCGTGTCAGTGCCTCAGGTAGCAATGTATCATATGGATGAGGTATGAATGCATGAAAACAGAATACATGTAAATGAAGAAACTGCTTTCATAATTTAGTGAGATTTCCTTTGTATTTTTAAAATGAGGTATCATAAATGAAATCAGCATCAACAGTGTCTAGCATCGACACAAAACATAAATCTCAATTTCTCAAAATCTCAGGCTCCGGCTATCCGGACTGGCCTGTATCATCAAATCTCAGTACCTCGATATCTCGAAATCTCAATGTCTCAATCTCAATATATAGGGCGCCGTCAGTCCAGACCGGCCCCTACCATCCATCTCAAGACCACGACGGTATCCTCCGGATATCCGACGCGTCGGGTAAAATCACCTGTAGGTAGTCTCCCCCTGCCAGGCTCACATCGTCATCACCACGCGCTTCTTGCTCCGGGATACCTTACCGGGTCCACCATGTACCCGAAACGGTTCCTCCACTCCTCGAACTCGGGTCTCACATGTGGCTCTCAGCACCGAGAAAACACATGGTGAACGCACTGAAATATCATATCAAGGGTAACCGGGTTTTTAAAACAATTACATATTCTCTTTTGAAATACCCGTGGTTTCCAAATCCAGAAATATCATGAAAATCCGAATCCAAAACCTCAATAGCACATAAACTAGTGAATATAGGCATGAGAATCCATGAATGCGGCATAACAATGAATAACAGTATGCGTGAAGTGACAAGTAATAACTACAATGTCTAAACTGGTATATAAGGTAAGTACACTAATTTCAAGTCAAACTACTAACTAACAAGCTAAGTCTAGCAATAGTATTTTCTAAGTGTACGTGACATGGCAATTACCGATGAAGATGTGTGTGAGCCAGCAAGTAAGTGTACGTGGTACATACGCATCATCGGTAATGGTGCTGGTGTCCTAACAGCATGATATCAATAGTGGAATATGAATCACAATAAGTATGCGATGCGGAGCAACAGCAATAATGAGCGGGAGATAAATACTAGACACAAAGATAACAAATCTATAATTAATATAAATCTAGTCTAACAACTACACTAAACTAAAGGGCTAAGCTAACTGGCTACTGAAGGTAAGGAAACCGCCAAACCTCTGAGTCGATACATATACCTACATGTATATGTTAGTCGGTGATCCTGCCTCAATAACATCACATCCGATACCATATCTATAATCAGACATTCCCAAGTCAAGAGTGCGGATCAAACATCAATATATAGCACGTACGTAAATCCGTCGTACGGCATCCGCAAATCTGGGTACAGGTCAGTATCACATTCATCAAATTAATCATTTGGTATCCTCTTTATCAAAGATCATAATTCGGGATACTGATCTACGTCTTGTACAATACTAATATCATCAATCTAATCATGATCTGACTGCTGATCTACAGCCTCATACAAACCGATATCATCATCATATATCGTCATAAAGAGGTATACATCACCTAATGCGACCTATTATGAATATCTTAACATATCTTATCTCATATCACGATCACATGTCAACCATTTAATGTATAACACTATTCACATATATCGTCGTCCCAAGATCCGCTATAACATCAGGACATATCTCAAGTACGAATCCTGCCATATCACCATTCTCGCGGTCTCAATCAAATCTTATCGACTCATCTCAAATCCCAAATACTATCCTCAAATCCAGTATATGAACATATAGTCCCATACCCATGTGAACATATAACTATATAACCCCATATAAGCACATATGAAAGAAGAATGTATGCAAGTATGGGGGGGTGTAAATATGGTCCAACCTCTACTCTAGGGTCTCGCAACACTAAACCTATCCAATCACACCTAAAATCTATCTTTATCATCAATAAACTCAACAATATATAATCAATATATATGTGTGTATACGTATTCGTATACATCACCACGAACTGCGGGGGTGCTATACGCCACCCACCCGACTTCTCCCCGTAGATATAAATCTACTCACCTGGTCCTCGCTCGCCGGTGCCGACGTTGCTACGCTCTTGCTTGTTGTCTCGAAGTCCACATAGAGGTACCTACATGTCACAATGTATCGTATCGCATGAAAACCAAATCCGAAATCGAAACGGTATACGAAAACCAATTCGGCAAGCGTATCACGCATAGGTCAAAACCTATCGTCTACGCATGCAAGAATAGCTAAACGAACCCTCGATGTCGATGTATAAACGTCAAACCATCGAGAAAAACCCAAACACACTCATTTGCACATTCACAACCACTAATTATAATATGAAATAGGTTAAAATTCACAAAAACCCCAAACTCACTTTAAAAGCTATTTTTCCGAAAACCTAGCAAGCAAGGTTTACCGTTTTTGTACAAAACATGATGTTTTAACAAAACTAATGGCCATAATATCCACTAAACATCATAACTAAGTCATACAAATCACTTTCATAAATTAATCTCATCAATTTGTATAAATTCCAAATTCCTCGTTTGCAAAAATACCGATTTTAACTATTTTTAAAGTAAAATTCACAATTTATCAATTAAGCATGGTTTTGCATGATCTAAGTTGCTAAATAACAAATTAAAATGTTAATAAAGTCATCAAAAGCTTAATTAGATTTTAAATCACCCATTTGCAACTAAAAGCTAAAAACTAGTTTGCAATTTATATATACTTATTACAAATTTTAAATTAACAAAATGCGAACTAGCAACTAGATTTGATTTAGCAAGTCTTAAGATCTCAATTACAACATACAATCCATGATCCAAATACCCAAAACCCTAATTTGATCACAACCCATTATCTTTAATTTTCTAAATTAACAACTAGAACGAATTTAACACTTAAATATGCTAGATTGAAACAATTTAAACAACGATTTAAACATGGGTTGGGATTTATACCTCACAACCATGAGATCAACATGCAAACTAAGCCTCCAAAATTCCAACTTTTCCCCAAGATCCATACTAGATAGGCCAATGAGAAATGGGTAGGGATTAGATTTTGATTTTGTGGGATTTTTGGTGGATTTTTGAGTGAGATTTGATGATTTTAGCACAAGAAATGAGGAGGAACAGGTAGGGGAGCTGCTGCTGCAGCAAGGGGAAGGGGGTTCGGCCAATTTTTGGTGGGGGGGAGAGAGAGATTGTGTGGTGTTGGAAAAGTCACAAGTCAACAATACCCCCATACCTCCTTTAATTAATACATTCCTTATTCTATTCTTTTTAAACCTTTTCAAGTAGGGAATTTTGGGGAGGGGGCTGCTGAATTCAGCCACAATATGGGAGAGGGTGAGGGTGAGTGTGTGTATGTGAGGAATACCAAGTAACATGCAACCATACCAGAAGTCAACAAGCCCAAACCTCAATTCTATTTAGCTTAATTTTCACAAAATAAGCCTTTTTCTTCTATATTTTCTAAAACCGATTAACAACTTCATTTCATTTCAAAAACAACATGTTAAAATTTTGTTTAATGTGTTATGATGCACAAAATTTGTTTCAACTCATTCCAATTTCTCATTTTCCCTAATTAAATATATTAGTGACAGCTTAAAATAATATTAAAATAATTATTTTCGGAAAAAATTTCAGAAAAATAGAAATTTTACCAGTGGCTTAATAAACACCAAATACTAGCAATTACATAGCTAGAATATGTATATTTAATTTTATAATAAAGATATTTGTATTTTGACTTTTTACGGAAAACCCCCTTATATTACCGATTTTTCCGAAATTTTACCGAAACGATTTTCAAAACGTTACAATCTTCCCCCTTTAAAGAAATTCGGTCCCCGAATTTAAATTAAAACTCCCCCCAAATACTAGAACGTCTAAGCAAAACCATCAAGTCGTCGGGGCTCCGAAATCATAAATATATAAAATAAATCGTAGCGCAGCGCATGCGCATGAAAAATGAGAGATAACTCAAAATCAAAACTCCGTCAAGCATCCCGCAATCATCGGAGTCATGGTAAAGACACAAATGTCAAATCCAATACAAAACCAATGTGATATAACTCGAAACTATACATGTGAATATCCAATCTATATATGTAAATATCTGAAGGAAATGCATGCCAAATCCTTTAAAGTCGCTGTGCAATGTGCATAACACTGCACAGTGGCGGACGTCTATCATAAGAAAATAACTACATATATATATATATATATCCTTTGTTTAATATGCACGTCCCGCCGTTTTGAAAGCAATTTCAGAAGGGTTTCCTTTATAAAATGTTTCGTGTCATCTCGGACACGTAGGTAAATACTGAGACTACAGCTCTTCGTTGGAAATCCCTTCGATAACTATCAATGGATGCAAAAATATACTCAAGTACTGTCCTGTGACTAGTCCTGCTCAGTACTAACCCAAATAGCAAACATCATAAAATATACTGCTCCAACATAAATCAGCCCCAAATATATATATGAATGTCATGTGCGTCTGGTGCGCACGGAAATCGAAATCCATAAATGTGCCATACATGTGCACAGAAACAACATCTAGGTGCAATGGGTGTGCACCCAACATCTGTCATAAGCAACGTGTGTGCCTGACAGCAAAATCAGGTGCATCTGACATGCATGAAGAATCTCGATTTAGTGCATCTGGTGTGCACCAAAATCGTACCTCATAATATGCGCCCAACATGCGCGAAAATCCAAATCAGGTGCACAAAGTGCACAAAACCAATATCGTGTATCACAATCGAAATCGAAGTCCAGTGCATCTAAGTGCACAAAATGCGTATCACTGCACTGCAAGCATATATGAATCATACCGAGTGCAAAAACCAAATCGTGTGCGTATATACGCACAAAATCAACTCAACTGTATGAAACCCATCAAATCATAAATGTGAGAAACCAAGGCACGAAAACGATATCAAGTGCAACAACTGTGCAAAAATCGCAAATACTCAGCAGGTGCAACCATGGTCCATGAAAACAAATATCATGAAACTCAATTATCAAAATCAATCATGCAAATAGATCCCCCAAAATACCCAAAATCAAGTATGGCGGAATAGTCCCGCTCAAGCACATCCTCCAAGAATCTCTGGCCAACTGTCGTGGTCACTCATAGCATGTCTCGTCGACGATCCTGAGCTCTGGCCTGCCGGTGTGCGTAACATGACCACTCCTGGGTCCAAGTCTTCTCGTAATTCATGCCAGAAAGGTCATGTCGAGATCTCTCCCAAATCTCGTCTCTGCCGAACTGTCCGGAAGTCATCGTCCCTTACTAGATCTGTTCTCGTTCTGGAACGGCTGCATACTCATCGCGACTCCTTCTGGAAGGTATATCCAAGTACAATACCTCGGCATGCGTATTGCATCTCTGATGTCGGCGGAGTGGAACGTCGTCTCATCAAGATCTCGTACGAACCTCTTACTCCACTTCTCTAATGTCGACTGTTTCGGACTCGTCTCGTCGTGGCTGCATGGACGGAGCTCCAACGGCTATCCTCGTATCTGGAGTCTCCCAAGAAATGCATCTTACCACCTGGCATCTGAATGAAGTCGAACCATTTGATCGATTCGTCAAAACCTCATAATCCCCCATGAGCTCAACATCTTGGATGCAGTTTAATAGTATCGAGTACGTACCACAGCATCGATGGTCCAGCCGTAGAAGGGCAAACCCAAGCCTCAATAATGGCGCCGCAGAACTGCCGCAAACCGTAAGGTTCAAAGGCTTTCACACGGTCATTAAGTCGAGTTAGGGTTCATTCTTCTAGAGGGTCCATATAATTGCCTGCATGCTCTTCCGAATACTTTAAACTTGGAATAATAGGTTTCTGACATTCGATCGTCTCTGTCGACTCTCAACGTCTCTGTGTGAAATCGTCTCTAGCTGGAATCAATCTATCTGATGGACCTCGCATCGGGGTAGCGAACGAACCACATGTCCTAGTCATTCATCCTCGGTGACTAGCGACCTTCTCTCATCTCTTAGTACAACTCGTACTGCAATAGCTCCAACATCTGGGGCGATATCTCGTCGTTCGCAGCAACAACTGGCTCACTCGTTTGCACACTGAACCATGCCTTAATCATCATGAATAAGCAATACATCAACGGTCATCGAAATATGGTTGGCCTCTATCAGTGGCTCAATCCTCTAGGGCTGATCTGCACGTCTGAGTAATCTCATACAGCAATCCACCCAACGCTCGTGGCGTGAAAACACAATAAAAAGACACATCTCTGCAATTGTGTGTCGTCGGAATCACGCCTGGTCAGTCCTAGTTCTTGACGAGCTCGTGCTGACCGCAACTCTAGCCGTAGCTCTCCCTGCCCGTAATCGTGGCAGCAAAACCATGTCTGGTACCGATGAGGCTAGGTCAGGAATGAATATAATACTGAACAAAGAAATGTACATCCTAAGGCTTCTTAAGTGGAGTAGCGTATCGTAAGTATGCCGAGGAACATACCCACGGTACGTCACTCTACTTTAGTCACCTATTCCATCAACCAAGGGTCATCCTACGCTCCGAAGGTAAAACCTAACGCTCTGATACCAACTTTGTCACGTTCCGAAAGTACGAAATATGACCGGCACTTAAACTACGAAACGTCTCGAGGAGTACGTAATCTAAGTAAGCCGAAAACCCAAAAATCCAAACCAAGAAAAGTACTGGAGTGAAGGAAAACCAACTAAAAGCAAGTAGTTTTAATAGCATAAGCCGAATTATGCGTTTTTTTAAAAAAAAAACATCAAGTATTTTCTGAAAATTTCGGCAGAGTCTCCTTTGTAAATACTGGCCCCCAAACGGGATACAACATGAATGGTATACGAAATCAATAAAAATGCATCCCCAAGCGGGAGCTAGCTCTTCGTCAATCGACGGTCACAACCACACAAGCAATATAATATACAACGCCAAGGGCGAGGATCAAAACTCAAAAAGAAACTCAAAACAGCAAGAAAACCATAGAAATACAATGCGCGACTCTAAGGTCGAAAGAATAAACATCACTGGTCTCTATCTCTGAAATAAATACATGTTTGGTTGATGGAACTTCTAGATACAACTGAATAATAATATACAAAGTATAATGATGGGTATGATACCAATAAACCCACCTACTAGCAAGTCACCCGAAAAGAAACAGTGGCAGCAAAGCCGTAATGAAACCTGTACGGCAAAACCTGCAAGAAACTGTGGCACAACGGGGGTGAGTTGTCAACTCGTGAGTAGAAAAACATTTACGAACAGAAATCGCATGAACAACACAATCCTAGGTCATACGATCATAATATATCCTCAAATATATAACCAGAAGCCTATAACAATGGTTAGGGTATACCTCTAAACAACAGTAACACCAAGTACTCGTGTCAGTGCCTCAGGTAGCAATGTATCATATAGATGAGGTATGAATGCATGAAAATAGAATACATGTAAATGAAGAAACTGCTTTCATAATTTAGTGAGATTTCCTTTGTATTTTTAAAATGAGATATCATAAATGAAATCAGGATCAACAGTGTCTAGCATCGACACAAAACATAAATCTCAATGTCTCAAAATCTCAATGTCTAGCACCTGATATATATATTTTATACACCGTTGTGTTGATTTGCAATTTGTGCAAGCCTATTGCGTTTGATGTCGATTTTGTGCCTTAGCCGCACATGTTTATGATTTCATGGATTTCATACGGATGATTTGATTTTTTTGCACTCGGTATAGCTTATATGTGCTTGTAGTGCATTGATACGTATTTTGAGCACCACAGTTGCACCTGACTTCGTTTTGATGTCATTCGAGATATTCATTGTGATTTCATGCCTAGGGCATGCATATGGTTTGATTTAAGCTTTTGGCATAGTTTTCATGCACTTTATTATCCGATTTGTTTTTGTGCACGTTGATGCACATGGTTGTGCGATTATATACCACGGTATACCTGATTTGGATTTGGATTGAAATGTGTTGTATACCGTCGATTCGATTTTGATACCCGATATTGATGTCATGCACACCGTTGCAGTGGACAGATTCTTTTGTGCACACCCGTTGCACCTAGAATTGCTTTGTGCTTATTGTGGCACCTGTATTTGGATTTGATTTCCATGCGCACCAGACGCATGTGATTATTGGATACGCCTTTTGAGGCTGATTTTGCTTTTGAGTACTTTGTTTTCATGTTGGGCACTATATTGTGTAGTAGCCAAACAAGACTGATCCGAGGACAGTACCTGAGTACTTTGCATGTATTAAAAGTTTACCAAGAGGTTTTCGAAAAAGAGGAGCTATAGTTTCGCTATTTCCTACGTGTCCGTGAGCGACACGAATGTTTATAAAGGAAAACCTTTTGGGATATTTTGAAAACGACGGAACGTGTATTTAAGAAAACATATATGGATATATATAATTATTTTAAAATGAGCGTCTGTCAGTTATGCCGTGAGTTACGCATCACACAGCAATTTAGAAAAGATCTTTGCATGTATTTTATTCAGATTTTGGAGTTTTCAAGGATGCGTACTATACACGTATTATAGTATTTGACTAGTGTGTATTGTATTATGGTATTTGACTAGTGTGTATTGGATTCCAGATTTCTTGACCTGCATCTCTATTGTAACTCCGAGGATATGCGTGCAAATCCGATGATTTGCGTGACGCTTGACGGAGTTCGATTTTGAGTTTTGTACTCGTTTTCATGCGCACTTGGCGCATTGTGTTATTCTGCGTTTTCCATGATTTCGGAGACCCGTTGTTTTGAGCCGATTATTGAAATATTTTAGATTTTGGGGGTTTAAATTAAAATTCGGGGACCGAATTTATTTAAGGGGGGAAGACGGTAACATTTCAGAAAATATAAAATATTATTTTTTGGGATTTAATATTAAAATAATATTTTTCTCGAAAACTGCCCGATTTGCGAAATTGGGGTTTTCGAAAAAGGGTATAAGAATATACCAATATTTGTGAAATAATTGAACATTAAAATGATTTATTCATTTAATAATATATTTAACGGATTTGGCAATTTTAAAATTTATTATATGCAGTTTTGATAAAAACCTGATTAGTGCACTGCTAATCGCGATTAAGCCAAATCCGTGTTTCTACAGTTTTCGTGGTTAGTGCACCATGACATGTCTCATTTGCTTACATGTTATTTCATTGTGGTTTTATATGGGTGTATGTGTTTATTTTGGTGAGAAAAAGAAATGAGAAAAATGAAAAGTCAAGGGAGACATAATGAGTGGTTAGGTGTACTTTGGAGAGAAGAGAGAGTGAGTATTAGTGAGAGAGAGGGAGGGGGATGCTGCCTCATTAGAATCCCCCACCATTTTCCTCTTTCTTCCTCATCTCCTCAACTCCACAACCCACCACTTAAACCCTAGATCTATCTCTAATCATTCCCCAAAACTCTATACTCCCTTCACAAAACTTAATCCCCATCTCCTCCTCTATACAATGAACGTAGCAAAGTGGGATTTTGACGACGTTGGGAAGTTAGTGCTGCCTAGAGTGGACTAGATGAGGTATAATTTCTTCCCTTTAGATATCGTGTTTTAGATATCGTTTTGATGATGTTGCTGACCTGCTGTAACCCCGAGCATTCACTGGAAAAACAAACAGTATCATAGTGTTGTATTGGTAAACCTAAGTGACCACCTGAAGAACGAGACCCTTACTACCGGTTTTGGCCGGCGACCTTTGAGACAAATCCGGCAACCCCGGGTGAATAGAAGAGTTAGGGTGTGGGTGTTGGATATATGTATGCCCTAGAGGCCATTATGTGATAGTGGATGTATCTATACATGTATATATATTCAGTTTGCATTCTTGCTCGACATGATAGTATGCTATCTGGTTCTTCTTTATCTGACATGTTTATTTGATCATGCTTCTATTCATTCATACATGCTGATAAAGCCCTGAGGATATCGGCTTGACTACTCTGATTATGATGGAGATCATACTAGTGGGACATCTGTAGTCTATAAGCATATCCTGGAACGTCCCTAGTCGTAGGTATATCGAGACGGGGCATTGATATACCAGAGTAGACTAGCGTATATGATACTAGACCCATACGATGGGCGATGAATGTTCCCACATTCATCGATGTTTGACATCAAGATCATATACGGGTGCTCAGTGGTGACTGGGTACACTGGACGGACTCACCGAGAACTCCTATATGGAATTATATCTATCGTCGGATAGCAGTTCTCAGGTAACACTGGTACAGGTTAGTCTGTAGACCCGAGATCGTCATAGAGCCTTGTGTGTTCTCCCACTGTACTTTGATTACCATCCTACCATGGCTCTACTGAGTCTTGCATGCAGGTGGCCGTTGGGTACAGTCCCGAGACACACGAAGGCAATGAGCGATAAGAGGGGTTTCATCTCTCCCGATATTGGGAGTTGATGCTGTACTGTGCCCGACTGGTTATAACAGCAAGTCCCTGGCCAGGGCTGCTGAGATTTGCTGATAAGTGTTATCAGTAGTTTCTCGATCTGTTATAGACCATTCACTGGCACGACTTATTGAGTTATTGGGGTCGACGTCACCATCCCTAGGCTCGATATGCAGCATATCTGACGAAGAGACCGGACTGTACGGTAGTGTTGCCGGATGGCTCGACGGGAGTTGTAGCAGGTTCGCTTGTTGTCTTCTGATCGCTCAATACCCGGGTGACCGTTACGTTTAGCTGACCGCTTGCGGCTTGAGAGTACTTGATATGATCATTACCCTCTGCCGGCGTATTGACGAGTCTTAGAGTCCCACAAAGGAGTTACCCAGTCCAGGCGAAACGTTGTGGTGCGCGTATGCGATATGCGCATGCACCCGATTGAAATGTGCGTATATGATACCGAACATTGATCGGGTGAACTGCCTTTGGTGGGGTCATATGAGATATGACCGGATTGATAAATTAAGTGTTGATTTATCATCTAACCATTAGTATTCTCACTTGAAACCTTTCTAGGGTTTGATGGATGTATGCATGCATGCATGTGTTTCTTTCTTCTTTTCTAGTTTCATGCACATGTAGATGTGCATACATGTATACATACATACACCCATCCATCATGGTTGATTGCATATGGAAATGGTGGCAATATAAGACTCACACCATAGATTAAATAATAGATTATTATTTAATTTTGGTTTTAAAGTAAAATGAAAAAGGAAAGGATAAACATTCTTGCTTCTACATTCTTCTTCTAACCTAACCTATCTCAACTACCACTAACCAAGGGTTATCCTTCTCTTTATCATTTAAAACCCAGGTTAAATTAACTATCTATGATTTAATCATGGTTGAAGTTAAGAAGGAAATAAATATATATAGTGATATATATTTCTTTTTCTTTTTAACTCAAGGTGATCTTTTACACCTCTTGTTCATTTTAGCCACCATCTTCATCCTCCTTCATCTCTTCCTCTCTAGTCTTTTCTAGTGAGCTAAATACAACTAAAGAAAGGTTTTTGAAGTGAGATTCCAAACCACAACATCATTCTACTCAAATCTAGCAGACTTGATTAGAGTGTTTCCTTCGGTTTTCCAAAGTAGCGAGCTTGGACGGAGTGCTCCGTGGTGGATCGTCGTGGACGCAAGGGAACTTCAAGAGGACCTCGATTCAACACCCAAGACACCAAGGAGTCCAACAAAGGGGAGCTACAAAGGTTGTAGCCTTCAAACCCTTATCTTTACTAGCTTAAAGTATCATAACCCTAATTTTCTAGGATCGATCCCCTTGCATGTTAGTTTAGCACCTTAAAAATTATAACTTTGGGTCATGTGATGCTTCAAAACACTTCATAGGGTGCTATACTAACCTTTCATTGGTATCAGAGCCGACCTAGAACATTAGGCGACGTTTTTACGAAGTGAAAACCCCGATCGGACAAAAATACGGTATTTTTGGGTGCTCTCTGGAAATTTTCTAAAATTTGATAATTTGCAGAATTAAAAATATGTAAAAAATACAGCAGGAAAAAATAAGTGTTACGGTACAAAATTTTTCCAGTGAACAGTGATTACAGCCGCGGAAACGCGGCCTAAGCTTGCTTAGGCCGCGGTTCCGCGGCCGTATATATGTATTGATGAATAATGTTTGTACAGTAATTCATGAATCTGCTTGTATAAATTTTTGGATATTTTTAATCTGTATTTGGTTTTGAAAAATTCTAGAGATGGTTTTGAACTCGTCATTTCGATCGGGATTTTTATTTTGTAGCTTTTCCGGGTAAATTAGAAAGTATTGAAGTGTTTGAACGAGTATCATTTACTCACTATTCACGGGGTTTAAATACTTTGGAGATACGTGCAAGTCTTTTTGCGGTGGTCCCTCTAGAAGACAACAAACCTTAACTCGATTATGTGACCGTCTCGAACTGCCCTTTGAACCTTAGGGTTTGGGGCAGTACGGCGTGCCACATGTGAGGCGTTGGCTTGACCCTTCTACGGCTGGACCGCTACTACTGTGTCACACTCCGGATTTTTGAACCCTGCTCAAGTGTTGAGCTTTAGTGAATCTTGGGTGCTTGATCGTTCGTTCGAAAACTTTAATACTGTCTGTTTATCTGGAATGTGATACAATATGTGGAATTCATATAGTGTAGGCATGAAATACGAAATATGTGATATTTCGCATTTATGATGTCTAAAGAGAATCTGGATTCCAAATATTGTAGTTTTACACTTTCTTTTCTGTGACCGTAAGTGTAGTATGTTACATATCGCCGGTTTCGTTGTTATACATCAACGACAATCGGGGTACGCATACTTACTTACGTTGATGATATGTGATATTATGTGTTGCTGAGATATGATGTGCAGGATTGTCGCGATCGAATAGCCGGGGTTTTTTTGTGAGATGAGAGTTTTATATTTTCATTCATGTAAATTCAATTGTAATATTCTTTTATTTGGGGCACTTCCAGGTTGCGGTTGTGTCACCAGTGTTGTATATTATTTACTTTTCCGCATTAGGATGGACCCAAGGAGGGGAGCACAGGTGACCGGGTTCTGGGGTTCAGTGGGAGGCCATCTCGAGGAGTCGAGACCGGGTCTCCTAAACTCCAGAATTGGTAGGGTCACTTGCCGCTCTCGTAGGGGTCCGGGGTATGGGCTTGGCTATTCATCGCGACTGTGGAATCCGTATTTTCTATTCTGGCTAAATACTAAATACGGACGTCCTAGGATATCCCACGTTATATCTATGTTTCTGCTGCCTGTGTTCTGTGATATCTGAGACGAATGACATATTATATATATGATATATAGTAGACGTTGCTTATGTTTTACACCCGCGCTAGTCCCGTCCCGGTATGCCGTTAGTTAAGTAACCTAACGGTGCATAACGGAACATTGCGGCGAATGCGGATGGCATAAGCGTACGTGTTATTTTCGTTTCTTTTCTGTGATTGGCTTAAGGACTTAAATGATGGGATTACATTAATGTGATTAATGTAAAGAAAATAAACCTAAAAAGATGTTGTAGAATCGGATTTGAAAACCACTCGGCTATTTATGAAAAAGCTGTATTTCAAAACTGCGGAGCTTAAGCCACTCCTTTTGAAAACCATTTGATTCTACAACGATATCAAGTTCAAAGCGTTAAAGATTTTCTTAAAAATCATTCGCAACCCTCCGTCATTTTAGGAAGTAGAGTACTTAGTATTCGTGCTACGTTTGTTGACCTTAGCCAAGGCGTAGTGTACGGTAGCTAAGTGATGTCTTCTTACAAACGCATATGATGCAGATTAATTAGGACGGGCATATGACTTTGTTGACCTTAGCCAAGGATCATGTGAACGGGTCTAAGTTAATCAAGAAATGACGGGTTGAGCTTGACTAGTGCTCGTGATTTGTTGACCTTAGCCAAGGTCATGGGTATTAGGGGTAAAAACCACATCGGGAATTTCAATAGTTGAAATTTGCAATGAGATTGCATACCTTCCATATGATGGTTGGATCCCGATCCCACTGTGGGCAATAGTTGCTCCTAGGAGAGTTTTACAGTTTACAATTAGCTAACTCATTAGGTGTCTAGAAAGGTGTTAACGGGGCTCCGCCTCTGGGAAAACGAGGTTTACTCTAATTAGGTCCGTGCGAAAGCACGGGGAACCTCCCTCAAGTACCGACACTGGCCTGGCTGAACGGTTAGCGAAGTTGTAGACTGTAATTAATCCTGGCTAGTTTTTCTTTTTAAGGTTTGAAAGAAAAACTCGATAAAAGCAGTGGGAAACATCGATTAGACAAGATAATAAACCAATCTAATCTATGCAAGAGGTTTCGCTGAGTGTATTCTTTTCTCTCTCTTAATGGCAGATACCAATGACTGGACTTAAGCTTCTACTAGATAAAAACAAACTGAATGGGACCAACTATAAAGACTGGCTGAGGAATCTGAAGATCGCCTTGACTTATGATAAAGTATCATATGTCCTCACGGCTTCAGCCCCGCCCGTCCCTGGTCCAAAATCCTCAGTTGCGGACATTGAAGTCCGCAAGACATGGGACGCTGACTGTGCCACGGCCACATGCCTCGCGCTTGCATCGATGGATAACACACATCAAAAGCAGCACGAGGACATGGACATTCACGGTATATTGCTCCATACAAAGGAGTTGTATGGGGAGCAATCCCGCGTATTACGATACGAAACATCAAAGAAATTGTTTCAGATGCGAATGGCCCCTGGCACACCAGTAGGAGACCATGTTCTGAAGATGATAGCTCTTATAGAAGAGCTTGAGGACCTTGCATGGACAATGGACAATGAACAATATATAGATATTATTCTGCAGTCCCTCCCCTCCACCTTTGCTCAGTTCATAGTGAACTTCAACATGCATGGCATGGAGAAGGACCTCCCTGAACTCCTTAATATGTTAAGGAGTGCAGAAAGCACTATGAAGTTAGCAAAAACTCCCGTTATGACTATTGGACAGTCTTCCTCTTCTCGCCCGAAAGCCAAGGCCAAGGGAAAGAAAAAGAAGAAACCCACTGATCCTAAGGGCGGAGTTAAAAAGGTGAAGGGAAAGGGAAAGTCCAAGGCTGGAGACTCGGGGAAAGGCGAATGTTTTCATTGCCACAAGACAGCACATTGGAAGCGCAATTGCACGGAGTACTTAAGTCTCAAGAAGAAGCATGGTGATGCTTCTGCTTCAGGTGCGTTTGTGACTGAAAACTGTTTTTCTATAAACTCTGCTTCCTGGGTATTGGATACCGGTTCAGGTTCTCACATTTGCAATTCTATGCAGGGGCTGAGAAATAGCAAGGTTTTGAGGACAGGTGACCATACTCTCCGCGTTGGAAATGGTTCCAATGTACATACAGTCGCAGTGGGAGAGTATCACTTGGGGTTGCCATCTGGATGTATTTTGATTTTGAATCCATGTTATTTTGTACCAAGTATGCTATGTAATATAATATCCGTTTCTTTGTTGGACAATGAAGGGTATAATTTTGTGTTGCAGAACAATATTATGAACATTCACCTAAATCAAATGTTGGTTGGGTATGGTACGCTTAATAACGGAATATATGTCCTAAATCAACACACAGTTTTCAGTATACAACACATTAATAAAAGAAAACTTTCAGAATCAAATGAAGCTTTTCTTTGGCATTGTAGACTTGGTCATATTAACGAAACAAGACTAAACAAGTTACATAAAGATGGATATTTAAACTCTTTTGAATATAAATCTTATGCGACTTGCCAGTCTTGTATCAAGGGTAAAATGACCAAAACTCCGTTTACCGGACACGGAGAAAGAGCTACTCAGCTCCTTGGCCTCATACATAGTGATGTATGTGGGCCAATGTCTACACAGGCTAGAGGCGGTTTTTCATACTTCATTACATTCACCGACGATTTCTCAAGATTCGGTCATGTGTTTTTATTAAAGCACAAGTCCGACGCTTTCGAGAAATTCATTGAATATAAACAAGAAGTAGAAAAACAAACCGGCTTGAGTATTAAGATGCTTCGATCAGATCGAGGTGGAGAGTATCTCAGTACAGAATTTGCAAACTTCCTAAAAGAGAATGGGATTCTCTCTCAGCTCACTCCTCCTTACACACCACAGCACAACGGTGTGTCAGAACGCCGGAATAGGACCCTATTAGATATGGTCCGGTCCATGATGAGTGACGCTGAGTTACCAGTCTTGTTTTGGGGGCATGCATTGGAGACTGCAGCGTATCTGCTAAACAGGGTTCCAACCAAAGCCGTGTCTACCACGCCATATGAGATATGGAATGGGAAGAGACCATCTCTTAAGAGAATTAAGATTTGGGGTTGCCCGGCCTATGTTAAAAAGCAGAATCCGGACAAACTCGAGACACGGTCGGTCATGTGTAACTTTATGGGATATCCAAAGAATTCTTATGGATATCTATTCTACCACAAAGAGGAACAAAAAGTGTTCGTTTCTCAACATGCCACATTCTTAGAAAAAGAGTTTTTCACAGACAAAGATGATGGCAAGGTGGTAGATCTAGAAGAGGTTCTAGAGACACAAACTATAAATGACGATTTGGTTGAACCGGCTGTTGCAGCAGAAACTGAAGAACCTCGGCCACTCCGTAGGTCTGGTAGGACTTCTCGCCCACCGGAGAGGTACTACGGTTTCCTCATTGATGGTGACAGAGAAGATTGCATCATGGATGATGATGATCCTACCAGTTTTCAGCAAGCTATCACGAGTGGTGACTCTGTGAAGTGGATGGATGCCATGAGATCCGAAATGGAGTCTATGTACACCAACAAAGTATGGACTTTGGACGTTGTACCCCCCAGGGTAAAACCTGTAGGGTGCAAATGGATCTTTAAAAGAAAGATTGGTGCAGATGGGCAGGTAGAGACCTATAAGGCAAGACTTGTAGCGAAAGGTTTTCGTCAAAGACCAGGTTTGGACTATGACGAAACTTTTTCGCCCGTAGCCATGCTTAAATCCATTCGGATCCTACTTGCTATTGTTGCTCACTACGACTATGAAATCTGGCAGATGGACGTTAAAACAGCATTTCTAAATGGAGATTTAGAAGAATGCGTTTATATGGATCAGCCAGAGGGCTTCATTGACAGTGGGAGCAGCGAAAAAGCATGTAGACTGCTTAAATCCATATATGGGTTAAAGCAGGCATCTCGGAGTTGGAACATCTGTTTCGATGATGTTATCAAAGAGTTTGATTTCATCAAAAATCCAGATGAACCTTGTGTTTATAAGAAGGCTGTAGGAAGAGCCGTCACATTCCTCGTATTGTATGTGGATGATATTCTTCTGATAGGAAATGATATTCCTATGCTACAGTCGGTCAAATCATTCTTATCACTAAGGTTCTCCATGAAGGACCTGGGTGATACCACATACATCCTGGGCATACGGATCTATAGGGATAGATCCAAAAAGTTATTGGGACTGTCCCAAACCAGGTACATCAACACCATCCTAAAGAGGTTTAGTATGGAAGACTCCAAGCGGGGTGCCTTACCCGCTTGCCATGGAGTCACTCTCTCCAAGGATTCTTGTCCAAAGACCGATGAAGAGAGAGCTCGCATGAGCATTATACCTTATGCTTCGGCAGTAGGATCTATAATGTATGCGATGTTATGTACACGCCCAGATGTAGCTTATGCACTTAGTGTTGTAAGCAGGTATCAATCCAACCCAGGGGAGAACCACTGGACAGCTGTGAAGAACATTCTTAAGTACTTACGAAGGACTAAAGAATTGTTCTTGGTGTATGGTAATACAGATCTCCAAATGGAGGCCTTTACCGATTCGAGCTTCCAGAGCGATAAGGATGACAGCAAATCTATCTCAGGGTTTGTATTTACCCTCAATGGAGGGGCGGTAAGTTGGAAGAGTTCCAAACAAGATACCGTTGCAGACTCTACGATGGAAGCCGAGTACATTGCTGCAAATGATGCCGCCAAGGAAGCCGTCTGGATGAAGAAGTTCGTCTCGGAGCTAGGAGTAGTTCCAACCATTATTGATCCAATACCTTTGTATTGTGACAATAATGGGGCGATGGCGTTAGCCAAGGAGCCCAGATCCCATCAGCGGTCCAGACATATCCTGAGGCGCTTTCATTTGATCCGGGAGATTGTAGATCGCCGCGAGATCGAGATTAAGAGAGTAGACACAAAGAACAACGCCGCGGATCCACTCACCAAGGCTCTCCCTCAGCCACAGCATGAGCGACTTTTTTAGATGTTGGGTATGAGATACGCCAATAACTGGCCTTAGTGCAAGTGGGAGATTGTTGGATATATGTATGCCCTAGAGGCCATTATGTGATAGTGGATGTATCTATACATGTATATATATTCAGTTTGCATTCTTGCTCGACATGATAGTATGCTATCTGGTTCTTCTTTATCTGACATGTTTATTTGATCATGCTTCTATTCATTCATACATGCTGATAAAGCCCTGAGGATATCGGCTTGACTACTCTGATTATGATGGAGATCATACTAGTGGGACATCTGTAGTCTATAAGCATATCCTGGAACGTCCCTAGTCGTAGGTATATCGAGACGGGGCATTGATATACCAGAGTAGACTAGCGTATATGATACTAGACCCATACGATGGGCGATGAATGTTCCCACATTCATCGATGTTTGACATCAAGATCATATACGGGTGCTCAGTGGTGACTGGGTACACTGGACGGACTCACCGAGAACTCCTATATGGAATTATATCTATCGTCGGATAGCAGTTCTCAGGTGACACTGGTACAGGTTAGTCTGTAGACCCGAGATCGTCATAGAGCCTTGTGTGTTCTCCCACTGTACTTTGATTACCATCCTACCACGGCTCTACTGAGTCTTGCATGCAGGTGGCCGTTGGGTACAGTCCCGAGACACACGAAGGCAATGAGCGATAGGAGGGGTTTCGTCTCTCCCGATATTGGGAGTTGATGCTGTACTGTGCCCGACTGGTTATAACAGCAAGTCCCTGGCCAGGGCTGCTGAGATTTGCTGATAAGTGTTATCAGTAGTTTCTCGATCTGTTATAAACCATTCACTGGCACGACTTATTGAGTTATTGGGGTCGACGTCACCATCCCTAGGCTCGATATGCAGCATATCTGACGAAGAGACCGGACTGTACGGTAGTGTTGCCGGATGGCTCGACGGGAGTTGTAGCAGGTTCGCTTGTTGTCTTCTGATCGCTCAATACCCGGGTGGCCGTTACGTTTAGCTGACCGCTTGCGGCTTGAGGGTACTTGATATGATCATTACCCTCTACCGGCGTATTGACGAGTCTTAGAGTCCCACAAAGGAGTTACCCAGTCCAGGCGAAACGTTGTGGTGCGCGTATGCGATATGCGCATGCACCCGATTGAAATGTGCGTATATGATACCGAACATTGATCGGGTGAACTGCCTTTGGTGGGGTCATATGAGATATGACCGGATTGATAAATTAAGTGTTGATTTATCATCTAACCATTAGTATTCTCACTTGAAACCTTTCTAGGGTTTGATGGATGTATGCATGCATGCATGTGTTTCTTTCTTCTTTTCTAGTTTCATGCACATGTAGATGTGCATACATGTATACATACATACACCCATCCATCATGGTTGATTGCATATGGAAATGGTGGCAATATAAGACTCACACCATAGATTAAATAATAGATTATTATTTAATTTTGGTTTTAAAGTAAAATGAAAAAGGAAAGGATAAACATTCTTGCTTCTACATTCTTCTTCTAACCTAACCTATCTCAACTACCACTAACCAAGGGTTATCCTTCTCTTTATCATTTAAAACCCAAGTTAAATTAACTATCTATGATTTAATCATGGTTGAAGTTAAGAAGGAAATAAATATATATAGTGATATATATTTCTTTTTCTTTTTAACTCAAGGTGATCTTTTACACCTCTTGTTCATTTTAGCCACCATCTTCATCCTCCTTCATCTCTTCCTCTCTAGTCTTTTCTAGTGAGCTAAATACAACTAAAGAAAGGTTTTTGAAGTGAGATTCCAAACCACAACATCATTCTACTCAAGTCTAGCTGACTTGATTAGAGTGTTTCCTTCGGTTTTCCAAAGTAGCGAGCTTGGACGGAGTGCTCCGTGGTGGATCGTCGTGGACGCAAGGGAACTTCAAGAGGACCTCGATTCAACACCCAAGACACCAAGGAGTCCAACAAAGGGGAGCTACAAAGGTTGTAGCCTTCAAACCCTTATCTTTACTAGCTTAAAGTATCATAACCCTAATTTTCTAGGATCGATCCCCTTGCATGTTAGTTTAGCACCTTAAAAATTATAACTTTGGGTCATGTGATGCTTCAAAACACTTCATAGGGTGCTATACTAACCTTTCAGTGGGTTCTGTAGGGTAGTTACCTGGAGGTGTTTAAGGGGGTTTGTTTCTACTTGATTTTTCTGTAATGACTATAGGTGAATTCTGGGGACTTTGATGAGTGTTTACATGACCATGGTAACACGATTCATGACCTGTGCCATAGAGCTGAATCCGTTGCACGGACTCAGAAATTGACCCATATCTGTTTTGTGACTTATAGTGTGCCTAAGTGGTATCTGGAACAACCCAGGGAATTACTGAGGCAAGCCAACAATACTAGTGGCCTAGATATACTACTAGGAGACCTCTCTGACCTGATGAACCCCGCAAAAGATATACTACTAGGGAATTCTGTAATGGTTTTTACTGTTTGTGTTTGTGAACTTGTTGGATTGTCGTGAATGGATAGCCGGGGATATGAGACGAGCGTTTCTTTCATTCAAATGTAATTTGTAAATTGTTGTAATATTCTTTTGCGGGGCACTTCCGGGTTGAGGTTGTAGCCATCGTTGTATTATTTCATTTACTGTTTACTGCTCCTAGGATAGAACCAAGGTGGGGTGCACAAACTACCAAATACTTTGAAGTGTTTAGTGGCCTACTCAAGTTGTTGAGGGAGACCGCTTCACTTAGGGTACTTGGCGGGTGGTTTGCCGTACCCGTAGGAGTCTAGGGTGGGGTCTTGGCTATTCATCGCGACTGTGTAATCCGTCTTTCTTTGCAGGCTCAAAAGGAATGCGGATTCGTAGAAAATCCAATATGTTCATCTGTGATCTGGAATGCCTATTATTGCGTCTGACGAATGTACAATATCTATATATGATAGCTATTAGACGTCACTTATGTTTTACACCCGCGCTAGCCCAGCCCCCGCTCTGTCGTTAGTTAAGTAACATAACGGGTGAATGACGGGGCCGAGTGGCGAATGCGGTTGGCATAAGAGGGCGTTGTATTTTCTTTGTTTTCTACAATGATAGGTTAATGATGGGACGCATTATATTAATGCAAAGAAAATAAACCAAAGTTGAATCGTTGGAACAGTTTAAAAGAAGCCACTCGGTTATTTTTAAAACAGAAGATATTTTTTAAATTGCAGAGCTTTAACCACTCCTTTTAAAAGCTATCAGGTTCCTTCGATCATATCAAATTCACTACGTTCACGGTTTCGCCAAAACCATTCGTAGCCCTTAGTCATTTCATTTGGGTATTCAGTAGTTTTCAAGCTATGTATTTTGACCAACGCCAAGGCATAGTGCTTGGTAGCTGCTGGGTATTCATTTGTTGCATAGATAGATGAGTTAGTTTGGTACAGTCGTATTATCATTTAGCCAACGTCACGGGTATGTACGTATGGGTTCAAATTAACAAGATAATGATGGGTAGAACTTGACATGTGATTTATGATATTTTGACCAACGCCAAGGTCATAAGAGCATGGGGCAGAAATTTATATTGGGAATTTCTAAAGAAACTGAAATTTGCAAAGAGATGCATACCATTTGGAGTGTGATAATTTTGGTAGGATTCCTTCAGCTTAATCACACGATGATATTTGGATCCCGATCCTACTGTGAGTATCCGCTACTCATCAGGAGATTCGTCACTTAACGATCAATGCTATAAACCAAGTAGGTGCCGAGAAAGGTGTCAGCGGGGCTACGCCTCCAGAGAAAAGAGGTTATTTAATTAAGAAACTTCGCGAAAGCGTCGGAAAACCTCCCTCGAAGTACCGACACCGGCCTGGCTGAACGGTTAAGCAAGTATTGTACAGTGATAATAGTCATGACTAGTTCTTCCTTTTTGGTTTGAGGAAGGATTTGAGAAACAGTGGGAGCTATCCAGTTTAGATAAACTAAAAACCACTCTAAACATGCAAGAGCATCGTGCTAAAGTGTTCCCTCTCTCTCCTAATTACAGCGACCCAGAACATGACAGGCCTTAAGTTACTATTAGAAAAAAATATTCTGACAGGGCCAAACTATAAAGATTGGTTCCAGAATGTCAAGATGGCTTTGACTTATGACAAATTGGGGTATGTCCTTACTGCTAAGGCACCTGTTGTCCCTGGTCCAAAATCTAGTATTGAGGATAAGGAAATCCACAAGACCTGGGAGTTAGATTGTGCGAAGGCCAAATGCATCATGCTTGCCTCTATGAATAATGAGCATCAGAGGAGGCACGAAGATATGGATCTTGAATCCATATTTCTCCATACAAAGGATCTGTATGGAGAGCAATCTCGTATAGCTAGATACAAGACCTCGAAGAACTTGTTTCAATCGAGGCTGGCCGTCGGATCATCTGTAGGAGAACATGTTCTTAAGATGATTGACTATATAGAAGAGCTCGCAGACCTCGGGACGACTTTAGAGAACGAGCTCTATACAGACCTGATTCTTCAGTCCCTTCCTTCCACCTACGCCCAGTTTATTCTGAATTTCAACATTCAAAGAAAAGAAGTTGAACTTCCAGAACTCCTTAACATGTTGAGGAGTGCAGAGGGCACCTTGCAAAAGGCAAGGGAAACACCCGCTATGTTTGTTCGCGGTGCTTCCTCTTCCGGGTCCAAGGCTAGGGCCAAAGGAAGGAAGAAGAAGGTCGCTACCAAACCAAAAGGTGGTGTTGGTAAGGTGGGAGCTAAGGGAAAGGCAAAGGTTGCGGTGCCAGTAGTAGCAAAGGACGAGTGCTTGCACTGTCGTAGGAAAGGGCACTGGAAGAAAGATTGCAAAGCTTGGATTGCCATGAACCAGGAACCGGAGCAAGCTATGGCTTCGACTTCAGGTGTGTTTGTAATTGAAAATTGTCTGTCAATCAACTCCACTTCCTGGGTATTGGATACCGGATCAGGATCTCATATATGCAATTCATTGCAGGCACTGAGAAACCGTAGAGTGCTGGAGGTTGGTGATATGACCCTCCAGGTTGATAACGGAGCTAGCGTGGGTGCTGTGTCCGTAGGGGATTATCATCTTGGATTGACGAGTGGACATATTTTGGTTTTGCATAACTGTTTTTGTGTACCAAGTTTAACGTGTAATATCATATCAGTTTCGTTGTTATCAAAATAAGGTTATGATTTCACGTTTGTAAGCGATGTTGTTAACATCCGCCTTAATCATGGTTTGATTGGGTCCGGTACACTAGATAACGGTATATATGTATTAAACCAATTACAGATTTTCAATGTCCAGAACACACTAAAAAGAAAGTTTCCAGATATAAATAAGGCTTTCTTATGGCATTGTAGACTAGGTCACATCAATGAGACAAGGTTAACTAAGTTACATAGAGAAGGATATTTGGATCCGTTCGAATATCAATCTTATGCCACTTATCAATCATGTCTCAAAGGAAAGATGACAAAGACTCCATTCACTGGACATAGAGTAAGAGCGAGCAAGCTCTTAGGACTCATACACAGCGATGTATGTGGTCCAATGTCTACACATGCAAGAGGTGGTTTTTCATATTTCATTACTTTTACGGATGATTACTCTATGTACGGATTCATTTTCTTGATGAAACATAAATCCGAGGCTTTTGAGAAATTCCAAGAATATAAGAGTGAAGTAAAAAACAAACCGGCAAAAGTATCAAGACACTGAGATCTGATCGAGGTGGTGAATACTTAAGTGCCGAGTTCCTAGGTTACCTAAAAGAGAAAGGAATTCTCTCTCAGCTTACTCCTCCATACACTCCACAGCATAACGGTGTATCGGAGAGACGGAATCGAACCCTATTGGATATGATACGTTCCATGATGAGTAATACTGAGTTACCGCGATCTTTCTGGGGTTATGCACTAGAATCAGCTGCATATCTTTTGAACAGGGCTCCTACCAAGACTGTGCCTACCACACTATATCAGATTGGAGTGGGAAGAAACCCTATCTTTAGTATCTGAAGATATGGGGATGTCCAGCTTTTGTTAAAAAGCAGCATGTAGACAAACTCAAGGCACGATCAGTACAGTGTAAGTTTGTGGGATATCCAAAGAACTCCAAGGGGTATTTCTTCTATTACGTAAAGGAACAAAAGGTTTTTGTTTCTCGTAATGCCCATTTTCTAGAACAGCAGTTTTTAGAAATGGAAACAAGTGGGAGCGCAATAGAACTGGAAGAAATTCCAGAACCACAAACTACTACTGAAAGTTTGGTAGAACCAGTAGTTCAAGAAGAATAGGACATTCCCGCACCCTTCCGCAGGAGTAGTAGGCCGTCTCATCCGCCTGAGAGATACTACGGTTTTCTCATAGACGGGGATAGAGAAGATTGCATCATTGATAATGATGAACCTACTAGCTTCCAGCAGGCCATCCAGAGCGGCGACTCGGTAAGATGGCTGGATGCAATGCGGACCGAGATGGAGTCCATGTACACCAACAATTTATGGACTTTGGACTTTTCTCCAGATGGAGTAAAACCCATAGGATGCAAATGGATCTTCAAGAAAAAGATTGGTGTAGATGGACAGGTGGAAATCTATAAGGCTGGACTTGTTGCAAAGGGTTTTCATCAAAGACCTGGTTTGGACTATGACGAAACTTTTTCTCCAGTGGCTATGCTCAAATCCATTCGAATCCTTCTTGCCATTGCTGCCTTCCATGATTATGAGATCTGGCAGATGGACGTAAAGACGGCTTTTCTAAATGGTAATTTAGAAGAGTGTGTCTATATGGATCAGCCAGAAGGTTTCAATCAGAGTGGGAGTAGCGGGAAAGTGTGCAAGTTGCTTAAGTCCATTTATGGACTGAAGCAGGCATCGCGGAGTTGGAACATCTGTTTTGATGAAACGGTCAAAGAATATGACTTTATCAAAAATCCAGATGAACCATGTATATATAGTAAAATTGTAGCATGAACTGTCGTATTCCTCGTCTTGTACGTGGATGACATTCTCTTAATAAGAAATGACATTCCTATGCTACAATATGTCAAAGGATTCTTGTCACACAGGTTCTCCATGAAAAACCTGGGTGATGCCTCTTACATTCTGGGGATCCGGATCTATCGTGATAGATCCAAGAGGATGTTGGGATTTTCGCAGTCCAGGTATATCAACACTATACTGAAAAGATTCAGTATGGAAGATTCTAAGCGTGGTAGTTTACCGGCTTGTCACGGAATCACCCTCTCCAAAGAGATGTCTCCCAAGACTGATTTGGAAAGGGATCGCATGTCTGTTATACCCTATGCTTCTACGGTAGGCTATATAATGTATGCGATGTTGTGCACCAGACTAGATGTAGCTTACGCACTGAGCGTGGTAAGCAGGTATCAGTCAGACCCAGGGGAGAAGCACTGGATAGCAGTAAAGAACATTCTCAAGTACCTGAGAAGGACTAAGGAGATGTTCTTGGTTTACGGCGGAAAAGACCTCAAGATCGAGGCCTTTGCTGATTCCAGCTTCCAGAGTGATAAGGATGACTCCAAGTCCATGTCAAGTTACGTCTTTACCCTCAATGGAGGGGCGGTGTGCTGGAAGAGTTCCAAGCAGGACATCGTTGCTAACTCGACGATGGAAGCAGAGTATATCGCTGCTTGCGATGCCGCAAAAGAAGCGGTCTGGATGAAGAAGTTCCTACCAGAACTTCAGGTGGTTCCATCCATTGTTGATCCAATACCTCTGTATTGTGACAACAACGGGGCTATAGCTTTAGCAAAGGAACCCAGGTCTCATCAGAAGTCCATACACATCTTAAGGCGGTATCACCTGATCAAGGAGATCATAGATCGCCGGGAGATCGAGGTCCGGAGAGTTGCTACAGAGGAGAACACTGCAGATCCATTCACTAAGGCCTTACCTCAGATTCAGTTCGAGAGACTACTCGAGATGATAGGTCTTCGATACGCCAGTACATGGCCCTAGTACAAGTAGGAGATTGTTAGTGTATATGCCCTAGGGGCCATTATTGTATTATACTAGCTTATATATTACTTAATGGAAGTTTGGGATATCCACAGTTATATTAACAGTCTTGCTAAACATGGTAGTACGCTACTTGGTTTGTTTCTATCTTAGTATGCGCATATGTTAGCATATCGAGAATACATATTGATAGAGCCCTTAGGATCTTACTTGACTACCAGCGTTGTGATGGCAGTCACACTAGTGGGGGCTGGGTAGTCTACAAGCACATCCTTTTTCAGGTCCCTAGTCGTAGGATTATCGAGACAGGGCATCGATACTCCGGATTAGACTAGTGTGTACGCTTCTCGTCACAGTTGGGGAGATGGACTGTCCCACAGCCATCAGTACGTCGTACTGGAGATAGTATACAGGTGCTCGTTGGGTTACGGGTACCCCGGACAGGACTCGCAGGGAACTGTTGGTTGGTATTATACCCGTTGTCAGTTAATAGTTCCCAGGTGACATGAGTACAGCATAGTCCGCAGACTTGACACTGCTGCTTCGCCTCGAGTGTGTTCCCACTGTTCTTAGATTGCTACCCTACCAGGCTCAAAGGAGTCGTACAAACAGGTAGCAGTTGGGTGCAGTCCAGAAGCACTTGGAGGCAGTGGCGGTTAGATAGGATTCGTCTCTCCCGGTATTGGGAGTTGATATCGCTCTGTGTCTGGAGAGCCATTACGCAAAGTCCCTGGCCAGGGCAAGCGAGATTTACTGGTAGGGTTTCCAGTAGCTTCTCAAGGTGTAATGGGCTTCACTCCGACACGACTTATACCGCTTTTAGGGGACTGATGCTTGCCGCCCCCTGGGCCCAATATGCGATAGTCCTAGACGAACAGAACAGACTATACGGAGATTGTCACATCAGGCTCAGTAGGAGTTCGGATGGGTTTCCTCATCGGCTTTCTTATCGACATCTACCTTGGGACCGTTACATAAGGCTAGTACCACTTGCGGCCTGTGCTTAAACCCACTGCCAGTGTAGTAGTCGAGTCTTTAGAGTCCCACACAGAGAGTTTCCCTGCTTCGGGAGAAACGATATAGAGGTCGTACGGTTTTACGACAGGATTCGGACACATACGTGTTTTTACGCATGTACGATGATCGGACAGTTTTTACTAGCGGGCTTTAGTTTAAGCCAGATTCTAGTATTGGATTTATACAGTCTCAAGTATTTCCGTGTTTTTACGGATGGGAGGGGCATTCTCGTAATTTGTCGAGAACCTTCTAGAAGATTGATGAGTTGGAGGCTTAGATGGAATTTGCATTAATTGGTTTAATGACTCATGGTGTGATTCATCCATAGGAGTTAATGATGCATTTATGGCTTAATGACTCATGGGATGAATCACACAAGGTGAGTTAATGAAGCATGATGATATTTTTTATTTGTTATTCATTTAATAAATATCTTATGCTTCATATATTCACAATGAGATATTTTTCCAAGATCATTCTCACTCTCACCTTCTCTCTCCTCAAGCTCTCTCTCTTCAATCACTAACCCTAACCTCTCATATGTTGAGATCCAAGGGTTAGCAAGACTAATTGATCCCTAATCCTCTTCTATAGCCTCTAGATTGCTTTGATTAGCACTCATAGTTACTCAGTTACCTCAAGTCTGAGGTTAAGCTTGGAGAAGTAGCTCTCGTGTGGATCTTCTATCACAAAGTGGAGGCCGACGAGGAGGTGGTCAACGAGAACAAGAAGGACTTGCTTCATTAGGTATAATCTTCTTTCATAGTAGCTAATCCCTCCTATGTTGTTGTTAGTTAGGGTTTGGAAAAGATCCGTAAGTTAGTCGATGTTAGTTTAAACAAAATGATTGTTTTACCTATTCCGCCTCCCCGCATCTTGTGGGGTGTCTAACGTCGACTTACAAATACCAACCATAAGTATCTACATTTTCGATCACCTTGAAAAATCCTGATACTTGCAACACATGGTTCTCTACTTTATTCATGTACCTATAACTTCTCAAACTTGGACCTTGTATTTCTACGAAACACTTGTCTAAAACTTGAGAAGTCACAAGTAAACAGAATACAGTACGAGGACCAACCCCTTCGTTCTAATGGACACTGGACAATATACAATACTTTGTATAAGTCTTCTGAGTTGAATAACTCAAACTCTGTGCCCCGTAGGTTGAAAACTGTATCCAGGCGGTTTCCCCAAATATCACCAATTACATCGAATTCCGATATAATGAGGATAGTCACCTAATTCCCAATAACTTACTCCCACTCATCATCTGTAAAACCATACAGATGTGAGAATCATACCTGGTAAATACATACCCTGGAGCAAGAGCTAATTGGGAAATTGGTTTTCTATTAACAATATACAGTGAAACTAAAACATTAAAATGTTTCGAAGGGGTATCCGGGTATTCCTAGTAATGCCTCTTCCATTATCAGATTCATGACTGTAACCGTATGTTTCCCTGCCATCTCTCCAATTTCCTTTATTTATCTTTAGTCGTTACCTTCTGTACACCTTCAACAGGCTTAAATGGTTTTCTTCCTTCCCTACCGTTCGGCACCAGCCTATGGTTTGGAAGAAGACTATCCAATAAGCATAATAGGTGTACTTTCCTAATCCTAGGAGCACTCGCAACCTGAGAGAAGGTAAAGATAAAAGACAACTGAATAAACCTTATTCCTATTTCTCCTAAACCAGAATCCATCCTCGAAAAAGTTCCTTCGAGTTCGTATATAACGATACAATGGATTTATCCAATGGAATTGGATGTTCATAGTAATACAGGGTGTTATGGAGACATACAAAGGTGAATTAGGAGTGGCGATGGGATACATGGTTTGGTCATGAATGTTAACAGTCGCAATTTACTTTGCCCTCTTTCTGATCTCTTTATTTGTCTTTACTTATTACCTTCTGTACACCCAACTTAGGCTAATTGGTTTTCTTCATTCCCTACCTTTCAGCACCTGCCTATGGTTTGTAAGAAGACTATCCAATAAGCGTAATAGGTGTACCCTCTCCTAATCCTAAGAGCCCTCATAATCTGAGAGAAGGTAAAAGGAAAAGACAACTGAATAGTCCTATTCAATATCTCCAGAACCAGAATCCATCCTCGAAGAAATTCCTTCGAGTTCGTATATAACCATATGATGGAATTATCCAATTGAAGTGGATGTTTGTAGTGATACGAGGTGTTCTGGAGAAAAGCAAAGGGTAAGAGAAGGAGTGGCAATGATGTATGCAATTCAGACAATCCAAAAGCCAGTGTTATAAGAAAGTTCGGTTAACTTGGTTACTGAGTTATTGTCTAGGGTCGAGTCCTGGACGCAGTCAAAGAGAGAAAAAGTAGAAACACTCTGCGTGTACTCTAACCTAGATCGGAATGGTTAATCACTTTATCTAACCAGGAAACCTCCCACTGTTATCTCAAATTCTCCTCCAAACTTGAAAGAAGAATTAGTCGGGATCACCCGAGGATTAAACCAACTCATCAGTGGGAATCGGGATCCAACTATCATCGCATGATAACGTGATGGAAGCCACTCACATCATCACACTCCAGAAGGTATGCGCAAGCCTGGCAAGTTTCCTGTATGTTTGAAACTCCCGATGTGTGTTTTTACCCCTAGGACCCAGTGACCTTGACAGAGCCAACATATCAAAGGATCCTAGTCAAGTTCAACCCGTCATTATCTTGATTGCATTAGACCCACCCACACGAGTCCTTGACTGAGCCAAAATGACCGCACGACTGTCCTAACCAATCGCATATCTATGCAACAGAAAAGCATTACAGAGCTACCGCACACTACGCCTCGGCTGAGCACGACATACGTAGCACGAATACTAAGCAATACTAATCTGAAATATCGGAGGGCTACGGCTGGGTTTGGCGAAAAACCTTTAACGTAATGAACTTGATATCGTTGAAGGAATCCAAGTGGTTTTATAAAAATATAGTGGCGAAAACCTTTGCTAAAGAGGTCACTCCCGGTGAAGGGATCTCGGCTCTTTCCCCGTAGAATGAGGTGCAAGATATTCCAACTAAATACCACGATGCAAAGTAAAAAGTAATCGACTATAGTGAAGTTATTACCCTGACGCAAACCTCTGTCCAAGGGGTCACTCCCGATGAAAGGATCTGGGCCCTTGCCTCGTCGAATGAAGTGCTGGATATTCATAACCGAATACCACTGTGCAAAACAAAAGAGAACGCCCTTGTAATAACAGCTTTTTTGAAAAATTGGTTCCAACAACATCAAATATAGGTTTGTTTTTCTTGCATTGATAAGAATCAACGCAGTCCCATCAATTGATCACACCAGAAAAGAACAAAAATATGATGTACGTATATGCCATCCGCATTCACCACTGGGTCCCGTCATCACTCGTTAGGTTACTTAACTAACGACAGAGCGGGGACTGGGCTAGCGCGGGTGCAAAACATATACAACATCTACTGGTATATATATCAATATATAATAATCGCTCCAAATATGATAAATGCAACATCATAGAAAAGTAATAAGTATCACAGAACAATACAGATAATCTGGGAGCCCCGGGTTTCATTGAGCCGCAAGTGAAACCCGACGTTCCCCTGGTCGTGTGGATAGCCTGTGTAATGAAAACCTATACCCCCTACGAGTGCGGCGAATAGCCCGCCAATTCTAGAGTGAAGCCCCCTCCGTCTCAACGCCATGAGATGCAGGCCCGTTGCCCTCTAGAACCCGGCTATCCGTGCACCCCATCGCGGGGTAATTCTAGTACGGAAAATAAAATATATACAACGGGTACACCGACCTCATCCCGGTCGTGCCCCAAAAGAATAATATACAAACAGGCAGTGACGACAGTCCACATGTCGGACGCTCGCCCCGCAATATCAAATGTACAAATAAATCCAAACTGCACTACCATTGCACAGGAGCTATCCACCATGACAAATCCGCAACATCACAGCACAACACAGAATATCAACGTGAATGTCACGTTCGCAAATCCGTCTAAAGGGACTATAGCGATTAGACAAGATCTACCGATCAAATGACATTCACTATCGCAGATAGAAATGTAAGCAATGCAAACTAACACATTTAAAATTCCGATCGACAAAACTTCCCGAAGTGGGCCCCCAAGTACAAAACCAGTACTCTAACAAATCTGGGCCCAAATAAAACATCTCAGAAACAACATTTTCATATACCTGACACCTAGAAGAAAAATGAAGCGCTGAGTCCACAATTCCACCGTGCAACCGCGACGAACATGCCTGTTCTGCCGCGGTTCCGCGGCGTGATGGTGACATCGTTCTTTCAAATTTCTTCAGGGGTCATAGAAACGCCTGCACGATTTTCTAACATACTTAAAACTATTTTTCAACGACTTTAAAAATCGGCAGAAACTTGAAATATTAGGAATGCGGTTTTGAAAATTCCGTCGAACGATATTTTAAACACATTAGATTAAGCTAGAAATCGGTTAATAGTTTGTCTTTGATACCATGTTGGGGTACGGCGGCGGCCCGGCCGTCAAACCGACGCCAAATGCGGAACAAAAACTTTTTACAAAACTGGCGCTACCGCAACCCTATACACGGATCGTTCCACTAACCGTAAACTAGCAAAATGTAAAAGAGTTTGGAAAGATTATACCGATCGATCCGTGTCCTTCGATCTTCAATCTCCGCGCCAAACTCCTCGCTGCTGCGCCGACGAAATCCGCTCCCCGATCACGCCCGTCGAAATGACACCACAGCATCGAATCTTTATACGGTTTCCCGCCTCGAACCGAGGCAACTCGGACATGAAGTTTGCTAGCCGACATGTCCAACATTGATGTAGATAGAGTGTAGAATAATTTGTCTCATGTTACCCAAGCTATTAGGTGGAGGAAAATTGGAGTTGCCTTTTGGGAATCGATGAAATGAGCAATGGAGTTTTTGCTTGGGAAGTTTTCTTTTGTGCATGGAAAAATAAAAATTCAGCCATCACCAAAACAAAAGCCGACCACTTCAATCATGAAGCAAAAATACTCACTGGAATTTTTGGGCTGGAGGAGATAAGCATATGAAAGAATTGATGTCTCTCTATATATCTTTTGCCACCACATAAAAACCCCTCAGCTTTTGCTGGCCAAATTGCACAAAGCCCCCAGCCGCTTAAGCAAAAACCAATTCCAATAAATTTATCCCTCCATATCAAAGCCAGCCAGCACCGCATAAAAACCGCTCCCATATTTGGTGCTGGCGGGGTTGTAGAGACCCTCCCCACCATACCCCATTGCCCATGCTGCCAGCTCACAGGCCCATGCCCTTGAAATGCGCAGCCCCCTTTCACAAAAAAATCAGTGCAAGGGAAAAGGGTCAAAAGAGAAGAGTCAAGGTCAATGGCTCACAATAGTTGAAACAAAGATCAAGATGTCTAAGACGGAAAAAAATAAAACTGGCAACTCCGAAAATAATCCTGTAACGAATTATGATATTGCCCCTCAACTGTAAATACATACCCGCATTTGTATTCTGACCGAATACGAATGCAATGAGACAAAAATATTCCTACAATATAATACTAGGATCCGAATTAAACCAAAGCCAGCTAGTATTATCCGTCCGATCCTGATCTGTGCACAAGTGCACGGATATGATTGAACCCTGCCATAAAACCATATGGCCTCTACAACGTTTCGCCCGAACTTGGGAAACTGTTTGTGGGGGACTCTAAAAACTCATCAATACACTGGCACTGGGTATAACCACTAGCACGTCAGAGGTACTAGATGTACGTAACGATTGCCCATGTATTGATCGGAAGGGAAGCTGACGAGTGAACTCATCCAGAAACCCTATTGAGCCTGACAGTAATAATATCCGTACAGTCCGGTCCGTTCGTCTATGAGTATCGCATATAGGGCCTAGGGGGCTGGTAAATGTCAGACCCCAATAGCGGTATAAGTCGTGTCTGAGAGTAGCCCAGAACACCCTGAGATACTACTGGAATACCTACCAGTAAATCTCGATTATCCTGGCCAGGGATTTCCTGTAATAGCTCTCCTAAATACAGCGCGATCTCACCCCCAATACCGGGAGAGACGAATCCCCGACGATCTGCTCACTGCCTCCATGTGGCTCGGGACTATACCAACTAAAACCTGTTTGCACGACTCCTTTGAGCCATGGTAGGATAGTAATCAAAGCATAGTGGGAACTCACACGAGACAAATGACGATCTCAGGTCGACAGACTAACCTGTACACATGTCACCTGGGAACTGCTATCTAACGATATGTATAATACCAACTAGCATGTTCCCGGCGAGTCCTGTCCGGTGTACTCATAACCTAATGAGCACCTGTATACATCGTAGGTGAACCAACTGACACCAATGGCTTGTGAGACTGGCCACCGCCCCTCGTCGGGGTCTCTATTGTATACACTAGTCTACTCTGGAGCATCGATGCCCTGTCTCGAAACTCACACGGCTAGGGACACTTTAAGGATGTGCTTATAGACCCCAGCTTCCACGTATATGATTGCCATCATACTGCTGGCAGTCAAGCAAGAATCCTATGGGCTCTATCAACATGCAATAGTGAACTAAAGTATGTACACGATGATAAAGACAAACCAGATAGCATACTATCATCTCGAGTAAGACTGTCCTATCGGTATAGGTCCTTCCTCAATCATTGCAATCACGTACTTGCGATCGAATAATTGACTTTAAGGGCACTATATCCAACAAGTACATCCTTCAAATGTTCCTAATCGTAAGAGTATCGAGACAGGATATCGATATTCCAGAGTAGACTAGCGTATACGCTTCTTGACCCATATGATGGGCAATGGATGATCCCATATCCATTGGTGTTTGACATAAGAGATGGTATATGGGTGCTCAGTGGAGTCTGGGTACACTGAACGGACTCGCCGAGAACTCCTAGATGGTATTATACCTATCGTCAGATAGTAGTTCTCTGGTGACACTGGTACAGATTAGTCTGTCGACCCGAGATCGTCATAGAGTCTTGTGTGATTCCCACCGTTCTTTGATTTCCACCTTACCACGTTCAAGAAATCATGCAAAATGGTGGTTTTTGGGTACAGTCCCGAGTCACATGGAGGCAAAGAGCGAAAGGATGGGATTTTGTCTCTCACGGTATTGGGGGTTGATGTTGCACTATGCTCGATTGGCCATAACAAGAAATCCCTGGCAAGGGTTGCTGGGATTTACTGGTAAGTATCATCAGAAGTTTCTCGAACTGTTATGAGCCTCACATCGGCATGACTTATCATGGTATTGGGGTCTGATGTTTTACCACCCCCAGGCTGCGATATACGACATATCAGACGAAAAGATCGGACTGTACGGTAGTGTTACTTATTGGATTCGCAGGAGTATGAGCAGGCTTGGTTGTTGATCTTCTGATCGCTCAATACCCGTGTGGCCGTTACGTTTAGCAGACCGCTTGTGGCTTGTGGGTGACTGATATGATCACCACCTACTGCCGGCGTATTGACGAGTCTTTAGAGTCCTACACAGAGGTTTCCTGTCAATACGAGTATGCGATACCGTAATCTATTCTCATGATATGTGATATCGGTCGGTTATATGTGATATAGCCGGGTTATCGGATCAATTGTTGATTCCATAAGTTGATACGATTGATATTAATCGGTTGTATGTGATATAGCCGGATTATTAAATCAAGTGTTAATTTAATAATTTAATCTATAATTATATATTTGATATATTAATTTACATTAACTAATATTAGCTCACTTAAGATTTCTTTTTCTCACTTGTGTGCATTTAGTATATATGTGATATATATTAATGTACATTTTTGTGCGTCACGCTAGATGATATATGTGACATGGGTGTATGAGACTCACACCATGCTTATCATAATGATGGGTTTTATTTATTTAAAGTAAATAAAAATTAGTTGGAAATTAGTCACATGGTTCAAGCTTAGTGGAAGCTTGTAGAACCCATTGATTTAGTCCACTAACTTTTTCTTACATTAGATATTTTATTAACCCAACCATTATCATTAGCCATGGTTTAGTCTCTACATGAGTTAGTATATGATATTAACTCACCCATGGTTGCCATTGAACACTAGACTTTTTCCATGGTTGCTTTTTGTCACAACCCACCCCCAAACAAAGATGGTATTGTCCGCTTTAGCCGAAGCCGCAAGGTTTTGTCCCTTTGAATGAACTCGGAGCTACTTCCCAGTAGGTCACCCATCCCAGAATTTCTCTGGGTCAAGCACGCTTAATTACGGAGTTCTTCAAATTCCGGAGTTTCGATTCATCCAAAAGGCGCCTCTGTGTTATAAGAGTGGTATCATTCCATTTATAGTTCAGATCGTGCCCTCTTTCGGAATGGAATTCGATACTCCCCATTGTTCTGGTGGGTCCCCGTGTGCATCCGTATCGGTTACATCCCCACCTCGATACCGGATAACATCACACTTCTCACGGGATAGGTGGTATTCAGCCCCAACTCCACCTAGGATATTACATTCCGACGACTTTATCATTTTACTGAAATGTTTTATTATTTAAGGGGTTTAAATTTAAATTCGGAGACCGAATTTATTTAAGAGGGGAAGACTGTAACATTTCAGGAAAATAAAATATTATTTTTGGGAAATTAAATAATTAAAATAATAAATATTATGAATATTTTAGTGTATGGAGATTAGTTTTAATATGATGGTATAATTAAATACCGATAAATTGGAAAATATTGGAAAATTACCTTGAATGTTGATTTTTAATAGAATTAGGAGATTTAGACATTTTATGAATTATTATATAAATTAATTATTTGCAAATTATGCTAAACTTGATAAATATTTGCTAATCATGTACTAATCGCGTTTATGTGCATGTCATGCAACATAGCATGTTTCATACACTTGTTACTTTTGTTGAAATGAAGCATGGCTTAAACTCCACAATTTTAATATATATGTGGTTTTGTTTTATGTTTTTGTAAAAAGATAAATAATAGAAAAGAAAAGAAAAGAGAGAGGAATAAAGAATGGGGCATGGCATGGAGGTATAGGCATGAGAGAGAGAGAGGGTGAGGGGTCAATTGACCAAGGCTTATTTTGTGTTCACTTCATCACCTTCATCATTTCCTTCTCCTTTTGTCTCCATGGCTGCCCTCTTCCCTCCACCTCCTCTACCTCCTCACCACAACCTCAATCCCACATCAAAACACCCCTCCCTTCATTAAAAATGTACACAAGCTCACTACAAATATGGGAGACCAAGAAAGTTTAGATTTTGAGCACAAGGGGCAACTCAAGAAAATTCTTGAGTTGCCAAATGGGGTAATTCTTTCACCATTAGAGTAGTAATCCATTTCCTTTAGCCTCTATTTAAGTTTAGAATCGATTTAGTGAGGTTTTGTGAGCTTTGAAAATTCCAAGTTGAGGTTTAGGTTATTTTATGAATTGATAAGGTGAAATTAAGATGTATTAGTGTCCACATACCTTGTAGAGTTAATATTATAGGCTAAACCAGAGACTAATCCCGAAGACTTGAACTTTAGAATTGCCGATATCGGGTTTTTGTGGGAATTGTGATGACTTCTAGAGATCTGCTATGACCCGGAGACTCTGAAAAATATTTTACAGATATAGTGAGATGTGCAGACCACTAGGAAGCTACTCTAGAAACCCAAGCCCAAGCCTTTATATTTTGGCCGCCGTTTTATTCGATTTGGCCGCAATTTGCGGCCCAATTTTTGAGTTAGGGTTTGAAACTTGGTCTGTAGCTCACTTTTTAGATAACTAGACCTACCCTGTATGCAAAAAAGTCTACTTTTACATTAATAAAAATCTATAGTCGTTTTACTTGATTTCCGGCGATGTTTTGCAACTTCTGAAACTTGGTTTTTGGGTATTTTAGTTTTGACTCGGTCGTTTGACATTTTTACGTCAACGACGGGAGTTGTTTGGTTATTCTTGCATACGTGGACCATAGGTTCTAACCTATGTATGTTTCGTTTGCCACATCGGTTTCCGGAATTGATTTTGATGTCATTACGATATGCGTTGAATTGTAGGTACCTTCACATGGATTTTCAGGAAGACAGGGGAGGACAAGGCGTCATCGACTTAGGCAATGTGAGGATCGAGATGAGTAGATATATATATCTATGTGGGAAGTCGGGTGGATGGCGTATAGCATCCCCACAATTTCGTAGGATGTTACGCGTTGTGATATATATATATATATATACCTATGTGGTTTTGAGACGTGTATACTTAGCAAGAAATGCTTTAGGTGACTTTGGGTTAGTGTTGGCGTATTTGGAAGTTAATGCTTTTGTTTAGTTTTTAGTCGCGAAACCCTAGAGTATAGTTGTTACACGCACACACATGCACACACGTGATATGTTTGGGGTGTATATGGTTATATATATATTTGTGTGTGTGTGTGTGGATGCGTTGGTGCATATATATACATATACGTATACACGGATGTTGAGGATAGTATATGATACTTGGAGGTGAGTCGATGTGATTGGGCATGATGTCGTGAGGTCGGTGATGTAAATCGGGTCGTGTTATGATAAATGACATGATATTATAGCGGATTGATGGGCGATGTGTATTCATACACACGCGGATATATGTTGATGGTATCAGAGTGTACTAAACTTAGATCAGTACCCCTTGTTTATGATATTATGATAATGATACCACATGAACAATGAGACAAATGTGATATTTGACCCGTACCATGATTTAGGATGCCGTACGATGGATTTTACCGTACGAAGTATAAATATGATGATTGATCCGCACTCTTGATTGAGGATGTCGTATTATATATTTTTATCGTACGTGACGCTATTGAGGCGGGATCACCGACTACAAGATATATCGACTCGGATTTTAGGCGGACTTCCTTACCCTTTCGATTTGTCTATTAGTTTAGTCCTGTAGTTTATCATGTAGATGTTAGACTGGGCTCGAGTCATACCTATTTTCAAACTAACGAATCGTGAGTATTTTAAAGACGGGCTGAGGGATACTACGGATTTTCCAAAAGACGTACCTTTTCTTAAAAAGCATCGTAGCCCCTATTTTCTAAAAACCACGATTCGTGCTATTTCAAATGCCAAAATTATATGACTCGTACTTATAAATGTATACTTGTTAATGTTGCGTTTATTATGCATTTTCCATATATTCTCGCTGTTTGTATCGCATTGCCTGCTTAAATGTGCTTTTCGTTAGTCATTATAAAACCCTGTTGTCAGGACACCGGCACCATTACCGATGATGCGTATGATCCACGTACACTTGCTTGCCGGCTCACACACATCATTATCGGTAATTTCCATGTCACGGACACTTAGAGAATATTACTTCATGGATGTAGCTGCTAGTAGATAGTTCCGACATATAATTACTATGCTAGTTTAAATATTGCATTCTTGCTTAATTACCATGCACGTGTATGTATTCATTTGTCCAGCGATATTATGTTTATTGACTCGCGACATTTTAGGGATTTCGATTTTTCCATGAGATTTCTGAATTTGGAGAAATCGCAAGAATTTTATAAACTCATTATCATTTTAAAAGATAGAAATTTGCGGTTTTCTCATGATATGATGTGAGAGGTGTCCCCCATGAGTTTTCTCGGCTCTTGAGCGGTATCATACACCCGATTCGAGGTGTAGGAAGAACCGTCTGCGGGTGCATGGTGGACCCGGTGCGGTACCCCGGGACAAGATGGTCGCGGATGATGGCGTTGAGTTCGGCCGGGGAGCACTACCGACCGGTTATGTGTGACACGGCGGATATCCGGAGGATACCGACATAGTATGAGATTTGATTAAGGGCCAGTCCGGATTGCTGGAGCCCGAGATATAGAGATTTGATGATATGGGCCAGTCCGGATTACCGGAGCCCGAGATATTGAGACTTTGGGGCATACATTTTGTGTCGATGCTTGACACGGATTCTCTATGGATTTCATTGATGATACTTTGATTTATATACAGAAATCTCACTGAGATAAAAGAAAACAATTTTCTTATTCAAGATGTATTCAGTTTTCATGCATTCATGCATCATTTATGTGATATGTTGCTATCTGAGGCACTGACACGAGTACATGGTATTACACTAGTGTTTAGATGTTTACCCTTGCTATTATTAGATACTTCGGATTACATATTATGAGGACTTTTATTGTATGACCTAGGATAGAGTCATACATGCGATTTCTGCTCGGTGATATTTTCTACTCACGAGTTGGCAACTCACCCTCGTTGTGCCACAGCGTCTTACAGGTTTTTGCCGTACAGGTTTCCTTAGCGGCTTTGCTGGCACACTTTTTCTTTCCGGGTGATTGCTTTGGTGGGTGGGTTCACTTGCATCGTAACCACCGCAGTACTTTTATTTATTCAGTTGTATCTAGTAAACACCATCAACCAGACTTGTATATTGTTAGACTTAGAAGACCAGTATGTATATTCTTTCGACCTTAGAGTCGCGCGCTTGCATTTATGATTCCTTTCTGGTTTTCTTGAGGATATTGGATTTCATTCTGAGTTTTGATCCTCGCCCTTCGGCATTCTATATTATATTGCTTGCATGGTTGTGCCCGCCAATTGGCGAAGAGCTAGCTCCCGCTTGGGGATGCCTTTATTCATTATGTATATTATTCATGTTTGTACCCGTTTGGGGCCAGTTTTTACAAAGGAGACTCTGCCGAAATTTTCGGGAAAATATGATGCTGCTTTTAATTGTTTAAGGCCATTTATTTTATTTAAACCACTTGCTTTAAACATGTTTTCCTTCACTTCTTATTTAAAATGGTTTAGTTTTCTGGGCTTTTGGCTTACTTAAATTAGGTGTGGTCCTATAGACTTCACCTGACTCAAGGGCCAGTCACGTGCTATTTCGGATTGTGACAAAGTTGGTATCAGAGCGCTAGGTTTAACCTTAGTTCAAGTCTATGTTAGACTACGCGGAGTCTAGGGCGTATATTTGTATTCGGAACCTAGGCTTGACCGTACGGAACTTAGACTTGGTCGAGAGGGTATTAGACCTGAACTTTCGTCGTATAGGTTGACCTTGGTTAATGGAGTAGGTGACTTAAGTAGAGTGACGTACTGTGTGTATGTTCCGCGGCATACTTACGATACGCTACTCCTCTTAAAAAGCCTTAGGATGTACATTTCTTTGCACAGTATTATATTCATTCCTATGATCTATCCTCATTGATGTCGGTTTGCGGTTTTGTTACCACGGTTGCATGGGCCGAGAGAGCTGCGGCTAGAGTTGCGGTCGGCATGAGCTCGTCTTGGACGAGGACTGACCAGGGCGTAATTCCGGTGACACACGATTGCATGGATGTGTCGTTTTATTGTGTTTTTTGCGCCATAAGCGTTGATGGATTGCTTTTACTGAAATTTCTCGAACATGCAGATCAGCACCAGAGGATTGGGCCACTGTTAGAGGCCGGCTAGAATGTGATTGTCACGACCCAAAGTTTGGATGTGACCAGCACTTAGATCGTATAATATCTAAAGATATCTACACAATCCGAGTAAGCCAAAAACCAAGATCAAAAACCCCTTTTGCGGAATTTTTATAAAAATTTTGTTTTTAAGTAAAAATCATAGTTTTTATGTAATTAAAATGTAAAACAAACGTAAGGTGTTAAGTTTGGTTGCATCCCTAGTTGGGATCAACAATAACAACAGCGGAAAAAAATCTACGACTTATGAAACCAATAGAATCACAGATATGAATAAAAGAAATATCCACTAAATAACAACGATCTCACCTGCCAAATAATATACATATAATCATCTCTCGTTATAAGTCATAGTACATGGTCTGATGGAGATTTTCTAGATACAAAATACAATACCAAAAGAGAAGGTTACTACATTTGTAACCCACCTAGCAAAAGATGCGATCAAAACTGATACGTGGACCTGCACTGCTGTTAACCGTCCACTCTATTCCTGCAAGGAGCTGTGGCACAACGGGATGAGTTGCCAACTCAGTGAATATAACTAACATATAACGGCTGATAATATAAATATAACGAACTAGAATTTATTCCCATAATAGTGAATGCGATACATGATAACAAGTGGAAGAATGAATATGTAATACTCCATATATGAATCAAAACTGAAATCTCATCTATTATTTTCCAATCATAATCATTTTTCTCCGTGCCTAACATCGACACAAATCTTCGGTATTTCATCAGGCATCATTCCTCGAACGATCCTGTAATCAAATAACAACGGTCAGTATCATCTAGATATCCGCCGTGTTTCATAACTGTATCTGGTATCGAGTCACCTCGTTAGGATCCCCGCCTAAAGTGCGGCTTTCCTGCCCCTCGGTCTCGACCGGGTCCACCATGTATCCAGCTGTATCGCCACCGACTCAGTCTGGAAAAAATTGTAAATCCGTAACCGTATACCCACCGACTCGGTCCGGAATAAAACCAAATAAAAAAACGACATATCATGGTGGACGTGACATATAATCATGAAATCACTGCCTTTTTCATAATAGTATATGAAAACGTAAAACCATAAATTCTCAATAATACAAATGCCTCCTATATCAACTACTAATACTTGAATACAAAACATGATGTCATATATGTTAAATACTACGACTATTAATATTTAAGGTATGATACGAATCATTTTAACAGGATAATTTCTAAGTGTGAAGTGACATATTAATAGCGACGAGGTGCAGTGTAACATGTAAATATGTGCATGTGCGGCATAACTCGTCGGTAATGGTGCAGTGTTCTAACAAGTTTTAATCCTAGAGATATATATGTAGATTTTAGCATGCATATGATAAAGTTAACAGACAAAAGCAAACTTGAATTTAAATCTAACTACGGGCGTAACACGCCATCTTTAAAAAATTCCCCAATAGATGTTCAGTCTACTCATCGGAATACGTCAAAGCTACTCAGAAATCGTCAATCCTTTTTCTCTCCTTACGGCCTCCGAAGTTCCCGTTTTTTTGAGTCTAACATAGAATTTAACTTGCATAAGGAAACGGCTAACTTCGATACGGCGAAATATGGAAATACGAGTTTCACGTACTCACTATACTACGTACAACTAATTTAGACTATCTAACACCTATACTAACTGAGTTTTAAACTCTCGCTGTTTGCAACAGAAAACTTAAACGCGTTACGAATTAACCGTGTCGTATCTTAGATTTTTTATTCCTTTTCCGATATTAGCTTTCAGATTTTATATGCAATTAAACTAACTTGATTAAACAATACCAAAATGACCAAAATTCTACACAGAAACCTACCCAACAAGCCAAAACTCGCTAGCTCCCTACAAATCCGGCGACGCTGGAATTTCTATATTGGTCGCCGGCCAAAAACCGATCCCTCTGGTTCGTACTCCTATGGTTTGCTCTAGGTTCAACATACATCATTAAGACCCTGTTTAGTTAAGTTAATTTTTCTCTAAACTACAGCAGATTCAATCGGAGCCTAGTTTTGACTAAAATACGATATTATAGAAATTTTCATTTCAAACTTATACCAATTCCAGAATTAACTCTTTACTGTGAGTAAGGATTTTACCTACAATAACTTGTTGGAAGAACACCCTCCAAGATGTACAAGCTCCTTGTACAAGCTTGATGATGAGAAATCCCCAGACTTAGCTCTTTTCTTCATCTTTCTCTTGTTCTTCCTTGTTTTCTTTAATTTTCCTTTTCTTTCATAAATTTTCAAATTTGTAAATTAGTTAAATGATCTGAACATGGTTTATATGTGGTGATAGGAAGAGTGAGGTGGTAGGAGGAGGTGTCAAAGACCTAAATGTGCCATTCTCATGCAAGGAGGAGGTGTGGGGTGGGTGTGTGCATGCAAGAATGATGTGGAATTATTTGTTTTTCTTTTCTAAATTGATTTATCCTTTGATTTATTCTGAACTAAATCTTGTTTAACTCTTTCTATTTACACCCCTTAACAAAAACCCAATTTGCACAATATCCTAGACTTTGTATAAAAACCCTTCACAACTTATGTTATTATATAACACCCTTTTTATTAAAATGAAGCTACAATTCACATAAAAACCCTTAAAATTTATTCATGTTACATATTAAAATTTTACTTTAATTTGTTTTACCTACTATTTAAGAAAATGTCTTATTTGGTTTTAATAACTTTTTGATTTATCATTTTATTATTTAATTAATTTATTTTATTTATTTATAAATTTTCAAAATGTTGCAATATTCCCCCTTAAGAAAATTCGGTCCCCGAATTTAAAACTCAACTAGACATACCTTCAAAAAGATGTGGAAATTTCTTTCGCATCGCATCCTCGGTCTCCCAAGTAATCTCCTCGCGATTCTTTCCTTGCCAAAGAACCTTTACAGATGGAAGTACCCTCGATCTTAGTTTCTTTGCCTGCCTATCTAGAATAGCGATTGGCTGCACTGTGTAGGATATATCCGGCTCAAGCTGTAAGGTCTGATGCTGGATCGCGTGAGAAGGATCGTGAAGATACTTGCGAAGCATCGAAACGTGAAACACCGGATGCACATTGGGAAAACTTGGTGGAAGTGCTAAACGATAAGCTACAGCACCCACTCTCTCCAGAATCTCGTAAGATCCGACATATCTGGGGCTGAGCTTTCGCTTCTTCTCGAAACGCATCACACCTTTCATCGGAGATACTCGAAGGAACGCATGATCTCCCACCTAAAATTAGAGTCTACGACGTCGTCGATCTGCATATGATTTCTGTCTGCACTGGGCCGCCCTCATTCTATCCCGTATCAATTGAATCTTCTGTGTAGTCTCCTGTACTATCTGCGGTCCCAAGATGCTACTCTCGCTCAGTTCCGTCCAGCAAACGGGTGATCGACATTTCCTCCCATACAAAGCTTCAAAGGGTACCATCTGGATCGTCTCCTGAAAACTGTTATTGTACGAGAATTCTATCAAAGTTAAGTGACGATCCCAACTACCACCGAAATCAGGGCTACAAGCCCGAAGCATATCCTCCAGTGTCTGAATGGTTCGCTCCGACTGACCATCTGTCTGTGAGTGACAAGCCATGCTAAATCTCAATCGTGTCCCTCGAGCTTCTTGAAGTTTCTGCCATAGCCTGCTGGTAAACTGGGTACCCCTATCGGATACTATGCACGTCGGAACTCCATGCAATCATACAATCTCGTCGATATAAATCTGAGCATACTGTGCAAACCCATACGTCGTCTTTACCGGAAGAAAGTGAGCTGCCTTAGTTAATCTATCTACAATCACCCAAATGGAATCATACCCTTTACTAGTCCTGGGTAGACCCACAACGAAATCCATAGAAATCTGATCCCATTTCCACTCCAGAATGGGCAAGGGCTGCAACTCTCCTGCCGGCCTCTGGTGCTCAGCTTTGACTTGCTGACAAGTCAGGCATCTCGATAAAAATTCCGCAACATCCCTCTTCATTCCTTCCCACCAATAAACCTCCTTCAAGTCATGATACATCTTGGTGGAACCAGGATGAACACTATATGGTGATCGGCGGGCTTCCTCTAAAATCTGACGCCTCAACCCATCTGAATCTGGTACACAAAGACGGGTCCCAAAACGTAATACTTCACGGTCATCAATCACGAACTCCGACTCCCTGCCCTGACTAATCTGATCCATAATCTCTGTCATACGAGCATCTGCTACAACATTTGCTTTGCCTGGATGATACAAGATCTCACAATCGTAATCTTTCACAAGTTCCATCCATCTCCGCTGCCTTAGGTTCAAATCCTTCTGCAGAAAAAATATACTTCAAGCTCTTATGATCTGTGAAAATTTGGCACGACTCTCCATACAAGTAATATCTCCAATTCTTCAGTGCGAAAACTTTAGCAGCCATCTCCAAATCATGAGTGGGGTAGTTCTGCTCGTGCCTCTTCAACTGTCAAAAAGGATAAGCTACAACCCTGCCGTGCTGCATCAACACACAGCCTAAATCCACTCTAGAGGCATCACAATACACAACAAAGCCGCCTGACCCAGGAGGTAACGATAATACAGGTCCAGTCGTTAAGCGAGTCTTTTACTGCTGGAAACTTTGCTTACACGCCTCCGTCCAAAGAAATGGAACCTCCTACTTAGTCAACCCAGTCAGCGGTGTAGCGATCCGAGAAAAATCCTGCACAAAGCGTCAGTAATATCCTGCCAGACCTAAGAAACTCCGAACCTCTGTAACTAACATAGGTCTGGGCCAGTGCTGTACCGCTTCGATCTTCTCTAGGTCAACACGTATACCCTCTTTCGTAACCACGTGACCCAAGAAATCCACACTATCTAGCCAGAAAGCACACTTGGAGAATTTTTAAACAGTTAATGCTCCTTCAAGGTCTGCAACGTGATACGCAAATGCTGCTCGTGCTCCTTCTGACTTGGGGAATAAACAAGGATATCATCTATAACTACAATGATAAACTGATAAAGGAAAGGCCTGAAAATGCGGTTCATCATATCCATAAATGCTGCTGGGGCATTAGTGAGTCCGAACGACATCACCAGAAATTCATAATGCCCATATCGGGTACGAAAAGCAGTCTTCGGAATGTCATCCTTCCGAACATTCAACTGGTGGTACCCTGACCGCAGATCAGTCTTCGAGAAGTAGCCAGCTTCCTGCAGCTGATCGAACAAGTCATCAATACGAGGTAAGGGATAACTATTTCGCACAGTGATGCGATTCAGCTGTCGGTAGTCGATGCACAGTCTCATACTACCGTCCTTCTTCTTTACAAATAAGACAGGAGCTCCCCGCGGCAATACACTAGGACGTACAAGTCCTCTATCTAACAACTCTTGCAACTGAATTTTGAGTTCCTTCAACTCCGTCAGGGCCATCTGATAGGGTGGTATAGAAATAGGCCCCGCACCTGAAATCAAGTCAATGTAAAATTCAATATCGCGATCGGGCGGATATCCTGGTAACTCAGCAGGAAACACCTCCGGAAATTCTCGTGCGATCGGAACCTGGTCCAATAGAATCTCAGCGACACCTAAGTCCTGAACAAATGCCAAGAACCCATGACAACCCTTCTTCAAGAGTCGTCCCACACAGAGCAGAAATCATGTTGGCAGGAGTTATACTAAAGTCTCTCTGTACAATAAAATCGGTTTTCCTGGAAAACAGAATCTGACCGCTTCCCTCCTACACTCTACTTAAGTATGACAAGCAGCCAACCAATCCATACCAAAAAGTATATCAAAATCTAACATATTCAGGGGAATCAAATCCACTAATAAATCCCTATCACCAAAACGTACTGAACATGACCTAAATACGTGTCGAGCTACAACAGAATCTCCTACGGGAGTAATCACAACTAGCAGTAATTCTAACAACGACAACTCTCTTCTCAGAGAAAGTGCAAAGTGTGCAAATACGTACGAATGCGTAGAAACAGAATCAATTAGAATATGCACGTTTAAGGAACATACTGAAAGAATACCCGTTACGACTGCATTGAATTTCTGGACATCCTGTGGAGTCAAGTAAAGACCCGTGCCTGGTCCCTACTAGCATCCTGACATCTTCTACTCCTATCTCCTCGACCTCTCTGGAAACGTCCTACAAAACCTCGTCCTCGTGGTGCAACTGCATGGCGCGTAGTGCCAACTGGAGGAGAAAGTAAAGCCATCGACGTAGAAGGTAGAGGGGGTAAAGCAGCCTGCGGAATAACAGTCCCGCTATGGCGTGTACACCCTCTAATCGTCTGCCCTAGAAATCCGCAACTATAACATGTAAGTGGGGTCCTCGGATCATCGGGGTATGAACTGAACATTTGTCCCTGGGTCCATCCTCGTCCGAAACTGCGGCCTGGGATGTACCTGCCTCTACCTCTGCCAAACTGTCTAGTCATTGACCGAATCGGTCTAATCCACTTTGGTTCTGGAACAATCACTGCCTCGTTCAAACGTTCCTCTACTCGCATTGCTGCATCCATAGCCTGCGCATACGTATCAAAATGCTGTGAGCCTATGGCCAGAAACAACTGCGTGTCTAGACTCCTTATGAACCTCTTCACCCGAAGCTCCTCCGTAGGAACTAAGTATGGAGCATAGCACGACAACTGGGTGAATCGTAAATCATAATCTGCCACTGACATACTCGCAGATTTCTACAATGCTTCAAAACTGCTAGCTCTGGCGTCCCTCACACTCTGTGGAAGAAATCTGGCAAGAAAGACCTCGGAAAACTCAGTCCACGACATCGGAGGAAAACCGGCGGCTCGCCCTCTTTCCATCGACTCGAACCACTCCTGTGCAAGTCCCTCCAAACGAAAGCTAGTCAGCTCAACTGACCTCGCATCAGAACATCGCAATGATCTACCAATCCTCGCCATCCTATCTAGAAAGGACTCAGGATCCTCCGCTACATCGGTCCCTGTAAATACCGGAGGTCTCAACCTCATAAACTCTTAGAGCGATACCTCTATCACTCTCGTGTCTACTAGCGCGACTGTCTGCATGGGTTGTACATCGGACTCTGTCATGGTCGGTGCCGGATCCTGTCTCTGTACTCGAGTGCCCTCAGCTAGCTGTCCTACCACCCGCTGCAATCCTAGCATGCCCTCCTCTATCATAGTCAATCGGTCTGGAGGAGGAGGATCAACATGCTCACACACCGCCGGACTGTCCGGTGTACCAGTCGCTGTCACAGGCAGAATCGCCCTAGCTGCATCTCTGGCTGCGGCTCGTCTAGCTCGCGTAGCCATAGCAACTAGAACAAGAAATGAGAATTGATAAGGCTTACGAATAGGGATAATCACTATCAGAGTGTCGAAAGAAGAATAGATCAAGATATAGATCCTAAGGTTAGTTAGGCTGAGTATGGTAACGTAAATATACCGCGGAACATACGTACGGTACTGCACTCATCCTAATTCACCTACTCTATCAAACCAAAGGTCATCCTAAATCACGGACTCACGTCAACTTATCTTAACTCCCTACTCGACTCCGTAAGGTTAATCCTAAGCTCTGATACCAACTTTGTCACGACCCAAAGTTTGGATGTGACCGGCACTTAGACGTATAATATCTAAAGATATCTACACAATCCGAGTAAGCCAAAAACCAAGATCAAAAACCCTTTTTGCAGAATTTTTATAAAAATTTAGTTTTTAAGTAAAAATCACAATTTTTATGTAATTAAAATGTAAAACAAACATAAGGTGTTAAGTTTGGTTGCATCCCTAATTGGGATCAACAATAACAACAGCGAAAAAAATCTACGACGTATGAAACCAATAGAATCACAGATATGAATAAAAGAAATATCCACTACATAACAACGATCTCACCTGCCAAATAATATACATATAGTCATCTTTCGTTCTAAGTCATAGTACAAGGTCTGATGGAGATTTTCTAGATACAAAATACAATACCAAAAGAGAAGGTTACTACATATGTAACCCACCTAGCAAAAGATGCGATCAAAGCTGATACGTGGACCTGCACTGCTGCTAACCGTCCACTCTATTCCTGCATGGAACTGTGGCACAACGGGGACGAGTTGCCAACTCAGTTAATATAACTAACATATAACGGATGATAATGTAAATATGACGAACTAGAATTTATTCCCACAATAGTGAATGCGATACATGATAACAAGTGGAAGAATGAATATGTAATACTCCATATATGAATCAAAACTGAAATCTCATCAATTATTTTCCAATCATAATCATTTTTCTCCGTGCCTAACATTGACACAAATCTTCGGTATTTCATTAGGCATCATTCCTCGAACGATCCTGTAATCAAATAACACCGGTCGGTATCATCTAGATATCCGCCGTGTTTTATAACTGTATCCGGTATCGAGTCACCTCATTAGGCTCCCTGTCTAAAGTACGGCTTTCCAGCCCCTCGGTCTCGACCGGGTCCACCAGGTATCCAGCTGTATCCCCACCGACTCAGTCTGGATAAAATTGTAAATCCGTAACCGTATACCCACCGACTCGGTCCGGAATAAAACCAAATAAAAAAACGACATATCATGGTGGACGTGACACATAATCATGAAATCACTGCCTTTTTCGTAATAGTATATTAAAACTTAAAACCATAAATTCTTAATAAGACAAATGCCTCCTATATCAACTACTAATACTTGAATACAAAACATGATGTCATATATGTTAAATACTACGACTATTAATATTTAAGGTATGATACGAATCATTTTAACAGGATAATTTCTAAGTGTGAAGTGACATGTTAATAGCGACGAGATGTAGTGTAACATTTAAATATGTGCATGTGCGGCATAACTCGTCGGTAATGGTGCAGCGTTCTAACAAGTTTTAATCCTAAAGATATATATGTAGATTTTAGCATGCATATGATAAACTTAACATACAAAAGCAAACTTGAATTTAAATCTAACTACGGGCGTAACACGCCATCTACAAAATTCCCCGGTAGATATTTAGTCTACTCACCGGAATACGTCAAAGCTACACAGTCTACTCACCGGAATTTCTATATTGGTCCCCGGCCCAAAACCAATCCCTCTGGTTCGTACTCCTATGGTTTGCTCTAGGTTCAACATACATCATTAAGACCCTGTTTAGTTAAGTTAATTTTTCTCTAAACTACAGCAGATTCAATCGGAGCCTAGTTTTGACTAAAATACGATATTATAGAAATTTTCATTTCAAACTTATACCAATTCCAGAATTAACTCTCTATTGTGAGTAAGGATTTTACCTACAATAACTTGTTGGAAGAACACTCTCCAAAATGTACAAGCTCCTTGTACAAGCTTGATGATGAGAAATCCCTAGACTTTGCTCTTTTCTTCTTCTTTCTCTTGTTCTTCCTTGTTTTCTTTAATTTTCCTTTTCTTTCATAAATTTTCAAATTTGTAAATTAGTTAAATGATCTGAACATGGTTTATATGTGGTGATAGGAAGAGTGAGGTGGTAGGAGGAGGTGTCAAAGACTTAAATGTGCCATTCTCATGCAAGGAGGATGTGTGGGGTGGGTGTGTGCATGCAAGAATGATGTGGAATTATTTGTTTTTCTTTTCTAAATTGATTTATCCTTTGATTTATTCTGAACTAAATCTTGTTTAACTCTTTCTATTTACACCCCTTAACAAAAACCCAATTTGCACAATATCCTAGACTTTGTATAAAAACCCTTCACAACTTATGTTATTATATAACACCTTTTTTATTAAAATGAAGCTAAAATTCACATAAAAACCCTTATAATTTATTCATGTTACATATTAAAATTTTACTTTAATTTGTTTTACCTACTATTTATGAAAATGTCTTATTTGGTTTTAATAACCTTTTGATTTATCATTTTATTATTTAATTAATTTATTTTATTTATTTCTAAATTTTCAAAATGTTACAGTGATGACCGTTAATGTATCGTCTATTCTTGAGGATTGAGGCACTGTTCATCCTGTGGACGAATGAGCCAGCTGTTGCTGCGACAGACAAGATATTGCCCAGATGTTTGAAGCTATTGCAGTATGAGTTGTACTTAGAAGTGTGATAGAAGATCGCTAGTCACCCATGGATGAATGACTAGGACATGTGGTTCGTTTGCATACCCCGATGCAAGGTCATCAGATTGATTGATTCCAGATAGAGAAGACTTCACGCAGGCACGTTGAGAGTCGATAGTGTAAGTCCACGGTAGCGCCACGGCCGTCTAACAGACGCCAAATACGGAACAAAAACTTTTACAACTGGCGCTATCGCATACTATAACCCGGATCTGCCATTAAAGCTAAACTAACAAACTACAAAGTGGGTAGAAGAGTTATACCGAACGATCTGAGTTCTTCGGTCTTCAACCATCATCCCACGCTTGTTGCGGCTGCTCCGATCTCCTGAATCTCCAGTCTCGTCGTCCAGGTGGCACCACGTCGACGGATCTTTAAACGGGCTCCCGCCTCTGAACTGAGGCAACTCGGTCGTCAAGTTTGCTTAAAGAGACGACCAAGATGTTGTAGAGAATGAGTAGAACATTTTGTCTCGTTGCGTCCAAAACTATGGACGAACGGTTAATGAAGTTGCCATTTGGATCGGGTGAAAAGAGAAACTGATCACGTCTAATTTCTATGCACCAAAACTTATATCTTTTCAAAACAACAACCATCACTCTCACATGAGAAGGGGCCGGCCACTTATAGATGAGGGGGAGGTGAGTGTAGGAGGGGGAAGGTGACCATTAGGAATAAAAGATCAAGTAGAAAATATCTTAGCACAAACAAAACTCCATTAATGTAAGTGACACCTTGCAAAGAACATTAAATGCACCATTAAAGCTCTAATGACTCACTAGCCTCATCACCACTTCTAGAACCTTCTAGAAGCATGACTCACCCTCATGACTCACCCAAGAAGAAAAGATAAATCCGTCTTTAACCAAATGTTAAAGACGGGCGATAGAAAACTGGAAACTGGCAACTTCCAAAAGTGATCCTGAAACGAATTTCAGGATAACCCGTATCAATACAAACATACCCGCATTTGTATTACAACTGAATACAAATGCATCTGAGACAAAGATATTATATCTACACAGTATAATAATCGGATCCGGCTTAAACCAAAGCCGACCAGTATTATTTGCCTGAAAAATGACACGTGCGAAAACGCACGTGCATTTTCCGAACCTTGCCATAAAACCATACGGCCTCTACAACGTTTCGCCCGAACTTGGGAAAGTGTCTGTGGGGGACTCTAATGACTCATCAACACACTGGCACTGGGTATAACCTCTAGCACGTCAGAGGTACAAGCTGTACGTAACGGTTTGCCTATGTATTGATTGGAAGGGAAGCTGACGAGCGAACTCATCCATAAACCCTACTGAGCCTAACAGTGACAATATACATACAGTCCGGTCCGTTCGTGTATGAGTATCGCATATCTGCCTAGGGGGCTGGTAACGTCAGACCCCCATTAGCGGTATAAGTCGTGTCAGAGAGTGGCCCAGAACACCCTGAGATACTACTGGAGTACCTATCAGTAAATCTCCTGCCTCGGCCGAGTGCTTTGTGTAATGGCTCTCCTAGACACAACGCGTTCTCCTCCCCCAATACCGGGAGAGACGAATTCCCTGCCGATCCGCTCACTTGCCTTCATGTGGCTCGGGACTGTACCCAACTAAAACCTGTTTGCACAACTTTTTTGAGCATGGTAGGGTAGTAATCTAAGCACAGTGGGAACTCACACGAGACAAATGACGATCTCAGGTCGACAAACTAACCTGTACACATGTCACCAGGGAACTGCTATCTGACAATATGTATAATACCAACTAGCATGTTCCCGGCGAGTCCTGTCCGGTGTACTCATAACCCAATGAGCACCTGTATACATCTTAGGTGATCCAACTGACACCAATGGCTTGTGAGACCGGCCACTGCCCCTCGTCGGGGTCTCGACTGTATACACTAGTCTACTCTGGAGTATCGATGCCCTGTCTCGAAACTCCCACGACTAGGGACACTTTAAGGATGTGCTTACAGACCCCAGCTGTTAGTTATATGTATGCTCTAGAGGCCATTACTATACATAGGATGTATATTTTAGTGGATGCTTGGACATATATAGGGAGGACTTTCTTGCTCGACATGATAGTATGCTATCTGGTTGCTCTTTACCTTAACGTGTACACTGATTGTCTCTCTGTTACATGTTGGTAAAGCCCTTAGGATGTGTGCTTGACTACCTGGACTATGATGCGGATCATACTAGTGGGGACATGGTAGTCCATAAGTACATTCTTCAAAGTCCCTAGTCGTGGGTGTATCGAGACGGGGCATCGATATACCAGAGTAGACTAGCGTATACCTTCTCGACCCATACAGATGGGCGATGGATGATCCCATATCCATTGGTGTTTGACATCAGAGATGATATACGGGTGCTCAGTAGAGACTGGGTACACTGGACGGACTCGCCGAGAACTCCCAGATGGTATTATACC